>OY728126.1:178664675-181164675 GCA_963277665.1 Viscum album | reverse complement strand
GGATATTAATGAGAAATATTTATAAGAATAAATCATTAAAACATTTAAAAGGATATTTTAGTTAAAGGGTTTTTAACAAAATGAGAGACACTGGAATACCATAATTTAGGAATAAAATTTAATCAAAACTTTATAATATCATGAGAATAAATTTATTCATGATATAATATTACAAGGGAAAGTATATACACCATATAAGAGTGAATTGTTGCATAACAACAATGAAGTCTCAATAGAAATGTAAAATGAGATGAAATCCCTTATAAAGAATGTATCCTTAAATTAAAGATAAATCAATCTCATAATTATGTGTGAAAAATATAAATACACCCAATATAAGTGGATATTAAGTTTAAACCAATCAAAGGTCATTCAAACATATTCAAATGATGACTTATTCAATAACCACATGTTGAAGCCAAAGAAATCGAAATTGGGTTAAGAAGTTCCCTTGGTGAAATTCGACAACCTAACGACGTCACTTTAAAATTCATAAAATTAGTTGATGAGAGAGAAAATGGTATATCATTCCTTGGAAATAAAATTTACTTCTATAAGGATATATAAGAACATATCCCAACATAAAAAGATGTAAATTAAAAGACATAACAAAAGAAGTCTTTTAAAAAGAGGAGGGTGAAAGGTTCCCTTACCGATTTGGGCAACTTTCGAAACGTACACCCCATGAAAGAAGGGTCATACAATGAAGATGTAACTACCCATAAATGAGAGTATATTATACAAATATTAAAATAATTGGCATTACATACACCACAAAAAATGAAATAGTGGCCAATATAGAATGAATCTCACAGGAATAAAAAGTGAGATAAAATCCCCTTATGAAAATTCGGCAGCCTAACGGCGCCACGTAAAACTTACAAAAATGGATTGATTAGATAAAATTGGGTCTCTCATCATATTAACATAAAATTTACAGAAAGAGGAATATAAAAGAACTTCCCCCAATATAAGAAAGAGGAGATTAAAGTAAGTTACATAAAACGAGTACTTAAAAATAAAGAGAGAGGTAGGATCTCTTACGAAAATTCGACAGCCTAACGGCGCCACTCAAAACTTCCAAAATGGTTTGATGAGAGAAAATAGGGTGTATCATCATATGAACATAAAAAATTACATTAATCATATTATAAAAGAACATCCCAATCATTATAAATATGATCTTAAAAGGAATGACATAAAAGAGTATACTTAAAAAGAAAGAGAGGGGTATGATCCCTTACGAAAGTTCGGTAGCCTAACAACGCCACTTAAAAATTCTAAAAATGAATTGATGAGAGTAAGTGGGGGTATCTCATCATATTATAATAAAAATTACAGTATGGTTAATATAAAATAACATCCTCCACATAAGAACATGGAGCATAAATGAAATGACATAAAAGAGGGTACTTGAAAAGAAAAAGAGAGGTCAGATCCCTTACCTCAAGTCCGACTTGTCTTGTTCGTTTCTTTATATTACAGAATAATAAACTTTGTTCAATTTATAATTTCTTAAGGTCCTCCTTTAAAAATTATTATTCAGTTCATATCACATATTACAATGTTATAATAATTGGTTAATAATGTGAGTTTATATCAGATGTTTTTGTCGATATTTGGTACGTGAGTCAAAACTGAACTTGTTTGAAAATGATTGTCCATGTAGTTATAAGTACATCATCTCCAGAATATTATTAATGATTTAAATATCATATATATCCAGTAAATATTCATTTTATACTATTCCATGAAATTTTGAGATAAAAAGAAATGAAATGCACTGTTCATGGAGACCGTAGGACGTACGTACGCATGAACGCTACTTTCATTTCTTTTTCATATTAATGGAATTAAAAAAATAATTGAGAGATATATATATTATAATTCTAGTATAATATATATGTTTTATAGGTCACATATGTTCATTAATTTCATTTCTTTACACATTCCATGTATTTTATGAACGAGTCACATCACTTGAGGGGGCGGTAGTCCACAATTCCTCATATGAAATTATCGCATTTGCACAACATGCAAAGAATAAAGGTATGATTTAAATATAAAATAAAGAAAATATATAAAACATAAATACCATATATATTATATATAAAATACAGTTAAATCATAATGGCCACCTTTAAAGGTGTTAAAATAATATTGAACAATCATTGCTTTATAAGGCGGTAATTCTCCATCCACAGAAACAGTACGTTCTTTAACCATTAGACGGATGCATGTGTAAGTGTAGTACTAATAATTCTTATAAAAAAATCCTAGTATATTTATGATACTGGTGTTGTTACAAAATAAAGGAATAAAGAGAGTTTAGGGGTTTGGAGAATCAAAATAAAACAAAAGAACACAAGTGAAGACATTACCTTTAAATCGGGTAACTCCTCTTGGTTTGAACCAAAAGGGTTTCTTGAAGAGAATTCTGCCAAAGGTGAGGATTCAATGATGAATAGAGGGATTTAGAGAGATGAAATGGGCAAGGGTTGGCCGAGCCAAAGGCTTTTTAGGTGTGGGTATGGTGGTAGAGGTGGGGGCCTTTTATAAGAGAAGAGGAGGGGCACTCTTGGAAAATTATAAAATATTACTTTATTATAAAATGATTTTCGGATTTTAAAGGTCCCAAAAGGATATATTTCAAGGATAAGGTGATAAGGTTTCTAAATCCACCCATCCAATAGATTTTTTACAGGTTTAGGTTTTATATGTTACATTATATTTTCATTTTTTTAAATCGTTAAATAATGAGGTAATCGCTACATCATCATGATGTCATAAATAATTTAATTTATTTAATTTCTAAAAAAAAAAAAAATATCATGATGTAGGAAATATTTTTATATTTCTAATAAATATTTATAGTAAAAAATATGACTTGTATAACCCCATGTAAAAATTGTTTTAGTAAAATAACACATGTTTGTGACATTTTAATTTTAACTTTAAATAAATAGTTATTAATGTCATTTTCCTACCAATGTGGCTCCATGGGGTCCCCAAGTTTACCCATGGATTGTCTTGGTCTCCCATGACACATCCAATAAGGGTAGGACATGTGTCAAGGTCATTTCATATTATTAAAACATTATTTTTGCCTTAAATTACACTAATTACCTCTAATCGCGATTAAAAACTTAAAAGTTACTATTCACCAAAAAATTATTTTAATCCCATTGAACCTCATTTTACTTATTAATGACAACCATGTATGTCGGATTTTTGAAATTTAAATTACAGAAGTGGTAAAGTTTCATTTAAATGAAAAAATCAGTTTTTCAACTACCACTTAGTGGTTTCACTATTCATCAAAAATTGAAGTTTTTCAGAAAAATATCAAAAATTCACCCTAAGATATATTTGATATTATGAATTAAAAAATGATGTCTATTTTAAAAAATTCGAAACATATAAGTTACATTAATTAATTTAATAATTAATTCCCGCTAAATAGCGTGTTTTTATGAAACAATATATATCAAAAGATTGACACTAGTTTAAGTCCAATTTCAAAGTGAAATTAATTCCAATGACCACTATTGGATTAAATGGTAAAAATATATTCTAATTTCACTTTAAAACTAATTCAAAAGATGATCTAATTCTATAAATAAATTAGATTTAAAATAGGTTTTGAATAAAAATACAACATTTTTTCACTTATTCATTAAAAATGAATTTTATCGTAAAAATACCAAAAATTTACACAGATTAAATTTTGATGTCCCGATTTTAAAGAAGAATTTTATTTTATCAAATATAACACATAAAATTGTCAAAAAGTGGATTTAAAATAGGTTCGTCATCAAAAGGCGGTTAATCGACCTTTTAAAGAATATTAGAATGTTTATGCTTAAAATTGGATTCATTCGCATTTTTAATCCTCTAACAGTTATTGTAAAAAGTAAAAATATTTTACAAAAATATATAATCATTTTGTAGTTAGTTTTGTTCATTCCCGTCATTACAACAGCTAGGTGTTAACTACCATTTAAAATAAAATTATTTTATTATTAGAGTGCAACGTAAGATTTCAAAGGAACTCGTTGTTACGTATTGGGTAAGCCATCGAGCATAGAGTTCCCTTTAAATTAATATTAACATTTTATTCAAAAATAGGGATAAATATAAAAATGTCATATTCTTTATTTACCTGGGGTGTTACATCCTTCCCCCTTTTGGGAATTGCGTCCTCACAATTTTAAAATTGGGCTCGAAAACTTCATTGAAAGTCCTACATCGGAACATAAGTCGGTAAAACAATCACTTTAAAAGAAATAAAGAGAAGTACAAAGGTCACTCCAGTTAACCCATACTACGATTCCAAGTATAAAAATATGGATATGGAGGAAAAACAAAGGGTCATGTTCTGATGGAGAGTGATAGTAAACATGTCTAGGAGAATGTTAACCACAAGAAAATCACAAACTTGTGATGGGTTAAATGGTATTCGATTCCCCAATAGGAAAAGTTAACAGAGAACATTTTTGTTTTAAGTTACTCTTCCTTGAGGAATTTATTTTTGAGTTTAACTAAATCAAAATGAAACATACTTACTTGTCATGTAGGCTTTAAACTTTTACTAGATTACTTAATCAAACTCATATTTTCTCCAAAAGACGAGTATTTAGGAAGACTTGTTCGCATTAAGAGTACTATAATCAACTTCTTGAGAATCACCCAATCCATAAAAGAGAACTATATATTTCCCATGTCTTTATATCTCAACCAAAACCAAACCAAAAAGTTTAGTATGAGATCAGATAATACCCAAAAAAAGATATTTTTTACAAAAAGAAAAACTACTCCTAATCTCCAAAATTTGTCAAAAAATCCCAAAGTTCAACAAAGACCATTCAATAAACATATATCCATAAAAATATTCAACGTAAAAGAAACTAAGATTGAATCCCAAATCTATGAAGGATTTAATCACATAGTCTCATAAGATAAATCTTTACATTTTTCTCCAAAATAACATCAGTTACTCTTACAGTCTCATACTGAAAATTAATTAACCTAATCACATATTCTCCATGATAGGCTAATCATTTCTATTGATAACCCAAAATAAACTTACTCTTAATTCATAAAATCAACTAACTAAAAAGAATCATTCAAACTAACCAGAGACTTCACGTAGTCCAGTGGTAGGCGATAAATACCAGTTGCACTTTGGTTGTGGGTTCGATTCCCGTAGCTTTGTCCGATGCAACGGGTTGTCACATGGTCTGCGTGTTGTCCTTTTTCCAAAACTATATAATTCTTAAAACATTCCCCAACAACGAGATAAAATCTTCAAAAATAACCATAACATAATTTAACCTCCAGATTATCTAATGTCGTTCATATTCCTTTATAACGTATAGTAACCCATAATTACCTCAAAAGTAAGGATCATATAAAACCTAATGGTTATCTTTATAATTATTACCTGAACTTCCATGATGAGTTGGTTCTCTCGTATATGATGCATTAGAGAACTCACCAAGGTTTAAGTGGTTGGTCATGACTCCTGATGGTTGGTTTAGAATAACCACAAGATTTCTCATTGAATCCCCCATTTCATCCAGTCTCTTAATCAGAGAACCACCACAGTTTCCTTCAAACCCATTGTCACTTTGGTGTCTGCTAGATCCATCCATTTACTAAAACAAAAAAGGTCAGTGTGAGTATATCAACAAAATCTTCATGTACTAAAGACGAAGATAAAAACTAAGATATACTTATCCAAGTTATCTCAAACTCATTCCAACCTTCAAAATAACAATGACACTATCTAATATAATAACCATTGTGGTTATACACAACTTGTAACTTATGCTTAAACAACACTCTAACCTCTAAAGTTATCTAAACCGACCTCTGATACCAACTGTAAGGAACCGACCTTAAACATTACTTATTATTGAATTAAATGAATAATTCACATTGAGGATATTTTCAGGTTTAGAGTTTTAGAGAATGAGGACATAACTATTACATATCAAAGGTTACAAAGTAGACACATCTACTCAGCTTCCATTTTTTCACAAAAATAAAAACTCTTGAACAAAAGAGTCATGTCTAGTTTCTTATTTTAGACAGCCTGACATTTCCTGGATTCCATCCTTGACCCTATTAAACTTTATGTCTTGTGAAAACCATTTCAAAAAAACTTGGGATGAGCATAACAAGCTCAGTAAGGGTTATAACAATACGGAATAAAAAATTAGTCCATGTATACATAAGAATCAATGAAATCATACTTTACTCATAAAACATAATCACTTTAACATACCTCATCAAATCAGGAATAAATCATAGAAATCATAAGACACAAAGGTAAATTGAGGCATTCATAACATTCTTACGTAGGGAGTAACCCTCTTGGTTATGTTTGGAATAACCATCATAGTATATTCCCTAAATCTCTTTGTAGAAACCTAAACGCTTAACCCCTTCGTGTTACCCAATGCATTGGAGAGCTATATCGGGCTCACCCGCCCTTAGTTTATCACAGAACCACCTGTATTCATAAATAATGCCCAAGAACCATAACATAATCATATCACATAAATCAAGCATAAAGGAAGGATAACATTACCAGATTTCAATAACAATATAACATTTTAAGATAATGAATCCATTCTAAAAACCATTTTCAAAACCATTTAAAACATTTAATAAAGTGATTTTTGAATCAAAGTGTCCCATAACACTTTGAAGTTTTTAACATTTTAAACCATTAATATCCATATAATTAAATCCGTAAAACCATTTTGAAAACATGGATATTAATGAGAAATATTTATAAGAATAAATCATTAAAACATTTAAAAGGATATTTTAGTTAAAGGGTTTTTAACAAAATGAGAGACACTTGAATACCATAATTGAGGAATAACATTTAATCAAAACATTATAATATAATGAGAATAAATTTATTAATGATATAATATTCCACGGGATAGTATATACACCATATAAGAGTGAATTGGTGCATAACAACCATGAAGTCTCAATAGAAATGTAAAATGAGATGAAATCCCTTATAAAGAATGTATCCTTAAATTAAAGATAAATAAATCTCATAATTATGTGTGACAAATATAAATAAACCAAATATAAGTGGATATTAAGTGTAAAAAAATAAAATGTCATTAAAACATATTCAAAGGATGACATATTCAATAACCACATGTTGAACCCAAAGAAATCGAAATTGGGTTAAGAAGTTCCCTTGGTAAAATTCGACATCCTAACGACATCACTTCAAAATTCATAAAATTAGTTGATGAGAGAGAAAATGGTATCTCATCACTTGGAAATAAAATTTACATCTATAAGGATATATAAGAACATATCCCAACATAAAAATATGTAAATTAAAATACATAACAAAAGAAGTATTTTAAAAAGAGGATGGTGAAAGGTTCCCTTACCGATTTGGGCAACTTTCGAAACGTACACCCCATGAAAGAAGGGTCATACAATGAAGATGTAACTAACCATAAATGAGAGTATATTATACAAATACTAAAATAATGGGCATTACATACACCACACAAAAGGAAATAGTGGCCAATGTATCATGAATCTCACAGGAATAAAAAGTGAGATAAAAATCCCCTCATGAAAATTCGGCAGCCTAACGGCGCCACATAAAACATCCAAAAATGGATTGATGAGATAAAATAAGGTATCTCATCATATTAACATAAAATTTAAAGCAAGAGGAATATAAAATAACTTCCCCTAACATAAGAAAGATGAGCTTAAAGTAAGTTACATAAAAAGAGTACTTAAAAATAAAGTAAGAGGTAGGATCTCTTACGAAAATTCGGCAGCCTAACGACGCCACTCAAAACATCCAAAATGGATTGATGAGAGAAAATATGTTGTCTCATCATATGAACATAAAAAATTACAGTAACTATAATATAAAATAACATCCCCATCATTATAAATATGAGCTTAAAAGTAATGACATAAAAGAGTATACTTAAAAACAAAGAGAGGGGTAGGATCCCTTACGAAAATTCAGCAGCCTAACAGTGCTACTTAAAAATTATAAAAATGAATTGATGAGAGTAATAGGGGTTATCTCATCATATTAGAATAAAAATTACAGTATGTTTAATATAAAATAACATCCTACACATAATAACATAAAGCATAAATGAAATGACATAAAAGATGGTACTTGAAAAGAAAGAGAGAGGTCAGATCCCTTACCTCAAGTCCGACTTGTCTTATTCGTTTCATTATATTCCTGAATAATAAAATTTGGTCAATTTATAATTTCCTAAGGTACTAATTTAAAGATTATTATTCAGTTCATATCACATATTACAATGTTATAATAATTGGTTAATAATGTGAGTTCACATCAGACGTTTTTGTCAATGTTTGGTACATGAGTCAAAAATGAACTTGTTTGAAAATGATTGTCCATGTAGTTATAAGTATATCATCTCCAGAATAGTATTAATGATTTAAATATAATATATATCCAGTAAATATTCATTTTATACTATTCCATGAAATTTGGAGATAAATAGAAATGAAATGCACCATTTATGGAGACAGTAGGCCATACGTACGCATGAACGCTACTTTCATTTCTTTGTCATATAAATAGAATTAAAAAAATAATTGAGAGATATATATATATATTATAATTCCAGTATAATATATATGTTTTATGGGTCATATAATTTCATTAATTTCATTTCTTTACACATTCCATGTATTGCATGAACGAGTCACATCACTTGATGGGGCGGTAGTCCACACTTCCTCATATGAAATTATCGCATTTGCACAACATGCAAAGAATAAAGGTATGATTTAAATATAAAATACAGAAGCATATATAAAACATAATTACCATATATATTATATATAAAATACAGTTACATCATAATTTCCACCTTTAAAGGTGTTAAAAGAATATTGAACAATCATCATTTCGTGAGGCAGTAATTCGCCATCCATAGAAACAGTATGTTCTTTAACCATTAGACGGATGTGTGTGTAAGTGTAGCACTAATAATTATTATAAAAATATCCTAGTATATTGAAGATATTGGTGTTTTTACAAAATAAAGGAATAAAAAGAGTTTAGGGGTTTGGAGAAGCAAAATAATAGAAAAGAACACAAGTGAAGACATTACCTTTAAATCGGGTAAATCCCGTTAGTTTGAACCAAAAGGGTTCCTTGAAGGTCATTCTGCCAAAGGTGAGGCTTCAATGATGAATAGAGGGATGTGTAGAGATGAAATGGTAAGGGGTTTTCCATTCCAAAGGCTTGAGAGGTGTGGGTAAGGTGGTAGAGGTGGGGGCCTTTTATAAGAGAAGAGGAGGGGCACTCTTGGAAAATTATAAAATATTACTTTATTATAAAATGATTTTATAATTTTAAAGGTCCTAAAAGGATATATTTAGAGGATAAGGTTATAAGGTTTCTAAATCCACCCATACAATAGGTTTTTGACAAGTTTAGGTCTTAGATTTTACATTATCTTTTCATTTTATTTAAATCGTTAAATGATGAGGTAATCGCTGCATCATCATGGTGTCATAAATAATTTAATTTATTGAATGTCTAAAAATTCTAAATAAAATATCATGATGTAGGAAATATTTTTATATTTCTAATGAATATTTATAGTAAAAAATATGACCTGTATAACCCCATGTAATTTTTTTTAGTAAAACAACACATGTTTGTGACATTTTAATTTTAACTTTAAACAAAAAGTTATTAATGTCATTTTACTATCAAAGTGGATCCATGGGGTCCCCAAGTTGACCCATGGATTTTCTGGGTCGGCAATGACACATAAAATAAGGGTATGATGTGTTTCAAGGTCATTTCATATTATTAAAACATTATTTTTCCTTAAATTACACTAATTACCTCTAATCGCGATTAAAAACTTAAAAGTTACTATTCACCAAAAAATTATTTTAATCCCATTGAACCACATTTTACTGCTTAATGACAAAAATTTATGTTGGATTTTTGAAATTAAAATCACAGAAGTGGTAATGTTTCATTTAAACGAAAAAATCAGTTTTTAAACTACCACTTAGTGGTTTCACTATTCATCAAAAATTGATGTTTTTCAGAAAAGTACCAAAAATTCACCCTAAGCTATATTTGATATTCCGAATTAAAAAATTATTTCTATCTTAAAAAATTAAAAACATATAAGTTACATTAATTAATTTAATAATAAATTCCGGCTAAATAGCGTGTTTTTATGAAATAATATATATTAAAAGATTGACACTAGTTTAAGTCCAATTTCAAAGTGAAATTAACTCCATTAACCACTATTGGATTAAATGGTAAAAATATATTCTAATTTCACTTTAAAACCAATTAAAAAGATAATCTAATCATATAAATAAATTATATTAAAAAGAGATTTTGAATAAAAATACAACATTTTTCACTAATTCATTAAAAATGAACTTTATCGTAAAAATACCAAAAATTTACACAAAGTAAATTTTGATGTCTCGATTTTAAAGAAGAATTTTATTTTATAAAATATAACACATAAAATTGTAAAAAATTGGATTTAAAAGAGGTTCATCATCAAAAGGCGGTTAATCGACCTTTTAAAGAATATTAGAATGTTTATGCTTAAAATTGGATTCATTCACATTTTTAATCCTCTAACATTTATTGTAAAAAGTAAATATATTTTACAAACATATATAATCATTTTGTAGTTAGTTTTGTTCATTCCCGTCATTACAACGGCTAGGTGTTAACTACCATTTAAAATAAAATTATTTTATTGTTAGAGTACAACGTAATATTTCAAAGGAACTCGTTGTTGTGTATTGGGTAAGCCATCGAGCATAGAGTTCCCTTTCAATTAATATTAACATTTTATTCACAAATAGGGATAAATATAAAAATGTCATATTCATTATTTACCTGGGGTGTTACATCATAACATTAAATAACATAAAAAATATATATTATAATCAATTTTTACCTCAAAAATATATTTATGAACACACATGAGGGGGGAATTGATAAAATAAAACATGTTTTCCATGAAGGTGGTAAATTGGCACCTCACAACTGATGTTATTATATTTAGAATAAAAGAAAGAGGGAAGTGAAGTGATGGTGGATATACAATTGAAATAATAAAAATGTAGTATATATATTTTTACTAGTGTTATAATGTATTATTGTATATGAATGATATGGAAATTATATGAAAAGAATGGAAAATGAAATGAAACTAAAAGAAAATGGAGGATTTTACCTCTTGATTCCTTCTCCTTGAAAACCTCCTTATGGAAGATAGTTTTGGGAATGTTTTTTGTGACTAAAGGCTTATATAAATTTGGGAGAGTATAGTTAAGGGGATTTAGTAGAAATTTTACAATCTTATAGTCTTATGAGTTTTGATTAGAAGAGTTGGTGATGTGTGTTATTTATAGTAGAGGAGAGGGGTGTCTTTTGAATATTTTTTTCATTTGTTTATTATTTTTTATCATGACTATGGATAGTTTGATAATCATAATAAAGTATGTTAATAAAATTAATGTATATTTTAGATTATGGTGATTAAATTAGTAGTGAATCAAGGAATAGAATTGTAAATCTATAATGTATTTATACCATGAATTGTCGTATTACATTATTCAATAAAAATTAAATTATTTTAGTAAAATCCCAAAATTTTTCCCCAACCTTTTTTGACATGTAGATTTCAAAATATGAATTTAACTTTATGAAAATAATTTTCCTAATATTTTAAATTTAATTTTTAATTAAAATCATCAAGTAATCGAAAGATACTGAATTTTAATATTATAATCGATATAATGATACATTCAAAAAATAACTGAGGTCTCAATTTTTTTAATAATAATATGAAACAATATTGATCGCTGAATCTATTTAATGACTATAAATTTTCTTTTAAATTGATATTTTAATTATAAAATATTGAATGAACATTAATATTTCTCAAAAATACCTATAATTAGTTATCCTGTTTAAAATATTTATGTACTTATTCCATGATATTAATATATTTTATTATAATTCATAATATACCTTAATATAATGTATAAATTCATAGGTAAGTTTAATATTCTATTTTCTGGTTTACTATTTATAATGGCCACCAAAATATTTCAATGGATAAGTTGATATTACATCAGTATAAGTTTCTTTTTTTTCTAAAAATATTACTTATTTCATTCATTGTTCATTTATAATACTTGTCCTTGTATGTGATTTTATGTTAAATATACTATATTACATAATTATATTATTTTAAACATCATCGATAATATCGTGGGTCGTTACAAGGTGTACCCATTGTTTATTTTTTATTAGGGCCTAAAGTCAATCAAATGTTGTTTGGTTCCTTTAGAATGGATTCTATGCAAGTATGATCGAGTATAGGATGAGACCTAAGAGATGAAAGTTGATATATGATATTAGTGACTAGAACTCTTTTCTGATGATAGATCTTACCATCAGAAGTCTAACTAATTGATGAGTTATATTATAGAGGGGTTGATGTAATGATATTCCATTTCATGAAGGTGAATTTGATTACCTTTTAGTATTGAACATATTTAAATGACATTTAAAATGTTATATAAAGGAGTCATGGAGGTTAACATGGTGAAAAAAGATAGTTTATAGGTATGAACCCTAATAATTATAAAAAATGAGTGGGCTTCCCGATTTGATAACACTATGACACCATGCCTACATAGTCTCTCATAAACATACATGGTAATACAATAAAAAAATGGGGGGAGAACAATATCAATACAACTATGAGAATCCATGAGAACATCTATTCAAGATTGAATAAATCTTTGATAGAGTACATTCACATTGTTGCCTCACAGTTTGGCCAATAGTGCAGCCAAATTGTGAGCCCTTGTCAGTGAGGGTGAATTTTCCATTTTCCCTTCATTAGAAATTAAACATTATTTTATATTTTATACTCTTTATTATAATATGTATATATTCATTATTCTATCATGATATCTATTCTTATTAAACCTAGGTATATTTATAATAGTTTCATATTCTCTATAAATCAAGATCCTTCTGAAGAATTGGACAACTATTGATAAAGTCTCAATTCCTCTTGCTTCCAATTTCAGTTTATCTTAGTATCCTTAGAGCTATTTAGTTGCATGGTTATTATCTATTTTTTGGTCATTAGACTATTTAATTAATTCTGTCCAGTCTACTCTGATTCTGATGCTTCCATTAGATGAGGATTCATAAACGACCCAAAGATAGGTGATCTAGTGTTTTCATTTAGAAGTGAGTTGTTTTGATAGCCTCACCATTCTTCCGCATGATGAATTTTTCCATGTATTTCCTTTAAAATTGATTTCTTCATTTTAAATTGATATACACACCTTTTAATACTCACTCAAACAACTATTTAGTAATTAGATGACCCCAACCTCAAACATGGACACACCTTGGGTGTTCCAGTTTGAATTTACCCATTATAGTTAATTGATTAAATTCCAAAATTCATCCTAAGAGTTCTTCTTTAATATTAAATTTAATTTATAACAATTATGTATATTTTATTGAACCAATAAACCTCATATGTGTTTATCATGTATTTTAAAGGTATCCTCCTATGTATGTAATTACTTATTTTATAATCAAACCTTCTAAGTGCTTCCCCAAACCATGAAAATTGAATTTCAATGTTTTTTTTAACAAAATGGATATTTTAGGGAAAATCATCCGTCATGATGGTTTTCTTACTTTAATGAATAAATTGTTTAATTGAAATTAATTATAGGGGTGGAAAGGCCACAAAAATCATTTGATTCTTTATTGAATGTTATTTTTAGATGAGAAATGAAATGCCTTGGTTATATCTTGTCTTGATATGTATTATGAATGAGAGGTTATTAATCATGAATATCATTATTGTTATATCTATTCCATTGATATTTCCCTTGGAATATTGGTTACATAATTCATTTCTCATGACGTATTTCTCTCCCTTAAATTAGGTGTTAATAATGACATCTCACACCACTAACACTATTTGGATAATGGGAATGACACACCACATCACTTGCATCATTTTTTGACTTGATGACTCACCCACCATTCTAAATGAAAAGCATGAAATATCATATTAATCAGGATATGAAGGGATTGAATCCTCTTTATAAGCTTACATGATTGTTTAGACTTGTTATGGATGACTGAGTTATGCCCCATTCAGGCCATCAACTTGTATTTTAGGTATCATAATTTTTTTTCGTTGCATAATTAGCACATACTACTCGATGTAATATGTAATTATAATATATATATATATATATAATTTTATTGCATATATTTATATGGTAAATGATCAAATACTCAATCTGACCATGAGATAGAGAATCTAGAGCTGACATGTGTCCTATTAGAACCAGTGAAGTCTGGTACTTATTTATTTTTCATTATCAATTATTTCATTTTTAACATAACACTTATACTTTTTGGACACTTCCTGGAGTACTTCCATATACTTTTGGTGGTACCCTAAGGGGATTTTTCTCAAACTCAATTTAGGCCCCCTTTGATACACAAGTAGGTTAATTTTATGAGGTTTTGTAAAATTGAAATTTCATTAAATATTATTTATATACATTATCTATATATGGAGTATAGGAGGAGAGGATCATGTATATTCTTGATATTATAGAGGATCGACCTTTTTTATTTTTTCTAGTTTGGTATACCATGTACAGTTTACATGTTCATTATTACAGATATTTACTACAGCATGGCATGTGTAAAGCCCCAACCCTAGTTACCCAGATTCGGTGCATTATTACATAACATTGGCATGATCACAAAAGATCATGTCTTGAAATACCGATTAGTTTAGTAGCCTTGGAATCACTAGATACATTCATAAAGTTTACATTACATCATAAAGTAAAACTACAACAACATCTTGTATCCACACTCATATACCCTTATACTATCCCTATAAGTCATTCATTAAATAATTCTTCACATCCTCGGAAGAATAAAACATAGAAATGGGTGAGCTCAAATTCCCAGTAAGGATAACAATATAGCGGAAACTTTTCATAAATAAGCATAAACATTTAAGGAAATGCATACCTAAAACAAAAGCCTTTTAAACTTGAACTTCAACATAATTTGGTAGAAATAAAATGAAATAATTACATTTACTTATTCATGTGGATATTCTACTAATAGAATAATCACATGAAATATCAATAACAACTTTCATAATGATGGAATGCATAATTCCAGACTATCATAACCACATAGTCAAGGCCTTGTTCCAAGACAACAAATAATATTTTGTCAAGGCCTTGTGCCAAGACACTAGTTTGTCTCATAAGACATACCGATGCATCGAGGAGTTATAGAGGGCTCCACCCTTCACTTACAAAGTCCAATACATTCCTCATATGAACAGTTTTAAACATAACATAAACATTCATATTAAAACTAGCATACGAAATGTCAATACTTTCTCCATAAAACATGAATGGTATAAAAATAACACATCCATAGTCAAACATATCACAAAACCTTCAATACTATATAGAAGTTTTGTATCATAATAAATCAACTTCAAATAAGCTTAAAATCCATCAAAGTATGTTGACATAGATGAAATCAAAACTATTTGAGATAAATATCTATTTTTTTTGAAATTATTTAAAAGGATATTAACTATAAAATAAAACATTTACTTTCAAAATATTCTTATAATCTTATAAAGGAATCTTTGAAGATTTTATAACTGCATAAAATATCCACACCCAACCTATAAGTTAAAAAAAGACATTCTTACCTTAATTCGGTCGAAAAGGTTAAAAGGGACCTTGTTTGGAAAATGACAGAAAGATTCCTTTATAAATTTTTTATAAAAAGTAAAAAAAGGGTATAAATAACTATAACCCATGGTCTGTAAAATTGTACAAATTATTTGAAATACATTTTTAAGAAACATGGATATGGATGATAAAGAGGTCCTAGAGGATAATTATGTATAAACAACCTCGGAAAATGAAGAGATTGTGAAATAAACCCTTACCTTGTACTTTTCCTTTGTCTATGGTAGGTTAACCTCCTATATAATAGTTATATAATAGTTATTAAATTATACAATAATCATATACATAAATATGATATCATATATGATTTTTTAATATTACCTTGTTAATAATATTTTAGTATTATAGTCATTTCAGGTGTTAACTGATTCGTTTTACTCTATATGCTTTTTTACATAAGATGTTTTTGTTATGGATAGGTTGAATCTTATTCATATCTAGAATACCAATTGTAACACCCCGACCCCAGTTACCCAGAGTCGGTGCATTATTACATAAAATTGGCATTATCACAAAAGATAATGTCTCATAAGACTGATTAGTTTAGTAGCCTTGGAATAACTAGACACATTCATAAAGTTTACATTACATCATAAATTGAAAACTACAATAACATCTTGTATCCACACTCATAACCCCTTATGCTATCCCTACAGGTCATTCATAAAATACTTCTTCACATCTTGGAAAAAATAAAACATAGAAAGGGGTGAACTCAAATACCCAGTAAGGATAACAATTATAGTGGAAACTTTTCATAAATAAGAATAAACATTTAAGGAAATGCATAACTAAAACAAAATCCTTTTAAACTTGAACTTCAACATAATATGGAAAAAATAAAATGAAATAATTCCATTAACTTATTCACATGGATATTCTACTAATCGAATAATCACATGCAATATCAATAACCACCTTCATAATGATGGAATGCATAATTCTAGACTATCATAACCACATACTCAAGTCCTTGTGCCAAGAATACAAATAATATTTGTGCCAAGACACTAGTTTGTCTCATGAGACATACCGATGCATCAAGGAGCTATAGCGGTCTCCACCCGTCACTTATTAATTCCAATTAATTCCTCATATGAATAGGTTTAAACATAACGTAAACATTCATATTACAACTAGCATACAGAATTTCAATACTTTATTCATAAACCATTAATGGTATAAAAATAACAAATCCAAAGTCAAACATATCACAAAACCTTCAATACTATATGGAAGTTTCGTATCATAATAAATCAACTTCAAATAAGCTTAAAATCCAACAAAGGATGTTGACATAGATAAAATCAAAACTATTTGAGATAAATATTTCTTTTTTTGAAATCATTTAAAAGTCACTTAATTATAAAATAAAACATTTACTTTCAAAATATTCTTATAATATTGTAAGGGAATATTCGATTATTTATAACGGTGGAAAATATCCGCACCCGCCGTATAAGTTTAAAAAATAAATTCTTACTTGAATTCTGTCAAAAAGGTTAAAAAGGACCTTGTTTGGAAAATGATAGAAAGATTCTTTTATAAACATCTTATAAAATGTCAAACAAGGGTATAAATGAATTTAAACCATATTATATAAAATAGAATGAATGATTTGAAATAAATTTTTAAGAAACATGGATGTGGATGATAAATAGGTCCCAGCAGATAATTCCGTATAAACAACCTCAGATAATGAAGAGATTGTGAAATAAACTCTTACCTTGTAATTTTCCTTGGTCTAGGGTAGGTTAACCTCCTGTATAATAGTTAAATCATTGTTTTTAAATTATAAAAGAATCATATACATAAATATAATATCATATATGATCTTTTAATATTTATTTGTTAATAATATTTTAGTATTATCAGCGTTTCAGGTGTTAACTGATTCGTTTTCTTTTATATGTTTTTTTATGTAATCCGTGTTTGTTATAGATAGGTTGTATATTATTCATATACAAAATAACAACTATAACATTCTGACCCCAGTTACCCAGAGTCAGTGCATTATTACATAACATTGGTATGATCACAAAAGATCATGTCTCGAAAGACTGATTAGTTTAGTAGCCTTGGAATCACTAGATACATTCATAAAGTTTACACTACATCATAAAGTGAAAAATACAACAAAATCTTGTATTCACACTCATATCCCCTTATACTATCCCTGTAGGTAATTCATAAAATACTTCTTCACATCCTGGGAAAAATAAAACATAGAAAGGGGTGAGCTCAAATGCCCAGTAAGGATAACAATATAGTGGAAACTTTTCATAAATAATCATAAAAATTTAAGTTAATTCATAACTAAAACAAAATACTTTTAAAATTGAACTTCAACATAATATGGAAGAAATAAAATGAAATAATTCCGTTTACTTATTCACATGGATATTCTACTAATTAAATAATCACATGCAATACCAATAACCACTTTCATAATGATGGATTGCATAATGCGAGACTATCATAACCACATAGTCAAGGCCTTGTGCCAAGAATTCAAATAAGATTTTTTCAAGGCCTTGTTCCAAGACAGTAGTTTGTCTCACAAGACCTACCGATGCATCGAGGAGCTATAGCGGGCTCCACCCTTCACTTATTAAGTCCAATGCATTCCTCATATGAACAGGTTTAAACATAAGATAAACATTCTTATTAAAACTAGCATAAAAAATGTCAATACTTTCACCATAAACCATGAATGGTATAAAAATAATACATCCACAGTCAAACATATCACAAAACATTCAATACTATATGGAAGTTTTTTATCATAATAAATCAACTTCAAATAAGCTTAAAATCCATCAATGGATGTTGACATAGATGAAATCAAAACTATTTGAGATAAATATCTCTTTTTTTTGAAATCAGTTAAAGTAACTTAATTATAAAATAAAAAATTTACTTTAAAAATATTCTTATAAGCTTCTAAAGGAAGCTTCAATGATTTTATAATGGCCGAAAATAGCTTCACTCGCCGTTTAAGTTAAAAAGAGACATTCTTAACTTAATTCCGTCGAAAAGGTTAAAAATGACCTTGTTTGGAAAACGACAGAAAGTTTACTTTATATACATCTTATAAAAATTCAAAAAAGGCTATAAATTACTTTAAACCATAGTTTGTAAAATATTTAGAATGATTTGTCACACATTTTTAAGAAACATGTATGTGGATGATAAAGAGATCCCAATATATAATTACGTATAAACAACCTCGGATAATGAAGAGATTGTGAAATAAACCCGAACCTTGTACTTTTCCTTGGTCGAGGGTAGGTTTACCTCCTATATAATAGTTAAATAATTTTTATTAAGTTATAAAAGAATCATATACATAAATATGATATCATATATGATTTTTTAATATTGCTTTGTTAATAATATTTTAGTATTATCGTCGTTTCAGGTGTTAACTGATTCATTTTCAATTATATGCTTTGTTACGTAAGCTGTGTTTGTTATTGATAGGTTTTATCTTATTCATATAAAGAATGATATCAATTTCTTAATCATTACTTTTAATCATAAAATGAGAATTAGTCTTGAATGGATACGATGGGGAACGAATCTCATCGTGTTCATGGAGACAGTAGTCTGTACGTACGCAAGAGAAACAATATCATTATTTTGATATTAAAATAATATATAATTGGTTGTTATATAATATATACAGAATAATTATAATTTTATATTCATTATTTACTTCAATTACACATCAATATCATACCCATCCAAATAATAATGTTTTGAATAACAATTACACCACGACATGGAGACGGTAAGCCGTACGTACACACATATGGTGACATGTCATTCAAATAATGGATAGAATACTGAATATGGTTGTACCATATTTATAATAACATCACATTATATATAAGATATTTGATTTATTATTTTATAATGTAAATAAAAAATAAAGAAGAAGTGGAAGAAGGAAGGAACTTGAAAGAGGGTAGTGAAAACATTACCTCTTCTTCGGATTCTTCCTTTTGATTTGATCAAAAGGGATCCATAGGATGGCTTTCTGATCAAACTAAGGCCTCTAGGTTTAAGTTATGTAAGTTGAGAGAATATTTGGTCAGGTTTTTACCGAAACAAAGGCTTTAAAGGTATTAATTTGAGAGAAGGGGGAGTTCCCTTTTATAAGAGGGGTGAAGGGATCCTTTTGGAAAAGCTGGACATATTATATTATAATAAATTTATATTATGTTTCTAATGGCTCCAAAGTGGATTATTTATAGGTTAAGGAGGGGATAGGTCTAAAACCACTCAACCAATAGGTTTTATACAGGTTTGGGTTACTATATTAACTTTATCTTTTTGATTTAACTCTTAGTAAAATTGTTTGACATTTACCATGTCTGTTTGTATTTTTATATTATATAGTTAATAAACTTACCATATAATCCCAATATACCCCCAAGTGGTCCATTAATGATACAAATATAATTATATAAGTCTCTTGGCTGATCCTTATATTTTTAGGAATTTAATATCAATTAATAATATAAAATTTGTTTTAAAAACTCTTTTATGTCAATTTTGAAACTATTTGGTATTTTGTTTTTTCTAAATTCATAACAGCATTATTAATTCGAAAAAAATTAGTCTAAACAACCCTAATATGTTATATTAACCTATAAAATTTGTGTAATTCATAAAATGTCTCAAAGTACATTTATTTTGATATTTATAATATCAATTATTTTAATATTTCATTAATTAGGTAATTACTGTATCACCATTATGTCATACATAAAGTAACTTATTTAATGTCTAAAAATTATTACTAAAATATCATTATGTAGGAAATCTTTTTATATTTCTAATGAATATTTATAATCAAATTTATTTTATGTATAACCCTATATTACAAATGTTTTAGTTATTAAACATCGATTTTAACTCTTTTAACTCTACTTTGAATTTAATAATAATAAATGTGCTAATCTAATCCAAGTTGACCAAAGAGATTCATATTTTATTTCTAAGGTTGGTTTTGGTCGAATTATACTTAGACAATAGAATTAGGATATGTGATAGGGTTATAATAATATCATTTTTACCCTTAATTACCCTATTTACTTTTAACCATGGTAAATAAAAGTAAAATGTTACTTTTCACCAAAAATTATTTTTATCTTATTGAACCAAATTTTAGTCCTTGATATTAACCATGTATCTAGGATTTTTTAAATTCCACTCACAAAATAGGTAAAGTTATGTTTATGTGAATTTTTAAATTCTCCTAGGAGGTGGGTAAAAGACGGTGAAAAGTTCTATAAAATTTTTATATATCTAAAATTAATATAAATTGACTCAAATTAATTTCATTGAACTTATATAGGTATTATGTGACTATTTTTACCTTAATTAAATTTAAATAAAATAAATAATTATTTAAATAAAAATTCAGTTTTAAACTTTAACTCAGTGTTTTTTTCACTATTCATCAAAAATTGATAGTTTTCAGAAAAATACCAAAAATTCACCCTAAGCTAATTTCGATATTCTGAATCAAAAAATGAAGTCCATTTTGAAAGATAAAATTTATATAATTTAAAAAAGTGAGTATTATTATTCATAACGGCTAGTTTGATTGGTTGTGGTGTGTGTTAGAACTTGAAGTTGCGTACAACACACGCTACTGTATTATTCAAAGAGAAGCGTACCATGGAAGCTTGGCGTGTTACAACATGAATTCATCTATATGAAAATTCATGGAGGTTTTTTATATTATAATTTAGTAGTATAGTTATTTATTCTTATATATTTTATTATTATCTATATTTTATGCAATTACACTATGACATGTTACTGGTCTAGTAATTAGTGTATTTTACATCATGCTCACACTATTTCACTCTTATTGATGTCATATAGAAACTATGAGATATGAAAACTGGAAGAGGAGATGGCGCTTCGGGGAGGGTCTCGCTTCATGGAGGGTTTTCTGTTCCGTCGCGATGGAGTTTCAGATCTTCTATAGGGTTAATGGATGCCGCTTCCCCACTTTATGGGTTCGGTGCTTATTTCTGGTGATCTTGGATCAGCATGGAATCAAGATCCACGAGGTGGCGGCGTTATCTGTAGTGATGTCGCGGGGAAAAAACCATCGGCTGTGGATCGTGTTGCACGACACGATGTTAGGGAAGGCATACCATCTCTACCGGCTTGGTTGATTTCATCGAAGGATGATGCTCCGACTTCTAGATCTCCATCGGACACTCAGATCACTGTTGATCTTCATGGTAATGGTGATAGGCGGGCATATGATTTTCTAGTTGTGTTTTTATGATTTCTGACCCGCTCTTGGTGAAATTGAAGGGAGGTTTGAAGGCCTCAAATGGTAGTGTTTATTTTAAAGCTCCCACTGGAGCAGTGGAAGAACCAACCACACCTCTGTTTGCCTCTTTCATTGACCCTAGCTCTGGAAGGATCCTTTGAAAAGGGTCATCATCCCATTTTGAGGTTAATTCAGATGTGTTTGCTGAAAGGATTGCAATTGGGAAGAGTTCTCTGATTGTGCGTCTGGTTTTACCGAAGGGCGAGAAGTCTGGGAGGTTTGAGGATCTGGCGAGACAGATCTCATTTTTGTGGGGTTCTTCCGACTGGAGATGTGTCTCTCTTGGTCATGGCTTCTTTCATTGTATTTTCCCATCAAATGATTTCAAAAGAAATGCGTGGAGCATCAGATCTTTGTCTCTGAAATTAGGATGGTTCCACCTACATGAATGGTCTCTGGACTTCAATGAATCGCGTGCAAGGAATGCCTTTTCTTAGGTTTGGGTTCGTTTTCATGTACTTAATTGGGTCCTTTGGCACCCAATAATATTGCATGACATTGGAATGACAATTGGGACTCCTATACGCCTCGATAGGGAAACTGAGGTTGTGCGTTTTGGACACTTTTCCAGAATGTTGGAGGAGATTGATCTGAGCTCCACCTTGATTGATAAGGTATATCTCTCTACTCCCTCTAATAATATTCATATTTATGTTGAATATGAAAGAAATCCCCTCTTCTGTACCAAATGTATGACTGTTGGGAATTCTTTGGAGTTATGTTGGAGGAATATTTCTTGTGAGAAATGTGGGTTGAAGGGTCATCCAGCTGACCTCTGTAGAAGGAAACTGGAGAGGAATCATGTTGCATTGTCAAAGTCTCTTGATCATGATGGAGATGTTCTCAAAAAATCATTTTCTAATAAGGTTGATATGATGTCTGCTGATAAATCTATCTCTCATGTGCCTATTTTGAAAGGAAAAGCACCTATGGGGGATAAGTTTCTAATGAGTGTCCCCTCTACTACTCGGGTTTGATTTGTTAATGATAAGTTATCTAATGATGGCCGAGTTGAGACTGGAGAGAATGCTTTCCCCACTATTGTTGGGCATCCTACTTGCACTGACACTTCAAATCCTCTGATGCTTGATTTTCCTGGTGTTATTCTGACCCATGATGGGACTGGTGTGTCTGATCCTAGCTTGGATGACCACATTGGGATTCCTCAACATGTTGATTATAACCATGAAATTCAGAATTTGTTGAACTCCTCTAGGATTGCTGAGAAGTGGGGTGAAATCTCTGATGCGGAAGGGGTGAAAACGGGCAGCGCTGGTCCTATCTCTTTTAATGATGCACTTTAATCTGAAAAAGGGAGGACAGATGTCACTCATGCTCCCTCAAAGAGAAGGCTGAGGAAGGACTATTCTAACACACCTCGCACTGTGTCTACCCGAGCTTCTTCGAAGTTATCAGGAAAGTTCAATTCTGATACTCTTAAGATCTTAAACCAGGGCCAGTCTCAATCTGAATGGGAAACATGTGATGATTCTGACTATGGGAATGACATGTCTTATTATGATCTATTATTTTGTACTTGATGGATGAGTTCAAGTTCATATGTTTGACCCCAATCGTCTCTTTTGTACATTTTCTTTTATTTTAATAAATGGTCAGAAGCTTAGCTTCTGACTGAAGTTGCTGTTATAACAACTATGATTTATTATATATTATTTTAGGATATTATATGGATTATTTTGGAGACCAGGGTCTATGGTGACAGGTGATTTCATGGCCTAGAGTTCCCAGAAGAATTAATAAAAATAAATTAAATATATTAAATAACATGCACATATGGTTTTCCTAAAAAAGATGAATAACATCTAAATGGTTTCCCGGATAATAAATATAAAGGAACCAGTGAGATCAAAATGGTTGTTTTTTACTAGGTATAACTTAACATTAGTCGTCATGGGTAATTTTTAGAAAATATTTCATTGAAATAAAATAACTCAATTAATGTAAAAAACATTATTTTGACAGACTGATCTAGTTTTCTCATTAAACAAATAATTGTTGAAAATTTACGGGGTTATCCAAAAAACATTGAAAAATTGTTGAGTGTCATTGAAGCATTAGAAGAGACCCCATTGGCAGATGATGATGGATATTCAAATCAAATATTGAAGTGACTTGTATTAGAAGTATATTTCCAATGAACATGATACAGAAATAATTCTTCCTCTGCAATTGAACCGAATAATGAAATGATTCTTGTCTTATTTGGATTTCATCCCTATTTTTAATTTCATCAACATACACAAATCAATCGAAGAGCAGATTTATTTTTCCAATCGGTTTCCTTGCATGAAGGATATAATTATGAGGTGATTTTTTAAAATTAATTAAAATCCATTAAATGTTAATCTAATGGAAATTAATCTATATCAACACAAAAATCAATCTAGGTTCATTCCTCTAGTTTGTTATGGTGATTTTCTCCCCTAGATATGAAAATCCCCATGTGTGTTCATCATTTCTTATGGGGTTTGACTATTACCGATCAATAAATCATTACACACCCATTTCATGATGAAATTATTTAATATAGTTAATCTATGATCATCATATCATGAAGGAGGTGTGACTATAGAAACAGAGAGATTTCGATGACGGATGATCCCAGATTTCTCATTCTTCAACAGTGAGTGAAGAAGGTTTATTCAATCCATATTGGGAACAGTTCTGATGATGTAACATGTTGATTCATTGAGGGAATGTATAATTGTGGTTGGATCAAGAGTTTCATGAAAAGGTGGTTGATAGACTAGTGGATAGAGGATTAGATCAGGTGTATGGCGGGATAATGATGGATTAAGAAGAATCCAACAGAACACGACGTTTAATTCATGATTACATGGTGTGTGGGTCCCCTTTAGCTGATGATGGAGTTTTGTAATGAAGATAATGATAAAATGACCTATGACTACTATCACATGACATATGAACCTCCCTAGTAGACTAGAAATGTACTCTAGAGATTACACGAATATAGGCTGTAGTAGACAGACACGGACACACCATGTTGTCCCACATGAACATGGATTTCCATACACAGACAGGTAAATAGATGCAACTTCAATAAACATACAAATCTTGGTAAAAATGGTAGGATACAATGCATCTCTACACTCTATTTTATCCTTCTAAAAGATGTGTATATGGAGGATAAATGCTATGTGAGGCTCTTCCACATGGGATGGACATGGGATAACTGGTCACTCCATGTACCCATTGGGACAAGCTGTATACTCCCTTCACAAGTGCTTGAGGATATTTATTTTCCCTTTAGGGGACTGGAGTGTGATCCTATATCATCCTATGTTCCCTAGTGGGAGTTTGTGGAATCAAAGTAGCCTCCCTCATCAGGGTGTTGATCACCCATCTGGTAGGCTATATGAGTATGGTTGGTGGAATTATTGATGTATGATCCCATATGTAGTGGGTTGATCAAGATTGGGTTCAAGGTTTCCCCCATTAGTTTTTGGAAAGACCACCTATATTGTTATTAGAGTCTTCATAGAATTGTGAAATTTATTTGGGTAAGGACTAATGAGATAGAACTATTCTTCTAGTGTCTTCAATGATAGCATGGCTCATGGAGTGATTTCTTTTTGAACAACCATTTCTTTGAGAAGAATCATGTGGCTAATAGTTTTATATGACTTTTTTATTGTGTAGTCTCTTTCCTGAGTATATCAGGATTATTTCTATTATATTAATTTTTATATCAATTTTTGAGATGAATATACATGTTTCTTTGTGTTTAGTGTTTTTAGGGTGTCTGAATGGGTATTTTTATACTCACCCATGCATGGGATTTTCCCTCACGTGTGATGCCTTGTACAGATGAAGACCCTATTGAGGGTGTCCTGAGAGGTTAGGAAGTGGGGGGGAGCATATTTAGAGCATTATAGATTGAGGTGTTTACCCAAAGATTACTTTTTTCTTAGTCATCACACATAGATTTGGTAGGAATATATTATTTTTTTGTTGGACATGTTTTGGTAAATTTTCTATTTGTTGTACATTACAATCATACTCTATTGGGGGGTCTTTTGATATATCTATTCATTGTTATGTTTTTTTACATTTCATCATTTTGTGGTATGGGTATGTGTTCTTGTATACAATTAATTTATCATAATGCATCATATTTATATGATATGCCTACTCGGCGTTAGTTTCTAATCCATGGACTTTTAGAGGTGGGATTGTGGTAGTCTCTAGATGTACCTAGGTGGGTTGGGTCATGAAAGAGTTTTTTCAGAGATTGTTTAGTTATACATTAGGAAATGAGATGGTGGTTTTGGTTTGGGGAAAATTGTTTAGTCGTTCGAGTTTGGATTTTAGGGAAGAGATTCAAGTGTTATTGTTGTGTCCTACAGATCCATAGAACAAGACTTTGATCACCTGCATCCCGACTCAATACACATAAACATGTGGTTGTGTGAAATTTTTTGGTACATTCATCATATAGTAATATTTGTATTTTCCATGTCATTCTTGAGCCATCTTCCTATATACTATCTTTGGCTGTGGTACATCATGTGTTATTTTTGGATGCCTCCACCTTTGTAGACATCCATTATTCCACCATGTTATCATGAGGATAATCCACCTAGGGACTGGGCATCAGTACAAGGGCATATACCCATGATAGTACCTCTGAGCAGTTTACCAGCTATACCACCACCCATAAAGATGCATGTAAAAAAACTACTAGATGAGGATGCACACACAATGAGTGGATTTATCGAGTTTTAATGATAGTGACCTCCTAAGATTTAGGGTGACCCATACCCCTAGGTGGATGAGTACTGGATAGAGGTAGTCACTATAATTTTATTCTAGGTAAGGACACATGCCGATTAAATGATCGTCCTTGAAGATAGTCATCTTCAAGGATCTATGGGGTGATGGTGGAGAATGGTGACTTAGTCACATGACAAGTAAACTATTTCTTGGATAGAATTTGAGTGTCTCTTTTGAGAGGAGTAATATACGACCATGTTGTGAAAAGTACACATACAAAAGCTCCTACATCTACAGTAGGGTAGTATGACCATAGAAGAGTATTCTACAAGGTTTATTGATATGTAATTCTACTCCTTGGATACATTAAATGACCAGTTCTTTATGTATCATACCTTTGAACATTTCTTTCTCCAAGACATCTGGGAGCCAGTGGTATCTCATATAATTTTCACCTATGTTGGATTAATTGATTGATCCTTACTGGTAAAAATATTTCTGGAAGAGCAGACACTTGTAGTGGTAGATTTCATAGGTAACTTGGTAGATGATACCTCAGCAATAGGTATCTGATGATACTCTTGGTGATCTAAGTGGGTTAGAATCAATAGGAGGTGATCCCAGGACTAAGGATCAGTGATTTAGGTCCCCAAGGATGGCTCAAAATAGCCAAGGGATAGGTGGTTTTTCTCTTATAATGTTTGGGGACAACTAGGATAAGATGGATTGACCTATCAAATAGATTATCAGGAGATTTTTGAGGGAATGAAGAGATAGATAAAGAGGCAAGAGAAGGGTGGACCATGGGGTGGTGGATGTGGAAGGGGTTCCAGAAGGGTAGAATGAGGTGGTTAAAGGTTCGATCTATTAGCACAACCACCCCCAGGTGGTCCATGATTGGCTGAGGGAGCAACTGGGTAAGAATGAGGCAAGTTGTAAGATATAGAGTCCAATGAATCCAAGTCCTTATATATGATATGAGGTATAATCTATATATTATCTAAATTAGTAGTAGTATTGATATACATAGCTTTTATAAATTTGTTCATTGAATGTTTTTATTTTGAGACCTAGAGATTCCACTTGAGATTATTCCTCGACCATTATGGCTGGAGACTCTGACGGTCTGTGACTCAAAGATTTATCACTTGTGTCGATTGTGTGACATGACAGCTGGAGGTGATAATTTGGTATGGTATTCATTTTTTCAGAAATTATTTTTTATGATGCAATCATAGGTATGAACTGACTACCTAAATTTTGTGGCCATATTGACTATATTGGGGGAAGTATTTGATGAGTTCATAGTAAAAGAATGAGGTTTTTCCTTTTGGATAAAAAGGAAACCTAGGTGTAGAAGGATAAGATCAGGCATAAGAAATTACAACAGATTAATCAAAAGTTACACATCATGACTCTAGGGGAAGACAATTATTTGGGATATCAGTTTCTTAAAGATTTGGTGGAGTATGAGGATGTGTTTCCTGAGGATGTAATATGTTTACCTCCCCACTGATATGTACATTTCTTCATTCACATTCATCACGAGATAAAACTGATATCTACACCACCATTTTAGATGAATCCCATAGAGATCCCAGAGATGATAAGGTTTTTAGAGAACATATAAGAGTAGGACATTGTGAGACCCAATGTTTTTCCCTATGAAGCCACTATATTTTTTTATGAAGCAGTACAGGAGCATGAGGTCACATGTGGATTACTAGTGCTTGAATCAAGTGACCATGAAGAATAAGTATCCACTAATTAAGAATTATTATTATTTTAATTAGTTGAGTGGGGTTACATGGTTCTCAAATATTTACGTTAAACCAGGCTATCGCCGATTGTGAGTATAGGATGAGGATATACTGAAGATGACCTTCACATGTTGTTATGGTAACTATGAAGACATCCGAATTTATTTTTGGTACCTATGAATGAAGAATGAAGTTATAGATTTTTTCTCCCAAAGCCTTATATGTCAGCATATGAAGGATGGGAACCTAGTTCCATTGGGTTTAACCCAAACTATTGAGGTGCTAGAGGGAAGCGAGATAGGATATCCATGGACATCCTAATGGGTTAACCACTTAATTATAGAAAAAATGTTTTCATTTGGGTGATCATAGATCGAATCATCATGTAAGCCAAAATCAAAGATATTCAAGAGAATAGTTAAATAGAGAACTTAAGCTGTCTCTATGTGCCGTAGAAAGTCAGAATCCACGGAGTACCCTTGAAGATAGATTATGATATTGATAGTCACATTATATCCCAATTTTTCAAGGACTTTCATGAGGTATTTGGGACCTAGTTATGCTTGAGCATAGTGTTCCATCTCCAAACTGATGTCCAGATGGAGCAGACCATTTAGGTAATGGAGTACACGAAACAAGATTTCATGTTGAACATTGGAGTGAGTTGGGAGAACCACCAACCCTTGGCGGAGTTTGAGAACAACATTAGTTACCATTAAACCATTGGTGTGGAATCTTTCAAGGCTTTTTACTGGTAACCATGCATGATATCACATTGCTTAGCTGACCTAGGAGAGTCAGTACTTGTTGGACCATAGTCGATGAGAGATACTATAAAGAAGGTGTAGATCATCTAGGAGTGGTTGAAAAATTCGTAGAGTTTTCATAAGTTTTATTCTTACAGGAGATGAATACCTCTATAGTTCTAATAAGGAGACCATGTGTTCATGAGGGTCTCACCTCAATATGGATTGAGGATATTTGTCCACAGTGGAATGTTGTCTCTAAGATTCATATCTCTTTTCCTAGTTCTATGTAGATATAGAGAGGTGGAAAAATAATTATCTCTTCCAATATAGTTTTACCAGGTACATTATGTCTTCCATGTGTCATAGCTGAAAAGATACATGCATGAATCATCACATGTTATCGACTGGGATGATCTAGAAATCAATGATAAAGATACATTTTTAGAGTACCCAGTAGAGGTCGAAGATTGTTTGGAGATGATATTATATGGTCATTCAAATCCCCAAAAATTTGTTCAGAGGTAGCATGGTAACCATCAAGAGAACACATAGGAGCAGGAGACCAAGATTCTAGCCCAGTACCCCCATCTCATTGAGTTGTTTTTCTCTTTAACTGATTAAAATACCTACAGTGGGGAGGATGCAACATATTATATTTTCCATTTATTATTTTTTGATATTATATAGATTATTTTCAAGACCACACATTGAGATAGCAAGTGATTCTCAGGATATGTTTTCTCAAAAAAATGTTAGAAATGAATTAAATATATAAAATAGCACATGCATTTGGTTTTATTGAAAAAGTGGAATAACTTTGTAAATAGTTTCTTGAATCATAAATCCAAGGAAGAAATTATGTTCAGAATGGTGGTTTTACCATAGGTTTGACTTAACATTTTTTGACATGGGTCATTTGTAGAAAATTTGTCACAGGTGTAAAAAAATATTTTAATAAAAAATATTTTGATGTAGAAAATTTGTTTTATAATTAAATACACAATTCTAAAGAATTAAAAATGGTATCCATATAACCGTGTGAATATTATGAGTTCCATTAGATCATTGGATGAGACCGCATTGGTTGATGATAACTGATTTCAAAATAAAATATACATGAATCTAGGATTTTATGGCCCTTAAATATGAAAATGAGGTAGAATTCATTATTCACTAGTTATCAAATTGAATAATGGTCGTATTTTTGTTTTATTTTGAATTATTATCCATTTTTAATTTCTAAGATGAATGAAAATCAATATACAAACACATTGATTTTTGGATCAGTCACCTTAAAGAATGGTATAATTATAGGGGGATTTGAGAGAAATAATTTTAATCTCTTCATTTTTTATATTAAATAAATTAAATGAGTTTTACATGAATATAAATTGTGGTTCATTCCGACTATTTATTCTTGTTCTTTTCTCCCCATGTCTTGTGAATCACCATGGGAATTCAATGTTTGGGTTGAGTTCATATATTCTGTATCTATCAATAATTACAAATATGTTTCTTGGTGGAACTATCTGATATTGTAGATTTGTGATTAACATGACACAACGAAGGTGCAATGAGGGAAACATAGTGATTCAAAAGATGGATAATTATCGATTTCATGTTATTCAGAGTAGAATAAAGAAAGATGATTTGATCTGTTTTGTGATATGAGATATGGATTGAACACATTTATTTACCCATGTAATGTTAAAATGTTATCATATATAGAGTTTTGTGGTATGAAGGTTGGAGGATCAGAGGCCAGGGGATTGGCCGAGGCATACAGAGGGAGAATCTTGAATTATGGAAAATCCTATAGAACATGGTGTATAATACATGATTACATGTTGTGTGGGTACCCTCAAGTGGGGGATAGGGTTTGTGATGAATATAAGGATCAAATAGATTTTTACCACTATCCAATAGTGTGTGACCTATCCCTATCGACTTAGCATTTACTCTCGAGAGTACACAGACACAGGTTCGGGTACATGGTCATGGAAAAGCTATGTACTCACACAAAACATGGCTTGGAATACATGGACTAGTACATAAACTTGACTTTGGTTTGCAGACATGTCCAGGAAATAGGAGAAGGATGACTTGTGTCTTTACATGATTTTTACTCCTTATATATGTCATGTATAAAGAGACTACACATTGTGTGAGGCACTTCCACATAGGAAAGACATGAGATTGGGTAACCCATCATATACACATTAGGATACAACGCGTACTCCCTTTATGAGTGCTTGATGATCTTTGTTTTCATAGTTTCAAAGAGTATAGGTTGAGTGATTTCCCATGGTCCTTTCAATTTTGATGAAAATTAAACATTACATCCATGATATTGGATTTTGTTCACCTATAGAGGCCTTGTCTTAGATAGAGTTGTGGTGTCCTTCTGTGATTATGGAGTGTGATTTTACATCATCCTTTTTTCCATTGTTGGAGTTTCTAGAATTCTTGTGACCTCCATATATTGTGCATTTATCATCTATCTAGAAGTTTATATCGGTAGGGTTCGTAGAATAATTGACGTACAATTCCCTACGAAGCTGGTTGATCAATATTGGGTTAGTGTTGTCCCCCAACCATTCTTGGGGTGATCCACTATATATATATAACAGTGTCTTCTTATAATACTATGATTTTTTGGTAGGGACCAATTAGATAGAAATATTATTCCAGTATCATTAATGATGGAATGGGTCATGGAGTGAGTTCTCCCCAAATGAGTGTTTCATCAATTTGAAAATTATAACCGATAGTTGATTTGACTGTCTTATGGCATGGTGTATTTAATGAGTATATCTGGAATGTTTACCATTACATGGACAGTACCCGCACATGTCATGTCTTATGCATAATATGTCCCTTTTGATAGTTTCCTAGGAGGAAATGGAGATGGTGAAGAATATCTGAATGTTAACATACCATGGTGATTATCGGGATATTACTTTTGACTAAATCCTAACCCTTATTGTAGGTTGGACCCTTTAATGTTTTGGTTGAACTTATGTTGGCCACATTTCTATTTTTAGTAATTTATATTTGTACTCTGTTGTGGGATCATAGATGTATGCATGAATTATTCAATTTATTTAGATTTCAGCATTGTGTGGACTTAAATATGTGTGCCTATGTATATTTACATTAGGCTAATACCTCTTATTTGTTAAAAATGCTTACTTAGCACTAGTCATCAGCCCCTGGCCTATTAGATGTTGGAATGGGGTAATCATGGACCATCCCTCTACATTTTTGGTAGTTCCATGTTATCCATTGTGACACATTGATATGATAATATAGTCACCACACTCTACCACATTTACACCCTCACTCCTAGTCAGTAGCCTCTAGCGTAAGAGGAGGTCTGCATAAATCCATAGGACCCAACATCTTGGGGCTTGGTTAAGTGGATCATGGGTAAAGATAATATAGCTAATCCTAATCCCAAAGGCATAGTGTTGTCTTATGCATTTCATGAACCAAACAATTATACAAATTTTCGAAAATATTTGTCTTCCTAGAAATATAAAACTGATATAACTCCCCCTTTTCAATCAAGAGACTAATGTAATGGCATATTAGGATGATAGGATTACTCCTCGAGTAAAAAAAATTATTATTCTCTACGATAATTTCAATAACTAGTTATATTAGTGTAACACACTATCCCACCCTTTCCCAAGATCAATAAAAGTCACCTCAAATAGAAAACTTATTTCAATTATTTTTTCATGAGTACATATTCATGTTTTATATTAGATAGTTTAATTACTAACTAAAAATTATATATCCAATTGATTTTCATTATACCAAATGTTAACCAATAGGCCATTGAAATATTGTTATTATCAAAATCTCCCTATAAATCCCATCAATATAACCTTAAAATGGTTTATACCTCTTAAAATGTAAGTCAATATATTCTGTTCATTAGTGATATTTTATAAATTATTTGATGAATTATTAGTATTTTTATTATTTAAAATATGCCAGATGACCGATCACATTAAAAATATAATTTAAGGTTGAGTTTAAATAGTTTTATAAATTGACATTTAGAATTCCGAAGAGAAAAAATTAGTCCATAATTTTGCCTCATATTCTATTAAATGGTCGTTCCCTATTGACAATTATATGTCCCAAACCGAGGTAGTAAAAACTAATATACATCAAATTGATTAAATCCATTAAATAGTTTTCTATGTCTAATCCATGTGAGGAAAAATTAAACACAATTTTCTTTTATTTCTATCAATCCTCTCATAAAGACTTATATTTGGAACACTGATATCCTACATTTCAAATTTTATATAACACACTGACATCAATCCAAGGATTCATTGAGTTTGTATTTCCAATGGAAGAAAATATATAATATAAAAGTGGTTTATGATAATTATACCATAATTACATACCTTTATATAGAAACAACGTTCTAAGTTGACTAAAATGATTCCCATTTGTGTTGTAAACGAAGACAATTTATAATCACATTGATGTAGAGTTGTTCTCATGTTTAGAGGAATTTATTAAGATTGAAAACCATTTCTTCCATCCGATTTTCATCAAAACATGTTGTATTTTTCTCATTAAATTTTATCCCAATAATAACAATGAGGTAATTCATAATTTTATCCCTTTTTTATAAATAGATATTATTAGTATCTAGATTATCTAGACTGTAGTATGTTTTAATCCCAATTGAAATTTATTAGAGAAGTTCATTTCAAATTTCTAATAAAATCCTTTCACCACAAACATAGATTTTTTATCTTTAACTTCTATAAAATTCTTATTTAAATCAGAGTAACCAATTTTTTCCAACTCATTCCTTCTTCATGTTAATTTTGTTAGCTTTTAGGTATCATTTGAATAAATAGAATATGTTTCATCCTTCATAGAGAACTTCCACTTACCTAAATCACCAATTGAATAGTACTATAATTTTCATCAAGTTTATCATCCATTACTTTGCAGTTTGTAATTGGTTTTATCACCATATAATTATTTCAGCTGATTTATTATTAAAGAACATAAAAATGATATATGAGACTCTAGTGCCTTCAATGCTACATTTTCTACTTCCAAATATAATATTATTTTAACATTTCATGTAACACCCCGACCATAGTTAACCAGAGTCGGTTCATTATTACATAACATTAGCATGATACAAAGAATCATGTCTTGAAATACTGAACAATCTAGTATCCTTGGACAAACTATATACACACAAAATTTTTACATTACATTATAAAACTGAAAAACAATAACATTGTGTCCCATTTGAACACACTCATATCCCCCTAGCCTATTCTTGAAGGTCAGTCGTAGTATACTTCATCGCATCCTGGAAAAAATAAAACATATAAAGGGGTGAGCTCAGGTGCTCCGTAAGGATAACAATATAGTAGAAATTTTAAAAATAATTAGAAACATTTAAGGTAATTTATAAGACTAAAAAAAGCCTTTTAATCACGAAATTCAGCATAATATTGAAAATATAAATCAAATAATTCCATTTACTTATTCACATTGATTTTCTACTAGTAAAATAATCACATGTAATATCAATATCCAATTTCATAATGATGGAATGTATAATGCTAAAAATCATAACCACATAGTCAAGGCCTCGTTCCAAGAATACAAATAATATTTTTTCAAGGAATTGGGTAAAGACACTATTTTATCTCATGATATCTATCGATGCATCGAAGAGCAATAACGGGCTCCACCCATCCCTTACAATGTCCTATGCATTCCTCATAAAAAGGATGAAACTTAATGTAAACATTCGTATTAAAACTAGCATATGAAATGTTAATACATTAACCATAAAACATGAATGGTATAAAAAAACACATCCACAATCAAACATATCAATAATCCTTCAATAAAATATAGAATATTATATCACAATAAATCAACTTCAAACAAGTGTAAAATCCATCAAAGGATGTTGACAAAGATGAAATCAAAACTATTGGAGAGAAATATCTCTTTCTATTTTGAAATCATTTAAAATTGACATAATTATAAAAGAAAAAATTTATTTTGAAAATATTCATATAAAATTGTAATTGAATCATCAAAGGTGTTATATTGGTGAAAAATAGTCTAACTCGTTGTATAAGTTAAAAAAACAGTATTTACATAATTTTGTTGAAAAGGTCGTAAAGAAAATGGTTTAGAACATGACAGAAAGATTCCTCTATAAACATATTATAAAAAGTCATAAAAGGGTATAAATGACTTTAACCAATAGTCTAAAAAATAGTAAAAATGTTTTGAAATACATTTTCATGAAACATAGATGTGGATGATAAAGATGTCCTACAAGATACTCACGTATAAAAAACCTTGGATAATGGAGAGATTGTAGAATTAACCCTTACCTTTTACTTTTTCTTGGTCGAAGGTATGTTATCCTCCTGTATAATCATTAAATAATAGTTATTAAGTTATAAAATAATGATATACATAAATATTTTGTTATATATGATCTTTTAATATTTCATTGTTAATAATATTTCACTAGTACCATTGTTTCGGGTGTTAACTGATTCATTATCCGTTATATGTTTTGTTTCATAAGTTGTATTTGATATGGATAGGATGTATTTGATTCATATCCTGAATGATAATAAGATCATAAAAATTATTTTTAATCATAAAATGGAAATTATTCTTGAATGGTTACGATGGGGAATGAAACTCATAGCATTCATGGAGATGGTAATCCATACGTACGCATGAGCGACAATACCATTATATTGATGGTGAAATCATATGTAATTGGATGGTATATTATATATACAGAATCATTTACATTTTATATTTACTATTTACATCAATTATACTCATTATTATACCCATCCAAATGATGAAGTGTTGAATAATAAACTACACCATGATGTAGAGACGGTAAGCCGTACGCACACACGTATGGTGACTTTGTCATTCATATGATGGATAGAATAATGAATATGGTTGCACCATATTTATAATAACATTATAGTATTTATAAGGTACTGGGTGTGTTATTTTTGTATGGAAACATCAAAGAAGTAGTAAGTGGAAGAAGAAAAAGACTTTGAAATAGGTGATGAAATTATTACCACTTATTCTGGTGCTTCATTTTGATTTCATCAAAAGGACTCCTTAGGTTGTATTTTGATCAATGTAATTCCTTTAGGTTCAAATGAGGGTTGTTGGGAGGATATTTGAGTCTTTTTTGGCAGATACCAATGGCTTTGGGGGTGTGATTTTGAGAGAAGGGGAAGTACCCTTTTATAATAGATGTGTGAGTCAGTTTTGGAAAAGCTTGACAAATTATTTTATAATACAATCATATACGGTTTATAATTTCTCTAAAAGGACTTATTTTTAGGTTAAGGTAGGTTTGAGTCAATAACCCCTCAACCAATAGGTTTTAGACAGGTTTAGGTTACTATATTAACCTTATCATTTAGATTTAACTCTTAGTTAAATAGTTTAACTTTTACCATGTATTCTTGTATTATTATAATAAATTGTTAATAAAAATACTATAAAGATACAAGAGAACCACTAGTGATTAATTATTGATATAGATAAACTTATTTATTTCCTTTTTCTGAACCTTAGATTTTTAGAATTATTATATAAATTAATAATATAGTATTTTTTTAAAAAGACATTTATGTCAATGTTGACAGTATATAGTATTTGGTTTTGGTGAAAGTCATAAAAAACTTATCACTTGGAAAAAAATTTATTTAATCAAACCTAACATGTCATATTTACATAAAAAATTTATGGAATACATCAAAAGTCTCAATTTGTAATTATATTAATATTTATAATATCAATTATTCTAATCATTCAATAATAAGGAAATAAGTGCATCATCATTCTCTCATAAATAGGTTTAATTATTTAATGTATAATAATTATAAATAAAATACCATTATTTAGGAAATATTTTTATATTTATAATTAATATTTATAGTCTAATTTATCTTATGTATAACCCAATATTAATTTTTTTAGTTATTAAACACTAAAATTATCAATTTTAACTCTTCATTAAATAAAATAATCATAAATGTCATCATCTAATACAAGTGGACCAAAAGGATTATATTTTATTCCTATGGTTGATTTTGGTCGAAATAAAATTATCCAATATAATTAGGATATGTGTTTGGGTAATTATAATATCATATTTACCATTAATTATCCTATTTACTTGTAACCGTGGTAAAAATATTCAAAAGTTACTATTTACCAAAAATTATTTTTATACTATTGAACATCAATTTACTTACTGATGTCAACTATGTATCTCATATTTTTGATATTCAATTCACAGATGTGGTAAAATTAATTTTTATGAAAATTTGAAAATGTTCTTAGGAGGTGGGTAAAAGACATTAACTGTTCAATAAAATTATATATATAATATTATAATAAAATGACTCAAATGAATTATAGTGAAAATATATAGGTATTATGTATGTATTTTGACCTAAATTAAATTTAATTAAAATAACTAATTATTTAAATAAATAGTCGGTTTTAAAAAATAATGTTGTGGTTTTCAGTATTCATAATAAATTGAATGTTTTCAGTGAAATACAAAAAAATCACCCTAAGATAATTTTGTTATTCCAAATCCAAAAAATGAAGTACATTTTTAAAAATAGAATTTATAAAATTTAAAAAAGTGGGTATAATTATTCATAATAGATAGTTTGATTTGTCGTGGTGTGCTATAACTCGAAGTTACGTACAACCCATGCTATTTCATTATTCAAAGGGAAGCGTACCGTAGAAGCTTGGGGTGTTACATTCTTCCCTCCTTCAAATAATTTTTTCCTCAATGTTTCTAGAATACTAATGTATAAATAGATTTTGGTGGTTTTTCATTATAATTTCCTCAGGTTCCCACGTTGCCTCTTCCATCTTATGGTTTCTCTATAGAACATTTACCAAATGAGTCATCCGGTCTCTCAACACTAGTTCTCGGGTATCAAGAATATTGACAAGCTCTTAAAAATTGGACAAATCGGGTTCTAGTTCTATTTCATCAGAGATGAGTACATGCATTGGGTCAGGTATGTATTTTCTCAACAGTGATATGTAGAACACATCATGAACTTTGGATATACATGGAGGCATTTACAAATGGTAAGCGATAACTCTAATTCGTTCAATAATTTGAAAGGTTCAATGTACCTGGGACTTAATTTACCCTTCTTACCGAAACGTATAACACCCTTCCATGGAGATACCTTCATGAAAACATGATATCCTACATGAAATTCCAAATCCCTCCTTCAGTTATTATCATATCTATTTTTCCTAATTTGAGTTTCTTCGATGTGGGTTTGGATAATATTCACCCTTTCCATTGTTTTCTCAACATGTTCTAGGCTTATGAGTTTTCTTTCACCAACATCATCCCAATAAGTTGGTGCGTGAGATCTTATTCCATATAATGCTTCACATGGTGCCATCCGAATACTTGAACGGAAGCTATTGTTATAGGAAAATTATACCAGAGGAAAATATTGATCCCACATACCTTGAAAGTCAAGAGTGTATGATCTCAACATGTATTATAAGGATTAAATAGCCCATTCTGATTATCCCTCATTTTGATGGAGGTAGGAAGTGATCAAATGAAGTTCAGTATCTAAGGCCTTTTGAAGAATTTTCTAGAATCTTGATGAAATACATGGATCACGATCAGAAACAATCGATAGTGGTACTCCATGAAGTCTTACAACTTCATTAATATATAGTAATTCTAGACGTTCAAGTGGTAAATATTCTCTTATAGAAAGAAAATATGCTGAATTGGTATAAAGATTAAAAATATACCATATTTCATCATTCCTGCAAAGAGTCTTTGGTATCCCCATGGAAAATTCCATTAAAATATCATCCCATTTCCACTAAGTTATGGAAAGAGGTTGCACGACTCCTCTTGGATGTTTTCTTCTAGATATAAGTTGTTTACAAACCATACATCTAGACACATAATCAAAAATATACCTTCTCATATTGTCCCACAAATAATGTTCCTTCAAATATCTATACATCTTAGTCCTACCAGGGTTAATAGAGAAATTAGAGCTATGAGCATCATCCAAAAATTACCTTTTTAGATCAGTTGTTTATGGAACACCAAGTCACTTCCCAAATTTCAAAATTCCATCTTCATATACAATGTCAATCAGTCTACCATTGTTTACAACTTTAATTTTATTTGGGAACTCCTCATCATTAGTCTGAAAAATTATTATTGCTTCTTATAAAGATGGATTGGAATCCCTTGGAAAAAGAATTTTTGTTTCACCTTCCACGATTATTCCCATATCCATCTTTACTAGATCCATGAACATATGACCTATTTCAATTATCATATTGTTCAAAAATCCATGATCCTTTCGGTCAAAGCATCTTCTACTTTATTTTCCTTGCCTGGGAGGTAGTGCATAATGCAATCATAATCTATAAGTAGTTCAAGACCTCGTCTTTGCCTCATGTTGAGTTCTTAATGTGAGAAATTATACTTTAAACTCTTGTGATTGGTATATATATCACATTTTTCACTATAGAGATAGTGTCTTCATATCTTCAAAGGAAAGAGTACAGTTTCATAACTCAAGATCACGAGTGGGATAGTTTGGTTCATTAAATTTTAGTTGTCGTGATGGATAGGAAAAACTCTATCATTCTTCATAAAGACACAAACAAGTTCCTTCTTTGAAGCATCAATATAAATAAAAATCCCATAATTCTTAGATGGTAGATTCAATATAGGAGAATTAACTAATATTCTCTTAAGTTCTTCAAAACATTCTTCATAGTCTTTTTCCCAAAAAAATTTAACACCTTTAAGTGTGATCTTGGTTAATGGGTTAGCCAATCTAGCAAAATTCTGGACAAAATGATGATAATAACCTGCTAAAAAACAAAACTACGTTCCTCAATTATACTCATCGGTGATGGAAATTCTTATATTAATATTGTCTCAGAATGATCCACATAGATTACATCCATAGAGACAATACAGACAAGAAAAAAATCTCATGAAGCCATAATTCACACTTTCTAAACTTACCATATAATTTATTTCATCGAAGAGTCTTTAGAATAGTGCGCATGTGATTTTCAAGATCTTCATATATTTTGGAGTAAAAAAAGATATCATCAATAAATACCACTACAAATTCATCATTATATTCAATGGAAACTCTATTCATTAGATCCATGAAAATAGAGGATGCATTAATTAGTCCAAAATTCATTACTATAAACACGTAATGCCCATACCTGGTTCGAAATGTAGTTTTTATAATCTATTCATTCTTCACTCACAGCTGATGATGTCAAGATTGAAGGTTAATCATTGAAAAATATTGAGCTATATGAATTAGATCAATTAAATAATCAATGTGAGGTAGGGGATACTTGTTCTTTATTATTATAGCATTGATCTCCTTGTAGTCAATGCACAAACTCATAAATCCGTCATTCTTCTTAACAAAAAGAATAGGGTATCACCATTGAGATACACTAGGGAGAATAAATCCCTTATTACTCAATTACTCTAGTTATTTATTTAGTTCCAATAATTACACGTTGGACATTCTATAAGGGTCCTTTATTATGGTCCTTGAACTGGGAATTATGTCAATGGAAAACTCAATTTATCTTTTTGGAGGATGTCCAGGTCAATTCTATGGAAACACATAAACATATTCTTGAATAGTAGGTTCACCATCTATTGGAACATTTGTTTTCTCACCCATAGTTATTTCAATCTATTTTTCCCAAGTAATTGAAATTCTTAGATCTACTGGGGTGGATCTAGATAAGAATCAGATGTTGAAGTTTATGCTATAAGGATAAGGTACTCCTTATCTTCATCAAAAATTGTAACCTCCTTCTTCTTACAATACAATTTCACATCATGGTACCAAATCCAATACAAACCAAGGATTATATCAAATTCAATTAAGAGTATGATGATAATATTAGGAGATAATGTATTTTTATATGCCAAAATGGGAATTGATTAAGAAAACATTATTACAAAGATACATACCTTAGGAGTTTTGACCGAAAAATTCCTTGTTAAATCATATTGAAAATATATAATTTTCATAAAAAAATGGGAAGATATGAAACAATTAGATGATCTAGAATCAAATAAAGCATTGGCTAAATTTTAGGAAACCATTAAATTACCTTCCACCACATCTTTCAGTGCTTCAACCTCAGTAGTGGCGATCACAAAAACATGGCCCTGCACCCTTGGAGTTTTTTTGAGGTTTATTTTCTTGGTGCTTATGAAATTAATTTTCATAGTGCCCCATTTCTCTACAATTGTAGCATTCAACATGGATATCCTATTTCTTTCACTTACAATCACATGTTTGGTGGCCTTTTTCACCATAGTTGTATCCATCTCAGATTCCCTTTTGTCAAGTACCGAGGTGTTTCTTCCCACATTTAGTATAGGATGAAAATTAAACTTTTCCCTTCTTCCCCTTATTTTCACTTCTAGAGTGTTCAACATATCTCTTCTTCTATTGCTTTACTTTAATGTCCTAAGACTTGGGGACTTCCTTTATTGTCTTGATAGAACATGAGAGAATATAATCGTACGATGAGAAGGATTGTGATAATAATGCTCAATGGATAAATATTTTTAAAAAATCAAACAATCGACCAATCTTACTCCTTGGGTTACATATATAACCGACTACATGCCTTTCTAACCTTGTAAATTTATCCTTATACATTATGTCATTATCATCCACCTTTTTCCTCAGACTCAAAAATTGTCCTTCCATATCCACTCAATGGTCATGAGGAAAGTATTTTTCTATGAAAATATCTTTAAACTCCATCAATTCCATATTTGATAATTCTTCGTCCTCCTTTTTGTTTTGAATTAATGACAACCATTGATCTGTATCTCTCGTGAGGCGGTTAACTTCCCAGACACCCTTTTACCTTTTTCTACTCCCCAAATCATTAAATAGTTTTACAAGGAACATATCCATTGCTCAACTACAAATATATTTTTAGTCCCACTGAATATTGGTGGTTATTTCCTCATGAAGTGGTCTAACATTGATCTTCCACGTTGTGTATCAGGGTGCCACATATGTGTAAGGTTATTATTCATAACCTGAGTGAGTTTTCCGAGTAAGGTAATTAGTTGTTCAACACCGGTTTCATCACTATCTTCATTATAATTATCTTGAGTAGGAGGGAAATCCCTAAATGGATTACATGCACTGATACAGTTCCTATTCCTTCAAATAGGCACCATTTCTAAAAAATTCCATACACTAGAATAGATTATAAATCGCAATACATAATTAAAAACGAGTAAATTACCAAACATAAATTGAACATTTAATGCATATAATCCTTAATCATAAAAAATATATTTTCTTTGAGGAAGTATTTACTCATAAATCCTACATAATGGTTTGTATAAAAATGTGAATTATCTTAATTATATCCCTCATGAGTGTTATAACCAAGAGTGCTTCAAGGCCCATTGTCTTGTTCAAGGATACCACATGTCAATCTAGAAACACCTTCATAGTGTTTTCACTCCTAGGTACATCTATACCACAACTACCACTACCTGCTCGTATCCAGACAAGGATTTATTACTCAGAAAATACACAAAATCTCTACATTTCCAAAATTCTAGGAAGTTCTTCTATACAAATCCTCAATATCTATCTTAGGGTAATGTTTTCTAATCAGAGTTTTTCTAAATAGAGCTTCCAAGGATTGTACTAAACATTATTTGATGCCAACTGTAACACCTTGACCCTTGTTACCTAGAGTTGGTGCATTATTACATAACATTGGCATGATACTAGGAATCATGTCTTGAGAGACCAAAAAATTTAGTATCCTCGGAAGTAATTTATAGATATATTAGTTTTACATTACATTATGAAATTGAAAAACAACAACATTGTTTCCCATATGAACACCCTCATATCCCATTAGCCTATTTATATAGGTCAATCATAATATATTTCTTCACGTCTTGGGAAAAATAAAAAATATATAGGGGTGAGCATAAGTTCTTAGTAAGGATAACAATATAGAGGAAACATTCATAAATAAGCATAAAAATTTAAGGAAATGTATAAGACTAAAACTAAAGACTTTTAAACATAAAATTCAACATAATATGGAAAAGATAAATTGAATAATTCAATTTACATATTCACATAGATATTCTAGTAGTCGAATAATCATATGTAATATCAATAGACAATTTCATAATGATGGAAAGCATAATACCAAACATTATAACCACATAGTCAAAGCCTCGTACCAAGACAACAAATAAAATTTTGTCAAGGATTTGTGACAATAAACTAATTTATCTCATGAGACCTACCAATGCATTGAGGATCTATAGTGGGCTCCACCCGTCACATAATAAGTCCAATGGATTCCTTATAACAAAAGGTTGAAACATAACATAATCATTCGTATTAAAACTAGAATATGGAATTTTAATACTATAATGATAAACCATGAATGGTATAAAAATAACATATCCACAGTCTAAAATATCACAAAACCTTCAAAAAAATATGGAATATTGTATCCTAATAAATCAACTTCATACAGGTGTAAAATCCATTAAAGGGTGTTGACATAGATGACATCAAAACTATTTTAGAGTAATATCTATTTGTATTTTGAAATAATTTAATATTAAAATAATTATAAAAGGAAAATTTTATATTGAAAATATTCTTATAAAAATTTAAGGGAAGCTTATAAGGTGTTATAATAGTGAAAAATACCCTCTCTCACTGTATAAGATAGAAAAACATTCTTTCCTCAATTTTTTTGAAAAGGTCATAAAAGACCTTGTTTGGAAAACGATAGAAAGATTACATTATAAACATTTTATAAAAAGTAATAGAAGGGTATAATTGAATTTAACCAATATTATAGTAAATAGTAATTTTTTTTGAAATACATTTTTACGAAACATAGATATGGATGATAAATAGGTCCCTGTTGATACTCAGTTATAAAAATCCTCGGATAATGAAGAGATTGTTGAATTAACCCTTATGTTGTACTTTTTCTTGGACGAGGGTACATTAACCTCCTTTATAATAGTAAAATCATTGTTAATAAATTATTAAATAATCATATACATAAATATAAACTTATATATGATCTTCTAATATTGCTTTGTTAATAATATTTTAGTAGTATCATTATTTCGGGTGTTAACTGATTCATTTTCCTTTATATGTTTTGTTATGTAAGTCATATTTGATATGGATAGGATGTATATGATTCATATCCATAATTATATTATGTTCTTAAAAATTATTTTTATTCATTAAATGAAAATTATTCTTGAATGGTTATGATGAGGAATTAATCTCATCACGTTTGTGGAGATGGTAATTCGTAAATACGCACGAGCGACAATACAGTTCTATTGATGGTAAAATAATATGTAATTGGATGGTATATCTTGTATAAAGAATAATTAAAATGTTATATTTATTATTTAAATCAATTATACTAATTATCATACCCATACAAATGATGAAGTGTTGAATAAAAAATTATGCCACGATGTGGAGACGATAAGCCATACGTACGCACGTATGATGACTTTGTCATTCATAGGATGAATAGAATAATAAATGTGGTTGTAACATATATATATAATATCATCATAGTATGTGGAGGGTAATAGGGTTATTATTTTTGTATGGAAACCAAAAATAAATATGAAGTGTAAGAAGAAAAGGACTTTGAAAGAGGGGATGAAATTATTACCTCTTCTTCTGGTGCTTCCATTTGATTTGATAAAAAGGACTCATTATGTTGGATTACGATTAAAGTAAGGTATATAGGTTAAATTGAGGGTATTTGGGAGGATATTTCAGCAGGTGTTGGCCAATCCAAATGGATTTGGTGGTGTGTTTTTGAGATAAGGGAAAGTACCCTTTTATAAAATAGGTGAGGGTCACTTTAGGAAAATCTTAAAATATTATTTTCTTATACTATCATATTTGATTTATAATGGATTAAAAAAGATTTATTTCGTGGATAAGGTGGAGTTAGGTAGAAAACCACTCACCTAATAAGATTTATACAGGTTTAGGTCACCATATTATCCTTATCTTTTAGATTTATCTCTTAGTTAAATAGTTTAATTTTTACCAAATATTCTTGTATTATTATAGTAAATGGTTAATAAAATTTAAAAAAAATCGAAGAAAACCCTAAGTGGTTCATTATTGATATATCCAACATTATCTAAGTCCTTTTTACTAACCACCAATTCTTAAGAATATTATATCAATTAATAATATAGTATTTGTTTTAAAAACACATTTATTTCAATTTTGACACTATTTAGTATTTGGTTTTTTAGAAAGACATAACATCATTACCACTTCGAAAAAAATTTATTTAATCAACCCTAACATGACATATTAACCTAAAAATTTTGTGTAATACACTAAAAGTCTCAATTAACAAATATATTAATATTTATAATATCAATTATTTTATTTATTTAATCATAAGGTAATTTCTGCATCATCAATGCGTCATAAATAAATTTTATTATTTAATGTATTAAAATTAAAAATAAAATAGAATTATATAGAAAATATATCTATATTTAAAATTAATATTTATAGATTAATTTATCATATGTATAGTCCTATATTTAAAATGGTTTAGTTATTAAACGTTTAATTTAACACTTTTAACTATTCATTAAATAAAATAATAATAAATGTCATAATCTAATCCAAGTGAAAAAATGATTATATTTTATTGTTAGGTTGATTTTTTTCTAAAAACACTTATCCAATATAATTATTACATGTGTTAGGGTAATTATAATATCATTTTTATCTTTAATTACCCTATTTACTTTTAACCGTGGTAAATAAAATTCAAAAGTTACTGTTCACGAATTTTTTTTCATCCTATTGAACCACATATTACATAATATTTTCAACCGTGTCTCTCGTTTTTTTAAATTCAATTCATAGAAGCGGTAAAATTACATTTTATAAAAATTTTCAAATGTTCCTATGAGGTGGGTAAAAGATGTTAAAAGTTCAAAAAAAAATTATATATCTAATCTTATTATAAAATGATTCCAATTAATTTCATTGAACATATATAGGTATTATGTATCTATTTTAACCTAAAATAAATTTCAATAAAATAACTAATTATTTAAATAAATAGACAGATTGAAACAATAACGCGGTGTTTTTCACTATTCATAAAAAATGAATGTTTTCAGAAAAATACCAAAAATTCACCCAATACTAATTTTGATATTCTGAATCTAAAAATGAAGTACATTTTGAAAAAATAAAATTTATAAAATTTCATAAAGTGGTTATTACAATTCATAATGGCTAGTTTGATTGGTCGTGGTGTGCTAGAACTTGAAGTTGCATACAACGTTTGCTATTTCGTTATTCAAAGAGATGCGTATTGTTGAAGCTTTGGGTGCTACATTTCATTAATTGATCTATACATTTGTAGATATTGATATTTCAATTATATTCTCGACTAAAATATTTTCAATAATAATTTTACTAACATCTAAACTATCAAAAAATAGTCTACTTCCTATATTCCAATCCATATCAATTTTACACTTACTTTGTAAAAATTTTATATCAACTCCCTCTTCGTATAATTATAATATTTTTAAAAAATACTTTCATTAAATAAAATTTTTTGTGAACATACAATATTTTAAATATTGTAATCCCATAGTAGATTCCCCAGGTCCACTCCACCATATCCCATAACGATCCAAATTTGTGGAATATCCTTATGTTGTTTCATCAGCTGAGAATATTTTTAGTCTTATATTTTATATCTAAAAAAATCCACTAAATAATTTCCATTTGTTTATAATTTCATTAATCAACTGGAATCTGTAATACTATTGGGGTTAGTGGACTCTAGTAGAATATTTATACAGTGAAATTGAATGCTGAATCCCAAAATTAAATAAATATTTTATAATTTAATTTCATTATTTATTCCTTCTTATTCATTATTTCGTTAATGTGTTTGGAAATATTATTTTGTTATAGTGGATGAGGAATTGTTTCTCATATCTGATTCCATTATTTTTGTATTATTTATTTAATATAATTCCTCTATACACAACACAATTATTTGACTTATATATTTTAATCCTAATTCTAGCCCCCCTTTAAAAATTGGGTTCCCATTGGATTAAATATCTAGGACTATCATGATTGTGATTCTAGAAACATATCGTCAAATTTAATTCTACATAAATAAATAATATTTTGAAATATAAGGATCCTCAATGAGATTATTCTATTATTGATCCCCCAACATCTAAATAAATTAGATTAAGATTCTTCCTATGAAGCTTCCTTTGAATCAAATAAAATTTAACATCCCACTTTTTCTCATGTATAATTTTTTTACATGATCCAGTAAATGAATGATTTATATTTAGTAAACCCTTTGAATGAATAATATTGATAATATTATCACTAAGATAACAATGTCTAATATTACTTAATATTCTACATACTATAGTTTTACATTAAGCCACCAAAAATAACTTGCAGCTAGATATTTGGTATCATTATTAACTCAATATACCATAATAATTAAACATTGGTTGAATTTTTATACATCATTATAAAATGTTTTAACTAATCCCTCCACATATAACTATCCAATAGGGATTATATTTTCAATAATATAGGGATATGATGAAAATCTATAAACATGAGTATACAACCACTCAACAATGAGATATTTATGTCACAATTACCAAGAATTTAAAGAAACTCCCTATAAAAAAATTATAACTTTTGTGTATTTAAAATAAATTATTTTCCATAAAACCATTCTCTAATGTATGATGGGTTGACTCAAATGAAATAAACAACCATGAATCCATCAATACATGAACACAGAATATCATGTCTCTATTTTTTGAAAACATTATGGAATCCAAACATCCATAACATAATTTTCTCAAATTTTCATTTAGATATTTATTATTTTTTCTTGATATCCCCCACCAACAATAGTTCCAAAAAATATATATTGGTCCAGTATACCTACCTCATTTATCAATCCCAATATTAATTTAATTCATTATACTTATCATCAGTTTGGGTACGATTCACTTACTTCTGCATTCAATGTATTTATTTTATGTTATTGTAATTAAATCAACCTAATTTAATTATTCATCACTACGTTATAGGAATATAACCAAACAATGTTTATTATCTTTATATAGAATTACTTTAATTTTCCAAGCCTTTTAAATATATTATTACCTGATTTTAGGCATAATCAACCATTAACTACAAGCAATGGATCATAACTTCTTGTTTCTTTAGATAATTATATAAACAATTAAACAACATGAAAAAGATAAAAACATCTTTTATGAAATATTAATAATTATCTTCTAACATCCTCTTAGCCCTTATAACTTCATAGGAAGACCCAGTGAATACATGAACTATGTGATGTGCCAAAAAGCCCAGTAAAGGAATAATCCAAAAAATAATTTACATCACATGGGTTAGAAGTCATAACATGATGACATAAAAAGAAATGGAACAAGAACAAACAAATGGAATCATAAAATATAAATTATAGAATCATGTAATCAAGGATTCATATTAATGTTGAATCATTATAAAACATTACATAAGAATTAGTCAAGTTTCATTTCATATAAAGGAGCATGAGTCAACGTTAACAACCATGACCATCTCACATAACGTCTCATGAGACTAAACATTACCCAATTCATTTGAGTTATATCTTGGTTCACTCATCATAAAACTTTCATGATTATTTGTTCCACATAATGAATCATACATATTGAGTCAATTAAAAACATAAGGGATACACATGGAATGTTTGAGGTATCATACTCATGTCAAAAGAATTAACAAAAAGGAAGATAATATTATTTTCCTCAAAGTAATGTATTTAAGCCATACATGGACATTAATAATTTAAAATAGGAATATTTCATGATAAAAACATTCCAATGATGTGAAATCCTGAAAAAATAGTGTTTATGAAAATTATAAATAAAACATTTCAGTTTGTTTTGAGGGAAAATTTTATGATTCTTTAAAACATAAAAAAAATATTTTTTGTATAAAAATAGAAATTAACGAACATATTGTTTTCATGCTAAAATGTGTGATTTTTTAAATATATTGGTTTCTTAAAATATATTAGGGAGTGTACGCAAAAATGGTTAAGTAATCAGGAAGTTCCCTTTAATCCGGCTTCTATATTGGGATGAATTGAGAAGGAAATCATATTAAAACATGTATATCACCAAAAAAGAAGTATGAAATAGTATAGATACATGATTTTGGAACATATACATAGAATTTATAATAATTACATAAAAATTATAAAGATTTAAATTATTATAATGATATAAAAGGAGAAACCTAATGGAAAATTGAGGTTCAGAATGAATCCCTTACCTTATGTATAAAAGAGTTCTGCACTTGATCATAAGGTCTCAGATAATAAAAATAAATATTTAAATTAGTTAAATAAAAACCTTTGATTTTTTTATAATTATGTTATTTTTATTTATATCATTTTTGTATGATTTATAAAATGCAATTTCGTCATTAATGTGTTTTCATTTCCTTGGATGTCATGATTTATTTCATTTGTATATATATATGAAAGGTCATGTTGAAAATGATTAGATATCCAAAATTTAATTTAAATGTTATTAATGAAAATATATAAGGTTAAAGGTTTATATAATTAATTTTTATTTTTAGGGTGAGGATAAATCATTTGATAAAATAATAGAAATTATCTTTTGGATTATTTTTTTGTGTTTTCCTCACACAACAAACTTTTATTGTTTTATTATTTATTATTTTGTCAATATCTTAGTTATAGAGAAAAAATTGGTAATATTATTAGTTTTAAGTTATTTTTAAATTGTTATAATGGTTCTAAAACCAAACATGAATGCTATAATGGAAATTGAAAACATGTCATCCATGAATGTGATAAATTAACTTATCGTGGATGATGTTTTCATTTTTTAGACTAAAAAAGGTGGAGAATGAAATAATGATGGATTATTCCAAATACATATAAATATTATAATATATGTGAGATAATAGACCTACCATTCTACATGGAATGGGTATGTTATTAGAGAATAAAAAAATAGAAATAAAATAAATAAAAAGGGTAGAGGTTTTTACATCTTCAAATTTCCTTCATGAGAACCTTCTTAGGAAAATGGATTTGGTCCTTTTTTGGGAAACAATTATCATAGAAATGGGGGATATACTTGGAAATATTATTGGGAAAAATTTGGATGAGGCTCAATTCTTGAAATGTGTGAGGAGAAGAGGTGTTGAGGTTGGTACTTTTGTGGAGGTGAAGGGTGTTTTCTCATTATTTTATTCATTAGATTATTATTTGGGCACAATACAATGAATAATGTTCATTATTATTAAAAATTACTGTAATTTATTCTAGTTTATTAAATACAATGGGTTATTAACTCATCTATACATCAACCATGAACCAATAATTCATGTATTTATCTTATACTGTATATTCCCGTATTTCAGTTTTCACAAAAAATTCTTCAATTTTTGAAAAATAAAAAAAAATCACCCTAACTATTTTGAAACATAAATAATTAATATATGAAGATAATTTATGAAAATAACTTCCAATAATTAATAAATTTAATTTTTAACTAAAATCCTCATTTATTTGAAAAATACCAATTTTAAATTATAACTAATTTTACAAAACATTGAAAAATTAACTATGATATTATAAAATTGTCATACAATAACTTGAAATTTATATATTAATTTATGAATATATTATAAAAAAATAATTTTTTTAAATCACTATATTAATGCTAATGTTGTCATCGAGAATTTATAATTAATAATAATAACAAAATTTAATTTATCATTTCTAAAACATTTATTTACTTATTCAGTGATATAGATATATAATATTTTAATTTATATGATACCCAAATTTTATTTATAATTTTATAGATGAGGATACTATTTTATTTTATGATTTACTATTAATAAGTGTTTCATCACTATTCCAAAGGTCAAGTTAATATTCCCTTGGTTTAGGTTCCTTAATTTTTGAAAAATCCTCTTATTTCATTAATTATTCATTTATAATGTTCTATTCTATTATATTTTTTATTTTATGCGATTTATACTATAAAAAATAATTATAATACTGAAATTTTAATTGATAACATTTAGGGTTGTTACATTTTCTACTGTTAGTAAATTTCTACCTTTAAATTTCAATTTTTAAACTACAAGGATTACATTTAAGGTCACTTCTCCTTCATCACATAAATGAGGCATTTAGTCTATCCTATTGAAATTACCTTCGTCGATAAAGGGATCATGCAATAAAATGGTACCTTTGGATATTTTAAAAATTATATTCTTCAATTATACAATAACAAATCTTGCTTCTTTAATTATATTGATGAAAGCTTCGATAAATCATAGAAAATTATTTATAACATACAATATTTATACATCATTGAGAATTTTGATTCTATAAGACAATCTTACTAATTTATCTTCAAATATTTCAAAATAGGGATTTAGTAATTTTTTTGATATATACCAAATTCCTAAATATATAATTAGAATCATATATAATCCATAGAGGTCTCTCACTTCTACAACATTTTTAAAATCATAGAGTAATTATGTGTTTAAAATAAAGAGAAGAATTTTAAAACACTCTGATGTTACGTCTTAGACATAGCATGGTAAGAAAGTTTAGAGACAAAGATTATAAAATATATTATACTAGATCATTGAAAGAATCTGTTGATGGTAGAGTTATTGGACATCTCATAAAACGGTTTCATGTAACATGAATATTGGAAAAAGTTTTTTTATTATGAGATTGAATTGAAGATAATATTTCCAAGTAGAACTTCAGGGAGAGAAAGAATAATTGTTTATCATCTTTTTATTAACATAAAATTAAGTAAAATAGAATTATGGGGATTGAATAAATATCCAATAATCATGTAAAAATATAACGTTGAATATCTAAGGATAAACATGAAAATGAAACTTGTATCATACAATGTGATTACCTATGTTTCAATATAAGTTATTTGCGGTGACAAGATTCAACCCAGGGATCTTACTAATGATAAGTAGTTCTAATCTCAAAAAAAAAACATTTCTCTGATACCAACAATAATGTCACTAGCTATTAACATATATTATTAGATGATTTTAAGAATAATTAACCATCACTTTAAATCCCTGGATTATAAAGTTTAGTGGCTTTGGAAGATTATATACAAAACTTAACAACATGAATACCAGATAAAACATATTTTATTTAATTATTATAATGAGATACTAACATCCTTTTAACCCTCACATATTAATAGGATAAATTGGGGAATACATGGATAATTTGATGAGCTAAAAATCATAGTAAGGGAACAATCTTAATAATAAAGAAGAGCAAATCAGTTATAAGGAATAATATGACGATATAAAAAGGAACGAAACATAAATAAACCTAGAGAATAATAACAAATAGAACATGGGATCATGGAATCAAATTTATATGGAAGAAACATAAAAGATGTCAAAATAATAATTCAAAGAGAATTACACAAGGTGGGGCATGATTCAAGTCTCATCACGAAGGTTGTTTCTCATAGAGCATGAGTCGAGGATAACCACCAAGATCATTGCACTTGGAGAATGAGTCATGACTAACCATCAACACCATTTCCCATAAAGTCTCATGATACTAATATTACCTAATTCATTGGAGTGATTTTTGGGAGGACCTATCATAACATGTTCAATAATTCGTGTTACACATAAAGAATAATACATAACCCATAGATAAAATTTCATATTATAATATTTTCAAATGGAATAAAAAAAACATTTACATAATGGAGTCAATAAAAGAATGGATTTAAATAATAAATGTGCATTTATAATGGAAGATATTAATATATATTCATTAGTTATGTTAAAATAAAATGAAAACATGTAAATAGGTGTTTAAAAAACATCAGAAATAAAATATTTTAGTGTTTTATATGGAAACCTTTTAAAGATTATTTTAAATGGAAAAGGAATAATTTTTGTATAAAAAAAGAAATGAAAAATGGTTTTTTTTCATGTTAAAATAAGAGTTTTTAGAAAAACGATGGTGTCTTAAAATAAATTATGAATTTCATTTGAAAATGGTCCAGAAATTTAAAAGAACCCTTTAATTGAGCTTGACTATAGGGAAAATTGAGAAGGAATCCTTATAAACACATTTATATCAATGAATATTATTGATTAAATGGTCTGGATATATGATTTTGGAATATATTAACATAATTTATAATAATATCAAAAAAAATAAATAAATAATAGTTACATTTCTGTAAAGAGAGATTAAGAATAACCCGAAGGAAAAATTGTGATTCAGAAATTATCCCTTCCCTTGTGTCTAAAAGGGTTCTACACATGACCTTATTAATATAGATAATAATATTAAACCATTTATTATTTAATTGATAACCATTTAAAGAATTTATTTGATTTATAATAATTTTATTAATATCATTTTTGACTTTTTTGATACGTTATAAGATAGAATCTCTTTGTTCAGGAGTGTTCGTTTAATTAGTTTTCATGATTTGGTTCATTTGTATACCTGTATGAAAGATAATGTAGAATAGGATTTGATATTATGAATTGAATTTATATTTTATTAATGAACATAAATAATATTATATGACCATATGAGTCATTTTTTTTATTTTGGGTGAGGATAAATCATTAGATAACACATTAGTGATAAACATTTTGAATTATTTAGGGTGGTTTCCACTCAAAACTATCTCATTTTTATTATTATTTAATATTGTGTGTTTAAGTTTTTTATAGAAAATAAAAAGGGTTATAAAATTAATTTTACAATCTGATTCATCCATTATAATGTTTTCAATACAATCCCTGAAGTTGATAAATGAAATCGAAAACTCGTCATCATTGAATGCGATAAATTAATACGTCACATATGATGTTATAATTTTATAGAACCAAAAAGTGTGGGGAAAATGATAATGGATTATTCCATTCACATAATAAAATTATAGTATATGTCAGATACTGAATTTTCTAGGAAATTTGGATATGGGGTGTTGAGGAGAGAATATGAAAACAAAATAAATTGAAATAAAATGAAAAGAAAAGAGTAGAGTTTTTCACCTCATGAAATCTCCTCATTGAGAACCACAATAGGGAGATGAATTTTAAATCATGTTGAAAAAATATGATAATGTATGTCGGGTAGATAATTTGTGAGGGGATTGGGGAAAATTCTGAAAAGGATAAAATCTTGAAAGGTTTGAGGAGAATCAGTGTTGAGAGGTAGTATTTATAGTATAAGATATGGGTGTTTTCTAACTATTTTATTTAGTTGTATATTATTTTGGACCAAATATTTTAATAGTTTAGATTTTTGTGACTAAACATATCTATTCATTTATGTGAGTTCAAACTTATTGGTTCTTACCTCATCAATATGTAATCCATGACTCAATAATTTATATATTTAGCTAATACCATAAATTATTTTATTTCATTATTAATAAAAAATAAACTATTTGAGATAAATAAAGAAATACCTAAACAAATTTTTGATGTGCATCATTTAATAATTAAATCCATTTAATGAAAATAATTCAAGAAAATTGATAAATTTAATTTTTGAATAAAATTTTCATTTATTTTAAAAATACCATAGTTAAAAATATAACCGATTCTATAATACATTAAAAAATTAATTATGGTCTCATAAAAATATCCTATATTGATTTGAGAACATAATATTAATTTATGTATACATATAGTGAAAATAATTTTTTAAATCATTTTAATAATTATTAAATTGTAATTAAATATTTATAATTTTAAAAAATACCAAAAATTATTTAATAATGTCTAAAACATTTATTTACCTATTCCAAAATATATTTATTTCATATTTTCATTTATAAAAAACAAACTTTTTATTTATACATACATATGAATGGTTTCTATTCGATTAGATTATTTACTATTCCTATGAGTTACATTACTATTCTAATGATCTAGTGACTATTCCTTTGGGATAGGATCCTTAATTTTCAAAAAAGCAACTTATTTCATTCATTATTAATTTATAATGCTATTATTGTGCTCTATATGCTATCTTATGTGATTTATTATACATAACAATACCATATGAAGGGAATTATAATTGATAAAAGGTTTGGTTGACAGAATTACTGATAATAGTGACCATATCCTCTAAACTGTACAATAATAAAATTAATAGAAACAATTCACAAACATCATGTACCAACCCCAACTGCAGAAACATAGAGCCGATGTCTTACATGATAAAATTTATATAAGATAAAAATCATATTATTCAAATAGAATTTTCATTTTAATAAACTTTATTATCTATATATGTACTTGATTCCAATATTATATAAGTAATATAAAATCCATAACATTAAAAAATTGTTTCATCCTTGATATTAATTACAATATCCTTATTCATATCATGTGGAAAATGAAAAAAATGGTCAATTGTGATACTTAGTATTAGTTACGTACATAAAATCTATCCAAAATAAATATGGAATAATCAATTTATAATGTTAAATAACTAATATTTTTTTCATTTTAATCAATAACATTTGAAAAAAATGCATCCTTGGATAATATAATATACAATAATCTCATTGATAATAATAAATGATCTGTTAAAAACACTTATGAACACTATTATATTTTATGATCTTAGAGAAGATTATATTTCTTTTATCAATGTCTTGTGAAATGATAGTTTAATATATGGGTAGACATACACAAATAAGTTTTTTAATATAATTCATGGTAGTAGTTTTGTCTTCTGAGACACATCGATGCATCCAGGAGCCACTAATAAGCATCCCCACCCATGAATACATATTCAATAAATTCCTCATTCATTGAATTGTCTATTAAATCCACAAATATTATTCTATATAAAAATATATGTATAGAGTAATTAATACAAGTTTATGATGGTTTTTTATACAAAATTAGATAACATTAATAGTAAAATATAATATTAAGAAAATATATTAATTTAAATAAACAAGAATATACCTGATTAAAAGAATATAAATATGTAGAATAAATGTATTTCCCAATGTAAAATAATCACAAGAAAGATAATGTTTTCTAGTAATGTTAACAACATAAAATGTAATCAACAGATAAATGTGTCCATGAGATTATCAGATTATATTATGAAACAATTTCTTTTTAATAATACATGATAACTAAAGAAAAATATTTGAAATAATATTTCATAAAATATTTTTTTCGGTAAAATATTTAATTTATAAAATGAAGCTATAGAGTGTAACTTCTTTTGGACTATGGGGAAGTCTATTAACACTGTATAAGATAAAAAGAAATCACTGTTGTATTATTTCTATAATGAAATTAAAAAATTACAATTTTTGAAAACATTTTTATATTATATAAGGACTATCTAAAATGTCATGGATAACATAAAACATCATTAATAGAAAATTTCGGTAATAAAAATTACTTCGGTAAAACTGTTTTGAAAAACATGGACATTGGAAGAAAAATATACCCAATAAAAAATAAAGTAATATTGACTTTTCATTAAAAAATAAAATTGATTGATTGATGTTCCAATTAGTGGAAAAATATAAATGATAATATGAAAAATTCATCAATTAATGATGACAAGAAATTATAAGGCTTTTAAGATGATTTTTTATAATATTACTTCATAGAAAATGTAAGGACCCAACCCCAGTTCCCCGAAGATGGTTCCTTATTTGATAATGTTGGCATAAAAACAAGGAATAATCATCTAGAAGGATCAAGTAGTTGAGTATTATTGGAAACAAGATACATACATGTTTTCACCATTACTACATGAAATGAAAAACAATATAGAAACCCCTTATACAACATTAATAAATCCTAGGTTATTTCAACATGTCATTCATAATATTATCACTAAAATAACAATGTCAAATTTTACATAGTATTTTACATGCTGTAGTTTTACATTATGCCACCAAAAATAACTTACAGCCAGATATATGTATCATTATTAACTCAAAATACCGCAATAATTAAACATTGGTTGTCTTTTTATACATCGTTATAAAATGTTGTAACTAATCCCTCCACATACAACTATCCAATAGGGATTACATTTTCAATAATATAGGGATATGATGAAAGTATGTAAACATGAGTATACAACCATTCGACAACGAGATAGTTATGTCACCGTTACCAACAATATCGAGACACTACCTATTACAAAATTATACCTTTTGTGTATTTCAAATACATTTTTTTCCATATAACCCATCTCTAATGTGGAATGGATTGATTCAAATGAAATAAACAACCTTGAATTCCTCAGAACATGAACACAGAATGTCATCTATATTTTTAAAAAACTTTATGGAATCCAAACTTTCATAAAATAATTTTCTCAACTTTTCATTTAGATATTTATAATTTTTCCTTATATCCCCCACCAACCATAGTTCCATCAAGTAATTATTGGTCTAGTAGACCTACCTCATTTATCAATCCCAGTATTCATTTAATTCATTATACTTATTGTCATGTTGGGTACGATCCACTTACTTATGTATTCAATGTATTTATTTAATATTTTTGGAATCAAATCCACAAAATTTAATTATTCAACATTAATTTATAGAAGTATAGAAGAACAATGTTTTTTTATCTTTATGTAGAATTACTATAATTATCCTATCCTTTTAAATATATTATTACCTGATTTAGGCATAATCAACCATTAACTAGAAGCTATGGATAAAAAATTCTTGTTTCATTATATAATTATATAAATAATTAAACAAGATGAAAAAAATAAAAATATATTTTATTTAATATTCATAATGATATACTAACATCCTCTCATCCCTTACAACTTCATAAGAAGACCTAGTGAATACATGAACAATGTGATGTGCTAAAATACCCTGTAAAGGAATAATACTAAAAATAATGTATAGCAAATGGGTTAGAAATCATAAAATGATGACATAAAAAGAAAGGGAACAATAAAAAATAGAATCATAAAATATAAATCATGGGATCATGTAATCATGGAATCATATTAATGTTGAATCATCATAAAACACTACATAATAATTAGTCATGTTTCATTTCATATGGAGGAGCATGATTCAAGGTTAACAATCATAACCATCTCATATAACGTCTCATGAGACTAAACATTACCCAATTAATTTGAGTGAAATCATGGTTCACTCATCATAAAACATTCACAATTATTTGTTCCACATAATGAATCATACATAATGAATCAATAAAAAACATAAGGGATACACATGAAAAGTTTAAGGTATCATAATCATGTCAAAAGGATTAACAAAAAGGAATATAATATTAGTTTAGACAAAAGAATATATTTAAACTATACATGGAAATTAATAATTTAAAATAAGAATAGTTCATGATAAAAATTTTCAACTGATGTGAAAACCTGAAAAAATAATGTTTAAGAAATTTATAAATAAAACATTTTTGTGTGGTTTGAAGGACTATTTTAAGATTATTTAAAACATAAAAAAATTATTGTTTATATAAAACCAGAAATTAACAACCTTAGTTTTTCCATGCTAAAATTTGTTATTTTAGAAAGTTATTAGTTTATTAAAATATATTATAGAGTTTACATGAAAATGGGTAAGTAATCAAGAAGTTCTCTTTAATCCGGCTTGCATATTGGGATGAATTGAGATGGAAATCACATTAAAACATATATATTAACAAAAAAAGTATGAAATAATCTAGATACATGATTTTGGAACATATACACAGAGTTTAAAACAATTACATAAAATATATAATGATTTAAATTAGTATAATTATATAAAATGAGAAACATAAAGGAAAGTGGAGGTTCAGAATGAATCCCTTACCTTTTGTATAAAATATTTCTACACTTGATCTTAATGTATGGGATAATAAAAATAAATCTTTAAATTAATTAAATAATAAACATTTAATTTTTTTTGTTTTTTATAATTATGTTATGTATATTTATAACCTTTTTTATGATTTATAAAAATCAATTTCATCATTAATGTTTGTTCATTTCCTTGGTTGTCATGATTTAGTTCATTTGTATACATGTAAGAAAGGTCATGTGGAAAATGAAAAGATATCCAAAATAGAAATTAAATTTTATTAATGAAAATATATAATGTTAAATGGTTATATAATTCATTTTTATTTTTAGGGTGATGATAAATCATTTGGAAAAACAATAGTAATTATCTTTTGGATTTTTTTGTGTATTCCTCACACATTTGTTTTTGTTTTATTATTTAATATTTGGTATATATTTTAATTATAGAGAAAAAATTGGTAATATTAATAATTTTAAATTGTTTTTAAACAATTATAATGGTTTTAAAACCAAACATGAATGCTATAATGGAAATTGAAAACATGTCACCCTTGAATGTGATAAATCAAATCATCATGGATGATGTTTTCATTTTGTAGGATAAAAAATGGGAAGAATAAAACAATGATGGATTATTACAAAAACATATAAATATTCCAATATATGTGAGATACTAGACCTTATATTCCACATGGAATGGGGATGTTAGTAGAAAATTAAAAAAATTAGAAATACATTTAAAGAAAAGGATAAAGGATTGTACATCTTCAAATTTTCCACATGAGAGCCTCCTTAGGAGAATGTATTTTTTCCTTTTTTGTGAAAAAATTATCATGGATGTGGGGGATATACTTATAAATAGTATTGGGAAAAATTTGGATAAGGCTTAATTCTTGAAATGTGTGAGGAGAAGAGGTGTTGAGGTTGGTACTTTTGTGGAGGCGAGGGGTGTTTTCTCATTAATTTAGTCATTAGTTTATTATTTGGGCACAATACAATGAATCATTTTCATTATTATTACAAATTACTGTAATTTATTCTAGTTTAATAAATAAAATGGGTAATTAACTCATCTATATATCTACCATGACTCAATAATGCATGTATTTAGCTTATACCATATATTACCGTATTTCAGTTTTCGCCAAAAAATCTTCTATTTTTGAAAAATAAAAAACATTTACCCTAACTATTTTGGAACATATACAATTAATATAAGAAGATAATTTATGAAAATAACTTCCTATTACTGATAAATTAATTTTTTAACTAAAATCATCATTTATTTGAAAAATACCTATTTTAAAATTATAACTCATTCTATAAAACATTAAAACATTAACTGTGGTATTATAAAGTTGTCTTACAATCATTTGAAAATTAAATATTATTTTATGAATATATTTTGAGAAAATAGTTTTTTTAAATCACTATATTAATGGAAATGTTGTTATTGAGAATTTATAATTAATAATAATACCAAAAATTTAATTTATCATTTCTAAAACATTTATTTACTTATTCAAAGATATTGATATATCATATTTTAATTTATATAATACTGAAATTTTACTTATAATTTCATAGATGAGGATAATATTATATTTTATGATTTAATATTAATAAGGGTTTGACTACTATTCCAAAGGTCAAGTTAATAGTCCCTTGGTTTAGGTTCCTTAATTTTTGAAAAAGCCTCTTATTTCATTAATTATTCATTTTTAATGTTTTTTTCTATTATATATTTTATTTTATGGGATTTATACTATAAAACCTAATTATAATGTTTTAATTTTAGTTGATAAAATTTAGGTTTGTTACATTTTCCACCCTTAGTAAATTTCTACCTTGAAATTTAATTTTTCATACTACAGGGAATACCTTTGAGGTCACTTCTCCTTCATCACATAAATTAGGCGTTTAGTCTATCCTATTGGAATTTCCTTCATGGATAAAGGGATCAAGCATCAAAATGGTACCTCTAGATATTTCAAAAATCATCTACTTCAATTATCCAAAAACAAATCATGCTTCTTTATTTATATTGACGAAATCATCGCTAAATCATAGAAAAATTATTTATAATATATAATATTGATACATCATCTAGAATTTTCTTTCTCTAAGCCAATCTTACTAATTTATCTTCAAATATTTCAAAATAGGGATGTAGTAATTTTTTTTATATTTTCCCAGTGTTGTAAATCTATAATTAGATACATATATGATGCATAGAGGTCTCGCACTTCTACAAAATTTTCAAAATCATAGAGTTTTTAATGTGTTTAAAATAAAGAGAATAATTTTAAAAGACTCTAATTTTACTTCCCAGAAGTAGTATAGTAAGAAAGTGGAGAGATAATGATTCTAAAAAAGATTATACTAGATCATTGAATGAATCTGGTGACGATAGAGGTATTAGACATCTCATAATTTTTTTTTCATGTAACATAAATATTAGAAAAAGTTTTTATGCAATATTAGATTAAATTCTAGATAATATTTCAAGTAGTTTTTTAGGATGAGAAATAATAATTTTTCATTATTTTCGTATTAACATTATATTAAAGAAAATACAATTATGGGGATTGAATATGTATCCAATAATTATATAAAAATATAACTTCGAATATCTAAGGATATACATGATAATGAAACTTACATCATACCATGTGATTACCTTGGTTTCAATCAAAGTTATTTGTGGTGAAAAGATTCAACCCAGGGATCTTACTAAAGATATGTATTTCTAGTCTACAAAAAAACACAATATTGCTATGATACCAAAAATAATGTCCCTATCCATTGACACATATTATTAGGTGATTTTAAGAATAATTTACCATCAATTTAAAAACATGGATTATAATGTCTAGTGTCTTTGGATGAATATATACATAACTTAACAACATGAAACTCAGATAAAACATATTTTATTTAGTCATTATAATGAGATACTAACATCCTTTGAACCCTCACATAAGAATATGATAAATTAGGGAATACAAGGAAAATGTGATGATCTAAAAAACTTAGTAAGGTAACAATCATAATAATAAAATAAAGAACATCCGTTAGAAGGAATAACATGACGATATAAAAGGAACAGAACATAAATTAACAAATAGAAGAATAACATATAGAACATGGGATCATGGAATCATATAGATATGTAAGAAACATAAAACATGACATAAGAATTATTCAATGAGAATTACACAAGGTGGGGCACGATTGAAGTCTTACCACCCAGGTTGTTTCACATGGAGCACGGGTCAAGGATAACCACCCAGATCATTACACTTGGAGAATGAGTCATGACTAACCACCAACATCATTTCTCATAACATCTCATAATAATAATATTACCTAATTCATTGTAGTGATATCTGGGAGGAAATGTCATAACATGTTCATGAATTTGTGTCCCACATAAAGAATAAGACATAACCCATAGATTTAATTTGGTATTATAATCTTCTCAAATGGAATATAAAAATAATGTCATAATAGATTCCATAAAATAATAGATTTGAATCATAAATGTGAATTTATAATGGAAAATATAAATATATATTCATTAGTTATGTTAAAATAAGATGAAAACATGTAAAAGGGTGTTTAAAAAACATCCGAAATAAAAAATTTAGTGTTGTATAAAGTAAAATTTTAAAGATTATTTAAAATGAAAAAGGAATAATTTTTTGAATAAAAATAGAAATGAAAAATTAATGTTTTTTCATGTTAAACTAGTAGTTTTTATAAAAAATATGGTGCCCTAAAATAAATTATGAATTTCACTTGAAAATGGGTCAGAAATTTAGAAGTTCCCTTTAATCAAGATTGACTATGGGAAAAAATGAGAAGGAATCCTTATAAACACATTTATATCCATGAAAATTCATGATTAAATGTTCTGGATGTATGATTTTAGAATATATACACATAATTTAGAATAATATAAAAAATAAATAATAGTTACATTTCTATAAGGAGAGATAAATCATAACCCGAAGGAAAAATGGTGATTCGAAAATTACCCCTTCCCTTATGTCTAAAATAGTTCTACACATGACTTTATTGCTATAGATAATATTATTAAACCAATAATTAATTTATTAATATCATTTTTTAAAATTTATTTGATTTATAATAATTTTATTAAGATCAATTATGGACTTTTTGATACGTTAAAAGATGGAATCTTTTCATTTAGGAGTGTTTATTTATTTGTTTTCAGGATTTGGTTCATTTATATACCTATATAAAAGATAATGTAGAATAATATTAGATATTACTAATTGAATTTATATTTTATTAATGAACATAAATAATATTATATGACCATATGAGCCATTTATTTATTTGGGGTGAGGACAAATCATTAGATAACACATTAGTGATAAACATTTTGAATTATTTTGGGTGGTTTCTGTCACAACTATCCCATTTTTATTATTATTTAATATTAAGTGTTTATGTTTTTTATTGAACATAAAAAGGGCTATAAAATGAATTTTAAAATCTGATTCAACCATTATAATGTTTTTAATACAATCCATGAAGGTGATAAATAAAATTGGAAACTCGTCATCATTGAATGAGATAAATTAATACATCACAGATGATGTTTTCATTTTATAGAATAAAATAGTGTGGGGAAAATAATGATGGATTATTCCATTCACATAATAAAATTATAGTATATGTTATATACTAGATTTTATTTGAAATTTGGATGTGAGGAGGTGAGTATAGAATATGAAAACAAAAGAAATTGGAAAAAAATTAAAAGAAAAGAGAAGAGTTTTTTACCTCATGAAATCTCCTCCTTGAGAACTACAATAGGGAAATGAATTTTAAATCATGTTGAAAAAATATGATAATGTATATGGGTTGCATAATTTTTTAGAGGATTGGAGAAAATTTGGAAAAGGATAAAATCTTGAAAGGTTTGAGGTGAAGCGGTGTTGAGAGGTAGTATTTACAGTATAGGATAGGGGTGTTTCGTCACTATTTTATTTAGATGTTTATTATTTTGGACCAAGTATTTTTATAATCTGGATTCTAATTACTAAACATATCAATTCATTTATGTGAGTTCAAACCAATTGTTTCTTACCTCATCAATACATAATCCATGACTCAATAATTTATATATTTAGCTTATACCATAAAATTATTGTATTTAATTATTAATAAAAAAACTATTTGAGATAAATAAAAAAATACCTGAACAAATTTTTGATGTGTATTATTTAAAAATTAAATCCATTTAATGAAAATAATTTTATAAAATTGATAAATTTATTTTTTCAATAAAATTTTCATTTATTTGAAAAATACCACTGTTAAAAATATAACTGATTTTATAACACAATAAAAATTTAATTAGGGTCTTATAAAAATATCCTATAATGATTAGAGAACATAATATTAATTTATGTATACATATATTGAAAATAATTTTTTAATAATTTTAATAATTATTAAATTGTAATTAAATATTTATATTTTTAAAAAATACCAACAATTATAGTATAATGTCTAAAATATTTATTTACTTAATCCAAGATAAAGTTATTTCATATTTTCATTAATAAAATACCCAAATTTTATTTATACATGCATATGAATGGTTTCTATTCTATTGGGTTATTTATTATTCCTATGAGTCACATTACTATTACAAATATCAAGTGACTATTCCATTGGGATAAGATCCTTAATTTTAAAAAAGAAAATTATTTCATTAATTATTAATTTATAATGCTGGTATTGTGCTCTAAATGCGATTTTATGTGATTTATTATATATAACATAACTATATGCAGGGAGTTATAATTGATAAAATGTTTGGTTGAAAGAATTACTGATAATAGTGACCATCTCCTCTCAACTGTACTTTAAAAAAATAATAGAAACAATACCCAAACACCATGTATCAACCCCAACTGCAGAAACCTAGAGCCGATGTCTCATATGATAAAATTGATATAAGATAAAAAGAATATTATTCCAATAGAATTTTCAGTTTAATACACTTGATTATCTATATATGTACTTGATTTTAATATTATATAAGTAATATAAAATTCCTAAAATTAAAAAAATTGTTTCATCCTTGATATTGATTACAATAGCGTTATTCATATCATGTGGAAAATGAAAAATAAAAATGGGTCAACGATGATACTCAGTATGAGTTATGTACATATAATCTATCCAAATTAAATATGGAATAATCAATTAATAATTTTAAGTAACTAATAATACTATCATTTTAATCAATAACATTGGCACAAAATGCATCCTTGGATATCATAGAATACAATAATATCATTGATAATAACAAATTAATTGTCAAAAACCATAATGAACACTATTATATTTCATGATCTTAAAAAAGATTATATTTCTTCTATCAAGGTATTGGGCTATGATAGTTTAATAAATGGGTAGGCATACACAAATACGTTTTTTAAAATTAGTCATGGTAGTATTTTTGTCTTATGAGACACATCGATGCATCTGGGATCCATTAATAAGCATCCCCACCCATGAATACTAATTCAATAAATTCCTCATTTATTGAATGGTCTATTAAATCCATAAATATTATTCTATATAAAAATATGTATATAGAGTAATGAATACTGGTTTATAATAGTCTTTACAAAAAATTAGACAACATTAATAGTAAAAAATAATATTAAGAAATTATTTTCATTTAAATAAACAAGAACATACTTGATTAAAAGAATATAAATATTTAGAATAAATATAATTCCCAATGAAAAATAATCACAAGAAATGGAATGTTTACTTGGAATGTTAACAATATAAAATGTATTCAAGAGATAAATATGTCAATGAGATTAGAAAATTATATTATGATACAATTTATTTTAAATAATAAATGATAATTAATGAAAAATATTTGAAATAATATTTCATAAAATATTTGTTTTTGTAAAATATTGAAATCTTATAGATGAAGCTAAAGAGTATAAATTCGTTTTGACTATGGGGAAGTCTGTTAACACTGTAATGATAAAAAAGATATCAATGTTATTGTATTTCTATAATGAAATTAAAAAATTACAATTTTTTAAAATATTTTTATATTATATAAGGACTATCTAAAATGTTATGGATAACGTAAAACATCATTAATAGAAAATGTAAGTAATGAAAATTAATTTTGAAAAACTATTTTGAAAAACATGGACATTGAAAGAAAAATATACCCAATAAAAACTAAAAAAATATTGAGTTCTCATTTAAAAATTTCATTGATTGATTCATGTTACAATTAGTGAAAAAATATTGATGAAAATATGAAAAATCTATAAATTTATGATGACAAGAAAATATAAGGCTTTTATGATGATTTTTATAATATTACTTCATAGAAAATGTAAGTACCCAACCCCAATTTCCTGGAGATGGTGGCTTTTTTTATTACGTTTGAATAAAAACAAGGAATAATTATCCCAAAGGATCGAGTAGTTCAGTATTATTTCAAACAAGATACATACATATGTTCAACATTACTACATAAAATGAAAAACAACATAGAACCCCCTTAGACAACATTCATAACTCCTTGGTTATTTCAGCATGTCATTCAAAAAAAATTCTTCATGTCATGAGAAAATGAAACATAATAAAGGGGTGAGTTCTAATGCATATTAAGAGTAAGACATATAGTAGAACATAAGATAATCATTTGACATGATGAATAATTGAAAACACATGCCCTAAATTTTTTTGAACATAATATTTAGAAATATAAGTTGAGTAAATATTTCCATAATATAAAATAATCATTGGTATTTTACTAGTCGTATAATCACATGAACCATATATAATATTTTCATAATGATGAAATGAATAATTTGGGGGGACATAACCATACTCTCAAGGCCTTATGCCAAGACCATAAATAATCAGTTTGTCACGGCCTTGTTCCAAGACCGTAGTTTGTCTCATGAGTCCAATCGATGCACCGAGGGGCTATAGAGGGGCCCAACTGACAATTAATATGTAAATTAATTCCTCATAAAATGGGGATGAACATAAAAAACATAAAAATTCATATTGAAATTAATATATGAAATGCAAATAACTTTCACCGAATATTAAGCATAATCACTAACCATTTAGAGTAAATTGGTTAATGGTTTTAAGATAGCACTTACATAGCCAAAATAATCATAAACCATTAAATTAAATATGGTAGATGATATTATTTAATACTAATCCCAATAAAGCATAATAATCAACATGATTACTGAAATAGATGAAGATACTCTTATAGAATCTTCGAGTAAATCTTGAGATAAATACTCTTTTACTTCGAAAAGAAGAGTTATTTTGGAAACATATTTGTATAAAACAATATGTGATGTAAGATAGTATTTTTATAATAAAATGGGTTTTTTATAATGATAATGGTTTTGAAAAATAGATTATAGAGTACCATTGAAGATATGTAAGAATTAGAGAAATTCCCTTGGATCGGGCATGTATTTCGGAAATAACTTCGTAATTTACTTTTAAAATGTGAATCCATCCAAAAAATGTGGAAATAATAAGTTTTATAAACATATATAACCCCAAAAAATAATTTTTTTGGAGAAAATAATATTAAAAAAGAGTTTAATTTTTGTAATTAGATAATAAAAGTAACCCGAATGAAAATGGAAATTCAGGTAAAAACCCCTAACCATAAGTCCGAACGTGTTCCACTGTTGAAATTAAGTTCCTGGAATATGAAATTAGACTTATTAATAAAATATTTTAGAACCTATTAGAGAATTATTTAGTTTGTCCTAAATCTATTTATTTCATTTATGCCCTTGGTGATATGTTATTATATTGAATTTCATCGTTCTAGAGTGTTCGTTTTCTTTATTTTCATAATCAATTCACTTTTTTTAAGCAATGTAGTAGAATGGATGTAAATATGCATAATTGAAATTAAATATTATTTAGGAAAATACATAAGTTTTAATTTCAATTTATATAATTTGGTTACATGGAAATGGGTTGAACCATTAGATGAAATATTTATGGCATTTACATAGATTATTTACCTGTATTTTGATTATTAGGAACTTGTTTGGTCATATGATTTAATAATTTGTACGTATACTAGTTATTGAAACTTAATTAGGTAATAATACATATATTAATGTCTGTCTAAACCATACAAATGGTTTCATGACCAGAAATGAAGGATAATTTGAAGAATGAAGCTTCGTCGTCCGTGAAGGTTATAAATTGGAACCTTATAGACGTTGATTTCATTTTTAAAATAAAAGAGAGAGAGAGAGAATATTGATTATGGTACTTCCATTCACATGATATAATTCTAGTATAAAGATGATAATGGATATATCATGGTTATTTTTAAATATTCGGTGAGGAGAGGATTACAAAAGAATGAAACATGAAATGAAAAAAGAATGTTACTTTACCTCTTGACATAACCTCCTTGGGAACCTCCTTAAGGGAAGAAGTTTTAGCCTTTTAGAAAGACCAAAATCTTCTTGGATGTGTGGAGTGACTAGTGAAGGCTATTTTGGAAGATGTTTACGGAGCTTCAAGGCTTATAAGAGTGAAGAGAAGAGGGAGTGGTGGGGGGTTTATAGTGGAGGAGAGGAGTGAATTTTGAATATTTAATTCACTATTTTAATACTTCCATCCAGGAAACTAATATGGTTGTTTCATGTGACCCTAATAGAAATAAGTGTATCTGAGTTTGAAACCAGTGTCCTTACATCACTTATGATTTCATAAATAGTGTATTTAACTGATAATTTGTATATACAGTATTTTACCATATTTCACTATTCATAAAAATTCAATAATTTCAGAAAAATCCCAAAAATTCACCCATAAATTTTTTTGATATGTAGAATAAAAATTTGAACTCCATTTTTCAAAAACAATTTTCTACATATAATTAATTTAATTTTTAAATAAAATCTTTGTTGATTTGAAAAATTACAATTTTAAAGGTATAATTAGTTTGATATCACATTAAAAAATTTATTAAGATATCATTACATTATTACCTTAATAAAATAAAATAGTATAATTATTTAATATTAAAAACGGTCCAACTAATATTCATATACTCTTAATTTGGATTTGTTACTATTGAGAAAAAATCAAGTTTGTTCTATCAAACTCCAAATGACTTACTAGTCACAACTCTAGATAACCATTTTTTGAAATTCAAAACATATAAGAGGAAAAGTTGTGTTTAAGGTCTATATTATAAAATGAATTTATTTTCAAACCCTTGGGAAATTACCTTCTCCCCTCCTTAGAAAAATTTCAACCTTGAGATTTAATTTTTTTACCTAAAATTATTCGGGCCTGTCTTCTACAAAAGCTCCTTAGGATCCCATGTTGATTCCTCAATCTTATGGTTCCTCCAGAGAACCTTTACTAGATGAGTCATCTGATATATCAATACTAGTTCTCTGGTATCAATAATCTTGATAGTCTCTTCACAATAAGATAGATCAGGCTGATGTTCTATTTTTTTTCATAGGTGAGTACATGTCTTGGGTCTGTCATGTATTTCCATAAAATTGATAAATGGAACACATTGTGACCTTTGGAGAGACTTATAGGTATTGACAAATGGTAAACTACATATCTAATTCGATCAAGAATTCAAAATGGTCCGATATACCTGGGACATAATTTTACCTTCATACCGAATTGTATTATACACATCTATGGAGATAAATTTAAGAAAACATGATATATATTTTGAAATTCCAAATCCCTCCTTCATTTATCCACATAGCTCTTTTGCTTACTTTTAGCTATTTTGATATGGTTTTGGATAATCTTCACATTTCTGTTGTTTCCCCAACATGTTCTGATCCTACAATCTTTCTTTCACCAACATCATCCCAACAAGTTGGTGTACAACATTTCTTTCCATGCAACGCTTCATATGGTTCCATCTAAATACTTGAATGGAAGTTGTTGTTATTGGAAAATTGAATGAGAGGTAAATACTAATCCGAAATGACTTGAAAGTTAAGTGAACAAGACCTCAACATGTCTTCAAAATATTGAATAGTCTGTTATGATTGTCCATCTATTTGTGTGTGGTTGGAAGTGCTAAAAAAAGATCATTATCTACGGCCTTATGAATAATTTTCCAGAATTGAGATGAAAAATGGGGATTACAATCAGAAATAATTGATAAGGGTACACCATGAAGTCTTACAATTTCATTAATATACAATCTTTCTAAATGTTCAAGTGGTAAATATTCTCTCATAGCACAAAAATGTGTAGATTTTGTAATACGATCAATAATGAACCATATCACATCATTCTTTCTTGGATTCATTGGTAGACTAATGAAAAAGTCCATCATAATATCATCCCATTTCAACATAGGCATAGGATGAGGTTGCATTACTCCCCCATGATGTTATCTTCCAGCCTTCACCTATTGACAAACCAAACATCTCAACACACAATCAGAAATCTCCCTCTTCATGTTTTTATCAACAATAATGTTTCTTTAGATCTCTATACGGTTTTGTGCAACCAGGGTGTATAATGAAATTTGAGCTAAGAGCATCATCCAATAGTTCTTTCTTTAGCTCAGGAATAGCGAGAACACCAAGCTTCTTTCCAAATTTCAAAATTTCACATTCACATCTAAAGTAAATCAATCTCCCATAATTTAGTGCTTTAATTTTATTCCGAAACACCTCAACATCAATTCGTGGTAGAGTATGATTATTATTTATTTTAATAGCATTGATTTCTTTATAATCATTCAAAAAACTAATGGATCTATCTTTCTTCTTGACAAAGTGGATTAGGGCTCCCCAGGGAGAAACACTAAGTTGTACAAATCCTTTATCACTTAATTCATCTAGTTATTTATTTAGTTCCACTAACTCCATAGTGTCCGTTCTATAAGGGGTCTTTTATATTGCCCTTGAACCAAAATTTAAATCAATGGAAAACTCAATTTCTGACTTTGGAGGATTTCTTGGTAAATCCTATGGAAAGATGTCAACATATTCATGCACAATAGGTACATCCTATATCTGTAAATTCTTCTCCTCACCCATATTTACTTCATTAACTTTCTCCCTAATAATTTAATTGAGTAGAACTACTGGGGGTGGATCTAGTTGAGAATCAAATGGAGAGGTTTCTTCTCTAATATTAAGGGATTATACATCATTCTAAAAAAATTACAACTTCGTTCTTCTTCTAATAGATATTTGTTTCTTAATTTGTTAGCATATTCATTATGATAATTATATCATAGTCAATACTTCGTATGATGATAATGTTACCAACTAATGCACATTTATGTGTCATCAGGGGGACCAATCGACACACATTTATTTCAATGATACATCCACTTTGAGTTTTGACTGATAAATCCTTTATTAAATAAAATTGGACATGTATAATTTTCTTGGAAAACTAGGAAGATATAATTGAATGTGAGGATCTAAAATCTAATAAAGCATTGGCTAAGTTTGATTAAATGATCAGTGTACCTTCAACCAATTCGTTAGGAACTTCAAAATCCATGGTTGTGACCGCATAAGCTTTTCCGTGCTCCCTTGGCCTTTTTGGGGAAAATTTCACTGATGCTTAGTACATTCATGTGAATAATGTCACATATCTCTGTAATTGTAGCCCATAACATTGGTAGCTTGTTTCTTCCCATTACAATCATGATCTTGGTGGAATTTATCTCCACACTTGTAATAGACTAACATTCCCTTCAAGAAAGTTCCAAGATGTTTCTTCCCATATTTAACGCAGGATTGAAATTCAAGTCTTCCCTTATTCCCAATTTCTTTATTTCCATTTCTAGAGTTTTCAGTATCCCTCTTCTTTTCTTGTTTTCCTTTAATGTCATAAGACTTAGGAATTTTTTTTATATCATGATTACACTTGAGACTATATTTTCATATGAAGAGAAACATTGAGAGATAATATCCCTTCAACAGAATGGTTTTAAACCATCAAAAAATTGATAAAATTTTCTCCTGGGATTACATATATAGTCCATAGCATTCCTTTCTAGCCTTTTAATGTTGGATTCTAACTTGGAATCATTTTCATCCTCCTTCTTCCTCAGATTCAAGGATTTCCTCTCCATATCTACTCTCTATTCATGGGGGAAATATTTTTCTAGGAATATTTTCTTAAAATCCCTCCATTACGTCTCTTTTACTTCCTCCTCCTTTGTGTTTTGGATTAATGACCAGCACTGATATGAATCTCTTGATAGATGATAAACTTCCATAAAAAATATCTCCCATTCATTACATCCCAAAGTAAGCAATATCCTCTCTAGAGAACATATCCACTTCCCAGCGAAAAATGGGTTTTAGTCCCATTTAATGACAAATGCTGTTGTCACATAAAGTGATCTAACATAGCTCCTCTATGTGGTGTATCTGGATTCTCTATATGGGTAAGGATATTATTAATAAACTGAGTAATTTGTCTGAGTATAGTTGTAAGTTGCTCAACACTAGTCACCGCACCAGAGCCAACATAATTATCTTGCATTGGTGGGAAATACCTACATGGGACCCATGCATTTATGTAGTTTCCATTCCTTCCACTAGGCACAATTTCTAGATGATTACATACACTAGATTAGGTTATGAATCATAATTTATAAACTAAATATAACAAAATACTTAGCAAAAATTTATATCATATGAATGGAAAATCCCATAATCACAAAAACGGTTTCCTTGAAGAAATATTATATTTAAATCCTTCATAATTTCTTATAAAAAAGATGTGAATTATCTTAAGCATATACCCCAGGAGTGTCGTAACAAAGAGTGCAGCAAGGGCTTTTGTGTTTTACCAAGATACCTTGGGTCATGTTCGAAACTCCTTGTCAAAGATTTCACTCCTAGGTACATCTATTCCAGATCTACCTCTACCTTGTCGTATCCAGATATGAATGTATTTCTTAGAATATCCACACAATCTATTCCATACCAAAATACTAGGATGTTCTATCATTTTTATCCACAAATGCTATCTTAGGGGCTCTTACCTAGTCTACATTTTCTAAATCTAGTATCCATGTTTTCTAATAAACTTCCTATGATACCAAATTTAGGGACCCGAAACCAGTTTCTTAGAGACAGTTCCTTATTTGATTAAGTTGGAATAAAAACAATGAATAATAATCCTAAAGGACTCATTATTTTAGTATTATTAGAAACAATATATATACATAATTTCAAAATTACAACATGAAATGGAAAAAACATAGAAACTCCTTAGAAAAATTCCATAACTCCTAGGTTATTTCATCATGAAATTTGTAATATAATTATTCATGTACTAAGAAAATATAACATAATAAAGGGGTGATCTAAAATGATCCGTAATAGTAAGAAATACAGTGTAAGATAACATAAACATTTGACATGGTGAACAATTGAAGACACATTCCCTTAAAAAACTTGTACATAAGATTGCAGAAATATGATATGAGTAAATATTTCCATAATATAACATAATAAAGGGTATTTTACTAGTCGAATAACCACAAGAAACATCAATAATATTTCATAAAGAGGGAATTCATAGTGTGGGACAACATAACCATACTTTCAAGGCTTTATACCAAGCCAATAAATAATCAGTTTGTCATGGCCTTATGTCAAGACCATAGTTTTTCTCAAGAGACCTACCGATGCACCAAGGGGATATAACAGGCCCCACCCAACATGTACAATTTCCAATTAATTCCTCATATGAACTGGGTTAAACATAAACTTCATATAAATTAATATTGAAAATAATATATGAAATGAAAATAACTTTCCCTTAACATTAAGCATAAACAATAACCATTCAGAGTAAATTGGTGACTGGTTTTATGATAGGAATTCCATAGATAAAATAATAATACACCATTAAATTAAATATGGTAGATGATAACATGGAATACTAATCCCAATAATACATATTAATCAATCAGAGTGTTGAAATAGATTAAGATACTCTTATAAAATCTTCAAGTAAATCTTGAGATAAATAATCATTCACTTTGAAAAGAAGAGTTCTTTTGGAAAAATATTTTTATAAAACAAGGAAGTTATGTAAGGTAGTATTTTCATAATAAAATGAGTGATTTTACAAATATAATGTTTTCCAAATGATTATTATAGAGTGTCGTTGAAAATAGGTAAGAATTAGTGAAATTCCCTTGGATCGGGCTTGTATTTTGGAAACAGTTTCGTAAGTTCCTTTTAAAATGTGTAACGATCCAATAAATAAGGAACTATTCTGGTTGGAAAACATTTATAACCCAAAAAAATATTTTTTTGGGGTACATAATAACAAAAAAGAGTTTAATAGGGGTAATTAGACATTAAAAGTATCTCGATTAAAAAATGAAATTTGGGTGGAAGAACCCTTACCTCAAGTCTGAACATGTTACGTTCTTGAGAATATGCTCATGGAGTATGAAATTAGACTTATTAATAACTTATTTCATATCATATTAGATATTTATTGAGTTTATCATAATTTTTTTAGTTTTTTTATGCCTTTAGTGATACGTTATTATATTGAATTTCATCATTCCAGAGTGTTTGTTTTCTTTAATTTCATAATTGGTTCACTTGTTCTTATGTAATGGAGTTGAATGGTTGTAAGTATCCAGAATCAAAATTACATATTATTTATGACCATCCAGAATTTCTAATGGTTATTTCTACCATTGTTTTATATGGAAGGAGGATGAATCATTAGATGAAATATTTATGACATTCACTTAGATTCTTAGTGATATTTTTATTATATGGAACTAGTTTGGTCATATGATTTAAAAATGTGAACGTATACTGGTTCTTGAAACTTAATTAGGTTATAATACATATATTAATGTCTATTTACACCATAAAATGGTATCATGACCATTAATGAAGGAGAATTTTAAGAAAGAAACTTTTTCATCCATGAAGGTTATAAATTGGAACCTCATGGACGTTGATTTCATTTATAAAATAATAGAGAGAGAGAGAGGATATTGATGATATTTCTTCCATTCACATGATATAATTCGAGTATATAGATGATATAAGATCTATAATGGTCATTTAGGTAGAGGATTTGAGGAGAGAATTACCAGAGAAAGGAACATGAAATGAAACTAAACAAAAAAGAAAGGGCCTTTACCTCTTGATATAACCTCATTGAGAACCTCCTAGGGAACCTCTTTAAGGGAAAGAGTTTTGGTCTTTCTAAAAGACCAAGAGATTATTAGATATATGTATTGACTAGGTAAGGATATTTGGGTAGAACATTGGGGAGATTCAAGTCATAGAGGAGTTATGAGAAGAGGGAGTGGATGGGGTTTTATAGTGAAGGATAGAAGTGAATTTTGAATATTTAATTCGTTATATTATCATTTCCCTCAAGAAAACTAAAAGTGTTGTTTAATGTGACCCCAAATAGTAATAATGGAATGATAGTTTGAACCAATTTTCCTTTAATAACTTATTAGGTCATAAATATTGTATTTAACTGATAATTTGTATATACGATATTTTACCATATTTCACTATTCATCAAAAAATTCATCAATTTCAAAAAAATACCAAAAATTAACCCCTACCATTTTTCAATGTGTATAATTCAAAAATGAATTCCATTTTTCAAAAATGAATTTCTCATTATTATTAATTTAATTTTTATATGAAGTCTAACTTAATTTAAAAAATAACAATTTTAAAGATATAATTAGTTTTATATCACTTTGAAAAATTAATTAAGATCAATTTATCTTATAACCTTAGGAAAATAAAATGTTATAATTACTTAATATTCATATGGTTCATATTACTATTCATATTACTATTTATAAGTGTATGTTACTATTCACTAAAAATCATGTTTTTTCTATCAAACTCCAAATGACTTACTGATCACAACTCTAGATGACCGTTTTTCAAAATTGAAAACATAGAAGAGGAAATTTTGTGTTTAATGTCTAGATTATAAAATGAATTTTTTCTCAAAAACTTGGGGTGTTATAAAAAATAAGGGTTATACCAAAAACGTTATTATAATTATTTTTACCTCATTAACAATTTTCAAATCGTTAACCATTGAATGAATAAAAATGAATTGAAATATAAAAAATCTTGTTTATATTTATATGAATGGAAATTAGAACACATGAAAAGTATATATAACATATAAAATTATATAGATGGATAATACAAAATTTTACTTAATGGAATAGAAATTGAGACTATATCTCTTACATAGTTCATCATTATAATGGGAGGGTTATTTATTGAAATGATTATGTATATCGTATGTAAATCTACCCAAAAAGGAAAAAATACACAACATAATTAGAGTTCATTTTATACATAATCATGATGTAACATTGTTAATGAAGTACTTGTATAAAACAATATAGAGAAATTGAATTGACAAAACCCATTATATTAAGTTTGACTCATGACATACCTTATTTATATTCCTGAGTAAGAAGATAATGTCAATTATTTAGCTGATTAATTACCATTGTTTGTTTATTATTCCATTTATTTTGTTTATTACCAGTTTATATTTAATTAAATAATTAATTAATTTTAAATCAGATGTTTTGGTGATATTTGGTTTATGTGTATAAAATAAATTTGGTAGGTTGACTATTGTAAAATATGTATTTCTTTCAACATATCTAGAAAAATAGAAATGTAATTATAAATTTCTTAACATGAATTATTCTATTAAAACCTATCAATAATGTGGGATTTTAAAAATGAACTTCTTTATAATCGTAGAGACTATAGATCATACACATGCATGAGTAACTTTTCCTTTTTTAAATGATCAGGATCGAATGATGGTACATATAATTTTAACATTACGGGAATATAATTATATCTAAAAAAACATATTTATTATTTAATTAAACACACACACACACACACACACATATATATATATATAACATTCAGGTCATAGTGGTGAAAAACGTATCATGTTACTTCATTGAGGTAGTAGTCCACATGTCAGAAAGAACGACATTATCAATTCTAAATAAATGATTTTTTTTTGAAAATGTGTGAAATATGACTTATATAGAATAAAAATGTGTCATAAATATCATATATACATATATACACATTTAATTCATTATTAAAACCAACCACGATAGGTAGTGATGTGAAATGAATTACACGAGTCCACGAGGTAGTAGTCTTCTATACACCTAAATGATTGTTTTGATTCCCATGTGATGAAAGAAGAGATCAATATTGTTAATGTAATAAAAATGGTAACATCCATGTATATAGAATACATTATCCTTTTTAATTTTGTGGTTGATGAATATTTTGAGGAGGTTGAAAAATAAATTAAATGAATACAAATGGTTATGAAAAATACATCTTCTTTGGACAACCTCATTAGTTTTATCACTAAAGCATTACTAGGATGGTTTTATGATCAATAAAATTACTCTAAGTCAAGGGGGGGGGGGGGGGGTAAGTAAGGATGGTATTAGAGTAGGGATTTTATGAACTGAAATTCTCTTTATGTTTAGTTATTTAAAAACTTTGGGTATCATTTTGTAACTGTAGGAGAGGACACACCTAGAATGTTTTAAAGGAATAAAATATATTAACATATAAATAAATAACAATTGAACTACAATGAACTGTTTATGAAAAATATATGATATATGGTATAAATATGTGCATCAAATAAAATTTTATATGATTTTAGATTCATTTAAACCTTATCTTATTTGTTAAATGCATTTGTAAACTGGATTTTGCGTTTACTATGGTAACATTTTTTTACTATTATCACTATTAATTTTTTAAAAAATTAATATTATCTTTTTAAAAAGTAATTATGATTTCTATTACATTTATTTAATTCCTATTATCAAATTCAATTCAATTAGTTGGAATATTTTGAATTATTATTAATCCAAGAAAATACGACGAAAATAGATTTTTTTTGAAAAATTACTTTTAGGTTTTAAAATGTTTTCAACAAAATTAAAGTATAAAATTAAATCCATATAGAATAATTAGATTAATAAATTTATACTTGAGTAATTTACTAGTTGAAATGAAAATTTTCAAAAAATTGAGCATTGAAAATTCTTGAATTGAAAACACAATGTTCATTAAAAATCTTTAATTTGACTAGAAATTTTTAAGAAGAAAAGATTTTATAAAATATAAAAAATAAACCATATGATATTATTGATTTTTTATTTAAAATATTATTTTGAATTTATGAAATTAACTAAATAAATTATATGTAATTTTTTTAATATCCATAGAAAAATGAAACTATTTTTGATGAAAATGGATTTTTGATGTATAAAATAGTTTTAATAAAAATTAACTACTTATTTATTATGAATATATAAATTATATAAGGAAATTATAAATATAGTAATATTTTGGTCAGCCATATTCATTCCTTCCAAAAAATTTAGGTTATAATAATTAAATTTATATAATAATATTTTATAGTTTGTTTAAGATCAGTGTTATGTGTTGTGTATGCTATCAAACATCGTGTTTGTTTAAATATACTATGGTGTCACAGTCACCATCCATTAATAAATTTACTATTTCAATATGATCATCTATTCATAATAATTGGTACGATATTTTAAAAAAACATTCTTTAAAACCCACATCATAAAATGGGTGAATAAAATATTCACTTAAAAAAAGGAATTGGAAATATGAAGGTATTATTGAATAACCCAATACAAGGTTTAATAATTGGGTAAACTTAGTGGGATGTGAAAATATTGGAATGGAGGAGATGAATAATGCCTAATGACTAATGCATTGTGATGTAAATCATGGGAAGTATAAATAGAGTGACAAAAAGACCATACATTTTTATTGTGTGAAAAGGATATTTTTCATTAGAAATAAAGGTAAATGTATATAATTAGTATTTATTTTCCATTTTATAAATATTTATTGAATTAAATTATCATATAGGCAATTAAAATTAGAAAATATACATACTTGACATGTATTATTTCATATATTAATCAATTTCCACCACAATCTCTTCATTTCTCCAAATGACGAGTAATCAAGATGATTTTTTCATTCCTGAAGTAGCAAATTGAAGATATAAAGTGTAAAATATTCCAAAAAGCTATTACAAGATATATTTATTTCCATTATATTTATCAAAATATAAAATGGTACTACGTAGAACGATGATATAAGAAAATTATAATTATTCACATAATGAAACAATTTTTTTTTGCTTTATAATTACCCTAATAGCATAAAGGATTAATAAATATTATTCCACCATATAAATAACACAACATCTCAATTAACCACAATTACCAAAAACTAAATGTATGTTTGAACATAAATGGTGATATAATACCTTTTAACTCATAATCCCATAATTTAAATGAATTCTACCAAAATAATCAATAATGTAAAAAATTTTCTATCCTATAGATTACATGTACTTTCTCACAACGAAGGTTACCAAAAATATCATTATTAGAAATCATAAATCTATATATAATCCTATAATATATTTAACATAATTATAATATCAGGAATGTAACTTAGAGTCTAATTAAAAAGGAATTTATTGCTTGACTATACAAATAATTGAATATATTTCTTGTCAATGAAACTCATTTTAAGCATCAATATTATATATATCCCAATCATTCAGAAATAATATTTTAAACCTATTGACTTCAAATTTTTGGGGGGCCTAAATTGGTTATTACTTAATTATTTTTCACATATAATGAGTTTATATTCATTTGGTAGAGCTCTCCTACTATGATAAATAATTATACTTTCACTATGAATCTATTTACTAGCTAGAATATCCACTAAAAATTTCTCCTCCTCTATCTATGAGTTACGTCGATTTCATGGATGATGATAGATCCACACTTTCCCAGTGCTATAGTTTATATACCAAGTAACACTAGTATTTTCATGAAGTAAACCAACCGATATATTGGTTTCTAACTCCATAATTGTAATATTGAAATTGTAAAACTATATAAGAGGGACTACTAAAAGAGGATCTTATCCTCACCACAATAGTGTACCAAACCACAATGTGAACTATATTTAAATATCATTCAACTCTAGGAATCAAACACATGGCTTGCACATATCATAACTCCCAAGATGTTGGACCCATCCACAGTATGTTTATCCCAATCTATAGGAGGACTCCATTTGACCCGTATCCCTTGAAGATATATAACAAACCCTCACTATTAAACATGTCAGAGGGAGACACCCCTACTAGTTTCCTAGGTTTCCACACTGAGAAAAAAAATCTATGATTAGACATAGGAGAAAGCAATGAAATTATATCCCGAGATGAGAACTTTTTCTACATCTTTGGAAAATATTTCTTGTCCATAAAATCACCCAATACACATCATCGAACACCATTCCATGGAGTCTTGTCACATATAAAACAATTTCTACCATCATAAACAACATGGATAGAATGTCCCAGATGGTATTGTTATGAACCATAAATTCCAAATTATATCCAAAAAAGCACCAAAATGAATCATATACAATATAACCAAAATATATAAATGTCAAACTAGCTCAACATTTGGAATATTGCATGATAGACATTGTGACACCATTTTAATACCTTTTAATAGAGTCTATCTTCATTTTTAATGTCCTTTTTTGCATCAGTTATATATAAAAGATAATCTTCATTTGTATTTATATATACTAATTTTCTCTCTCCGAACAATCAGACTTATGGTTGGAACACATCAATTAATGAAAATACCAAGCATTGAATACTCTTGTAGTTAACTCTGAAAACACACTCCTATCAGAATCATCCTCTAGTGGAATCTTATCATGGAATATATTTTTATCATTATCTGCAATAGTTGTAGTTATATTGGTATTTATTCTCTCCTTTATAAATGAAATATTCAAAACTACATATCCTAATAGGATGAGAGAAAAAACTACCAATTTATCCTTCTAATATCCAACGACACCCATCCCAGTAAACATATCACCATGACCATCAAATCATAAAATCATTTGTTAAGGATGATTCTAAGGTCTGAGATCCTTCGTGAACATCCTTCCCACCATATCCATCCATCCCTATACCTTTTCTTCATTAATTTCCCACATATAAATACCTTTTAAAATGTCCCACACTATTTTTCCATAAACATTAAACATTTTCTCTATCTCAATAATCATGTTAACACCTCCCCTACTAATATACTTCACCATACATTTCCATGATACCTTTTAACATTTTCAATTATTTTTATTATCCAAAATGAAAAAGTTCATGTTATTTTCATGATTAGAAATTTCACCTTTGGAATCTATGATGACTTAATACACATGTTTTTGAATGGGTGTAAGAATATTGTTAACCCATGTGATCCTACCAAAAAATATTAGACTTTTTTATTCAAATTTAAAATGTAGAATGAGATCATATTGGGAATGATCACAAAATTTCCATCATAATCACACCATCAGAAATGGTAGGTCTTGAATAATATATGGTTATCAATCTTCAATGGAAACCAAAATTATAATAGATTATATTTACATGATGATTCAAGGAGTATTTCAATATGTAAATATTACTATTTGTTAAGTTGAAAGACTTCCGAAAATAGTTTTTATATCTATGATGTTATGGACCCATTATCATATCTTTCCTTCCATTTCTAAATAATATCATATCTTCATCAAACATAAGGTGATAAATAATTACATTATGATAAATATTTCATAATGGATGGATGTTTCCATTTTTAATTAATGAACTGATATTCATGTTCAATGCCTATGGAGCTAGAATAAACATGATAGGTGAGACTTGATCACCCAATCATTTACCATGAACCAATTTAATGATGCTAATAGATCTTCCCATTAGAAATAACGAGATCAAAAGAGATTCATAACATCTCAAATACAGGTCTCATACTCACTCCTTCAATATAAACTGTCTCATTACCTTGACAATATAACCAGACTCCATCCGATCATAGCATTTATCCATATCTACCATATTCAAAACATTATAACTGATGGTATTTTTATTATGTCATCGCATATGAAATTCAAAATCCCAATCACCCATGTATTCTCCAACAATATAATAATACATGATGTTAGTATTTGATTATCCTTGGTAACATGAGTCCCAACTTTATGTTAATGATATTAGTGAGAAACTTATACAAAAAATCAATGAGACAAACATGAATATATTGGCCAATAATAGTAGGTTCCATAAATTTTGTATTACGAAAATATTGGAGGCACAAATATATTTAAATAGTGATCCCCAATTAAAGAAATATTTTACAACAATAATCAACTATTTTTAGTAACATCTAATGTATAATCATGAAAATGAATGAGGGAAATGTTTTGACCCCATTACATAATCATCATTAATCATGAAAGTGACTTCCTTAATCTCATTCTCTCTTGGGATGAATTATATTTATTCATTATCTCGGTCTTCCACTATAATAGGAATGTTAAAAATGATGGTTTTATTTATGTACCTTCTCAAGTTCGTTACAAAATTTTAAATGGGTTCCTTAGTATTGAGATCCTACAAGTTTATTTTTTTAAGAATAATTTCCACCTCCTCGTCCCCCATGTACGATCCACCTTTTAGAAAGAGTTTTATTCTTCTCATAACCATACATTACTTCATTAATGAATGAACGAATCCATTTATTTATCCCCATCCCAGAGCTAATAAATTTTCAAATTGACTCTATATCTTATCAATTAAAACCACAAAAGTGAAGTATGATAATTTTAGCATTTGGAAACTTTAATATTATAATCCTATATTGACATTCATAACTCTTCATTTAAACCCACATGAAAAAAATAAATTATTCCCAAAATTTAAACAATCATTATTCCATAAATAAAATCACATATTATTTCTATAAATCCAAAAATTAAAATAACACCATCAAATATTACCTTAATATATTCTCCTTTAAATAACTAATAAATTTCGATGTCATAAATATTATCATAATTACTTTATTAATGCAAATAATTCCATTCCCCCAATATAATATATTAGTACTCTTTAAAATTATATGATTAATATAGTATGGGTTCTTCCAGGGTGTTGGAGTTAAGACTTAGGGTAATTGTTTTGTATAGTTTCCATATAATCTATAAATAATACATTGAACGATAAAATGTACATTTGTATGATCTTTTCATCCCTACATCCAACTCTTTATTTTTTCTAGATAATTCATTTATTTCGTCCCTTACATTCCTTAAAATATTCATTTTCCCAATCCTATAGGAAATTAATAAGGTGTATCTATCTATAAGGCCCCAGCCATGAACCTTACTTAATCTTGAGTTATTACAAGATTACACATTGAGGATCTTTTCAAGTTTAGAGTTTTAGAGAATTAGATCATGAAACATTCATTACATTCCACATTTAAACCAAGTGGTTACATAAAATACAATATTCATTCTTCCCATCAACGGAAACCTATTTAAAATTAAACACAGATTCTTTCTTGACGCATCCTTGACACTATCATCACATCATGTACCTTTCCCTTGACCTGTGAAAAACATTTCAAAAACTTGGGATGAGCATAAAAAGCTCAGTAAGGGTTATAAAAATATGGAAAGGAAACATGAGTTCATATATACATAAGAATGAAATCATACTTTACCCATAAAACAAAGGCACTTTCATACCTCATCAAACCATGAATAAATCATAGAAATCATAAGACAAAAAGGTAACTTGAGGCATTCATAACATTCTTACATAGGGAGTAACCCTCTTGGTTACGTTTGGAATACCCATCATAGTATATTCCCTAAATCTCTTCATAGAAACCTTAATGTTTCACTCCTTCGCGTTACCCAATGCATTGGAGAACTATATCGGGCTCACCCGCCCTTAGTTTATCACGGAACCACCCGTTTTCATAACAATGCCCAAGAACCATAACATAAATGTATCACATAATACATGCATAAAGGAAACATAACATTTCCACATTTCAATCACAATATAACATTTCAGTATATTGAAATAATGAATCCATTCAAAAAGAAACCATTTCCAAAACCATTTAAAACATTTAATAAAGAGATTTTTGAATAAAAGTGTCCCATACCACCTTGAAGCTTAAAATTTTAAACCATTAATATCCATATAAATAAATCCTTAAAACCATTTTGAAAACATGGATATTAATAAGAACAAATGATTAAAACATTTAAAACGATATTTCGGTTAAAGAGGTTTTACCAAAATTAGAGACACTTGAATACAATAATTGAGGAATAACATTTATTCAGAACTTTATAATATCATGAGAATAAATGGATTCATGATATAATACTCCAAATTACAGTATATACACCATATAAGAGTGAATTGGTTCATAACAACAATGAACCCTCAATAGAAATGTCAAATGTGATGAAATCCCTTATAAAGAAGGTATCCTTAAATTAAGGATAAATCAATATCAAAATTATCTGTGACAAATATAAATACACCCAATATAATTGGATATTAAGTGTAAAACAATAAAAGGTCATTCACACATATTCAAAGGATGACATATTCAATGACTACATGTTGAACCCAAAGAAATCGAAATTGGGTTAAAAAGTTCCCTTGACAGCCTAACGACATCACATCAAAATGAGTTGATGAGAGATAAAAAGTGTATCTCATCACTTGGACATAAAATTTACATCAATAAGGATATATAAGAACATATCCAAACATAACAATATGTAAATTAAAAGACCCAACAAAAGAAGTCTTTTAAAAAAGAAGAGGGTGAAAGGTCCCCTTACCGACTTGGGTAACTTTTGAAAAGTACAACCCATTGAAGAAGTGTCATACAATGAATATGTAAATACCCATAAATGGAATTATATTACAAAAGGAGTGTAATAATGGGTAGTACATAAACCACTCAAAGGAAATTGTGGCAAATGTAGCATAAATCTCACGGGAATAAAAGTGAGATGAAACATCTCTTACGGAAACTCGGCAGCCTAACAGCGCCACTTAAAACTTCCAAAAAGGATTGATGAGAGGAAATAGGGTCTCTAATCATATGAACATAATAATTACAATGGGAGTAATATTAAATAACATCCCAGTAATAAGAAAGATGAGCTTAAAAGGAATGACATAAAAGAGTGTACTTAAAAAGAAAGAGAGGTGTAGGATCCCTTACCTCAGGTCCGACTTGACTCGATCGTTCTTTAATCTCCTGAATAATAAACTTGAGTTAATTTATACTTCCTTAAGAACCTTTTTCAAGTTCATTATTCCTTTTATACCACTTATTACCATGTTATAAACATTATGTAATCATTTAAGTTAATAATATTTGTTTTGCCGATATTTGGTTCTTAAGTCGAAAGTGGACTTCTTACAATTACATGTTGTTCGTGTGGTCAAAGGTTCTTTATATCCAGAATGAAATTCCTGATTTTGATATCATATATATCATATATATATCCAGCATATACATGTATTTATAATATTACATAATCATCTAGAGGTAAGAAATGAAATGCACCGTTCATGGAGACGGTAGGCCGTACGTACGCATGAACGCTACTTCCATTTCTTTCTCATAATAATGGAATTAAAATTAAATTAGAGGTATGTATATTTTAATTCCAAAATTATATTCATCATTTAGATGTATCATTCATTATATATATCCATTATATACATGTACTTTTAATAGTACATTACATTTGGGGATAAGAAATGAAATGCACCGTTCATGGAGACGGTAAGCCGTACGTACGCATGAACGCTACTTTCATTTCTATTTCATACTTTAATGGAAATAAATAATAATGATATAGAGGTATATAATAGTTCCAGTATAACATCATATATAATAACATTAAATCCATCCTTTATACATCCCACGTATGGCATTAACGAATCACATCACTTTGAGGGGGCGGTAGTCCGCACTTCCTAAAATGAAGATATCGCGTATACCCATAATGGAAGCCATAAAGGTAAGACACAAATAAAAAATACAGAAGCTTAAGTAAATAATAAACACATTATATATCATATATAAAAATAGTTACATCATAATGGCCACCTTTGAAGGTGTTAAATGAGTATTGAACAATCATCGTTTCGGGAGGCAGAATTTCGCCATCCACGGAAACCGTATGTTCTTTAACCATTTGATGTAGTTGTGTGAGAGTGTAGCTCGAATAAATATTATAACAACATCCTAGTATATTGAAGATACTGGTGTTTTTACAAAATAAATAAATAAAAAGAGTTTAGGGGGTTGGAGAAGCAAAATAAAACAAATGAACATGAGAGAATGAATTACCTTTAAAAGTGTAACTCCTTTTGTTTTGAGCCTAAAGGCTTCCTTTGAAATGATTATGACCAAAGGGAAAACTCTAGGATTAGGAGAGGGGTGTGGAGAGAGTAAATGGGAAGGGGTTGGCCGAGACAAAGGCTTGAGGAGTGTGTGAAATGAGGTAGAGGTGGGGGCCTTTTATAAGAGGAGAGGAGGGGCACTTTTGGAAAGTAAAGAAATATTACTTTATTTGAAAATGTGTTTCGGTTTTAAAAGGTCCCACATTGATATAATTCGTGGATAAGGTTATAAAGGTTCTAAATCCACCCATCCAATATGTTTTGGACATGTGTAGTTCATAGATTTTACATTATCTTTCCATTTTATTTTAACCGTTAAATAATGATGTCATCACTGCATCATTATGATGTCATAAATAATTTAATTTATTTAATGTCTAAAAATTATACAAAAATTACTATGATGTAGGAAATCTTTTTAGCTTTCCAATGAATATTTATAATAAAACTTTGGACTTGTATAACCCCACTTAAAAAGTATTTTAGTAAAACAATTTATGTTAGTGTTATTTTCACTTTAACATTAAATAAAAATATATTAATGTCATTTTCCCACTATAGTGGCTCCATGGGGTCCCCAAGTTGGCCCATGGCTTGTCTTGGTCGGTCATGACTCACACAATAGGTGTAGGACAAGTGTCATGGTGTTTTCACATTCTTATAATATCATTTTTACCTTAAACTACACTAATTACCACTAATCGCGATTAAAAACTTAATAAGTTACTATTCACCAAAAAATTATTTTTATCCCATTGAACCACATTTTACTTCTTAATGACAACCATGTATGTCGGATTTTTGAAATTAAAAACACAAAGATGGAAAAATTCCATTTAAACGGAAAAATCAGTTTTTATAAGTACCACTTAGTGGTTTCACTATTCATCAAAAATTGAAGTTTTTTAGAAAAATCCCAAAAATTCACCCTAAGCTATATTTGATATTCCAAATTCAAAAATGAAGTCTATTTTAAAAAATTCAAAACATATTAGTCACATTAATTAATTTAATAATTAATTCCCGCTGTCAGAGAAAATAGCGTGTTTTTATAAAACAATAAGTATCAAAAGATTGACACTAGTTTAAGTCTGATTTCAAAGTGAAATTAATTTCAACGACCACTATTGGATTTAATGGTAAAAATATTTTCTAATTCCAATTTAAAACCAATTCAAAATATTATCTAATAATATAAATAAATTATATTAAAAAGAGGTTTTGAATTAAAACACAACATTTACACTATTCATTAAAAAATGAACTTTATCGGAAAGATACCAAAAAAATTACACAAAGTAAAATTTGATATCCCGATTTTTAATAAGAGTTTTATTTTGTACAAAAGAATGTATAAGAGTGATCAAAACTATATTTAATGACAGTTCTCCATTAAAAGGCGATAAGTGAACCTTTAGTGAAAACTAGGGCATATACACCTAAAATTTAATTCTTTCCGTATTTTAAGCCTTTAGCTTTTATTGGATAAATGTAAAAACATTAAAAAACATATATATTCATATTTTAGTTATTTATATCCATTCCCGCCAATACAACGGCTACATGTTAACTACCATTTAAAATAATATTATTTTATTATTAGAGTGCAACGTAAGATTCCCAAGAAACTCGTTGTTGCGTGTTGGGTACGCCATCGAGCATAGCGTCCCCTTTAAAGTCATATTAATATTTTATTCACAAATATATGAAAATGTCATATTCTTTATTTACCTGGGGTGTTACATCCTTCCCCCCTTTTGGGAATTGCATCCTCGCAATTTTAAAATTGAGCTTGGAAACATCCTTGAAAGTCCCACATCGGAACAAGAGTTGGTAAAACAAACACTTTAAAATAAAGAGAGATAAGTATAAAGGTCACCCGAGTTAACCCATAATAGGATTCCAAGTATGAAAATATGGACATGGAGGAAAAAAGAAAGGGTCATGTTCTGATAGAGAGTGATAGAAAACATGTTTAGGAGAAAGTTAACCACGAGAAAATCACAAACTTGTGATGGGTTAAACGGTATTCGATTCCCCAATAGGAAAAGTTAATAGACAACATTTTTGTTTTAAGTTAATTTTTATTGAGGAATTTATTCATAAGGAAGCATAATCACTTATCATGTTGACTTTCAACTTTTACTAGATTCCTTAGTCAAACTCATATTTTCTCCAAAAGACGAGTATTTAGGAAGACTTGTTCACATTAAGAGTACTATAATAAACTTCTAGAGAAGCGCCTAATCCACAAAAGAGAACTATATACTTCCCATGTCTTTATACTCTAACCAAAACCAAAACCAAAAAGGCTAGTACAAGATCATATAATCCAGAAAAGGATAACCCTTTATAAAAATAAAATCTATTCTTAATCTCCAAAATTTGTCCAACAAAATCCAAAGTTCAACGAGGACCATCTGATAAACAAATTTGTCCATAAAAATTCCTCAAAGTAAACCAATCTAAGATTGAAACCCAATCATTTTAAGGATTTAGTCACATAGTCTTCCAAGTTAAATCGTAACATTTATCTCCAAACTACATCAGTTGCTCCTAAAGTCCCGTATTGAAAAGTAATTAACCTAATCACATATCCTCCATGATAGGTTAATCATTTTCATAAATAACCCAAAATCATCTTACTCCTAATTCATAAAATCATATAACCAGAAAGAATCATTCAAACTAACCAGGGACTTCACGTAGTCCAGTGGTAGGCGATAAATACCAGTCGCACTTTGGTTGTGGGTTCGATTCCCGCAGCTTTGTCCGATGCGACGGGATGTCACACGGTCTGCGTGTTGTCCTTTTTCCAAAACTATATAATTCTTAAAACATTCCCCAAAATGAGATAAAATCTTCAAGAATAATCATAACAAATTTTAACCTCAAGTTTATCTCATTCCTTTCATTTTCCATCATATCATAGAGTAACCCACAATTACCTAAAAAGTAAGGATCATATAAACCCTAATGGTTACCTTAATAATTATTACCTGAATTTCCACATAGAGTTGGCCATCTCGTACATGATGCATTAGAGAACTCACCAAGGTTGAAGTGGTTGATCATGACTCCTTGATAGTTTGTTTAGAAAAACTATGAGATTCCTCATTGAATCCCCCATCTCATCCAGTATCTTAATCAGAGAACCACCACAGTTTCCTTGAAACCCATTGTCACTTTGGTGCCTGCTAGATCCAGCCATTTACTAAAACCAAAAAGGTCAGTGTGAGTATATCAACAAAACCATCATGTACTAATGAGGAAGGTAAACACTAAGATACACTTACTCATTCAATTTATCTAAAACTAGGACTCTTTCTAAAATCCTAACCATTATGGTAATGTAACTTATGCTTAAAGAATACCCTAACCTCTAAAGTTATCTAAACCGACCTTTGATACCAACTATAAGGCCCCAGCCTTGAACCTTACTTAATCTTGAGTTATTACAAGATTAAACATTGAGGATCTTTTCAGGTTTAGAGTTTTAGAGAATTAGATCATGAAACATTCATTACATTCCACATTTAAACAAAGTGGTTACATAAAAGACAATATTCATTCTTCCCATCAACGGAAACCTATTTAAAATTAAACACATATTCTTTCTTGACACATCCTTGACACTATCATCACATCATGTACCTTTCCCTTGACCTGTGAAAAACATTTCAAAAACATGGGATGAGCATAAAAAGCTCAGTAAGGGTTATAAAAATATGGAAAGGAAACATGAGTTCATATATACATAAGAATGAAATCATACTTTACCCATAAAACAAAGGCACTTTCATACCTCATCAAACCATGAATAAATCATAGAAATCATAAGACAAAAAGGTAACTTGAGGCATTCATAACATTCTTACGTAGGGAGTAACCCTCTTGGTTACGTTTGGAATACCCATCACAGTATATTCCCTAAATCTCTTCGGAGAAACCTTAATGTTTCACTCCTTCGCGTTACCCAATGCATTGGAGAGCTATATCGGGCTCACCCGCCCTTAGTTTATCACGGAGCCACCCGTTTTCATAACAATGCCCAAGAACCATAACATAAATGTATCACATAATACATGCATAAAGGAAACATAACATTTCCACATTTCAATCACAATATAACATTTCAGTATATTGAAATAATGAATCCATTCAAAAAGAAACCATTTCCAAAACCATTTAAAACATTTAATAAAGAGATTTTTGAATCAAAGTGTCCCATACCACCTTCAAGCTTAAAATTTTAAAACATTAATATCCATATAAATAAATCCTTAAAACCATTTTGGAAACATGGATATTAATAAGAACAAATGATTAAAACATTTAAAACGATATTTCGGTTAAAGGGGTTTTACCAAAATTAGAGACACTTGAATACAATAATTGAGGAATAACATTTAGTCAGAACTTTATAATATCATGAGAATAAATGGATTCATGATATAATACTCCAAAGTACAGTATATACACCATATAAGAGTGAATTGGTGCATAACAACAATGAACCCTCAATAGAAATGTCAAATGTGATGAAATCCCTTATAAAGAAGGTATCCTTAAATTAAGGATAAATCAATATCAAAATTATGTGTGACAAATATAAATACACCCAATATAATTGGATATTAAGTGTAAAACAATAAAAGGTCATTCACACATATTCAAAGGATGACATATTCAATGACTACATGTTGAACCCAAAGAAATCGAAATTGGGTTAAAAAGTTCCCTTGACAGCCTAACGACATCACATCAAAATGAGTTGATGAGAGATAAAAAGTGTATCTCATCACTTGGACATAAAATTTACATCAATAAGGATATATGAGAACATATCCCAACATAACAATATGTAAATTAAAAGACCCAACAAAAGAAGTCTTTTAAAAAAGAAGAGGGTGAAAGGTCCCCTTACCGACTTGGGTAACTTTCGAAAAGTACACCCCATTGAAGAAGTGTCATACAATGAATATGTAAATACCCATAAATGGAATTATATTAAAAAAGGAGTGTAATAATGGGTAGTACATAAACCACTCAAAGGAAATTGTGGCAAATGTAGCATAAATCTCACGGGAATAAAAGTGAGATGAAACATCTCTTACGGAAACTCGGCAGCCTAACGACGCCACTTAAAACTTCCAAAAAGGATTGATGAGAGGAAATAGGGTCTCTAATAATATGAACATAATATGTACAGTGGGAGTAATATAAAATAACATCCCAGTCATAAGAAAGATGAGCTTAAAAGGAATGACATAAAAGAGTGTACTTAAAAAGAAAGAGAGGTGCATGATCCCTTACCTCGGGTCCGACTTGACTCGACCGTTCTTTAATCTCCTGAATAATAAACTTGAGTTAATTTATACTTTCTTAAGAAACTTTTTCAAGTTCATTATTCCTTTTATACCACTTATTATCATGTCATAAACATTATGTAATCATTTAAGTTAATAATATTTGTTTTGCCGATATTTGGTTCTTAAGTCGAAAGTGGACTTCTTACAATTACATGTTATTCGTGTGGTCAAAGGTTCTTTATATCCAGAATGAAATTCCTGATTTGGATATCATATATATCATATATATATCCAGCATATACATGTATTTATAATATTACATAATCATCTAGAGGTAATAAATGAAATGCACCGTTCATGGAGACGGTAAGCCGTACGTACGCATGAACGCTACTTCCATTTCTTTCTCATAATAATTGAATTAAAATTAAATTAGAGGTATGTATATTTTAATTCCAAAATTATATTCATCATTTAGATGTATCATTAATTATATATATCCATTATATACATGTACTTTTAATAGTACATTACATTTGGGGATAAGAAATGAAATGCACCGTTCATGGAGACGGTAAGCCGTACGTACGCATGAATGCTACTTTCATTTCTATTTCATAATTTAATGGAAAGAAATAATAATGATATAGAGTTATATAATAGTTCCAGTATAACATCATATATAATAACATTAAATCCATCCTTTATACGTCCCACGTATGGCATTAACGAATCACATCACTTTGAGGGGGCGGTAGTCCGCACTTCCTAAAATGAAGATATCGCGTATACCCATAATGGAAGCCATAAAGGTAAGCCACAAATAAAAAATACAGAAGCTTAAGTAAATAATAAAAACATTATATATCATATATAAAAATAGTGACATCATAATGGCCACCTTTGAAGGTGTTAAATGAGTATTGAACAATCATCGTTTCGGGAGGCAGAATTTCGCCATCCACGGAAACCGTATGTTCTTTAACCATTTTATGTAGTTGTGTGAGAGTGTAGCTCGAATAAATATTATAACAACATCATAGTATATTTAAGATACTGGTGTTGTTACAAAATAAATAAATAAAAAGAGTTTATGGGGTTGGAGAAGCAAAATAAAACAAATGAACATGAGAGAATGAATTACCTTTAAAAGTGTAACTCCTTTTGTTTTGAGCCTAAAGGCTTCCTTTGAAAGGATTCTGACCAAAGGGAAAACTCTAGGATGAGGAGAGGGGTGTGGAGAGAGTAAATGGGCAGGGGTTGTCCGAGCCAAAGGCTTGAGGAGTGTGTGAAATGAGGTAGAGGTGGGGGCCTTTTATAAGAGGAGAGGAGGGGCACTTTTGGAAAGTAAAGAAATATTACTTTATTTGAAAATGTGTTTCGGTTTTAAAAGGTCCCACATTGATATAATTCGTGGAAAAGGTTATAAAGGTTCGAAATCCACCCATCCAATAAGTTTTGGACATGTTTAGTTCATATATTTTACATTATCTTTCCATTTTATTTTAATCGTTAAATAATGATGTCATCACTGCATCATTATGATGTCATAAATAATTTAATTTATTTAATGTCTAAAAATTATAAAAAAATTACTATGATGTAGGAAATATTTTTATATTTCCAATGACTATTTATAATCAAAATTTGGACTTGTATAACCCCACTTAAAAATTATTTTAGTAAAACAATTTATGTTAGTGTCATTTTCACTTTAACATTAAATAAAAATATATTAATGTCATTTTCCAACTAAAGTGGCTCCATGGGGTCCCCAAGTTGGCCCATGGCTTGTCCTGGTCGGCCATGACTCACCCAATAGGTGTAGGACAAGTGTCATGGTGTTTTCACATTCTTATAATATCATTTTTACCTTAAACTACACTAATTACCACTAATCGCGATTAAAAACTTAATAAGTTACTATTCACCAAAAAATTATTTTTATCCCATTGAACCACATTTTACTTCTTAATGACAACCATTTATGTCAGATTTTTGAAATTCAAAACACAAAGATGGCAAAATTCCATTTAAACGGAAAAATCAGTTTTTATAAGTACCACTTAGTGGTTTCACTATTCATCAAAAATTGAAGTTTTTTAGAAAAATCCCAAAAATTCACCCTAAGATATATTTGATATTACGAATTCAAAAATGAAGACTATTTTAAAAAATTCAAATCATATTAGTCACATTAATTAATTTAATAATTAATTCTCGCTGTCAGAGCAAATAGCGTGTTTTTATAAAATAATAAGTATCAAAAGATTGACACTAGTTTAAGTCTGATTTCAAAGTGAAATTAATTTCAACGACCACTATTGGATTTAATGGTAAAAATATTTTCTAATTCCACTTTAAAACCAATTCAAAATATTATTTAATCATATAAATAAATTAGATTAAAAAGAGGTTTTGAATTAAAACACAACATTTACACTATTCATTAAAAAAATGAACTTTATCGGAAAGATACCAAAAAAATTACACAAAGTAAAATTTGATATCCCTATTTTTAATAAGAGTTTTATTTGGTCCAAAAGAATGTATAAGAGTGATCAAAACTATATTTAATGACAGTTCTCCATTAAAAGGCGATAAGTGAACCTTTAGTGAAAACTAGGGCATATACACCTAAAATTTAATTCTTTCCGTATTTTAAGCCTTTAGCTTTTATTGGATAAATGTAAAAACATTAAAAAACATATATATTCATATTTTAGTTATTTCTATCCATTCCCGCCAATACAACGGTTACATGTTAACTACCATTTAAAATAATATTATTTTATTATTAGAGTGCAACGTAAGATTCCCAAGAAACTCGTTGTTGCGTGTTGGGTACGCCATCGAGCATAGCGTCCCCTTTAAAGTCATATTAATATTTTATTCACAAATATATGAAAATTTCATATTCTTTATTTACCTGGGGTGTTACACTATCTACATATCTAACATAATAGAAATTGATATTTCATTCCATAATGTTATCCACCTCCCAAGAGCTTAGAAAAATACTTCCATATATTCATTGTGGAGTCTCAGAGTTGGTTAATTTGTTAGTTTTCAATAATATATCATGATAAATAATTAGGAATAAGAATAATATATTTTATTCTAGTCCATTTTGGAAGACCAAAATGACCGATTTTCCATCACATTCATCATTAACATTAAACATCATAATTTTAATCATTGAAGAAAACAAGAATTTATCATTTTTATATCATAATTTTAGGATGTTATATTATATATAGAGTCACATTCAATGTTAAATATATTAATCCTAATGAAAAATGTTGAATCAAATAAAAAATCTATAGTTTTTTTTGTATAATTTTTGGATGTTATCATATACAAAGACACACCATCAATGTCATCTCAAAATTTATGTTCTCGAATCATCACTAATCAATGAAATGGCCACGAAGTGCATCCATTTATAATATCTAATGCAATAATCTCATGGAAAACAGTAACTAAATTATAAATGATGGAAATATGTACTATAAGATGTTATTATCTCAGACATCAAGATAAATCTATTATAATATCCTTGATCAAAGAAATTTTAAACAATTGTTAGGCATAAACCAAAACCCAATTAAAATAATGCCTAAAAACTGGGATTTCTCAAGAGATAAGTCAATGTACCAAGGGTCTATCTATAATCCTTCCCAATCATCACGACATGTTAAATTCATCCTACATGTATTGAATGGTAAATTAAATTCCAAAATAATATTTCCTATCAATAAATATCAATATTGAGTAACGATAAGGGATTTATCAAGGTTTTCAATGATAAAAAAGATAATATTCATACTTATAAAACCATTAGAATAAATTAAATAATATTTAAGAAATAATAATATCCATGATACAATGTATATTTATATTGAATGAAAATTTAATTTATAAACAAAAATTGTTTCTATTAAGTGAATGTATTAAAAGAATGTAAATAATAACAAAATTATCTAACAGATAAGTATTGGTAATCCTACAAGTTTAGTTTTTAATAAATTTAATTCATTTTAATAATTAAAGTTAATTAAAGAGAAACATTTAAAACGATTTTTAATATTTTTTTTAAAAAATAATTTAGATATTGTAGAAGAATATAAAATGCGTAAAATTGATACAGTGGCTGAAAACTATGTTAAAACTAGATATGTGAAAAATAATAAATTCATATTGAATTTTTATAATGTAATTAAAAAAATCAACATTTCAATTTTTTTTAAATTTTATAGTAAATCCATTGAAATAAGACGATATAAAATTAAAATAACCTTAATAAAACATTTGTTTAATGAATAGTACATTTATTAAAAAATGAAAATTATTGACAAGGAAGAAAAATATAATGGACCAAAAAGCTAAATAATATTAACATATCTTATAAAATTTTCATCACTTTATTTATGTTGAAATAGAGGAATGTTGAGATGATGAATTCAAAAAACCTTAATTTTATATATGATAATGAAATATGTAGATTTTGGGAATGATAAATTATATGATTTGTTTAAATAAATTAATAACAATCCAAAATATAATATTATAATTTAAATATTTATTTCTTTAGTAAAATCATTATTGTAACCCCTTGGTTGATTAATATTAAATTTAAATATTAACCATCGTGAAAATATTGATATTAATTTTGAATACCTGAATTGTTCAATATATAAATCCTAGAAATTTACATTGGTTTATAAGAACTAATATGTCTTGATGGTGGGTAAATTTTGTTGAGAACTCTTATAATGGTCATAATAATTAAGTAAAAATTAATCAATGACACTATTTTTTGTATCGAATTGAAATAAAAAAATCTATAAATAAAAAAATACATCTATGATACAATTGACATAAAACAATGGCATGAAATAATCAATTAAGTATACATATGTCCTAATGAATGAAAATTGAGTTAATAAAAAACTTCACTCAACCCCCTATCATCGTTAATGTTAATTATCTTACTGCGTAATAATTTTTTGAATTTGTTACATTCTTAAAAAAAATTATCTAGTATATTATTCTTATTATTATTTATTACCATCATATATTGAAATATTTAAACTAATTTTCCACATGAGATGTTGTGATGATATTTGGTTCAAATGTCTAAAATGAATTTTGATGGTTGACTATGGTAAAAAAAGTATTTTTCAACCACATATAGAATTATCATGATATAATTATCATTTTTATAAATCAATTATAATTCTAAATACAATAAATATCATTGGTTATGAAAAATATCTATGATGTAATCACGGATCTTGTAGGTCGTATGTATGCATATATAACAATTATATTTCTGAATGATCATGATATTAATAAGGTGTGTATTATTTTATCATTATAAGATTATAAATATAAAATATGTTATATATTATTTAATTAAATAATCTTATATATAATATCCAAGTGAAGTAGTGGTAAACAAAATCACATCACAATGTTGAGGTTGTATTACATAGATAAGCATAAATTACATTATCATATTATATATAAGTGGTGTTTATTAAATTATTTTATATATCAATTTTCTATAATAAAAAATATTTCATTAATATAATTATTAATAATTATATAAATCATTATAACCAAACAAGATTGGTGGTAATGGATGATGAATTACATATATTCATGAGGTTATAGTCTGCCATACACATAGCAAACATATTAATTTTAAATTTGATAGATGATGTGGTTGACATATGTTATGAAGTTGGTAAAATAATATATCATCATATATAATTTATAGGTGTCATTATTTTAGCACGGCTTATGTGTATTTTAATGTGTTGGAAAAATAAATAATATGAAAAATAGTTATAATAAGAACACCACCTCTTCAAGAAACCACTTTATTTTCATACATAATGAGATCCAATAAAGGTTTTATATGTTCATATTAGGGATATTATGCCACTAATAGGAAAGTAATGAGTGGTTTTGGGTAGGTTTTTTCTCTGAAAGGATTATGAATGTTGGAGGGGATAGGAGAGGGGGTGTCTTTTTTTATGAGGTTGAAAGGACAGACATAGAATGTTTAAAAAGAAAAAAAATATAAATGCCTTAATGAATCCCAATGGAAGGAAAAATTAATTTTTTTTGAATATTATATTATATATGTTTTTAATATGTTGATAAAATAGAAGTTATAAGTATTTTAATACCATTTTAACAGTTATCTTCATAGTTTATTCCCTTATAAAAATAGTTCTTACATTTACTATTATACATATTTTTATTATTTTTAATATTGATTATGAAAAAATATATTTGGTATTATTACCTAAAATTAATTATTTTTATTCCCCATATTGAATCAATTTTATCAAAATCATTTCATAGAATTGGTAGAATTCAATTTGAAATTAAAGAAGAATAAATGTGATGAAACATAACTTTTCTTAAAAAATGTATTTTAAATTATAAATATATTTTTATAAAAATTTCCATTTGTGAAATTCATTGAAAATTAAATAATTATATTATTAAAAATTAAATTTTCTAAATTTTTCTATGAATATATTTTTAATCATAATGGATCTTCATAAATTTCGGAAATGATAAGATTCATTTCAATAATAGTAAATATTTTTTCAATTCAATGAAAAAATAAAACTTTTCTAGAAAAATCACAGACATTAAAAATAAGTTACTATTAATTTGTTAATTTTAAAAAATGATTTTTGTTTTATAAAATACAATTTCACATTTTTGTAGAAAATAATTACCATTTTCACACATTAAATGGAATAAAATCTCTCTTTTATTAAAATGTATTTCTCAAGAATAAAATGATTTAAATATATTAAGTTCATCTTTATTATTAATAAATATTTTATATAAATCCATTAAGAATATTTTCATATCTCTTTTAATTGTATTCACACCACCCAATTCAATATCTAGGTTATTCTATTCCTATTTTATTTATAATATTTTATGGTTCCTTATGCTCAGTACCGAGTGTTGTATATGCTATCAAACATACTATTATTTTTAAATATAGAGGTGTCACACATAGTTAGTAAAAGATACTTCCACAAAATCTAGATAACTCCAGGATAAGATAAATTCAATATCATTGTTTCATGCTATACTACCTTACAATAGGCCCATGTTTAACAACGTATGTATCATAAAATCCTTTCTTAAACCTATTTTATTATAATACATATTTATCAATGTAGATATCAGTTTAATGTTTTATACTTCTCTAAATTATTGACAAAATAATCATATAATTTTCATTAACATTAGTCAATGTGTCTTATGATATAGTCATTTCCATTAATCATTCTACATCTTCTTTGCTTTTATTATAGTTAACAGAAGAAAAAATCACTTTTTTTGTTTAGATGATCTTCCATTTGGAACAATGAGAAGTTATAGTCCCTTGCAATGAAATTATACAACATGGTATTTCTATAATCCAAGGTAATTATACCAATGAAATAACTCACACTACATTTAATAAAATAAATATATACATGAAATTTAGGAAACTAGAGTAGGATGAATCTGATTTCTTATCAAAAATAAGTATCTTATAATTATTATTAGGGGAAAACATGATGAAAATTAAAAGTCCATTATATTTATTCTAATGGATATAGTATCTATAGATCCACCAAAACATTTTCTTAACTGGATATCACATAGTGTTTCATTCTAAATAACAATGAATATTTTTTATGTAATATAGGAAACATGAGATAACAAAACAATAACATACATGTACTCTTCTAAAAAATGGGATAAGTAATGAATAAAATAAAAACAAAAGAAACAACTTTAATACATGGATCAAAATTTCATATTACACTCATATGATAAACCATCATTATATTTTCATCTACAATAGTACTTCTATAAATATTTCTTATTTGTAATATAAATTTCTATAATAAATAAAACAAAATAAAATTGAATGTATAAACGAATAGTTGGCCTGACCCCATATTTTTAATAATTTATATCTGGTCACCAGGTTAGACTAACCTCTTAATTTCATAAAGAGAATAATATTTTTAATATTTAATTTTCATCTATAATAAAAACCATTGGAAATAGTAGCTCCATATGGTTGAATTTTTGTACCACTACCTCATGTTCACTAGACCATACTACGTTTGTCACCATTTTCCAAACTCTTCAATACATCATTCACATGGAAATTCTATTGATTTCATGTCTTAATAACCAATTCCATAATTTGGTGAATTTATACAGATTATTACAGAGAGCTAAATATAATAATTTAATGTATATTCATAATCCTAAAAGAATAGTGTCGTCTAGGAAGACTGGACACCCAATATTAACTATTTATGAAAATCATTGAGCAACATATAAAACATATATAAATATATAGTTAATGAACAAGGGAAAATCATTATTGGGGAAATTAAACAATATTTGGAGAGTATTAATGTCACATTGGAAAACCATAATAATAATAAAACATTTTATAGATTCATAAAAAATGAAAAAACATCCAAAAAATATTTAATAATTTTTTATTTAAACTGATTTATAACCCATGATTGAGAACTAATACACCATATCGAATAATTGATTACGTTTTCATTTGTTTGAAAATTTTATTTATCTATTATTTTCACTTGAATCAATGGAGTAATCAAAAAACTAATGATTTAGAAAGGAGGATCTCAATTCATAAATTTTTAGATGATATTCATAAAGAATGGATCACTAAAAAATAATAATTCCATACCTCAAAAAATAATCACTCACTGAGAAAGAATGTGTACATTTTTTGGGAAATTGGTGATTATGATTAAAATTTATAATGAATGATCCCATTCTAAAATTCATTTCACTATCTTGCAATATCAGTTCCAAATAGAGTTATTTGATTTCTAAAAAATCTCTCTATTAGAATTCAAAAATCTTATTATACAAGTATATCATTAATTTATTTTGAGTAGGTTACTATTTCTAATGAATGTGGATAAAGATAATGGATTTATGGGAACTATTTAATATATTGTTTATAACCTATAAAAGGGATGGCATATTTAAATTATTTCACATCATATTATTATTGACATATTCACATCATGGTCACTATCATTGATTTAAATGGAATTTTGTGTCTGACGATTGATTGTGTTGGGGGTGGGGGTTTTGTATTATTGAATGATAATTAAAATTGGTTTTACTATTTTCTTCTTGATTAAAAAATCCCAATGACTCCAATATTTTCATGGAATCATGTTCATGATTTACAAAGTCATGTAGTCATTTGGGGATTCTAACGTAATGATTCATAGAAACACACATTGGTCAAGAAGACAATATCATGGGATTAGGACACCAATTTAGGGAGAATTATTTATTACTACTTTCATCTCTTATAAAATTATTAAATTATTATGAATCAATTCCCAAAACTGATCGTTGATTGGTTATCCTAATAAAAAGATTGGGTGTTGAATCATTCTACATGTAATAACAGCTCCATTAAAGTAAACCGCTAAATGTATCCAAGGAAATCCATAAAATGCATTTTATTTCATAGAAATGGCTAGATTCTTGTTATTTGAAGCTATATAACTAGGAATTCTGGAGAATATGAACATAAAGTTATGCGATTGATGATTCAAGGATTCTGTTTAAACTCCAAGAGGTGTCTTATATATCCTGTGATAACTGGAATCAAAACCCATTTATTTCATTTACAACCAAGTCAAAGAGTTTAATTCCATGCGGAAATAAAGTATATGTGGGAACATAGGAATCACGTATATAGTTCAGGTCATAAGATGTAATCATTGATATCATACTAATAACAAGAATTAGATTTTAATAGTAAAGTTTTACATCATTTAATTGATGGATGGAGATAGAAAATTAGTACTCATGAGGTTTTCTTCCATGGATATTACCAATATGAAAATTCCATCAAGACGTAAACCAAGGTTGAATCCTGGGTGTGGATTCATTTGAGTCAATCCATTAAATGAATCTTTCTCAATAATGTTCCCCATATTAGGGAAATTTTATGATTCTAATGATATTATCATTGAAAATACCTAATCTTATATGATTTATTTTCGATTTGAGAAATAAGGGAAAACATGTAATCAGACTCACTTCATATTGGTATGTAACATATAAAGTAGGATATCCATAATAGAATGCTTCATATAAAGCTTGAGCCTTAGGATGGAATCCTACATATCCAACTTATAGTAGGAATCAAATTCCTCTAAGTTAACTTAGCTCATCAATAGTTGACATATAGAATAGAATGATAGATCCATAAAGGTGGGCCCAATGAAATTAAATATTAATGATTTACACAAAATTAGATTCCATGTATGATCCAATTATTGTTTTCTAATGGAAAAGGGAGGAAAATATGAAAACATCAGAGTTTGAGTCCCGTGATATTGGAAGATATCTAACCCTTAACTGATGATAGATACATAGTGGAGACTATAAGTGTAATGAGGATATAATAATATGTGTATATCCATAGTCTATTATGAAAATAACCTATATAAAGGGGAATAATCTCCTAGAAGTCCATTGTTTTGGGTTTACATGGTTCGGGGAAACATGATTGAGTATTCATATTGGATGAAACTAAAATGTCTGCGAGTGTTGGCCAAAAATCTATAAGGAATTTTATTATAAGTCGTGATGTTTTTTCATAAAATTTCCAGTAGAATTCACAGGATCAATGACTACATTTGTGATGGATACCATGATATCGAGATGACAGGTCATGAGGACATCAAAAGATCTAGCTTACATGTCTAAAGGACATCAAAAGATCATCCTGACATGTCTAGAGGATGTCATGTGACATAGATAACATGTAAAGTGTACTTTTCATGAACCAAATGAAATTTATGGTGGAATCTCACTTGATATTCCTGTCACGTGCATAGGGATATCATGTCCATAATACTTTTTAGGAACCATATGACATGTTTGGAGGACTTTAGCATGATCTACCTAACATGTTTAGAGGTAATCACATGACATGACTAGCATTTCTAGAGGCCATCACATTTTCTGACTCACATGTATGAAGGACATCACATGACTTGGGTGACTTGTTAAAAGGATATTTCTTTATCCAATAATAGATTACACGAAAATAATGACCCAGTCATGTTAAAATTATAATCTCCATATTTATTTATGATTCATCCTTTTTTCATCATTTTATCACATAAATTCCATAATTTTCATGTCTTGGCTTATTAAGGCCCTGTGTTACCATGTCGACATGAAGAAATTCATTCTAATGATATGGAAGACGTGTCAGAAGTCCCTCACAAGATCAATTTATTGATCATCTGAATCATATAAACATATTTTGTAATACCATATGATCTTCCATGGGTTTACCTAGTGGATGAATCTTGTGATTTCATGGTTTTGAGATCTGTGGTTCATTCTCTTTCCTTTATTCTCCCATGTGTGTGTTTCTATGATGGGGGGGGGGGGAGGTTTGGCATCACCACCACAAATATATGATACTTAAAAAGAAACATAAATTCTATATACATTTTGAGTTGGTGGAGGGTGAATATAAATATGGAATCATCATAAAACATATGGTTTATAAGATCATGTGATCATAATAAAGTCTTGAGATAGGGTCTCACAGTCATTTCTAGTTATTCATTGATGATAAAGTATGAATGGTAATGTTTTGAAATTTCTTGTCAAATGGTACCTTGATAAGGACACATGGGAAATTTTTTGAATGGTATAAGGAGTGAATGGTCGAGGGTCAATTTTAAGGCCACACATCCTAGGGTTTCTATAGAAAAATCACTACATGTCTGAGTATCCATGGCAAGGCCATAGAAACAAAAAACCTATTGTCAAAAGAGTGTTTGTCTGATAATCTATATCCAGGATGCACATCCTAGGATTTTCATGGAATTATAACTTCATGTACACAACCTTTGGGATTCTATATAAATATGAATATATTCCAATGGGATAACATTTATATCCATGAGGTATGTCTAGGTATGTTTTTATGACTAGAGTGTTTATCCACAAATGCTTAAATCAATGTTCTATATGACTGAAGGATTTCGCTATATGGATAAGAAAAGGCATTGCGAGACTATGGTACTTTCATTCTTGTATATCATGGGAAGAATGTGTGTTTCTGATACGCATAACCTATTCAACATGATCCATCACACGAATAATGAAGATTCATTATATTTCATGACTATGGAAGTAAATATGATGGCATCACATGTTGTTCAATTTATTATTCGATCCTATGACCTAAAATGGATCACGTGGGGGGTTCTCATGTTGAAATATCCTAACTTCCTTGACAAGATTAGTGAATGTATTTATCTTTCCCCACCTGTCATTCCACTTCATTTCCATACTACTGTACCGTTACTCGCCTCTCATCTCATGTGTGCTCCTTCCATGATGGATTGAATTTTTATAACCAATGAATACCTATATTTCATTATTTTTTATAATGGAGTTGTTGTGTGCATCAGTTTGAGGCGGTATGCATGTTATCATTGGAGCTCTATATATATTGACATTCACCCTTCTTATGTGATTTCAATGTTAATATGTTATCGTGTGATGAATAAATTGTGGGATTGTCATTATTGGATTCATGTTATCAGGGTTTATGTGATAATGGGAAACATGGGATGAAATTTTATCAAAATAAACCATGTATTCCATAATAAAATAGTGTTGTCCATGAAGGTTTCAATTGATTTAATCAATAGTTCAACTTGATCATGCAACTTAATAGTGGAGAGTAACTTAAAAACTAGGTAATGTGATCACACAATGGGATACTCTAAATAAATGGTCATTATCACAATAAGATATATATTATTTTACATTCAATCAATGTATTTTATGAAAATATGAAAATCAGAATCATTATTGGATCACATAATACATAGGATGCCTTTCAATGGATTCATGGAATGTTTCATGTTTTCTAAATCCATTTAATACCTATTTGATAGGTGATATCCATGATGTTCATCTATTATCTCGATGGGAACCTAGTTCACATGATTCCTAAAACATCATTCAAAGGCCCCATGTGATGCATAAACCCATGATGGATTCTATTAATAAAAAAAAACCCATATATGTGTGATATAGAATTCACGCATGGTGGTCAGGGGGATATGAAATCGTGTGATAATTGATAATTCACATGTTCGATGAATTTCATGAAATATATTGAATGTAATTCAAACATAGGATGTTAATTTATGGAGGGTTAATTCTAGTAATATTATTCTATTGAATACGTAATTTATGGATTAAGTCATTGAAGATGATATTTCTAGTTTGGTTGGATTCTTGTGTCTAGTAGGAACAAGACGATGATCATAGAATGATACGAACACTGCCATGGAGTGCTTAAATCAACATGAGGTTGAAGTAGATAATTTGGATTCATTGGAATGAGTATTTGAATAACATCTAGTAGTTATAATTTTAGCCATTTGTTTTTGTGAGATTAATAGTGCCACATGGGACTCATTCTTCCCACATAAGCTTTTTTCTTGGTTGTCTAGTGCACAATATTATACTCTGTTTCATTGATCATCTGAGAAGGTAGTGGGGAATATCCCACAACACTATGCACACACTTTCACCTTCCAAATCATGTCATTATGCAAACCACATAGGTACTAACCAAAAATGTCAAGTTGACTTACCACAAGTGATATCCTCTCACACTCATTTTTACATAGCTGGCTAATGGTGCTGCCTCTTGAGTGTGGATGAGGTGACTTAATCATTTTCCCTAGTTGAGATGAAAAGAGGGATAGTTTGTATGGACTATATTTTTATACATTAAAATTAATAAAAATTACTTAAAAACATTGTATAAATAAAAATGATTTAGATAAGGGCCAAATATATGTGTCCATTTAATGAAAATTCAAACACTAAGCCTTATTCATCATGGATGAAGCTTCCAAGTCTCCCATGAAATATATATTAGACTAATTTCTCTCCCTTCACACTTCTTTAATCTTCAATGATATTTTTCTTGGTTCATAATAATGGGTTCCAATAGAATACACCATTATAATTTTATTCATTCACAATGATGGAAATTCATTTTTACGGATAACGATGATCAATTTTTTTTCCACCTGAACATTTGAGATGCATTGATATTGATCCTAGTAAGGTAATTTATTAGGAGTTTATTGAATAGCGGGTATTACAAACTATCAAGAATTTGTTGCCAGATCAAAAATAAGAATCTTTTAGGTCACTACATATCACAAAGGAATGAGACTCAAATCAAGAATAGTTCAACAATGTATGACTCATATCTAGATCACGATCATGCACATTGTACATATGTTAATTAATGATGAAATACATGTGAAAATATTCTATTTATATCTAATTCATATATAAGAATGGGTTTTTCATCACCTAGTGTTGAATTAATGGGAAGAGACCCATTTTTTAGTGGTGATATTGAATAGATTTGGATCTCATGAAAAATATTATTCCATACATAATAGTCTAATATAATAAGACTAATCTCATTTAGGATGTAGAATATATCATATAGTTTTACAACATGAAATGACTACATACCGTTAGATGGATCCTGAGAAATAATGATGAACCATAATTTTTTCCTAGGACAATAGACCCAGTGAGAATCATTTTTCTCTACATAAGGATAATGATCCCTAAAATCATTATATGATCTCTGATTGGGAAATTAATTTTTCCTAATATTTATAAACATAAATATTAGTGTTCATGTACATAGAGTCTTCTTATTATTTTCTTTGTGGGATTTTAGCATGACATGTTTTGGGAAATCCTCCATTCACGAGTGCTCAATGTTTCTTGAACTACAAATTGATCTTATACATTAAGAATAGACATTAATTTTTACAATGGGTTCCATTATTAGTTTTTCAAACTTGATATAATTTTTTATCTTTCAATTGGATGATTATGGTCTTTAAAACTATACCACTACTGTATTTTTGGGTCTTTTCGCTCGGACCATCTGTTTTTACAATTTATGGTCTTATAGATCATATTATATATTGAATTAGATTAGGTTCTTTGAGATTAAGACATATATTACTTTATCTTAGGTTATTCCTTCTAAGATAATATGTTTCTATAGTTTAGGTTATTATGCCTTATATTATACGTGGATGTATTTTAGGGAATTAATGCTCGGATCATCTATATTTTAGTATATGGTATTCTATATTAGAAAATATATTATCATTGTGTAGGTTATTTTATCTTTGACCATATAATACTATAGTTTAGGGCCTTCTTAATCAAACATTAAATTGATTATTGTGAAGGATGTGTATCCATGAAGGGTTCGAGAACCCTACCTCTTTTCTACTATTTTGATGAATGATTATCAATGAATGGTTGTGATTCACTACATTAATAATTCATATTATAATGAATGAACATTCATGAAGGGTTCTAAAACTATGTGTTCTTGTTGAAAATATGAATGAAGGGTAACCATAATGGATTGTGATTCCCTGCATCCATTATAATATATGGTTTGATATATGGTTTAATAGTATTTGGGACACCTAAACCAATTTGATTTTTAAAATTTAGGTTATTTAAATCAAGTTACTAGGAGTTTAAAATGATAAATATGGTAGGATACTGAAATTTTGGTTATGATTAAAATAATATAAGATGTCCAATCCATCCATAATAATTTTAGGGATGACATTTTTGGGAGTTACTTCTCGAAAAGTATTTGATACATCTAGTTAATCAGTCAAATTCCCATATTCTTTTGCCCATAGGGAATACATGAATTTTCAATAAGAGGGGTCCCATATCCTTTATAATGTCCATGAATTTTTTTTATGATTCAAATAGATGTATGATGAATTGGTATGTAGATAATAAGGCTATACAGAAGTTTTTTTGGAACCATAGGGATGCTTAGACTATAGTTTGGAATATTGGGGCCAATATCATATGTTTTTAGGTTACATATCTTTGTCCATAAAAAGGATCAAGAAAATAAAAATCACATTCATGCATTGAAAATGGGTATAATACAAGATGATGAAACATCAAGGATGTCGAATCTGTAATAATTTTATTGTAATGTTGATTTTATTTCATGTTATAGGAATATATGATTCAACTAAAATAGGGTCTAGTTTATAAAAATCAACTATTATTAATGTTGGAAATGTATATCCTATAAAACCGGGACTATCTATAATGGATTTAAGGGGGAGATTTCCTCTAGGAAAATAATAATTGGACACAAGATCTGATGAATTTTTTTATTTTCCATTTAATCATAGTGTGTCCCCATTATATTATCCATTCCTTATTATCAATATGTCATATAGAATAACAGTGAGAGGATACTCAAGGAAATGGGGTTCCCAAATAATTGTATCCACTCAAGGAATTGGTGTGTTTCAGCTCAAACTCCAAACATATTTAGGTGATTTTTGGGAAAAATAATATTTGTTAAGGGTTTGGGGACCATAAATTATTATTATATTTTAATGTACATGTTACCACTATGAGAAGCTGTGAGAAATCATCAATCTAATTTTTTTCTTGAACAGGGTGTTTAGTGATCATGATTTGGATTTTACTATGGCAATAATGTCACTCTCTCTATATTTATTTATTTTATGCTTTATTTTTTTTCAAAACACTATAGTTGATGAGTTTAGAGAGTTGATATGTGACTTTTCCTTAGACTTCCATTTGTGGGGTTTTAACCTAATAGGTAATATGTATTATTCACTAGTGGTTTTGGGTCTTGGGATTTGGACAATGAATATATAATGATTATGGAAATGTAGCATTAACCGATGTGTATGGATTTGATGATCATAGTGCACATGCACATTGTATTTTTGGATTGTTACAAAACCTCATAATTTGGATTTCCATGTTTAGAAGCAATCTAACAAATTCTGATTCAGAAAGGGAAGAATTTTTTAAATCATGGTTTAATGTTCCAAAATCGTGAATGATGATATGAAAAAATCATACTATGGATGATCTGGAATCACTCTATGGACATGAGATCCAATATAATTATATAAGTGCTCACAAAAATCAAAATCCTTTTTTAAAGGAAAATATACATTTGTTTTATTTCCTTTAACTCATACACAAGTGAAAGGGGCCAACATGAATAGTTTAAAAGGGTCCCTTAACTTTGGGGGACCATTAATAATGTCAATGGAAATATTCTAAATATTCTAGACATGAATTGTGGTTTATATATTGATGTACTTGTAATGATGATGGAAGAACCCAAAACAATGGTTAACTAGGGTCATGATATTTTAGTTCATTGATAAGGAGTGATGATGGATGATAATCCCCATAGTTTAGTTTTGTGGAGTGGGGATGCATCTTTCATGCATTTTAACATCATGCAAAAATGATGTATTCCTCAAAGTTTAATGGAATACAGAAAGGAGTTTGGAAGAGATATTAAATTGTGAATGATGTTCATAAAGTTACATTTCAATATTATGGGATGTCTAAAAGCAAGAGGTATCTATTATCCATGAACAAGAATATGTTTGGGTTTCTATATGTTTTAACCTTTCCTACATTGAATATTCTTATTTGAAAGAAATATGTTTATATATATATATAAATGATTCATATGTAGTAAAATAATGTTTATAGGACACGTCTATCCTTAAGTAGATGAATATTCATTTTTAAGTTCTAATATTCATTGGGTTTCCCCTTTCATATTTTAAGGATATGAATCATATCATTGTATTATCTTTTAAGAAGATCTGTTTTTTATATAAGACCCATATGTAGGGGTGTTGGGAATTTTTCCATCCCTTAGAATGTCTCCACATCATGGTCAGATAAGGGGTCCTCTACATAGGTCATGATCATACATAGGGAATATTCATATCTATATTTTATTTGGGTATTGAGGTGAAATATTCATCCCTAGAACATATTCATGTGTAAGATGAACTAATTTCATGAATATTTCATTTTACAGGATAGACCATATATCTTGAAGATTCAAATCATGGGACAAAAGGTGCTACTTGGTAGTTTAACATCATGTGACAAGGATGCTGTCATGTAACATAACATCATGAGACTAGGATATTTCTATGCAGTTGAATTTCATTGAACAAGTATGATGTTCCAATTCATTGGATATAACAAAAAATTACCCTGATAGTCAAAGAGGCTTTCCATGTTTCCTTGGATCACAAGAGTCATTCTTGATTTGAGAAACAAGAGACAATTTGATTGATGATTGATCTGTGCCATAGTGAAAGATATGAAATATACGGGTGAAGTCACAATTTTTTATTAAAGGGAATCCACACATAAGTTTGGATATCATCGTGAGGAATAACTGGTATTGGTGAGAATTCATGTACGGCCATGGAATAGAGGGTATGGTAATAACATCATATCAGAGAGTATGTGAATCAATACACAGAATGTTCATTGAATGAGAGATGCCAATATAAATCCTGATTTTGTGTGGGGAATAGCTGTTTTATCATATCTTCATGGATAGATCCACGATTGGATTCATGATCAATACTTTTTATACATTATTAATATGAAAAAAATTCATTTGTAGTCATTACAATGAAATTACATGCACTATATGAGTTCATGGCATGGAAAGTGAATTTTTTCATATAGTGTTGGGCCCATGATTTTGGATCTTGGATTTACTATGTATAATGTAATAATAAGAATCATACCACACAATTTTCTTATAATAAAAATTATCTTTATTTATATGAACCATATATATATATAGGGATATTTTTTTATATATTGTGGATAGGTCCATGATTAGATATCTTGGAAACATTATGTATCATGTAGTAACAGGAATTATGCAACACATTGTTTTTAAAATGAAAAATCCCTACATATTCTAACTGATTTTCATCAAGGGGATATTTTTCCATTTATATTGATGCGTGAGCAATAATTTAGGATTTGAGCATCACTACGTATCATGTGATAGTAGGAATCTTGTAAAACATAGTTCTTGGAAATTATTATGCATTTTTCCGACCCATATTCTGGAAGAGGATCATTTATATATATTGTGTAGATGGTTCCATGATGTGGTATATTAGAATCACTACATATCCTATAGAAATAATAATCAACCCATTTGTTTTTCTAGAATTGAAAACTACATATAGAGTCCTGACTCACACATAAAGTGGAAGATTTTTTCCATTTTTTGTTTAACATGGAGACTGTATTTGGGATCTAGGTGTCACTATATATCATGTAGGAATAGTAATCAAGACACATGTAGCTATAGAATATAAAGTTCCTTGTGGAGGGCTGAATCATATCTACGTGGATTTTGTTTGTGTATATTACATATGGTTCTATGATCGGAGTTCTGGGCCTCACTACATATCCAGTAATGACTAAAATCAATCCACACAGATTACATTAAGAGATAACTCCCAGTACATTTCTACCACCTACATGGGGGTCTCTATTCATACTGTCAAAAGGGCCCTATATTTGAGTTCTAGGTGGCACTACATGTCCTTTTATAATCATGAATCTGGGAAAAATGTTGTTCTTGAATGTTAAATTCTCAGTGCAATATTTTCCCATACACATGGGAGAAACATCTTATCCCATTTATATTGTGGATAGACCTACTATTGGAGTTCTAGAAATTACTACTTAACTTGTGAAAACCCAGATTCGATGGAGACATTGTTTTTATAAAAAAATTCCATGTGCATGTTTGAACCATATGTAGGGAGTGGAGGAATTTTTATTGTATCGAGATCAAGGATTGGATATCCAGACATCACTATGTTACCTATTGCAATAGAAATCTAGAACCAAGAAATTATTCAATGGAAAAGTACATGTGATGGTTTTTCCCATATGGAGGGTGAACATTAAATTTCATTTATTTGTAGATGGACCATGGAAAGGATGTTCGAGTTCCATAACACATCCTATGAAAAATTGGAATCAAGCCACACATAGTTCTTATATGAAAATTAAATACAGAAGTTTGACTCATATCTAGGAAGGGTATAAATTTTTATATTATGGATAGATATACGATTGGATATCAGGGAATTAAAACATATCCTATGTTAATAAGAATCAATCCACACTTGGTTCTTGAAAAAAATTTCCAACATGGGTCTAACCGATGCGTAAAGTGGGAAATGTTTTTCATTTATATTATGGATTGAACTAGGATTGTAGATCTGTGAATCTATTATTACCCAATAATGTTTCGAATCAATACATACATAGTTGTAAAATGGAAAATTGCCTTTACAGATCTCACTCACACAAAGGAAAATGAGTACTTCAATATACTTTATAATATGTTGAGTTCATGTGAGATTAATCCTTTGTGAAGTAAAAAAACTATACATATTATCAACATGATATAAGTATGTATTCTTTGGAATTTACTGTCATGCAGTATGTATGTGTTCAATTCATTTTAACATCATGAAATAAGTATGTATTTATTGTTGTTTATCATAACGTGGTAAAGAAATTTACTATTCAATTTAGTGTCTTATGGTAAGGGATCCATACATATAGTTTAATTTCATCGGGTAAGTATTTATTCCATGAAGTTTAACATCATATGGTATGGAAGCATTGCATTTATTTTAAAATATTACTAGAAGGATGTATTCAATGTATTTTAACATATTGCGGTAAGGATATCTTCTTTGAATTTTTTGTCATGTGGTAAGGGCATAATATGATACACATTTTAAATTCATAGTACAAATAATTGTAATCCTCGATGGCTGAAATGAAAGCAACTCTTGATAAACCTCTCATTTATGGTGAGGGGGGGTATAAGAACCTGGATCTCCGTTTTAGGTATGTCTTTTCTTTTCTGGTCGTTTTTGATAAAAAAGGGGAAATTTTGGAATTTTTCAAAATACATGCCGTGTACTTTATGAGTACATGCCGTGTACTTTGATGCAGCGCCAGGCCGTGTGTTGGCCATGTCCGGGCCACAAACACAGTGTGTAAGGGCAATGTGGAGGCCGCTTAAAGCAGAGTATAGAAAGGCCAAGTACACACTATGTATCCCAGAAGTACACGCAGTGTACTTTATTATTTTTCATTAAATGCATCGGGGTCACGCCTAATCACCAGAACAACCTTCTTCTGCGTCGCGTTCGGCCGAGAGCTTCCGTACGGCCGTGATTCTTCTATGAGCTCCCGAGCATCCGCCCGATCTCCGTTTCAGCCGCCGTAGATTGTGTTGGGATCACCTTGGTGAGCTCTCTCTTCTGCTTTAGCCTTGTCCCATGATTTTTCCTCTTTCTCAAGATATCATAGATTGAGTGTTTTGGACATTTTCTTAGATCTTCGATGTTCTAAGGAGAATCAATCATCGTGGTTCAAGTAGATCGATCTCTTATAATCGAGGTTGGTGGTTTTTACCTTTTTTTATGAATTCTTTGAATATTTTGTGAAATTCCACCAATTCCCTTGAATGGGGTATTGTGTTTTTCTTATTTGTTTCCCTTTTTGTTTTCCTACTTTTCTTGATTTATTGAGTAGAGGTCAATGCTTATGAATAGGGTAATTTTTACTATGCTCTAGATGTTTTTCCATGCATGTTTTTCATGTTAGGAATTTTTCCAATTACCATACCTAGTTGTAGGATAGTGGAACTGTTGTACTATTTTGATGTTGTACCTTAGAATGAAAACCAAGTAGTTCTTGGGGTTTACTTGGGGCGATATGAATGCTATGCATGTTTATTTTACACATGGCTGTGAGAACCTAGTGTAGTGGACCATAGATATAATGGACGTAAGGGCTTCTCCAGAGTGTCTTATTAATTCGACGCGAGACCAAGGGGGAATTGATGATGAGTGCTTCCTCAGAGAGTCTGTAGTTCCTCGACGAGGGCCACATGGGTAATGAGACGTTGAGTGCTTCCCCAAAGAGCATTTAGTATGATACGAGACCACATGGGGAATTGACCGTTACTGCTTCATACGAGAGTCTATTTCTTTAACTGAACTAGAGGGGTGAGTCTGTGGGTGCCTCCCAGAGGGTTTCTAGTACTTGTAGGTTGAACGATAAGGGTAAGGTTGTGAGAACTACACAAGGGGTTACCTGTTTTTCTACTTGTTCATTGGATGTTACTTGTGTAATTTTATGCTTGACACTGTGGATTGTAGCTGCTATGTGTTTTCCTATTTACTGCTTTCTGTACTTTTACTTTCCCTGCATTCATTGACTATTAGGCACAGATCTTTGGGTGGTTTCCTATTGGGACCATTTCTCACACCCTGTTTGGGCCATGCTTTTGGGCCCAAGCAGACTATATTTGTTGCATGTATTGATAAGGAAAAGTTCCCTTCTACTTCAGGCACTTGACTTGCTATGGAGCTGGAGGTAATGGGACCAAGGTATGGCTTACGATGCTGAGGAGTTTACCTATTTTCTTTTTCACTTTGGTTTAGTATTTCATTCAACATTGTGACTTATTTGGATGCTTTCCTTGAAATATGTATCATGAATCATTTTATATACATGTGTGTGTGCTATAGTTGATTACAGTTAGTCTTCCACTATTTATCATTTACTCTTGTATTGATAGTTAATGTTTATGTTGTTGCCTATTTGTTTTTCTTCCGCTGTGTACTATTCCAATGAGGGAATAGTTTCCCTACTATCACACCCAAGGCCCTCGCTGCTAGTCGGCAGCCTCTGGCATTTGGAGAAATGTACTTGAGGCCCTGTGACCAACCGGGTACGTGGAACATCTGGGTGGCTTTCGGAGCCAGGATATTACAAAGTGGTATCAGAGGGGTTTCTTTTCTCTTGATTTACTATTTGGAGCCTTTAGCCAGGGATAAGACGGATTCAATACCTAGTATTAAGCTTTGCTTGGGAGTAGCTAACCCGTGTACAAGGAAAAGCCAATCTAACTCATTTATTACAGGTTTCTTGTTTTGCAATGTTACAATTGATCTGATCTCACCTAGGGTGATTCACATACTTTGTGTTGTTATTTTTGTTGATATTGTGGTTTTATTTCTGTCACAACCCGATGATATGAGGGTATTCCATCTCATGCATCATATAGGCACTTGTTAGAAATCACATGCAATGAATTATTTCCATTCTATATAGGGTGCATTAGCAATTGCATGTTGTTGTGAAAGAAATTGTGTAGATTATTCATGATGTTGTGATAGATTCTTTGATAGAGTCTTTTCAGTTTGATAGAGAGGTTGTTTGTATTATACCTTGCTTAAATAAAAGCCAAATTTTGGTTCTTGAGGTGTTATGGGACCTCATGAATCGGAAAATGGTGGATCATTGACTTGTTTCCCTTATATATGATATATAGGAGATGCCAAGCTTTGATTCATGGGGAGTATGGGCCCTCACAGATCAGAATTTGGCACCTTTATGATTGGTTTTCAGTGTTTTCTGGGCTTCAATGTAGTTTTAGAGCTACTACCCAGAAAACCCAGAATACACGACATGTACTTTATATATACACGCTGTGTTGTTTTTAAACTGTGTCCCTAACTGTGTGAGCAGAAACACGGGTTGTGAAAATCCCTAGGAACACGCCATGTACGGTAGGTGCACGCCGTGTATTAGTGAGTTGTGTACCCGTCTGTGTCACTAACAACATAGGTCGGGGAATATCATGTAATACACGCCGTGTTTTGTATAAACACACCATGTAGTCTTGTTCTAGGTACACAGCCATGTCACGAAAAACACGGGGTGGTGTTATCTCCTCTTATACACGCCATGTTTGTTTGGAACATTCCGTTTAAGGGTCCGCCGTGTACCCAGCCGTGTCTCTAAAAAAACGGGTCTGAAAATTTTTTCAAGTACACGCCATGTTTGTTCAGAACACGCTATGTATCCTCATCCATGTAACTGGCTGTGTAACTAAAAACACGACTTGTTGAAACCTTGTCTACTTCATGCTGTGTCCACAGGGAAGACTCCATGTAATCTCAGTTAAGAAGACCGTGTGGTTTAGCCGTGAAAGGATACTCGGGCAGGGGAGTAGAAATGAGTACACGCCGTGTAGAGTTTATACATGCCGTGTAGTCATGTTTTGTAAAACTTTAGCATTTCCTTCTCCTGTTTATGTTTTATACTCATTTTTTCTTTATCCTTGATGTTTCTTACCTAAGGTATGCTTTTGATCATTCAGAGCTATGCCTCCGAGACGTCCTCCGGTTGTGCGTGAGTTGCAAGATAGTGATTAGACGCCAGGCATGGCTGATCAAGGGATTCTTGCCGATCCTCCAGTCGTGCCAGCCTTGGCACCAGCTGTTGTACCAATTGCAGGTGCTAGTGCACAGTTTAGGGAAGGCTTTATGAGGATGATGCAGACCATTCAGGGAGCACCAACTCCTACCACGACTATGGAAGACTTGACATGGGTTTTCCAGCAGCAGCATCCTCCTACTTTCTCAGTGGAAGGAGGACCACAGGCTACAGAGTCATGGCTGAAAGGCATGATGACTATCTCTGAGCATCTAGAAATGCCTCCAAAGAGGCGGGTCAAAATCACTACCTATATCCTATGTGACTCTGCCAAGAGGTGGTGGGATGTGATCTCACAGGTAGGTCATCAGTAGGTTATGGCTTGAGAAGAGTTCCAACACATGTTGTATGACTACTATTACCCAGAGACCCTGAGGGCCGATCGAGCCTGGGAGTTCATGAGTCTAGGGCAGGGTACTCTTTCTATTATGGAGTATTCATCTCATATCGCCGAGCTACAACATTTCACACCCCTCTGGGGTGGAGAGGGAATGATCTTAGCAATGAAGTTTCAGGATGGTCTCAGGCGGGAGATCCGTTCACAGGTGAATATCATCCAGTTGACTTCCATCACTTCCATCGTCAACCAGTCACTGATCGCGGAGCGCAATATGAGAGACTCCAGAGCTGCGAGCCTGGGTGGTTCTGCTTCCAGAGCTAGAACTCCTCCAGTTGATAGCAAGAAGAACCAAAGGGAGTCTACACACGTTGATCTGAGGAGGTGAGATACATTTCCAGGTATCCAAGTAGTATGATACCAGTGTGGAAGGGTAGAGAACATGAGGCCGAAGTCCCATAGAGACCCAGTGGAGTACCGATCTTGCAGCAAGATGGGTCACCTTCAGCATTTCTTCCAGGTTTTCTCACCAATAGCTGGTGACAGGGGTTCTTCCATGACTCATCGTTCAGGAGTAGGACCACCAGTTTCTCACCAATCAGGGAACTGGAGTACTTCTTGCCGTTCGGGCCGAGGTGGAGGTCGAGGCGATGGCAGTCAGTCACCAGTCTCTCAGCGTTAAAAGGGAGGATCAGCTCAGAGTGGTCAGGAAGGGCCACAGGGTCGCGGGGCAAGCCAGACTTTTGTGGTGGAGCAGACCTATTAAGAGTAGGTTCCCAGACCTTCTGAAGTTCAAGGTACGATATTAGTAGCCTCAGTTTTATCTTCAACTCATTTTGATACTAGTTCTATGAATATATTTATCTCTGTTTCTGTTGTGGAGAGCCTTGGGCTCTGTATCTTTTCTTCTACAAACTTGTTTACACTAGACACACCTTTGGGAACGAGGACATCTAGTGTACGTCAGTGGAGAGAGTGACCTCTCAAGGATGTAGGGTATCGTTTCTTATGGGATATCTATGTCATAGAGATGACATGCTATGATGAAATTCTCAAGATGGACTGGCTGGTTCCCTTCCAGGCAGTATTTGACTATTATCGCCGCAAGGTGAGTTTCATTTCACCAGAGGGTTAATATTTTGTTCATAGAGGTGAATGGGATGTTTGAATGAGTCGAGCAGGAATCGAGCATCATGTGATAGGAAGGGTTATGGCCCAGGTCGCTAGTCTCTATCTGGATGATCATGGGACTTCACAGTTGGACTTTCTTCCAGTGGTGGATTGTTTCAGAGATGTATTTCCAAAGGATTTTTTAGGTTTGCCTCCGGAGCGTGAGGTAGACTTCTCTATTGAGCTCGTGCCAGGAGTGGAACTGGTGTCCATTACTCCATATTGGATGGATAAACCTGAGTTTCTGGATCTCAAGAAGCAGTTGGAGGAGTTTTTGGAAAATTGTTTCATCCGACACAGTACTTCTCCTTGGGGTTCTCCTATCGTGTTTGCGAAGAAGGCAGACGATACCCTTAGGCTCTGTGTAAATTATCGTAAGTTGAACCCGTTGACGGTCAAGAACCGATATCCCCTGCCGAGGATTGACGAACTTTACTATCAGCTTCGAGGAGCCTGTGTGTTCTCAAAGATCGATTTGAGGTCCTATTATCATCAGTTTCACTTTATACCATCAGATATACCTATGACAGCCTTCAGAAGAAGGTATGGTCTCTACAAGTATACAATTATGCCGTTTGGTCTCACTAATGCGCCAACAGTTTTCAAGGCCATGATGAAATGAGTGTTCCATCATTACTTGGATTCCTTCATCATGGTCTTCATGTAAGATATCTTGGTGTACTCTCACACTCAACACGACCAGGATACCCATCTTGAGATCATTCTGAGTACACTGAGAGAGAATCAACTCTATGCTATTCTCTCTAAGTGCCACTTTTGGATGGATCAGATTCACTTCTTGGCTCACTTCATCTCAGAGGCAGGAGTATATGTGGACCAGAGAAAGTGAGAGTTGTAGTTTCATGGGAGCATCTGAAGAACATTTTTGAGGTAAAATGTTCCCTAGAGCTAGCTGGATACTACAGACACTTCATTCCGGACTTTTCACACATTTTACCACCATTGACAGGTCTGACCAAGAAGGGGGTGAAGTTCTTATGGTCAGATCCTTGCGAGTCAGCCTTTCATAAGATGAAGGGAAGGTTGACGTCCGCACTGAAACTAGACTTTCTAGAGTCAGGAAAGAGATATACTGCTTATTGTGATTCTTCAGGTATCGGGCTGGGCGATGTGCTTATGCAGGGAGATGGAGTCGTTGCGTACGGGTCTCGGTAGTTGAGGCCACATGAGAGGAACTACCCGACACATGATCTGGAGTTGGCAGCTGTTGTTCATGCCTTGCACTGTTGGAGACATTACCTTATCGGAGAGCACTTTTTGGTTTTCACCGACCACAAGAGTCTCAAGTACATCTTCACTCAGTGTGATATGAATCTGAGGCAGCATAGGTGGGTCGAGTGTCTTCAGACTTTTGATTTCGTGCATGCCCATACGCCGGGAAAGGACAATGTAGTGGCAGACGTATTGTGCAGGAGAACTCAGATTTAAGAAGTTCAGGAGGCCAGTAGTGAGTGGAAGCTTATGGTTCTGTTCTCTGAGATGCATCAAGAGGTGCATGACAAACAGGGACATAAATACCTATCTTCTGTAGTTGTTACCTCTACACTCCATGATTGGGTACGGATGAGGCAGCTATCAGACTCAGAAGGCTTAGTCCTGCAGGAGAGTGTGTCAGGAGAGGACCCTCTTCTTGGATGGACAGTGGTTGAGGATGAGATCTTGTGTTTCCAGGGACACGTATGGGTTCCAGCAGACATACGCAAGGAGATGATGCGGGGAATTTCATTCCTCAGTTTGGGCAGTTTATCCTGGCATCACAAAGATGTATCAGAATCTTCATCGACAGTACTAATGGCCAGGTATGAAGAGAGATGTTGCTGGTTTTTTCTTGAGGTGCTCTACTTGTCAGCAGGTGAAGGCATAGCATCAACGACCAGTAGGCCTTTTACAGCATTTACCCATTCCGGAGTGGAAGTGGAATGATGTTGTGATGGACTTCGTGACCAGATTGCCGAGGTCGCCTAGAGGGAACAATGTTGTTTTGGTTGTCATCGATAGCATTATGAAGGTTTCTCACTTCTCACCGATCAAGGAGACCTTCAATGTTGATGATATGGGGTGACTATACATCTGAGAGATTGTACGTCTGCATGGAGTTCCACACTCCATTGTTTCAGACAAGGATGCATGCTTTACTTCTCGGTTCTGGTAGGGGATTCAAAGGGCTTTGGGTACACAGGTACATTTGAGTACATCATTCCATCCCCAGATAGATGGCCAGTCCGAGCGTACGATCCAGGTGCTTGAGGATATTCTCCGAGCTTGCATTCTAGAATTTGGTGGTTCTTGGGAGAAGCATATCCCTCTTGTGGAGTCCGCCTACAACAACAGTCACCACAACAAATTCGGATTTTATCAGCGCTAAAAATGGCCTTTAATAGTGCTAGAAAAGCTCTATTAATGCCGGAAAAGATAGGGGGGGGGGGGGGTACCCTTTATCAGTGCTCCAAAAAGCACTGATAAAATTGTCCTTTATTAGTGCTTTCTTTTTAGCACTGATAAAAGTTAAAAAAATTAAAAAAAAGAAAAATTAAAAAAAATCATGCGCGCGCATGGGTGAATCAGGGGGGATTATATAGCGCTTGATCCCCCCCTTTTACATTGCTTTTCCTCCCCCCTTAAGAGTCCATACACACCCATCCACCCTTTATCAGTGCTAGCCCCAGATTCACCCATGCGTGCACGTCCGTGCCTCCACCCGTATTTGATCTCGGTACCCCCCCCTGCGCGCCTGAAGATTTTTCCACTCACCTATAATGATTTTTTCTCCTATTAGCGATATATCTATTTATATATATATATATATATATATATATTTAGTTATATTTATTCGTATAGTAATATATATTTATCTTAATATATATAGTTATATTAATATAAATATACAGTTATATCAATATAAATATATAGTTATATTAATATAAATATATAGTTATATTAATATATATATTTTTATAGTTATATTAATATATATATTTATAGTTATATCAATATATATATGTAGCTATATTAATATATATATATATAGTTAGATTAATATATAGGTATATAAATATTCATATATTTTAATTTTAAATAAAATGGATATTATTTATTATTTAGAAAAAGCTAATATATTTTATATGTAAATATATTTTATTATTTAAATTTATAATTAAATTTTTAGGCATGAATATATAAAAAATATGTACATATAGTTATATATTTGATTATAAATAGCAGTGAATTATAAAAAATGATTAAATTTTAAATATATAATATCATTATGAATGTAATACCTTGGAAGAAATTCATTACTCATGAAAAAAACCCAATAATACCCCCTTAAACGAGGCTGAAAATCCACAAAATGTTAAAATATCGGGTACCCCGAATAAAAACTCAGTTTTGGAGGCCTTCTAGGAATTTTTTGTCTCAGAAATACCTTGATCGTGGTGAACCCAAGTCACATTGGTGTAGATCTCGTCGTAGGCTTCGATTTGATATGTGGTAGAGCTCAAATGGACACCTGGATCAAAAGTTATGGCCGTTTGAAGTTTGAGTTGCGTTTTCAACATATTTTGGATATTTTTTTAAATTTTTAATTTTTTAGTCTTCAAATTGTTATTAAATGACTATTACTCCATAATAATTAGCAAATTATTAATTAAAAACTTTTTTTAATTTTTTTATAAGCCATTTTCACTAAATATATTATATATTAAGTGTTACTATATATTTATACTTATCTAAAAGATATTTAAAATTTTATTCAAAAAATATATATTATATTTATATCAATATAACTATATCTATATATTTAAATATTAATATATATATTTTAATAAATTTTTTTGGATAGTAGACCCTTTATCAGTGCTACTAAAAAAGTATTGATAAAGGGGTACCCTTTGACAGCGCTAAAAAAGCGCTGTTAAAGGGAGTACCTGTATCAACGCTAAAAAAAGAACTGATAAAGGGGTACTTTAATCTATTAATTTTTAAGCGCTGATAAAGGTACTCCCCTTTATCAGCATTTTTTCATTAGCACTGATAAAGGGTGGTGCTGGCCTTGCCAATTTTTGTGGTAGCGAGTTTTCAGGCGACTACTTAGATGGAACCTTATGAAGCTTTGTACGGTAGGCCATGCCGATCACCTTTATGCTGGCTGGAGGTAGGAGAGGCACCTTTGCTGGGACCTCGTCTTGTTCAAGAGACCTCAAAGAAGATAGAATTGATTCGGAAAAGGATGGCAGCAGCATAGTCTCGACAGAAGTCTTATGGTGATCAGCGGAGACGACCTCTAGAGTTTGAGGTTAGATATCAGGTTTTCCTGCGTGTTGCACCAAGGTTGGGACACAAGAGGATTCAGAGACATGGTAAGCTTTCACCATGGTATGTCAGGCTATTTGAGGTGCTGGACAGAGTTGGTCCGGTTGCCTATCGGTTGCAGTTACCTCAGAGGTACCGGGCTATGCCCGATGTCTTTCATGTTTCTCAGCTCCAACGTCACTTTTCAGAACCATGTCATGTCTTTCAACCCGAGGAGTTTGAGATTTAAGAGGATGCATTGTTCGAGGAGAATCCTATTTGGATTGTCGATCACAACACAAAGGTTCTCAGTGGACGGTCTGTTCCTCTAGTACGGGTGTTATGGCAGCACGGGTGAGTACAGGATGAGACCTGGGAGAGGGAGGCCGATGTACGATCGTAGTTGCTGAAATTTTTCAGGTTTTCTTCTTCTATGCCTCACTATCGAAATTCAGGGATAAATTTCTTTAAGGGGGGAAGTTTTTAAGAACCCGGATATTCGTTTCAGGTATGTCTTTTCTTTTCTGGTCGTTTTTGAGAAAAATGGGGAAATTTGGAATTTTTCAAAATACACGTCGTGTACATTATGAGTACACACCGTGTACATTGATGCAACGCCAGGTCGTTTGCAGGACGTGTCCAAGCCACACACACTTTGTGTAGGGTCGAAGTGGAGGCCACTTAAAGCGGAGTACAAAAAGGTCACGTACACACTATGTACCCCAAAATTACACTCTGTGTACTTTCTTTTTTTTCATTAAACGCACCGGGGTCAAGCCTAATCGCCAGAACAACCTTCTTCTAGGTCTTGTTCAGCCGAGAGCTTCCGTACGACCATTATTCTTCTCCGAGCCCCCGAGCTTCCGTCCAATCTCCATTTCAGCTGCCTTTGATTGCGTTGGGATCACCTTGGTGAGCTCTCTATTCTACTTTATCCTTGTTCCATGATTTTTCCTCTTTCTCATGATATTTTAGGTTGAGTGTTTTGGAAGTTTTCTCAGATATTCAACGTTCTAATGAGAATCAATCATCATGGTTCAAGTATATCGATCTCCTAGGATCGAGGTAGGTTGTTTGTGCCTTTCTATAGGAAGTCTTTGAATTTTTTGTGCAATTACACCAATTCCCTTGAACGAGTTATTTTGTGTTTCCTATTTTTTTCCCTCGTTGTTTGCCTGCTTTTCCTGATTACTTTAGTAGAGGTTAATGCTTGAGAATAGGGTAATTTTTACTATGCTCTGGATGTGTTGCCATGCATGTTTTTCCTGTTAGAAAATTTTCCAGTTTCCATGCCTAGTTGTAGGATAGTGGAACTGCTGTACTATTAAGCTGTTGTGCCTTAGAATGATAGCCAAGTAGTTCTTGAGGTTTACATGGGGAGATATGAACACTATGCATGTTTATTTTAAACAGGGCTGTGCGAACCTAGTGTAGTGGACCATAGGGAGAATGGACTTAAGGGCTTCTCCAGAGTGCCTTATTAATTCGATCTAAGACCAAAGGGGGAATTGACAATGAGTGCTTCCTCAGAGAGTCTATAGTTCCCCGACGCAGGCCACAGGGGGAATGTGACCTTGAGTGCTTCCCCAGAGAGCCTTTAGTATGATATGAGACCACAGGGGGATTTGACGGTGAGTGGCTCCTTAGAGAGTCTATTTATTTAGCTGATCCAGAGGGGTGAGACTATGTGTTCCTCCTAGAGGGTTTCTAGTATTTGTAGGTTGAACCATAAGGGTTAGGCTGTGAGAACCACCTAGGGGGTTACCTGTTGTTCTATTTTTTGATTGGCTGTTACTTGTGTACTTTCTATGCTAGACACTATGGATTGTAGCTATTGTGTGCTTTCCTATTTAATACATTATGTACTTTTACTTTCCATGTATTCACTGACTGTTAGGCACAGATCCTTGGGTGTTTTCCTACCGGGACCTTGTCTCACACCCTGTTTGGGACATTCTTTTGGGCCCAAGAAGACTATATTTGTCGCAGGTATAGATAAGGGAAAGCACACTTCTACTTTAGGTACCTGACTGGCTATGGAGCTTGAAAGAGTGGGACCAAGCTATGGCTTGTGATGCTGGGGAGTTTACCTGTTTTCTTTTACACTTTGGTTTAGTATTTCATTTAGAATTTTGACTTGTTTTGCTGCTTTCCTAGAATTATGCATCATGCATCATTATATATACATGTGTGTGTGATCTAGTGGATTACTGTTAGTCTTCCACTATTTATCGTTTACTCTTGTATTGAGGGTTACAGTTTCTACTGTTGTCTATTTATTTTTCTTCTACTGTGTACTCTGCCAATGAGGGAACAGTTTCCCCACTATCACCCCCAAGGCCCTTACTTCTAGTCGGTAGCCTCAGGCATTTGGGAAAATTCCCTTGAGGCCATGTGACCAACTGGGTACGGGGCACCTCTGGGTGGCTTCCGGAACTGGGACGTTATAGGAAGGATAACACATTCCCCTTCTAGTTTTCCCCATCACAATCCTCCATTGTAATGTTCCTTATGTATTATGTAATGACCTTAACAATTGGGTTCTAGATTGTGAGTAGTCATTCCTGGTACTATTGGTTTTCTACGAACCAATACCAGTTCTAATTAAATGAATTCATGGGGTATAATTTTTTTATTTCATAGGTAATTTGATTTTGATAAATATAGATGTTTCCAAGCGTATACAACATTTTTATCATCCTATCATTGTAACTCATCAAACATCTTTTGTAACTTCTCTTTATTTGAGATTTTTATGTAGATTTCTTTTCTTGGAAAGGATGACAAAATTATATCATAAAATCTATTTCAATCCGATAAACTAATGAATATAGTGTTTATTTTGTTGAAGTTCACATAGTAGTTTAATAGCCCATTAATTCATAAGTTATCATTTCCCACTATCACTTCTTCTCCTTATTCGTCAATTTTTAGAAAATATTTGATGTAGTCTTTTTGATGGTATCCATATATCAATTTTATATGGAATGGTAGTGGGATGAAAGGTTGGACATTATTTTATATTTTTAGTACAATTTATTTACCTTGAAATATCAATTTTTTTGTTTTCCAATAATATCATGTGAGCGGAATTGAATCTAATGATCATATATATCTTAATGAAGATTTATATACTATTAATATCAAATATCATGATTGGAATTTTCTCATCCATTTTGACATGAATTAAAGAACAATAATAATGAATATACAATGATTTTCTATAGTTATGGGATTTGACCCCACAACATTAATTTGCCTTACGAAATATGGACAACAATACTGAGATGTATTTTGAAACTATAGGGGATTATTTTTGTGTCTTATATGAATATAGAATTCATGAAATTTCTCTACAAATTCTATATAGTCATACATATTTTGTTTTCTAGTAGTCACCAAACCTCCTAAATTGGTAGGATAGTCTGGTTCAAGACAAGTAATCACCATTTAAACACACATGAACTTCTTCCATGATGTAAGGATTCTATAATTCTTTAATTAATCTAAAGAGGATTCTATTTAAGTATCATTTTTATAGGGATTCATTCTCATTATTCAGATCCTAAAGGGTTATTTCAACTGTTCGGCATAGAATCATATCCCTTTTGGCTTGATAAAATGGGATGATCCCATTATATATTCAATAAACTATTGTATCCATCAATTCAGTGGTTGATAATGAATCCTCATGCTAAAAGTTAGTGTTCACATAATCAATTTTCTCCATGTCAATGATGATGAATGATGAGACCACCCTTTAGTGAATGATTTGGAAAACAACCTCATGTTGATAGTTATCTAATAGGATCGTGACTTCATTAGAAAGTTCATTGGTGAATGTATTTTGTGATTTAGGGATATGAAGATATGTTGTTTCAAAATGGTACTCTACCATAAATACTCTAACATAACTGATAAGAATGTCCACTTCATCCTTCCTGACCCCATACCCACTATTGATATATTTGATCACCAGTTCTGACCCCCTATGCTATTTTTTAGGTTATCTAAAGCTGTGGGGACAGTTCAAAGTTGAAAATGAGGCAACATATTATGCCTCAATGTTATTAAACCATCTAGATAATGATAATGAGTAGGGAATAATGTATTCTTCTACAAAAACAGACACACTCAATAGAAAATCCTGGTTGAGCTTTGAGTTTTATATTATATTTTTTACAAGTCATTGTGAGGCACCTTCAATATAAATATATAATGTTTCGGGATTTTCATGGGCATAGAAAAACACTAATACTATATTTTATGTGTCCACTGGAATAGTTTTTGGGGTCAGATGTTTTGCATAGATATTATTGTGTGCATTCCGTATAAATTCATTTTTTATATAAACTATATATAGTACTACAGCTGGATAGCATCCCATTAGGGAAAACACCTAGTCAACATATGGAATTAATGGATGTACTTGAGTGATGTGATAGGAGATACCAAGTTGATTCATGTTGATGCATGTAATGAATCCTAATTTTCATGGAATATAACATTGTGAGTAGCTATTATCCAAATCGAAAAACAAATTCTCGATATCTTGCATTATATGAATGAAATAGTGGAGGTTAGTTCCATTACTAAAATAACTTATCTTAGTGAGAAGATCACAAAGCTCTCATTTTATGGTAGATATATATAAGGTAAAAATCATTCCTTATACTAGAGTAATTAAGACCGGTGGGTACAATAGGTACTCCATGAGAATCTAGAGATATTTTTTGCAGTCCACATAACCCCAGTACAAGACTCACTTCTTCATTACATTATTGTAGAAAAGGTATTTTTCAAAAAAGTCAAAATATCAAATACTTAATATAAGAAATGTTCCCCTAGACCCCCTTAGTTATTTTTGATTCATTGGGGATGAAATTTCCTGGAATTATCTATAGTTTTATGGATCAACATTGTTGATGTGGTTTCATAACAAAAAGACTTGAAATTTCTTAGACATTACTAAAAAAGCACTCTTTTGAGGATTTATTTTCAAATTATGCTACAGATACATGATGATTATTACTTTTTGATTTACAAGGTTATCACATCATTGATTGTATTTAACCACTATATCATCAACATAAAATTATTTGATTCATCCCCAGAAGTATTTAATGATTGGATGCATGTTGAATTGGTAATTATAACTAATTTTTTTATCCAATGTTCATGAATTGGTAAAAAAACATACCCAATGCTGCAATGGAGGAATTGGATATGTTATCTTCATGGGATATCAATTTCTGATTATACCTTGAATGCCCATCCCTTAAGGATGGAATGTCGAGTCAAGAAGTTGATTCAATGAATGGTTATGTGATCAGTAATGTGATCTTTTCCTTTTGGCTGTGTTGATTAAAGCACTTAAAATAAAAAAAGACACTAATATTCATTTTATATTCCTTAATGGGGATGATGTTGGAAAGCCATTATGGGTACTAGAACAATGAAAAAAATATTATCCTTAAAAAAGTGACAACATTTGATTCTAAATTAGTTTCATGAGAGAGGTGAATTCTTCTATCTTCAAGCTGGAAACCTCGATGATCATTAGGAAGGAATAGGTGATGAGTAGTCACAACATGGTTTAGATTGGTCAAATCATCACAATTCTAGGAGAACATGTAACAATTTTTTTTAATGTTAATGTCTTGGTCAAAGACAAAGACACAATTTATTAAAGGCAAAAACGGAGATTACATGAGTCTAAAAGAGGAAATTTTATTACAATATTTTTTATAGAGAGGAAGAAGGTCAACCAAAAAATTGTAAAACCACGTCATTTATTGGTTGATACCTTTTTAGCAAGACCATATTCCTCCATATTAGCATCACGATAGGCATGGGTGGCAATGTATCTAAGCTCCCGGAGCGAGTCAAGGCGGTTCTTCTAACTCACAGTAAGAGGACATGCCAGATGAACCACACCATTCCAAATTGCTTGGACAATGGTGGTGGAGTCACTTTTAATCCAGATGTTGTTCCAGACTTTTTAATTAACAAATTTGATGGCATGAATTCGGGCCAACATCTTGGCTTCAAGGGAAGAGGTGACACCGTAGCTGCTAAAGAAACAACCATGGCAACGACCTCTGATGTTTTTGAAAATGGATTCACAACGCACAGGTCCCAAGTCTCATTTAAATGCACCATCCACATTGATCTTAATCCATCCCAGATGATGGGCTTTCCAGAACACCTCAAATAAACGTTTCAGTGGAGGGATGATGCCATCAATCCTAAGACTTCATAGGATCACAAAGTCACCAATCGAGTAGTCACAATGAGCTTTATGGATCGTGGCGGCATCCCTAATGGCAACAAGAATCCTTGTCTATCCTGCGATAAGGTTAGAGGAGTAATTACTTGTAATAATGGATTTTCTATCATACCAGATAACGTATAAGAGCTCCACAACAGCAGATAGGAAGACGTTCTTGATTTTTCGAAAAGAATCAAGCTTGACACACAGTTTTAGCTGCGAGAAAATAGTGTCTGAAAGTAATTGTATGCAATCAAACATGTCAGTGATAAAATGAAAAAGAGTAGAGGCCGTAACATCATGGTTTCATGAGAGAGGTGAATTCTTCTATCGTCAAGATGGAAACCTCGATGGTCATTATGAAGGAATTGGTAATGAGTAGTCACATCAAGGTTTAGATTGGTCAAATCATCCCAATTATAGGATAACATGTAACAATTATTCTTTAAAAATTAAATGTATATATCATCCTCCTTATGAGGTAGATCCGAACAAATCACAATAGTCCACAAGCTTTCTTATCTTCTTATATTCACCTAACTAGTCACATCAATTATGGTGTAGACAACCTCCTGAAATTATAGATAGGAATTACTATGACATCATATTTTTCTTCCATATATATATAAATGGTGGTATTTTTAGATATGGTGGGTAATTTAAGGGAATATATGTCACAATCTTGATAATTTATGATATGAGAATAGACATTGACATCCATAATTTCCAGATTCTTTTCATAGAGATTCTGGGGATGCTTGTCTTTTCATGTGCTACTGCTAGGGGAAATAAATTTATGTATATCCAGATTTAATGGGAGTGTAATGGTGGAATATTTTATATCTTCTAATAGAGTGTGGGAGTTCTCTAATCCTGATGGAAATTTATTTTAACTATCCATTAATGAATCCTTTTAATCAGACACAATTTATATCACATGGAAACTATCCATTTAATTTTATGGTTCACAGTAGCTTGTGGGGATTGAATCAATTTATTCAATTAGATTTATAGGAAACACAAAATCACTATCGATTATTATTCAAGGATTCACATGGTGGGTCCCTAAACCATTTGGAGTAGTATCCTACATATCATCATCCATAATTGGTTAATTTCCATCCCAGTTGATGAAACGTTCCTTAGTGTATATGACTACTCAATACTAGAAGGTGGCGCTATCACCATTTAGTAAGCAAACCTTTCCATTGATGGGATAATTCAAGAAATGATAAAATGATGAAGGTAACACCACGTGTCTATGGAACCATAGAATTCAATATAGAGCGATATATACTATGTCTTTATAGAAAATGTTGATCATAGAATTAGATGAGATATCCACAAACATATCCTTGAACATGATATTAAAATAAGTAATTTCATCCCTTTTATCTTACCTCTGAATGGATATTTTCAATGACAAGAAGTCCCCCTGTCTATATCTCAAATTTCATAGTGTCAAAATTAGGATGAGGTTTATATTGAAGAAATTTTCAATTAGAGTCTGTCAAATGTCGACATTTTCAAATTATATTGAAACATACATGGGTCTAATATGACCATGTATGATCTTTTTATAATCTTGTTCTTTGAATGAGAAATGGGAATGAAATCATGATAGAATATCTCTTCTAATTATACCAATACTATAGTGACTTCTTTATCCAACTCCTATGGGATCTAGAGGGTCTCGATGGGTTCAAATTTGAGTTATTTTGAATGATGGGGAGAATAAAGGATTGATAATTTGGATATGGAAACCAATTTTTTTAGAATGTAATATTATTCATTTAGAGGTTTGAAATTTCCATGGTGTGGTTGATTCGTATTATTTAGATCTTAAGAAGAGATGTTTGTGGAAGACAAGAATGGTTCTTGAGTAGAGGTCAAGGGAGCATCGAAAACAAGTGGGGTAGGATTCACTGACCTTCCACTTTGTATGAGATGATCAATCAATCAATACCCACACATTAACATTGTAAAATTACAAGGATTGAATGATTTTTTGATAGATCTGAGAAATATTGAAGTTTCTATTGGTCTAGTTGATGTTCTCACCCATGGAAATTGGCTGCATATATTAATTATGTGGTGATGTTACAAGAATATTTGGTTCATCCATGCCCACATTTTCCCACCAATATTCTTGGATTCTTCATCCTAAGCCGCTATCTCCCTAGTAAGGTATAAGTGTTATGACTCGTCCCAGTGGGGCCCCCATTGCACATCCCCAATCCCACCTCCAAAAGGAAAAGGGCTGGTGACTAGCACCGAGTAGGCATATTACTAACATGGGATGTATTGCCTATGTATATGTACACACCCACACATATCCAAGCCCAAAAATTATGAATTGTAAACACCCCTAAGGAACAAAATTAATGCATACAACTAAACCAAACCCGCAGAGTACGACAAAAAGTAAAGTACTGAATGAATACCGGACTAGAATACAAGACCACAAAAAATAAGAGAGTCTACAAAATATAAGTCCAACCTGTAACAAAAAAACGGTACTGGGATTACTGCTCATAGATGTAGGAACTCATCGACCGGTAGGAGACTCAAAAATCCCAGTTTGGTCCAAGTCTTCCCAAGACTTTGTCAAAAGGCCGCTCATCTGGAGAGGACATGACACATGTGGGAAAAGACTGTGCAAGGGTGAGTGTAACAATACTTATTAGAGGACCCCAAAAACCAAAATTCAATACACAAAGTAAATATAAATTCAGATCTACACACTATATTTCTACTAAACATATAGCAAGATAAACACAATCTTGATTTACTCAAAACCTTGACCCGAAGTCTAATGAGAATTCACTCAACCACCTACCACTGCTAGGGATTCAATTCAAAGGTTCCATGAGGCCGCTATTCAAAATAACTCACTCCATGAGTCTGATATCTCTAATGACATCCATCCGAGAAGTATTTTACATTAGGAAAATTCATGATAGATATATACACTAATTCCTGGAGAACACACTCCTGAGTGGGGAATGATCATGATACAAAGATGAGGATCACTGCCAGGGCCTTGGCGTATACCGCGATTCATTTGGATTCACCTTCTATGTAGAGGATTGATGTCTAGTGGGAATAGTCTTGTCGATACTTGATTCTACCTAGGGTCAAGAATGGATAAATGATCTCGTTCTGGGCCTCTCGGAGGGATTCCTAACTCTACCTCAAAAATTCCTGCAGATGAGATCATAATCTTGTGAATGGAAATGATACCTAACCATTAGAGGAATAAAAAAAGCAGCACTAACCCGAATGAAACATATCAATGAAATTGTTGTAAAGAAGATCAATCCATGTAATGAGAATTACACGGCATGTTGAAGTGTCACACACCGTGTCATCTGAACCCATGTACTGCATATGTACAACGACACGTGTCGTGAGGCTTTTCATGTTAAACACAATTACACTACATGTAGAAAGTATCAAAATCCATGTCAAAGTATCTGGGTTCTACTATGTGTATGCTGGCCAGGTGCCCATACACGGACACAACCCATGTATGCTAACCTGTGTAATTTGCACATGGCGTGACCTACGTTACTGGCCTCACATGGCCATGTGGTGGAGTACACGGCCATATATTCCACCCCATGTCCCTGTATCACATAGGATACATTCCGTACCACATGTAAGGACCCAAAATGCATGTTCTTTGGAGAACTAGTGATGTCATCACCTCACGTACCACAGAACCCTAGACGCTATTTAGCTGGACCTACACACTGTGTTCTTCGGGATACATGTCATGTGTTCTAGAAATTTCCATAATCACAAACCTCTGCCACCGTGCCTCGGGTGATGCTATGATCCACGATCATTCAATCCATTTTTCTCGAAACTCATTATCCAGGGTCTCCCCACCATGCTATCGATGTTTCAGGATGTTTTGGGGGGTTTTATCATCCCCAAAAACTCAATTCGATCCACACAAATGAAGAATGATCGAAGAACAATATCTCCTTATCTGAGAAGATTTGTCATCCTCCATCTTCATCTCACCTCCGATAGGCCGTTGAGATGTCCAATAAATGATTTGGGATCACTACGTTGAAAAAAGGATGTGCAATGATTCATTGTTCATAACCCCGCGAAGAACGCGAAGAATGTAGGGTTAAAAGACATAAATAAAAACAATAAACAAAGGAGGAAAACACATCTTCCATCATTTGTCAGGGAATCAATCCACTCCCAATAATATTTATAGGAGGATAATCAAAATGACAATCCAAATATCATCATCAAATAAATTCCTGAATCAAAGCCCCAAAAGAATAAGAAATTAACACCCTCCCACAAGAACGCCTGATCCACAGATCACCTTTTTTCTGGGTTGATCTACATTCATCATTTAATTCAATAATAGAGAATAAAAGAATCAAAATAAGAACCCCTACCTCAATTCGATTGAAGAATGATCATCAAATCACGTTCGTGGGTGAGGTCTATCATATCTGAGATGCGTTAATCAATTGTGTCATTGTCGTTTGTTAACGGTTTTTCCTCCCAAGTATCAATGGAAAATTATAAAAATTTAGGGTAATGAGGCTATCCATGATTAAATTCCATAAAAATGTATTTAATGGGGAGGAATTAGGCCATTGCGCTGAAAGGAAACATTTAAATTAAATTAATTGTGAATTTATTTTATTTCCATTAAAAAGTCCAAAAACTAACTTTTGCAGCCGGCCTGTGTCAGTTGATGTTAGGCCCACCTATGGTAAAGTATCCACTCTGAAAACTATAGTGTTCTCAGATATTTTATTCGGTCACTCTTTTAAAATTTATTTCACTTTTTTAGTAAAACTGCTTGTGCACGCTGTTTAAAAGTTTAATTTATTTCAGATATTTATTCCGGGCACTCCAGGCCTCGAAATTGAATGCCGTAAAAATTTATGGTCTCAAAATAATTCTATATAATATTTAAAAATAATACAAAGATATTATGAGACATTATATTCTCCCCACCTTGGGGATTTTCGTCCCTGAAAAGCCAAATATGTGGTACTCAAAAATATGTGCGTATTGGGCACAGATCCGATCCTCCCTCTCCCACGTACTCTCCTGAAGATTCCTATACTTCCACTAGATACAAACCAAGGGAATAAATTATCCACAAAGGATCTTCTCCTACTAATCCTTAGTCTCCACAGGGTACTCAACAATGGTTTCTCAATCCTCGATTCCCATCTCTCCCTAGTCGATGACGTGCGATGGGTCATGTACGTTCCTCCTCAACTATGGCACGTGGAAGAAAACATGTATCCAGTGAAACCGTGGTGGTAGAGCTAAGCGGTACACCACCTCGCCAACTCTGCACAGTATTTGGAAAGGTCCAATGAACCTCAGAAATGTCTTGCCTCCTCGTCCAAAACTCTGTAACCCTCATCGAGGTTAGACATGAATAAAGACACGGTCTCCCTCCTCAAATTCCATAGGTCTCCATCACTTGTTAGAATAAGATGACTTTCCAATTTTTGCAGTCTTCATCCGGTCCTGGATGATCTTCACCTTCTCGCTGGTAGCTCTCACCAACTTTGGACCCATGAGTGCTGACTCTTCAGGGTCGGCCCAATAAAGCAGTGACTGGAAGGGTCTCTCATATGCCACATCGAATGGTTCCATAACAATGGTGGAGTAGTAACAATTATTATACCTAAAATCCACCAGTGGATGGTGGTCCTCCCAAATATGACCAATATCCATGATACATGCTCGCAACATATACTCTAGAACCTGAATTTCCCTCTTCATCTGACCATTTTCCTAGGAATGGAATGATGTGTTCAAGTATAGCTGTGTCCCAAAATCCTCCAACAATCCCTTCCACAATCAAGATTTGAATTGGATGTCTTGATATGAGACTATTGTCGAAGGGACGCCATGATGCTGAACTGTATCCTACACATAGAGGCATCCCAAGACCTCTACAAAACTCTACTCCCTGATAGCTAGGAAGTGGGCCGACATGGTGAGTCTGCCAACGATCACCTAGATGGAAACATTCCATTTAGATGTTCATGGTAAGCCTATCATGAATTCCATTGATATTCCATCCCAGTTCCACTCTATAACTTATTGTGGGTGAGATAATCCTACAGGAACCTGGTGCTCAGCCTTCACCTGCTAACATGTAAGGAATCGAGAGATGAACTCTGCTACTTCCTTCTTCATGACTGACCACCAGAACTATCGTCAGAGATCTTGGTATATCTTCTCCACACCCGGATGTACCACCATGGGGTATGTATGAAACTCTCTCAGGAACTCTTCCCACAACTCCACTGGTATGACCGTGCATCCTCTGAAAATAACTATGTGCTCACCACCTTGCGAATATCCATCAGGGGCATGTACCATGGATAACTGAGAATGTAAAAACTCACAGTCGACATTACCAAGATATGCCTCCCAAACTCACTGTAAGAGTGAAGGGGTGAAAACCATCGATTGACGGTAATATGCATCCTCTATATCCATGAAGGATTATTGTAATGAGGCCAACTATTATGTCACCACACTCAACAGCTGTGAGGTTGATCTCCAGCTAAGAGAATCTTCCCCCATGTTCTCCTTCCCAGGAGTATAGATAATCTCGAAATCATAGTCATGTAGGAACTCTAGACAATGCCTATGTATCAAATTTAGATTCTTCTACAAGAATATGTACTTGAGGATCTTGTGGTCAGAGTAGATGATAAACCGCTCACTCATAAGGTAGTGTCACCACACCGTCATCATGAAGACTACCACTACCAACTCGATATCATTGGTTCTATAGATCTACACATGTATCCTAAGCTAGAATGTACCATAAGAAATCACTACCTATTCCTTCATCAAGACACAACAAATCCAGGTCCGTGATGCGTCATAGAAGAAAATGTTCTCAACACCCTCCTCCAGCAATCTCAAGATCGGGGATCTCGTCAAACTCTGTTTTAGCTATTAGAAACCTTGCTGGCACTTCTCCATCCACATGAAGGGTTTCCCCTTCCTGATCAATCCTGTCATTGGTACAAATATCTAGGAGAAATCAGGAATGAATCTCTTGTAATATCCTGCCAACCCAGGGAAGCTCTGCCCCTTGATTACGCTCCGAGGTAGATCCCATGCTAACACTGCCTCCAACATAGTTGGGTCCACAAATACTCCATCTTCTGAGATGACATGATCCAGAAATTCGACCTCCTGAATCTATAGCTGTCCCTTCAAATGTTTCCCATAATGTTGGTGCTCTCTAAGTACACTTAGAACCCTTAGTAGATGTCTTGTGTGATCCTCCCCTGACATCATGTACACAAGGATGTTGTTGATGAATACCAATATGACATGGTCTAAATATTCTTGGATGATCTGGTTTATAATTCTCATGAACTCTGTGGGGGTGTTCGTCATGCCAAAAGGCATCACCAAGTACTCATAGTGACTATAGTGGCATCTGAAAGAAAACTTTAGTATATCCTCATCCTGTACTCATAATTGGGGGTAACTAGATTGAAGTTAAACCTTCGAGAACCACTCTTCCCCTCTTAACTTATTGAAGAGATAATTGATCCTCGACATTGGATACTTATTCATCACCGTCACCTGGTTCATGTGATGGTAATCTACACACACCCTCAAACTCCAATATTCATTCAAGTAAAACAAAACTGAGGCCGCCCAGGGTGGAATGCTGCATCTTACAAAACCTTGGCTATGAAAATCCTCCAAATACACCCACAGCTCGCAAAGCTCTATGGGAGGCATCTGGTATGCTGGTGAGGAAATCAGTGTTTTCCTGGGCTATAAGTCGATGCAGAAGTTGACCTCCCGACAAGGAGGTAATCCCGGAACATCTTCCGGAAAGACGTCCACATACTATTCCAATTCTTCTAGGATATGGATGGTCATGTCATCTTCTATTCTGAGGGTAAGGGTATCCATCTCAAGAGTGATCAGATGCAACCTCCTATGAATGATCCCATTATATGGTGTCTGGGTCACCTTTTCACCGACAAAGGAAAACATTATCCCATTTATGTGGACACACCACACTCCTCGCCTAAAACAATCAATCTGGGAATAGACCGAAGATAGCCAGTCCATACCGAGAATGGCGTCATAATGCCTAGACGCTTCCACTAGGAGGCTCCAACTGAAACTCTCAATACCATGGTTATGGTCACACTATTTGAAAAGGTGTTTCATCATCGAGTCTCTTCCTACAGGTGTCTCTAAGCATAAGTGTCGAGTCAACGACTCTACCAGAATCTAAAGGTCTCGCCCAAGACATGTGGAAAGGAAGGAATGACTGGGACCTGTGTCTATAAGTATGGAAGCTAAGGTAGAGAATACATAGATCGTACCTCAGATTATACATGGAATCCATAGGTCGTACGCCTCGATTGCATGCAGTTGTCCCTGAACCTGTCCCCCCCAGCTCCCTTAGCCTGTAGTGGACCTCTGAGGGTGGTGGTATGAGTAGATCAAAGTGCCTGCCACCACATGCAACTCTCCCATCTGCACTACCACATCTACCACCTGGTAGGTCTGTCTTCTCCACTCTCCAGCTCTACCTCGGTGGTCCATCCACTTCTTATCTTTCGGCATCTCAATGGGTCAGACAGTCTCAAGTAATATGTCCCCTACCATTTTATGAGAAGAATCTCCTCTCCGTATGCTGACTGGATCCACCCTGAGTGCCCTAGACTATTGATCCCATGTCATGGGTCCTCCTGTGATGTCTCCCAAGTCCTAATCCATGTGTCTGATGTCAGCTCCCTGCTGTCGAGGTCTCGACACATGTATGCATGATACTGACTCTCATCGGCTATCCCTGATCTACTAAGAATCTCTTGATCACCAAGCCCTACTCGAGAACTCCAATATAAGTCAAAATTCATAAATTCACACCACTAGCTTTGATGTCATATCGTAGACCTCTCTTAAAGGTCCGATCTCTGACGTACTGATAACTAGCCATATCTATTGTGTACCTGGAGAGGATGGTGAACCTTGGTAAATATTCAGCCACCATCAAACTGCTCGGATGCAGCTGAAGAAGCCCTAGGATACACACCTCTCTCAGCGTAACAACAGAGAACTCCTCCCTAAAGAGTTGCTCAAAATCTGTCCAAGAATGAGTTTCCTCTTTGTGAGTCTACGTGGTCGGAATCCACCATTGTTCTGCAGAACCCTAAATAAGGAATGCTCCAAAGATCACCATATGGTCTTCTGGTGTCCTCATTATATGGAAAACTCTAGTCACCACCCCATGCTAGTCTTCTACTTCCTGAGTGTCAGGCTCGACTTGATACCTAAGGGGTCTCTGTCTCTGAAAATCATGGAGTACGCTCAGCCTAGACCGCTCATCTGTTAGTTCTGCAGGTACCATAGACTACTACACTGGTGGTGGTATATCAGGAGCACCACATGGAGGTAACTCCTAGGGGACTGGTCCCTATTTCTAAGAATTTTCATTGAGGAGGTCATCCTCGTGATTGCGCTACTAAATCCTAGTGGGTATGCATCGCAAAGGAATCCTGTAAAGAAATAGACGTGTCATTGTTATCGAGTATATCTAGATAGCTGAAACGAAGGGAATGAAAAGCAAAACCAATTCCTATATGACGCATGTTCCATTGTCTTATTTCCATGTAACTAGTGTTTTCATATACCGAGTCAAAAAGAAGGTTATCAGAGTCCTGGTGTATGGATACGTCGGCTGCCTCACCGTCACTGGAGTCTCTAGCCTGAAATTCGATCTCGAGACACATAACACTATTTCCCCAAACCGATCTCACATTATCTTGGTCCTATGGTAGAATTGACCACCTCTGATAAGACTATGTCATGACCTTTCTTAGAGGGGTACGCACTGCAACACCCCAAGCCTACCTTCAATAGGCCTGGGGCTGGTGACTAGCACCAAGTAGGCATATTACTCACATGGGAGGAATTTCTTATGTACCTGTACACACACACATCTCCAATCCCACAAATGATGGAATATAAAAACCACTATGGAATAAAATGAATGCATACAACTAAAACCAACAACCAAATTACAACATAACGTAAAGAACTGAAAGTGAACTAGGCCAGAATACATGCCCACAAAAAACAAGAGATTCTGCGAACTACAAGTCCAACCTATAAACACAATGTGGTACTGGGAATAATTCTTGTATCCATAGGCCCCCCTCAGCAGGTAGGGGACTCACAAAGCCCGGTCTAGTCCTGGTCCACCCCGGAGTCCATCAAAAGGCCTCATGTAGGCACAAGACATGACATGTGCAGGCCAAATCTATGTAGGGGTGAGTATAACAATACTCAGTAGAGGGCCCTGAAAAACACAAAGAAAAACAAAAAGTAAAGGTATAACCATATCTATATAGTATATGTCTAATAAGCATATATCAAGAGAAATACAATATAGATATACTCAAAACCTATACCCGAAGTCTAGCGACAAGTCAGACAACATGCAACCACTATTAGGGATTCAGTTTGAAGGATCCATGAAGCACTCATCTAGGAGAACTCACTCCTTGAGTCTGATTGCTCTGATGAAATTTTTTCCAGAATTACTATCCTTCAAGAAAAGTCATGAGAGATAGATACCCTCATTCCGGGAGAGCACACTCTTGATTGGGGAAAGATCACGATACATAGATGAGGATCACTTCTGAAGCCTTTCCGAATACTGTGACTCATCTATATTCACCTTCTAAGTAGATGATTGACATCATTTGGGAATATTAACATCGATACCTAACTATACCTAGTGTCAATAATGGATAGAAGATCGTGCTCCGAGCCTCTTGGAGGGTTACCTAAATCTACCTCCAAAAGTCATGCTGAAGGGATCAAACTCATGTGAATGAAAATGATACCTGACCTTCATTAGATTGAAAAAAGGGGAACTAACCCAAACAAAAACTGTCCAAGAAATGATGGGCAAGACAATTAATCCATTTCATGAGAAGTACACGACGTGTAGAAGTGTCACATGCCCTGTCTTCTGACCTAGAGTACTACACATGTACAACAAACCATGTTGTAAGGCATGTCATGTAAAATGAAACTACCAGGAATGTAGAATGGATCATAAGCTATGTCAATGTATTTAGGGTCTACTCCATGTAAACTGGACATGTGCATGTACCCGGTCTCATCCCATGTATGCCAACCCATGTAATTGGAACACAGTGGGACCCGCGTTACTGGCCTCGCATGGCTGTGTGGTGGAGTACATAGATATATACTCCACCCTATTTCCATGTATCACCTAGGATACCCCCATGCCCTGTGTAAGTATGCACACTTCATGTTCTTTAGAGAACACATCGTGTCATCTCCTCACATACCATAGACCATAATCCGCCACTTAGTCAGACCCACATGTTGTGTTTTTCGGGATACACGCTGTGTGTTCGGGAAATTTCTAGAATCACAAACCTCTGCCGTCATGCCTCGAGTGATGCTTCAATCCATGATCTGTCGATATATTTTCCTAGAAACTCAAAATCCAGGGTCTCCACAACATACTATTGATGTTTCAGGAGGTTTCAGGGCTTTGGTCAGCCCTAAAAACTCGAGTTGATCCACCCATGAGAAGAATGCTCGTAGAAATATCTCTCCCCATCCGAGCTGATTCATCATCCGCCATTATCGTCACACCTCCTCGAGGTCATCATGATGTCCAATATTCAATTTTGGATCATTACGTTGCAAATGGATGCACAAAAATCCATTGTTCATAACCTTATGAAGAACCTGAGGTTAAAAGGGAGGAAGATAAACTATAATGAAAGGAGGAACACACCTCTGTTGTCATTCATCACAGTGTCTATCTTCTATTGTTAATAAGTTTAATAGGAGAATCTAACTTTCAAACCATAGATCACCATATAATCAATTCTCAAATCAAAATCCAAAAAGAAAAGGAAATTGACGCCCTCCTGTAAGAAACCCAATCCACAGATCACCCTGTTTGAGGGTTGATCCACATTCATCATTTAATCCAAGAACGGGGAAGAGAAGAATGGAAATAATAACCCCTACCTTGATTCGGTTTAAGAATGATCGTTGTTTATTTTTCGTTGGTGTGGTCTGTCAAATCCGAGATGCGTTGATTGATTGTGTCATCATCACCCGCCAACAGTTTCTCATCCAAAGTTTCAATGGAAAGTTCTAAATTTTTAGGGTTATGTAGCTAACCCAGCGAACATTCCATAATCGTGTATTTAAATTGTAGGAATTATGTCGTTGCCCAAAAAATGAATAATTTAAATTAAATTTATTGCCAAATTATTTTATTTCCTTTTAAAAGTCCGAAATTTAACTTTTGCAGCAGACCCGCGTCGGTCGATGTTAGGCCCTGCCTAAGGTAAAGTCATTTCTTGGAATGCAATGGTGCTCTCAGATTTCTGATCTAGGAACTTGTTCACATGTTATTATACTTTTTTCAGAAAACCACCTGTGCGTGTTGTTTAAAAGTATAATTTACTTCAAACATTTATTCTGGGTAATCTAGGCCTTAGAATCGCACGCCGTCAAAAATCCTGGTCTTGAATTAATTCTATATAATATTTAAAAATAATACATGGAAAATAAAAGATATTAAAATAGGTCACTCACACCTATGATTAGGTATCTCATTCTCATATTGGGATGTAAATTCCTCTATAGAGGGTAGTTGAGATCTTGTGGGTATTGAGTGGGATTTAGCCACACATTTCCCTTCATCATTGGAATTTTTTTGTTTAGGATGTTCTTATTCATTATTCAGAGGTTTTGGGTTATAGATCCATCTCTAATTCATTATACATGTTGTCTTAGCATGCACATTCAGATATCCTACCTCTTAAGGCATGAAGACAACATTAGGTCCCATTACATTCACATCATAGAACACATCATTTTTTTTGGGATTTATGGTGATGATGTACGATATGTTTTAATGGTAAAAGGTTGGTACCCTATCACTATCCACATGGTAGGGGAATTATGGACTACTTAATCCACATTTCATCATTGAAAAATGATCATTTACTTGACCCATGTTTATATAGGACCATTTCTGAATTACAATAAATAATGGTTTTTAACTCCATTGACATATGTTGACCCTATATTGATATATTTATAGTGAAATAAAGGGAGTTTTTTAATATATTTCGATCATGAACCAAATGAAATAGGTGTGGCTCGCTGTGGGTGGAAGGGATGGGATACTTACTAAGCATATTTTCCTTGTAAATACATAATACTAAACTCTTTTTGGCTTATGATAATGAAAAATATCCCTCCATCACTATTTTATATGGTTGATTAGGAGCCATTATTATAATTTTACAATTATAATATCGAAGTTGTATGTACTTTTAAAGATGAATTGATTGCTCATGAGATGGAAATTGTGATGTAAATGGCCTCATCCCTATGGGATTGGGTTGATTTAAAAACTACCACTGATTCTTCTAGGACACTCTAGTTTCAATAATTTGGAGTATTCAAATATTTTTGTTCAATAGAAATGTTCAAATATCATAAGGTATATTCCAACTGATTGGGTTTTACCTTATTTGAATGAGAATTTCAGCCCAATCATATTACTTATCCTTTATTAGAATATACTGATAATCCTCATATATGGGAGATAGAATGTATAGTTTCTATAGAGTACACACCTATTCATACTAATCCTGGTTATATGCTACCCTGGGTATTAGAATAGTGATATGTTCCCCTACCTATATCTATACTACTATCAGAATATGCCTGCATAGATATTTGTTTGGTTTATAGAATGTTGTGTCACTTTAACATTGTCTGTGAAGGAATATAAGCCTCCACATTTTCCTTCTCACAAATATAATCGAATATGTCTCCATGGATTAAGGGATATAATTCCACTCAATTCGTCCTTGTGACACCTAAATATGATAATGGGACTCATGTGTGCGGGAAGGAATATGTGCCTCTCCAATGCTTTCTAATATAATGTGTTTTGACATGATCTGAGTGAGAAGGTATATGATCATGATCAATGGCCAACAATATAATATTTTGATGTTGTTCTTTATTGGAATATATTATGTGTTCACACCATAATTTATCCACTTCTTTCCATGCCCATCGAGTCATCCTTTCCAACCATGCATGACAATCTGGGGTGGAAATCTATGAAGCGGTTCCCTCACTAGGTTATCAAGGGGAACTAGTGGGATGGTACTGGAGATAGAAGAGGACATGATCCCTCTTATGGCACTACTAAACCTCAATTGATCAATATTAGACTTCTTGAACCATTGTATAATTTTATGTATGGTGTTGATTTTCATGCTCTCAGGATAATATTTCCAAGCCGTTGGTGGTGGTGATAAATATAACTAATTTTGTTTTCTCCTACCTTGAAAAATATATAAATGTTGACTTCATCTCCTAGGGACCTGTAATTTTATTCTTGATTTTCATGATCATTCCATTATAGTGATATTCCTAGAACATCGGTTTATCAACCTAATATTGAATTCGTTAGGTGGGTGATGTTTTTTTTTCAAAATACATAGGTTACTGTTATATCATTGGATCGATGAAATTATATATATTAAGAAACCCTCTCTGGACAGGGTGGTTTTTGTGGAAGTTTTTTATACAATCACAAAGTCAATAAGGAACAAAGCCCCCAATTAGTGTGTTTTCATAACTGTGGATCATGCATAATTAATTATGCATCGGTAACATAATTGTTCTTTCTATGTTGTCAGTTCATGCATTTATCCAATGTGGAATATTTATAGTGGGAATGACCTATTTTATGGGAAAAATCATATATTATAAAATTAATTAACACCAGTCCTACTATTGTTTTATGTGTAAGAGACACAAAAAATAGATCAATGTTTCATCGATATATCCTTTTTGTTATTTAACACATTCACATTGGGTTCACCATTTTTGTTAGCCTTGAATGTGCAGTAGAAAAATGGATGGATGAGAATATGGAAATATATACTTATTAAATTGTGAATTTGATGACATATTTTATGTATTTCCCATCATTTTATTATTTCCATTTTAACATTATGTTCACTATAATTACTTCAGAAAAATATTTGGGGACAATGAATGATTGCTGGGAAGTGTTATTTTATGGTTTCTTAATAATTAATGTTGGGTTGACAATTTTTATCTCTCATGTAAACTACAAAAAAATAACATATCCTCAATATATCATAAGACTTCCCTCATATGTCAGGTGATTTTTTTGGGTTTCAAACCAAATGATGCATAAGAATTCACATTGGTCAAAAGGATGTGAGGTTGTTATCATCTTACCCATTAATGGGTAATTAGTTCCTACTATGACAATATCTTATAAATATAGGATATAATTGAGAACATAATCCAAATACCGACAATTGATTGGTTACCCTAATAAAATTCATAGGTGTTGAATCCTTCTACATGTAAATCGGGTCTTATTAATGAAAAAATTTGTATGTATCCATGTTGGTCCATATATTTTCAATTATTTCATAGAAATGATTAGATGTTTGTTTTTTAAGACATATATCTAAGAACTCTAGTGATTACTTCCATTTAGGGAGGTTATTTGGGTTTCTAGGATGTATAAAACATCAGATATGCATCTTAGGTATCATGTGAGAAATTGTTTTCAAACACACACAGTTCCTTTCAATCTAAGTTGTACAACATATCTTTATTCATCAAGTATGTATATTAGGGAACATAGGTATAATTTACAGAGATTGAGCTTTAGGAAAGAATCATATAAATCTTAATTATAACATGAATTATAGTCTTTGTAGTTATCTCTATCTTCAACCCATATAGGGTTTGATATTGAATATTTTTACTCATGGTCATTTTTTCCATAGAGATTACCAAAATGAGAACACCTTCGTGAAATAAGAAAAGGTAGACACCATTTTGTGGAGGGATTTTAATCATTCCATTGAATAAAGAATACACGCAATGGTATCCCTTATTGTGAGAATATCATAGTTCTAGTTATATGAATGTTTCAAATATTCATTCCCATGTGAGTCATTCTTGGTATGAGAAAATAGGGATAACTAGTAATCGGAATCACTACATATAGATATGTGACTTATACACTCAGTTAGACATTATGAAACACTTCATATGGAGCTCTGTGCATAAAATGGAATCATACAAATCCTATATATATATATATATATATATTGAAATAGAGTCCTCATAGTTCAATTTGATTCACAATCCACAACTAGATAAAGACTAATGATATACCCATTGGGTGTGGGTCCTATGAAAAAGAATACCAGGGACATAAAATGAAGTGTATAACCATATATGATCCTCTTTATTATCCACTGTTGAAAAATAAATTAATATAGATTGAAATTGGTTTTTGTGACCAATTATATTCAGTTTTTTGGATATAAAGGGGCTTCCACCTTGGGGAGTTCTCATAATTTGTGTGTATACATATTTAGTTATATAAACTTCCCACATGTAGGGAGATTTCTCATTATAATAATTATATTTTTCAGTTCACAAAATTTATGGGTACATGCCTCCGTATTTCTGGTGGACATGGATGACATGTTTGGGGTGTCAGCCGCACATGTCAAGGGAATTTTCCTAACATATGTAGTGGTGTATTATTAACATATCTAGTGGTATTTTAATTATTGAAACTAACATTACTAAGGGCTATCAGATGGTCATTATGGAAAGTTATGAGGACATTACATGATCAAGATGGCATGTCTAGAAGCAATTGCTTGATCTTCTTAACATGTCCAAAGGGAATCAAATGAATTTAATAACACATCCAATGGACATCGCATGAACTAGGAGATTTTTAGAAATTCTATCACATGATATACCTATTATGTCATATGGATTCATGTTTCCAAGATTGCATGTCTAAAGGAATTATAAAAAATTAGATGGCATGTCTGATGTAAATTCACATGATCTTCATATCAAGTGCAGAGGGAACCCTTAGACTTGGATGCCATTTGTAGAGGAAATTTAATGATTTGGATGACATGTCTAGAGAACATTCTATGAGTGTTCTAACATATCTAAAGTTTGAATATTGACAAGGGATCTGATTACACGAATTGAATGACCCATATGTGTAAATATAATTATCACCATCATCATAAGATGTTTTTATCATTTTCAAACATCTATAATATAAATGAACCAATGTTCAAGATATAGCCTATTAAGGTCACATGTGACCATGTTGAGGAAAAGAATTCATTATCATTATCTAGACAACATTCTATATGTCCTATGTGTTTTCAATGGATTGATCATGGAATGTGTACAAATATAATTTTTAATAACATAAGACATTCCCTATTGTTACCTCATTGAATAGTATTTTGATTTCATTGTTCTACATGATAATAAGACTTCTCTTCGATCATTGATCACATTTGTGTGTTTTCAATATCAGGGGGTGTAATTTATAGTCATATATACCACATATCTCTACTGATTTTGATATTTCTTAATTTACATATATGAATTGACATGGTGTTGGGAGAAATGCATGATAGCATCATAAGACCATTGAGGGGTAATGTGATTACATGAACATAAGAGAGTTAACCGACTAGGTGTCACAATCATGTATAGTATCATGCACATGATAAATGGATCACATACTTTTGTTGAAGATTAATGTAGAGTATTTTCATGTTAAATTTCCAAGAATAATTGTTTTCTGGGATGGTGGTGTTTGTGTATGAGTTTCAATGTCTAGGGCTAACATCATATGATTATCATTGAAAAAGTAGTGCATGTCCAAGTGTCAATGTCGAGGCCGAAATTACTAATATTTTCATGAAACAAATCATGCATGTTCGAGGAGCCATATCAATCCCACTTATCCAAGTATTGGATTGAAAAAGGAATTGATGCCTTCTTGACTTGGGATTACATGTAAATTAGAACATATATCCATTGGTTTACAGGATATACCAGAGTACATGACAATGGATGATCACATGACTCAATTGTATATCTATAAATGTTCACATGAATGTTATTCATGGATGATGGAATACATTATATTACCATGCAGAGGCATTATGATACCCATGGATTTTCACGCTAATATCAAATGAAAAGGAGGCATGTGCCCGAGTCTCATAACTGATGCCTCACAATTGAATAACATTACTAGTTAGGGCTTGGTAGTCACATGACAGAGGGTGTCCATATGTTGGTGTCCCATTATTTTTAATTTATTATGTGATTTTGTGACCTCTATGTGATCTTTTTGGGGGTTCTTATGATGGGTTATCAATACTTCATGGATACATTCCCTCATGTATGTTCTTTAACCCATTTTCCTAGCATTCAATTATTTTAATTTACTTTTATCCACTTTATCCAGTATCACCTAATGTGTGTTTTTTCAAGAATGGTATGTGTTTATTTAGTAAATAAAGAAAAATATTGTTGTAAAATTAAATAGTGGAGGTACTGTGTGAACAGATTATCTTAAAATATCTGTGTCTATAGTAATTCATCACGAATATGTGATGCTGAAGTTGATATGTTATTACATGAATGCTTCATAGAGAGGTTCAAATGGTTAGCTTCGTGTGATAATGCTTTCTACGATCTCATGATACTCGGGTGTACCATAACTCATCAAAGGCGCGATGTTTCAAACTACGATTTGGGTTTCTATCGTGATGACACATGATGTATTTGATGGATTTGGGTGAATGTGTGGCTTGTTAGTAGAAACGAACTAAACAACTATCCAAGATATTCACATGATAAGTATCAATAAATGAAATCTTTTCAAACGATTAGAGATAAATTATTTTTCCTTTGAGACATGTGATTTTATAAAATCATCTCATCAGTGACATTATTTGATCATGTATTCCTTGGGAACTCTTGTAGTGGATTCATTTGACAACACATGATTATTTAATCATATGAATAATCATGTGAAAAAATATAACATTTGGTCATGAGTTTTTTGATGAAAAAATGATTTATGTTATTTTTAAAGAATTATAGGAGGTCTTCATGTAATGGGTACTACATGAAGGCTTTGATACATTGAAGAAATAGTGCTTGAAAGATATAGAATCCATGATTTTTGGCTCAATGGATATGAGATCACATGATACTTGATCATTAATGTGATTGGAAAATTTAATGTTATATATATCATGTAAGGTAAATATATAACTTTAATAACTAACACTTTGAAAATTTTTATGTTGGGAACTTAAATACATTATCAACAGACATCAGTTTTGGTAGAATATGGTGCTGGTTTAGTCGTATTCTCAAGTTGAGTGAGAAATATGCATGGTTCTGGACATCAAAATAGTGCTATTAAAAAGTTTGGTGATTATGAATAATTGGGGGAAAATGTATTGTAAAAATCAATCCACTAAGATTAATTACATTAGATAGATTCAATTTTATCTGTATGTTTTTTATTAGATGAATAGTTTAGTATGTGATGTAGTAATACCCCATATACATCGAGATCAGTGAGAGAGTGGAAAAATTATTCGTCGTTTTATAAATCATCCAAGTCAGAAGTGGGGTCCACACCAACAACACTACACCCATAACCCCACCTGTCATGTAATTTCATTTCACATCACAGTTAGGTACCACCTACATAAAACATGTGCACTTATAGAATATAATATTATGACACACACATTTTAGCTTTGCTAAAAGGATGTTATGGATCTCAGGCATTGTTGAGTCGATGTAATTCCCCGACCACATAATCTTAGTGCTAGTGTATTATTACAATACATTGGCATTATTAAAAGGAAATAAATACTAAAGGAACAATAATTTCAGTATTCTTGGAAAGATAGATTATATACATGATACCCTTAATACATTGAGAAATAAGAAACAAAATATTGATACAAAATAAAATGAACTAAACTGCATCCATTAATGCTTATTCAATGATTTATTATTCATAAACTATGGAAAAGAAACCTAATAAGTGTGAGATTAAATTCTCAGTAAGGGTATATAAATAGGAACCAATAATGAATCACTGAGAATATATTAACACCACAAGATGAATAACTAATAACCCATTCCATTATAATAAATAAATAAGGTAATATCATAATTGTGAGTTATAAACCTAAAATTTATTCCATTTAAACAATGAATTGAAAATGATATGTAAAAATATATATGTTGGTGAAAAATATCATTGATGAATAATAACTGAATAAATATTTATGAAATGATAAATTATCGATATCTATATCATATCCCCAAAGTCTTCATGAAAAATATATAATACATTCAAGAATTCAAGAAGATAATCTAATTATTTCAAGGTTTCATGTCAAAAATCTAGTAATGTCAAGGATCTATTCCAGGAGTCTAAAAAAATCAAGGCTCCATCCATGAATACAAGGTTTTCTTGGCCCTAGAATCTAATACTATCGAGACTTCATTCAAAGAATCTAATACTATTCGGGCTTCATATTAAGAATCTAATACTTATAAAGGGAACACCATAAGTAAATTGGTATAATGTTTATAAAATATTTGAATACAAGATTGATATTATTTTTATTTAAGTAAATATTCATTGAAAAATGAATAAATTAATTTGATCGATTCAATAAGATGTTAAGAATCATGAAAAGTAAGTGATATTACATTGATAATCATTATGAATATGCTTTAGAAAATTAATCATTAAACATCCCAATGTGTCCCAAATCACTTGGAACATTTAATTCATAATCCAAATGAAGTATAATTTTTCATACAAAGAAGAAAAATTATTCATGATATAAGGTTTAAATGTGGAATTATATGTTAACTATTTAAAATATGTTAATAACTAAAAAACCACAATAATGTTTATAATGTCATATATTAACTTTATAAAATACTTTATTACCTGTTTAGTAACACTATTTCATTATTTTGACTAATTCGGGCATTAATTGCCCACTTTTCTCGACTACGTTTGGACTTATTATTTAGTGTCTTAATTATATATATCATGGTTTTATCATCTCCATAATTTAATACCTAACTAAATTTTAATATATATTCATTAAATATATTTTTTAAATATTTTATAGTATTTTGAGATTACAAATGAATTGCTCAGTTCATGGGTATGATAGGTCATATGTACGCATGAACACTACTTTAATTTATTTGTTTTATTAAATGAATTAAAACTAAATGAATGAAATTTATATTATAATTATAGTATAATATATATTTTATATTATATATATATGTTACATAGGTTTCTTATAACTAACCATTATATATTCTGTGTATGGTAAAATAATTCACATATCTCAGTGTGGGCGGTAGTCTACAATTCCTCAAATGAAATTCTCATAGTTAAAAAATTAGGAATGAATGGAGGTATGTTATAAATAAATATTACAGAATAATAGGACATCATAAATATAATATATATATATATATATATATATATATATCTTATATTAATATTGTTTCCATCATAAAGGTCACCATGACTTGTTTTATGAAAAAATTGCACAATCATCATTTCATGAGGCTGTATTTTGTCGTCCACTGAAACAATATGTTTGTTACCCAGTAGATAGAGGTGTGTGTATGTTCTAGTAAGATCCACATAGTAACAACATACTAATATTTTTATGAAATGGTTATTTATGTGAAAATAGAATAATAATATTATATGGAGTTTATAATTGAAATGAAATTAGAAAGCATGAGAGAAAGTGTTACCTATTACTCGGGTAACATTTATTGGTTTTTAAAAAAAGATTTCTCAGAAAGTGTTCTTCCTAAAGGGATTATTCTAATAGTGGGAGTATTTTTTGGAGACAATTTGGGAAGGTACTGTCCTAACTTTGTTAGTTTTTGAGGTGTTAGGTATGTAGAGAGGTGGTGGCCTTTTATAGGGAATGGAAGTGACACTTTTTTAAAAACCAAATGGTATTCTATAATGGGTGGTCTATTATACTTAAAATTCATAAAAAATGAGAAAACATTGGATTAAATTAAAATAATGTTTAATGATAACCTAATACACAAAAAATATTTTTTTTGATAATTTGGTTACTCATCTTCTAAGATTCCCAAATTTTGTCATCTTCATTTTTATTAAAGAATATAGTTTTCTAATCAAATTTATCAAACCATTAAGATTATATTATAGTGAAAATTATTATAATATGTATATAAAAATAATTATTAAAATTATATATAATTTATAGAATACTATTCCAATGTTTAGTGGAAATTAATTTCAAAACAAAATCATGTGACATACTGAAAGGTTTGTTTAACGTGGAATGTGTTAAAAACTTTTTTATAGTATATGGTTCAATATGATAATTATAAAATACTAATTGTTAAATTTATATACTATATTTAATAATTATGAAGACTTAAAAATAACATAACGTAATATTGTAACTTTATTAATTTTAAATCATTTAATTAGATTCATTTATTGTAAAATAACAGTAATATCAATTTTGAATTATTTATTTAATGTAAATTTTAAAATATTAATCATTTATTTAATTTCACATATTTTAGTATAAAATATTTTTAACATGATATAATATTATAGAAAAAATACAAATTCAATAATTCAATCAATTGACTTTACTTTTAGTATTTATTGTATCAGTTATTTTAGTTAATTATTAACTAAATAATAACTACATTGGCCTTTATTAAAAATTTTATGTACATAAACCTTATAAAAAAATTATTGGTAATTTATTATGATAATATTAACCCATATATATCTCAACATGATATATATACCTGAAAATATAATTTTTATTACATATCTAAATGTTTTATAATTGTTAAAGTTATACAAAGTTCACTTTTTGACTTTTTTTCTTACTAAAAATTTTATATGGTGAAATTCCATTTAATAATATCACAATAACCCATATACTACAAAATAAGTGATGAAATGGTAAAATTATTAGTATCCAGTGGATTTTCGACATGTGACCAAGTCATTTTGGTCCATAATATTATTGTGTAGTTTGTGAAGAAGCTTAATCATAACTTAATCAACATAATTAAACTTAATCACATCCACTAATCATTTTGGTCAAAACATTAAGTTGATATTTTTAGAACACAAATATAAAATTAATTATATTTTTACGTATTGAATTTTATAAATTCATATCACATAAGGGGGGAATATTAAGATTAACACTAATCCCATACACATTGAGAAATAACAGGTTTTTAATGTAGAAAAAATGTTCAAAAGTTTGTTAATATGTTACATTAAATATTTAAGTAATATTGATTCTAATGAAACTAATTATATAAATAGATTTATAATTGATATAATTTTACACTAAAAAAAATCTGTAATATATTTTATAATTAATAAATATTTAATCTAAAATATTTTTTTAACTAAACTGCAGTATTTATTACTATTCATAAAAAATATTGCATCTAAAAAAAATCCCTAAAATCCACCCTAAGTTAATTTTGACATTTTGAGTTTGAAAGTTTTGTTTATTTTTAAAATTTAAATTTCAAAAACCATCAAGATCTAGTTTTAAAATATATTCATCTTTAAAAGGTGGTAAACCTCAGTCTTTATTTTAATGTATGTTAATTTAGTGTTGTATCTAGGGTTAGTTGAACATTGTGAATAAAGAATTCCAAAAATGTATTGTTATTATTAAAGAATAATATTGTTATGTATTGGGGTATCACATTCTCCCTTGATTAACTATATTATGCACTCTCAATTTGAACATGATCTCTATAATCTATGGATTGAAAATAAACAATTTTTGAAAGACCCACTTTGAAATAAGGGACAATATCACATTTTCTTAATATGAGAGAATGTAAATTACAATGGTCACATGTTTAAGTTATCTAGTAGGATAACATAGGTGGGATATAAATGTACAAATATAGAAGAATAATCTATCCATCATGTTCTATTGGAGAGTGCTAGATAACATGGTTTGGAGAAAGTTAATAATCACAAGGCCATAAATCTACGATGATATAAGTGTCCAATTGATTCATTGTAAAATGAAGTTATTAAGACAAAATTTTAGGTTTAAGGATCATTTCATTATACAGCTAATGAATTAATTCAATTTTTAATAATATAAGGAAATATATGTTTCTATTAACATAATATTTTACTTTTATTACTCATTAAAATATTTCTATCTCATCTCTTAGCACATGATACAACATATAGTGAATTAATACATTACTATCTAAAATATCACCATATGATAATCTTAATTTTTTTTATAAATCCTTAAATTTTCAAACATATTATGATCTAATCATTTATAAATAAATGTAACTTAACTTCTAATGTGAACACATTATTTTATTTTAATAAACATAAAGAAACATTTAATAATCACATTCCAAATATGTGAATAACTTCATAATTTATCATTTTGAAATATAGAAATAACTCAAATTACCATAAAATATTATTGGAAAAATTAATTCTTCACTATTTCTTACATATGATATATGATATTGGATATATTTCTTATATCCAAAAGTGTTATAAAATCCATCAATGATATCATATAAAACTTGTCGATAAGTCTTTAAGCAGTTCCAATGTAGTCAGTAATTTTTGAAATCATAAATTTCTTCATTTTTATCACAATATATTATGTATTTTATATAGATCCATCATTTTTTATACAAAACATGTAAATATTTTGTGAATAACATTTATTTGTACCATTAATCATATGATTCTCAAATCCAAAATGAAAATGTAATCTAGTAGAATCCCTATATATTCCATAATTCTTACAACTAGAACATTGATGATAAAATATTTGAATGACATAATTATTGAACAGAATATTATTAATTCATCATCATATGTAGTTTTATAATAATTTCTTCACTATACAATATCATTATCTAGGGTATATTCTATTTACTCTTGGGACATTGATTCACATAGTATCCCATATTTTTATAGTGGAAGCATTTTACTTTTGAATCATTTTTCATTCCCTTGAAAAAATGAAATTAGTTTCCTTTTTTACAAACATATAATAAACCTCCATTCCCATCAAGTACCTATAAGGGTGATTAGTTCCACAGTTATCACATGTGGTAATATCCTTTATTCCCATAACCTTCTTTGACTCATTCCGTTTTCCATAGTACCCATATAGCATCTTATTATCTTTGATTCCATTGAAGAGATAATACATGGAGAATTATTTAACCATATAATCATCAAATGATATTATGTCCTCATACAATGAGGATGTTTTTGGGAGCATATTTCCCTTAGAAATTTCTACTTATGATTATGAAAATTTTCATTCTTCTTACTATTCATATCATGTGTATCTATGATGTTCATGTTCCTTCTACTAGTTTACATTTATAAATAATGACATAAATTTTCATAGCTCATAACATTGTGAAATTTATATAACTCTAGAAATGGTATATCATATAACATAATTTTATGCACCTTAAATATGTATATCATAAACATTGGTTACTTTTGGGAAATTATTACTTCTAAATCCTTTCTAATGATAGGTAAACAAAATTTGAATATCCAAATCATATCCCCAAAGAAGTGTTAAACTAGGTATGTATTAAGGACCATTATCATTTACCATGTTACCCCTAATTAATGACCAAAACAGCGGGTTTGATTTTTTACTCCTAGGTAAATATATACCAGAAGCACGTCCACTTGTACTGTCTAGACAGAGATGTATTTCTAAGAATACACACATAATATCTACATTTCCAAAATTATAGGATGTTCTTGTATACTTATCCTCAATTTCTATCTTAAGGTTGTCTTCCCAAATTTATATTTTATAAATCTAGTTTCCAAGGTTATGGATATATGTCCTTTTATACAAACTATATCGCCCTGACCCCAAATGCTCAAAGTCCATGGATTGTTTCGTTACACTGGCATTATTACAAGAATATAAATCCTGAAGGACTATTAGTTTAGAAGTCCTAGATAGCCAGATTACATTCATCATACCAAGAGTTTATTAAAAAATTTGAAATACAATCATTAAACATAATAAAATGAAATGATTAATATCATTGAATTCCTATTCAATGATTTTTTTTCATAACATAGAGAAATAAACTTAATAAGGGTGATCTCAAATTCATAGTAATGGAATGTAAAGCATAATAAATAATTAATATATGAAAATAAAATAACATGGAATGTGATTAATAGATAAATCATGACATTAAAATTAAAAGATAAGGCAATATCAGAATGGAATGTTAGAAAACTAAAACACATGCCCTTTAATCAATGAAAAAAAATGAAATGTAACCATAGGTATATAGATGAAAAATATCATGGATGAATAATAACTAAATATTAATGATGGAAATAATAAATAATTAATATCTATATCCTACCCAAAAGGATTCATTCCAAGGATCAAATACATACAAAGATTCATGCCAAGAATCTAATACTTTCAAGTATTTTTTCCAAGAATTTAATAATGTCAAGGATACATGATAATAATATAAAACTATTAATGCTTAATTCCAAGTATATAATTATTTCAATGCATAATTCCACAAATCTAATACGGGAAAGGCTTCATTCCTATAATTTAATAATGTCATGGATTCATGCCAATAATATAATACTTTTGAAGTGAACACCACAGAAAAAATAACATACGATTTAGGAACTATTCATATCCATGAAATATGATATGGGTATTTAAGTAAATTTTCAATAAAAAATTATTAAAATAATGTGATTGATTCAAGAGGAAGTTAACAATAAAAAAAGTAAATGTTCTTATAATAATAATCATTAATAAAATGCTTTAGTAATTAATCATTAGACATCCCAAAGTATACCATACAACAAGGAACATTTAATTCAAAATACCCATGATGGAAATTTTTTAATACGTTGATGAAAAATGATTTGTTATATAATGTTAAATGGGGCAATAGATACACAATAAAAAATAAGTGGTTTATATTTCATTTTCCTTATGAATGTAAATGTAAGATAAGAATCCCATACTAATGTGTGTAGATTTTGAGTAATGGGCTACATGAAAGAGTAACATATAATGAAACATTTAATATCATTAAATAAAGGTAAATAATTATATAATATATCAAAATGGAAGGTAGGTATACCAAAAAAAATAAGCGAGTGTTTAATATCACATTTATCTCGTAGGTGTAAAAAAGTGAGATGAAAATCACTTACCAATGTTGTAACAAATTAATTTGGAATCCAAAATGTATTAATCATTAAAGAAAACTTTTAAATACAATTATTATAATTTTTTTCATTATATTATTTGTCAATGAGGTAGTATCTACACCATATATAATAAATTAGGTGTAAAACGGTTAAGTATGCCATATGAAATGAAAATGGGAAAATAATCCCTTACCAATGTGGTAAAAAATGAATTGGAAAGCCCAAAGTTAGTAATCCATTAATAAAAAATTTAAATACAATGATTATAACAGAATCCATTATAGTATTTGTAAATCTGAATGTATTTAAAGAATATATAATAAAATAGCTATAAAATAATTAAATATGCCTCAAGTGTTGAAAATGAGACACGAATCCATTACCTTAACATTTCTACAGTTGTGTGGTCACAAATATCATGAATATCTGGCTAATTTATGTCAATAACCAATACCAAAACCACATAAATTGTTATGACACCATATACTAAATTCTTAAAATATTTTATTACATGTTTGTTATCACAGTTTCATTATTTTGACAATTTCGGGTGTAAATTACCCTGTTTTCTCAAGTATTCTTTTACATGTTATTTAGTGTTTTTATTAAATTTATAATGGTTTCATCATATATATAATGTAAAAAATGAATAAATTATCTTATATATTCAGTAAATTTATATTTTTAATAGTGCATAATATTTGGAGATTAGAAATGAAGTGCTATGTTCATGGAGACGGCAGAACATACGTACACATGACCGCTACTTTCATTGAATTTTTGTATTAAAATAATTATAAATAAATTATAAATACATATATTATAAATCCAATATAATATATATGATATAAATATTCTACATATCATTATTATATACATCCTTTATAAGTTCCATGTATGGTATAACGAGTCAAATCGATTTGAGGCGGGGATATTTTACACTTCCTCAAACGAAATAATCATACTTCCAGAACTGGGAAAGTAGAGAGGTATGATATAAATAAAAATTATATAATAATAAAGAATAATTATCAATATATATAACTTATATAAATAGTGTTTCCATCATAATGACCACAATGATAGGAACTAGGGAGAAATTGAACAATCATTGTTTCATGAGGCTGTATTTCATTGTACTAAAAAACAGTATGTATGTTACCAAGGTATGTGAAAATATAGGTCAAAAACAATATCATAGAAACATATTATTATATTTATGATACTGTATTTTATGTAATAATATAATAATAATATTATATGGAGTGGATAATGGAAGATAAATTAGAAAGTATGAGAGAAGGTGTTATCTTTTAATCAGGTAACTTCATTTGGTTTATATAAAAATGATTTTTATTAAAGATTTATTCCCAATGGGATTCATCTACATATATAGGAGGGTTGTTGGTAGATTACTTGGGAATTTTTTCACAGATCATAGTTGGTTTTAGAGGTGTTAGGAATGGGGATAGATGGTGGCCTTTTATATGGAAGGGGGAGTTGCACTTTTGTAAATACTAAATGGTATTCAATAATGGGTGGTATATCTGACCTAAAGTTATTAAAAAATGAAAAAAAAGTTGAATAATGAAATATAATGGTCAATTAAACCCTAATACAAAGAAATATTTTCATTTTAAAAATTTGGATTCCAAACTTATGATATTCCACATATTTATCATTTTGGTTTCTATTAAAGATTTGAGCTTTCGAATCTAATTAATATAACCATTATAAGTATATTAATGTGAGATTTATTATAAAATATAGATCCAATAAATAATTAATATTATATATATTTTATTGAATAAAATTACATAGTGTTTTGGACATTTATTTTAACATAATCACAAGAGACGTGTTAATACACGACTTAAACCCGGACATTGTTAACAACAGTTTTATAGTACATATTTATATATGTTAATTATAAAATATTAATTTGGTACATTAATAGAAAATATATAATATTTACTAACACTTAAAATCACTTGGTATAATATATTAGTTTAATTAATTAATAATCATTTTGTAATATTAACTTACTATAAAATAATAATATTATCAATTTTGACATTATTTATTTAATATTAATTATAAAATATAAATCATATGTTAGAATTAAAATATATTTGGTTTACTTTTCTGAATAATGATATATAAGTATAAAAAATAAATAATGAAAATAATTCAATCAATTGACTTCACTTTTAACATTTATAGTATCCTTTATTTTAGTTAATTATTAAATAAATAATCAAAACAATGGCGTATCTTAAGAATTTTAAGTACCTAAACCATTTATAAAAATTATTTTTAATTTATTATGATAATAATAACACATATATATTTCAAAAGGATATATATTACCTAAAATATAATTTTTTTACATATCTCAATGTTTGATAAATGTTAATAGTAAAGAATGTTTTAGTTTTGTCTTTATTTCTAACTTATCTTTTTTTTATAGGACACTTCAATTTAATAATATCACAATAACCCATATATTTAAAAATGTTGGGAAATTTTCAATTTATTGGAAGCCAATGAATTTTGTACCTATTTCCTTGTCATTTTGGTTCATAATATTAAGGTTTAGTCTCTTATTAAGTTTAATCATAACTTAATCAATGTAATTAATATTAATCACATTAACTAATCATTTTTGTCAAAAAAATATGTTCATCTTATAAGAACCAAAATAAAATATTAATTAAATCTGTGTACTTCATATTTTAAAAATTAAAATCACAAAAGTGGAAATATTTATATTATCGGTAATCTCGTTGATGGGGAAAAATAATAGGGTTTTAATATAGAAAAAACACTCAATGGTTTGTTATGTTTTCATATTGAATTTAATTTTATAATTGATTATAAATAACATATTTTCATAAATAGATATATAATAGATATAATTTTACTATAAAATAAATCAGAAATATAATTTAGCAATTGGAAATATTTAAATAAAAATGGTGTTTTTAACTAAATGACATTAATTTTCACTAATCATCAAAAAATGATGTTTCTTAGAAAAGTCCAAAAATATCAACCTTTGATAATTTTGACATTATGAATAAAAAAATGATTTTTATTTTTAAAAATAAAACTCATAAAAGTTTCAAACTATAGCTTTAAAATAGGTTCACTATTAAAACATAATAAAACATGGTTTTGCATGTAACACCAGTTAATTCATTGTCGTATGTAGCTTAATATTAACATTGTGTATAAATCATGGCAATGAAAAAAAAATTATTATAAAAGGAAAATATTGTAATGTTTTATGGTGTCAATGATGACTCCTTATTGTGCACTGGATTAACTGGCCTACTAGTTTCCTTTGATGGTCATTTTGTTTTCTGTTTTAATACAAAAACATATATAGAATAATTTTTTAAGAAACAATTAGTAAGATAATGTAAAAATAGGTGTACAATAATAATGAAAACCCATTCACAAGCCTTCTAATTTAGGGATGAAAATTTCATTTCCCCCACGAAATGTGTATCATTGTTTTTTGTATAGGATTCACACTTATCAATACACTAATATAAAAGTTCTAGGTTAACATTTATAGTTCTAACTGAAACTAATATAGAAATATTGTTTCGATTAAGGGGGTATAATTTCTATCAATGGAATGATAAATTACAGTTTGAATAACCCTTTTTATAAAAATAATAATCATTTTACACATACCAAGAACATGGAAGTGTGAAGTGAGTAAATTTAAACTCCCCACTTAGAAAATATGTGTTCTTGATGAAACCTCACCGATGGATTTTATTAATTTAGTTTATATTTATGAGATATAATAAATTTATTAGAATTACATGAGAACAAATAAAAATAATATATTTATAATTAACATTATTTTCCAGGATCTACAACATAATAAATTCATCACTATATTTTCTCCAGGTTAGTAACCACACCCAGTGATGAGGAGAACCATGAAATAAATTTTCATTGTTCACTCACTAGAAAAAATTACTTTTTTACTTTTCTGAATGTAATTTTATTTAAAAGGAAAAAAATTGATAATGGGATTCATTATGAAAAAATAACGTCACTACATCATACACTCAAAATCCCCTTTTGTCCTAAAAATGAGAAAAAATGAGGATTTACCAATATAATATATGACACAATAATTTTTTTTAAAAATGAATATGATCGATAGAATATAATAATTGAAAAATAATTCATAAACATTCTAGTAAATATTACATTATTTATATATGAAAATTATAATATATCCATCTAATTTTTGTAAAATAATAGGATTAACCATATTTTTAAATATATGTATAATGTTCTTATTGAATGAAAATTTATTTTTTATTTCTTAGGAAATAAGAATTTAATTTTTGGTAAAGTAAATTTATGTTCTAATGAAATGTTTCTCTATAAAATGATTCATATTTCCATTTCAAAGAAGATAATAATATAAATATATTCAAATGTTTGAATTGGTGTTTCATTTAAAGGATATAATTTTGGAAATCCACATATAAAAATTAGCTTATTGTTAAAGTTGTATATTTCTCTGAAATCATGTATTTTTCAACATAAAATGAACAAATGTAATTTTTATGGAATGTTTTATTTTAATTTAATTTTATTATAATGTAATATTCTATTTTGGATTATTTTTAAAAATTCATTACATATATTTTTTATTAAATATTGAATAATTATACTACATAGAATGAATTTTATACTTGAATATGATATAAAACAATATTATTATTAAAAATTCATTTTTTATAACATATTTCTTATTGTTTTCATGGTTTCATTTTATATTTATTTTCCCACATTCTTGACTAGAATCTTTAAAAAAAATACATATTTGGAATCAATATGATTATAATTTGTAAATATGTTCCTTTTATTTTGGGTCCTTACAAATTGTTACCATTAAAAATAATTATCATCATGCTATGAGTTAACAATGTATTTGAGGTTAAAAATAATATGATTATACTTAATAATAGAATTTACATATTGCTTTTATAAAATTAGATTACATTTCTTTTTCACATGTATGTCCCTGTATCAAATATATTACCACCTATTTACATATTTCTATTATTTTTACCTTTATAATATTTAATAATAAAAAATAGGCAAAAAATTACATAATATTTATTTTAATAATAATGATATTTTGTGACAGTGATGAAAAAATATTATGTTTTGTTTTAAGCAGTCATTTGGATAATAAAATATTTTTTGGGGTTTTTTACTTCTTATTTTTATAATGAAATAACATCAATAAATGATTATGAAATGAGAATATAATAATTATTTAAATTATATAATAATAAAACTAATGATTCTATTAAAATTTAAAATAATCTAATATGACACAATTATTTTGAAAATAATACTTATTTAACAAATAGAATAATAAAAATAATGTTTCTAAAAAATTAAATAGAATATAATGTGACATAATTTTTTTATAAAGTATTGTTAGATGAATAAAACATATTAGAGATCTGTTAAGGAATTATATTAAAATTCTATTACTATCATGATGTTTTCATCATCAAATTTTTTAAATAGTAAAAAATTGGTAATAAATATATTTTTTAGTAAATAATATTTTATTTAGTGATTTAATATTACAAAAATTCCTCTATCCATTCATGTAAATTTAAAATGGTTTCAAATATCACCCATAGTCCATTTATCTTATTATTTTCCATTTATAGGTAATGTATTTACCCCTTATGATTAAAAAACATTTTAACAACATAATTCAACAAAAAAGATTAATTCATGTAAGAAATAACTATGGTTAAAAATATAATATAGACTTTCCCAAATTTAATTAGATGAGTGTATTCAAAACCATCTCATATTATATTACAATTATATTAGTTTGGATGTTTGAACCCTAAAATTTAATTTACATTAATTTATTATATTAATAAATTCAAAAAATTTCCCCTTCCCTTACTAATAAAAGTGAAAATCCTATCTTCCTTTTGTCACACCTAAAAAATAGTTTGTATAAAACAATAAAATCCATTAAGACATACTTAATTCCATTCCTATTTAGTATTGGTCCTTTTTATTGTAAAGTAATCCAATTAAGTTATTCTACATAAACATAGATTGGTTTTTTGATGAAGATGTATCATTCATACCATAGAATTTTTATAAAATTTCTTCCACCATCCCCCCAAAAAATTCCTTAAATATTATAATGTAATAAACTCAAAATTTATTACACAATAAGATTTTATTTTCCTAATTTTATATTTTATATCCCTCTCCAACCTCTATCCAAAAGTAATGGAATCCATCCTTTGTGAGTACGCCAAACAACCACCTAGTGGAACTATGTAATTTTTTTACATAACCACCTCTCATGGTTGGTTATAATTTTCTATTAAATTGTTATATAATATATTTTTGACATAATTTTTTTATAAGAAGACAATATATCATTTTTATTAACATTCCATCGATTGAGAAAAAAATATTATACATGTATTTGTGTGGACTACCACTTCCACGAAGCGATGTGATTCATTTTCCATCACCACATCACATGAATGAGGTATAATTACATTTTAAAAGAGATTTTTATATTAATCATATAATAATCATTATGGAATGGTAAAATAATATTTACATTCTTTCCATTATAATCATTAAATAATTGAAATGTTTCTCATACGTATGTTTGGATTACAATGTCTATAATGGTAACATAGTTCATTTCAATTATCAATTATTAATGGTAAATTTTCAACTTTCAATTTATGTCAGAAAATTAAAATTATTTATGGATTATTATTCTCTAGGTTATTAAATATTTACCACTTTTACCTTTGTCAACCATCCAAAGTCATTTTGGATATATGACTCGAATACCTTCAAAACATCTAACATGAACATAAGTAATTGTGTAATTTATTAAATCATTGTAATAAGTGAAATAAAAATAATAATAAACATGAAAATTTTCTTTAAAAAATAATTAAATGATAAATTTTAATTATTTTTGAAAATAATGAAAAAACGTGACATGTCGGCTATATAGTAATAAAAATTCTTTTTTATATTAATCATCACTTAAGGTATCCCATCAAACTCATTTTCTTCCATATCCATGTTCATCTAAATGTTTCATGTGAATTAGTTTATCATTAAATCTATTATAAATGTCATTTTTACCATATTTTTATTTCATTACATTGTATGTAAATGGGAATCTTCTTATGGTTTTATGTAATGGGAACATTTATTGAAAAATAAATTTTAATTTTATATAATGATTTAATTTTTAAACCATTATCTTTCATGTACATATTAATAAAATTAATTTAAATATGTATTTATATTTACATAAGATACATATAATTAAAATTTTATTTCTCATTCAGTTTATTTAAACAATAATAGTTTTCTTAAACAGTTAGATATTTATTAAAAAAGGAAAATGGAATGTTTTATTTTAATTTTTACAATGTGAATGGTTTGTATTGACTCTATAAATTATTTGATATTTGAGATTCCATTATAATTTCCAATGTTTTTACTAAATAAAAAATAGATTTCCCTTTTTTTGTATTTTTTAAACAGGGTTTTAAATTGAATGGATATTTATATATTTTAAATTATTTTTCTTATGTGGGTAAGGGCTCTCTCAAAACCCCAAATTTTAAATGGGTTATAACATTAATCTCTCTAAAATACCATTTTCTATCATTAATTTTATGAAATTAATATAAATTATATATATATTTATCTATAATATATACCTATATTTCATTATCATTATTTAATGGGGTTATATGTGAATTATATTCACTCCGCAAATTCCATTTTTATGAAATTTTATTTTTATTATGATTTGACACAGTATTATAAAGCACATTTATTTCAATGTGTATTTTTTTCCTATTATTGATTTACTTTTTTGGGAACAGATATTCTTGAAAATATCGTAATGGGTGTACATAGATAGATTTCCAATTACTTGGGAAAATATTTTCTATCATGGTATGTTATGTATGAGATTAGGGAGTAATGAAAATAAACTATTATAATCTCTCTACCATGGGATTTTGTATTCTTAGTTTTCCATGACTAATACAAAAGTCATGGTTTTTGTTTCTTCCAAATTTTACATGTCCCAGTGATATTATAATAACATATTCATCATGATATTATCTAATATAATTACTAATGATATTATGTTTATAGGAAAGTATATGATACATCATAAGAGACAAATATAATTTGTTTCAAAATGATTTCTTAAATTTTCACGATTTCAATGAATCCTTTTTGTGTTTTTTTGTTCCATCAATATTTCTTATGAAATATTTTAAAAAATGTTGTAGGAAGAAAGGATTATTTCTTGAGTAACAAAAATCACTTTAATACAATTATATAATTGGAAATTAAAAATCATTTCTAATTAATTAGTAACTAACATGTTTATTTATACCTTTTTATATGAAACATAGAGATCATTTATGGTCATCCAAAATAATAAATAGTTTTTATTAAAGATTAAAGGATGAGTATGTACATTGATGATTCTAAAATAAAAACTATAAACACATGTCCTAAAAATGAAATATATTATATCATAATTTCTCTATTTTGAAGGAAGAACAAATACTAACTTGATGTGTCCACTTTTTTAAGTAATATGTATTTATTTAATGGTGGTGTTATGTTTAAATAATAAATTAAATGAAAAAGATCCTGAATTATATGAAAAAAATTATTTACATTAAACTCATGATTATACAATGGTAAAGGCTGGGTCCTCATAATTTTTGTCAATAGAAATGATTAGATAAAATAGATTAGGATGTTTTCATGTGATATTAATATAAGTGTCGGGTATACCACCATTTATTTCTGAGTATATGTTTTATTAATTAGTCTTAAAGAGTAATAAACTTTTTTAATATTATAAACCATGTTTTTTAAGTTGAATAATGATATTTTTTTGGGAAAATTTTATTCAATTGAGTTATATTTAAAACATAGTTTTAATGTGATTGATTATTTTAGAATAATGATATTAAAAGTTTTTTTGGTTGTAATGTGAATGGTATAATATAATAATTTCGGTTAGAACAAAGTTTGATTTTTTATTAATTAAATGTATGTTCATAATATTTTTTGGAAAACATGTTTTATGAACAGATAGCCATGGGATTAATATGATTTTCTTAATTAAGTAAAAAAATATATTTTATAATATGTTCATGTTTTTGAAAGACTTATAACATCAGGGTAAACAAAATATTGTGTTATTTTATTTAACGGAGAAAGGATTCATTATATATTTGAATTAGATATATTTATTCTATTTATGGTGATATAGATTATTTATGAAAATTTATAACATATTTTGGATATTATATAGTTAGGGGATATAAATTTTTGTATATAGGATATTATGTGTGAGAAATTTTATTGGAAATAAATGATATATTAATATTAGAAGAATATGTAATAAAATCCAACCAATTTGTGGGGTTTCGACCTTGTTAGGATTACAATGTATAATTTTATATTTATTTACATGTTAAATTATCTATGATGAACATTGTGTTTTATTTTTAAGACATTAGAGATTAATGTTGTATTTTTTTAAATAAAGTTTTTTCTGTTTTAGGGATTATATTAACCGGTGAAAATAATTTGGATTGTTGTTAACTTATAAACATATTAGGAATAATTTATATTTCATTTGTGGAATTATGTGATATTTTAGAATATTATTTTATTTTTTATCGAATAAAAAATTAATTTTGAATACTCATTTCATGTATATGTAGATAATGTTATACTCAAATTTGATTAATGAATGAAATTTATCATATCACCTATTTATATTTTATTATGATATCAGTATATATGGTAAATGAATTCCTAAAATATAATATTTATGTCTTGAAACAATTTTTTTTCTCATTACCTTTATAAAAAATTAATTAATGTTCATTTTCATAGCTCATTTATTTATAGTCTTCATCTTTATATTAATCATTCAGATTGACGTTGTCAAAGATAAATTTTAATCTCCATTATTATTTGGAAATTATATTTCACATCCAAGTAAGTATTTTTATTTCCCAAAAAATTTATTCTATTTGAAAACATAGACTTATGTTATCATAGATGGCCCTTTTATTTTCATTTCAATATTTACATTAGGAATATTTATTAACTATTTTTACAATTTTTTATTCCAATAAAGGTATTATTAGATGAATACACATTGTTACTGAGATCATGTTGAAATTACATAGACATGATTTTTAATGGGGGGTGAATTTAATAACCAAATATTCTAAAAACTAATACCATGTTATATAGAATTTACAACACATAATACCTATCCTAAAAGAACAATAACATAATAATTTTAAATATTTTCATAATAAACAAGCAATTGAAAAGGATGTTATAAATATGATTAAATAAATTATGAAATATATGTATATAGGTCTTAGTAAATATAAATTTCTTGATTAATTATCAATAAATAATTATTCAATATTTAAAAGTCAATTTCTATTCCAAAATTAAATTTTCTTCAAAATGATTTTTATTAGATTTTGTAAGAATATAATAAAAATATTTTCTTCTACTTATTTTACTTTTATTTTAAAAAATGATTTATTTTTTAAGTTTATCATATAAAAATTATTGCACTATGAATTTTTTAGTTTTTTTTAAATTATGGTCTTTATTAAATAAATGAAAATTATGAGTTTTATTGAAATCATTATTTTTCATTATTTTTTTTATAAAGTCATAATTGTTTTTCTATGTTTAAAATATATTTAGTTTATTTTGAATAAATATAACCATATTAAAGACCTTAGAAATAATTTTATTCAAGAATTAGTTATTAAAACATCTTTATAACCAAAATGAATTTCTTAGAATAACATATTTTCAGTAGATTTTACGTGTTTAATTTTATATTAATTTATTCCTCCTATATGATTGCATCATGAAAAATGAATTAAATTTTTTGGTATAATAAGTTCAATTTTTTTTATAAATGCCTAGTTTATTTTATTTCATTATGAATATAAACCGTAGTACTTAACTATCACTACAATAAGGTTAAATAACATAATTTATATTAATAATATAATGATAATGTCTAAAATTTTATCACAAACCTTCCATTTTTCCTATTGGATGAGTGGAGTTCATCCATGTTCTCCCAGTATCTGAATATATGTCTAGTTGGTTGTATATTTCATTATTTTGGACCACTTTAATATATATTTAAATGATAAAGACAAAAAAACATCACTTTCTCACTTTTAATATCTATAATCATTTGTGAAATGAATAAAAATAAAATATATTGAGTTATAAGTAGTCATATCAAAGATACATTTGTTTGAAAAATTTCAAATTATTATAATTTCTAGTAATAAAATAATTACCTTAAATTCATACATAACAAAAATCCAATATTTTTTGAATTAATATGAAAATGAAACCAAATATTCAAAAAATAATATAGTTATTATTTTTGGATTGAAATATTTGTGTTGATGATTTTTTTTGGATAATATTACATATTTGGTAAGTGTAAACGTTTTATGATTCAATTCATTTTCTTCTATGCTTTTTTTGATGTCAAATTAATTGAATAATTCCAAAAAAAAATTATTTGATATTTTTTTCATAAATGATATTCTATTAAGTGATTTATAAATCATAAAAATAATATATTCATTAATTTTATTGATATATAGTTTAAAATTTTAGCCAAGGTATATTTTTTTCCAATATCCATTTTATGTAAACTATCATGACCCGTAATGTTTATGGAACTATGTTACAATGGTAATCATAAAAAGGGTTAACACATGTGAAATAAGCATATATGGTTAAAACCCAAGATAGAATTTTCAAAATTTTATTGGATGATAGGTTTTTAGACTATACTTATATTACATTCTCATTATATTATTTTCAATATTTTTCCATGAATACTAATATATATTTAAATAATAATTTCATTAATTCTCGAAGTGCACACCCCCTTACTTATTAGATGAAACATACAATAAAATTTTATCATAGTTAAAAATACATTAACTCTTATAGGCCCTACTAAATTAACTTATGTGAGTACCCTACCATTTCTTTGTGTCCATGGTTTGATTAGAAACACCACAAATATAGGCCATTTCTGTAATCCTAAGGAGGTAGTCTGAAGAAGTGGTATCATCTTTAACCCAGGGTTTTTGTTTTATTTATTCTTCCAACTATTTGAAGTATTCATTCATCTTTATAAAATAATAAAATCATCATATTAATTATGATATTATGTTATTATGTTAAAGTTATTATTTCCATCCACATCCAAAATTATTCAAATTGGAATAGAATCCATTGTTCATGTGTATGTAAGACTACCACATTGTGGAACAATGTAATTCATTTTCCATCACAACCTCAAAAATCATGTTATAGTGATCATTTTAATGATTATATATGATGTTGATGAAATAATTATCATGTAGAAATGATAATATATAATATTTTTTATTAAATTTCATTCCATTGAAAATTGAAAACATCTTTCCTTTATATGTGTAGACTACCACCTTCGTGAAGCAATGTGCTTAGATTCCCATCAAAACATCACATAGATGGTATATTTAAGTTTATATTAAGAAAAGAATTTATATTTATGATATAATAATTATTTTTTAATTATAAAAATATATATAACTTATTTTGAAAATTATAATTGAAACATTTTTATTTTTTCAAGCATTTGTACGACATACCGTCTCCATGACTATAATATACATAATTTTTAATAACCATATTACATGGTTGGTTTTGAAAATTACAATATATTAATAAAATTGATAATTATTTTATGATTATTATCCTATATATGACTAAATAATTACCTTTTTTTACCAACATCTACACATCATATTCAATTTGGACATATTAGTTGAAAATCACTATAATAACCAATGTGTATTTAATGGTCTAATTATTATTTTTATAAAATTATAGAAATTAAATTAAAAGAAATATTAAAATTGATATAGGTAATTAATTGAGTAAATAATTAATATAGTTTTATTATGTGGGATGATTATAAATTCACATGATAATAGAGTCTTGATGTGCGATACATTCTTTGAAAACATTGTTTTAAATATTCATTTTCAAATATTTTTCTTCAATTTCCATATTCATAAAAATGTTTCCAAAAAATTATTATTGATGATTTAATTTATGATAATGTATGTTTGTAACTAAATTTTTATTTATTTATAATGTTTTTTAAATGGAATATTTTTACTTATTTTTTTAATGTAAAAATTATATTAAAGGAATAATTTTAAATGTTATGAAGATTTATTTGCTAAATTTTTTTCATCCATGTAAAAAGTCATAAATTTTTATTTATGAATTTACAGAGTCATAAAATAATTATGAAGAGAATTTTATTTCTCCTTTAATAGTTTTCAAAAAATAAATATTTGGCATTTATTTTTTTTATTTTATTTAAAGAAAAGAAAAAAATTAAGGTTTTATTCTAATATATATGGATTAAATAGTATTTTTCATAACAATAACGGTTATTTAATATTTGGACTTAATTTATAAGCATAACTATTTTTTATATGTAAAAAAATAACCATTCAAATTTTTCGGATTATTTTCAATTTTTTAAATTCAATCGATATATTGATATAAATAATGTTTTGATTATAGGTGAAAGGGATATCTCTAAACCATATAATTTATCTAGATTATGAAAATTTTCTCCGTAAATCACCATATATATATCTTGGATATTTTGGAATATGTTGAAATTGTCTATATTTGTCTCTCATAGAAATAATTATCTTGTTCTAACTTTATTTGTTGGGTAAATATTAGTGATAGGTTAATTTCATAAATTAATTCTTCATAAAATTTCCATTGATTATTGAAAGGGACTAAATCCACATGGATTCACAATTTTTCATGTTTTCAATAATCGGGGTTCTTGGTGGTGGAAATGAAAATGTTTGAGAAGTATAGTAAAATAAAAGATGGACGGAGGAGATTATACGTCGTGTAATATAATTACATGAAATTACATCATATTTCATGGGTTTCCTAGAAATCTTCACAACGTGTACACAATTACACAATGTGAATGATATATTGATGACCTGATTTTTTTTGGGGTTCAATAAAAAAATTAATTTTTGAGGTGATGAGTTTTTCGGTAGAAATCAACCTCAAGACATTGAGAAATGTGAAATGGGATTACACATCATGTAATACCCCAAAGATATATTTTGTAACTATTTTTCTAGCCGCTAAGGTTTTTTCATGTCTATTGTTTCAATGAATCTCCCTTGACCCTAGGTGACCTGACAACCCTCTCTTCAGCGTTTTTGGGATTCCTCCATCAAGGGACAATCCCTCGCTCCCTAATTCAATCCAAACCTATCCATATTCCATCTAAGTTATTATATACCTCCGTTCTTTTCATTCCTTTGATATGTTTCCTTACAGTTCTCCTTTCCATGTTATAGAGCATGATATCCATGTTTCTAATGGATTTTTCTTGGTAGTTGGTTGGTGTGGTTGTGTGACAAAATCAATATGTGGATGTATTCATTATGAAAGAGGTGAACATGATCCATTTTATTTTCCCATTATCAGGTATAGAACATTAGAACCCTTGTGAGGGAGTGTATTTTTGGATTATCTACATTTTACATGCACTCGTAGAGTTAGAATGCTCTATCACACTATATCACAGTGAAAGTAATATAATATATATTTGAATTAGTTTGAAGACATTTTATCAATTCCATAACATTGTTTTTTCATCATGATTTTATATATAGTGTGATATCCATTTTTTTTCTAGTTTATAATGTGTTTCTTGATGGAAATTGGTGAATAATTTAATGACTAAATTAATAGATAATTAATTGGGTAATGATATAGATCATTGTTTATTGAATTCCAAAGTTTTTTAAAATTTTATGATAATAAAAAAGATGTAGTCATTCATGATTAATTGAATCATTTAATTAATGATGAAATAAAGAACTTATTGTGGGTTCAAATATAACACCTTATAGGGTTTTGAGTTTCTGGTTTTCCTAAAAAGGCAAAGAACCTTATGCTTTGGAGTTGCAAGTTCTCATTGTTTGTGAAGGATGAATGCCTTTTTAGGGCCAATAGCCTAGTTACAATGTTGTTTAGTTCATTCTTCTTGTATTGTGGTGTGAGCCTGGGGTGCATGAGCCTAGAAGGATATTCTGTTATGTGGGGGTTGGGAGGCCTAGTGGTTGTGGAAGTAGTAGATTCCTAGAGTGGTCAGATGAATCCTTTTATACATGATGTTGTTAGAGATGACACATGGGGTGGAGGAATGAGGTGATTCTATGATTTCCAGTTGGAATGCATATTGGGATGCTTATTGAATCTATTGTCTTTATCTGATTTACATTCCCTAATAAATGAAGAATCTAGTATTTCATACCCTCATTATAGAAGAGGTGAATACACACAGTGTATGCCATGTGATTTCCATGTTTAACCTCTTGAAGATGGATGCATTAATGCACCAACTATATGGGGAGAATACTGGGTGGGTAGCTCACCTAAACACCATGTTTATCCCCCTATGATTGGTAGCATAGTATTTTTTTCTTATAATATATATAACTATGAAAATATGGAAACTTTTAATGTTCCTAAATAACTGAATAATTGTTTAACTCATGTAGATGGAGGTTAGTGGGATGTAATGATGAGGTAGTGACTCTGAGACGTTGTGGAGTTAGTTTGGTTATACATTGTGTGCATGGATCTTTGTTCGGATGCTAATGAAATTTAATGTGGATTTGATAATGGTTAATTAATGTTTAATGAATTAATTTACGTAAATTGAAACAGATAAAATTGGATAAATTAATATAATACAAGTCTTTAAATGGTCATGTTCTTGTAGGATATTTATTCTTAACAGAGGTATCCAGGAGTCTGAAAGACATTAGCTACAGTTGATTCTATGATTAGGTTTTTCCCATAATGAGTTTTGGTGATATATTATATCATGTACTTTTTGTGTTTCAAAACTCTGATCCACACTGTTTATTAGGGAAACTGACACCAGAGGTACTCTCATCCCTGGGGTGGGAAACATCCATGCGGGTGGATTGATGGCTAAATACACCATTTGGACCCTTATGCTGCAATGCACGTTGGATAATTTTTCCCATATATGTATGTGGAGGTTTAAAATGTCTTATTGTTATTTCTCACACATATATCTTGGATATTGGTTCTTAATGGCTACGAGAGGCATGACATGTATAGGTTGTGGTTGCTTGAGGACCCTTACTCGGTGTGTGTGCTTTAATGAATTGAGGTATAATAGATGATATATGATATAAATTATATGGGATGTGATGGCTCCTAGAAACTACCTGGTTACATCTATTATGTGGACACGGTGGATTGTGTTTTACGAGGTTCTTGTTTCAGTGCTTCACCAAGGATTCTTCAGGATATCATTTTTGGAGGGAAATGTATAGGATATCGATTTTGGGGAAAAGTGAAAAAATAGTGGGGAAGTGGTGGTGGGGTTTCGTTGATATTCTTTATTGTATTATAAACTATTGAATTCAATACATGGTGAGACTATCCATTCAAGGCTAGGAATACAGTGCAATAGTTTAGTTGAGGGGTTAGTTTCACCTACTATTCACCGTGGTTTAGCACACATTTATTACCTATGAACGAGAGGATCCAGTGGGGATCCTATTAAGTATAGAATTATACATAACATATAGATATATAAACTATATTTCAGGAAAATTGTAGTAGGCTGGTGATATGGCGGGTTACTATTAGCTGTGATTTTTGTAGGAGCTATTCAAGCTTCATAGATGATGTCATTTTACTTTGGTTTGGTAATTGAAGTTTCCTTTTTAGATATAGTAGTTTCACATGACATTACAAATATGTACATGGGGTTTAATTTAAATTATAGTAAAATAAAAAGTGGGTTGGTGTCTGCATTATCTATATATTTTTCATTTGTTCTCTTAGAGGGTAATGTCTTCCATCGGTGTGTTTATTATACCCTCAAAGCTAGTTTCAAACCTAGGGTCCAATGAAGGTGTGACTGGGAGGTCATTATCTCCATTCTAACAGTTCCAAATTATGTGGGGGTACAATTTTTGGGGATTGTTCAAGATAGAAAAGTATAGTGGTATGGATGAGGGATAAAAAGGATATTGGTGTTCGGAATAGGTGAGGATTCATTGGATGGTATGGAAATAGTGTTAGTCATGTTCAAAAAGAACTATAAACCCTAGAGACCAGTTGAGACGTAGGTATTTAGAGACCCATGTGGGGTAATTCACATACCTTCATGTTTATTGTGTCTACTAAATGATGTGATAGTTATTTCTAGGTAGATCCCATAGAGAGGATCTGACATCATTATTCTTCTCCACAGTGTTTGAATGAGTATACCTCAGGATATGTTTAACTAGAATGAATACAAGAATTAAATTAATTAATATTAAAACATTCCACATTCTATTATTATGAGCTCCAAATGTTTGATATTTTATAGGTATTGAACCAGGTCATTGTCCTCAGCTTGTTAGCGCAGATGATGTTCAGCAGGATATTCCAACCGATTGCCGTAGATTAGAGGTTCACGACTATGACACATTGATGAGGAAACTCAATGATTTTTAGCAATATAGTCTTTAACATTATGGGGGATCCATTTAAAATGTAGTCACAAAATAATGGTTGGAGGAGGTTGAGATAGCTTTTAGTTCAATTTGTTCTTGGAAGGATCACTATGTGTCATTGGTTATGACAATGTTGTATCGAGTAGCGAGGAAGTGGTGCTTCTTGTTCCTGAAAGATCGTGAGGAGTGTGTAGTCTCATGGGGGGGGATTCAAAACTAATTTAGAGTAGAGATTAATTCTTTGAATATGATAGTGTCTAGTCTCCAGAAGCATTGTACCCTTCAGTATGGAAGCATTAGTGTTCAAGAGTCATGGAACAATATTAGGAATATTCTATGATATGATTCAGAACAATTTACAGATGAGGAGGATATGGTCAGGCATCTCAAGGAGGCATTGCATCCAGATATCAAGTTCTAAGACTCCCAATTTATGATGAATAAATATCAATAGGTGCTGGAAAGGTAATATGTCATCGAGAAGGAATTAGACAGAACTAGATCATCATGATTTGTGATTCCTCATGATTCTTCATGATGTATATATGTAGTTCATAGTTCCCAATTTTTAGGGCAAGAGACTTCTTGTTTGGATGGGGGTAGGTCGTAGCTATCAATGAATCATTTCTCCAAGATAAATATCCCTCAGGAAAAAGATAACATATTAGGTTCTTGTTTTTCTTCTGGATGTTTAGTTCTTTAGTAGCAAGAATCTCTGAAATTTCTGAGCAGTCAACATGCATCATGTGTGCCACTTTTGGTTCCTCTTTTGAGGCAGTTCCATTCGAGGTATGATAAATAGGTTGCACTAGTTTTGGATTAGAAAAGAGTATATAGGGAAGGCATATAAAATTGTTGGGATATTACTCATACTTTGAGAGCATAGCATATCCCTAGAGGTGTTTTGTTCCTGGGTCAGGGTGGTTGTGGAGATGGTCATGGTTAGGTTCAAGTGTTAGCCTTTCCAATGCTAGGCGAGCCAGATGTCATTTGAGGTTCCAATTTCTTGTTTTCTACTTGGGTGTATATATTTTCTGACTCATGAGAGACACACTCCTAATATCACTTACACTTTTTCATGCCTTTTTACTTGAGGTATAGTGGATTCCACTTCCCTTGGCATTGACTATGCCAATTGGGGGTCAAACTGACTTGGTTGAAGTCTGTATCGACTGCGAGCTACTACTGGGGAAGCACTGCTATTGGGTATATTTCCTATGTTTATGAATAAAACCATATTATTTCATCCTCAAAATTGATTGATTGTATTTGTACAAGGATATAGTATGTTGTATTTGGAGTAAGGTAGTTTTCATCGATAATGATGGATATCCAGCAGTGTTTTTTGGCGAGTGAGACCATCGAATGTCCCCGAGGTGTTTTCTGACCTTGTCATCCTTAATGGATGAGTTTATGGGGAGTTCATAAGAGTATCAGTATTCATAATTCCCCAGGGTCTTAGATGAGTACCCTAATGTCATTTCAAAATAGGTGAAAACATTACCCCCTCGACGAGGGATAATGTTTGTTATTGAGTTACAACAAGGCATGTCTCCTATCTCAATGACGCCATATATAATGGAACCTTATGAGTTGAAGGAGATAAATTAATAGCTCGATGGTCTATTATTGTGAATTTTTGTTTGGGTGAGTATGTCACTGTGCGGTGCCCTAGTTTTGTTCACAAAGATGGATGATGTCTATTTGCAGTTACATATCAATTATAATCCCCTAAACTGAGTGACAATAAAGAATCAATATCATCTTACATTGATTGATGATTTATTCAATCAACTGAAGGGTGTGAGATGTTTATATAATATTGATGTTTGGTTTTGATATCATCAAATACATATGAAAGATGAGGATATCTTGAAGGCTGATTTTCAGTGTCATCATGGGAATTACAAGTTACATTTAACACTGTTTGGTGTAATGAATTCTCCATCCGTGTTTAGGTGATTAATGTATGGTTTGTTCCATGATTTTCTAGATAAGTTATTGGTTGTTTTCATTGACAACATCCTTGTGTACTTCATGTTTATGGAGGATCATGGAGAGCATCTGCATGCTATTTTCAGAGTTCTTCATCGAGAGTAGTTATTTGGGAAGTTGTAATAGTGTGTGTTTTGGGATTGATAAGTGTGTTTCTTTGGTAATGTGGTATCCCATCAGAGAGTAGAAGTGGATACATCAAATATTGAAGAAATTGTGTCATAGAAATCTCTAAAATAGTTGTAATGATGTTATGTTTTCTTGGTCTTGTTATCTATTACTAGAGGTTGGTTGCTAATTTTCTCATATTGTGACTCCTCTCATAGAATTGACCATGAAGGATCAATAATTCTTGTAGATTGATCACTGACATCAAGCATTTGACTATCAGAAAGAAAATTTAGCAAGTGACATTGTTCTATTTCTTTTATCAGATGGAGTTCAGTTTGATGTTACCTATACAGAATTGCTTTTGGGGGTTAGGCTATGTTCTGATGTGCTAGAGGTCATTCATTTCTTTTGGGTATCAGTAGTTGTATCCCCACTTGAATAACTATTCCACCCATGATCTCAATTTAGTAGTAGTGGTGTTTTCCCTAATGTTTTGGAGACATTACCTCGTTGGTGAGCATTGTTTGGTATTCACTGATCATAAAAGACAGAGGCATGTTTTCTCCCATTGTTACGTGAACTTGCGACACCATCAAGGGTTGGAGTTATTATAGGATTATGACATAAAAATATCTCATAATCCTTGAATGGGGAATGTGGTAGCCAATTTGTCGAGAATAAAATAATGTAGTGAGGTAGTTCAGGAATACCATGATTTGTGTAGGGTGATGGAAGTTCCTTAATCATTATATCTTGAGATCAAAGAAGTTGGGGGTATCAGTATTCGTTTTCATATGATAGTGTAATAGGGGGAAGAGTACTAGTTGGGGGATCATGAGGTGTGTCTCTTAAGAGAACAATTAGATTATAGAGGGTCCCTTGATGGTTTGTTAGATGATACACACAGGATGTTGTTTCATGAAATTACTTTTGTTCCTTTGGTGATGCATTAGATAGTTCAAATAAGATCCATAGTTAACCATCAGTGGTATGTCCTGTCATGAAAAAGATATACCATGATCTGAGGATTCAGTTTTGGTGTCCATGGTTGAATCCTGTAGATATAGTGTTTGTGTCTCAAATCATTGTCTTCTATAAGGTGAATGTCGAGCAACATGTTTCTAGTGGTTTTATCCAACCGTTATATATTCCTCAGTGGAAGTGGGAGGAAATATCGATGGACCTTGTTAATATTTTAACTCAATATGAGAAAGGTTATGAAATTATATGGCAGGTAGTGGATTATTTGGTGAACTCATCCAACCTTATAGTGGTTAAGGAGGTGATCTCAGTTATGGTTTTATTGAGGTAGTATCTAGGGGAGATGGTGAGACTCCACATTTTCCCAAGGATGATCATATCCGATCGAGATCCTCATTTTACCTCTAGGGTTTGGATAGGTCTGCATCATGATTTCAGTTTTCAACTATAACATAGTATTTCTTTTAATCACCATAAGGATGGTCAGACAGAGAAGACCATCCATACCCTTGAAGACATGTTTCACTCATCTATCCAAGATTTTTGAGGATCATGGATCTGTAACTTAACCATGTATATTTTATTTACAATTATATTTTTCACTCAACCATCCATATGGAAATGATTAATGCCTTGTATGTATGACCTTTTTGTTCATCTATTGGGATAGACTGTGGTCGAAGATTCTATAATTCTCGAGTTGGAATTGGTTAAAAACCCGACTAAGATAGTTCAGATGATTCATGAGATGATGAAGGTATCAAATGATCATTAGAAATCTTACACCGAAAATAGCAGGAGATCTTTGGTGTTTTACATTGGGGATCATGTGTTTTTTAAGGTGAATCCATGTTATGGGTAGTGAAGGTTTGGTCATGGGAGTAAGATTTATCCCCAGTTTGTTGGGACTTTTGTGGTGTTGTATAATATTGATGTAATGGTGTATTAGGTGGCACTTCCCTTATATATTATCAGGATAAATGATGTTTTTTCACATATCACATCTTTTACATTATCTTCATGATGACTATCAGGTCATCGATTGGGTCAAGATCTACTATGAAAATGATGCAACCATTGAGGAGCCTCCCGTAGAGATCTAAGAACGCAAGGAAAAAGTATTTCAAGATCATGATATACACTCTAATTTTGTCTTTTGGAGGCATGGTGGAGTCGAAGAGTCTTCTTGGGAACTTGATTCAATGATACGTGCCCAGTAGCCCAAGTTGTTTGATGTTTATCTATTATCTTATAATGTTGTTCATTTTTTGGATGTAGAATCTTTTTGTTTATGAGATCGATTTAACTTGTTTCGTGTGGTTTATTACTCTTTTTTGAGAGGTATATCCACTAGGAGAGTTTTTTGGAGCTGGTTTTTTAGTTTCGTGGTTTTGCTATTGTTCCTCTATTGAGGCGGTGTGCACCTGTGGTGGCGAAATCATTGAGAGGTACCTCGTGGGGTGTTAGTTCAGATGGAACCTTTCTATTTTCTATCTAGGATGGTTTTGGATTCTCATGGACAAGAATTTTTTGATAGGTATCAAATATATGGTCTTGGATCTGCATATATTGGCCCTTCTGTGTGTTTTCAAATATCAAGGTGCTTGGAGGTGGCTCAGAAGATGTTTGAAGAAGTTTAGTTATGTAAAAGATGGAAGTAGGGGATTACCAAACATGTAATAGCAGTACACACTATTACATCATATTTCGCAAGTTCTCATAGAATTATTTTAGATTTTAATACTTTTACACTATTTGAAAATGGGATTTGTTGCATGAAATGTTTCGGGCTGCGAAAAATAAAATAATGAATTGTGGGAAGTTGTTTTTTTGGAGGAAATCAATATCTTGACATTATATGATTTGAAAAGGGGATTACAAGTCATATAATTTTGCAAATGATTTATGTTTTAATATTTTCTCTAACCACTTGGGTTTTTCCAAACCTATGGCTATAAAGGCTATCCCAAGACCCTAGGTGACCCTTCGACCCTCACTTCAACACTTTTTGCATTCCTTTTCCAAGGAAGTATACCTCGATCCCTCCATAGATATGTAGTGATCCTTCTTCTATCTATGGTTTTATATTCCTCTGTTCATGGAGTATCATTGATCCTTTTCCTTTTATTTCTCCGTTCCCTATGATTGAAGGTGATCTATATTATTTTTATAGAGTTTTTATGGTCATTTTTTGGTGCGGTTGTGCCACTACATCCTTGTGTGGATATAGTCATTGTGGGAGAGGTTATCATGATCCATTGTGTTGTCCTGATCACATTCAAAGAACATCAAAAACCATATGATGTATGATGATCATGGATTCACAAATTTGTACATGCATTCATACTATTTATTTATATAATCCCACAGGATCACAATGATTTTTTTTAAAAAAATATGAACCAAATTAATGGGATTGTATCAATTTCCAAGTGATGTTATTGCCTCTTGATTTTTTATAAAGTGCGATATCCATGCATTTTATTTTTATCATGTTTCTCCTGATATAAATTAGTAAATAATTTAATTTGGAATTATTTGTTAATTATCTTTATAATGATAAAGTGACATGTTTAATGAATCCAGTAGTTGTTGTTGTAAATATGATGATAATCAAAAGATATATTGATGCCTTTCTAAAAGAATAAGTTAATTCAATATAGAATAATGAACCTATTATGTGTTAATAAATAATGGCTTGTTGGGTTCTTATGTTTCAATTTTCTTCTAAAGGCCACATTCCTTAGGCTTTGGAGCTATAAGTATTCAATGTGTGTGAATTCTGAATTCCCTGATTAGGGACAACAACCTCGTTGCTATGTTGTTTGTTTCGTAATACTTTTGTTGTGGTGTGAGCCTAGGATGGATGATCCTAGAAGGTTATTGTGTATTTTGGGGGAATGGAGGCATAGTTTTTATAGAAGAAGTTTATTCATAGAGGGCTAAGATGCATCAGTTTTTGCATGTGGTTATCTAGGGGCACTAAGGATGATGGAATGGGTTGATGTAAGGATTACCCACTATTATAAATGCTGCGATTCTTGCTCAATCTATTGTTTTGTATCTTCTTTACATTCTCCACTGCTTGAAACAAAATCTCATGATTACCATCCTTATAGAAGTGGCTAAGACCCACAATCTATGCCATGTGCCTTCCATATTTAGCCTCTTGAGTATGGTTGGGTCTACTCTCCTTCAGTAGTTGGAAGAGAGTCGATGGGAAGTTCACATACTCACTATGTTGAGAGGCATATGTTTGGTAGCATAGTATGATTTACTAGAACAGATGGAATTACAAAAATATGGTAAGTTGTATTTTTTAAAATTAATATATAATTTTTAAACTCATGGGGTTATAGATTGTTGGGATGAAATGATGAGGTAGTGACATTGAGATTTTTTTGACCCATCTTGGTTATTCCTGGAGGGAATGAAATATTATTGTGATGCTAATGAGATTTCATTTATATTATATAATGGTTAATTAATGGTTAAATAATTAATTAACATAAATTAAAACTTATACATGGGGATAATGAAACATAATATATCACTGTAAATGGTTATGTGTTTAAGAATATCTAGTCTCAGCAGTGGCAGTCAGGAGTTCGATATACGTTTTCTTTAGTTGAGTGTCAGAATATGTTTCTAAAATAGTTTGGATGTAAGATATATTATACAATGTAATTTTTTAGTTTTTATATGCTACTCCACCATTTAGGTTAGGGATAATATCACCTCAGGGATTCTGAGCCATTGGAATGTTTTAACCAATTTTTCGTTGGGATGATGGATGGATGACTACCCCCATTGGAACCACTCTCATCTATTGATAGTTACTTCTGGTGTTATGCATTGATGTTTTTTCCTATATATGTGTGTATGGGTCTATAATGGCTTGTGGTTATTTCATACACATTTATCATGGATATAGAATCCCATTGGATACTATAGGCATGTCCTGTATAGGTTTTCGTGGTTTGAGGACCCTTACTCAGTGTATGGGTTGTAATGAATTGAGTTATAAAACATGAGGTATGTTATATGTTATTCTAGATTTGGTGGATTCCAGAAACAAGATAGTTACTTTTGGGTATGTGGATTTCGTGTTATTTGTTTCACGTGGTGTATGTTGTGGTGCTTTTGGTAGGTGTCTTCAGGATATCCTTTTTTGAGAGATATGTTTAGGATGTGTGATGTTGGGGAAATTGAAAAACCAGTGGGGAAGTTATAGCAGGGTAATGTTTATATCATTTATTATATTATATAATCTTGTATGAAATACTTTGGGATAGTATCCATGGTGATGATGGGAACATAATATACCTACTTAGATGATGAATTATTTTGACATGTTGTTGAATGTGCTTTAGAATGACTTCATTACTTATTATTGATTATATTCAAGGTGGATACTACCCATTAAACTATTATTCTCACCATATGTATATATGTATGGGTATCCATGTCAATTGAAGCAGGTTGGAGATAAGATTGGTTACTACTAGATGGGTGTTTGACATGAGCTATTTGAACTCTCTTGTCACTAAAATTTTACTTTCTATTGGTATTTGTTGTTTCCTTTTTAGTTATTGTATTTTTTTCATGATATTACAAATGGGTACTGTGGATTTCCTTTTCATTATATTCTGATTATGAGATTATTGGTTTCTGTCTTATCTATCTCATTCACATGGGTTCTTTTATAGGTAAATGCCTCCCATAAGTGCATTTACTATAACCTCGGTGCAAGGCGCCAACCCAAGGCCTACTAGAGGAGGGACTATGGGGTAATTATCTCTCTTCTCACATTTCCGGCCTTGTAGGGGTAAATTTTGTTGGGAAGGGGTCAGGAAAATTATGATTTGAGCTTCATTTTATTCACACATTTTGGGATGAAACATGGAGTAAATTGTATTTGGGGGAAAAATAATTTTTCGAGGTGTGAAAGGTAAGGACATCTAGTAATTGATTTTTGTTATAATGGGAAGAAGCTAGATGATGATGTGAATTTAGAGAAAGTTGTACAGAATAATCCTCCGACACTTTAGCACATCATGTGTAAGGAGAATAACCATTATGCTAACTGGTTTCCAAACCTATGGGTTAATAATTATTATATATGTCATTAACATCTTAAGTATAGGGATATGGGTAAATATCAAATGATCACTTTTTCTGATGTGGGGTTTGATAAAGACCTACTGAAACCTAAACTGACCATCCAATCTTGAACATACAATGACTTATTTGACTATATATAAAACAATTCATTCATATGTAATGACTTCCATCTTGATTTAATGATTCCTCCCAAAATATTAGATATGGAATTATAAGTGAATTTCTTTAAAGGAATAATGTTTTTATGTCACATGTATGAATCCAATCTAGTTGATTTTTGTGTGAATATGATTCCTTCAAATATTATCATAATTCATATGGTTGAATTTGAGGTCATCTCAGGAATGGATTTAATTTCTCTACATAATTCCAACATCAACGGTTTATGAAGGGATTTTCATTTGATATTTCAAAGAAATACATGCTCATCTGAATATTTGTTGAAATATAAAATATCATATAGAGATTTTGTCCATTTTAATGATATTATTTCCAATTATTAAAGTCTGCTAATCTCAAATTGCTGAGGCAAAACATGGAAGTGATGACATTCCGATTATTTAGGAAATTTTTAATGTCCTTTCAGAAATGTCACATAACCTTACACAAAAACAAGATGTTCAAATCTCAACATAACTCATACTTCATGTCACACAAATTTCAAAGTCTCTATATAGATTGACCATAATCGAGTTATAGTAATTGACGAAACAACAGCTGGAAAACGTTGATAAGGGATTAATTTGACCAAGTGTTTCCCCATAGGGTGCACCGTTTCTTTTCATAAAAATAATGGTTGATACATTTAAAAATAAATTTATTATTAAGATCTAGATAATATCATAATTTATAAAAATTTTCAACTTATCAGTATTGAGGGATTTTTTGATCAATTGTGCATAGATCAATACTATTACCAGTTTGAACTTTGTTCAGGATATCATAAATTGAGGGTCAAGAAAGAAGATATACCAATTATGGAATTCTTTATAATGAATGAAAACCATGAATAAATAGTGATACCTTTTAGTATTACTAATTCCTATAATCTTTTTATTTATTTAATGAATAGAGTCTTTATAGATTACATTGATCTGTTTTTGGTTTTCTTTGTTAATGATATTATTTTCTCTTCAATGATAAATGAAGAGCATGAATACCACTGATAATTGTACTAAAGTGACCATGGAAGGGAAATATATGAAAAAATAATATATTTTAGATTTTGGTTGCAAAAGGATTCATTTTTCGTTCAAATAATCTCAAGATATGGTATATTAGTAAATCCATCAAAGTCGAAGGCAATTGATTTTTAACCGATAACGACCACAGTGAGAGAGATCTATAGTTTTCTTGTTTCCACATATTATTATCAATTTTTTTTGGAGAATTTAACATGAATATCTAATATTTTACTCATAATAACTTGGCTGAAAACTGTGTTCCTCTAGATATATGAATGTGATTAAAATTTCTAGGAGAAAAAAATAATATTCGTCAATTCACCCATTCAAACATTAACGTAGAGTGAATAAGGGTTTTTAATGTATATTTATTTATCAAAAGGTACTAGGTCTTGATATTATGTATAATGAATTGGTTATAACTTATGACATGTGAAAGCATAATTGTTTATATGTTAATTTCCCTAACTCATGATTGGGATTAAATAGTGGGAATTTTTCAATTAAAGATATGTAGTTATTATATTTATGGAGAAATTGGTTATATATATATACTAATAAAAAAAGATAAAATAGAATAGTCATGTGAAAGTAGTTCAATATTCATCATATAATGTCATTAGATTTGATTCATGATTATGACTATTCAGTACATTAACACCTTATGAAATAAAACATGGTGACTAATGCTTTGATTAAAAGGGATAATACTATATTATCAATTATGATGATCACAAAAGATTTAATCTATATGAATTTTTAATGGATGGATCTGGAAATATTGATGTAAGTGGAAAATAGTTTCTTACATAATTTAATCTTCAAACATCTATCCAATTTAATATTAAATGGGCCCAAAAGTAGTTTTTAGAGCTACAATTGATGTTTAAAAATATTTATAAGATTAAACAAAACCATGATGGAATGATAATGTTTAGGATCATTGGATACATTCCTTCCATAATGGATTTAAATATGGAGTTGTTAGGGGATGATCATAGTTCTTCAATATCTATTCATCTTGTAAGTACAAAGATTTATATAAATTTGAATCAATACATATAGAGGGATGGAATGAAGATAGATAACATAGAGTTTGTTCCATGATTATTTATATGTTATTATGTTAATTTTGAATGGGAAAAGTATAAGGGCAGTTTTTATCAACAGTTGTCACCATAATGAAAATGGGAGAACATCACCATATACCTTTTCATTAGACTCCCAAAAATATTTAGATGACATAATTCTACATGGGTTGTTTTTGATTTACTAAATTAGCAATCACACTTCATATCTATCAAAGACTAATTCACTCAATATCATCATACCCGGATACACATTTTGGAAGAGGAAAGGGTTCATGGACTACCACATTCCTCTATATGTGATCAGGATATGAGGATTAGCAAATTGTTTTGGGAAATACATTAGTAATACCTTTATATAGAAGTATGTTTTATAATTATGTATCATCATTAGATATACAAAATGTTGGAATGAAAAATTCAAAGACTAGAGAATATGTTGGGATATTGTTCATTGGATTGAAAATATTTTTGGTATTAACATGTTCATCAAGTATATTTTTCTTAAAACTATAACATTCAAGAATTTATTCAGATGGATCCTTATGATTCCTTTTATGGAATGAAATATAGAGCTCCAATGTTCTAGAATGATGTTATAGAAATAAAAATATTGGGTCATGAGATATATGAATAAATAATAGAAAATTTTAGATCTATTTAGTTCCACATAATGGAATTATAGAGTTTCCAAAAAAGATATGTGGATAATTAGCGTAAATCTCTTAAATATTATGTCGTTGAAATAGTGTTTCTTTGAATTTTTCTATGGAGGAAGGTTATCTGATTCATCATGAAAGGGAAGGTAATTCCTAGGGATATCAATTCCTTATAAATTCATGATCATTTCAAGAGGTTATCCTATTAGTCTTTTCTTCTACATAACCTATCTCGTGTCCATGATGTGTTCTATGTATCTCTTCTAAGTACCTACTAGACAATTTTACATATACTGAACCCAAAGGTCATACTAATAGAGAAAGATAATTATTATGATGAAAAAATTATGTTTATTATGGATCATTTTGATAAATTTATACGGAACAAGAACACTAATTTGGTAAAATTCTTATGAAAAAACATCAGTTTAAGAAAGATACATGGGATCTTCTGGATATGATGAGGCATAAGTTTTCACATTTAATTATATTGGATTGAACAATTTCAAGGGAAAATAAAATGTAACAGCCAATGTTTTTATATAATATTATATAATATTTAAATAAATTTATTTTATGTTTTGTCTTGCACATAATAGTATGTTACGCTTTCACTATATTCAATGCTGACATAGCTTCCTCTACACATGAAACAAATTTTAAAAAAATCATGATATATTATTAAATTAGTTATTTAAACAAATCCTTCATAACATATATATTAAAAATATTGATATGATTAGTAATACTAATGTCATTATTTTATTTATAATTGTTTTATATAAGGAAAATACATTGATATAAAAATGCATAATTTTTCAATAAAGTAATTATTTGTATTGAAAATAATCTTTTCTCAAAAATTGTTTTTTTATTCATTATCTGAATTATAATAAAAACAATTCATGGAAATTTTTTAAAATGTATATTATATAATATAATTAATTTTTGAATTTATAATTTCAGAAATATATTGGTTGATTTTTGTAATGCCCATGTGTTTTATGAAATAAGTATAAAATTTTTATTCTTCAGTAGCTTGTTTGAAAAGAAATCATTCCTCCAAATCTTTATTTTTCGTTTTCTGAATAAAACAATTTATGGGTGAGTTGTAACCTCACAATCCTGAATAAGAAATTTCAAAACAACACAACACATTAACAACATAAGGCTTCAAAATCTAACCCATCACATCAACATACAAATTCAAATTTCAAATTCATAACAGAACACAACATTCAAAGAAGCCACCTGTCAACACCACGGGACGTGAATCACCTCAAGCCACATCCCTAAATCACAAAATTATTCACAATCATTCATCCATCATCATCAGCATCGCCAGTGAACAGATACCATCATAAAATCACACATCTCCATTGAAAAAATTGAAAAATCATCAAAATGAATAGGAGGGACAAACAATGAGATGCCCACAATATAGAATTTCCATTATACCCTAAGCATTATGTTAGCGGGAATAAATATAACAAACTTTTAAAAATATATGATAAGTTTGAATCAATTATATGTCATATTAGTTAATTGAGTGAATGAAATTAATAAGATATGTATGTGATATAATTAAAATGATATTTTTGATATTCATCAAACAGATATTAAAAGAATGTTTTTCCACATTTTAATGGAAAACCATTTTTAACTTAATATTTAGGCACATTAATAATTTTAATATTAAAATTTAAACATTTTCTTTGGAATCGGGATGTAAAAATTTACATTGGTTAAAATTCTGATATTTTTCTGATAAACTTCATAATTTGATGAATAATAAAAATACGCTAAATTTTAATTAAAAACAACTTGTTTCATCAAGATAATTTAAACGATTAATTATAACATTGAATGGTTTTAAAGATTAAATATAATATATTTTTACTATTTAATATATTTCATGTCATTATCATTAATTTTACAATGAATTCATAGGTAAAATCATTTCAATCTTTTGCAATGTTTTGAACAAAAACTCATTTTTTTCGACAATGGGAATAATTTTAAAATAAATTTCTCCAACTTCTGTGTCTTGAATTAGGAAAAATGGATACCCTATTTGGAAAAAATAGTTCCAAATTATGTTAATAGGGTAATTTTATTTTTGGGCATTATGAATACTAACTGCGGTAAATTTTATTTACCATAATTAAAGTTAAATCAGGTAATTAAGGGTAAAAACAATATTATAAAATTACACTAATAGTTGTCTTAATATAATTGAATGATTATATTACATCCAAAAACCTACTTGTGTCTAAATGGTATCTATTGGAACCCATTGGGATGAGATTGAGATAATTAATTTATTTTATTTCAGGGAAAGTGAAATATGTCTCACTCAAAAATTAAAAATTAAATTATTTTCAATATAAGGTTATAAAGAATATAAATTCTATTATAAATTATCATTTGAAAGGTAATATGTTTTTATTTATCATGGTAATTTATTTTAAATTTTTATGAAATATATAATTTCCTTAACATCTTATACATTAATCATGTAGAAATTATTTATTTAGTGAAAAATCAATAATATAGTTTAAAAAAAAAATAATATCCATTAAAAGGTCCAAAAACTTAACCAAACCTTATTTTAAAGGTATACCCAAACCATTATCGTCCAAGGGTCGGTTTTGGGACTATTTGGAGCCTTATATAATTGATTATGACACTTTTTTTTAATTTAAAGGATGTTCAAATTGTCACCTTCATAATTTAATAAATATAACATTTTAAACGTTGTTTTATAGAATATAAAATCTACTAAAAGTATTATTATTAAATATATTATATTTATCATCATCATTGTATTTTATTTTTAATTTTCATTCATCAAATAAGTAGCTTAAATTATTACACAAAAATGTAGTAGTAATTATTTTATAAAGATAAATATCAAATAAATAGTTTTACAAATATTAAAATAAATATTATATGATATAATTAATGTTCTCCAAGAATTTTATAGATGAATATGACTTTGTATAAATATAATAAATATTTTTTTCTAAAATATATTCTGTGTGGAGTTTATTTAAATTCATATAAATGGAATGGGTTAAAATTGACTCTATTGATATATTATGAAAATAATATGTTATAGAATTTTTTAAAAATTAAAAATATATTTAAAAATCACAAATTAAAATTTATATGGTCTAACATGTCATTATGTATCCAATTATTTACAATTAACAACACATAAGTAAGTATTTATAACCATTTAAAATTTATTACAATGTTCGAAGAAATAAAATTAAACAGATTAAATAAGGATAAATCAAATTGACAAGGTTTAAAACAAAATAAAAACAAATATAAATTTTATTAAATGATGAGATTACAACCCTATCTCATCTCGGATTCTATGTTGAGTCATATTTGTGGGTTTTATGTGGGGTTTGTTTTTATTATAAATTATTATTTTTGAGGTTTTCAAAAGCGCCCTTCTCCTCTCTTATAAAAGGGCACCCCTTACCTCTCCTCTTAAATCAATTTGAGCCTTCATTCTCAGAAACACCCTAAAAAATCCTCTTCTCAAACTATCTTGTAACATTATAGAGATGCTGGACTTGTCAAAAGACTAACTCTAGTGCCATTATAGGAAGTTAAATGGAGGCTCTTTAAGGAATACGTAATATCTTATTCCGATTCATTCAAATTTATTTCTTCTTCTACTTCCTCTTCTTTAGTTGTTTTATTATAAAGTAATAAAATAAGTATCACTCATATACTGATATGTTATTATAAATATGAAACAACCCAATTTCACCTTCTATCCATCCTATGAAAAATGAAATCACCGCACGTGTGCACGTACGGAATACTATCTCCACGCCCTAGTGAAATATTTTTTTTTCATCACCAAAATACTTGGATGGGTATAATAATGTAAGAAATTACTATATATTATTATTTTAAAGTGATATTGGTTCTGAATATTATACCCTATACGCTTCAATACAATTCCACAATCATGGGAATAATATCATCGCTCGTGCGTATGTACGACCTACCGTCTTCACGATGTGATGAAATTCATTCTCAATGATTTTCATTGAAGAATTGTTATATAAATGAATTGAATTAATAAATATAATATATATTATACTAATACCATTATTTAAATGATATATTTGTAACCCAAAAAGAGGAATACAAATTTATTTGACAAAACATACAAATGAATATAAAGCGGTTGACACCCGAATAACTAGTAACAATGAAATGTTACAAATAAACTGATAAGAATGTGAACATATATGATATAATAACAATGACTATGATTCAGTATTAATTAAATAAAATTATTTATATCATTATACAAGAGGTTCAGATACGTACAAAGCATATCAGACCTAAGGTAAGAGAAAATTTCACAATCTCATTTTTTTATCTGAGACTATTTATAATTCAGAACTTACTGGGGAAAATTTATCATCCACATCCATGTTTCCTAAATGTGTAATATTATTTTCATCATCCCATAATTTTTTAAATCCAATTTTACCTATTGATTATTTTTTAGTAAAATAAATGAAAAGAATCTTTGGTCGTTTTTAGTACAAGACACTTTTTGACTTTTCTAACCAAAGTATGAGAAGAATGTTTCCTTAACTTATAAGACATGAATATATTTTTATGCTTTCATAGGAAATAATTTCCATTTAAGATTCCTTTAAATGTTTTCAAGTTTATTTTCAATTATCTTCTTTTAATTTAAAATTGTGTGACATGTTGAGAAAAGAAAATGTTTTTGATAAAGAAATGATATTTTCTTCAAGAACTATGTTCATGTGTTTTATCAAAATTATTTTCCATCTAAGATGATATAGGGTTTTGTTTCTATCATTATTATTAAATTGATTTGATTTTTTTTCCTGATGGAATAATTTTTATGTAGTATTCTTATCTTATGGTGGCATGATGTTTAAGAATCCAATTTTATTACATGGGTTATGCTATGAGGTATGATTTATTATTTTGTGGCACACAAAAGAATGGTTTCATTATGAGTTGGGTGGGACCTATATCTTCCTCCAATTAATTGGGTAAATATTTTTATCTCATGTTATTGACATGGATGGAATGGCAAGTTAATACGGCTCAGTGACACAAGATTGGAACGAGGAGTTAACTCGGTTCAGTAATGGACATTATCCGCTACGATGGTCCTGGAAATGAGCCATGAATAATATGAAATGATTTTCTATTCTTATGTGTGTATGCCAAAAAGTTTCAGGTCTTATTATATGATTATAGTGATTATATTTCATTTCTATGATTTATCCCATGACAAGATATTATGAACTCTTATGCATGATAAGATTTTCAATCATTATGATCTTAAGAATATGATATGATTGAAATTTCATTTGTTTATGCTTACAGATAATTTGGGATCACCCTTTTATGTGTTTATTTTCCCCAGGTCAGGAAGAAGGGTATTAAATATGATATTCCAAAAATGAGTCTAGATATGATCAAATAAATGGGAGACAAAGTAGATGCTTTACGAACCAGTTGTTTAGGTTTCTTAGTTTCTAAAGACACTTTACCCACATGGTCCTATCATGGTTCTGTTATATGATTCAATAAATATACTTCAATTCTGATTTATTAATAATGTATGTAATGTATGGTATGTTTTATTTGGTATCAAAGGAATGGTATAGTTATCCTTTGGAAACTTGGATGTGAAAGCCTTGGTAAGAAACCTAAGAATATATCTAAGATTATGACACAGTTCTGGTTTTTTAGAAATAGCCATGAATAACCTATGATATGATCTAAACTATGAAATTTTTTCTTGATTATGTGGTTTTAATGTTGTAATTAGTGTTTCCCACAATATCCATTTTGGTTTTAGTCAATGGATGGAACCCAAAGAAACCCAATTAATGATGAATGTGATGGGCAATGCAATGATTGTCCCACCTGAGAAACCAAACGTTATGGGAGTTGGATTGAAAAATCTTGTATCCATGCTCACAAAACTTTCTTAAACAATGAATCATTCAAGACATCTTAAAAATCAAAGGAAGAGGCAACATTCTATTGAATCCATCATGAGGTTGAATCCACCTTCATTCAGTGGGTCTTTTGATCTATTAGTTTATGAACAATGGATCAGTACCACTGAAAAGATATTTTCAGTTCTATGATGTTCTGAACATGATAACGTAATCTTAGCAGTATATCGTTTGGAAGGTGAAGCTGATCAATGGTGGAATCTAATCAAGAATACGAGGAAAAGAGATGAAATTGAGTCTATGGAATGGTACAATTTAAAGAAATTATTTTTCACTAACTACTTCCCTCGTATTCTTAAAAAAAAGATGGAGAAGGAGTTTTTTGAACTAAAGAAAAAGGAAGATGAATCTGTTGGTACCTATGAAGAAAATTTTACTAGAATTGGAAGGTACGCTTCCGAAATTATTATCCAACCTAAGAGTAAGATCAATCAATTCATTAGTGGATTAAAACCATGTCTCTGATGGGAATTAGCCATAAGGGACATCAATAGCTATGAGGAAATTTTTCGATGTGCTCTCGAGGTTGAGATGGAGATTGGAGTAACCCGTCAGTCATATGGGTTTGATAAGAAAAGGAAAGTCGAATTAAAAGGAAAATATAAAAACGACACTAAAAAGAAGATGTGTTTTCCCTTATTCTCAATGTGTAGAAAGAAACTTGGATGGTATTGTCTTAAAGGGACAAGTATATGTTTTAAATGTGGAAAAGAAGGTCATCGGGCAATGGAATGCCGCAGTGATGGGAAAAAGATGTCTAATGATTCGAACAGAGAAAAGGCTACACAGAATGAACCTCATACACTTCAACGATACAAGTGCAAGGAAATGGGTTATTATGCCAATCAATTCCCTAATCCAAGGGTTGTTGATGATGATCAAAGGAAACAAACTATTAAGTCCAATGACAAAGTAAAGACACATGCAATTTATATCAGCGATGTGTAATAAGATAATGATGTGATGAAAGGAACACTTCACATCTAATATAAAGTAGAAAATGTTTTATTTCATAATGGATCCACCCACTCATGTATTTCTGAATTTTTTTCTAAGGATATCGCCGTACTACCTCAATGAGTAGATTTTGAGTTAGCTGTGACAACTCTTATTGGAAAGACGATCACATTAGAAGTTTCTGATTCTTCTTTAATTGAAATTTGTGGGAAAGTGCTTCCGAAAAAACATGTGATCCTTCCTATAGTAGAATCTGATGTGAATATTGGCATGGATTAGATTTCCTTATATAGAGCTCATATCAATTTCCAAAGAAGGAAAGTCACATTTCATAATCCAGATCAATCTATGATCATATATCAATGAAAGGATGAATATAACCTTCCAATGGAAATTTATTCCATCTTATGGGCCATGATTCCAATAAATTAATGTTATTTATCTCATATGGTTGGTGAGAAACTCATGATTAAGAATATTCCCATTGTACACGAGTTTGATGATGTCTTTTTAGAGGAATTTCCAAGTCTTTCACCAAATCGTGAAGTTGAGTTTTCAATAGAACACATACCTGGTGCTATGCCCATTTCAAAGACACCTTATCGAATGACCCCAATTGAGTTGCACGAATTGAAGAAGCAACTCCAAGAGAATCTCGATAAGGGATCTATATGCCCTTGTACATCACCTTGTGGAGCACCTATTCTATTAGTTAAGAAGAAATACGAATCAATGGGACTCTTCATTGATTATCTAGAACTTAAGAAGATCACTATCAAGAAACAATATCCTATCCCATGCATTGATGACTTATTTGACCAACTACATGGAGCTAAATACTTTTCCATGATTGATCTTTGTTCTGGGTATCATCAATTAAAGGTAAAAAAAGAGGATATACCAAATACGTCATTACATATAAGGTACAGACTCTATGAATGTATAGTGATCCCATTTAGTCTTACTATTGCCCCTACTATCTTCATGGATCTAATTAATAAAGTCTTTAGAGAATATCTTGACCAGTTTTTGGAAGTCTTTATAGAAGATATTATTGTATATTCAAAGAGAAAGTAAGAACATGAAGATCACTTATGAATTGTATTGCAGAGCCTAAGAAAGGAGACGTTTTATTAAAAATTTACCATGTGTCAATTTTGGCTTCAAAAAGATTCATTTTTGGGTCACATAATCTCAAGAGAAAGGATATATGTGGATCCATAAAAAATAGAGGTTTTTGAAAGATTTTCAAGACCAAAAAAATAACTGAGATCCGATGTTTTCTTGGTTTGGTTGGATATTATCGACATTTTCTGAATGACCTTTCATGATTATCTAATCCACTCACTAGGTTAAATTGAAAAGGAGTTATGTTTGTTTGGATAGAGGAGGGTGAAATGAATTTCAAGTAGTTAAAAAGAAGGTTAGCGAGTGCACCTGTGCTCACACATCCTTGTAGTAGAGAAAGGTTTGTGATCTACATTGATGCATCCAAGAAGGGATTAGGTTGTGTTCTCATACAAAATGATTTGGTGATAGCTTATACCTCACAACTGTTGAAAATACATGAGAGAAATTACCCATCACATGATTTAGCGTTGGCTGCAGTAATCTTTGCATTAAAAATATGGAGGCATTATCATTATGGTGAAAGGTGTAATATTTATACTAATCATAAAAGCTTAAAGTACATTTTCCCACAAAAGGAGTGGAATATGCACCAAAGAAGATGGCTGGAGTTGGCTAAAGATTACGACTGCTCCATAAATTACCACCCTAGGAATGAAAACAAGGTGGAAGATGCATTACGCCAACAAGACTAGGCCATCTTATCCATGATGAGGACCACAAAAGATCCAATATTTATGGATTTTTAAAGGATGGATCTTGAAATTATAATGGAAGGGGAAAAATATTATCTTTCCCAAATGAATGTTCAACCATATATTACATGTAAATATTAAAGAGGCACATAAGGATGATGTAGAGTTAAAAAAGAAGGGGAGAAATGTTCCTGAATTCAACATTTGTTGTGATGAAATAATAATGTTCCGGAACTAGGTTTGTGTTCCTCCCATACTGGAATTAAAGAATGAAATACTAGATGAGGCACATAGTTCTTCATTCTCTATTCACCCTAGATTCACGAAGATGTATAGGGACTTGAAAGAGTACTTATAGAGGGATATCATGGAAAGAGATGTTGCTAAATATATCTCTTGATTCTTGGTTTTTTCAGTAAGGTAAGGCTTAAAGATAGAAGTCTAAGGGGATGTTGCAACCATTAACCATACCAGAATGGATATTGGAAAACATCACTATTGAATTTATCACTGGACTTCCCAAATCATCCAATGGAAATAATGATATCTGAGTTATAGTTGACTATATTATGAATTCGGCACACTTCATTACTATTAAGGATAATTTATCTCTTGATCAGCTATCCAATATACATGTAAAAGAAGTGGTAATATTTCATGGAGTACCATTTTCAATTATATTTGATCAGGATCCATGGTTTACCTCGAAGTTCTGGTAACGTCTTTAGAATGCTCTAGATACAGAGTTGAGTTTTAGCACTGCTTATCATCCTCAAATAGAAGGCCAGTCTGAGAGTACAATTCAAACCCTAGAATAAATGTTGAGATCTTGCTCTATTGATTTAAAAGGATGTTGGGACTAACACCTACCATTGGTGGTATTTTCTTATAACATTAGGTTTCACTCCAGTATTCAGATGGCTCCTTTTGAAGCCCTCCATGGAAAGAAGTGAAGAACCCCAAATTTCTGGGATGAAGTTGGGGAAAGAATGCTATTAGGACCTTATCTTGTTGATGAGATGGCAAAAAAGGTCAGATCTATTCAACAACATATAAGAGCATCTTAGAGTCGACAAAATAGTTATGCTGAAAACTAAAGAAAATACGAAGAGTCTTAAGTGGGAGATAATGTGTTTTTAAAAATATCTCCCTAGAAGAGAGTAATGAGATTTGGAAAGAAGGGAAATCTGAGCCCTAAGTATGTTGGTTCTTTTGAGATTCTAGATCGTTTTGGGAAGGTTCCTTACCAATTGGCACTTCCACTAAATCTCTCTCGAGTTCATGATGTGTTCGATGTTTCCCTCTTGAGAAAATACATTCTCGATCCTTCACATGTACTAAGCTCAGAAGTCGTACTACTGGATAAAGATATTTCTTTTGAAGAACAACTGATAGAGATTCTAGATCATAGTGAAAAAGTTCAATGAAACAAGACCACTCTATTAGTTAAAGTTTTATGGAGGAACCACCAATTAGAAGATGCTACATGGGAACTTGAGGACATGATGAGGGAGATGTATCCTCATCTATTTATTTCCAAGTGAAGAATTTTGACAGTGAAATTAAGTTTAAGGGGGATAGAATGTAACACCCATGTTTTTCTGAAATATTTAAATAATTTTTATTCTTATGTAGCTTGTTTTGCAAGAAATCATTAGTTTAAACAGACTGTGAGATGCCCTTATTATAAAATTTCAGTTATAACCAAGTCGTTATGTTAGAATGAATAAATATATCTAACTTTTAAAATTATATGATAAATGTAAATCAATTATATGTCATATTAGTAATTTTAGTGAATCAAATTAAAAAGATATGTATGTTATATAATTACAATGATATTTTTGATATTCATCAAATAGATATTAAAAAAAGTTTTTCCGCCTTTTAATGGAAACCCTTTTAATTTAATATTTAGACACATTAGTAATTTTAATTTTACAAGGTAAACCTTTTCTTTGGAAGTGGGATATAAAATTTTACTTTGGTTAAAATTTTGATATTTTTCGGATAAACATCATAATTTGATGAATAGTAAAAATACGCTAAATATTTAGTAAAATTTTTTTTTTCATCGAGAAAATTTATATAGTTAAATTATAATACTTAATGGTTTTAAATTATAAAAAGAATATATTTTTACTATTTAATATAATTTATTCATTATCATTAATTTTACCATGAATTCATTGGTAAAATCATTTCAATCTTTTGTAATGTTTTAAACACAAACTAATATTTTTCGATGATGATATTAATTTTGAATTAAATTTTTGAAACTTATGTGTCATGAATTTGGAAAAATAGATTCTATATTTGTAATAAATAGGTCCAAATTATGTTAATAGGATACTTTTACTTTTGGGCATTATGAGTAGAAACTATGATAAATTTTATTTAGTTAAGTTAAAGGTACATCGGGTAATTAAGTGTAAAAATAATATTATAAAATTACCCTAACAGATGTCTTAATATAGTGGTATAATTATATTTCATCCAAAAACATACTTGGGTCGAAATGGTATCTATTTTAACCCACTTGGATGAGATTGAGAAAATTAATTTATTTTATTTAAGGGATAGTGAAATACGTCTCACTCAAACTTTAATAATTAAATTATTTTTAATATAAGGTTATACAGAATATAAATTCAATTAAAAATACTCATTTGAAAGATAAAATGTATTTCTCTATCATGGTAATTTATTTTTAATTTTTTTGAAATATATAATTAACTTAATATCTTATACATTAATGATGCAACAATTATTTATTTGTTGAAAAATAATTAATATATTTTTTATTAAAATTATAATACTCATTAAAGGGACCAAACACTTGACCAAACCTTATTGGTTGAGTATATATAAACCATAATAATCCAAGGGTCACCTTGTGGACCATTTGAAGCCTTATTAATGTGATTATGACACTTATATTTTTTATTTTAAATGATGTCAAATTTTTCAACTTCATAATTTAGTAAATATAACATTTCAAATGTTTTTTTAGAAGATAAAACCAACTAAAAGTATTATTATGAAATATTTTAGATTTATCTTCAACAAAGTATTTCATTTTTGATTTTTATGCAACAAATTATAGATTAAATAATTATACAAAAATTTGGTAGTAATTATTTTATCAAGAGAAATATCAAATAAATTGTTTTAAAAATATTAAAATAAATATTATATGATATAATTAATGTTATCCAAGAATTTTCTACATGAAGAAGAATTGTTATGAATTTTTTAATTTTTTTCAAAAATTGCTTCTGTGTGGATTTTATTTAAATCCAAATAAATGAATTTTGTCAAAATATATACTATTGATATTTTATGAATAAAACATATTATTAAATTGTTTAAAAATCACAAAAATAATAAAAAATCAGTAATTTAAAATTATATGGTATACCATGTCATAACGTATCCAATTATGTACAATTAACAACACATACGAAATTATTTATAATCATTTAAAATTTATAACATTGTTACCACAAATAAAATTAAATAGATTAAATAAGGATAAATAAAAATGATATGGTTTATAATAAAATCAAAACATGTCAAAATTTTATTTGTTGATGAAATTAAAACCCTATATAATCTCATTTTCAATGTTGAGAGTCATTTTGGAGGTTTTTATGTGGGGTAGGTTTTTATTATAAATTAATATTTCTATGGTTTCCAAAAGTGCCCCTCTCATCTCTTATAAAAGGGAACCCCTTACCCATCCACTTCACTCAATTTTGTTCCTTAATGCTCAGAAAAAACCTACCAATTACTCTTTCCAACCTATCTAGTTATATTATAGAGGTGCTGGTATTCTCAAAAGTCCAACTCTAGTGCCATAAGAAGAAATTTAAGGGAGGCACTTCGATGAAGAGGTAATATGTTCTAACGATTCATTCAAATTTATTTCTTCTTCTACTTCCTCTTCTTTAGTTTTTTAATTATAAATTAATATCATCAGTATCACTAATATACTGATATTTTATTATGACTATGAAAGTAACCTATTTCACCTTCTATCCATCCTATGAAAAATGAAATCACCGCGCGTGCGTACGTACAGAATACCATCTCCATGCCGTGGTGTAAACGTTTTTTCATCTACAACATACTTGGATGGGTATAATGATGTAAGAAATTACTATACATGATTATTTTAAAGTTATATTGATTATAAAATTTTATACACCAAACACTTCAATACAATTCCATAATCATGGGATGATATCATCGCTTGTGCGTAAGTACGACATACCATCTCCACAATGTGATGTGATTTGTTCTACATGATCTTCATTGAAGAATGATTATTTAAATGAATTGAATGAATAAATATGATATATATTATACTAATACCATTCTTTAAATGATATAGCTATATCCTAAAAAGAGGAATAAGAATTTATTTGACAAAACTTGCATAAGAATATAAAGAAGTTAACAATCGAACAACTAGTAACAATGAAATATTACTAATAAACAGATAAGAATATGTCCATATATGATATAATAACAATGAAAATGATTCTAGAATAAGTCAATGACATTATTTAAATCATTATATAATAGGTTCAGATACATACAAATCATATCATACCTAAGGTAATGGAAAATTTCATAATCTCATTTTTTTATCCGATATTGTTTATACTTCAGTGTTTACTGGGGAATATTTAACATCCACATCCATGTTTACTCAAAATTTAATATTATTTTTATCCTATTACAATTGTTTAAATAAAATTGTACCTATTTATGAGTTTTTAGTAAATGAATATAAAATAATATTTTTGGTTTTCAGTACGAGATACTTTTTTAATTTATCAGAAAAAGTATGAGAAGAATGTTTTTTTAACATATACGACATGAGAAGATTTTATGATTTCATAGGAAATTATTTCCATGTAAGCTTCCTTTAAAAGTTTTCAACTTTATTTTAAATTAACTTTTTTTAATTTAAAATTCTGTGACATGTTGAGAAAATAAAATGTATTTGATGAAGAAATAATATTTTCCTCAATAAATAATTTCAAGTGTTTTATCAAAATTATTTTCCATAAAATATGATATAGGGTTATGTTTCTATCTCTATTATTACATTGATTTTAATATGTTATGATGGAATTATTTTTATGAAGTCCTTTTATCTTATGATGGCATGATGTTTAAGAATCCCATTTTATTGCATGGGTTATGCTACGATGTATGATTTATGATTTTGTGGCACACATAAGAATGGTATAATTATGTTATGGGTGGGACCTATATCTCCCTCCAATTAATTGGGTAATGATTTATATCTCCTGATATTTATATGGCTGGAATGACAAGTTAATCTGATTCAGTGATACAGGACTGGAACGAGGAGTGAACTCGGTTCAGTAATGGACATTGTCCGCTAAGATTGTCTTGGAAATGAGCTACGAATAATGTGAAATGATTTTCTATGATTATGTGTGTATGAAATAAAGTTTCATGTCTTATTTTATGATCATTGGGATTACATTGTAGTTTATTATTTATCCCATGACATGATATTATGACCTCTTATGCATGATAAGATTTTCAAACGTTATGATCTTTAGAATATGATCTGATTGACATTTCATTTGTTTACCCTTACTGAGAATTTGAGACCCCCCTTTGGTATGATTCTTTTTCCCAGGTCCTAAAGAAGGGTATTAAATATGAAATTCCAAAAGGAGTCTAGATATGATTAAATAAAGAGGAGACAACGTAGATGCTTTGTGAACCAGTTGTTTATGTTTCCCATTTTATAATGACACTATACCTATATGGTACTATCATGGTTTTGTTATATATTGTAATAAATATACTTAAATTATTAAATATTAATAATGTATATAATGTATTATTTGCTATAATGTTTTATTATTTTCCTATAATGATTCTTTTTTTATGAATAATGAAAAATAATAGCGTTTGATTAAAAGTTCAATTTTGTTTAATTTCTGTGTAATGATAAATTATATTTTAAATTGATTTTAAGTAAAATTTCTTCAATTATACATTCATTATTCCAATTAATGAAATTATAATAAATTTCATATAAAAATTTGATATAAAAACATTGTGAGTTCTTTCAAAGTTTCAATTTAAAACCTTCTCTCTCATCACTTATGTGATAATAATATTAAATTACTCTTTTCCATATATGTGTATGGAAATTTAAAAAATTTATTTTTTATTTATAATCAGAATAATTTATAATTTATAATATAAAATATTGAATTTTTTTAAAAAATTAATAGTAAACATTGTAATAATTAATTACCGTCGTTAATGTTAAATTAGTTTTATCAGGGGGTTAAACATAAAAGATAAGGGTCATATTTACCTAAAAAATCCTCAATGAATTTTTTATGGCCATATTTAGACATTATAATGACTATGGTTATATTTTTATCTATTTTTTATCGTTTTATATATATAAAAAAGGTGGGGGAACTCAACACTTTTCAACTCTTCCAAATGTGGCCTCTCCCCACTTATAAAAGAACATAAAATTTTATCCATTATTCAAAACATATAACTTATTTGGTTAGATGAATACATTCCCAAATCACCTATAAAATACAATACCCTCATCCTAGAAGACTTTTTATAGACTACAGTCCACCCAAGAAAATATTTTAGTAGAATCCTAAGGGGGATACTCAAAGAACATGTAATGTTCCTCAATCTGAATTCTTGTTTTATTTCTTTCTCCCCTCCCATATATCATGATTATATATTGATTATATAATAACCATGGTATCTAAAAAATAATTTTTCTATTTAATGTTATGGTTTATAATTGAAACCACAAAGTCTAATATCAAATTTGTTATTAAATAACAGTTCGTGTGTCCGTTGAACTACCACCTTGCGAACTGATGTCATTCCATTTTCCATTATGACCTCTTAAGGATGGTGATAATGATGGATTTATTTTTTATATATTATATATATGATATATGTGGTTTTATTAATATTATTTAATTTGTATATCACATATACCTTCTTTACTTCTATTTTGACGGAATACAATAACATTGTTACTGTGTTCGATGAACAACTGCCTCAAACAACAATGTGATTCATTCACGCAATACATAGAACATAATAATGATTATTTTAATAAAAATAATTCTTAAATGTGACATATACAAGACTTTTTTATTCATAATATATTTCATTTAATTTTATATCTTTAAACCAAGTAAAAAATAAAAAAATATTACATTCATGCGTCCGTATGACCTACTATCTCCAAGAATAGCATATTTCATTTTTTGTCACTAAATGTATTTGATTACAAAAAATAAATATATAAATAACATATATGATATTTATATCATGGGTATCATTTTAGATAGAAGTTATATAAAAACCGAGAAATGGCCTCCTGCTCTCGGTAGAACGTGCCTCACGCACCTGGGAGTTTTCAAACTTTTTCGACCGTTACTGACCATTGGTGGCCCTCTCTGGTCCCGTATTCGTCGGTGGAGGTGACGCTTTCGGCTTCGGTTGTGCCTGTGCTGTCGGATCCGTAGGGTGTTCCCGCCTCGACTCCTCCGCGCGCTTCTGTTCCGGCTCCAGCCCCTCCTCCTGTGGCGGGTTCTGCGTCGGTGCCGCCGGCTCCGACGCCTGTTCATCCTAGTTGGTTGTTTCGGGATGCGGTCAGAGGCTCGGGGGTGGGGGTTGCATGCCCTAGTTTTCCTAACATTGCACCTTTTTCACACTCAGTGGTGAGGGAGGGCTCCTTGGTTTTGCTGGTGGCGCCGGAGGAGGCTTTCACCGAGGCGGTTGCGGGCCTTAAATGGACCCTGGTGGGAAGGTTTGGGTTCCTCAAGCCTTCTATCCCTGTTTTCCGTCGTTTCATGGACACCTGGGGTTTGCAGGGGGCTGCTCAGGTGTTGGTGTTGCATTCGGGTTCCTTCTGTATGTTGCTATCCTCAGAGGTGGACTTCTTGCAGGCGTGGTGCAGGGCCCCCCGGTTGTTTGGGCGCTGTAGGTTTAGTCTGTCTCGGTGGTCGATGGAGGTGCATCAGGGCAGGGAGGGGCCGAAGGCAGTGGTTCGAATCAGTTTTCCTGGTCTACCTCTACCTTTCCTCAATGGAACCTTTTTAAAGGAGTTTGGGGATGCCTTGGGGGTTCTTGTGTGTGGCATAGTCTTCGGTGTCTGGTGCGGAGTCTTTGGTGGCTAGGCTCTGTGTGGAGCTGGACCTCTCGTTACCAGTACCGGAGAAGATCACTCTGTTAGTGCCAGGTGCTGTGGAGTGGGTGCAGGATATTGTTTTTCCGGTGTTTCCGCGGTATTGTTCGGCTTGTTTCTTGCAGGGTCACTCGGTGAAGTCTTGCCGCAAACTTCATGGTTCTCTTCGGACGTCTGGTGGTAGTCGTATTTCCCTGTTTTCGGGGGCTCGTCCTGGTAGCCCTATTTCTTCTGCCTTGGTGCCAGCTCACAGACCTCTTGCTCGTGAGAGGGAGGCAGTTCAGGGTGGTGGTCTTGCTGTGTCTGGCAGCTCCGCTGTTGTTTCTAGGTGTCGTCAGCCAGTGTCTGGCCCTTTGGAACCCGCGTCGGCCTCCGAGGCTTTTCTAGGGACGTTTTTAAGGGGCCTCTGCATTTATGGTCTGACATCGTTCCCTGCCTATTCTATTCCTGGGGCTGGTTTTGGTTATCCTCGGTCGGATAGGGGGCTGGCGAGCGTGCATTGGTGCCCCACAAGGGTGGCTTTTATGCAGAGCGGGTCTCTCAGGGTGGCGGTTCGCAGAAGGGTTTGATTGGGGATGGAAAGCAGCGGTGTTAGGGGCCTATCAGTGAGTTGCTTGTTTCTTCATAGGCTCTGTCTAACACAGAGGAGGGTCGGGTTTCAGTGCCTGTTTTTGTGGGGGATGGTGGGTCATCCAGGGTTGCCGTTAGAATGGAGGGAGGCTCCTCCACTACCTGCGAACGGTCATGCGGTTGGGAGGGGCTACAGGGAGGGAGCCCCGGGGTGATCACCAGGAGGATGAGGGAGAAGCTACTTGCTAGAGGGAGGTCCATCTCCCCCGTTCGGTGGGCTGCATCTCCTGGGGCCAGCACCAGGACGATTGAGGCTTAATGTCTCCCTTTATTATTTGGAATGCTCATGGGGTGGGGGCTAGGGTTAAAACTGACTACATAGATTCAGAAGTAAGAAAGTATAAAGCCGTCTTGGTGGAAGTTATCGAGCATAAACAGACAAGTGACAAGATACATAAGTTTTCTAGAAGGCTGATGATGCATGGAGCCATGCATGGAGCCCCGTCGAATAACCATATCTGGTTGTTCTAGAAGAGTGGTGTTTCAGTGACACTGTTGAAGGTAGGGGATCAAGTTATCACAACAAAGGTGATGTTGAACGGGTTGGAGTGGTTCATGTCGTTTGTTTATGAGAGTTGTGATGTGCATCAAAGGGAGGGTATTTGGGCGGAGTTAGATGATTTCGACTCAGGGGATTTCCCGTGGATAGTGGGAGGGGACTTTAACAATGTTGCAAGACCAGAAGAGAAGAAGGGGATGGGTGTGTTTTAGAGCCGTGCGAGCATGGTGTTTGTGCAGTACATGGCGGGGAAAGGTCTCAGGGATGTTGGCTTCTCGGGGGACCCTTTCACTTGGTGTAACAACCACAGAGGGGAGAATCGCAGCTGCGCCAGGCTGGACAGGTGTTTCGTGAACCTTCGGGATTTTGAGGTGCTCGGGGAGGTGAAGGTTCTCCATTTGGATAGGGGGTTTTGGATCACTCGCCGCTGCTATTATCCTTTGGAAGGGCTGAGAAGCCGTAGGAGGGCTTTCGATTTTCCAAGTGGTGGATTGACGACCCGTCTTTCCTTGGGTTGGTTACGCGGATTTGGGGAGAGCCTTCCAGGGGGCACACGTGGGTGGCGTTGCATGGTATGTTGAGGCGGTTGAAATAGGAGCTCATACGGCGGGCCAGTTGTTTTCCAGCGTGGGATAGGGAGATGGAGTCCCTCAAAGCAGACATAGATATGCTGGAGGTTATTCTGGAAGGCTGGTGGGATGAGGTTGTGTTTGAGGAGCTCTCGGAGAAGAATGAGGCTTTGGCGGTGAGGCTGCTTTTCCAGGAACACAGGGCAAGGGATCGGTCGAGGGTGAGATGGCTTAGGGAGGGTGATAGAAACACGAACTACTTCCATGCATGCTTAATGGAGATATGGCGGGAGGTGAAGCCCAACTTAGAGTTGGAGGATGACTCTTTCTCGGATAATAGGGAGGTGGTCGGGGGTCGATCGTTGGAGCATTTCAAGGATTTGTTGGCTGGTCCGTGAGGTGATGGGCAGGAGGGGTTTCCCTCCAGTGATTTTCGGTTATGGGACGTGATACCGGAGGTGGTGTCAAGGTAGGAGAATCAACATTTTGAGGCCATTCCCGATGAAAGGGAGGTGCAGGCGGTAGTATGGCAGTTGAACCCGGATAGTGCTGCGGGGCCGGATTGTTTCCTGGGGTGTTTTTACAGAGGGTGCTGGGACTATGTGAAGAATGATGTAGTGCCATCCATTCAGGACTTTTTCCGAGGGGGTGTTCTTCCTCGGGTAGCGGCAACGACTACCTTGGTCCTATTACCTAAGTGCAAAGTCCCTACCTCACTCAATCACTACCGGCCGGTTAGTATGTGTAATGTTCCGTACAAAGTGTTGGCGGTTGTGATCAATAGTAGGCTGTCTAATTTTCTACTGAGGTGGGTGTCGACGGAGCAACATGATTTTGTAAAAGGGAGGTCAACACAAGGAGCTATGGCGCTGACACAGAAGCTGATGAGGGATTTAAACATGAAGACTTGAGGAGACAATATGGTGGTAAAGATGGATATGAGTAAAGCATATGATAGAATGGAGTGGGGATTCATGAATGGAGTTCTGCGGAGGATGGGGTTCTCGGCCTAGGCATGTGATATTTTCTTCAGATGCGTTAGTTCGTCATGGATTGCAGTGTCTTTCCTGGGGAGAACGCATGGCTTCTTCAAATCCGTCCGTGGCCTGTGAAAAGGGGACCCTCTATCCCCTAGCTTGTTTATACTGATGCAAGACTCTTTTAGTAGACTTATCAACAAGGGAATTGGCAGGGGGAGATATTTCCATTCCGCAAGAAACAGGGGAATCTCTCGATATCTCACCTCATGTATGCGGATGATACTATTGTGTTTTTGAATGCTGGTATGAGGTATGTGAGGGAGTTCAATGACTTACTGAATGAATACTGTAATTGGAGAGGCCAGCTGGTGAATCGGGAGAAGAGATGTTTTTATCTGGCGACTTTGTGTGGAGAGGAAATGAAGGATGCAGAGAGAGCGGCGTTGGGCATAGGGATAGGGTCCTTACCGATGGAGTATTTGGGTGCTCCGATGTCTACCGGTCGGTTGCGGAACATGGATTTTGACAGGGTTGTTGCCAAGATACTGGCCCAGATCATGGATTGGAAAAATCACTTCCTATCCTTTGGGGGTCAGATCACCATAGTAAAAAGTGTGCTGGAGACTATACCAGTGCATGCTATTGTGGTGGTTAACATCCCCAAGGGGGTAATTAACTCCATCGACAGGGTTCTACCGTGTTTCATCTTGGATTTCTCACGGGAGGGGAGGAGACAGTGGGCCTCATGGAGGAAAATGGCGAGATCAATCATAGAAGGAGGGATCGGGGTTCGATTCATGGAGGATATGGTGCATGGAGTATGTGCGAAGCTGGAATGGGAAATTACGGAGGGAGAGACGTTGTGGGGCAGGTGTATGCGGGGAAGGTATGAGGATAGCTTCGCCAACCTTCCGGCGAGAGGGTTTTCCATGTGGGCCGAGGTGTGTAATATAGTCCTGGTGTTGGGAAATCATGCTCAGTGGATCATCGGGGAGGGGAGGATCAGATTCTGGGATTGCAACTGGTCATGAAGGGTACATGTGTTCTCGGGGTGTCCGGCCCCGATGATCTCTTTTAGGGAGGCCAATAGTCACCCTCTGTTTTTCAGAGCACTGCTGGATGCGGAGTCACAGAGGATCTTTGATTCGATGGTGATTAACCGGGAGAGGGATAAATGCATTTTCATGCCCTCAGTTTCGGGTAAGTTCAACTTGAAAGATTTCCACAGGAGCTCCAATGACCAGCAGACGCAGGAGTCGGGAATCAGGGTGGAGTGGAGCAGAATGGTCCCCACAAAAATGAATTTTTTAACGTGGAGGATCATGAAAAATGCCATCCCCTCGGATGAGAATATCAAACACCTGGGCGTTAGCCTCGCATCTGGATGTCAGTGTTACAAACGGAGGAGGGAGGAGAGCATGGAAATTAATTTCCTCGAAGGAGAATGGGCTAGAGTGGTTTGGAGCTTTTTGGGAACCCTCATAGGGTACTCTGGTCATGCTAATACCTGTGAGTGGTTTTCGGGCTTGTGGTTTCAGGGGGGGTGGTGGAAACATGGAGGAGAAAGAGGTTCGATCAGTGCTTTACAATGCGGGGTGCTGGGTTCTGTGGGATGCGTGGCACCGAGCCAGGTATGAGGGGCTAGTATCCACTGAGAGGGCGGTGGTGGCAAGGGTAAGGTGTCTACTACTTGATCTTGTAAAAACGGTGGGTTTTTGGGAAAATGTTCCCTCTTTATGGGGGTTGATATCCCCGGGGATGAGAGGTGGTCAGGAGACTTTCAGGAGGCGGGGGTTGTGGGTTTGATGGATTCCTCTAGTGGGTGGTCCGAAGTTGAACGTCGATGGGGCGTGCGTGGAAGAGAAAATGCTTGGTGGTGGGGAGCTTCATGATGGCAGTGGTAGTGTGTTGTTGGCTTTCGTTGTACACTACGGGAGGGGGACCTCGGTGCAGGAAGAGGCCTTAGCAGTCCTTTCAGGGATATCGTTGTGTTTGGACAAAGGCCTGTGGTGGAGCAGATAGAGACTGACTCAAAAATTATACATGACGTGTTACAGGAATAGGGCACGATACCGTGGAGGATTTCTTACACTATTAGGTAGTGCAAGGTGATCATGGGGAACAACGTAAGGGTTAATCATACCTGGCAGGAAGGGAATAAAGTTGCGGACTACTTTTCTTCACATGCGGTTCCAGGGGATAATATGATTTGGGTGGATAATGTTCTGCCCATTAGACCTGAGGGAGTCAATCTGATTAAGGGAGACGCACTTGGGCTACATTATTTTCGCCCTCCATAGGGGGGACCGTGTTTGTTTTTGTTGTTATGTGTGGGGTGTTATTTGAAATAAAAATTGTAATTTTGGTGGTGGGTATCATTTTAGATATTACGGATCCATGATAAATGAATTAGGACATGAAATATAACAAATGAAAACATATAGGACAAAATAATATGGTTATTACCACAAAAATCAATAACCTAGAATATTTTTTAAACCAATAATAAAAATTAGTAACAAATATAATATGGTATGATATATATATAATGTGAATATTTTTCTATAATATGTGTATATTTTAATTACATTTTTTATATTTTTTGTTTGAATATGTATGATGGTAGGAAATGATCAAGCTAAGGGATTTTTGTCTCAATTTGAAATTATCGAGACATTTGTTATTTTATGCACCAATATTTTTTAAGAAGTGCATATAACACCCATTTGACATATTATATAATTAATTTATTAATATTAATGATATTTTATGCTATATTTTATGTTATTACTTCATGGGAATTATTATTGATGTTTACCATGGTGGTAAAGGGTGTATATTGCAAACTAATCATTTATCAAGATAGTCTATGAGTAAGTCTGCAATGATAACATCTTAGGATCAACATTTCACAAAAAAAAATTATCCTAATCTAGTTATTCCTTAAATATTTATTTAATGGTACCTTTTTTACTCTTTATTAATTATGATTAGAATAAAATATTTTTTTAATAAAACACAATTTTATTTGTCTCTTCAGTCTGAAATCTATTTTCATCTAGGACCATGTATTATAAAAATATTTCAATAAAGATTAATTACTATATTTTTTTTAAAATAAAATTATAACCATTTAAAACGTTTAATTTTCTTAATGGAATCTTCATTGTTTTTCCAAACAAAATATGTTTTTCATTATTAGAAATATGAAAGGAATATTTTTTTTATCATTTATTAGATAAAACAAATTATTCAATTTCATGACCGATTTTTTTTTGAATATTTATAGATATTTTATCAAATTAATTTTCCAATTAATTTTTTTTTCAAAATTATTTATTTCATAAAAATTCTTTTTCAACGAGGAGAGAATTTTTCATTAATAATTTTTTTAATTGATTGATTAAAATTATTTTTCCATGAATGGCCTCATACTTTGATGTTACATATGGCTTCCTGGGGATATTATCAAAAGAATACATTCTTATAATTTCTTTAAATGGATTTTTAGTATCATAAAAAGTTATTTATGAAACACATTTCTCATGGGTAGGTTATTCCATAGTCAAATGATTTTGAACGGAAATTCTTTTCGTGGGTTATTCGTTGATGAAATGATTATGAAACCAATTGATTTTCCACAGGTTATGAAATAATGATATTTTTATTGTACCCATTTATTTTTATTTATTATGATATGTTGGAATTATATGATATTTTATAAGAAATAAATTAATTTTTCATTATTTAAATGTAAAGTCTTATATATTTGTTGAGCAAATTAGGTATTGATTTATATATGATGACATCCACAGTGATGGAATGTGAAGTGAAATTGGTATAGTAATACATGGATAGAAATTTAATTGAACCTATATTAGTAATAAAATGATGGAATATAGAGTGAAAAAATATTTAGTAAAGGGATTTTTTATGATATAATTGTCTTAGTAGTGATCCTTGACTGATATGGAAATGAATTTTTAGGATAATGTGAATGCCAAAAATTATATGCCTAATCCCAATGTTATACACTCATGTATTATGTTATTTGAAACTTTATGATTCATTTCAAGTGACATAATTTTTTTTATGTCATGATATCATTATTTTTACCATTTATATGCATGGTATTATTTTTCAAATGTTATGGGCATGTTCTCATACACTTATACTAATGCTATTTTTAATGTATCTCCACTGTTTATTATTATTGAGCTTATGATCTCACCCTTTCTTATTTTTCCATTCCCATCCTTATGAATAAATTTATTATATATGATATGTCTAATTAGGTTGGTAGGTGAGAATAATGTAGTTGTATATTATGTCACCCACTTATGGAACAATTTTTATGATTCCAAAGTTCCAATGGCACTAAAATATTTTGTTCTTAAATTATTTTTACTTGTAATTTAATTAATATTCATAAAAATTGATGTAATATCAATGTATTAATGTTTGGTTATGTATAACACCAATTCCAATAAAACCCATGAATCCTTATAAAAGTGTATTGAAGGATCCGAGAATCATTGGAAGAGAAATTATTCAACACGAATGTTGAATCCTTTGGATGATACCACCTTGAATGAGATCATTGATAGAGCGAATCCTGATTTCCTAGATAGGTGATCTTATCCATGAGAATGTTTGTTGCGGGGGGGGGGGGGGGGATACTGAACCTACCTATAACATGACCATCTAAGAGTGGATCTATGACTTAATCATGTGGGGGAATACAAAAACAACCTATATGATGAGAATAATCTGATTATTATAATAACCCCCTCATCAAATAATTAGGAGAAATTTTTTTTATACTATATATGTCGCATCAAAAATATCAATGTAATTATAAATAGATAAAACCATTGAAATCTATATTATTAAATACACTTGAAGAGTAAATTTTTGTTGAATTCAATAATGAGATGAAAATTTTTATATAATATATATTTTTTAAGGGTATCTAAGACCATTCCATGAGTCAAAATTAAGTAAAACATATTCTTTAGGAATTTTTTATCTCAACCTAAAATTTTAGAGCATATTAATGGTTCATCAATCTCACAACTGACTAAAAAGTTTAAACTAAACTAATATTCTATATTAATAAGAATATTTACGTTTTAATTATCATTATAATTAATATTATTAATATAAAATTTATATATTCAATAAAAATTGATTTTATTTAGACATCCCCACCTTTATATCATCTTACTCATGAAGAACAAAATGGACCCATTACATTTCATTATGTTCTACTACTAAATTTTTTTTGGCAACACTCTATGGGGACACCTACCTTTTATGTATGTCACTTCCCTCATACCACATGTTTTTGAAACCTGGGGCGACATGAATGTCGTTTAATATTACCAAGATGAAACCAAAAACTAAGCTACCTCACAATATGAAATCCTTAATCCAATGTCATGGTGAAGTGCTGACACTCAACAAAGCTATGTTGGGTATACTTATACCCCCTTGTTCAACAAACCTATAATGTTCAATTACAATTTTTCATGACAATTGATGTGAAAAATGGGGATAAAGAGCATTATATGGACTGAAAAACTTCATTTTCTACACTACATTTATCAGAGAACTCCCTTATAGACTTCCTAAAACCCCATATTTCCACTGTGATACTAAACCAAGATTAAATATTCAATAGTCTATATTTAACATGAAAAAAGGAAGTGTTCAGAATATAGAGGAAAAAACGGTTTATGATGGGATTCCAAACAGGACAATATGAACTATCATCCAAGTTAATATAAAAAAGTATATATTGATCCTAGATTTGGGGAAAATTTCAAAGATAATAATTGGAAAATTATAATAAACATTGGGGAAGATGAACATCACATTGAACATGCATAAGAATTAAATGATCATTTTAATATGTTCGTAATAAATGAGGCAACCCAAATGAAAAATTTAATATCCAAGATTAAAATAAAAATTATTTATCATCAATTGATCATAAATAATACAAAAAATAATGTTAATGATGTTAATTATATTTTATTATTATAGGACATAACCATTTATTTACTTGAATGAAGTGAAAATTATAAAAGTTACACATTTTGAATGGAGGATCTCAGTTGAGAAATTATCAAATGATATTCATGAAGACTAGAGAAATTATAATAAAAAAACCATAAAATTAAAAAAGGATCCCTGCTGAGATTAAAATACTTTCGTATTTCTTGATGTTGATGGTTGTGATGAAAAATTCCACTGATGAAAATGGTCTTTTGTTTTATTCTTACCATGACCATGAATAATGCAATAATGGGTGTTTTTTTTCCACAAAAATATTTTCATTAGTATTCAATCATTGCAGGGATCTTAACTAAATATAGAGTTTTGTGATAATGATGATTAATTAGATATTTTGTCTTAGTTAATTGAATTAAATCACTATTAATATATTAATAAATTATAAAATGAATTTTCCATAATTTAGAGTCTACTATGAAAATGGTTATACAATACACATTGGATCAAAAAAACCATAAAATAATTTTCTTCATGACATCATCATGATTACAGTTAAATTTTTTCCCCTTTTAGGGTTTATAGACTACTAAAATCAAAATTGATCTAAGACATTATTAGATGTATCTTGGGTTACTACATCCGATATCCTTCAAATTTTAGTGTTTTTGTACTATTATTATTTAAATGATATCCATTTAAATAAATGAAATATGTATGTACACTCAGTAGTACTAAAGTCTCCATTATAACTATTATATCTTCATTAATTAGAAATAATATATATATGAAAAATATTGTTAGTTATTCTAAATATTTTAAATCATTTGATTTTAATCAAACATCTCCACTATATAAATTAAGTCATTAATATTTATTACCTCATGTTAATATTAATTAATTTTTATTATATATACTATTCATATATTAATGATTAAGACAATTTTTTAATGAAACAATGATTTTATTACACTTATTAGTTTATTCTGCTTTTTTTTCTTATTATGTCTAAACTTTCAAAGATTTCATTACATTAATTGGTATCAATTATGAGTGTTTTATACTACTATGAAGAATAATAATTATTCATTAAGGATACAAATTTTTTAATCCAAATTACTTGATGGAATTTATAAACTTGAAAGGAAATATTTTTTATTAATTTTTATTTTTATGCAAGATTTCTCTATGAAAATTAAATCATTTTGTCAGAGTAACCCAATTATCGTTTTTAATATAATGAAACATATTATTGAATAATTTATTGCATTGATATAACTATTTTGTCTTAAAAAACATCCTTTTATGTATTATTTTACATATTTTTGTACTACATGATTTCTATAGGGATTCAACATCATGCTTCATTGAAAATTTTCCATTCTAAATTTTTTTCCCACTCAAAAACCATGAAATAAATTCTCAATTAGATCTCCAATAGATTAAAAAAATTTCACTACCCAAATTAATATAAATATAATCTTTTTTATAGGTACTATTAAAATTCATCTAATAATCCATAAATGAAACAAAAACAATTTCATCAGAAACATCTTAGTCATTTAAACATTTTTACTTAAAAGATGATATCTAATATTTTATGAGAAATATTTTCATCTTTACATTATCATCATTTCCCTTTTGTATACTTGTTTTTCCAATTTATTTTATTCGCACCCACATTCTAGCTCTATGATAATTTTTTTAAGATAGTCATCCCATATGAATTCTTGATTCTTCTCTAGATAACTAGTTGAAAAATGTTATATTTTTAAATAACGAAATCATATAATGAGAATTTTTTATTTTATAATTAACTTTTTCACATTGTATGAAATTAGAAATAATGATATGATCTTATTTATGTTCCTATTATAATAATAGGTTTGTAACTATAATTTATGTACCTCAATTTATTTAGTGATCACTAATACATTTTTATCTCAAAATGGAATTTCATTTTCATTATTTTCATTGATTTTTAAGTTAAACCTCTTTATCAGTCAATTATATATAAATATATTATTGGACATATCAATGTAAAAAACAATATATTCCTTGATACATGAATGCTATTTTTTATGAGTCATTTATTATAAACATACACATACAGTTCTTAAATATAGTTTACTCTTTATCTAAAACTCTAAATGAATATAACAATTTTTTTACATGAATAATGAAATAATCCAATTATTAAAAATAAATAATATAAATATCATTAATGTATTCATGAAATGTTTGCAGTAATAGTTAATTGGACTTTTTATAATATTAGTGAATTTTATAAATATTTACTCATATGGAATTTAATTATTTAGAATAATGAGTCATGCCAATTTCTTCATATTTGGTGATGAGTTTAATACATTATGTGTCCTAAAAACCACCTTTTATTATTTTTAAACATAAAAAACATTTTGGATTTAGTAGAAACCCTTAAAATTAATGGTATATTCAACATAAATCACTATAAACACACATGGAACATTCAAATGGAAAGAGTTAATGTATTTATAGTAAAGGTTCTTGATATCAATGTAATGATGGAATAACCAATTTTTATCAAATATAGATTCTAAAAAAACATTAACCATCATGAATTAATCATTAGATGATGAAATAAGGTAAAATGTCGTAAATAGAAAATATAGTGGAATGTAAATCCATTTGAGGAGTTATTTATTAATTTCATTGGTTATATATCATTACTCACACAATAGAAGTACTCCAATATATGATATTAGAACCATGGTTCTTTTGTTGGACTATAGGTTTATTAATATAGTATTAAAAACACATGATAACCATTACTGAGGTGATATGAAATAATAAGAGAGTGTTGGTTGGGTTCTCATGAACTTTTTATATTTCTTTATTTGTTAGATAGAGATAACAGTTCATATAGGAATATTAGAGGATTATATTGGGAATATATCGCAAGGTCATGCTCCAAAGTGATGAAATAACTTACCAATGATTGGGATTCAGTAAGGTACATCGGTGATTTTTTTAATAAAACTATAAAAATACAAGATATATTATATTTGGGCTCAATGATTCTATTAAAAATATAATTCCACAGATTGATTTAGAAAAAAAAAACTAATTTTTAGTTATTTAATAGGATATAAAATAAATTTCTTATTTTATTTAAACATTAATGAATTTTAAAAATTGTGATAATTTCCAATGTGTATATTCAAATAGGTGATATATTGGAATAATAATCTCAGAAAAATTATAAAATAAATTTATCTTGACCAATACCTTATAATTATTTTTTATAATCTATAGAAAATGAAAATAAATAAATGTTTGATGATTAATAACAAGATAGTAATGTTGATTTAAACATCCATCATCATCATTTTTTCATGTATGACACTAAAGTATGAATATAAAGGTAATAATAAAAAATTGGTAACCATATTGATGAAAACTATTTAACCTATGTAATTGAATAATTCATAAAGATAAATATACATTAATATAACACAAGTATCATAAAGAAATAATGTGTTTGAATGAATATATTCTTACTACATAAATGGAAACATAAATATATAATCTTTATTTTATTCTCCACAGTGAGATCCTAAAAATTATTTGAGCTCCTAAAACTAGATTAGATAACATTCAGAATACAAAAAGGAATGGCAAAGCTAAATAGACCAGTAAGGGAATAAATATGATAAGAAATAATAATTTTTGATTCAAAAGTATAACATGGTATAATAATGATATGAACAATGAGGAATCATATGGAATAATATGAAGAAGGATGTGTTATAATATGATCATGGAAACATGGAAAAGTAGAGATGACATAAAAATTGATATAAACATACGTGAAGGAAAACTACCATGAAAATACCACTAGGTGGATTGACTCATATAATGTAATATATTCATACCTTAATCCTATACAAGACATATCATGATACTAAAACATCACCCAATTCATTTGGGAGATATATAATAATGCGACCCCCTATCATATTTATTTCATATACATGCATATTTGCTTCACAGAAGGATATTGTTATTATTATTTTATTTTTTTACAATGTTTGGGCCGAAGCCTCATTTTATTATAAAGAAAATAAAAGAACTATTTGAACTCGGTTGAGGGAGACCTATTACATATCCCGAAGGCCTAGTGGGTTTGTAGCCCATTACATAGCCTGTAAGCCCAAATTTTTGGCCCAATGCCCATTGTGTGAATTGTAACTCGCCTGCTATAGTACCCTCACAATACCGCCACTGCTACAGTGCCCTACCACCGTAATAGTACCCCCAATATGTAGTAGCACCGCTGCTACAATACCACTACAGTATTGTTACAATGCCTACACCCAATGTGTTTTGAACCCCCATTTTTCATGTAGGATTACACGGTGCTTACCACTAAGACAAACCCCAACTACACACAAAATGATATTATTGATAAGGAATAAACATAATAACTATTCATGGGAAGAAAAATGGTTACACAAGCCATCATCATATCATAAACAAAGAAAATACAACCATGATGGAATTTTATAAATTATTAATAGGAATATATTACTCCTTTAAAGGAATTATGAATATCCTAGAAATATTTTTAAGAGATCAATATACATAATTTAAAATAATTCAATAACATAAAATGATGTTATCATCTATTAAAATAAATTTTAAAAAAACATTATGAAAAATATCATTCTCAATTTCAGTATCATCATAAGATTTCATCGTATATGAATAATGATTTTGAAAGATCATGCTAAATATTTGTTGAAAAAAATATCATATCTATTTAAAAGAAACCAATTTAAAATATAAAACTATCTCTAATATTATACAACAGATTTTTCAAAAATATATATAGTAACATAAATGATAATATTAAAAAAATAATAGTCATGATGGTGGAAGATTTATGTTCATGCCGAATATATTAAAAAAATATTCAATTCACATTGTACTATCTAAAGAAAAAAATAACATTTCATTGAAAATAGAAAGATGATTGATTTAAAAAAAATTTAAAAAAAAATTGGTAAATAAAACTTTTGAAAATCATAGTTAAATTTTTATGAATAATTTGTTAGAGATCACAAATTGGTAAGGATTCAAATTTTCTAATAAAGAGAGAAAAGATATTGGATTTTCTAAAAAAAAATCTAAATAAGATTAAGTGCCATAGAAAGGAAAATGGATATGTTACATGAAAAATTGTTCATTAACCATAGCAAAAGAGTATGAAAGGGTTTTATTAGACAATGATCATATATACTCTTTCAATGGAAATCCAAGAATATGAAATACCAAATTAGATGAGATTGAAAGATAAACCCATTATTCTTTGAGAAATATTACATTATTACATACCATGAAGGAAATAGATTACTTATAACAAAAAACATCATGAAGTTTTATGGATTAATTAACAAGTATTTAAATGGGAAATATGTAATCTATTAAAAATATAGGTGTATACAAGAACATATGTCTCAATGATGGAAGAATAAAGATGAAACTCTTTCAAAGATCATATCATTGATGTGAAATTTTATAAATGAAGTTATTATTTTTAATAAATTAATATCCAAAATACAAAAAATTTAGATATAAAAAAATTATTTCATTTCACAAATAATAATATTATAAAATAATCAACAACGTTCTTCTATGATCCAATGAACTAAAATTTAGTTACGAAACCCCTTGCCTTTCTCTTTAGAGTAGTTGATCACTCTTTTAAAAAATTATATATTTTTATAATTCTTTCACATATAATAGAATCATATTATTTGTTATGATATCATATATGATCCATTTTATAACATCTTATCACGTTTCCATTAAAAATACTTCATTATCACAATTCATTCTAGTGATAATTTCTTGTTTTGTCACTAATGTTTTATAATGAATAATCCATATCTGAAACATAAGATACAATACTATAGTATAACTTATAATTTTAATATAATGAACAATATATTTAACATTATATAAATATTTATAATTACTTTGTATTTTAATCATGGAAAATAAATCACAATACTTCATTGAGATGGTAGGTTGTATGTACTCATGAGAGATGTTATCATTTTCAAAATGGGTAAAAGGGTAATGAAATGTATTGTATATTATTTTCACATATTTTATATAATGTAATATATAATATATATAATTATTAATCTTATTATTTATTTCCTTCAATTTAATACCATGGTGAAAGACCTATCATATCGCTTCATATAACGGTAGTCTTCCATACACACAGACTGCATTATCATTTATCCAAAAGATGGTATGATCTTATTTTTTGAAACATTTCTATTAAATAATTACTAATATATCTTTAATATCATATATCAACATAAAATTAATCCTTATTATCTTCCTTGTGACGAGTGTGTAAAAAATTTATCATATCGCTTTGTGAGGAAGTTGTTCGTCGTAAACACGAACGACGTTATAATATTGATAAAGAAATATATCATAAGAATTTTTATTTTATATTAAAATTTCAGAAGAATAATTATAAAAATAATATAATAAATAGTATGTACATAAATAGTTAAATCTATCAATGATAACTAGTTATGGAAAATGAATTTTGTCAATTCACAAGATGGTAGTCCGTCGTACACTTGATAAGTAATTTCATTTCCCATTTAATAACGGATGATATTGTTTAAGGTCATGAAAATAATATAAAGATGTTTCTGTATATGTTAAAATATAGAAATTATTATATCACATATTTTTAAAATCATTTTTATGATGTGGAAGTGGAAATAAAATACAAAACTTAGTTATTGACATTACCTCTTATTTAAAAAAATTATTTTTGATTCCCCCAAAAACCATCATAGTTTAGATTATTTATTAATAAAAGGTTTATAGTATGAGTTTATGGAAATTATTAAATTATTTGGATAGTTATTTAATGAAAAAATTCATTTTGGTGGGGTTTAATGGACATGTGAGTTTGTGGCATTATAAAAGAGAGTGATAGGGCACATATGGAATTTTTCTAAAAGAATGAAATAAACCCTCAGTTTTATCATTACAGAATGATCCATAATTGAGAATTTTTTAAATTTAAATGCAATAAGTTCAACATATAACCATAAAATTGGATATATACATATATTGGGTCTTTTTAAACCCTTTCATATTTAGTTTAATCCCATGTAATCCTTTTTATTCCATATCAATAGTAAATAATTATTAAGATTTTCACTATTAGTTATGTTTAAACATGATGTTTAATATATTAAATAATATAAATTATTATTATTTATAATATGTAATACATTATTCAAAATTTAATATATTTTTTTGTATAAATAAATTTAAATTAAAATCTCTATATGTGTCCAAAAATGATTTTTCATGAAATGCAATTTTTAATGAGAAATATGTTCTGTTATTTACTATATAATAAGAAATACTAATTATGTTCATAATTTTAAGAAATTATTGGTATATAATTTATAAATTTAGTCTAAATACTTCTTTATTTTGTGTCATACTTATTATTTAAAAATTCTAAACATTATAAATATTAAAAAAATTCATATAAATGGTGTGTTAGGGCCTAAATTTACAAACAGATGAAAATATATTATGAATATTATTAAAATGAAGTTAATTTTTAATTATATAACTAAATAATACTTATGATAATTTTATGTAAAATTAAAATAATAAAGGGACATAATTTATTAACCGAAATGAAACTATTACAAGAAACTATAATTTTCACAATTCACTGAATAATTAATATTTTAAGAAAAACTGATAATTTAATCGATAGTTAATATTGATATTATGATATATGCAATGTTTTTTTTGGAAATAAATTTCATAATATTAGGAAAACATAATTTAAAATTATAAATTCAAAGAGAAACTTAACCGTCATTTAAAAAAATAATTTTTTTCAGAAAACATTATTTTTCATTCAAATGTTTCTTATTTTATTCTAATCAATAGAAAACCATTTAATTTAGTTTATAATTTTTTTAAAATATTATATTAAATTACTTATTCAAATTTATACCCACCAAATTAATGGCTTGAATATATTTGTCATATTTAAATTATGTTTTTAATAGAGTATCATGTTTCATTTAAAAAATATATTATGCTTATTAAAGGGTATATAAGATATATAATTTATTTAAAATTAGTATTGTATTGTACTGGGGCCTAAAATAAACATTTAAAATTGGTCATAAGTGTTATATACAATATCAAAAATAAAGTAATTTCTAAAAAATATAAGGGTGTTAAATTCTACCCCGATTAAAAATACTACGGTTACAAATCATAGTCCAAATCTCGATAATCATGGATGTGAAATTTTAAAATATATTATATGTAAAACCACATATTAAAAATGATTAATAAAACATCCACTTGATAAGATATAATGTTAATTATGAAAGACATCTTGAATAAAACATAATAGGTTTCAAAACAGTATAACATAGTTGAAAAATGGAGATATAGACTTGGAATAAAATGATATATAATTGTAGAAAGTGATAAAAATCATTATTCATAATGAAATAAATAGAAAATTGAAACTTAAGGGACTAAAAATAGATAAACATTATTATTTAAATGAACATTTATCACTTGCATGTGAAGGTAAAATGATAATATTTTTTTGGAAGATCACTTTCACAGAGTTTAGGAATTCATTTAAAATCATTAATATGGATCATAGAAAATATACTTATATGAAGATTAAAATTTCATACCTTAATAAATTTCCCATCAAATATTATTTTTTTTCTCCATATAATGATTATTATTGTTGAATTTTTTTGTTCTTAATGTAGTAAAACAATATTTTAATTGATAAAATAATTACCAAAATAATTACATGTTATTAAACATGTCTTTACTAAAAAAACTAGAATGAAAAAATTATCTTATATATTAAATTAACCTCTAATACCACAATAGTTACTCCAAATTATCATCATTAAACATTAAATTAGTTTCTATCCTTAAATCCATTCATCATACTTACTCAAAATACATAATATCATTTTTCGCAATTTATGTTTTAAGATATACTTAAAGGCCATATATTCTTGAACACAATAATTCATCTCATGAAATATCATTATTCATTTTGATATCCAATTAAATAAAACATAAAAATGTGTGTCTATGTATTTGTTTATATGATCAACCCTAAACTCATAAACCCATGATTGTATTCACAATACATAAGATAATAAAAAATTAAGAAATTTATATTTCCAAAATTAACACAACAGATAGATGTTTTTTGGATATTATAATGAAAATATTATTGCTTAAAAATAATTCAATTGTTTAATTTGTTAATACCAATACATAAATACTTCAATAATTCAAATTTAATGATTTCTTATAATAGTTTTCCTTCCTTGGTATAGGGGGAAAGCCATTGTTTAATTAATTTACTCAAATAATACCCATGATCGCAACATATAATAAATTTATTTTAATAACATTTAATTACTCTTTGACCACTATTTCCATATAGAAAACAAATAACTATCCATTTGAGATATTATTATGGGGACTTAATACAACCTTCATGATATTTCATAATCATATTCTTCAATACTCTATGTTCATTACCATAAAAAAATTCATAAAATTATATCCTCCTCTAATTTGAGTTTCTAAAAATGTAACTAATGTTCAAAAGTTTAATAATATATCACAATAGTTGATATTGAATAATTTTAATATTTTTTTCTCTTCTATGAAAATAATTTGGTTTCTCAAAATTTCTAATACTTCAATCACATTTTATATTAATGTAATTATTCTTTTTTTTAACCGTGGACTATAACCAAAATTAATACTAGGAGAAATAATAATAATAGTAAGAAACCACATATTAATAGAAACTCATTTATAAGATACATGTATAATGAAACTATATTTTTTAATCTATAAAACCATAATATATTCCATGGATAATAATGTTTATCATCATTTTCAATATTTCTTATCCATTCATAAATAGTTTTTGAATTTCCAAATCACATCCCTTAGGACTGTTAAACTATGTTACAAGTAAGGCTTATTGATGTATACTTGGTAACACTCTTTCATTCCATGAATTTATTTTTTGAGTTATTACCCTTAGATAAACCTATTATAGAACTATACTTACTTGTAATATCCAAAAATTGATTTAATTTATATTAATGTTTTATATTAATAGTTCAAAAATATTATACGATATTTTTATACACATATTTTTATCCATTAAATCATCCCTAAGGTTCTGAAAAAGGTTATCTCATCCTAGTGCCAAATTTTAGAAAAATCATTCCTATGATACTAACTATGGTGAACCAGACAATTTTAAACATATTATTAAATGATTCATATAAATAAATATCCATTAATATATCATAGGGATTGTGAATGTGTAGTTTATTTGGATGAATATGTTCATATTACTAAAATGGAATGTTGAACACAGATTCATTAATTTAATCTCTATATTGATCCCTTAAAATTATATTTAGGTCATAAAACTACATGTTATAACATCATGAATATATAAAGGAATAGGTGATATCTAAATCCCTGTAAGATACTAACCATGATAATGAAAAATAATGTGTGAGTTAAAAATATAACATGATATCATTAAGGTAAGCATTATGAGTAATCAAAAGGAATCTTATCATAAGTAACCTGGTATTCCATGATCATCAAAACTTGTGATAGTGAAAAAAATTTAAAACATGACATAATCATAAGTGAAGGCTAACTAATATGAAAACATAACATAGAGGATAGAGTCCCATATTGGCTTAAGTTTACTCACTAATCCCACACATGAGGCATCATGAGACTCAATAATTTCCAATTGAATTGAAGGGAATTAAAATTCTGTCCAACCTATCACATTTATTTTATATAAAATAATATGGGGGCCATATAAGGAAATTAATAATAAGGAATTCAAATAAATAATTCTTCATGTAAATAAAATCTATTTCAAAATATTTCTTCATATAATAAAAAATTTAAATTTCACAACGAATGAATGTGAGAAATGATAATATGTAATGTACTATACCATTAACAGAAGGGAGACGAAGTTATAAATACATATGAGAGACATATGTACATAATTTAGAAGAATTTCATATCATTAAGTGTTATTGATGTTGATGATAATATATAAAACATGATTGGGTAAAATAACCATTTCACTTTTAGTCACATCAATTGATCTAATAGTAGGTGGAAAATGATTTTGAAATATCACTATGACCATTTCATGATAAAAAATATCTCTTCCATTTGGAATTTTTAAAATAATAATTTTCCAAAAATTAAAGAAATTTTTTTATTAAAAAACTATTGAAAATTAAAATGGACTCGTTAAAAGAATAATTGGTTATAATGGTGGAAGAGTTTTGTTCAAGTTGAATATGTTAAAAAACAAATATTTTATTTAATTTGTTTTGTGAAAAATAAATATTTATATTTTTCAAAAAATAAAATGAGTATTACATTTAAATTTTTTTGTAAAAATAATTTGCAGTGTAAAAATTATTTTAAAAAACCATTTTAAAACATATTTAATTTCTTTTGAATTATTGAATTTGTAAGAATAAGGACTTTTGAGTGAAGATAGAAACCAATTTTGATTTTATTAAAAACATTTTCATAGACATTTGATGTTAATAACTATAGAAAATTGTACTATTACCTATAGAATATTGAAATAATAAAGGATAATTTTATTAATGTAGTTTATTATACATTTATAAAATAACATTATTAAATTGAAATTCAAGAATAAGAGATATTAAAGATAGTTTTATTGATAAATGGACCCTTACTATTTTTGTGACTATTGAATCATAAAATTCTAGGAATATATTAGTTGAATTTTATCACAAAATATCATTTTTTAAGATTTACCCCTGACATATTATGTAAATGGGTAGTATATAAACCAATTAATTAAAATTAGGTTCAATAAAGAATGTAAGTTTGAAAGAATAATGTTTTGTGATGAAACCCTATAAATTTTAGTATAATTGACGTTAGAGTTAATAAATAAATATTTATTGGAAAACAATGTAACCTAAAATAAACACAAAAATAAAGAAAAAATCTTAATAAATAAAATTTCATTTACCACATAATCTATTCATAATATAATAAATTATGTAGATTCATAACCTAATAAATGGAAAATGAATTAAAACTCCCCTAACCTCGTGCTTCCATTTTAATTGTGAGCACTTTAACCTCATATATAGTATTTTTTAAAGTTTTAGGAAAATATACCAGAATCATATTTTTATTTATAATTTATTATATTATCCCATTTATTAAATATTTTCATAGTATAATTATTAATCATTCATTATAACTATTTATTTGGATGTCAATTAACTTTTTCTTTCCTACGTGTTTTATCTTGAAATATTCGTATATTCAACATAGATTATAATTATATAATCTCTCAAGTTATTTTCAAATATATAAATAATTATTTTTTCATTATATTTTTTTAAGAATAATTATTAAAATTTTAACCTGGGGAATGAATCACATCGCTTTGTGGAGATAGTAGGTCATGCACTTGCATGAGCAACGTTAACACTTACTTGATGGGTGAATGGGTAATGATTGGTATTTAATATTAATTTAGTATAATATATATCATGCCCTATTTAATATATAAATTCATTAAATTTATCATTTATAAACTTCTATATAAATTTTTAGTGAATAACGAATCACATCACTCATGAGGTGGTTGACTGTCTTACACACGATTGCCATTATTATTTATTCAATTGATATAAAGGTATAAAAGTATATGATATATTTATTTCGCAAATTTTTGTTATGTCATTGATATAATATATCAATATTAAATTAATTCTTATTACCTTATATAAAATCATAAGTGGAAAATGAATAGAATCACTTCGGGAGGTGGTATTCCACTATACAAATGCGTGTTGTCATCATTTTTCATAAAGAATGGAATATATAATGAAAAAATTAACCTAATCATTATATAATTTTAATTAAATCATAAATATAATATATAATAATTAGATATATCATTACATAACTCTATAATAATCGGTGATTGGAAATGGATTACTTCGGTTCGGGTAGCACAAGTCCGCCGCACGCAAGATGAAATTTTTCTTTCTCAATTTGAGAGAAGAAAATGACGTTGTAGGTAATAATATTAAAATAAAAACATAGAAATATATTTATTATAATTATTTTATTATATTTTAACGGTTTAATAATATTTATTAGATTTGGAAGAAAAAATTATTGGTTAATGATTTTACCTCTTCTTTAGACCACTTCCATTATTTTGCATCAAATCCCTTCTTAGGATATATTTATGGAAAATTAAATGATTAATGTATTTGAATAGGTAACTTTATATTTGTTTTGGGAAGTTATTTTATGATCCATTAGGTTTTAGATGTGTGTAAAGGAATGGATAGTGGAAATAATTAATTAATGGGAGAGAGGGAACACTTGAATTTTTTTGTAAAGAATGAATTAAAACAACATTTTTATCTTTAAAATAGTATAACAATGGACATTTATAAAACTTTATAATAGTTTTGGTTTATATATTACCATAAAATAGGAATTTAAAACTTGTTTCATCATTTTAAATCCTTAGATGTTTTGTTTATCCTTTCAGTAAACCCTTTTTATGATATCCACGGTAAATAATTTTTAATGTATTTCCTACTTATTTAAGGTAAAAAAATAATTTTTACACATTAGATAATATAAATAATGATGATTGAAAAAAATGAATCCATTATTCCGAATTAAACACATAGAATTAGTATAATTATATTTGAAATTAACCTACAGACATGTCGAAACATTTTTTCACATAAATGCATTTTTAATAGAAGGGTGAGCTTATATTATATATTTGAAAAGTGATAATAATTAGATGGATTAAAATTCAGATATATATATAATAAATAAATTTAATAATAATTTGTTATTAGGTTTTGTTATAATTATTTCAAATTGATAAACAATGTACACATTAACATGGAATTTAGAAAAGAGTTGTTTTAAAGACATAAAATAAAGTTATAATATAATCTTGTAAAAATATAAATTATGTTTAAATAATTAAATTTCATGTAAATTAATTATAATTTTGTAATGTTAAAATTAAAATAAAATAATAATGGGGCATAATTAATAATTTAAATAAAAATTTTAGAACATTCCATATTTTTCACAATTATTAAAATATTAATATTCTCCCAAATCTAAAAAATATAACCAGAAGATAATACCAATATGTTGAATTGATAAAAAAATAAATTGAATTATTTAATTTTTTTAATTTATATTTTAGTATATACATGAAAAGAAGAATAGACCCAACTTTTTCAAAAATAATAACATTAGAAAAACATTTCTTTTTCTTTCTAATAGTTCTTATTTTATTTCTAATAAATATAAAACAATTGAATTTATTTTATTAATTTATAAAAAGATTTTTAATTTATTTTCCCATATTCATACCTACCTCAATAAGTTAAATGTTATAAAATTCATGTTTAAATAATAATATTTTTATAGAGTATCATATTTCATTTAATATAGGTATTTCTTATATCATATGATTTTAATGTGATTTAATTTATTTAGTGAGGAAAATAGAATAAATTTTCATTGTGATACATTCTATTTTAATTTGGGTTTTGTGTGTCAAATACTCTATCAAACAAAATTTTATATTTTTTAAATTTTCGGGGGTGACCTTAATAATTACAATTTATATAGAAAATATGTATATAAAAATCCCAGATGATTGATTCTAGACATTTTCCTTTTAATGACAATTGAAATAGATTTTACTTAATATTCATATAAATTAAATTTGTACCGACATAATATGAAAACAATTATGTTAAATTGTAGTCATAATATTTTTTTTAAAAATATTATTAAGAATTAGACATACATTTTAAAAATAAAAACTATTTTCAAAGAAAAACCAATAGACATGTATTTTTTTCAATAAAAATATAAACAAAATTAGTATAATATCATTTAATTTACCCTTAAAACATCAATTTTATATAAATAAATCCCATATATATGATAATTATTAACAATTTTTTTAAGGAATGGAATATATAATTTATTAATATATTGATTTAAAATAAGATATCCAAAATAAAGATTCGATATATTTTATTGAAATATATAACATAATAAATTCAAACACATAATTCATGTAATAGGGATTGATTAATAAATATTAAATTATAGTCATGATTCTTTAATCTTGAAGATGCATCCACAAATTTTAATCGCCATTAAGCTATTCATGTCTACAATTTTATTTAAAAACATTCCTATTTTTCATCATACCTCAAATGTAATATTTTTTACACTATTCTCTCTAGATGTATTGATTTGTAATTTTATTCTATATCTTACAATATTTATTCTCCCAATAGTATTTCTAATTCGTTTTCACTAGTTAACTGGAAATGTAAATGTGTTAATCATAGGCGATTATATAATACTCATTTTGAGGATAAGGGTTTGGGATACATAATATAAATAATTTCATAACAAAGAGGACACTCTCTTGAGTAAAATCAAATGACAAATTTAACATAATATATAAAATTAGACCGGTGAAGGCCAAATAAAATTATTTTAGAAATTTTTCACAATATATCCTTCATAATATTGTTTATATGTATAAAATAATGAATTATAATGAATGGTTCAAAAAATAATTCCTATTTTTCTAATTTTTAGATATATTTTACATAATTTAAAATATTTTTTTATAAATATTTAAATATTTTAAAAAATTAAAATATTTAATTTAATAGGATGTATAATATATTATAATACAATATAATACTCAACCATTATTTAATACCTAAAAAGAAAGGATAAACAAAAGACTCACCCAATATATATATTCACCCCCAATGAAAGAATGAATGACCCCCCCCCCCCCGCCATGAAAACATGGTCATAAATTTATTCTTAAAAAATCAAATGTATATGGAACACTAGTTTTTGATGTGACAGAACTACTCCATAATTAATTCCTCCACAAGGATTAAAAATTATATACTTAATGGCAGTCTTAGTGGATTTCAATGGGATTATTTTCAATAATGTGGCTCAATCATATAAATGATACATCATACATCTATGAATACCTATCAAGATTAGAAACAAAATTCTATATATTCACATGTAACCATGAATTGCAATAATATAATAAAATTAAAAAAATGGAAAATTAAAATAAATTATTCTAAAAAAAGGGCACAAATCCATTAATCTCTGAGTTTCAAAATTTTATTTATTCAATGAGCATATTTTTCTTAGGTCTTTAACTTTTATGAGAATGCAGTATTATTGGTCATTGGAATCTTACTAATATAGTTACTAGTGGAATTAATTGCATGAAAATTGCAATCACAACATGAATTAAAATTCAAAAAATGAATCAGAGTTTATAATCAGAAGTGTTTTTAGGTTGAATTCAATATTTTAATTACAAATGATTCTTAGTGTGAATTGTTGATTCATGATGTGAATGTTTTTTTCTTTATTTTAAGGATGATGTGATTGAATTTTTAGCAGATGTGGGATTTGATGGATTCTTCTTATGATGCATCCTTTCACATAATGAATGTAAATTAATAAAATTGGTAATAAGGTTGGGAGACTCGTAGTTTCCCCATTTTCTGAAGTATTATGAATGCTATGGTGAAATGAGTATCTTCTTAAGAGTTATATTAAGTGACTCAGATTGGATTCAACCCCCTCCTTCTAGAGAACAATCCATGTTGCTGTGATGTTATATTTCCATTATGTAATGGTTCTACTATCATTTGTTTTTATTCTTCTATGGTATCCCTACTTTCAAATCATTGGTGACCTAGGAATATTTTTCAATGTAATATAAAAATCTGTAAATCAGATTCAACCCCTAACTTTTGAGGATTAATCAATGGTTAGGTGAGGCTATATTCACATTCTGAAATGATTCAATTCTCTTCTGAGTGTTTATCTCTTCACTATTAATTGGGTGTGTAGGGAAAATGTTCCTAGGGGTCTTGATAGTATGTAACTTTATATTCTATTGGTTCCCTATAGTTGATGTGATCATATTTTTTTCCATGGTGTTATATTTTCATTTTGCGAACATTGAGATATTTTGGTTTTGATAGGATATCTATTATCTATCTCTTCAATTAAAATGGTACATGTGATACTATAATGGCATAATCCTTGAGGGTAACAATATAATTATCTCAATGATATTACAATATGAACATAATGAATAATGTTATATAGTTTAACATTGTGTACATTTTATTTTTTATTTTGTAGATGACTTTTATTTTTTAGATAGTTTTTTCTATCTATATTTTTTTTGTTGTAGTACTCAAACAGGTTAATTTTTTTTTTGAAATTTTATAAAAAATATTAATATAAAATAATTATGATAATACAGTTAAAAAAATCAGAATATTAAATTAATATACATTCCTATTTTTTTCTAGTATGATAGTGAATTTTCTTTCAAATAAATTCTTATATTGTTTATAACTAATATTAATGATATGTTATTTGTTTATTTTTTTAGAAAAACTCTTCATAATAAACCAGTAAATTCCTTCATGGAATTAAAATTATTTTTTTCTCATGATAAATCATTTTGGTCTTACTAATATATTTATTATAGTGTAATGAATATATGAATTGGATATATAGTGTTAGTCCCTTTTTATTATGTGTGGGTGGTAAATTGAAATTTATATGCTCTAAAAAAATTTATAGAGCATTGATGTTATTTTTTTATAACCTTGTAATGCTACTTTTTCGTGATATTAAATGGTCTGCATGCCTGAGGTTGGATAATAAAAAGATATATTGATATGATTGGGAACTGTTGGTGAGGAATTGAAATAGATACTAGAATTTGGTGATTAATGATATAATGGTCTGTTCAATGGTTGAAGTTACACACAATTTAGGGGAACAAAAAATTTATTTGGGGTGATTTTAGATGGTGATTATAATTAATTTTTACCCTTATCATTAATAATTTTATGTGTCTCTGATGTTAGATTATCTTTCTTGTTGGGTCCCCACTACTAATTGTATTTTGAATTTTTGAAATACAAGTGCATCATTGATATTATATATTACGAAGATTCCATCAAAACCCAAATAAATTCATAATGATAAATGATTAATTATGTAACGTTTTATATGGGGTGTTTTTTTGGAAGTAATGATAAATTTTTAATATCATGTTACATGAAAACATGGGGTACTTGAATAGGATAACCTAAAGAGTATGGACATAAAATATCAACTTTTTAACATGGATCAATGATGTATGTTTGATGTAAAAAAAATTAGAGAATCAAATATAATGATGATAACATACATAGAATTGTATATGAGATAAATTCTAGTGTCACTGAAATATTTCCTGGGAAGATTGAAATTGTTAATAATAGAATAAAATTGATTATTAGTCAATTAATTAACAAATGAAATATTTTATTTTTATGATCATGTTTATAATATTGACCATATTATTTAAAAAAAGGGATCCTACATATATTTAAGTATATGAGTCTAATGTTATTATTTCCCTTAGTGTGGTTTCCCATGATATTATATATATATATATTATATTATATTATATATTTATATTATGTTTTTATAGGCTACCCCACTAATGTTGGTAAGAAACCAAAACATGAATGTTTTGTAGATTTTCTCCATCTCCAATGATTTAAGTGGTGTTTTCCCACTCAGGATATGAAATGTCTATTTTTATATTGAATATATAAATAGGAAATAAAATTTTCATGACTAATTCATTGTTATATTGAATCAAAATGTTTGTGTCTTTCCATTGTTGTATGTTTATGGGCTATAATGTCTTCAGATATAGTCTATTATAACACGATGTAGTGAATTTTAGAAATACACTTGGTTAAAAATATAATAGTCACAATGATTAAATAGATATATGGAATAATGGAAAAATAATATGTCATTCCCTATAAGAGAATGAGGTATTATGTTTCTAATCCTAACTCAAATAAATGATTCCTTGCTTATGGATGGGTTGAACATAAGATGCATGGAATTAGGGAATGAGAGTGATAAAATGAGTGTAGAAGTGAAATTTGGGTTCCATTATATATATATATATATATACAAACTTCATATAGAACAATTTGAACATATGAGTTGATGGTTGAGTGATCCATGGTGAGGGTGGGGAAACTAGTATTATATTTTTAGTTTAATAATTAGTATCATTCAATTATCCTATAAGATGTTGTGGGATACTTTTAATTTTTCTCATGAGTTGTTTATGGTAGAAATCTTGGGAGTATACTTTTTATGTCCACACTACATATATATATATTTCTTATTTCAATGGGAACATGTTTCTAATTAGGAATGAAATTTTAGGTTCATGGTTTTTGTTAATCATCTCTTATGAGTTTATCTAGTTCAAGAAAACATTATAGAATTTTATTTCATACATGTTGTTTTCTATTTAGATAGTGTTTAAAAGTAAGAATATTTGTGATTTTCTATTTTATCCATATATTTTGTTTTTTAACCTTTTTTTCACTAACATCTTATAATATATAGTGGTTTACATCTCTAATCTCTAGGATTATTATACAATTAATGGTAGTGTGTAACAAAACTCATATTAGATGTGGGCATTGGAAATACAAATATCTCTTCCTTCATTTCCCAATAAGTGTGGATATATTGTTTGGGAGGAAATCATTAAATATTGGTATCAAAGGTCTTGTTAAAGAGATATGGAAGAGTTTTACATTTTTCAGTAGTGACGATTCTTTTTTCAATGTGGGTAAAAGTATGATACGGACATTGTATTTTCTATAAACAAGGGATACATGTCAGAAAATGATATTTTATAGAAACCTATTCTCTAGAACATGGAAAATTATGTTTACATAATAGGAAAAGCTATTTGATTCTACATATTGTGTAGATACCTAGGTAGGGATCACGTATCATGAAATGGTATGATTTTGTTTTAATTATTATAGATAGTATCGAAAATTTTAGAATGAGTAATAAAATTAATAAATATTAAATTAACCTTTTATATATTGATTATGGTTATTCATATCATTCAATATTTAGTAGTGTAAATTCTCCATTTTTATTAATATGTAAAATATTTGGAGGAGGATGAAGAGACTTCCTATAGTTAAATACATTCTCAGTGAGATTATTGGGATTCTTTTGTTGTAATTATGTTGTATTGGTCATCTCATAAGTGGATTATTTTCATCCTCAGGGATCCTGAGGATAAAATTACTTCATTTAATGAGTTTAGGGATGTTTTACAAGATTTTTCTTTATTATCCACCACTATGGTAACTTTCATGCAGAAGATACTTAAACTACAACATTATTTTTCTAGTGATAAATATATTTGAATCTATTATAAGAAACTTTTAATTTAATTTTTGGACCTCCATTAAAATGATGTGGTTTGGAAATGTAACTTTCAATAGGCTTTGAATAAATAGATCTGGTTATGGTATTTTCTATCTATATTGATTTCATATACTGAATTACATAGGCAGTTATAGGTTATTGAATAGATATTGACAAGAAATAGATCATCTATAGAGAGGATTCATCAAGACTATTTGTTGAGACGTATGGGGACTAATAGTTTTTAAATTATATGGACAAAATAAAAAGATTCAATGGGGTGTGTTAGGTTTTTAACCTATATAAACTACTTTCTTGGAAGTAGATGTTCTATAGAAAATTTGAGTGTTTTGGGAAAGATTATTTTTTATTTTTAATATCATGGTCATTAAATAATGTGTTTCCAATACTCTATATAAGTCATAATGTGGCTATTAAAATATTTTGGGTTAATCAATTATTGTTATTGAAATCATGGAAGAGATAATATCTTGGTGTTCTAGATTTTGGGAATCATCAAGGTGATTATTGAGGAACATTATAATATCATGATAACTCTCATACTCGGGTGTAGGGGTATATAATTTTGAGGAGGCACTCACTATCAGAGCTAGAGAGGTAATAAAGCTAGATGGGATCAGATTTATTAAAATGCTTTTGTAGTTTTGGGTGATCTAGAAATAATAGGAGGTACTATATGATTTTTTATACTTATTTTTTCAAAATTTTCATTCAGAATCTAAAATGTGATTTTCATTACCTACCATAGTAATATTTTTTGGATTAGTGGGTGGGAGGAATCCAATGCCCTTTGTAAAGCACCTCGGAACACCATAAGTGGGGAGGGGTGAATCAGGTGTCAACATTTTATTTTAAGGTGATCTATATTGTTTCGAATTGGTAGAGACTAGTTAAATCCACCTTTTAGAAATGGGAATTAATTAAAACACTCACATGAAGAAGGACCACACAACAATTTTACATGGTTTACCAATAAGTGCTAGTCCAAGGGGAATACACTGATAATGTTTGGTCAATTTTTTTTACAATAATCCCCAGTAGTTGTGTATTATAAAAGTTTAGCATAGTCACACTATGGTTGGAACACTACCTATTCATGGTTTTACGGATAAAACATTACGTACCTCAGAACACTTTTTTTTGACTCCCCCACACTCACAATGTTAGGAATATTCTGAACTCCGTTTATTGACTTCATGGTTTCTTAAATGGGTTTCCATTGAATATTGTATCCTCAACTACAGATTGATGATCTGTTGAAGTCCTTTTTCACCCATTGATCTAATACAATTATATCTGCACTATTAGTGAAGGAACCATTCCTCAATTAACTACACTACCTAATGTACAAACTACTTATGCTACATCCACAAACTTCAACTGCATACTGCCTTTGAAAAATACGTCTGTGTACTATAGAAAAACTTCTCCTACTTGACCATTCTTCCACAAACTGTCTTCCATGAACCATCTTCTGCGAACTTTGTTTCACAAACCATCTTCTGTAAACCAACCTCTGTGAACCATTACCTGCTTCACTAAATTCCATTCCTATTTCAAATCAATGTCTCCATTATGTGGTTTTCTTCCCCCAAACCATTGTGGACATCAAAAAGATTTCCTAACAATTTTTTCTCATTAAAGAGCTATAATGAATTGATTATTTCACTTTATATATGAAAATAGATCATTATAATCTGATCACCACCTTTACCAAATATAGTGCATCTCTATTAAACATTTCTTCTCTACATGATTTACGTGACACAGATCATCCTTCGTGGTTGCCAAATTATTCCATGAACCAATATCCACCTCATTCCCACCAACGACTAGCCATCCAGTTTACCAATAGCATTCCTTGCACCATTTTTCATCTGGTGAACCACATGCCTCCCCAAACACCATTTTTCATTCGATGAACTATTTCTTATACTCTGCATCTATATCGTGCTTCGTGGTCCATGTACCATCAATCGTGATCTATGAACTATTTTTTATTGTACACATACCATGATTTGAGATAATGGAAACTATGCCATATTAAACACCTTCTTGAACATGTACACTAAGTTCACATGAAATTCAAACCCTTTAATCCAACAAATGTGGATTGACGAAAAAAACCATACACCATTTACAACAAAACAGTTGAGAGGGGAACAACCAGAACGTCCTCATGCTCTAAGAGGTGGTTGATCAATGAGGATCAACAGATGTTTCTCAATCTCATGTTATAAAAATAGAATGGTTAGTATGTTATCCACTTGATCAATTTTTTCCAACATGATTCATTTTAATCATGACTTTCTCCATTATTTCATTGATGACGTGATTTTTTATTCTAATTTTCTTCGTACGATTATTCTGAACATGATTCTTTATATGAACAATTTAATTATTGTTATCACAATAAATCACAATCCGTTGTTTGAACTCATCCCCAATATCATCCAGTTTTTGCTTCATCCAATGTAGTTGTATTAAAGACTTTGAATCAATGATATACTCACCTTCAGTAGTCCTGAGAGAAGTTATTTCTTATTTCGAACTCAACCAGCCTAAACATTTCTTGCTATTAAAGAATGCAACACCTATTTTCGATTTTCTGTCCAGCAGTTCTAGATCCTATTCTACATTAGAAAATACAGATAGTTCATTATATTCTCATGAAAAAAGTATAATCCATAATTGTGTGTACCTTTAATATACCTCATGATTAGTTTAAATATCGACATATGTTCTTCCTATGGATTTTATTGAAATAGATAAACTAAGAATTTTACAAAGACTATATTCAGTTGTGTCACAGTTATATAGAGTAGCATTTTGATAATCCTTTAGTACTTGGTGGGATTTATAGATATCTCTTCCCTATGCTTCCCATCTTTAGTTCCAACCAAAATCAGTGTTGACATTGGATTTGATTCATGCATATTGAATTTCATCAACATCTCTCTTTCTTACATTTCAGGATAAATGACAGTGTAGTAATTCATCTTAATCAATTGAAACCATAAGAAGTATGCGAGTTCACCAATCATGGTCATATAAAAATTTGATTTCATGGGATTGGAAAATTATTCCACTGATCCGTTCTTGGATACACTAAATATAATATCATATCTGTACACATGAACCATTAACTAATATTTATGAGAATTATTCACATAGTAATTATGATCCACTCTACATATTTTAAAATCAATAATCATTAGATAAGAATAAAACCTATATTTCCATGAATACCATTCCTATTATAGACTTTATACTTCCATTTTTAATATAGTTCTTTCATTTCATCATTACCAAGAAGAAAGCCTGATTTTTTTTCAATATAGAGTTATTCTTAAACATCACCATCGATGAATTCTTTATTTACATCCCTTTTAATAAATTTTTATCCTCTTTGAATTATCCATGGAATGAAAATGTTTAATCAAATCCATTCTAGGCACTTAAAAAATGTTCCTTAAACTTAAAAAATATTAATTTGTGAATGTAATTTATAGTAAACAATACCCTAATTCTGATAAACAATCCATGACTATAAAATTTATTTTTGAAAAATATATTTATATGAACCACATTGTGGTTTTTCAATTTCTAAACTAGATCCATTTTCTTGTTATTATTTATATGATCCAACTCTTTATTCATGGATTTAACCCATGATCCATCTTTTGTAGCTTCTTCAAATGAGGATGGTTCCACAACTATTATGATTGAAGATAGTGAATTATTCATCATTCTCCATAACAACGTGGGAGCTCCCAAACAATCAATAATATTGGATTGATATATTTATACTCTTTGGATTCTCATGTGTCGTTATAGAGAATTTTCATCATATATGGTTATATTTTCTAAATAATCTTCTGTGCCAACATCATAATGTGATTACTGATGTTTTTAACACTTATGTATACCTCTATATTTGGATATGGTCCATTTCCGCATTTATCCTCATCATTTATAACATCATAATATGAACAAACTAATGAATTTTTGGTTTTATCATCAATGAATGTTACATAAAAACTTTCCACAATTTTTCCAAGATGTTTATTGAATCATTTCATGACATTGTTATTCAATGACTGTCCATGGAATATTCTTTAAGCTATAGAATCACTGTAATTTACTTTATTTCATTCTTCTTTATGGATTAATAATTTACATTAGAAAAAAATAAAAATAATTCAAATATGGATTTCTACAATTACAAAAATCATATGGCATCTTTGTTTCCTAAATATAAAGCTCTTCTCAATTTCAAATATGCCCCATAGCTTGAACATCCTCTTTTCAATGATTTTGATGGATACGACTCTCAATCATCATAGTTCTAGCCATATTTCTTCACCTGAATATTCTTGCTCTCAAAAAATATATTTTTTGTGGGGTTCTCATAGCAACAACCTCATGTTGTTTTCCATGCTTCCCCAAGTAATTTTCATTCTCAATGGATGTGTATTCCCCTCCATTGTAAGACCTTAAGAAATTGATTATCCATCCAGTATCATTTTCATCAATTTAGTGATATGCTTTAATGCAATAATGAACTTGTAATTTTCTATGTATAACAATCACATAATACATTCTAATATAATAATCAATGAAAAGGATTAAATATATTTCTACATGAGTTTGAAAAACATTTATCAAAAAACAGAATTTTGTATGAATGAGACCAAGAATAATTGACCCCCTTTCTTCTTTAGTCGATATAAACTACAAACCAAAATACCCTAAATGCATGCATCACAAGTATATTCCCATTCATTATTTATATTAGGTATATCCATTTCTATATTTATATTAGCTATATTTCAAATCCATTTTTGATTAACGTGACATAGTCTCTAGTGCCACAAGTTGTTTTCCTCTTCAACAGTCATGTAGAAAATGTATTCTTCACTATCAAGTCGATATAGGTTTCCATCTATTATACAAGCTTTCATTATTGAATTCAATGTTATTTCTTTTAATGTCCACCCCATTTGATTTAATGTCACTATAAGTCTTGACAAATAGAGTTTAGCCACACATAAGAGATTGTGACACAACCCACAAACCTAAAGAACTTCAGTCTTCTTCATCTCTCCATTGGCCAATTCAGTAATCCCACTACATTTGATCATCAAAGAACCATCACTACCGAATCACACTATTATATTAACCTTTTTAATGACATTCTTTAATATTTATACATTTCCTAACATATGGAATGATAATCCACTATCAATATTTCAAGTGCTTCTATTCATGGTATCTTTGAGAGATACTTCTGCAAGGTTGGATTTTTTAATTTTATTCATTTACTTCTATGAAATATTAGATTTAATGAAGGATAAATATTTATTTTCAAATCTCCTATTCAAGTGAATAGGATCAATATAAACACCCACTTATTTTATAGGGGAGAACATATTTGTAATAACAACACCATCTAGTTGGTAAGTATTTATTTTTCGTTGTGTTTTGTATGAATTATCCATTCCTTTAATCTTCCTAAAATCAACCGTTTTATGGAAAAATTTAGATAAATGAAAAAAATATCCCAAAAATGATTCTTCTATAAGAGTTTGGATTAGAATTAGTTGTCCTTTATTGAATTCTGAGATCATACCCATTAAAATAACTCCCTGCATCTTCACAGTATGACATGGTATGACCCAAATAGCCACAAAATTGATATTTCATATGTGGAAATGGGTTTTCACTTCTATTTATTCTCATTTCAACTTCCATAGGAGGATAGTTTGTTTATTTATCATCTTGGGAAAACCTAGGACAATTGTGTTTCCTCCATTTAGTCCAATTTGAGATATTCATTACTTTGAATTTAGGTCTCTTTGTGATATATTTGATTTTCATGTATCCTTTATTTCGGACCTTTTACCTCTATATTTAAATTTTTCAGAATTACAATATATTCCAATGATTACAATTCATGAGTGTGATTGATCATTTAGAACATTATCAACACTATAAGAACCACTTATAGCTGTCTCTAGAAGCATAGTAGTTGAGAATTTTCAAAACTGAATTTTCATATCTGTTTATATTAAATATGATTAATTTTCATGTTTACTCCTAAGAGTAACAAATTATTCATCATGTTCCTAAAAAATTTTGGACTTCTCCTCTAGTATATATATATGATCATCAATGAACTTTTCTTGTTCTTCAATTATTATCATTAGTTCATCTATATCTTCTAAGCTTTTAGAAGTTTTTGAATGTTCCTTCACTACATCATCATGTCAATCAATTTCATCTTCCAGTATATCAACATATTCTAATTAATCTTCAAAAATTACTCTCTTCTTTAGGTCTCTATATTTATACCAAAATGGTTTTAACATTTCAATGGTATCCATCCTCGATTCATGGGTTCTAGATTTAAATTCTGGTTCTTCTTCCTTAATAAATTCACTATCAACATCTTCTTCTTCATAGAAAAAATTCTTTCTCTATAATTTCATATCACACGAGAATTATACCTTTTTGGAAACCCTTTTTCAAGGCTTCTACATGTCTTGAGTTTCTCTGTTTTCATTAGTGAACTATCCTGTGCACTGAGAGGTAATGTGATGAACTATTCCACAACAAAAACAAGCTATATGTAACTTTCCTTCCAAAATCAATTTTCTCCGCCTCATTTTTTTGGCAATGATATAATTCCATGAAAGTTCCTCATTTTATTCACCAAAACTATCTAGTGAAATTTAATATTGGCCCATGGAATTGAATAACGTATCCTTTCTTACTCAAGTCATTAAATCTTCTGGTTTGACACTCATCTCATATGACATCATGTTTCCTAGAATGTCATCTAAATAATGTTCAGATATATCCCATTATTCAAGGGATGACACATTTTCATTATAAATAAGTGTATGTAATCTCAATTTTTTTATAATATCACTTTATTTTTTTATTCCCCATGTCTTCACATTTCTACAACAACTTCAATAAATCTACTGAAAAAAGATTTTGTATTTTCTTAAATAGGCTTATTCAGATCATTAATCCTATTATGAAAACCTATACATTCACCTCATTCAATTATCCATCTCATTTATAATAATTCTCCTATTTTTACTGTATAATATTTGATGACATAAAACTCATCACCGTTACATATATCTGACTAGAAAGAGTTGTAGTGATTTAATTATGTGATTTGGTATATGCATCAACAATTTTCCACGTCCGTATCTATTATAGATATCCCAGTTGGATGAGTGGAGTGTATTTATTACGTAGTAGAAAACATGATTTCCAATTTAAAATATCTTATATGAGATTTCATCCTATTCCTACTAATTTGAATGTCGGTTTTATCGATGCGGGGGGACTCCCCATCTATTCAATGTATTCCTAGTTGTATAAATGAAGGGAATTTTTAATACCAACATCCCTTATGCTCTGATACCAGTTGAAGGACCTTGGAACACACTGATAGGGGATTGGTTATTCTGGGTGTCAATATATTTTAACATGAAAGATCAGGATCCCACATTTGAAGTGACTTGTTAAATCAAAATATTGGTAATGGATATTATTTTAAAAAATCAGATATATGAGGACCAAAAATCAAATATACATGGTTCTCAACTAAGGGTTAGTTCAAGGTGGATAAAGTGACATGTTTTATGTCATACCAATGTCCACATATTATCACAAGTTGTGGATTAAAAATGGTTTTCATAGTCAACATGTTCAAGAAACACTACGTTTACAAGGATTTATGTATTGCACATTGTGTCCCCTGAATCACTTCTATTGAATCCCCATTTCTCACTATATTTGAATGAATTTGGAATTCATTTATTGACATTAAGGACGATTCCATGGTAAGGAATTAAATTATTCATCCTCGACTATAGATAGATGCTCCATTTAAGTCAGTTTTTTACGCGTAGATATTATCCACTTTTCCATGCAATGTTAAATCATGAACCATTCCTCCACGAACTATACTGCTCCACGTACCAACTTAGTACACTTCAACCTCTAACTATGACCATGTACTACCTTCAAAAACCACATCCACGTAATACCTCCACAAACCACGTCTATGTACTATGGAAAAAACCTCCTATGTAAATTGTCTTTTGTGAACCATCTTCAATGAACCATCTTTCATGAACCATTTTGGACATCATCAAATTCATTCCATATTTCTAATCAATGTCTTCATTATGGGATTATCTTCTCACAAAACACTGTACACTTCACCAAATTCCTCTTTAAATTTTAATCCCAATAAAATGTCCTAATTAAATGATTAGTGCTACTTTAATTGGAAAATATATATGCATAATACACTAAACTGATATTTACCAAATCATTGATTCAAAAGTGCCTTTACTGGGTATTGTGAATCTCCCATGAAAAGTTCTACTATAAATAGTCCACATACCACGAATCTTCCTTCATAGTGGATGAATTATTACATGAACCAATCTGCACCTCATTTTCACCAATTAAAAACCCTCCCACATACCTCCAACCTTCCATGAACCATTTTCCTCCAATGAATTTCTATCCTCCTTGCGATGTGTTACCCATATCCTGGCTATGTACCATTATTTGTTGTCTAAGTACCATCATCCATGATCCACAAACCAATCTTTGTGGTACCATTACTATTCACTACTATGCCAAACTCCTTACTTTTCAAAAAACAAACTCCCTTTTTGGAGGCCCAAAAACATGTTAAACACTTTGATAATGTGCCACTTTAAACAGCTACATCATCCTATAATTTATGATAGCTTGACATGAAAACCCCTTGATCAACCAAATGTGGATTGAGAAAACAACCATACTCTAGTTTCTAAAAAAGTAATCATTTTTTTGTAAATCATTGACTTGACTAAGATTATTGGATATCAAGATAGACTGCATTATTTTTTTATGACTAATAAATGGATATTTGGAAGCATCACTATTTTGGAGATTTTCTATATTTACAGATGAATCCATGAAACATGTTCCTCAAAATGGATTGGTTGTATTTAGTGTCAGATATTTCAGTATTCTTTTGTTGCGAGATCATATTTCAGGATTCCAGTATAGGCCAAATGGTGCTCATTGGTATCAAAGAACCATAGATGGTTTTGAGGAATGTCATGACACTATATTATTTTTTGGATGAGTTTGTGGTGACCTCAAGAGAGGGTCATCTATTGGTGTCTCCCATGGATGTTTGTGAATAACTAGAAACATATACTAACATGGTTGTATCACTCCCCACATGATGATTGATTGAGATTGTGACAGAGAGGTTAGAGTTTGTAACCCAAAAATCAATGTCTCTATATTAGATGCCCCGTTTGATTTGTGGGATTTACAGATCTAGGATAATGATCTCCTAAAAATAGGATTCATTTGGACTAGTGTATTTTCATTGGGAGATCATGTGCTATTTGAGAATAGTGAATATGATAGTCTATGATTTTGTATCGACTACCATCATCTGAATCATATTGTATTGAATAACTATTAACTTATCCCATGAATTGAATATTTATTTGACTAGTTCTATGGATAAATAAAATTCTCAAAGAGTATATTGTAGCACGATATTAGTATGTATTCATTATGGATAAGGATATCCTAAAGAATTCTTATTGATCTTGTTGTGGGAATTATAAGTTTCTTGTAATTTCATTCAGTGTAATGAATGATCCATCAATTTTCATGGGGATAATGATTGATGTGTCCCATGTGTTTCTAAACCAATTCATGCTACTCTTTTTTTGATAAAAGAATTTACCCAAAATCAGATAAAGAAAACATATAGAATCATTGATTTTTTTGGGAGCCATTTAGTTTCATCAAGTAGTCAGAAATCTATCAATGTGTGAGTCTTGGTACCATGATATTTTTTATACCATATAATTAATCTTTATGGATTTTTCTATAATAATATAATATTGGTGTAAGGGACTCATGGGTATACCCCCTGAATAATTTATTAGAGTTGGGTATCCTAGGTCTATGTGGAAATTACATGAATTATATACCAAAAAACTCTATGATTGTGACCCCTTTAAAAAATATTTAATGAAAAATATCAAGGGTATCTATAGAATGACAAGTGATGTGGATAATTTTCAAACATGATGGAAACGATAGATAGTGATGTAATTATTCATTTTAAGGGGGATGTTGTTTTGTTTATGGTTATTTATGATACATTGTATCTTCGTTTAGGTTGTGCGGTTTTTTGAAAGAAGTATGTTATATGTTATCAGTATTAGTACTTACAAAATTGTCAATTTAAGTACAAAACCAATGATATTTTTTTTCATTGTAGTAGTGTTTTTATTGTAGTGGTTGAAGCACTATGTTATCAATGAATTGTTTTTTCTCATCAAAAATATGAAAATCAAGATGAATGAATTCTCAAAGAAAGACATGAATTATTTATTATGATGGTTGATGGAGTTCATATAGGACTATAAAAATGATAATTTCATTGCATATAGAAAATTTAATATTGTTTTGGACACCTTGAGAAAAGAATTTTTAGGTGGTGTTATGCATACGTCAGATCAATCATAGATGGTGATGGAAATGTTATTGGAATTATAATTAGATATTAGAGTAGTGAATGAGAGTTGATTTCATTTTTAGATGATCATATAGTCTTTCCTAGAGCAGTAATTAGAGGATTCACTACGATGAGATTCTGAGGCTAAGTTTTGGAATGATTGATTCATTCATAGTGATTCTCCTGAGAGATGGTATTATGATGGAAAATAATAAAGTTCTATTTAAGGGTAATATTTTTCCCTTTGATGATGCGTTTGGTAGTTCTCTATGAATTATACATTTCTCCTTTAGAAATAAATCCTAATGTGTCAGTGATGTACTAAGATCAGATTGTCCATTTTGGTATTCTTGTTTAAAGATATAATAAAAATTATATGACTCTAAATTTTTAATCTACCAAATAGTGACGGCTTAGAACCATGTTCTCGGTTTTTTACTTCAAATTCATCATTTTATCCAGTAGAAGTAGTTGAAAATTTTGATGAAAATCATCACTAGTTTTCCCTAATATTCAAATGGTTATGATTCTATAAGAGTGATCATATACCTCTTGATTTGCTCATATCACATCATATAAATTAATGATTTTTTTGTAAGTGTTTTAATTATGGAATTATGTTGAGAAAATAGTAAGGCTTTAAGGAGGTTTGAATATAATGATATTTCATTTTGATCCCCATATTATGTCGACCATGTCAATTATTCATCCATATCATTTTGGATATCAGTTATCCCCTAGTAGTAGTTTTTATCTAATGATTGATATTTAGAGATAACAGAACATCCAAAAACTATAAGACATGTTATGTGAAATAAATTTGTAATTTTTAGGTTCATGGGTGACAAACCTTCCTTATGTATAGTATTTATACAAAACCATTTATCACCCAAAAAATATTAAATACTCTATCAAATGATTTGAATGGATGACCATTCTGATCTTTATTGTGCTTGGTTAATGTTAGTGAGTAATACTTTATTTGATCATAATTTATGATGATCATGAAAGAGAGTGTTTTGGAGAACTTTTAATGAATATATTTTTTATAAGATCATAATAAGTCCTATGATGAACATATGAGGTATCCTTTAGTGTTAATAATTGGATATCAGTCATTATTGGAGGTGTTTCCTCATCATCTATTGAAATTTTATGTAATGGGTGTAATCTTTCTCCTGGATTCATTTACCCTTTCGAAGGATTTGATGGGGTTGGATAAAATATTTATGATTTGAAATACCATGGTAGTTGAGAAAGGTTCTGTAAGAATCTAATATATTATATAAAAGTTTCTATATCTATGGTGATTCTCATGTTATAGATAGGGGTGAGATTGAAGTTGAGGATGATAAAAACATATAGGAGTGACTCATTGATATTAAATATCTTCATGATAATGTGTTATATAGGTGTATTATAAAATTGGTTCATGTACTATGGGGAAATTATTTCATATAGGATATCATTTTGGAGTAGGATATATATATATCTTCCCAATATGTTGAGCTTTTTATTGTCCTTATTTATTTCATTAATTATTTTTTTGATCTATTTTAAGAAGATTTATAAGACCTTTGATAGTTTATGAGATAATTTAACTACATTTGTGTCACCATTTTGTTTCCATTACATTGATTTGTATCTTTATTAGGAATATTTTTTTTATTGGTGGGTTGTACTATGAATTTTGTGATTTATTCCTCTATTGTTTTGGTTCGGTTAATGTTGTTGTGAAATTTGAGAAATATACCTTTTAGAGTGGTGGTTCAGACACTATTTTTCATTTCAATATATTTCTAATTCCTTTGAATATAAATATTTTGGTTGGTATCTTAAATTTTGGATAATGTTTTCAAATATTATTACCTCTTGTATGATTGAGGTTGGATTGGGTGGTCAGAAGCTAGAAACATGGTTATAGATATAATTTATGTTGTCAAATCTGTAATAAAAAATGTGAATTATTATTCATAATGTAAAAAAACTAGATTACATAATAAATGGTTTCAAGTATAAATATTCATGTTCTTCTAAGAAATGTCTCAATGAATTAATTGGTTTTATATTTCATGAATATTTTTCCATGATTTATAGATCGGCTGATAGAATTATCAATAGATGTGGGATTTGTGAATTTATAGTATAAATGTAAATCCCCAAACCATCACTTCTATATTATGTACTAAAACAAGTTGTGTATTTTTATATACATTAATAGAAACATAAAACTTTCATAATAGATCTACGAACCATTTTTGGCCTAGGATTTGAAGAACTAGACAACATCTTTCATATATTAAATTATGGTTTACAAAAATAATTACAAAACAACTAATTGGATTCATATTTATTGAAACATTAACTATCCTTCATACATAAATGGATTCTTGTGAAAACATGTTTTAAAAAAATGGAATGGTCACAAAATATCAGTAAGGGATATAAAGAAATAATGAAACCACTAGTCTAGGAATACTTATAACCTTATGAAATCATTTTCACAAAGGCATACATCACACCCACAATGTATCCCAAAAATATTTTGTGAAAATTGATATTTCCATATATAGAGAAAACATAAATAGAACAAAAATATATCATGGGAAATTTCATAAATAATCTTGTATCCGTCTTGGCTAACTTATGATTTTTAACCCTCATGGATACTGTATAATGTATCCCTCACTCATACCTAATTGTGTAACCATTATAGTTACATTTGGAGTAAACTTTTTACTGACCTCCAATAAACATATCCACAATTCATTTATAGAATATATATATCCTATAATTCATTATAAAAAATGACCATAAATCATAATATAATCTTACAAAATTTATAAATCAATAAAAACATTTCTTTTTAATTTTTTAAAATAGAATATTAAATGTGTATTTTAAATGAAAAGGCCATTAAAAATATCATATAATTGATGTGAGAATTCATAGAGTTGATTTAATATGTATATAAATTATAAAAACACATTATTATATATAATATAATAATTATTTTTCAAATAATAATTTCTAATACCACTTAAATAATGAAGTAGAAGGTTATCACATGGAATGGAAATTAGGTAAACATTTCCCTTACCTCAGGATAGTCTAACATCAAATGTGTTTAAAACTTTTTTATAATGATTTAAATAGTGTTATTAATAACATAAAGATACATATTAATGTTTATAACGACTTATAAGATCATATCATAACATTATATCTCCTTTTAATTAATAGTATTTTGTTCCTTCCATTGTTTCAGGTGCGTTCTTTATGTGGTTTCCATCCCCTATTGGTATTTGATTTTCATGACATATGGAAATGATATTCTAGAATGGAAATGACATTTTATTAATATTATTAAAAAATATAAAATAATTCCACAAATAATTTTGGTTATATGATATGATGATGAATAATTAGATTAATCTTTAGTGATATCCATTTAGATCATTTTGGTGGTTCTTTGGTAATGACGAATAAGTTTCATTATATACCATAATATTATGTATATATGTAAAATAAAAAACCTGAATGATGATATATCAAAAACATTACAATCTATTTCAACCATTGAAATTATTTTATAATCCATTTTGAAGGGTTTAATAGAAATTAAAAACACACCATCCACTATTTTTGTAAACCATCCCATCATGGGCAATGTGTATATATTTAGAATAAGAGAAAGAGAATAGGAAAAATGATGATTAATTTTCCAATAAACATGATATAAATAAAAAATATATATAATATTGGAGCTTTCAAGTATATCAGATAATGTTAGAATAAGATAGTATAAGAAAAGAAAAGAATTGAAAAAATAGAATAAAATTAAAGTGGTTTTTTACCTCTTGATCTCTTATCTTCGAGATCCCCCCTAAGGCCATTGATTTTGGAATTTTAGTGAGACCAGAAGGTATTGGAAGTAGGGGAGGTTCATGGGAAGGGGAATTGTTTGAACCTAGACAAGGATCAAGGCATGAGTGGTGTGAGTAGAAGAGGTGGTGAGGGTAGTATTTATATTGGAGGAGATGAGGGGTTTTACATTATTTTAATCATTAGTTTAATATTTTTTGCTAATGTCGATGAATAGTCATGATTCATGTGACTAGAAATATTAGTAACTTTATGTGAGTTAGAAAAAAAGGTCCATTTAAATTACCCATGAATCAAGCATGATGCATAAATTCATTTATTTAGCATATTTATTAGTTTCAGTATTTCACTATTCAATTAAAATTCACGTTTTTCAGAAAAATCCAAACAATTCACCATAACCATATTTAAAAGTTTTGAATTCAAAAATGAACTCCATTTTTTGAAAATAATTTTTTTATATAATTAATTTAGTTTTTAAATAAATTAATATTTTATTTGAAAAATATAATTTTTATTAATATAACCCATTTTATAATAACATTAAAAATTAATCAAGGTTACATAAATTATTAGAAATACATTCATTGGAGAGGTTACAGTTCTTCTGGTTGTATCACAATTCATAAGGGTAGGTTACTATATATAAGGGTAGGTTTCTATTCACCAAACTATGTTGGTCCAATCAGACTCTAAATGACTTATTAACACCAACCATGTATTTCAATTTTTCAAAATATAAAATATATAAGCGGTAAAATAAAATTTATTGGAAAGTATATTTTTGTAAAATTTTATCCTGTAGTTCATCTAAGAATTATGTGCCATTGGGTTTACATAAAATATAAGGGTCTTCCATTCTCCCCACTATAAATTAATTATTATCTTAAAATTCATTCATTATAAATATAAATATGAATTGTCATATTGATAATTAGGTGAAACTATTTTAATATGTGTTCATATTTAACTATATGATTAAAAGAAAAAACAATCATTAAATTTAATCTAAAAAAACAACAACGTTTATTATCCAATGTTTTATAGACAATTTATCTAATACGAACTGTAAATCCCTTAACCCGCACTTCTGGATTCAGTTCTAAAACATGCATTTTATTTTTTATAGAGGATAATATAATAATAAACCATATATTATACATCCAACGACCTTCTTTGGTCTAGGTTCTATATAATTATACAACAACTTAAATATATTAAATCAAAACATACAAAAATAATAAAACTACAACTAGTTAGATTCATCTTCATCATCATCTTATCTGTCTTTTGAACATCTATAGATTCTTGTGTTTTTTTAATAAAAAACCAGGATAAGAGAAAAACCTCGGTATGGGATATAAATAAATAACTAAACTATTAGTCAGTGAATACTTATAACTATATGAAATCATTTTCACTAATCAATACTTCAGGTCCATAAAGTATCATAAAATTATTTTTGAAAAAAATAATATTTTCATTTACATAGAAAATATAAATAGAATATAAAGGTATCATGGGTAATTAATTTCATAATATTGTCACCATCTCATGTAAATTATGATATGTAAGCCTCATAGCTACCTTATAATATAACCCTCACATCTACTTGATTGTGTGACCATCACTGTTACATTTGAAGTAACCATACGACCGGACACCAACATTCACATAAGCATTGAATTATAGGGATATATGGGTTCTTCGTTCACTATAAACAATAACCATGAACCATAAAACAATCCTACAACATGAATAAATGCATAAAAATGGTGTTTTGGAATTTTGTAAAACCAAATTGTAAAGATATTTTTAAATGCAAATCCCCATAAAAATATCATATAATTAAAGTGATACTTAATAGAGTTGGTGGATTATGTATATAAACTACAAATAAAAACCAATAAACACAAAATAAATAAAATTCACCACACAAAAATTTTTATTTCTATGTAAATAATGAAATATAAGGTTAACAAAATGAATGAAAATTTGGTTAAATATCCCCTTACGTCGGGGTTGTGATACTTCAAATGTGTTTATATCACCTGTGTAATGGTTAAAAGAGTTTTATTAGTATCTTAAAGAAACATATTATCGTTTATGAAACCTTATATGATCATTTCATATCCTTATTTCTTCCTTTAATTAATTGTATTTTGTTCCTTTCAATGTTTCGGGTGCATTCTTTAAAATACTTAGATGGTTGGTTTGTATTTGATTTTCTTGTCGAATGGAAACAAAATTTCAGAAGGGGATTGAAATCATATTAATATGTTTCTAGAAAATTTAATTATTCCATTAATAATTTTGGTTATATGTTATGTGGATGAATTATTAAAAAATCTTTAGTGATATATTTTTAGATCATTTTGGTGGTTCTTTGATAATCACGAACATGTTTCATTATATAACACAAGTCTATGAATATATGATAACACCAAAACATGAAATTGGATATATAAATCAATTTAAAAACAATTTCAACCATTAAAAGTGTTTTATAACCAGTTTTTAAGGATGTAATGAAAATTGAGAACACATCATCCATGATTTTGGTAAATCAGCACCTCAGAAACGTTATTTTTATTTTTAGATTAACATGAAGAGAAGATGAAGAATGATGATGAATTTTTTCCATAAACATTATAAAAATCCAGAAAATATATATAATATTTTATCTTTCATGAATCCTGGTTACAGTTTGGAGAAGATAGTAAAAGGAAAGAAAATAAAAGAAAAGAAAAAAAAAAGAAAATGAAAGAGGATCTTTACCTCTTGATCTCTTCTTATTTAGATCCCTCTTAAGGCGCTTGGTTAGGGAATTTTGGTGAGAATAGTAGGTAATGGTAGTGGTGTAGGGTCTTGGAAGAGTATTTGGTAGAACATAGACATGGTTCAAGTGTTTACTGGTGTGAGAGAAAGAGTTGGTGAGGGTGGTATTTATAGTAGTGGAGAGGAGGAGTATTACAATATTTTAATCAATATTTCAATATATTTGATAAAGAATACTAATATTTTTGTTTCATGTGTCCTGAAAAAAATAAGTTAATGTGTGTTTAAAATAATGGTTATTTTTGTTAGCCATGACTCAAGCATTACGCCAATTTTTTTTAGTAGATATTTAATGGTCATATTTCACTATTCAAAAAAAAATCATATTTTTCTTAAAAATCCAAAAAATTCACAATAACAATCTCTAAACATATAGAATTCCAAATTGTACTTATTTTATTTAAAATAGTTTTCTATATATGATTAATTTAAATTTTAAATAAAATAATAATTAATTCAAAAAATAAAATTTTCAAAACTATAACCCATTTAATAATACTATTAAAATTTAATCAAGGTCTCATAAATTATTAGAAATACATTAATTTATAATGTTTCTATTCACATTTTCATATTATTATTCAAAAGGGTAGGTTAGAAATCACTAAAATTTATGTTTCTCCTATAAGACTCCAAATAACTTACAGATCACAACTGTTTATGTCCATTTTTGAAAATTCATAACAAATAAGTGGAAAAATTAAATTAAATTACTAGTCTATAATGGTAAAATTGTTTAAAGTACTTTATCTAAGCATGATGTAGCAGTTGGTTTCCTTAAAATATCTGAATTTTATATTAAATTATATCTTTATATTATGAATTAGGATTCACCAAAATTGTTTTAATTTTGATATCCCCTTTGGTTTCAATAATTTATTCATCCTTATATTGACCAATAAGTATACTAGAGAGGATTTTTAAGGATATTTAATCCCCTTTGATCATATTCAATCTCCATATTCTTTTAAATGATTAGTTGTGATTTAGGTAATTTCTTCCCATCTTTGATGGTTATATTCTCTTATATTCTTCTTTATACATGATATAAAATGGAATTTATAGAAAATTAATAATGGTTTATAAGATTAAATATGAGAGTAATATTTTAGGATTGGTGTTTTATGGGTTATTGGGTCCTCCCAAAAGTGTTGATTAGATTTTTGTGTTAGGAGTTCCATTTTTCATGGTAAATATTTAGATAACTATGTTTAAAAAATATATATGTTATATCTCTCTTCCATTTTAATGTAAAATCCAGGGGTATTCATGATTTAATGATTTGAGAAATGGTGGAAATGACCAATTAAAATAAAAATACATAATTATTTGATGTTTTTATTCTGAAATGGGTTTTCTATCACTTTTATTTATATAGTTTGTATTTTGTGTGTTGTTGAGATAGTTTGATATATTTTTTATAATGTTGTTGTTTTACTGAACGTGGTTATCTTTTTCTAGTTATCTGAAGATGACCTAAAAGTCACATTTTTTGCTATGATTAAAGAAATTATCTAGTTAACCTTATTTTGTCTTGAACCATTCCAGAGGGGATAATTCCATGACAACTCAAAGCCCACCTCCCATAGGCCAAGGGCTGGCGACTAGAACCATGTAGGCTTATCCCACAAAGGGAGTCATTTTCCAAAGTACCTTTACACACACATAGATCACCAAGAACCAAATACTAAAAATAAAAACAAAAATTAAAAAATTCAAGAATACACTATGATACCAACCACAAAGTATGATAGTTGGAATATTTTAATGTAAACAAAGCTAGAAGACAATCCCCCAAATATAAAGAGACTTTCAAGTGAATACTCATGTTCTTGAAACAATTACCTAGAAAAACATACCCGAAGGGTAGTTGTAGGGAAGCTATCTAAAGTCGTAGGAGGATAACATATCCATCTATTCCTTCTTAAAACATTCTGGTCCTAGTCCACTGAGAGCTTTGTCAAAGATTCAATCATCTTCACAAGAAACAAAAGGTGTGGGAAAATCCAATGTAGGGGTGAGTAAAACTAAAAACATTTGGACACCTAGAAATCAAAAAGAAAATACCAGTATGAAAAAAAATTATACCAAGATGGGGACACACAAATTAAACCACTAAGGAAAGAGAAGAAGTAAACCATAAAAGAAACACACGATGTACTATTAGTACGGTCACCTTACACAGATATAAGTCTAATGGATGAGGAGAATAATTTTTAGAGGTATTCCAAAAATCTCCCAGTTTCCATGACTCTGTGATTGTTGATGGTGCAATGAGATTCTATGGTGCACATAACATCAATAGCGCATGGAGGGTCGATGGTACATAGAGTGTCGATGGTGCCCAAACTGCTGGTGGCCCCTAAAAGTGTCGATGGTACATGGAGTGTCGATGGTGCACATATCATTGATGGTTCATGAATCCCCCAAGTCATGTAGCCAATAATTCACATATTTACACTTGATTACACTCAACGAGCACTTGTTCTGGGAGAACCTACACCCCAAGGCATAATGTAGAAGAAAAAACATTAGTAAAAACTCACATATAGAATCTCAAAGGGAATATCCCATTCCAAGGTTCTCAATAGCACAAATGGCACATAAAACAGACACACACATTGTATGTTACTGTTGTTTTACTGAAAATGTCAGACTAGGGTCTAGTCAAGGCCTGATCTAACAAACAAAACCCGATCCGACTTGGTTTCATCAAGCCACCCTGGACCATCCCAGTTCTTCACAGCATGAAGTTGCTCAACTGGATGGGATAGAGACATTAGGTTTGAGCCTCATAAGCCGTATCCCTTTCTAGTCCATGCAGTCCACACAGACCATTTTTCCTCCACGTACATTCCCTATCCGTCTGAATCATGTCATCATTGTGTTCACTCAGTTGTCACAACCACAACCCCCTGTTCATCGCCCACATCCCCCACCACCACATACTCCCTAAGATGCAGTCTTATCAACATCGCATCCTACTGCTAATGCCACCAAACCTGCCCCAACCATATTTCTACTGGATCTACCGTCGGCCATCCTACAGGTTCCCTATCACCTCCAAGTGATCCCCTAGACCAGACCTGCCAAACTCATCCTGCCTTACTATTGGACACCATATCACTGGTCTTCTTAGTGATATTACAATTCAATGACTCTCCCATACCATACCATACTCCCATCACACTTATGTTATGTCATTGCACTGCCATCCCTTCTTTCTCAAACCATTACTCCATGGATTATGGGAGAAATGTCTATAATTTATGTATAAGCTTCAATGGAGAAAAAAAAATAAAGAACACAATAGATTGATGGGGGGGGGGAGATAAATGAAATTAATTTCAAATGAATAGATATTGGACTTGTACATTTTTTCCTTGATCGGTTCATGTTAGAAGGTTTAATGAGAACAAATCAACACACAGATCTAAATGCAAATTTGAAATTCTTATAATCAGTTATTCATCCCATAGGAATCGACGAACGATTGATAAAACAATTTTTGGTTGGTTCAAAATTTTCATTTGAATCTAAGAGGGAAGGAAAATCACAAAGAGAATCAACATCCTACATCATGTATGGATTAGTCATTGACGAATAATAGAGGTCTGTGTTGTCATTGATCCTCAATCCACTTGTGTTCATTGTCATTCATTGGTGAGTTCTCAATCTCCTTGTCTCAGGGAAATATCTAGGTCTATAGCATAAAACCTTGATTCTTCACAATATGACTTAATTAATTTATAAAAAGAAAGCATCAAATGAAATATTTTTATTAACATATTTTAATGATGGTTATGTATAGCTTCAAACAATCACATTCAACATATGTCGGTTGATGTTAGGCCCCACATAATGTAATTTTTATTGTATAAAATGAAACAGTGAAATCATATTTTTTAATAGGGAACCCATTTAGATGTTATTCCTTTTTTAATTAAAAACTACCCTCACACATTATTTAAAACATAAAAAATTTCATCGTATCATTCTTGGCACACCATGAATCAGAATCTTATACCATCTTAGTTCCTAGTCTCAGAATTTTCCCAATTAATATATAAAAATAAAACTAGTGAAAATCCAAGTCATTACACTTTCCCCACCTTAGGACCTCACATCCCTAATATCTAAAAAATCACTAGACAAAACAAATGTGGGTACTGAGAAAGAATCTAAGCCTCCCACTCCCATGTCCTCTCTTTGAGATTATCATGCTGCAACCATACACACACTAGAGGAATAAAACACCCATGAAGGATCCGCTTCTGTTGATCCACAATATCCAACAGGTACTCCATAAATGACTCCTCAAAATCAATGTCCATATCACCCCATTTGATGACGTGTGATAGAACATCCATGTAACTACTCAGTTGCGACACATGGAAGACATCCTGAACCCAGTGCAACTATGGGGGTAGAGATAGGATGTATGCCACCTCACTAACTCTACATAGAATCTGAAAACGACTAATGTACCTCAGATATAACATTCTGCCTGACCTAATATCTAAAAACCCCATCGAGGTAATAACTGAAAGAACACATGGTCACCCTGCATGAATTCTAGAGGCCTCCATTTCCGGCCAGCATACGCATTCTACCGGCTTTTTTTAGTCTTCATCATCTCCTAGAGGATCTACACCTTCTTGGTGGTAGCCCACACTAAATTTGGACACACGAGTGTTGAATCCCCTAAGTGTGTTCAGTATTTTGGTGATATGGATATTTACTTATAAAATTCCTCAAATGGAGTCATACACATTAGGGAATGATATCTATTTTTTAACAAAACCCCCACAATAGGTAGGCGATTCTCCCATTAGGTGACACCGTCTAGGATGCAAGTATGTATCAATGTCCTCAAAAAATTGGATGGTCCACTCCATCTGTCCTTCTATCTAGGGATGAAATGTTGTTCTTAGGTGTAACCGAGTCTCAATAGTCTCATGTAATTCCATCAACAACTGGGATGTGATACATGCATCACGATCTATGAATATCATTAATGGAACCCCCTTTTTTCGAACAATACCCTAAATGTATAGGTGTCCCAAATTCTCTACTGAACTCTGTAGAAGGATTGGTGGGATGTGGACCAACATATTGAGTCAGTCTACAATCGCCAATATGGTATCGTGTCACATGAATGTGCATGGTAAATCTATCACAATGTCCATCAATATCCCATCCCATATCCACTCAGGCACCTCTAGTGGTTGAGTCAATCCCACAAGAACCTAGTGCTCGACCATCAGTTTTTAGTAAGTACGATATCTATAAATGAACTCTTCAACTGCCACATTAATCCCCATCCACAAGAACCAATGTTGGAGGACCTGATAATTCTTTTTCACTCCTTAATGTACCTCCAAATGGGATGTATGGAACTCCCATAAAACCTCATCCTACTATGTCACTCATGCTATTGTGTGTCCTTGAAGAGAATGATGTGCTTTTGACCACTCAAATATCCATCTGGGGCATGCCCTGTGGAAACATGTGCATGTAAACTTTCACAGTCAGTGTCTCCAAGATCAGCCTCCATGAATCCCTATAAGAGTTTTGGTGAGAAAACTATATAGTAGAGCTAAACTACTCTATCTCCATAACCAAATGAAATCTGTAATGCAGTCAGGTTCTATGAAACCTCACTCAATAACTAAAAGATGGATCTTTTGCAGAGAGAGTCTACCACAACTTTCCCCTTCCCTAGAGTATAGGAAAACTCATAGTCATATAAATGGATGAAATATAGCCAACGTCTATGTATAATGTTCAAATCATTCTGAGAGAAGATATTCATGAGGATCATATGGTTAGAGTAGATGGTAACCCACTCTCACATCATGTAGTGTGTCTACAAATTCAAAATGAATAGAAATGCTGGAAGCTCATTGTCATGGTCACATAGTTATTCTCATGCTACCTCAACTGGTGTGAACCATATGCAATCACCACTTTCCCATGAATCAAGACACAACCATTCATGGTCCCTAATGCATCATAGAACACCATGTACTCAAAAACATCTTCCTACAATCTCATGATTGATGGGCCGGTCAACCATTTCTAAAACTCCGGAAAGAACTCAAGGCGCTTCTCTATCCACATGAAAGACTTCCACTTTCAAATCTAGGATTTCCCGGGTGCTAATACTCATGAAACATTTGCGTAGTAAATGTTGGTAGTACCAATCCAAGACTAAGAAACAATGCACCTTGATACCATTCTTAGGAGGCTACCTTGAAATCACTGCTTTAATGTTCATCAAATCCACTAGAACTCCATCCTTTAAAATAACATGCCCCAAAAAAATGGAAATCTCAAATCTAGAACTGACACTTCAAGAGATTACCATTAATCTTGTTCTCTCAGAGTGTGTATAGGACCATCCTCAAGTGTATCTTATGCTCTTCCTCAGACATTGAGTAAACTAGGATGTCATTAATGATGACCATAATGAACTAGTATAATTAAATTTGGATGACTCTATTCATGGGTCCCATGAAAACTACATGGTCATACATCATTCCAAATGACATCAATAATTACTCATATTTACTGTAACAATATCTGAAGGATGTATTTGAGATGTCCTCATCCTGTACATGATGCTCGTGATAGCCAGATCTGAGGTATATCTTCAAGAACCACCTCGATCCCATCACATAATCTACGATATCATCAATCCACAGTAGTAGATACCTATTCCTCACGGTCACCCGATTTAGATGCCACGAGTCCTCAGAAAATCTCATTTTCATGTTTGCCTTCATGGAAAATAAAATTGGGAATGCCTAAAGAGAAAAATTGGGTCTCACAAAGCCCTTCCTTGCACGTCCTCTAGTATTACCCTCAACTCACGAAGCTATGTGTGAGTCATCTGAAATGAAGGATTATATATTGGTGACATCATGGGGTAATAGTAAATGAATATTTTTAACTCAAAATAGGGATGTAATCAAGGGAAATACTTACGAAATATGTCCACATAGATTTCCACCATTGCTTGAAATTATGGACTCCTATAATCCAACATACCAAGAATAGGGACATCCAACTAGTGAGTAATAAGTTGCACTCTCGTATAGGTATGTCCATCCTACACTGCATGTGTTTCTTTTTCACCAACATTGACAAAACTGCCCCATCTCCCTAAAAACACAACATTCCATGCCTAAAGGAGTCAATATAAGTATTAACTAAGGGTAACCAGTCCATACCAATTATGAACTTGTAAGGAATCCATAATTCCACAAAGGGATCTCAATTATAACTATCACCTCATAGAGTAAGGTAACACTATCATAAACATTGTGTGATTGTAGAATCTCCCCCTGTATGAGTCTCCAAGCATAGGGATCGAGCCTACAATTCCATTGGAATCTCCATGTCTTGAACATGGGTTATGGTGAGAAAAGAGTGACTTGCACATATGCTAATAAAAAACTATAGATAGGATATAAAATAAATATATTCTGGCTCTAATTATCTATAGAGCATTAGGGCCACAAGTCATTATCCCTTGAATTTGGCCTCTTCATCATCCACCAGCTTCCTGGGCCCATGGTAGATCACATCGAGATTGGGGTGGTAGTATGTCATACCTCCACCCACCGCCTTCTATAATTTCTGCTCATATGCCACACCTACCGACCTACATGCCAATCTACTCCTGCCTCCTCATATTACTCGGTGGTCCTTAGACCATCAACTAATAGTCCACTCAATGATTTGGGAAATCTCAAGACAGATGTTCCAAACCACCACATGAGTTATACAACATGTCCTTCAACTGACCCACTCTATCATGGGAGCACTACAATTATGATCTCATAACCTAGGGTCATCCCTAGTAGTTATTGACATGCATGCATCACTACATCTACTATCAGAAATATAGAGCTAAAGACTCAATGGTTTGGTTCCTCCAACCACTTGAGTCTATTACACTAGAAATCTCCCAACTTACAATGCTATCTCTAGTACCCCAGTATATGTATGTATCATACGGGATATCATTGATGCCATGATAATGAGATGTAGTCCATTCTAAAAGGTCTGGGACCTGAAGAACGGGTCCCTCACCATATCCTTAGAGTGGTGAGAAAGACCTATCCACTTCCTTGAGTAGTCTGCTACTATCTGACTACTATTCAATAGATGTCAGATCACCGATATGAATACTGATCATAACATTGATAGAAAGAAATCCTCCTTAATGTGCCTCTCAATGTCTTCCCAATAAAGGGTCATCCCGTCATGCATCTAGATCACTAAACCCCACCATATCCCCACTGATCCCAAAAGAAATCTCTCGTCTAGAACTTCCATCAGGTCAGAAGGCATCATCATAAAGAGATATACAAATGTAACTACCTCCAGCCATTCCTGAACTTCCTAGGGGACTATCTCACCCATATACATGGTATTTCACTACCTCTATAACCCATGCAACACCCTCAGCCAATGTTCATACACTAACAGTACCACCGTTAGTAACTCATTCTCTCCAGGTGGTGGTATCACTAGTACACCACTCGGGGGTGCTATATCTGGTATCAGTCCCTGTAAAGATGCCTCATCTCTAGGTGGAACATCCTCGTGATCACACATCAAAATACTTGTTGGATTTATTTGTTGAGGAATCATGAAATAGAAAAAGATATAATATTTTCAGTTGATTATACCAGGTGATTATACTCAAGAAGGAAATGAAAACATAATAAAAATACTATATAATTCATGTACCATTTTTTTCAACTAGTATTTTCATGTACCCGGATAAAAATCAGAATTTAGATTCCCGGTGCATCGATACACATGTGACTGCACCAAAAAAGGAGTCTCGGTCAGAAATTCAAACTCCAAATACTTAACACTATTTCAGAAAACCAATCTCATGAACTCTTTGTTCATTAGGTAGAACCATCTACTCAGATACCAATTTTTCCCATGTCTTCCCAAAGGGGACCTGATAGTGACTAGGCCATGCCCGCCTCTGATAGTCTTGGGGCTAACGACTAACACTATGAAGGATATCTCAAATAATGGACCCCTTTTCCTTTGTACCTATACACACAGACACAAACATCTTTGAGACCAAAATGATGAAAAGTAAATACAATAAGTAAAAAACCTATGAATACACAAATATACCAACCAAAACGTCTGACAACTAGAAACCTGGAATGTAAATAGGTCAAGAACGAATGCTCACCAAAATAATGATCCTATAATGTAAATAAAATGGTTCTGGAATCTCATCTCTAGAAAACCCTACCTAAATGGTAGGTGTTTGTAAAATTACAAATGTCATAGGATCATAACACATCCATCATATCCCCCTAAGAAACTCCTGGTCTTGGTCCACCTAGATAATTGTCGAAAAATAAATTATCTACACAAGACACGATATGCGTGGGCATAGCCCGTGAATGAGTGATCAGAAAAAAACTCTGTAGGACACCCTAAAACCCATAAGTAAATACCACAATGAAATACACAATGTATATCACAAATGGAACCCACAATGTACACCACTAAAGAAAAACATGAAGTAAACCACAAAGGAAACACATGAAGTACAATCAATATGGACATCTGGTTGCGCCCAAATTTACCCTACTGGTAAAAGCGGTCGTTGAAGTACAAGTAGGGGTCGAATCCACAAGGACCGAAGAAGAAACCCTAAGACACTAAGATTGGATACGGGATTGGCTATGTAGTGGCCAACTTTGGATTGAATTGATTTGAAGAAAAATTGATTTAATTTAAAGAAAAAAAAAACAAATAAAATTACTTGAATTAAAACAACTAATTAATGTGAGTTGATCCTAGGTTGTCTCTTGGGCTTGATTGGATGTATTTGTTTTTCATTTGATTTTATGTTCATCGGTTCAAGAGGTATCCATTAAATGAAATAATTCTTCAATATCATTCTCCGATTTAATCCTTACACAATTTCAAGGCTAATCACCAATTCACTTAGAGGATCAATTAAATGAGCACTCCAAGGAATTGGATCATACTAGCACTCAAAATGTGCCGTTGTTAAATTCGGTGAAGACAAAGAAGAAGATAAATCAAAGAAAGGAACTCTTAAAATAAAGAACAAATTTAAGAATTTAAGAACATCAAATAACATTCAATCCAACTCATGCAACTCCCTACGATCAACCCATAAAAGTTTAGCCCTCCATTGATGCTATTCTATCAATGGAAGCGGGTAATTGACTTAAAGAAGCGGGATTGAAGAAGAAAAAAAACATTAATCAAAATGAACACTCCACCGTTGTGTGATGAATTCACAAGTGCGGGTGTGAATAAATTCACACTATGATTCAACGGTATCAACGTGTAAAAAAAAGGAAAAATAAAAGTGAAGAAGAAGAAATTTTATTAAAATCCTAAACGTGAATGAAAAAAACTTACATTAGAGAAATTGACAATGCCATTACAAAACGAAAGCGGGAAATTACAATTGAAAGAAAAACTTGGATTCAAAGGAAAATGTTAGATGATAATTTCATTCACCACCATCTCCTTATATAGGCATATTAGGAGCCTTAGGTCCACCCCCAACATTAAATTCACCCCCCAACAATTAAGAGAGTCAAAAGGAGGGTGAAGAATCAAAAGGAAATTGACGTTTCGAAGTTGACCCGGAAAACTGTCCAGATTCGTCCTCCATTTTGACGTGTGAGTTTGACACTTCATATGGCCGAATCCGATGGTGCATAAATATAAAATATCTTCGTCCATGTATCTTCTAGAATCTCTCAAAATCTCAGGAAATTTGGATCCGCCGTTTGGAAGTTATGGTCGAAATGGTGGGACTGATTTCTGTGCATTAATGACGAGTCCACCATTTAAATCTTAACTTCATATCCCTTTATCATCATGAAAACATCAGAATTAGCTCCGGCCACAGTTGAATAAAATGATCCTCATATTTTTATCTTTCTACTGTATAAATTTGAGCTTCATTGGGCTTGTTTTCTGGGCCCCACATTTGTTTGATGGGCCTTAGGCCCATTATGCTTTTTCCAGCAAGTTTCTGACTTCATGCGCAAAATTATCCATCTTCCTTTGGGATTAATCCATCGGACCTAAAAGATAAAATATTCCAAACAAAGTGATCAATCATATCCCAAAATTTCAAATTAAAATGACGAATATTGTAATTTCCACAAGCAAATTATTGAGTGGTCCCAAATTGACATTTTAAGCATGAATTGCACAATGATGGGAAATGAAGTTCAATTTCTGAATTGGACTAAAATTTATGTTTATAAACTTTTAAACACATTAATATTAAGAACTTAACAATTAATATTAGCCACTTTAAGTGACTAATCACACCCCCCAACTTGAGTTTTGCTAGTCCCGAGCAAAATAAATTACAAATATGAAATTGAAATCCCCTTTTCCAAAAACATTTTAAATACACATTGCTCACCCAAAAGAACTCATACCAAAAAAAATTATGGAACCCATCAAAATAATTTAAAACAAGATAGGTCCATAAGCATATCCCAAGCCCAAGCCCATTCCTTTGTTCAAATTCATTGCCACATTTCATCCAATTCCAATTAAGCATGATAAAGTGTTGTGCATCGTAAAAGATATGGGGCCCATTTTATTGTTCAAGGGGAAAAAATGGAAGCGCTAGGTGGGAATCACATTAAACCTTAAGACGAGTATCCCTTTTTTTATTTATTTTTTTTATTTTTTTAACCACAATAGATATGAAAAGACTAACTCTGGGCAAGACAACTATGGAGTCACGATCCCCAAGTGCCGGACGCCACACATATTGTCAATTTCATGCTCTACAATAGAGATATAAAGCCTAACTCTGGGCAAGACAACTACGGAGTCACGATCCCCAAGTGCCGGACGCCACGCATTTGGACAAAACATTGCTCTATGTGGTCTTTTTTTGTTTTTTTTTGGATACTCAAATTAAACTAAAAGTGACCCCAGAACCCTATGCTATAATGAAAGGGACCCAAGAACTCAAATTTACACCCACGATCCAGTAGACGTGTATTGTGGCATTTTTATTAAGAGGATGAAAATGTAAACTTTGAAAAATCACATCGGACAACTGCACTTTCCAAAAACTATGCTCATGAACTTAAACTTGCATTAAAATCAGAATCAAGGCATGCAAAATTTATTTGATATCAAATTTTAGAGTTTGCAATGTGTGTTATCATGTTTAAGGTTAATGGAATTTTTCTTTTCATGCATGTTTTTATTCAAAAAAAAATCATTTTTTATCCCCCCCCCCCCAACTTAGAATAACACTGTCCCCAGTGTTTAAAGAAAAGAAAAGTTAGAAGGGGGCAGGAGAGGAGTTCAATGAAGAAATTTAAAATGAAAATCATGGAATGAAGTCACCTGGTGGTTGATGATAATAGTGCATGCCATAGTCTCCCTTCAATCCTGGATTTGAGTCTCAGTGGCTTGGATGGTGGTGAATGGATTTTCCTTATGGATTTCAACATGTCCTTTTATTTTTTTAACCTATAAAAAAAATAAAACAAAACAAAATAAACTGATGATACATTGTCTTCTTTATATTTTCTGGGTAAGGTATTACTCATAGATCACACCACGTGACACGGATGAATATGGCGCTCCCCTTTCATACCCATCCTTACTCATAAAAGAAGAACAGGTCAACAGCTTATGGTAATTTATTATATGAAAAATAAAATGATTCAAAATGATTAGAAAACATGAAAACCATGGGTTGCCTCCCATGCAACGCTTTTGTTTAACGTCGTTGGCTCGACTTTTACCCCCCAACTTATCCAATTCCAACTTTTAGCATTGTAATTAACCCATCTTTTTCTACTTCAACAAGATTGAGATTGATTGTTTTTTTGAAATTTGTTTCGTATGAAATCATATTTTCTATAATGATTGGTAAAATCCAAGGAATATCTAAAATGGTTGATCGATTTGTTTCTATAGTCTTTCCTAAGACACCAAGGATCATTCCTACATTATTGATTTCATGATATGGATGAATGACAACTGAAATTTCTTGTTTATCACCTATGATGGGATGCCTCGGTGGGGAAGTAAGGACATTGATTTTGAGTTCAGGTTGGATAAGACATTTAAACACAGATAAGGAATTAGAATCAAAATCAATTTCATTTTCAGCATTTCCCAACACAATTGGTTCCATTTGAATTGAAGATTCAACCCCAAAGTTTTCTAGATGAGTTTCATGAATGGGTATGGATTTGATGTTTGTGATTTCTCCTAATGGTTCAATGATTGGTGTTTCTGAAAAATTATCATTGGAGAAATATTTCGGGCATTCAATCCATGAAGAAAATTTTCCCTCTTGTGAATTCATTAAATCAATTTCATCCTGATTTAAACACTCATTAACAATTCCTTGATCTTGTTCAGTTATCCCAAATCCAAAGGTTAGTTCTTTTTTCAAATCATGAGAGGTTTTTGGGATAAAAGATTCTTCTATCAATGATGAGGAAAGAATATCTTGAGTGGGAACGGGTTCCTCAAAAGTCTTAATGCTTTGTAATTCTAATCTGAAAGATGAAACTTCTGAATTCATTTTATCCATTTGTTCACACAATTGTTCAAGAATTTTTTCAGGATTAGGGTTGATATATGTTTGTACATCATGGAATTCCTCATTATTTATCTTTTCAATCATTCTTGATAGGTATGGAAATTGATCTTGTAAACATTCAGCATCCCATTGATTGTACATCTCATCTGGTGTGGTGTATTCAAATAAGGATTGGTCAATGAAATTCCCTCCATGAGGTGTTTCCCAATATTGATTTCCAACTTGATTACAACATTGATTTATGAATGGGTATTTTGGAGGATAATCCATTGGAATTGATTGAAAATTGGTTTTGGGGTTTTTTTGGACACACAGAAATAGAAAGAGGAAAGAGAAGAGAAATTAGGGAGAGAATAGAGAATTTGGGGTGAGAAAAGAAGATGCCGGTCTAAGGTACTTACTTGGGTCCCCGGAAACGGCGCCAAAATTTGGTTGCGCCCAAATTTACCCTGCTGGTAAAAGCGGTCGTTGAAGTACAAGTAGGGGTCGAATCCACAGGGACCGAAGAAGAAACCCTAAGACACTAAGATTGGATACGGGATTGGCTATGTAGTGGCCAACTTTGGATTGAATTGATTTGAAGAAAAATTGATTTAATTTAAAGAAAAAAAAACAAATAAAATTACTTTAATTAAAACAACTAATTAATGTCAGTTGATCCTAGGTTGTCTCTTGGGCTTGATTTGATGTATTTGTTTTTCATTTGATTTTATGTTCATCGGTTCAAGAGGTATCCATTAAATGAAATAATTCTTCAATATCATTCTCCGATTTAATACTTACACAATTTCAAGGCTAATCACCAATTCACTTAGAGGATCAATTAAATGAGCACTCCAAGGAATTGGATCGTACTAGCACTCAAAATGTGCCGTTGTTAAATTCGGTGAAGACAAAGAAGAAGATAAATCAAAGAAAGGAACTCTTAAAATAAAGAACAAATTTAAGAATTTAAGAACATCAAATAACATTCAATACAACTCATGCAACTCCCTACGATCAACCCATAAAAGTTTAGCCCTCCATTGATGCTATTCTATCAATGGAAGCGGGTAATTGACTTAAAGAAGCGGGATTGAAGAAGAAAAAAAAACATTAATCAAAATGAACACTCCACCGTTGTGTGATGAATTCACAAGTGCGGGTGTGAATAAATTCACACTATGATTCAACGGTATCAACATGTAAAAAAAAGGAAAAATAAAAGTGAAGAAGAAGAAATTTTATTAAAATACTAAACGTGAATGAAAAAAACTTACATTAGAGAAATTGACAATGCCATTACAAAACGAAAGCGGGAAATTACAATTGAAAGAAAAACTTGGATTCAAAGGAAAATGTTAGATGATAATTTCATTCACCACCATCTCCTTATATAGGCATATTAGGAGCCTTAGGTCCACCCCCAACATTAAATTCACCCCCCAACAATTAAGAGAGTCAAAAGGAGGGTGAAGAATCAAAAGGAAATTGACGTTTCGAAGTTGACCCGGAAAACTGTCCAGATTCGTCCTCCATTTTGACGTGTGAGTTTGACACTTCATATGGCCGAATCCGATGGTGTCATAAATATAAAATATCTTCGTCCATGTATCTTCTAGAATCTCTCAAAATCTCAGGAAATTGGGATCCGCAGTTTGGAAGTTATGGTCGAAATGGTGGGACTGATTTCTGTGCATTAATGACGAGTCCACCATTTAAATCTTAACTTCATATCCCTTTATCATCATGAAAACATCAGAATTAGCTCCGGCCACAGTTGAATAAAATGATCCTCATATTTTTATCTTTCTACTGTATAAATTTTAGCTTCATTGGGCTTGTTTTCTGGGCCCCACATTTGTTTGATGGGCCTTAGGCCCATTATGCTTTTTCGAGCAAGTTTCTGACTTCATGCGCAAAATTCTCCATCTTCCTTTGGGATTAATCCATCGGACCTAAAAGATAAAATGTTCCAAACAAAGTGATCAATCATATCCCAAAATTTCAAATTAAAATGATGAATATTGTAATTTCCACAAGCAAATTATTGAGTGGGTCCAAATTGACATTTTAAGCATGAATTGCACAATGATGGGAAATGAAGTTCAATTTCTGAATTGGACTAAAATTGATGTTTATAAACTTTTAAACACATTAATATTAAGAACTTAACAATTAATATTAGCCACTTTAAGTGACTAATCAACATCTCACACAATTATATGTCTATTTCACGAAGAGATGGATTTGAAGTTTTAGTACATAGATATATCTATTTTCAAAACACATGGTGTGTCGAGGGAACATGGTGCATTGATGGAGTATGGAACATCGATGGAACATGATGTGTGGATAGTGCAAAGAGGGCCGATGCTGTATGAATTGATGATGGACCCTGACGCATTGATGGCACCTGGAGAGTCAATGGTTCCAGGAGCGTCAATGCAACATGGAGTGTCGAAGGTGATAGAAGCGTCAATGTGTAATGTAGCCCCATGTCACACATTCACTAAGTACTACCATCAACATGATTCCATTTGTAGTGAACTTGTTCTAGGAGTACCTTTACCTTAATCCATTTGGTCACATGAAAACTTCATTAAAAACTCACTTAGAGTATATCAATGGTACCATATCATTACTAGGTCCCAATTCCTCAATCAACTCATCAAATGGAATCACAATTTAATGTTATTGATGTCTTTATGAGAATTTATTACCTGAGTCTGGTCTGGGTGAGATATGACCCGTTGGAAGCGACCCGAACTAGTTCAGTCCTACTTGATTTAGCTCTTCCCACTGGGCCACTGGTGCAGCCTAGCTCATCTGATCTAGCCCGTGCTACAGGATGACCTATGTGCTCGACTTGTTCCATCCCAACTGTGTCCCCTAATGATCCACAATGTCTTCCTCAACCGCATGTCCTCCACACATGTGCCCTATCGACCCATAGTATTACACTACCATGACCTCTTTCCATGGACTCATGGTCATCTACCGAAGCCACCATATCCATATGCTCTATCTGACATAGTCCCCTCTGGACTGCGTCCTACCGTTACTACCGCCTGGCCCATCCTCCATTTGGCATTTGTTGTCACTTCCATTGGCAGGCCCAATGATAGACTTCCTTCCATCATTGTAATCCAACGCCATGTGCAAACTGTACAATGCTCCCATCACAACTATTTTAGGCCATCACAGAGCCAAGACATCATAATCGGACCATCACGCTATAGATTAAGGGTCCAGTGGGTGATTTCATGTGTAGGGGTTTCATTGGAGAAGAACATATGAAGAATGCAATAGATTGATAGGGGAGATAAAGCACATGAACACCCAATGAAATGATCATGGCCTTGTTCTTGTAATAATTGATCTTTTCTCGTTAAAAGGTTTAATGATGATCAAATAAATAGAGAAAACTAAATCCCTTTTAAAAAACCAACAAGTAGTCATTTATCCCATATGAATGGAAGAATAATGGATCAAAATATTCAAAGATGGTCCAGATTCATAATTTTAATCTAATAAGGAAAGGAAATCACAATGAGAATCTACATCCCACCACTTGGTTGGATCATTTTTTGGAGAATAACAAAGGTCAATTTCATCATCAATCCTCAATCTTCATGTGTTATTTATTTTTCATCTGATAGGTTTTCATCTCCATTCCTCATATTATTTTCTAGGGTTATGGTGATAACCCATGTTTCCTAAAAATAGGACTTAATTAAAAGAAACCAACACCTAAACAAATAATTTGTTTCTTAACATATTTTAATGACTATTACATATAATTACTAACATTAAAAATCAACTAGTGATGGTTAACATTAGGCCCTACCTAAGGTAAAGTCTCTTTATTAAACACAACAGTTCCCTCAGATTTCTGATCCATACCCTTGTTTAAAAGTAATATGCAATTTAAAGAAAAATTGGTTGCATGCTTTTTTAAAAACATAACATTTCTATCTTACTCCATTTTAGTGCCTCATCTCATAAATTTCTCAATTAACATAAAAAACCAATGAAAAATATCAGTCATTACAGATTTATATTCTTCAATTTTTAGGGATTAATATGAATATAATGATGAAAATATGTTATGTTGTTCATATATGTTATTTTCTCATATTTCGTTTTACTTCCTAGTTTAAAAACATTAATAACAAATTAGGTAATTATAAAAGATAACTCAAATGGTTATGTTGAAAAGATAAATTCATTTGTGAGAAAGATAGTATGCTCTTTTGGTTGATGGCTTGTATACCTTGGTTATATTCCCTTAATGTTTTTTCATAATTGAAGAAAATATATTTGAAATTTATTTCTACACAATTAACATTTAGAGACTTATTATGATTGTTTGATACACATGTGTGGTTTTACTTCCATGGAGAGAAATTTGATGGGAGAATTATAGCCACCCAAACTTATTATAGGTATATATTACATCTTTTATGAAAATTATTAAATGTATTAAAATCACTAGGACCTAAAGAGTAAAAAAATTTATTGCCTTTTGAGACTTTGTAGATAATAATTTAATTTTATGAATGATCTTCAACATCTCTGAAAATGATCATCCCATTTTGTACCCTTCATAGACATACCATACATAAAATGATTAATCATAAGCCAAGATAAGGAAACATAATAAATGGGGAGTTAAAATTCCAAGTAATGGTCAATAAGAGATATAAGTATTCATAAAATGGAAAAAATGGATTCATAACCTAGGAATAAAATATGAAAAACCATACCCTAGTTATAAAAAATTAGAATCTTGAGTCATTGAATAAAACATGAGAATTAACAAGATATGAATTGTATTTAAATCAATGAACATATTCCAAGAGATCATAAATTTTTAACAATACATAGTTTTGTGGAATATATATAACCATAGAAATATTATGTCAAGTCTACAAACTAGTTGATTCAAAAATTATTGGGATTGGTATAACCACCCATGTACCAGCTACGGTATTGGTATAAATACTCATATAATATAATTCAGGCTTTGGATAACCATGCTTTTACAAACATTTAGGCCTGAGTGAACAACCCATGTACCCTTTGATATTATATGACATTAATCATTAAATAATTAATTGGAGAGATATATATTTCCCTCCCATCACATAATTAAAATAATACATATGTACACTACAAGATCATAGAACATTCACCATACCAAACCCCATGAAATTAAAATAGTTTAATTAATACATTATTATATCATAGTTTTTTGAAATGTGACAAGTGTCATAAATATTTCACCCATTAATCATATCATAAACCATGGGAAAAATCTTGTTCCACATGTATTTTATCAACGTATAACCCTTTGAATAGAAATGAGATTCATCAACATCTACTCTGGATAAACCATAAAGAGAAATAATAAGAATGATATCCTTTGCTCAAATACTTAAAAATGAATATGTTACATGAAATTATTCCATCATTGAATGATAATTATAGTGAAATATGACACGAGAAATTTCATGAGGAAAATAAATTATATCTGAATATATCTTTTTGAAACAAAAAATGCATAGAAAATTTTGAAATATCAATTTTATTAAAAATAATCGTGAATATATTTAAATTATTTTTCAAATAAAATAATTTTTCATGGTGGTGAAAAATATAGTTCATTCTATATATGATAAATCAATGTTTCCATTACATTTTTTGGTAAAATTCAAAATTGTATTTTTTAGAAAATAACATGAATATTACCTTCATAACATATTGAAAAAAAAACAAAATTGGAAGAAAAATTATTTAATATATTATCTTTATTCTATAGAAACATTTATGATTTTTTTTTGAAAATATTTTTCTTGAATAAAAATGCAATTTCAACCAATGTGAGAAATATTTATTTTTTCATAATAAAATTATTCTGAACTCATTAGTACATAAAGTGACAAAAATAAAGGGAAGTTATGTATAAACATAAAATAATTAGAAGAAAATAAAATTCATGTGTTAATTTAGATTTGTATCATAATATTTCATCATCATAAGTGAAAAAATAAATAATCTGGGAAAATGTTGAGGGTGTAATATAAAACCATTACTAATTTTCTAACACTGAATAAAAAATACCCATCGATGAAAAACATTACATGAAACATAAAATCATATTATAATAAATAAACTCATTATATTACATTTATAATTCTCTATACAGACACAAAATTAAATATGAAAGGTACATAATATAACATATGTCTAATAGAAGAAAAATTGAGACAAAAATCCTTTAGCACTTTGATATGTTTTGAATTGTGAACCCCATGAAAGTGATATCCAAAAATAGATATGTAAAATCAAATAATTTTACATATAATCAGTATAAAATAATTTCATGATTAATATATATAGACCATAATAGATATATGTGGGGAATATTCCATTTGCCTCATAGAAAGTAAAAGTGACCAGAAAATCCCTTACCATACATCTCTACTTAGTCAATACTTGTTTGAACATCATATGTAATTAATATAACTATATTATAAATATATTATAGAAAAACATATATATATCATATCATATATTATTTAATTATTTCCTTTGAATAAATTTTTATTAACAATTCCATGTTAATGTAATGGTCTGGGGAATAACCTATTTGTTTTTCATTTATGTTTTGATTTGTAATTTTTGGGCCTCATAATTTGATAATGGTTACATGATATCCAATTTATTAATAATTAAATATTTTTTATATTTATATATCAGCTATTATTTTATGAAAATTCACTACTGGAATCAATATATATATATATCCCCAATCCAATATCACAATAGCTTTCCCTATCCTTTGAGATATGCCATTATACAAAAGGCTGTCCATGGGATGCCTAAATATAGTTGGGATTAAAATGACTATGCCAAAAAAAATTATAACCATTGGAATAGGAAATCACAATGTTCTTAAATTGAGTGATCCCCCTCATGCTCCCCTTCTCCTATCTAGACTCTAATAGCACCGCTCCCCACCTCCCATATCGATCCCTAGAAGCACTGCTCTACTCCAGCCATCCTTAGTTCTAGGAACACCACTCCCCTCTTCTGGAAACGAAACTCCACTCCTACCATCCAAATCAATAGAAGCATATCTCTCATCACGAGGGGTAGCTGTGTCACTTCTCCCTCTAACAATGATTCTCCCCTTTATGTATAATATTTAGCTCGTAGTAGCATGTGCCCCTCCCATCCTCCCATCCAAATATAATCCCTAGCACGTGTAGAATCTATGTTTCAATGTATTCAATAATAGGAAACAAAAACTTTTCTTTATTTCCCTTCAATCTTCATTAATATAACATTAGTGGGTTACAAATCATTGATATATTCTATGAAAAATACATTTTAATTTTTTTATAAACTGAATACAAATTCTTATTTTTGTGTTAATTTTTTATTATGATATTATGTTTTTATTTAGAGTTATATATATATGATTTATGGGTGATTAGGATAGATATAAATAATTTATTTCAATTTGGGGGGTTTTCTATAAAATTTTATGTTTGTTTAGAATTATATTTTCTAATTTATTTTGGTTCTAGTTAGATTAGTCCAATCTGTATATTTCGTTTTGACATAAAAATCAATATTTTTTTATTTATATTATTTATTTAGATGAAAACAATCATTTATGTTATATTTATATTTTCTAAAGTCATTCAAAATTTTAGAATCATCTCTTCTAGTTGATTTTATAAGTGTTAATTTATCTGAATGTGCATCAATATATGTAACCGATTGAGGAAAATAATATATGTGTTTTTTTTGAATAAATAAGACTTCCATAATTGAATTTCTCATATAGTATGTAATATATTATTTTCTCTATCAGTGTTACATAATCCCAGTGTCATAATTTTCTATATGAATTTTTCACAACATAAATATTATATAGTTCATATAGTAGAGTTTGGATATTGTTCTATAATATTGAGAAGAATTACATATCATTACATATTGGGTAATAAATCAACCTGATGTGTGAGAATACAATTATATATTTTAAATGATCATATAATATATTATAGATAAATTTTTTTATTTAATACTATCAATGGTAATGAATAATAAATATTCAAAATGAATGAAGATAATTGACGATTTTATAGATTTCTTTTATATTAGAGAGATAAAATAATGAGTTTATATTTTAGAATTTTATTTCTTGATGTACCACCATATACACGACAGTAATTGAATTAAATATAAAAACATATTTTATTATGTAAATAATTAAATATATACTTTTCTATTTAAACAGAAAGTATGACTAATTGAATAAATATCAAATCATGTACACGTCATTTAAAAAGAATACACAAAAAAATATTAATAAAAAATTTAGGAAATGAATTTCCACTAATTTTGAACATTAATATAATAGTTTAACTATAAAATAATGATATCAATATGAAGAATCCATAAATAAATTATCATCAAAATAGTATAATCACAACCATCATGGAATAGTCACATAATACTCAACCAAAATCATCATGGGAAGACAAAGGATTCCAAGTGAAAATGCTTTAAAACATAAATATGATATCCACCTGATCAACATGTATTAAAATTTAACTTCCCAAACACTCTATTTTAAACTATCTTCAATAAACAAGTTGTAAAACCCTCGATATAGTGTGTGATTCTCACATAGGGAAACATTCCATAATGGCATAATGAGTAGTGAATTTTTTTTATAGATTTATTAACTCGATAACCAAGGTTACACATGGAAATAAACCAAATTGAGTTATCCACATTACATAATCTATATATGTGTATATATACAATACTGGAAATAGTATATCTCCCAATGGTTTTGAACCGTTGGAATAGGCTGCAGAACTGTTGGTATATATTATACCAACGGTTCTTCAAACCATAGGGAAGTAAGCCGTTGGGAAAAAGTTTTCCTGACGATTGATGTAGAATGATTGGGATAGGTTAGTTACATTAACCTATACCAACGGTTGGGTTGAACCCTTGGTATAAGTTTTTCCAACGGTTCAACCAAACCGTTGGTAAAACCACTTCTAGGAACCTTTTCCAATGGTTTGTAAACCATTGAGAAATGGTTTTTACCAATGGTTGTCATAAAACCGTTGGTAAAAACATCCTACAAATTTTATGCCAATGGTTTGAAACCGTTGGTATAGGATATGTTGTGCAAATTGCAAAGAAGCCTGTAATTTGCACAGTAAGGTCTGCAATCCCATTCCTGCATGCTGTAATTCTATCCATTGTGTTGTAATTATCCATTCACTCTCTTTTCCAATTATTTAACATATAATGCATCCACATTTAACATTGCACCCTGGAGCTATACACAATTAGAATTAAATCACAATTCATAAAGTAATTATAAACATACATAATTGATTTAGAATTCAATTTGAAACCTTGATGAAAATTATATGTCAAATCTAAAATTCAATTCATAATTGAATACATACATAATTTAATTATCAATTATCAATAAAAAAATAAAAAACTGAATAAGTAATTATATGTGTTATACACAAATAAGAATACATACAAGTGGTTTTTACTAAAAATGATGTCCATTTTAAACATTATACATACACTTGGAGGGATACCGGCCACAACGTGTCTCAGATTAAGGTGGGGTTGACTCATACACATCACATATGACCAATGGATCATTGTCTTAAAGTATCAACATATTTTTAAAGTGTTCGGTCAGTCACAAAAGAGAGACACTTTGAGTTGTTTCAGCAACAACACGCCTTGGATTGAGGTAGTGTTAACTCTTATATGTCACGCAAGACCCATGGATCATTTTCCTAATGTTTCTATAGAATCTGAATGTGTTTGGTTAGTTTTCCATATGCCATCTGTACTTTTCACTTAAAATGTTGTCCATTTCAAATAAAACTGGGACACATCGAGTAGTGCTGGCCACACCGTGCCTGAGATATAGTCGGGGTTTACTCATACATGTCACATATGACTTGTGGATCATTTTACTAAAGTTTCAATGGAATCAGAATGCGTTTGGTTAGTTTTTCGTATATCAGTTATTGGTTTCACTTAATAGGATGTCCATTTTCAACAAAAGAGAGACACTTTGAGTGGTTCCGGCAATACCACCCCTCAGATTGAGGCAGGGATGACTTGGACACATCACAAATGAGCCATGGATCATTTTCCTAAATTTTCAATAGAATCCTAATGTGTTTGGTCAGTTTTCTGTATGTCATTTGTTGTTTTCAAATAAAATTATGTCCTTTTTAAACAAAAGAGATACACTTTGAGTGGTGTCGGCCACACCGTGCCTCGGATTGAGGAGGGGATGACTAATACACATCACATATGACCCATGGATAATTTTACTAAAGTTTCAATGGAAGCCAAATGCGTTTGGTTGGTTTTCCGTATGTCAGCTGTGGATTTCACTTAAAATGATTTCCATTTTAAACAAAAGAGAGACACTTTGAGTGGTGTTGGCCACACTAGGCCTCAGATTGACATGGAGTTGATGCTTACATGTCAAATATGTCCCATGGATTGTTTTCCTAGAGCATCAACACATTCCAAATGCATATTGTTGGCTTTCTGTATGTAAGTTGTCCTTTTCACTTAAAATCCCGTCCATTTTAAACAAAAGAGACACTGTTAGGGTGATAATGGCCACAATGTGCCTCAGATTGATGCGGGGTTGACTCGTACATGTCAAAAATGTATCATGGATCGTTTTACTAATGTTTTAATGGAATTAGAAAGCATTTGGTCAGTTTTCCGTATGTTAGTTTTTGTTTTCACTTAAAATGATGTCCTTTTGAAACAAAAGTGAGACACTTTGAGTGGTGACGGCCACACCGGGCCTTGTATTTGGGCAGGGTTGACTCGTAAACGTCTTATATGACCAATGGATTGTTTTCCTATAGCATAAACAAATTATGAATGCGTTTGGTCGGTTTTCCATATGTCAGTTGCTCTTTTCACTTATAATCTCTTCCATTTTAAACAAAAAAGACACAGTTAGGGTACTACCAGCCACACAGTGCTTTGGAATGATGTGGGGTTGACTCTTACTCGTAAAAAATTTCCCATGGATCATTTTCCTAATGTTCTAATGCATTCCAAATGCGTTTGGTTGGTTTTCCTTATGTCATATTTTTTTTCACTTAAAATGACGACCTTTTGAATCAAAAGAGAGACACATTGAGTGGTGCCTGCCACACCGGCCCTCGGATTGATGCAGCTTGACTCTTACAAGTCAAATATGACCAATGTATAATTTTACTCAAGCATCAACACATTCTGAATGCATTTGTTTGGTTTTCCGAATGTCAGTTGTTCTTTTCACTTAAAATCTCGTCCATTTTATACAAAAGAGACACAGTAAGGGGGCTACCGGCCACACCATGCCTTGGATTGATGCAGGGTTTACTCGTACACGTCGCAAATGTACAATGGATTATTCTAATAAAGCTTCAATAGAATATAAATGTGTTTGGTCAGTTTTTCGTATGTTAGTTGTTGTTTTCACTTAACCTGATGTCATTTTGAAACAAAAGAGAGACACTTTGAGTGGTGCCAGCCACACCGGGCCTCGTATTGAGGCGGGTTTGACTCGTACACGTCACATATGACCCAAGGATCTTTTTTCTACAAAAGAAGCACATTCCTAAGGCCTTTGATCAGTTTTCCATATTCCAGTTGTTCTTTTCACTTAAAATCTCTTCCATTTTAAACAAAAGTGGCACAGTTAGGGTTCTACCGGCCACACCGTGCCTCGGATTGATCCGAGGTTTACTTGTACATGTCGAAAATGTCCCATGTATCGTTTTCCAAATGTTTCAACAGAATGTGAATACATTTGTTCAGTTTTTCATATAACATTTGTTTTTACTAAAATTGATGTCACTTTTTAACAAAATACATATTCTTGGAGTGATTCCGGCCACATCGTACCTCAAATTGAGGTGGGGTTTACTTGTACACGTTACATATGACCCATGGATCGTTTTCCTAAGTTATCAACATATTCTTAAAGAGTTTGGTTGGTTTTTTGTATCCAAGTTATTGTTTTCATTTAAAATGTTGTTCGTTTCAAAAAAAATGAGACACTTTTAGTGGTGCTGGCAACACCATGCTTCAGATTCAGGTAGGTTTAACTACTACACGTCACATATGACTCATTGATCATTGTAATAATGTTTCAACAAATTCAGAATGCATTTGGGCAGTTTTCTGTTTTCTAGTAGTTGTTTTCAATTAAAATGTTGTCTATTTAAAATAAAAGGGAGACACTTTGAGTGGTGTCGGCCACACCGAGCCTCGGATTGAGGCGGGTTTGACTCATACACGTCAAATATGACTCATGGATCCTTATCCTAATGTTTCAATATAATACTAATGCATTTCTTCATTTTTTGTTATGTTCGTTATTGTTTTCACTTAAAATGACGTCCTTTTGAAACAAAAGAGAGACAGTTTGAGTGGTTCCGGCCACACCGTGGCTTGGATTGAGGCAAGGTTGACTCTTACACATCACATATGACCCATGGATCGTTTTCCTATAGTTTAAACAGAATAAAAATGCATTTGGTCAGTTTTTCGAATGCCAGTTGAACTTTTGACTTAAAATGTTTTCCATTTCAAATAAAACCAAGACACTTGGAATTGTGACGACCACACTGTGCCTAAGATTTAGGCGGGGTAGACTCTTAAACATCAAATATGACCCATGGATCATTTTCCTAACGTATCAATGGAATCTGAATGCGTTTGGTCAGTTTTCCGTATATCAATTGTTGTTTTCACTCAAAATGATGTCCATTTTAAACAAAAGAGAGACACTTTGAGTGGTGCCAGACGCACCACACATCGGATTGAGGTGGGGTTGACTTGAACACGTCACATATGACCTATGTATAGTTTTAATAAAGCATAAACTCATTCCAAATGTGTTTGGTCAGTTTTCCGTGTGTCAGTTGTTGTTTTCAATTAAAATATTGTTCATTTAACAAAATGAGACACTTTGAGTGGTTCCAGTCACACCATGCCTTGGATTAAGGCAAGGATAACTCATACACGTCACATATGACTCATTGATAATTGTTCTAAAGTTTCAACAATTTCAGAATGCGTTTGGTTAGTTTCCCATATGCTAGTAGTCGTTTTCAATTAAAATGATGTCCATTTCAAATAAACATGAGACACTTTGAGTGGTGTCTGCCACACTGGGCCTCAGATTGAGGCGGGGTTAACTCGTACACGTCACATATGACTCATGGATCATTTTCCAAATGTTTCAATGGAATATTAATTTGTTTCGTCGGTTTTCCTTATGTTAGTTGTTGTTTTCACTTAAAATGATGTCCTTTTGAAACAAAAGAGAGACTCTTTGAGTGGTTACGGCCACACCGCGACTCAGATTGATGCAAGGTTGACACGTACACATCACATATGACCCATGGATAGTTGTACAAAAGTTTCAATATAATAAGAATGCATTTGGTCAGTTTTTCGTATGCCAGTCGTACTTTTCACATAATTTGTTGTCCATTTCAAATAAAACTGAGACACTTCGAGTTTTGAGGACCACACTGCACATTATATTTATGCAGGGTTGACTCGTAAACATCAAATGTGACCCATGTATCATTTTCCTAATGTTTCAATGGAATCCGAATGCATTTGGTCTGTTTTCCATATATCATTTGTTGTTTCCACATAAATTGATGTCCATTTTAAACAAAAGAGAGACACGTTGAGTGGTGTCGGCCACACCATAGATCAGATTAAGGTGGGGTTGACTTGTAAACATCACATATGACCCATGTATCGTTTTACTAATGAATCAACACATTAAGAATGAATTTGGTTGGCTTTCTTTATGCCAGTTGTTGTTTTCACTTAATATGTTGTTCATTTAAAAAAATGATACACTTTGAGTGGTTCCGGTCACACCATGCCTCAGATTAGGGCAGGGTTGACTCATACATGTCACATATGAACCATTGATCATTGTTATAAGCTTTTAACACATTTCGACTGTGTTTGGTCAGTTTTACATTTTCCAATAGTCGCTTTTAATTAAAATGTTGTCCATTTCATATAAATGTGAGACACTTTGAGTGGTGTCGGCCACACAAGGCCTCAGATTGAGGTGGGATTGACTTGTACACATCACATATGACCCATGAATCATTTTCCTAAAGTTTTACTATAATCCAAATGCATTTGGTCAGTTTTCGGTATGTCATTTATTGTTTTCACTTAAAATTAAGTCTAATTTAAAATAAAGAGAGACAATTTGAGTGGTTTCGGCCACACCGTGCCTCAGATTGAGGCGGGGTTGACTCGTACACGTCAAAAATGACCCATGGATAGTTTTACTAAAGGCTCAACAGAATATGAATGTGTTTGGACAAACCTACCCCCAGCCACATGGACAACCCTACCCCCACCCCATTTGGACAACTGAGCCCCCAAGCCCACTTGGACAGCCCTACCCCCACCCCACTTGGACCACCCGGCCCCCCCAACCCAATTGGACATACCTACCCCCAACCAACATGGACAACCCATCCCCCCCCACCCACCCCATTTGGAAGGCCCTACCCCCACCCCACTTGGACAACCCTACCCCCACCCCACCCACCCTACATGGACAGCCCTACCCCCACCCCACATGGACAAGCCACCCCCCCACACCACCAGGACATCCCTACCCCACCCCACTTGGATAACCGATCCCCCCACTAGGACAACCCTACTCCCACCCCACATAGAAAACCCAGCCCCCCCCCCCCCACCCCACCTGGACACCCCTACCCCCCGCACCCCAGTTGTAAATCCCAGCCAACCTCACCCCACGTGGATAGATCTACCGTCACCCCACTTGGACAACCCATCCCCCCACCCTATCTAGACAGCCCCTCCCCCACCCCACCTACACACCCTCCCCACCCCACTTGGACAACCCCGCCTGGACACCCTCCCCCACCCCACCTGGACACCCTCCGCCACCCCAAATAGACCTACCCCCACCCCATTTGGAAATCCCAGCCCCCTCCACCAACCTACCTAGATATCCCCTCTCCAGCCCACATGATAAGCCCTTAACATCCTCCCCCACCCCATCTGCACACCCTCCCCCACCCCAAATTGAAACAGAAATTCATCCAAATCAAAATCCAATTTTCAGATAAACTAAATTCCACCAAAAGTACCATATCACCCCACTAAACAAACTCGTTACCATTTTTGAAGTGTAGAACAAAAAACAGAAAACAAATCCAACAGTTACATAGACAACATCCCTAATTGGGCCTAAATCAAAACATCAAACACCAAAAAGAAGAGGAATAATTCTAAAACTAAGGTAACACTTACAAATTTGAAGTTTTAAATAAAATTTTGTTTAATTGAAGATGGATCTTGGTAGGAAGGAGTCTAGAGGCCAATAAGAATTCAAGAGGAGCTCGATTAGGGTTTGTCTACAATCAGGCGGAGTGGGGGATCGACTATTCTGTATTTGGGGTAAATCATTCCCAACGGTAATTAAAAACTATTGGGAAAGATTTTCTTTACCAACGGTTTAACAAAACCGTTGGAATATGTTAAATAGAATCATTATTTTCCAATGGATTTGGAAAACCATTGGTAAATCTGGAAATTAGTTTACACATTACCAACGGTTTGTTCAAACCGTTGGCAAAGGTTACCTTCTATAAACTATACCAACGGTTTCTTTAAACCATTGGTATACTACCATTGGGAAAACAATAAATTCTAGTAGTGATATATGGACACAATAACAAAAAATCCTCACCTATGATCACCATTCATAGAATTATCCTCTTTTCACTAAGAATAGAAATATAATAATCAAGTCCTCTAACATAGTAGATTTCATCCACATTACAAATTACCAATTTCATATTTACCTTTATACACGAACATGAAAGGTAAAAAATCATGGGTTTACTTGTATCACTAAATAAAATTTTATCTAGCTAGAAAATTTCCTTTTAACTTTTTTGATTAAAACCATGTTGTTAAACATTCTTTTAAAAACCGAAATATCAATAATTCATACAATAACAACAATGTTCCTAAAAAATACAAATAACATAAAAGTATCTAAAATAATCAATCATGCCAAATAATTTTTTTAAAATCTAAACACACCCATAGTTTTCCAATCATTTAATTTAATTATTATTTTATCCTTTTAAGGAGGTTTTGAATCAATTCCATCCCCTTGATTTACAAATTTCATTTAAATAGACTCTATGGAATTTATATACATAGTTTTATTTCATTATCAAATATATTTTAATTACTGAACTATGAAATCGGGAAATAGCCATTTATTCTATGTGATATTTTGAGGAAAATATATTTGAATTTTGTAAAATAAATATATAAACATAACATATCCATGAAATCTTATAAACCATGGGCTGGAAAAAATTAGAATTTATAGATTTATGCTTACCATTATACTCATTAAAATATATAGAGAAAATTAATGTCCTTGGAAGATATAATTTATTACTCCATATATGAGAGAGTTACTATGGACCTATATGAAAATCCATTATAACTCACCAATTTATTAACACAATTAAAACTAATTTAAAAAACACCCCTATGCATTTATACTCCATATGAAAATATTTCATAACTAAGTCCTTGACCCTCAATGGATTTGAAAAATTAGAATTTATTTATATCATGGAATTCAATATCATGGTCTTATATTTATAATATTTATATATATATATATAGTATTTTTTTTCTTTTATATTATGATTCCCTTGTAGACTAGTGTGTTAGTTATATTTTAATATAAATTGAATTGTCCTCATTTCATCAAATATATTTTATATTAAACATCAATATTATTTAATTTCATTTATTAAATAACATATAACAATTTTTTAATAATAGATAGAAGTTTTATCTATGAAACTTATAAGATATAAACTGATTTTCATAACAATTTGGAGTGATTTTTATATGTTTTATTTGATAATACTTCCTATATTGGTTAGATACATTACCCATGTAATTTTTTTAAACCTTGGATGTGCCATGAAATTGTTACATATAATTAAACCAAATATAGTTTTAAAATACTAAAAACTGCGGTATCACATTGGGGAGAAAATGTAATCCTAAAATTACCATGATCCAAATGAGATGAATGGATTGGAGAATTTGTTATATGATTGGCTTATTTTTCTTCATCATCATTAAATGGAAGGGATTCAAACCCAAAAATATTTCTATCTGAGTACACATGAAGCATCAAATGAAAATCATGATATTAACATAATGATGAAATTGAATGATGAAACCATGAATCTAGTATATTAACATAATGATGAAATAAATAAATTATAATATTAAATTATATTATATCATAGGAGAACCATGTAAGGTATTTTTGATAATATCGTCAATTAAATCCATATATTTTTAAGGAATTTCTTTTATATGTTGTATATATTACTTTAACCCAATAAATTTATTTAATTTTATTTTAGTAATAGAGATTTTTAGAAGGAAAAAAGTTCATGATTTCCTGAAAGAATGCATCTTATTATGGGTGGAAACTACTAAGAAAAATGATTTTAGAAATTGTGGGACATCCCAAAAGAAGTTTAAACCTGATATAAGACCATATAAAGATCCATAAAATGTTTTAAAACACATTAAGTTTATACCCATACACCATAATCATTTCATGTATGATTAGATAACAATTAAAATGTGATGTAATGATAGTGAGTGAAATAAGAATAATTATTAATTAGATAACCATATAGTTAAATTTTTATGGATGTTATTGGATGCTCGATAACCATATTTTTAAGATTAAATGTGAAATGTGAGTATGAATCCTTCATTTGATCATTTTAACCCATTTTGGAATACAATTTTTTCTCAAAACAAATTTATTATTTTGATAAAAATTTATAACCTTCATCTATTGATATTTATGAATAAACCTTTCACATTCATGAGTATACACATATTTGGACCCTCTAATCCTAAAAATGATATATATAAATATAAATTAAACCTTTAATAAAAGCGATGAAATATATTTGTAATGGGGGTGTGAAAATATACAAGTCATTATAGAAAGACATAATTTAGATACATGATGAACTTATGTGGATGACCAAAGATTTTCCCTCTTATGCAATTTTGTCAGGATTGAAAATGAAGGGAAAAGTACCATGTCCAATTTGTATGAATAATTAAAAATCCATAAGACTAAAATATCACAATAGTTTTCGTTTTATAAGGCATCGATGATTATTTCAAATAGACCATCCATATAGGAATAATCATTAACGATTTAACAAAACCCTGGAGACTGAAAATACACATCAGCATATGTGGGGATCTAATGTTCTTAATGAATTAAATTATTTAAATTTTCCATTGTGGAAGGTTCATATAAAATATAAAAATAATAAGAATCATTCCAATAAAATCTATTATAATAGGCAGAAGATGAGAAATTAATTTTATTTTCCATATTAGTCAACAAATTTTTATGTAATTTTATAGACATGAAGATCAATGAAAATAATTTATATATAATGATTTTTTAAATCCTCTAAATGAAAATGTAAAAAGGAAATATGATCAATGATCTTGATATGACAAGGTATATTGTGGAATCTGTTCAAAATTTCATCTTTTATATATCAGTGAAAACAAATTTATAGTTCCATGTGTATCTTATGTGATGAATCCGGCCAAAATAATCACATTATGGAAGTAATTAATACTATAAATAGTTGGGATAGACATTCCAGAAACATATAAAAATCGTTCTAAAAAATAACGTTGATGCTATAATCATTGTGAACATGTTATTATCATATCCTCCTACATGAGTAGATTCCAATAGAAACTAGTCATCTTTTGTCCAATAATTTAATGGTGTCAGTTATTAATTTGTTACATTTATGTAGATATCATTGCAATAAGATTTTTAAAAATTATTTCATTTAATAAATATTAATAGAATAATTTTTTGTTTCCTTTATGGTAGAGAAAATATTTCCCTGATCATTTTTCACACACATGCTTCATCTAATTATTTATCTTCCTTCTGAAAACCTAGTCGGAGGACCTGTTGAATTTTTTGGATGTATCAAACAAAAATAAACATGTTCAAATTGACAAATTATGTACAAAATAGAAAAAATATCAAAGGTTCTATTATAAAAGGGTACTTGGACCAAGAATGTGTAGATTTTCATTGAATGTATTAGTTTGATCCGACTACTAGATATAACATACAATTTAAAAATTTATAAGAACAATAAGAACAAATTAAACCCTGTTTTTCTTTAGTTATCCAAATAGAGAGTAATTTTCGGGTCATATATCATGAAAATATTAGGCTTTAATGAGATAGATATGGCACACCATGATGTTTTGTTTGAATATGTTTTTTTGGATGAATGCCTTATGTATGAAAATTGAACATGGAAATCTTATTTCATCAAATGAAAATTTTCATATATGCTAAACTATTTAATTTTTTATTATACTACATAATGAAATGAAAAATAGAAAACACATTTCTTTATTGTCGAGAAATACATAAACTTTTTATTGGAAACTATTTTCATCATTGTTGAAATTGAATGTAGAAATATTACTATAATAAATTATTGAAATCAATATTTAATTATGCATAATAATCATTTATATTTTAGGTATTGAGTTTTCTTAATGAATCTATCTCTGAGGAAATGAGATCATTTTCTTAGGGACCTAATTCTGTTGTTGATGCATGAAAAGTAGTTGTGATCAAAGTGTATAGATTTATTATGACTGAATTAGAAAATAAAATAGGACCACCACATGTTTTTGTTATGGTTACCGCCAAAAAATTCTTTTATTCTTTTTAATTGGATATTATAACTCAATTTGAAAAATCTTTTTACTAGGTAGTAATTGAGAGAATGTTAATATTGTATTATTTATCTCATGGATGAGTCAATATGATGAAACTATAATGGTTTGATTATATGAAGAATCATAAAACATCTATTGATGATTATAGTTTTTGAAATGCCTCTCACTTTGCTGCTGATTAACAATTTGTGATGTTGTCAATGTTGAAACATGTTTTTTATGTCAAATATCATCATAAAACCAAATTTAATTTCACTATTAATGTAATCCCTAAACATATTTTTGATGTTGGTGATAATTTAATTATCAAAATATCTTATTCCATTGGCCTTGATCCATTTATTACATATATTGACTCCAATATTTTATTTTTCAGAGTTGGTTGTGAAGATGAAGTTATTGTGGGAAATTTATAGAATCATCTATCTATGATCATAATTATTTTGAGTTATCATGACTAGGCTTTTTGATGATAGTTCTATACAAATTGATATAATATTGATAAAGAATATTTTTTATGCTACTAGACATTAATTTCAATTTTCAATATTTAATTGTTTCTATTTTCATTTGGTTTCATTATTGAACATTTTATTGAACAATATTGAAACATATCAAACAAAACTAACTGTAACAACTAAATAGTAGAAAAAAATATAAATTAAATTTTAAATATGAAACTAATTTACATGAAAATAAAAACTAACTAACGTAATGACAAAACTAAACAAATAGCAGAGTGAACTAACCCAAAATAAGAATTAGTATACCTAACAAAAATAAAAATGGATAAATGACACATTCAATTGAAAAAATTAACAAAATGACACAAGAAAAGTAAAATGGACAACTATCCAAATCAATTTACTATAATTAACCACATTACCTAACCCAAATTCAGTTGGATAAAATTGAAGATAGAATAAAATTATATCATACCCATAGTAAACACAGTAATTTGAATTTATTGTATTTTCTATGACATGTATTAAATTTAGATATTATCCCACTTGATATAATATGTGTTTTATATCACCATTTATCAGGAATTTTGTTTGAAAAGAATTATTCCATTATTAATCCATGACACATATTGATCCTTTTTTAAATTAAACATTAGTTATGTATTTATAAATAATTCTATATTTTTTTTAAATGTTGGAAATGAAAATCATTTAGGAGCTCTGTAGAAAAAAGAAGGCAGAAAATAATTCCCAACTGGTTGAGATTGGTGTCCCTCATATATTTACTATTATGATTCTTTTATTTCTATATATATATATCAATAAAATATAATGGCATGCAATTTTTGATATTTTAAATAGATTTTACCACCAAGGAAAAATTATTTAGAAACCATCCATGTGGTTCTAGTTTATAAGATGGAGATTCAAGGGGGTGGTACTACAACATGGCACTCTAGTCTATGTACCCGATCACTCCCTACCCATCCCCATGATGTATGATCTACCACTCCCTCTGATCCTGTAGTGTGGTTATAAACAAAAGAGATATTTAGACCACCCATGTTTGTACCTTGATTTTTATTTGAGCCTCCTCACATATCTTTCACATATCTGATGATGATTCATAGTCTTCAGCCAAATTTTTTTTTCACAACCTTGTATTCCATTTTATTTTCATTATACTTCCTTCAAACTAGTATACTAAATTAAATCATCATATAGTCCTACTCCAATACATTTTGATCCTACTTAGTATACATTAGGAGCCACCCCATCTATATAAGTTGATGTACTTTCAGTTCCTGGGGATCTAGTGACAACAACTAATTAGATTAACTCAAGTACATTTATATAACCCCTGTATTTTTTAACCATATTTTAATTTCATGATTAGATTTATTTGTATAATTTGTGTTTTTTAATCTGGATATTTAGATAACCGATGTGGGGATAAGCGTGTCTGTGTAGTGTGGAACCACTACACAAAGTGGATGGTGGATTAAAATAGAGACATACACATAATTTTAAAAATAATATGAGGTTATAGGTGTTTTTTGGTGACACATTCTAAATACTATGACATAATTATCACCCATACACACTCTTAGAGACACCAATGAAATGAACTAAAGGATTAATCTTGGAAACAAATAAGAGTAACAAAATTGGTTGGATTTAATGTTATATTATTTTTTCATTATATGAATTTTTATTTTAGCGATCGATTAATATTAGTTTTCCAGATGGTGAGGTTGTGAGGACATCATGTCTTATGGATTATCTTATCTTCACAAAGGTAACACGAAATCATGGTATAGTGGCTGAAAGTATAAGGCCCCGACCTTAAACCTTACTTAATATTGAATTAAATGAATAATTCACGTTGAGGATCTTTTCAGGTTTAGAGTTTTAGAGAATTAGAACATAACTATTACATCTCAAAAGATTACAAAGTAGTCACTTCTACTAAGTTTCTATAATAAAAAAAAACTCTTAAAAAGAAACGTGTCCAGTTCCATGTTTTATATAGGATGACATTCCCTTGATCCCATCCTTGACCTTATTCCACATTAATTCCTATGAAAACATTTCAAAAAAAAAACTTGGGGTGAGCATAAAAAGCTCAGTAAGGGATACAGAAAGAATGAAAACTGTTAGTTTTTCAAACATCAAGTAAACCATATATACTCTATCAAAGTAATACCTTCACCTTCATGAAGTAGTAAAAACTCTTCAATGAATAAAGTATCATTACTTACCTTTTTGTAACCAAAGGATTACCATAAAACCCATAAAAAGAACACATAACATATATAAAGGTAACTTGGGACATAAACATACTTTAGTGGAATAACCATACGGTCGACTTCCATACATATCACTTAATGGAATAGCCATACGTCCAATTTCCATACATACTTAATGGAATAGCCATACGGCCGACTTCCATACCCAATGCATTGGAGGTTATAACGTAACCACCCATCCTGGTATTCACGGCACCACCTGTCATATGGTTTATAACGTAACCACCCGTTAAAATGTCCAAGTACCAATATAAAATCATAAAACATAAAACTAATATAAAGGAATGATAACATTTCCACATTTCAATCACAATATATCATAAATATATTGACATAATAGAATCCTTTTTCAAAACCACTTTCAATACCAAAACACATAAAAGTGTATATGGTATTTATTTTATTCTAAAAACATTACGGCTTCTTGAGAAAGCCAAAGACCAAATAATACTCGCGGCGGCGGAAAAGGTCGTTGTCACCGCGTACGTTAAAAAAACATTCCTTTTTGTCGTTTACTAAAACGCTTCGTAGAAAAAGATTCCTTTTGTATAAAATTATAATTCAAAGGGTTTTATACACCATATAAAAGAAATTTGTGTATAAAACGAAATATGCCTCAATGAAAGGAGATTGAGACGAAGTCCCTTACCTCGGGTCCGACTTGACTCGATCGTTCTTTAACGTCCTGAATAATAAACATTAGTTAATTTATACTTGATTAAGAACCGTTTTAAAGTTCGTTATTCCTTTTATATCACTTATTGCCATGTTATAAACATTATGTAACCATTTAAGTTAATAATCATTGTTTTGTCAATATTTGGTTCTTAAGTCGAAAGTGGACTTCTTACAATTACATGTTGTTTGTGTGTTCAAAGGTTCTTTATATCTAGAATGAAATTCCTGATTTGGATATCATATATATCATATATATCCAGCATATAAATGTATTTATAATATTACATAATCATTTAAAGGTAATAAATGAAATGCACCGTTCATGGAGACGGTAAGCCGTACGTACGCATGAACGCTACTTTCATTTATTTGTCATATTAATGGAATTAAAACTAAATGAGAGGTATGTATATTTTAATTCCAGAATTATATTCATCATTTAGATATATCATTAATTATATATATCCATTATATACATGTACTTTTAATAGTACATTACATTTGGGGATAAGAAATGAAATGCACCGTTCATGGAGACGGTAAGCCGTACGTACGCATGAACGCTACTTTCATTTCTATATCATACTTTAATGGAAAGAAATAATAATGATATAGAGGTATATTATAATTCCAGTATAACATCATATATAATAACTTTAAATCCATCCTTTACACGTCCCACATATGGCATTAACGAATCACATCACTTTGAGGGGGCGGTAGTCCGCACTTCCTTAAATGAAGATATCGTGTTTACCCATAATGGAAACCATAAAGGTATACCCAAAATGAAAAATACAGAAGCTTAAAGAATAAAATAAACATATTAGATATCATATATAAAAATAGTGACATCATAATGGCCACCTTTGAAGGTGTTAAATGAGTATTGAACAATCATCGTTTCGGGAGGCAAAATTTCGCCATCCACGGAAACCGTATGTTCTTTAACCATTTGATGTAGTTTTGTGAGAGTGTAGATCAAATAAATCTTATAACAATATCCTAGTATATTGAAGATACTGGTGTTGTTACAAAAGAAGTAAATAGAAAGAGTTTAGGGGGTTGGAGAAGCAAAATAAAACAAATGAACATGATAGAATGAATTACCTTTAAAAGTGTAACTCCTTTTTATTTGAGCCTAAAGGCTTCATTTGAAAGGATTCTGCCCAAAGGGAATCCTCTAGGATTAGGAGAGGGATGTGGAGAGAGTACATGGGCAGGTGTTGGCCGACCCAAAGGCTTGAGGAGTGTGTGTAAGGTGGTAGAGGTGGGGGGCCTTTTATAAGAGGTGAGGAGGGGCACTTTTGGAAAGTAAAGAAATATTACTTTATTTGAAAATGTGTTTCGGTTTTAAAAGGTCCCAAATTGATATAATTCGTGGATAAGGTGATAAGGGTTCTAAATACACTCATACAATTGGTTTTGGACATGTGTAGTTCATATATTTTACATTATCTTTCCATTTTATTTAAATTGTTAAATAATGAGGTCATCACTGCATCATCATGATGTCATAAATAAATTAATTTATCTAAAGTCTAAAAATTATAAAAAAAATAATATGAGGTAGGAAATATTTTTAGATTTCCAATGACTATTTATAATCAAAAATATGACTTGTATAACCCCATTTACAAATTGTTTTAGTAAAACATATCATGTTTGTGTCATTTTTACTTTTACATTAAATAAAAAGTTATTTATGTCATTTCCCAACCAAAGTGGCTCCATGGGGTCCCCAAGTTGACCCATGGCTTTTCTTGGTCTGAAATGACACAACCAATGAGGGTAGGACATGTTTCAAGCTCATCTCATATTATTAAAATATTATTTTTACCTTAAACTACACTAATTACCACTAATCGCGATTAAAAACTTAATAAGTTACTATTCACCAAAAAATTATTATAATCTCATTGAACCACATTTTACATATTAATGAAAACCATTTATGTCAGATTTTTTGAAATTCAAAACACAATGATGGCAAAATTTCATTTAAACGGAAAATTAGTCTTTATAAGTACCACTTAGTGGTTTCACTATTCATCAAAAATTGAAGTTTTTCAGAAAATTACCAAAAATTCACCCTAAGCTATATTTGATATTACGAATTAAAAAATGAAGTCTATTTTAAAAAATTCAAAACATATAAGTCACATTAATTAATTTAATAATTAATTCCCGCTGTCAGAGTAAATAGCGTGTTTTTATGAAACAATAAGTATCAAAAGATTAACACTAGTTTAAGTCCGATTTCAAAGTAAAATTAATTCCAACGACCAATATTGGATCTAATGGTAAAAATATTTTCTAATTTCACTTTAAAACCAATTCAAAAGATAATATAATAATATAAATAAATTAGATTAAAAAGTGGTTTTGAATTAAAATACAACATTTTACACTATTCATAAAAAATGAACTTTATCAGAAAGGTACAAAAAATTTACACAAAGTAAATTTTGATGTCCCGATTCTAAAGAAGAGTTATATTTGGTCCAATAGAATTTATAAGATCGATCAAAACTATATTTAATGACGGTTCTCCGTCAAAAGGTGATAAGTGGACCTTTCGTGAAAATTAGGGTATAAATGCCTAAAATTGAACTCCTTCCGTATTTTAAGCCTTTATCTTTTATTGGGTAAATGTAAAAACATTTAAAAACATATATAATCATATTTTAGTTATTTCTATCCATTCCCGCCAGTACAACGACTACTCGTTAACTAGAATTTAAAATAATATTATTTTATTACTTGTGTGCAACGTAAGTTTTCAAAGAAACTCATCGTTGCGTACCGAGTATGCTATCGAACGTAGAAACCCCTTTTAATTAAAATTAATATTTAATTCGTAAATATTAATAAATATGAAAATTCTTTATTCTTTAATTACCTAGGATGTTACATCCTTCCCCCCTTTTGGGAATTGCATCCTCGCAATTTTATTCACTTATCAAAATAAGTGGGGGTATTTATCCCTCATAGCATTTTCAGATTCCCATGTTGCCTCTTCAATCACATGGTTTTTCCACAAAACCTTTACCTGATAAATCACCTTATTCTGTAACACTTGCTCCCTGTGGTCAAGAATCTGGACCGGTTGTTCCTCATAAGATAGGTTCTCTTCCAGCTGAACTACCTCTGGGCTCAAAACATGAGATGGATCTGGCATATACTTCCTCAACATTGAAACATAAAAAACATTGTGTACCTGAGATAAACTCGGAGGTAAAGCCACCCGGTATGCAACTGATCCAACTCTCTCCAGAATTTCATATGGTCCAATAAACCTTGGACTCAACTTTCCTTTCTTACCAAATCTCATCACACTTTTCCAAGGAGAAACCTTGAGAAAAACATGATCACCTACCTTGAAAGATAGATCCTTCCTCTGGTTATCCGCATAACTCTTCTGCCTGCTCTGGGCTGTTCTCATGTGCTTCTGAATCAGCTGAACTTTTTCTGCCATCTCTTCTACCAATTCTGGTCCCATCAACTTCCTTTCACCCACTTCATCCCAGAAAGATGGAGTTCGACACCGCTTCCCATATAATGCCTGAAATGGTGCCATCTGTATACTGGAATGAAAACTGTTATTATGTGAAAATTCAACCAAAGAAAGATGTTGGTCCCAACTTCCCTGATAATCCATAGAACAAGCTCGTAGCATATCCTCCAATGTCTGGATTGTTCGTTCTGACTGCCCATCTGATTGAGGATGAAAAGCTGTACTAAAATTTAATTCAGTACCCAATGACTTCTAAAGGCCTTTCCAAAAGATAGAAGTAAACCTGGGATCACGATCCTATACAATGGAGAGAGGAACTCCATGTAACCTGACTATCTCTTTAATATACAAACGGGAAAGTTGATCAAGAGAAAAAATATCTCGTATAGCAAGGAAATGAGCAGATTTATTTAAACGATCAACAATAACCCAGATTGCATTATTACTTTGAGATGTCTTCGGTAATCCAACCACAAAGTCCATGGATATATTCTCTCATTTCCAATCTGGCACTGGTAAAGGCTGAAGCATCCCTTTCGGTAACTGCCGCTCTGCTTTAACCTGCTAACAAGTCAAACACTTCATAGTAAAATCAGCAATATCTCTTTTCATTCCATCCCACCAGTAATAATCCTGCAGATCTCTATACATCTTAGTACTTCCCGGATGAACTGAAAACGGAGAACTATGAGCTTCACATAACAACTCTCTCTTCAATTGTGAATCACAAGGCACACACAATCTCTTACCAAATCTCAAAACACAATCATTATCAATGTTGAATTCAGGCAACATACCTTTCTGAACCAGCTCTATCTTTTTCTGCAACTCACTGTCTTGCTTTTGTGCTTGCTTGATTCTATCTGATAGAGATGATCTCACTAATACCTGAAACAAAACAGAAGGAATTCCTGCACCAACAACTTCTATGCTAAAGTTCATCAAATCCTTAACCAAAGGATCACGTTCCAAACACAACATTGTTAATGAAGCATTACTTTTTCGACTCAAAGCATCAGCCACTTTATTTTCTTTTCCCGGATGGTAATGAATTGTACAATCATAATCCTTGATTAATTCTAGCCATCTCCTCTGTCTCATGTTTAACTATTTCTGAGTGAATATATACTTTAAACTTTTGTGATCGGTATATATTTCACACTCACTCCATACAAATGATGCCTCCAAATTTTTAAAGCAAAAACAACAGCAGCTAATTCCAAATCATGTGTAGGGTAATTTACCTCATGAGTTTTCAACTGTCGTGAAGCATAAGCAATTACCTGATCATTCTGCATTAGGACGCAACCAAGTCCTTTCAATGAAGCATCACTGTATATAACAAACTCACCATTCCTGGAAGGTAGTGCCAAAACTGGATCATTCACCAATCTTCTTTTCAATTCCTGAAAACAATCATCACATTCTTTTTTCCAGATAAACTTAACACCCTTCCGAGTAAGATTAGTCATTGGATTAGATAACCTTGAAAAATTTCTAACAAACCTTCGGTAATAGCCCGCCAAACCAAGGAAGCTACGAATCTCGGTTACATTTGTGGGTCTTGGCCATTCTTCCACAACTTTTGTTTTTGTAGGATCAACAGTTATTCCATCTTTAGAAACAATGTGACCAAGGAAAGAAATTTGTTGCAACCAAAACTCACACTTGCTGAATTTTCCATAAAGTTTGTTTTCTTTTAAGGTTTGTAAGATAACCCTTAAATGTCTTTCATGCTCCTCTTTACTTTTAGAAAACACCAAAATATCCTCAATGAAAACAACCAACATTTTTCTCCTTAGTCAACTGAGCCATCACTGCAACAAACTGTTTAGTTCTGATTCTGACCATCTCAGGATACTAATTTGAAAGGTCATTTCCCTCTGTATGCCTTCCTAGAAAAGTTGTTCTGTTTCCTCTATAAAAAACCATTCTGAACAAACATGTCTTAGATGAAGCAACATGGTAATCTTTAAATGCTATATCACTTCAAAAAAAATATTTTGGATAATCATTTAATAAAATTCTAACTCCTAAAGTTATTTAAACCGACCTCTGATACCAACTATAAGGCCCCGACCTTAAACCTTACTTAATATTGAATTAAATGAATAATTCATGTTGAGGATCTTTTCAGGTTTATAGTTTTATAGAATTAGAACATAACTATTACATCTCAAAATATTACAATGTAGTCACTTCTACTAAGTTTCCATAATAAAAAAAACTCTTAAAAAGAAACGTGTCTAGTTCCATGTTTTATATAGGATGACATTCCCTTGATCCCATCCTTGACCTTATTCCACATTAAGTCCTGTGAAAACATTTTAAAAAAAAACTTGGGGTGAGCATAAAAATCTTAGAAAGGGACACAGAAAGAATGAAAACTGTTAGTTTTTCAAACATCAAGTAAACCATATATACTCTATCAAAGTAATACCTTCACCTTCATGAAGTAGTAAAAACTATTCACTGAATAAAGTATCATTACTTACCTTTTTTGTAACCAAAGGATTACCATAAAACCCATAAAAAGAACACATAACATATATAAAGGTAACTTGGGACATAAACATACTTAAGTGGAATAACCATACGGTCGACTTCCACACATATCACTTAATGGAATAGCCATACGGCCAATTTCCATACATACTTAATGAAATATCCATACGGACGACTTCCATACCCAAGGCATTGGAGGTTATAACGTAACCACCCATCCTGGTATTCACGGCACTACCCGTCATATGGTTTATAACATATACACCCGTTAAAATGTCCATGTGCCAATATAAAATCATAAAACATAAAACCAATATAAAGGAATGATAACATTTCCACATTTCAATCACAATATATCATAAATATATTGACATAATAGAATCCTTTTTCTAAACCATTTTCAATACCAAAATAAATAAAAGAGTATATGGTATTTATTTTATTCTAAAAACATTACGTCTTGTTGAGAAAGCCAAATACCAAATAATACTCGCGGCGGCGGAAAAGGTCCTTGTCACCGCGTACGTTAAAAAAAACATTCCTTTTTGTCATTTAGTAAAACGCTTCGAAGAAAAAGATTCCTTTTGTATAAAAGTATAAGTCAAAGGGTTTTATACACCGTATAAAAGAAATTTGTGTATAAAACGAAATATGCCTCAATGAAATGAGATTGAGACGAAGTCCCTTACCTCAGGTCCAACTTGACTCGATCATTCCTTAACGTCCTGAATAATAAACTTGAGTTAATTTATACTTGATTAAGAACCTTTTTAAAGTTCATTATTCCTTTTATATCACTTATTTCAATGTTATAAACATTATGTAACCATTTAAGTTAATAATGTTTGTTTTGTCAATATTTGGTTCTTAAGTCGAAAGTGGACTTCTTACAATTACATGTTGTTCGTGTGTTCAAAGGTTCTTTATATCCAGAATGAAATTCATGATTTGGATATCATATATATCATATATATCCAGCATATAAATGTATTTATAATATTACATAATCATTTAGAGGTAAGAAATGAAATGCACCGTTCATGGAGACAGTAAGCCGTACGTACGCATGAACACTACTTTCATTTCTTTGTCATATTAATGGAATTAAAACTAAATGAGAGGTATGTATATTTTAATTCCAGAATTATATTAATCATTTAGATATATCATTAATTATATATATCCATTATATACATGTACTTTTAATAGTACATTACATTTGGGGATAAGAAATGAAGTGCACTGTTCAGGGAGACGGTAAGCCGTACGTACGCATGAACGCTACTTTCATTTCTATCTCATACTTTAATGGAAAGAAATAATAATGATATAGAGGTATATTATAATTCCAGTATAACATCATATATAATAACTTTAAATCCATCCTTTACACGTCTCACATATGGCATTAACGAATCACATCACTTTGAGGGGGCGGTAGTCCGCACTTCCTTAAATGAAGATATCGTGTTTACCCATAATGGAAACCATAAACGTATGCCCAAAATGAAAAATAAAGAATCTTAAAGAAAAACAATAAACATATTATATATCATATATAAAAATAGTGACATCATAATGGCCACCTTTGAAGGTGTTAAATGAGTATTGAACAATCATCGTTTCGGGAGGCAGAATTTCGCCATCCACGGAAACCGTATGTTCTTTAACCATTTGATGTAGTTGTGTGAGATTGTAGCTCAAATAAATATTATAACAACATCCTAGTATATTGAAGATACTGTTGTTGTTACAAAAGAAGTATATAAAAAGAGTTTAGGGGGTTGGAGAAGCAAAATAAAACAAATGAACATGAGAGAATGAATTACCTTTAAAAGTGTAACTCCTTTTGATTTGAGCCTAAAGGCTTCCTTTGAAAGGATTATGCCCAAAGGGAATCCTCTAGGATGAGTAGAGGGATGTGTAGAGAGTAAATGGGCAGGGTTTGGCCGAGCCAAAGGCTTGAGGAGTGTGTGTAAGGTGGTAGAGGTGGGGGCCTTTTATAAGAGGAGAGGAGGGGCACTTTTGAAAAGTAAAGAAATATTACTTTATTTGAAAATGTGTTTCGGTTTTAAGAGGTCCCACATTGATATAATTCGTGGATAAGGTGATAGGGGTTAGAAGTCCACTCATTCAATTGGTTTTTGACATGTTTAGTTCATAGATTTTACATTATCTTTCCATTTTATTTAAATCGTTAAATAATGAGGTCATCGCTGCATCATCATGATGTCATAAATAAACTAATTTATTTAAAGTCTAAAAATTATAAAAAACTACTATGATGTAGGAAATATTTTTATCTTTCCAATGACTATTTATAATCAAAAATCGGTCTTGTATAACCCCATTTAAATATTGTTTTAGTAAAACATATCATGTTTGTGTCATTTTTACTTTTACATTAAATAAAAAGTTATTTATGTCATTTCCCAACCCAAGTGGCTCCATGGGGTCCCCAAGTTGACCCATGGATTGTCTTGGTCGGCCATGAAACAACCAATGAGGGTAGGACATGTGTCAAGCTCATCTCATATTATTAAAATATAATTTTTACCTTAAACTACACTAATTACCACTAATCGCGATTAAAAACTTAATAAGTTACTATTCACCAAAAAATTATTATAATCTCATTGAACCACATTTTACTTCTTAATGACAACCATGTATGTCGGATTTTTAAAATTCAAAACAAAATGATGGCAAAAGTTCATTTAAACGGAAAATCAGTCTTTATAAGTACCACTTAGTGGTTTCACTATTCATCAAAAAATTGAAGTTTTTCAGAAAATTACCAAAAATTCACCCTAAGATATATTTGATATTACGAATTCAAAAATGAAGACTATTTTACAAAATTCAAAACATATAAGTCACGTTAATTAATTTAATAATTAATTCCCGCTGTCAGAGCAAATAGCGTGTTTTTATGAAACAATAAGTATCAAAAGATTGACACTAGTTTAAGTCCGATTTCAAAGTAAAATTAATTCCAACGACCACTATTGGATTTAATGGTAAAAATGTTTTCTAATTTCACTTTAAAACCAATTCAAAATATAATCTAATCATATAAATAAATTAGATTAAAAAGCGGTTTTGAATTAAAATACAACATTTTACACTATTCATAAAAAAATGCACTTTATCAGAAAGGTACCAAAAATTTACACAAAGTAAATTTTGATGTCCCGATTCTAAAGAAGAGTTATATTTGGTCTAATAGAATTTATAAGATCGATCAAAACTATATTTGTTGAGTCAATAAGGTTTTCCTTATGACTTTTCCATTCCTTCATGTTTTGAAAATCACAAACACCTTATCTTTAAGGAAAATTGCTTTCTTAAGGAAAATCGCTTTTATAAGGAAAATTGCTTTCTTAAGGAAAATCGCTTTTATAAGGAAAATTGCTTTCTTAAGGAAAATCGCTTTTATAAGGAAAATTATCCTTATCATATTTTCGTCAATATTTTTCTTAAGTATAAGTTTCGGATTCATTTTCTCGGAGTCATTAAAACTTTGATATAAAAGCATTCTATTTAGTATTCAGATTCTGGACAAGAACTATAAGGAAGTTTCATTCCGAATTCCGGATATGAATTCTGACTAAGTTCTATTCCAGATTCAGGATACGAATTCTGAAGAAGAATTCTCATTACGAATTCTAATGAAGAAATCCCATTCCAAATTCTCATTACGAATTCTGAAGAAGAATTCTCATTACGAATTCTGAAGAAGAATTCTCATTACGAATTCCAATGAAGAATTCTCATTACGAATTCTAATGAAGAAATCTCATTCCGAATTCTCATTACGAATTCTGATGACGAATTCTCATTACGATTTCTGATGACGAATTCCTATTCCGAATTCCTACTCCGAATTCTCATTCCGAATTCTCCTATTAAACAGAATCTGATTATCATTGTTTTATACACTCTAAATTTACTCACTTCGAATCTTCACTCCGAAGTTTCTATTCCGAACCTTTATGTTTGAGTTTAAAACGATGTCGTACATTCTGTTTCACTTGTTTTGTTATAAAACGATGTCGTCCATTTTGTTATAAACTAACCGTTGTCTAAGTGACACGTGTACAGGTCCCTCCGAACTTTAAGGAAAATATGACCGTTGGAGAGGAGCCAACCTTACCTATAAATAGGAGCTCATTCGAAAGAGCAGATGTTTGATGCATATGCCGATTGTTGAAAAAGTACTTACATGCTGTTGAAGTGATTTCTAGAGAGAGAGTCTCTTATTAACTCTCAAAGCTTCGTGCGACTCCGAATGTTGGTGATAACATTCAAGGGCTTCCGGGGATAGGAAGACAGAGGTGCCGACTACCTTAAAGATCGAGGGCTTTCTTGCTGAGAAAGACAGAGGTTGCCGACTACCATAAAGATCGAGGGCTTTCTTGCTGAGAAAGACAGAGGTTGCCAACTACCTTGAAGTTGAGGGCTTGCGGGGATAGCAAGACAGAGACACCGATCTTCGTATCGAGGGCTTACCCTGGTGTGGGTAAGACAGACTTTCTTGAAAGTATAAATCAAGGGAACTTTATCCAAGGTTGTTGGATACCCTTCTCTTTGGGTTAAAAGACTATTATCTTGTTACTAGTAGTTTTACTACTTGTCTTTATTCCGCTGCAATTTGTATCTTAAGGAAAGTATAACTTTCTTATACTTCCTTACTTACTCTGATTAGTTTAGATTCTATACGCTTTAAGGTAGAATCTTATATTGTAACTTTTGTTAAGTTTCAATCTCCGGAATCATATTTCCGGAATCTACTTTTGGAATCCCTTTCTAAGTTCAGTTCGGTGTTAGAGGTGTTGTGAATTTACTTAGTTTAACTTTGTTAAACTTAGCTATTTCCTTTTCTTAAGGAAACTCTAGTTATTCATAACTAACTTTAAAGGTTCCAAAGGAATTTTTAAAGTATACAATTCACCCCCCCTCTTGTATATTGAGCATCTCATATTATATTTCGATCCTACAATTGGTATCAAAGGTTGGAAACCTCTTACTCTATACCATTCTTACATTTGGTATCAGAGCCAAGGTTACTGAAATACTTGTACTCACATACAAGTTTTTCTTGCTCACTTTTCTATTCCGAACTTTGTCATTCCGGACTATCCATTCTGAACTTTTCCCATTCCGAACTTTGTTGTTTCGATTCTAAGCTACTAACAAGTTTGTATCCAAATTATTTTTTAGTATGGCAGGAATTAATGTTGGATCTATTGACAATCTGAATCCTACAAGGCCACCAATATTCGATGGTAATGATTATGAATACCGGAGAGATCGTATGAAGACTTTTGTTATCAATACTGGAGTAGACAACTTTGTGATGCTTACTGGTGATTATAAAATTCCTGACAAGGAAGTCAAAACCTTCACTAACCAGGAAAAGCAAGAATATCAACTCAACTATAAGGTACACAATACTTTATTATGTTCAATGACTAGAAATATATATAGCCAAATTTCTTCTTGTGAAGCAGCTAACTATATATGGAAGAAGTTAGAGGTTACACACTTTGGGACTTCTAAGGTGATTGAGACTAGAAGAGCTATGCTTAGAGCTGAATATCATGGCTTCAATTTTCCTTATGGAGAACCTATCTGTAAAGTTCAACAAAGATTTATGACAATCGTCAACAGTCTACAATCTATGGGAGAAAAAGGATTAGATGATGAAGCTCTTGTGGACAAGATAATTGATATTATGCCCAACGAATGGGAATCCAAGAGAACAGCTATAGATGAGAACAGGAAGGTTACTCAAATTACTCTTGATGAATTATTTGGAACTCTTCTACAACATGAGACCAGAATGAAGAGAGATGCTGACAACATCAAGAAGAAGAATGGAAATGGTACTGTTTCTTTTACTACAACTTCGAATCAGATGAAAGCTAAGACTCCTGAGAGAGTAACCAGATCCAAGTCGAAGAAAGTCATTTTCCAATCCGAATCTAGTGAAAGTGATGTTTCAGAAAATGAATTAGCCAATCTTTCTCGAAGGATGAACAAGATAGCTGGACAGAGAAACTTTCAATCCAAGTATAAGAAGAAGGATAGGAAAGATAAGAAAGATGGAGAAGTTACATGTTATGAATGTAAGAGAGCTGGACATATTAGACCAGATTGTCCTATGCTCAAAAAGAAAGAAAGAAAGGAAAGGCATTCAGACAGGAATAGGAAGAAGTATTACAAAGCTAAAGCTAAGAAAGTTTTGAAAGCTAATGACACCTGGAGTGCCAGTGGTGGTGACTCTTCAGATGAATCTTCTGAATATGAATCTTCAGGACAGAAGAATCTTGGTCTTATAGCCAGATTACCTATTGATAATCATTGTCTTATGGCTAAGGTACGAAATACTGAATCATTGACCAATGTTTCTTTAAATTCTAATGATAGTAAGTATTATAACTCTTCTGATGAAGAATCATCTTCTGACGAGGAAAATACTTTACCTACTTATGGAAAAGTCTCTAGATTTGCTGAACTTCTTGAGATTGAGAATTCCAAACTCAACAAGAAACTTGATAAGTCAAATTCTAGGAATTCTATTCTTACTAAAGAGATATCAGATCTTTCTAAAGATCTTGATAAGAAAAATGCTGATTTTGAAAATATTTCAAAAAATCTTGAGGAAGTAAGTTCTGAGAAGAATAAACTTTCTAAAGAATTAAAAAAAGTAATTTCTAATAAAAATGTTTTCGAGCCTAACTCTAGTTCAAAAACTAATGATTTTGAAGATAAAAACTTGGTTGTAAAACTCAAGTCCGAAATTTTTTCCTTAAAGAAGTGTTTATCAAACTTTACCCATGGTAAGGAAAATTTTGATAAGATGTATTCTCAAATACGACCTTTAAGAAATAAATCCGGATTTGGTTATACCCATGCAAAACCCGTTTTCAGTAACAATTATTTTGTTCCTCAAAGTACCCCATTTTGCACTAAATGTCAATGTGGTGGTCACTGGGCAAAAAATTGTTCCTTAAACAAAACCCAATCCTTAGGTTTTCATAAAGCTTACTTTTCTAAGAAAATGTGGATACCTAAAATTTTATTGTCTGGAAATCTAGGATCCAAACAAGTTTGGATTCCGAAAGTCTAACTTTGTTCTTAATTTCAGGAAAATAAAGAAAGTTCCAGCAACAATATTTGGTACATGGATAGTGGATGTTCCCGGCACATGACTGGTAACAAAAGCTTTTTTGAAAAGATTATCAAAACGAAAGGAGGAAAGGTAACTTTCGGAGACAATGCTAAGGGAGAGATTGTTGGTATTGGTAATATTGTTCTTTTAGGTAAAACTTTAATTTCAAATGTTCTTTTTGTTAAAGGTCTTAGGCACAACCTCATTAGCATAAGTCAGTTATGTGATGACGGTTACCTTGTGAATTTTAGGAATGATAAATGCTTAGTTCACAATTCCAAGGAAGAATTTATTCTCTCAGCCAACAGGCAAGAGAATGTTTACACATTAAACTTAGAAGACCTAAGAAGCCAAGATTTACCTTGCTTAAGTGAAATGGAAGATCATTCTTGGTTATGGAATAGAAGATTAGGACACTGTAATCTTAGGAACTTATGTAAACTCTCTAAGAAGAAACTTGTTAAGGATCTACCGGAGCTTAGATTTGATTCTTCTAAAGTTTGTGATCCTTGTCAATATGGCAAGCAACATAAATCTAGTTTTAATTCAATCGGTGAAGTCTCAACAACCGATGCATTACAGTTAGTGCACATGGATCTTTTTGGTCCAACACAAACTGGAAGCATTGGAGGCAAATACTATGTGTTTGTTCTTGTTGATGATTACACTAGATTTACTTGGGTCTATTTTCTAGTAAGAAAATATGATGCTTTTTCTTATTTCAAAAGTTTTAGAGCCCAAGTTAAAAATGAGAAAAACCTTCCATTGAAAACTATTCATAGTGATCATGGAGGAGAATTTCAAAATTCTGATTTTGAAACTTTTTGTAGTAAGAAAGTTATTACTCACAACTTTTCAGCACCTAGAACTCCTCAACAGAATGGTGTAGTTGAAAGAAGAAATAGAATTCTTCAAGAGATAACCAGAACCATGTTGAGTAAATATTCTATTGCTAGACATTTCTGGGCTGAAGCTGTAAGTACTGCTTGTTATACTATAAATCGAGTTTTGATTAGACCTTTTCTTAATAAAACTCCTTATGAGTTATGGAATGGTAGAAAACCAAGACTTTCCTACTTCAAAGTTTTTGGTTGCAAAGTATTCATTTTGAATACTAAAGATAACTTACATAAATTCGCACCAAAGTTTTATGAAGGAATTTTCTTAGGTTATTCCACAACCTCTAAGGCTTATAGAGTTTTTAATAAAAACACTTGTACTGTTGAAGAAACAGTACATGTGAAATTTGATGAGTCAGACCCTTTTGTTTTTAAAACCTCCCAACCTACATCCTCAGATGTGTTTTCAAAAACTGATTATCAACTTTTGATAGAAGAAACTTCTGATAAGGAAATTGTTCTAGAAGATACTTCTGAAACATTTACCCCAGAAGACTTTCTACCCTATGTTGATGAACAGGGTTTACAAAACCCAAATAAGGTGTTTCTTAAGAATCATCCCAGTGATAGTATCATTGGTGATGTAAATCAACCTGTAAGGACTAGAAGTTCCTTAAGAAATGAAGTAGAACATCTAGCATTCCTTTCCCAATTAGAACCTAAAAGAACTGATGAAGCTTTAGGTGATGATGATTGGATTAAAGCCATGCAAGATGAACTAAATGAATTCAAAAGGAATAAAGTCTGGACCTTGGTTGAAAGACCTAAGGAAACTTCTGTTATTGGAGTAAAATGGGTTTTCAGAAATAAATGTGATGAAAATGGAGTCATTGTTAGAAATAAAGCTAGACTTGTTGCTAAAGGCTATAATCAACAAGAAGGAATAGACTATGAAGAAACCTATGCTCCAGTAGCTAGACTTCAATCTATCCGCATTCTACTTGCCTTTGCAGCATTCTTTAATTTCAAACTTTTCCAAATGGATGTGAAATGTGCTTTTCTTAATGGTTATGTTCAAGAGGAAGTTTTTGTTGAACAACCTCCTGGCTTTGAAGATACAAAACATCCAGATCATGTTTTTAGACTTACCAAAGCTTTGTATGGCCTTAAACAAGCCCCACGAGCATGGTATGATAGACTTACTGGATTTTTGCTTCAAAATAACTATGTTAAGGGAAATGCAGATCCAACCCTTTTTATAAAGAAAGATAAGAAAAATGTTTTGATTGTTCAAATTTATGTTGATGACATTATATTTGGTTCAACTCAGCAATCTTTGACTGACTCTTTTGCTAGTCTAATGAAATCTGAGTTTGAAATGAGTATGATGGGTGAGTTAACTTTTTTTCTTGGTTTTCAAATTTCTCAAAAACCAGAAGGAACCTACATATCTCAATATAAGTATATTAAAGATCTTCTTAAAAAGTATGGTTATGACAACACTAAGAGTATAAGTACTCCTATTGGTACCTCAAACTCTTTAGATCTTGATGAAGCTGGGAAACCAGTAGATCAAACATCTTTTAGAGGTATGATTGGAAGTCTACTTTACTTAACAGCTAGTCGACCAGACTTAATGTTTTCTGTATGCTTATGTGCAAGATATCAATCCAATCCTAAGGAATCTCACTTAAAGGCAGTAAAAAGAATTTTTCGCTACCTTAAGGGAACCATGGATCTAGGATTATTTTATACTTTTGGAAATGATTTTGTTCTAAAAAGCTTTTCTGATGCTGACTTTGGTGGATGTAGAATGGATAGGAAAAGTACATCCGGAACTTGTCATTTCTTAGGAGATTCATTAGTTTCTTGGTCATGCAAGAAGAAACATTCTGTTGCACTCTCCACTGCTGAAGCTGAATATGTAGCAGCTGGAAGTTGTTGTGCACAAGTGTTGTGGATGCAACACACACTCACAGACTATGGCTTGAGTTTTACTAAAACTCAAATTTTGTGTGATAACACAAGTGCCATTGCCCTAAGTAAAAACCCTGCACATCACTCTCGTGCAAAACACATAGATATTAGACATCACTTTCTTAGGGATCACACACTTAAAGGAGATATTATTCTTCAGTTTATCGGAACGCAAGATCAACTTGCTGATATTTTCACAAAATCCTTGCCTTCTGATAGATTTGAATATATTAAACAAAAGTTAGGAATGATAATCGTAAGGTAATCTTCCTTAATTAACTTTCTGTTGAAAAAGTCTCCTTACAGTAATAAACTCTTTTTCATAGGGGGAGTACATTTGATTTCTTATTTAACAAAGTTTTTCAAAATTCGTTTTCAAACTTTTCGGAACGAAAATTTCCGGAATGGAACTTCCGAAACTACAATTTTCCAGAAAGGATATTTTCGCATAGAATACTTCTGGAATGAAAGTATTCGTATTGAAAATTTCCGGAGTGGACAACTTTCGTACTGGGACTTTCATAAACAGATTTTCGTACCAAGTTTTGTTTTTCGTATTGAGTTTTTTGTATTGACTTTTCGTATTTACTTTTTCGTATTGAGTTTTTCGAAGTCGTCTTTATATTACCCATTACGAATAACTTTCCTAAGCTAATCCGAAAGGTATGATTTCCTTACTGAAGTTTTCGTAATCATATTTTACTTACTGGCAATTTCTTATAGTATGTTATTGGTTTTTGGATTTCTTAATTCTTTACTTTAATAAAACCTCAAAAAGATCGGATTCAAGCTTTCAACCGTTAGATATGATCTCAGATCGTTCTAAACCGTTAGATCAACCGAGGAAGTTGAACCGTCATCCCATTGCCTATATAAAGGGGACCCTATTTTCTCGTCCCACATCGATTTCAAGCTTTTGCGTGCTGAAGCTCTGACTCTCCGATTTAAGGCCGTTCCGAACTACAGTTTTCTCAGTTCCGAACTTCAGTCTTTTCTGTTCCGAATATCTCAGAGGACTTCAGATCCGAATGTCTGCAGAGTTAGCTTCTCAAGAGATGTCTTCAACCAAGCCCATTTCTCAGTGGTTAGTCTACAGAGAAAGGTTAGTTCATCCGACTTTCTTCAGCAACTATGATTCTATCATTTCGAAGAATATCAAGTTGAATGGCTGGGAGGATGTTGCGGTATCAAAAACTGGCAACCAAGATGAAGTCTACTCAGATTTGCTTGTTGAGTTTTATGAGTCGGTTGCTTTCTTTGAGGAAGACAATAGAGAAAAATTTTCTTTCAAGTCGTATGGCAAGACATATAAGCTTTCTTACACCAAGGCTACGAGCTTGGTAGGGTTAAGGTACGAAGGTGAAGCTGAATTCATTTCTCACGTACTGCCAGACTCTTTGGGTAGTTTCAACAAGGAGAAAGCCTTAGAAATTCTCGGATTGGATGATGACAAGGCTCCAAAAATAGCAAGTCTTTCTACAAACTTCCGGATTCTGGAGTTATGGGTGCAAGGGCTTATTGTACCAAGAAAAGGAGATAAGGATAGTCTGAAGAAAAGTGAGATATATATCTTAGATTTCTTGATAAATCTAAGAAAGTTCAACTTGATGAAGCATATCCTTCTTAACATTGAGAATTTGAAGAAGGGGAATCTGAGAGCTCAGATTGTGATGTACCCAGCAATATTGTCAAAGCTCATAGTTCGGTGCCTTGAGTCCTTCAAGGTAGCTTGTAGTTCCAAACCAAGGGTGTGCAAGATCATGTTGCTCAGTGATGCCACTCTTAAGAGAATGAATATAGCTTTTAACAAGGAGTCAGGGAAGTTTATCGATCTACCTCCTCAAGCAGAAGTGACTCCGAAAGTGGCTGATCCGGAATCATCCAAGCCGGTAAGGAAGAGGAAGCTGAAAGAAGTGGTAGTCGAAGCTGAGGAACCCAAGTCTAAGGAAGTCCACTCCGCACCTCCTAAGTCTAAGAAGAAGAAAACCTATACTGATGAGGTTGCAGCTAAATGGAGAGCTGACAAAGAGAAGAGGAAGGAAGGAGATCCGCAGTTCGGATTGGATCCTGTAGACGCCAAAGCTCTGAAAGAAAAGGCTGCTGATGAACTCGAGAAACAAGCAAAGGAGAAGAAACTGAAGAAGAAAATGTCTGAGGATGAGGTAGCTTAGGCCTTGTTAAAGTTCAACGAAATGGTTTCAGCAACCATTCCCGTACCGAGATCTTTCTCTCTGGAATCTCTACCTGAGACTCCAGGAAGAAATCTTGTTACTCCGAAAAAGGCTGTTGCTACTGAGGAAGTAGAGCAAGTGGAAGAAGTTGAAGAAGCTGCTGAAGGAAGTGGTGAGACAAGAGATGTGCTCAAACAAGTAGATGAATACAAAGGAACTCCTTCGGAACACCTGTCGCTCCGAACATCTGAAGCTCAATCTTCAAAGCTTGTCACTCCGACTATGGAAGAAGAGAAAGGCGAAGAAGAAGTTTCTTGTCTGAGAGAAGAAGAACATCTTTTACTTGATGCTGCTCAGAAGGAAAATGTAGAAGTTGCTAATGAGGAAGATTTGGTTGTTCAAGTATCTGATAGCGAGAAGAAATCTCCGGAACAGGTTTCTATTCCGGAAAAAGATAAGGGGAAACAAATTCTTGCTGATACCCCGAGTTCAGAAAAGAGTATGAGGAAGGAAGCTGGTAGTTCTTCTAAGAGCAAGTTGGAGCTTATTGAGGAAGAAAACTCTCCGAGCAAGATGTCAGATTCGGAATCATCATCGTTGGGGCACGATTTTGTTGTTCAGTCCTTGAAAACGTTGGTGGGAACCATTCCGACCTTCTCCAGTATTGACTCTCGGTGCCAGATGCTCCAACATGCGCTAAATCAGAAAACCGATTCCGTATCCATGGTAATGGATAAGTGTGTTGAGATTGAAGCTCAGTTCAAAACTTTCTTCATTGGTTATGAAGCACATAAAAGATCTTGCAAGAGGATGACAAGCTGGTCGAAGAAGAATGGGGAAGAGATGAGGTTGCTGGATGAGTTTCAGGAAAATGTTAAGGATGCATTTCAAACCGAGGACAAGAAGTTTCATGAAATGACTGCTTCATTCGATGAGAAATTGACAGAGGAAAAGAACATTCGAATTCAGGAAGTGAGAGATCTGAATGGAAAGGTCAACTCCGTTAATCAGAGTTGGAAATTTGAAAGGGATCATCGGATCAATTTTCTAGAAAGAATGAAGGCTCAGGAAGAGAAGATGAAAGCTCAGGAAGAAAAGTTGAAGGCTCAGGAAGAAATCATTGAAGCACAGTCAGCAAGAATAGTCGTCTTGGAGAAGCAAGCAGAGGAAGATCATAAGGACCTCAAAAAGATCAAGACAATTCTTAAGGGGCTCATGTCAAAGGAGAAAGATCCGAAATGACCAATCCGATCTTTTTGTTGTAATCTGTTTTTGTTGCTGACATTTCAAATATAATGAGAATTGTGCTTGTTGTTTAGTTTGTACTAATTTTTCAGGTACTTTGTTAAGTTTTTCCATTTCCTCCAATTCTTTTTGAAAATCACAAAGGGGGAGAAGGAAAAGATCCTTAAGAAAAAGAGGAAATCTAATAAGTGCTTATCAAAGGGGGAGAAAGAAAAATACCCAAGGAGATAGAACTCTAATAAGAGTTTGTTTAAGGGGGAGTTTTTTCTTAAAGAAACATCACTCCGGAAATATGAATACGATCCTTAGAGATTCAAAGCCTAAGGGGGAGTTAGTCATTTCATCTATTTCTTAAACCAAGGGAGATAAGCTTTAATGTGTTTCTTTCTTCTTAGAATAGCTTTTTCGTAAGGATGTTTGTGCTTTCCAAAAAGGGGGAGATTGTTGAGTCAATAAGGTTTTCCTTATGACTTTTCCATTCCTTCATGTTTTGAAAATCACAAACACCTTATCTTTAAGGAAAATTGCTTTCTTAAGGAAAATCGCTTTTATAAGGAAAATTGCTTTCTTAAGGAAAATCGCTTTTATAAGGAAAATTGCTTTCTTAAGGAAAATCGCTTTTATAAGGAAAATTATCCTTATCATATTTTCATCAATATTTTTCTTAAGTATAAGTTTCAGATTCATTTTCTCGGAGTCATTAAAACTTTGATATAAAAGCATTCTGTTTAGTATTCAGATTCTGGACAAGAACTATAAGGAAGTTTCATTCCGAATTCCGGATATGAATTCTGACTAAGTTCTATTCCAGATTCAGGATACGAATTCTGAAGAAGAATTCTCATTACGAATTCTAATGAAGAAATCCCATTCTGAATTCTCATTAAGAATTCTGAAGAAGAATTCTCATTATGAATTCTGAAGAAGAATTCTCATTACGAATTCCAATGAAGAATTCTCATTACGAATTCTAATGAAGAAATCTCATTCCGAATTCTCATTACGAATTCTGATGACGAATTCTCATTACGATTTCTGATGACGAATTCCTATTCCGAATTCCTACTCCGAATTCTCATTCCGAATTCTCCTATTAAACAGAATCTGATTATCATTGTTTTATACACTCTGAATTTACTCACTCCGAATCTTCACTCCGAAGTTTCTATTCCGAACCTTTATGTTAGAGTTTAAAACAATGTCGTACATTCTGTTTCACTTGTTTTGTTATAAAACAATGTCGTCCATTTTGTTATAAACTAACCGTTGTCTAAGTGACACGTGTACAGGTCCCTCCGAACTTTAAGGAAAATATGACCGTTGGAGAGGAGCCAACCTTACCTATAAATAGGAGTTCATTTGAAAGAGCAGATGTTTGATGCATATGCCGATTGTTGAAAAAGTACTTACATGCTGTTGAAGTGATTTCTAGAGAGAGAGTCTCTTATTAACTCTCAAAGCTTCGTGCGACTCCGAATGTTGGTGATAACATTCGAGGGCTTCCAGGGATAGGAAGACAGAGGTGCCGACTACCTTAAAGATCGAGGGCTTTCTTGCTGAGAAAGACAGAGGTTTCCGACTACCTTAAAGATCGAGGGATTTCTTGCTGAGAAAGACAGAGGTTGCCAACTACCTTGAAGTTGAGGGCTTGCGGGGATAGCAAGACAGAGACACCGATCTTCATATCGAGGGCTTACCCTGGTGTGGGTAAGACAGACTTGCTTGAAAGTATAAATCAAGGGACCTTTATCCAAGGTTGTTGGATACCCTTCTCGTTGGGTTAAAAGACTATTATCTTGTTACTAGTAGTTTTACTACTTGTCTTTATTCCGCTGCAATTTGTATCTTAAGGAAAGTATAACTTTCTTATACTTCCTTACTTACTCTGATTAGTTTAGATTCTATACGCTTTAAGGTAGAATCTTATATTGTAACTTTTGTTAAGTTTCAATCTCCGGAATCATATTTACGGAATCTACTTTTGGAATCCCTTTCCAAGTTCAGTTCGGTGTTAGAGGTGTTGTGAATTTACTTAGTTTAACTTTGTTAAACTTAGCTATTTCCTTTTCTTAAGGAAACTCTAGTTATTCATAACTAACTTTAAAGGTTCCAAAGGAATTTTTAAAGTATAAAATTCACCCCCCCCTCTTGTATATTGAGCATCTCATATTATATTTCAATCCTACAATATTTAATGATGGTTCTCCGTCAAAAGGTGATAAGTGGACCTTTCGTGAAAATTAGGGTATAAATGCCTAAAATTGAACTCTTTCCGTATTTTAAGCCTTTATCTTTTATTGGGTAAATGTAAAAACATTTAAAAACATATATAATCATATTTTAATTATATCTATCCATTCCCGCCAGTACAACGGCTACTCGTTAACTAACATTTAAAATAATATTATTTTATTACTTGTGTGCAATGTAAGTTTTCAAAGAAACTCATCGTTGCGTACCGAGTACGCTATCGAATGTAGAAACCCCCTTTAATTAAAATTAATATTTAATTCTTAAATATTAATAAATATTAAAATTCTTTATTCTTTAATTACCTAGGATGTTACAGAAAGCTTAGATATGACATGACTATGGAGGCCAAAAATTTCATTGATGACTGTTTGGTAGAAGATTATTGAGAAATTATTTCTTATTGGATGAGTATCGAGTTCTAGGTATAAAGAAAATTTTAGTTTTCTAAATGAAAATTACCCATATTTTATTAATAATTAATTTTTTATTTATTTATTTAGTCGTTAGAAAAAAATAAAAAAAGGATGATATGTCATACCTCTATTCTTTGGGGTGGACTATGATGTTAGATCACGAGATGATGTAGGTACGAAACTCATTTACCTATATGTAATTAATTTTTTATACCTCATACATATATGAGGTTCAATAATCATAAAAACTAATTTGACAAAAAATTAGCTAATATAAGTGATTTGGTACTTTTTATAGAATTGAAAAATAATTTTTATGTTTAAACCCCTCATGATAGGAGTAGATTTATTCTACCTTTTATTTAACTGTTTGATTCAAATAAATTTGATTTATTTATGATCATCCACATCTACATGAATAATTCATTTTATAATAGCTATCCATACTCTTCAATGGTTCCCAAATTCATGTCCTTCCCTCTTTATGATATTGATGTTTATCATGTTCTCATAACCCTCTTGCGTTGTTCATGTATACTATTCCAAAATTTTTCCCCTCCTCATATTCTTCACATATCTAAATATTTAAATAAAAAAATATTACTCATTAATATTTTCTATACATATGTGGAAATTCATTGATATATAGCAGCATGTGTTTTCTTTTGTGATATCTCATTTCAATCCCAAGTCAAAAATTCATTTTGATTCTTTATATGAATCTATTATTTCATTCAACACATTCAACATAAAAAATATCCCAAAATCATATAGGAATTATTTTTTTATGGCATCATATATATCAGTAGATGTACCATACTATTATAAATCATAGACTATTGTCATATTCTCTTCATCTCTAGATACATATCACATTTTCTAAGTCATGAGTTATCACAAAAATGTTTTATTCATAACCAATGTATTAAACTTCTTCAAAAGGAATATCACTTAGTGGAAAATTATTTGGATGAAGGATTACAGTTAGAATAAAATTTTTAACATAAAAATGACTGAATTTGAAGATTTATGTTCATCATAAAATTGTTAATCTAATAAATAAAGTCCTAGATGTTGTTTTATGTTCATGGACATTACTATTTTCCAGTCTCAGCACCAAATTATTGATGTCCTTCATAAGAATTAATCGAATCTTCATATTTACATCATTCCTTATTAATGAAATAAAATCATCATAACACATGATATATATATATATATATATATATATTATTATTCATTTATTTAGTAGCACTATAAATTAGTTTCATCGATGACCAGTACAACAATTGTCATATTGGAGGTTGTGACATTGAAGCAGTTTGACCAAGGAATTCATGTAGTAGCAGCATTTATCCTTCAGAAACTGATATCCTATGGAAGATCACTGGGAGTAGTAGTTTAACTTTAAATTGAAGCTACCTAATCAAGGTATTAATATAAATAGTGTTCCTCAATTCATTACCACTAAAAAATCATTCTAATTTAATAGAATTATAAATTGAATTGAATTAAATCAATGAAATCAAATTGAATTGATAAAAAACAAATTACATAAAGAAAATTTATCAAAAAAAGACAAATTGAATAAAAATACATTAATTCAATGATAAATGAATGGAATTGAACCATACAAAACAATAAAAAATTTATGCTTCACTAACCTAAACAGGAAAAAATGAACCCAAACCACACAAAACTAAATTAAAATTAACTAAAAATAGTAATATGAAACTTAATAAATCAAATATATTTAAGCCAAATTTATATAATATTTATTATAATTAATAGAAAATAATGACACCTAAAATAATCAAGCCCAATCAACAGGACTTTCATACTATTGAATTGAATAAAAAAATATTATAATACAACTAAACTCTGTTAAACTATCCCAATAATAGCTAATAATATTCAAACTAATGAAATATGTCTAAAATATTTCAAGTAGTGGTAAACCAAATGAAATTGACTATAATGGAATATATTTTTATTAAAAATAATAAAATAAACATAAAAACAATAGAACAAAATGTTATTGAAATAATCCACACTAATCCAAATTAGATATAATTGAATCAAATTGTACAAAAATATATAAAATATTTTGGTGATATAGAATAAAACTGAAATGGCTAAAAAATATCCAATTAAAGTTTAATTTAATTAAACCAAATCTATGTAACATGATATAAATAGACTCATACAGATCTATACCAAATTTTAGAATCATAAACAAAACCATATTAAACTAAAATATAGTGAAATAAAAAACTAGAAAATTAAATTGTATTGGACCAATATAAATTGGGCCAACTTTTTCTAAATATGAATTTACATAAATATAATTAAATTAAATATGATAGGATTGGAAAATCCTAATCTCATTGAAAAAACCCAATCTTAGAAAAAAATGAATTTACATAATTATAATTAAATTAAATCTATTAAAACTAAATAGATGAACAAAATAATGAAAAAAATGAACCCCAATGGAACAAATCTCAAAAAATAAGTCATATTGAAAAATATAAATAAATGTATAAATAATGAATTTAACATGCATGAACCACTTATAACCATAAAGAAACCAAAATAAAAAAACATTACTAAATGAAACATAGAAAACATAAATGAATATTTATTGAGAAAATATGATAAGAAATGAACTATACTAGAAAACAATTACTTGAATCAAAATAATCTAAATTTATATTATTATTAGAAAAAACCTAAAAATAAATCTTTTAATTTTGATTTCGATCACAATAATTGGATGAGGGGTTCCAAAGAACACTAGGACATCATGTGATGGATAAAAAAATAACATGTATAAATAAATCAATAGAACTCAAGTAATTCATTGAAAATATCCAAATGATATTTTAGGGAAATGAATATGTATCTTTAAATTTTACCAAATCATAAATCCTTTATGTTATTACGATGAATAGAATGTTAATAACCCATTATTTCATATTACATTACATTATAATAATACCTTTTCATCTAATAATTAACTATAGTTATAAAAAAACCTTATTACCGAATACTATGATGAAATTTTCACTTGTAAATATGTTATGTCTATTGATAACACATCCATTGATATTTAGTAATAATTCATGAAAAATATGATTTTTTCATCATTATTATTAATTAATATCCATTTTATTTGAGTTATGAAATTCATTATTAGTTCCATATTTCCAATTATGGTTTTGTAAATTGAATTTCATTATAGTTGGAGGTTTTAAATATTGAAGGACATGTGACTCAAGAAAAACTATTTATCTCCAGAAGAATGAAGAAATATGGAATCTTGGAAAAAGAACAGACACAACACCAAAAATTAAATTTAACTTTGTGATTTAAGTTTTTAATATTATTATTTTAACATTATAGTATATTTATATTTGCAATAGTTTACTTTTGAGGTCCTCGATGACCAAGAACCTAACATCATTAGTACAAACATTAACTTACATCATATTTTGGGATATGAGGATCATGGAAAAGTATGCTATTGATCAGGGAAAATTATTTTACCAAATCAGTATTAGATCACTTCTAGTGAAGGTTTTAGTAAAAATATGTTTGAAAAAGCTAATTCACAAGAAACAATGGCTATGTAATAGGAATAAAATCTTGAAAAAAGTCCATACATGTGTAATAATGGAATCATATAGAAAAAGATGAATCTATGAAAATGATTAACGATTTATATAGATCACTTCCACTAGAGAATACCATTTATTTTGATGCATATATATCCATAATTCATACATTATATAGGTTAATAGGATGTACTTATAGTGGTGGTTGGGAAAATGAAATTCCACGATATGGAGATGGTGAGGTAGAGGATAAGGAAGAGTTAGAGACTGAGGACGGGGATGAGGATTAAAAAGATAAGGAGGCTATGTACGAGGATGAGGTTGATAGTTACGATACTGATGGATATGATGGAAATATTTATCCATTACAATGATAATTTATATTTATGAAATTTTCTATTTGATGATTTTCTTTGAATGAATATATGTGATATTTTCATGTTTTATATCATTGGTTAAATGAATAAATTGACTTCGTCTATTATGGTTATTTTTATATTGGTTTTGTTTATATTCAAGGATTATATATTTATTTCATCACATGTTATATTGGTTTCATTGCATGATAAGTATGTTTATTTTTTTAAGGTGTTAAATTTTGATTATGGTGTTCTATATAGTTTGTTTCAGTATTTTCTATGTTCTATTTTGATCATAGGTAGTTTTTATTGATGTTGAAATGTTCTACTGATTTCATTATTTCTGGTTTTATGATGTGGTGTTTTGAAAGTAGGTCTAGTGGTAAGTGGGGATGATACTAGATATAGAGTGGGAGGGGGGGGGGTCTATTCCAATATATTTATAACTATTAGAAAACCTCATTTCCAATGGTTCAAAATGAACCAATTGTAATATAAAATTCTTACCACCATATACAAATTGTTCAAGGTGAACCATCGGTATAAGCCATTCCTAACAGTTTTGAACTATTGGGATTGTAATATCCTAGTTGTTTGAATCATTAGAAAATATATTTATAAATGTATACATATGGTATGAATATATATATATCCAAAATATTCACAATGAATAGTTTATGACATGAATTTCTGCCCATCATATACCCACAGTTCACAGTGAATCACTGGTACTAGAATTTATAAACAATAGTATAGCCAATAGTTTAGAGAAATATGGTATAGGATATACAATGGTTCTCCAGAATATATCATATATTTTGAGCCATTGTTATAGCCTTTATTTTTTGATTTAAATAAGCAAATATGGGTTTTCAAAATTAAGTATGCTATGATCATGGAGATTGTATGACATATGTACACATGGGTAAACATTCCATTTTTAAATAATAATGATAAAAATTATTTATTTAATATATTATATTTACATATTTATAATAATACCAAAAATAACTAAAAATTTCATTAAATATAATTACATATATCATCCATGGCATGTGGTGATGATAAGAGAGTAACATCCCTAGGGGAAAGCGGTAATTCAAATGTAAACAAAAGAGGTTGTCATCATTCAATGATTGAAAATGTCAAGAATAAAATGATATATAAATAATGATAAATATTTTATGAATATCATAATTGTTTCATGAATAATACATATTAAACATTATTATATTCCATGAAAATCATTAGTGAAAAAGATAATCACATTGCATCGTGAGGCTGTAGTCCAATGTACACACGGGTGATATAATCGTATCTCCTAGAGAATGGATCATAAAATAGAATATATGATATAAGGACTCCATAGGTATAAATTTGTTATAAATACCATATAAGTACTTCATATCTGTTATCATACACAACCATTATAGGTGGTAATTGGGAAACAAATAACCTCAGTTTGCATGAAAGTAATTCTCTATACACGCGGATGATGAATTCATTGCCCATTTTATTGAGGTGGAGATTACTGTAGGTAATTAACATAACATACTGACATATCATAGCATTTAATATAATTTTATTATTATATAATCATTTTTATTTGTAATTTATGGAGTCTCATAATGAAATAAAATGAAAACACTCATGGAATAACGTTACCTCTTCTACACGTATCCTCTAGAGATTTTCACCAAAAGACTTTCTAGGATGGATTTATTCCTAAAATAAATTTTATAATATGAGAAGATGAATGTTGAGAAGTTATTTGGATAAAGATTCAAAAAAATATTTTTTAAGGTGTGAATATGAGAGTAGTGTGGGTGTGCTTTTATAAGTGAGGTAAGTGGCATAATTTTAATATTTTTAAATAAAAAGTTGCACCAACATTTATAAAAATACATGATGCAAAAAATAGATTATTTTAGAGACTCAAGAAATTTTGGGTCAATTTATATCAAATAAAAAAAAATTATACGTGTTTTTTGGTCATTTTAACCTTAATATTTTTAGTTTAACTCATTAGTAAAATCATTTTTATAATAACCATCTTAATTAATATTTACTATTTTCACTATAAATTATTGTAAAAGATTATGTTGAAAATTTAATATAATATTAATTATTTTGAGTAAAAATATAGAATACATTTTTTCAAATTTAAATCAATGAATTTTTAATATTTATTTAATAAACAATCTCATAGACACGATGATAAAGATGGGTTTCAATGAAAAAATGACCAAATATATAGAATCAATTTCTAACCAATATAAATATGTAATTTTTTAAAATAACCTATATTTGATTAATAGATATATAATTAAAGAATGTTTACATTAAAATAAATTTTAAATAAATTTTAACTTTATATATAATTAAATCAAATAGATAGTTTTAATTAAAATTCAGTGTTATTCACTATTCACCTGGAACATAATATTTTTTAGAAAATTCACCTTAAGATAACCTTGATATGACTTTTTAGACCATTTTTTATATTATAAAATTTATTTTCAAAAAAATTTAAAAACATCAACTAAAATATGTGTAAAAGAAATTTTTTTTGTTTTTTTAGAAACATAATGGTTTTAATTATAAAAATCGATTTACTGTCATCTCTTTTCTAATAAAATATATAATTAATGTTAAAATATTATTTGAATATATAAAATATAAATTTCATTAAAATAATTCACCAAAGAGTTGTTTTAAATTTATTAATGTAAAATTTGTTTCTTTACATTAAAGTATTTTTTCAAAAAAAAAACAATATTTTGAAAGTGATTTTATAATAATTTCTAATTAATTGATCCCAAGAGAATAAAATTTATATAGATGTGAAATTTTTATACTATCATAATTTGACTAATCTTATTCAAACCCTCTATTACAGCGGTTGGGTGATAAATATCATATTGATTAATATTATTTTAATAGTATTTCACATTTCATTTAGACTCCGTGATGTATGTAATGAAAAATAAACTTAGTGTTGCGTATACATAAATATAATATAAATATTATGTGTAATGAAAAATATATAACAATTTTAATTTATTTGAAAAATATTTATCAAATTATCATAGTGTTTCATTTAATCCTTCATAAAATGAATTTCTCCCTTAAAATCTGTCACTATGGGACCAACAACTGAGGACAATTAAACCTCAGTACATCCATAGATTTCAATTTATATTACTAATTATGGTTGTTTAACCAGAAAAAATTACCATATTAATAGTTTTTTCTTACAATACTCTCTATTGAATCCATAATTTCTTCCCACTGCTCATGATATGAGAAATAACACTCTATTTGAACGATCTCTAAGTTCCTACATTTGATGAATAATGTATGAACTTCCATAGGATATGTATATGGAAAAGAACATAAACTAGAGATATGTACAATGGAATCTCTAAATTATAATCTATTGTACAACTATTATTAATTATTTTAATGGGATTGATATAACTTTATCATGGTTTTCCCATCTATCTTCTAGGGATAAATTCATATAAATTACTTCTTTGTAACTGAAAATTATATAATTCATCAATTATTTTAATAATTGAATTTTGGTAAAAAAATAGTTTTTAAATTTTAATTAATTGATCTAACATTAACTTCTACACCATAAACTTACTCAGATCCCAATAGATTTATTTTACCCCTTCAATCCAATACATTGGATTTCTAAACATATTTCAATAGATAGATTCATAAATTTCCCTTTGAATGCTCGAGTGATGGAAAATTTTTACAAGAAAACTCAACATGGGGAATGTTTTTATCCCAATAGACTTTGAAATAAATATAAAAACACATTAAGATACCCTTTAGGGTTAGAATTATTATCTCAAACTGAATATCTATCTGATGGGGATACATAGTTAGGCAAATCAACACCATATCAAGAATATTCTGAATACATCACCCAAACATCAGGTATAATGGAGAATATGATAAAGTTCAATTAAATATGTCACTCTATGAAACATTACAACATATTAATATAAATTCATGAAATAGGTTCTAAAGAAAAATCTCTTATGATAGTAATGATGATTTAAAAATTCATAAGGTATTTCATTATGAGATATAATTAACTAAACATCCAATATAAGGTAAACCTTAGTGTTTACTCGTATCTTTAATCATATGTCCACAAAAATTAATGAAATTAATCTTAATATAACATTTTCACTATATAAAAAATAAAAGAGCTTATTGTATATATATAATAAATAAAATATCATTAATTTTGTCAAAATCCCATTCCATAAAATATCAAAATGTGTTTCAAAGACTTTTATCATATAATGAAACATAAAATCATGAAACCATGATGATATCAAGTATAAATAATTTTATCTTACGTGGAGACATAAAACATTCCAAAAGATAATTATAAATTTATAACTTAAATATGATCTTGTATTATAAGAAAAAAATTATATTTTAATTTTTTGTTCTCTTTTGTGTTTGGATAATAAAAAAGGTGATTTTGTTTTTCTAGAATTCATATATGGGACAATAATCACATGAAATTTCACTAAAGGATGAACAATACAGTTTTCATACTTCACATTCATACATATTGAAATATGATATTAAAAACTAAAGAGTATAGGAATAGTTTGTCTAAACTATCATGATTCATATCTTCTATCATGATTTCATGAGATTTACCATTATCATTTTTCTCAATGGTTGTTGTGGATTACTATCCTAGTTATCCATTTGTTTGGGGGATTGTTTTACGTAAGGTGCATAATCCATTAATTTGAAACACTATAATTTAATTAGTGAATAATGTAAATCATTATCTCTATTTTCATCATTATTTAACATAAAACCATAACCTCACTAAACAATCCATTGAATTCATTCAATTATACACATATAACATTTAATAGCCCCCTTAAGAAAATTACATCCACTCTTCTGCCCAAACATTTATCATAATGGAATTGATATCTTCATATATTAATGGTTTATATATTTTCATTTTAATTCCACGTTTTTCTTCTTCTCAAAATTATGAGATTGATATGTAACATCAACCAAAATTTCCAACATTATAGTATGTTGAACAACCTCTTCCTATAAACTGATGTCTTTTAAGGATAATCCCCATATATTAATTTTTGTATGAAAATTTATAATCAATTAAAAATACATTTAATTTTCATGATAATATCATAAGTGTGAATCACTTGTCTTGTAAATTTTCTTCACAGGTACCATTAAATTAAAAATAATTTGGTTCATCTCAAGAAATAAAATACAAATTAGTATAGAAAATAACATTAAATTACTTATTGAGAAATAATTTAGGAACTCTTCCCAATCCATAGTGTTAATTTAATCATTCTGTATCAATATTTTGATAATATTATACAAATTTTATACTTCATATTCCATCCATTATAAAATTAAAATGACTTTTTCATGTCTAAAATAGTGTTGAAAAGAAAATACATTTTCAATAGAGCTAGTAAATTATTCAAAAACTATTAGATTATAAGACCCATTGAAATAAGGTACATGTTACCTTAGTAAGGACTCATAATAATTGTGTTACCTTCTTATTTAATTTGGAAATCTAACATGATTCAATTATTGAAAATGTTGTATGATCATATCTATGATATTTTTCATTCATTATCCCATAACATTTCTATGCTAAAGATGATATTCATTACATTTTATATTTTACTCATCATTAAAAGATTATTTTGGGTTGTATCCATTGATTGAAATCAAAAAACATATTTCAAGAACCAATAATCCCTATGGGGAACCAAATAATCGTGAAAATCCACATATTGGATATCTAAATTGTAACACCTTATTCATCACACATGGATCCTTAGTTTTATACTGTCCCATTTAGGATCATCACCGATTTAAATACTTCCAGATTGTTCATAAATAGTTTATGAATTTCCAAATCATATCCCCTAAGAGTGCCTATTTAGTTATGTAGAAAAGCCCATTTTCATGCCCCAGGTGATGTTTGAGTCCATATCAATGAAACCGTTTTAGATTTATTACCACAAGGTACATTTTTTCTAGAGCCACATCCACTTATAATGTCCATATCGGGATTTAATGTCTTGTAATCCAAATAATCAACCCCTTACCAAAATATTAAGTAATTTTACTATATATTGAATCATCCATAGCCTAATATTTATTGAAATACCTATATAAATATTTATAATAATCCCTTGGGATCTCACAGATGATTCCTTATAGTAGCTTTTGAAGGATAACTAAAATTTCCCAAGGATATAAACTATAACAACATAGGATTATCATACATATATATTACATATTTTTAGATAAATATATAATACATTAAAAATACACATTGATAAGGACCAATATACTTTATTAAATTTTGAGACTAGGTACAAACTATTTTAATTTGGTCGAATATCATCAAAATCTCCCTAAAATATCTTTCAATTTAGTATTCTTCAAAAAAATTCCATGCATAAAAAATATTATTCATAAACGTGGGAAATGATACATAAGAAAGGGAGATCTAGATCCTCATTAATGGTAAACAATGGTGATACGTATCAATTACATGAATTTAACTGTGTGAGAACATGAGAATAACATATGAAAATCATACCCTCCAAATCTAAGATCATAATCAGGAGTCAGAAAAATATATTAGTAATTTATAAGATATAAATCATAAAAATCCAAGAAAATTGGCCAAGAAGAAATAAAAATTTTATAATAAAATTATTTATGGAATAAAAATACTCATGTAAAATCATATTTCATGGATATCCACACAAACATTCATAACATGTTATGATTGGTCTAGACACTAGTTTTTCTACATTTTTCTTGGAATAGCCTCCCCTTTACTCTCTTTTGTCCTTTGTATAACCTAGAATCTACCCTCTTTTAGGCATTATATAAACTCCCATGTAACCTTTAACTTCATATAAAATTGATCATTACCCAATCTATTGAAGTGAGATATCTGTCCCAATAGTTACCTAAAACAAATAATATTTATCTTTTCCACAAGATGTTAAAAATTTATAATATCATAACCCATGAAATGAAATGGGTTTAAAATGTATATATTTATATAATAAACATTGGAAAATAGACACGTTTCAAAATCACTTTATCATTTCATCATAGTATAACCTTAGGAAAAAAGTTCGTTTCATATGAATTTTATCAAGGTATAACCTAAGTAAGAGAACTATGTTTAATAAAGATATTCTCATGGTATAAAATTAATGGGAATACTAATAATGGTTTTTTTAGTTCTTATTCACCATAATTAATAAATTACATTTACGGATTTCTTATTATTTGTAGAATGATTTTGAAAGATAACTTTAAACCATTCACGTGGAAAATAATATTTATTTAAAAATAACTATTTTAATGAAAAATATCATATATCATATTGAAATTTCTATTTCATTTAAAATTACAATGAAATCATATTAATTAATTTTCAATGAAAAAATAGTCATGGAAAACTAAAATTTTATTCTTTCTATACAAAATCAAATAATGATTCCAAGCACATTTTTGGTAAAAACCTGATTTTTTAAAATGACATAATGATTTCTATCATAAAAATTTAACAACTAAAACATGGTTAAAAATTTCATTTAAAAATCATTTTAATAATTTTAATAATTTTCATGAAAAATGTTTTTTGAAATTATAGTTTTGGATGAAAAAAAGTGTTTCAGTAATTAGAGAAATAAATATGATTTTTATTTTAAAAAAAGTATTAACCCTTTCGTAAATGATGTGAGGAAAATTAAGTAATAAAATGTATTCTATTTAAAAATAAATTGGATATGAAAATTTAAGATTCCCCTGATATATAGAGCACAATATTTAATAATTTTAAGCATAAACATAACCAACATCGGTAGATGACGATACAGTAACATAAAACCATTACAACATTGGTAGAATTGATTCATAAGCTACATGACAGAAAACAAATTAAATGAAACTAAAATTATCATGATAATAAATAAATATATTATATTATATGTAAAAGTGTCTTTATATAAACCCCATAATAGAAAATATGGGCATAATATAACAAATGTCACAATGATGGCATTTTGAGACAAAAATACCATACTACATTATAATATTTGGAATAGTAAGCCCTGTGAAAGAGAGATCTAAAAATGAATTTGTAAATAAATAAAAAATTAATTATAATAATAATAAAATTAAATCAGGGGTTATATAGACACAACATTAATGAATCACGTGGTTAATATGGCTTTTATCTCATTAAAAAGAAAATTGAGATTAAAATCCCATACTATAAGTGTCTAAATCCTTCATAATTTTTCAAACAACATTTATCATAAAACATCATTATTATTCATATATTAATGAACCATAATTTTATATATCATACCATATATTATATTTTCCTTTTTTTACATGTTTATTAATAATTCTTTGTTAAATTCATATTTTCAATAATAAAAACATTGTTTTACACATATATTTCAATTCATTATTTTTAGTGCTAATACATGAAAAATGGTTCCATCATCAACAGATTAATAAAAATAACATAAATATCATATTTTTAAATCATGTATATTTTATTACCAATAATTATGTATTGTTTTTTAAAATTAAGTGTGTTATGATCATGGAGATTGTTGGTTGTGCGTGTCTATAATTAACATTTCTAATTTGGAATGATTACTAATAAAATGTGGTTTAAAATATTTTTTCTCACATCAATGAATATAATATAATAAATAAAATATTATTTATTTAAATACAAATATATATATATATCATCTATATCATTTTATTGTTAAAACAGAGACATCACATCGTGATGGCAGTTTTCCATAGTACATGAATGATGTACTCATATTTTAGTGAGTAAAAATTTAAGAAATAAAATAGTATATTATCTTATAACAAAAATAGTTATTTATTTTATATTAAATAATTTTATTTATACCACATATGTTAATTAATTTCATCTTCCATGTATGTCCATTATGAAAAATGAATCACATTACTTTATGAGGTTGTAGTTCACTGTAATCCTGAATGACATTGTTATATCTAATAAAAAATGTAAATTGAATAGGTATACATTATAGATTGTCTAAATAGGTATAATAATTTTATAAATTTAATATTCATTCATTATATCCATCATCATGCCAAATCAAGAGATTATGTAATGGAAAAAAGAATTCCATCGGTTTGTGAAGTGATTGTCCACCGTACAGAAGAATGATGAATTAATAATAAATTTTATTAATGTGTATATGGTTAAGGATATTAAAATAATATAAAAACAATAATTAATAATTAATATAAATATTATAAAATTTATTCATGGTTTAATAATAATCAATAGACTTGGGGGGATAATGTAAAATAAAAAAACTCATTGATTAACATTACACTTCTTTTGATATCCTTCTCGGTTTGGAAGAAAAATACATCCTATGATTGACATATTAGAAAAAAATATGGATTATAAAAATATATGAGTGAATTTATGAAGTTATCTGGTAGGTATTGTTGGTAAAAAAAGGCATTATGGTGTGAATAGTAAACGAGAGGTGGTGGCCTTTTATAAAAGAGGATAGTGTCACACTTTTAATTTTTCAAAAGAAAAAGGTGAAGCCACATTTTTCATACACCAAAAGACTCACAGTTGGATTATTATTGAGAAATATAAATTATATGGTTAAAACATGTCTATAAAACGTATTTAGACATGTTTTTATGATATTTTAACTCTTATCGATTCAGTTTAACCATATGTAAATCAATTTTTACCTTAATTACATTTATTAATTTTTATTATAATCTCTATTTATCATGGTAAAAAATTTGTGATTGAAAAAATATGAGAATATAAATTTATCCTATTAAAAAAACATAATCAATGTTTCTAAATGAAACTCATATAAGGAAAACATTTTAGTTTAAAATTAATCCAACAGCCACTAGGAGAAATAAGGGGTTCACAGAGAAGATATTCAAATGATTACAATGTTTTTATATCCAATTTATAAATTGAATTATAAATTATGAACTATATTGGAATAACAGAAACATAATTGAACTGATTTTAATTTAAAATCAATTTAAAATATAATTTATCATTATATTAAATTTAAATTAAATGTTGATTATCAATTACTATTCAGTATTATTTAATATTCTCTTGAAAAATATTATTGTTAAAAAAATTAGAAAATTTTAATCCTAATAGAATTATGATGTTTTGATTTAAAAATGAATTTTCTTTTTTTGAAATAAAATTTTGAAATTTAAAAAAAAATACTTTTTAAACCCAAGTGAAAAAAAAGAAAAAAATTATTTTATAAAAATACTAATTTTAAGAATAAAGTTTGATTTATTCTTATCTCATGTATAAAAAACACATAAAATGATTGTTAAAATTTTTATTTAATATATAAAATTTGTATTTTATTTAAATCACTCAACCGAAGTATTTTTTTAATTATTATTGTAAAATATGTTTCTTATTATAAATATAGTTTTATCTAAAAAGATATCCTTTACTTCTAAAAAATATTCTAATTTTTAAATAAATTTTCCCTAAATAATAAATTTTTTAAACATTTTTAAAACATAAATTTTATATTTTATTTAATCCCATTCATTCATACCATTCCAAAATATAGATGATAACTATCATATTATATAATTTTGTTTTAGTAATTTATCGTATTTATTTTAAAATCAGTGTTGAATGTATAGAATGATAAACTCAAAGCTATGTGTTATGAAATAAAAAAATATTTCCTTTATTGAAAATATATAATAGATTAATTTTATTTCAAATAAATATTTCACAAAATATCATGGTTTTCTAGGTATAATGTTTTATTACATATGGGGTTTGTTTTATGGATGGGAACTATAGATGGGGAATGGAATTGGAACCTAGGAAATGAAAATTGATTATATTAAATATATTAGACGATTTTATGTTATGTGTAATGTTTTTCAAAATTGGGGTTCTTAGAATGAGTTCATAGTAGTTCTTTCTCAATGATTATTTATTTTTAATTTATTTATTCTATATAAGGGGTTTTTAATTTCTTTCTTATTGTTAGGTTCCCAATACTTAGTAGAATATGATTTTATATACTCTAACTAAATCCTTGCTGTTGTAACTTAGATATGCCCCTAGAGTTCCCAATTAATTTTATAATGAATAATTAGTAAATAAATAACAAATGGGATGTGTTATTATTGATGTTAGTAAATTCAAATGCTTCATATCATATTACTTGAAATCATGGAATGTTTTAATGGGATTCTCTGGGGATTACAAAATCCAAATAATTTATTTTGAATGTGGGTTTAATGAATTCTATTGGATATACTGATTTTTCAAACCTATATTTAATTTTGAATAAATACATGAGAAAATAATGTATATAACTATTATTCTCATAAACAATTGGATAAATAGGATTTCAATTGAATTTATTTGATTAATGTTAATTGATGGTTAGTCCATTAATTTATAATATTTTTAATATTAAATAAATTTTCATAAACATGAGTATAATGTGTAATCTAGTGGAACCATGCAATGATAGATGAATATGATTGTAAGAATGGGTTTTTTTGTATAGAATTCTTTGATTTAATATTATTTATATTTCCAGATTTTATATGCTACCCCTCCTGTTTTGGTTGGGAAATAGACCCCCAAATATTTTGGTGGATTTTTTATATGATATCCATGATGAAGAAGGATTTAAATATGGAAAATTCATTATCCTATACAATATATTATGATATATATATGAATATTTGTATTGTCTATATAATTACGTAAAATATAGGGTTTGTTTCTAATCAAGCACCAGAGGCTCTTGTATTACCATTTTGTTTATGTGTTCCCTATGATGGATTGAGGTATAATGCATAATTAATTTTTTTTTATTTTTACGGGTATACATTAATGGACTATTATTACCTTAGGTATATTTTATTTAACTAGTATGTAGTGGATTTTGAACCAACACTTCTAGATAAATGAGATGGTGATGATGATGAAATGGACATTTCCACTGATGACAATATGAAATGTTGGGCCCTAAGAATGAAAGTGGTTGGTGGGGCCAAGGAATGACTCATATCAGAGATGACCTACTCTTTATAGTTTTATGAAAAGGATGTGAGTATTTTTAGAATGAGAGAAATAAACTATTAGTGAAGTGGAAGAGAGGTACATTTATATTTATATAAAAATTCTACTAAATAATTATAGCGTACTTATATATTTTAATTTGAATGTGATCCATTGTGAAGATGTGGAAAATATTATTACTTGTTTATGTGATGTGTATGTATCATTAAGTTATTCACTCTTATATAATTTGATTCATTTATATTTTATCATTAAGATTTTTAGTGCCAATCATTTTGTGTATACATGTTATTCTCTGTTGAGAAAAAATAAATTATTATCCAACTCAGTGGAAATAAGAATATGATAAAGTTGGATATTACTACTTTAGAGGAGATTTTCATTATCTATATGGTGTTATTTTTTTCATATCTACTTTATTACCTTACTTTTGGGACATGTAGTTTTTTGTATAATTTAGGTATAACATTACATATAATATGAGGCGTTATGGTTTATTCATGGGTTTGGATGGAAGTTTCATTTTATTATCTCAGACACCTTTGAAAACATAGAGGGTAATGCCCCCATCATTGCGATTGATATTTCCTTGATTATTGTTACAAAATCAGGGCTTATTAGTGGTCGGATTATGTAATCATTATCTCTATATATTTATTGTCAACATAAGAAGGTTACCACTGGTGGGAGGGTTTTATGACCACTTATATTAATCCAAAGTTACATGGAACTCTAATTTTATATGTGTATTCAAGTAGTCTCTAAATATGTTTGAGAAAGAGAATTAGAAAAACAAGTGATGGAAAAAAATAGATGTGTTTAAAATTTATTTTTTATTAATATAGAAAAATATACAAAAGAAATTAAGTAACAAATAAATTATAATTTATAGTAAATGTTATGATATAATTCCCCCAACATTCATATTTCAATCTATCATGAATAAAATTAATATCATATCATCCATAATTTAATTAAAAAACAAAATGTTGACAAAAATGTTGGATACCTTGATTATTTTTTGACTGATAACATTAAAAGTATCTAATCTCTTATATTATACAAGGAAATTTGTAAGGGTGTTTGATTCACTATAAATCACATTTCATGTAGTGATAAAAAATAATTATTTGTGATTAATTAAAAATATATCAAATGTTACTAATATTAAATTAAATACTTTTCAAATATAATATAAATATAGGGAAATACATCTAAGAGGTGATTCATTTAATATCATTATAGTAAATACCTATTTCATTGAGGCATGAAATTTATTTAAGATTCATGATTCTTTTTTATATAGGGTTATATGAGTGATGGTAATGGGGTTCCATTGGTAATATAATTGTTGGAATATGATTGGGGAGGAGAATGATGATATAATTTTTAAGCAAGATTCGTCTATGTACAGAGTGTTTAGTACTAGGTACCATGTGAGAGTGACAAATGTTTTATAATAATTAAGCATCTACATGTTACAAAGTGGTAGGTGACTAGGTATCTTAAATCCTCATGAGGGGTTAATAATGAGGAAAATTTACATCTAAATATTGTTGTGATATCTGGATATTAATACTGGTGTTCTTATTCATTATGTTAATTATGTTGGATTTTAATAGATCTTGAAGCTCTTTATGCCTATAATTTTTCTCATATCATCTTAATTTTATTTATTTTATATTTCAAAAATGATATGTCTAATAATTAGGATGTCAGATAAATAATAATGATTTTATCATCAACCATATCATTTTTATTCTTGATATTTCGTTTTTTATTTCTTTAGTTTTTATCTATTATCGTTTTCATGTAATTTTTTAATTTTATTATAAATTCTATGGATCTGTATCCTAGGAGGGTTTTTTATCTCATTTGTGGCTGGATGCTTCAATCTTTTTCAGATTTTTTAGTATATGTTTTTAAATGTTTTATTAATTTATTCATTAATGTTATATAATAAGTTATTTATTTTAATAGTTTATCCTATGAATATATAATAATTTTTCATTACATTTTAAGAGGTGATTTTTATTTAAAAATGTATTGAAGTGTTGTAACTGGGGTTAATCATGAAAAATATGTTTCCATAAATAAATAACAATTAAAATAGGTTGTAAGTGATATAATATTTAACTGGATAATTACTTATGTATAAAAGGGTACTTTAAATGGTTATTTAAGGATAAATTTCGGTAAATATTAGTGAGTTTAATAAATATAAATTCTTATACTGTGTTTATGACTTTTGGTATTTTTGGAATGAGTCTATTGTGGTTAGGTGTTGTTAGATTTATTGATATAACTTCTCTAATTTTTGTACCCTCCAGTGAAAATGATGATTTTGAAGGGGGAAACATAATTAATTATCCAGAGGTGATAATAATTGTATTTGAGTGATAATAGATACGAGTTTCGTGAACACTTTTGTGGTGAATAGTTATTCAAAATGAAGATTTAGTAGGTAAATATAAATATACGATGGGTAAAATTATTTTTAAATATGAATAGGATAATGTTTGTTAATGAGACCAACATAGGGTTTTTAGGTTTATAACCACATAAAATTATAAGTTTATAGTACTACATATATGACTATGAATCTATGAATCATTCATGTGTTTGTTAAAGTGATGCGTTGATCGTGAAGAATAAATATGGATAACATTAATATGTTGTTCTAGAAATAGAAGGAATTTTTGAATGTATTTAAAAAAAAAATTAATATCTTATATTATGTGATTAATAATGGAACATCAATGGTCATAATGATTGGTCAAGACTATGATAATAAGGAGATTTCGTATTTTTAGGGACATCCTTTTGACAGGATCAATAAACTAAAAAATTCAATGAGTTTAGAATATGTTATTATGCGATTCAATGAGTTTTTAATAGATGGATATATATATTAGTTTGTATTGATATCATTATATGTGGTTACTAATATAATATAATGATGGTATGGATTATTTGGGTGTTTTAGTGAGAAACTATTCTATAGATAGAATCATTTCTAAAATTAATATCACATATTAATTATTAAATATTCATTTTATAACATTTTAACCATCCAAGAATAAGAAATGAATAGTTTATTTAGAAACATTGATACATAAATAAAGGGTACATAAAATGTCTACATCATTTCCCATTATGTTCTTTATAAATACCACCCATTATAGACATATAATATATAAAAACTTTTATTATTACCAAATAAAGGGAAATATTAGAAAGGGTGATATCCGGTTCTCAATAAGTGTAAACATAACATACATCAATAAATAATCCCAAGTGTGTATAAGAAAAGCATAATAATATGTGGAAATGAAAATAATATTAAATAATCTAATCTAAGTAGAAAATATATTTAATTAGGAATCATGGAATATGGTGTTGTCAATAAAAAATAAAACAAATGTGTGTGGAATCATCAATAACCTTTCAAGAAACATTCCAATAAATGAAAATAATAATACATATGTTTTTTGAATTCAGAAATGCATATAAATTCAATTCATTAGTCAATGTTAATACCGAACATTATCATGGGTGATAAAGTCCCATAGTTAAAATTCATACATAGTAATTTCCAAAACTATCTTACGAGTAACTACTTCTAGTTAAAACCATTACATATCAAATTTGAATTAACTCTATTATCCCTAACATTTTTAATAACTCTATCACCCCTTACATTTTTTAATTAACTCGATCATCTTTTAAATTTTTAAAAACTCATTCATCCTTGATATATTCACCATAGAAATTAGTTTTCATATAATGAGTCTTATTACACAAAAAAATTAAACATGTAAAATTTTCCTAAAAAAATTCAATCATTAACACCATCAATATAATCACTACATGATATTTATTTTATTTATTAATGTTGCAATACATAATAATAATAATAATAATAATAATAATAATAATAATAAATAAATAAATAAATAATACAATAAAATATCCAGGTTCATTTATAAATACACTCTTAATTAAATCCATGTCGATGGTGGGATCCTTAGTAAGTCCAGAAGAAATAACTATAAACTGGTTGTGTTTTAACCACATACCGATGGTTAAATTGGATATACCTTGAATTGTTATATTAAATATATATTTAGATATAATATCAGTATTTTAGAAATATTCAGATACTCAAAACTAAGTAACCAAATGTATAATATATGGAGTACATTACATATTATTGATTGCGAATTATTATATTCTTAATAATCAATATAGAGTCATATTAATCCATCAATAATCTTTATAAAATATAAATTTCCCCCTATGGGGACACACTCTACCTACTAAATCCCATGTCACAATTATCCTAGACCTTCTCCACTAATTTCTACAACACAATCGGGTTTATGATATATGGACTCATTGGAATAAGCAGAACATTGGGTATGTCTACTATTAGAAACTCGACATCATGATTTGATGGAATATTGGAAACCTATTTGGAAGACATTAATGAAATTTTTTATAATATTAATATCATTGGAGTTTAGTTTCTCCCAAAATAATTGTGATAAATACCACTTCTGAAAAATAATCAATTCTCATATTTTTGTAGTAATTTCCATTGGATTTTAATAATTTTCACCCCACCAAAAGATGAAAATCAGTTGGTTGATAATACAAAATTTTATTTACAATTCATTATTATTGATATGGGATTATTATAATGAGTTTCCATAAATTCCAAAAAAATAAATTTCATCTAGAGGATAAATCACAAGACATATAAGAAACACATTCCTATACTCCTCAATTGGGAAATAATCATATATATGAGATGTTATCATCTTAGTATCAATATATTTTTATAAATATTATAATTTCAAATGTTTCTATAGATAATTTGATTCAATTATAAATGTCTATAAATAAAAAAGATTTGGTATAACTATAATCAAATAAGACATCAATAATTTTATCATGAATGTTATGTGTAATTTTCAACAATCCATTATCATACCCCACATAAAGATAGTTCTTTTTATATGGTTAACTTTTCTATGGGATTTTTAAGATACAAACATCGATTTTCATCATTAAACCATGGTTTAGACCACTTATTAGATCAATTCATATAATCCATTCATTTGAAGCATTTGAGAGTTTGGGGTTAATTCATTACAGATTTACCATTATTTGTATCATTGATTAGACTGTTTACATGAATTGGTCAATATTTTTATCATTGAAATATAAATGTATAATTAATTTACTACTACCATTTGGCAAATTTCATACATGATTCATTCCACACATTTGGAAAAAAAGTAAGGATCAAATTCTTCTATCCACGTTTTTATGTTTTTAAATTTACCTTTTAATTTAGAAGTTGTTTTCTTATCAAAACAATGAGATTGATTTATTAATGAAATTTAAAATTATAAATTGATTAAAAATAAAAAAATTATTATATATCAACCAATATTTCATCTAGATAATTACCATAAAATAAATGGGTTTAAACCAATTATGAACAAATCAATATTACAATATTATTAAATGATAATAAAATAAGTATAAAAATTGTTTTTATAATTTTTATCAGATAGAAAAATGAATTAATCGTCCATATGTTTTAGAATATGTATAATATTTAAAATATTCATGTAAAGAATAAATGGAAAGTTATTTTTGAAAGTTATTATTCCAAACTCATCCCCCTCCATGAAATATATTTCATCTAATTGACTCATATTATTAGAAAGAGTCAACCATTTATCCTCTTCGCCTTAAAAATTTTATATTTCTAAGACACATTTTTTATTTCTTTGAGTTGGCTAGTGGAACATAAATTTTTATTGATCAAATACATTTCTAAGAAATTATAGTATTAACAAGCCCTCTAAATGATGTTAGATGTTTTAACATAAATGAAGAAACAATAAGATGTTACCTTCCTTTCTCATATTCAATCTCAAAATGATTCATGGTTTTATAATTTTTTGTAGACTAGATAAGTAGTTTTCCATTTAAATTATCTTATAATTTAGTTTCTCAAGAGTAAAATAATTGAATAGTCAGTCTAATTTAGTATTATAATAGTTACTACTGGTTCTATCCATTGAATAAAACAAAGAATATTTTCATGGGAAACTATAGCCATATTGACAACATATATAATCATTAAAATAATTTTAATGATTTTTAAATATCAGAAACCAATTTACAATCTAGGACACCATAGTATTAGTCATGTTTGTCAAACATTTTCTAGTATCCAAATCCTATATAATGATGTATGTTTAAAATTTTAATTAACCCAAAAATATCCCCTGGATATCAAACTAGGTCATCATCAAGGGCCCATTCTCGAAGCCCCATAATTATGGATGAGATATAATCAACTAACTCTTTTCAGGGCTATTAATCCTAGATACATCCTTGAAAATACCATTTCCACTTATAAAATCAATATATAATTTTAATTTCATAGGATAAATAACTAATTTATTTACTGTAACATATTATTTTCACCCAAGCATAGGGTTATAAAAATTGTTTTCAATAATTTTTCTTACTATTTTATTCAAAAAATGACTACATCATGCTATTTATCCAACTATTATACACTGGTATTTTAAATTATAAATATCACAACATAATGATTTAATATTAAATACATAATTTAATGGACTGTATTATAACCATAATGGTTTACTATATTTCATAACATTGATACATAAAAAATGGGTTTATAAAAAAGATACATTATTTCCCATTATGATTATCACAAAAAAACATGTATTATACATATGTCACTTTAAACCATTCTTTATATCTAGGGGAGGAATCCATAATAATGTGGGACCTTACACACTAAATAATGGTAAAAATAATAGTTAGAAAGAAATTATCATTAGTGATCATAACTTAATTATAAGTGTAAGATATCATGACCATAACACAAAATGGTCAGACCCAATCAGAAAAATATATTTATTCCTCAAAATATGAAATAAGGTATTTTCAATCAAAATAAATCAAGCATAGGTGTGTTGAATCACCAATAATCCACAAGAAATATTAGAAACATTTATAAGGATATTCCATATTATTCACTCATTCAATTAATCATAAACATTCACTTCCATTATCATGGTTTATTCCTAAGAATATATTTGTGGACATATTATCTTAGTGGAAAAAACTGTTCTATGATTTACAACATTCTCATTTGAGTAACATTCATTTGTCTACCTCTATTGTAACTATGAAATTTATTAATGTAATATTTGTATCATTATAGACCCTTAATTTCTATTTTTCCTAAGGCTACAAGATGATGTGGGATATTTTTGTAGTGATAGGGAGTTTTGAGGTGGTGTTTTTTCATTTTAAGGGTTAACACATCTTGTGAAATGACTTTTCTAGACATTTTGGTGGGTGTGTTGTTTTTGTGGTATTTGTGTAGAATATAGGTATCTATGAAACACTATAGGGATTTATTAGTACTAGGTGTGGTGAATTGATGAAGATAATTTAAAAAAAATGAAGAGATATACTGCCACATAATATAAGTGGGATTAATTATAAAAAAAACAGTTTATTCTTGAAAGGTAATACCCCATGGTCATGAATGAATATGAAAGAAGAACCAAATCTCATCTGAATATGTGGTCAATATGATAGTTGAATTAAATTCTCATTTTCAATTCAAGCCTAGAAATTTTATACCACATGTAGGATTTATATATAAATTTGAGCTGACTCACTATATATATTTTTTTCTATTCACCCCAATATGGTGGAGTCCAATAATCATGGAAAATAAATAAGCGTACATTCTCTATAGAATGGATTCTTTTTTATACCTTCAATCTCTATGAGAATTGTTGACCACTTTATCCCTCTATGACAATTCATCTATAATGTCAATATTTTTGATGTGTTAGAATAATTGTTTTAAATAATGGTGATAATCATATATATATATCTCTCTCATTTTGGTTTCTCCCTATACCTTTCTTATCACCAATCATAGATTATTTTCTATATTTTTTCTTCTATATTTTTCTTTTCTTTGGATGGATGATTTTTGTGCTTATGAAGTCCGAGGGGATTCCATCGGAATTAGTTGTGATTTATACTTAGTTTTAAGTTTTATCTCGAACGTAAATCATGGTATGCAATTTTTCATCATTCATTCTATAGTTAAACATGTGGGGGGGGGGGGTCCAGATTTTAATATCATATATAGATGTTTTATGCACTAATTATTTGAAGATAATTAAATAGTTTACGTGAAATTGAAGTGGTATGGGTGAAATAATATAAATCTATTTTTAGTGTTTTTCCTATATTCATGCTCATTCTTTTGTTTTCCAAAATTTTATTTTATATTAATTCTTTCATGTTTTTGAGGATGTTGGTGTTGGAAATAATTAACGGTCATTTTCTTTGACCTCACCATACATGAAAACATATAAGAACATATATTTGGGTAGTATTTTGTTATACATGGATAAATGTATTCTAGTCAAAATATTTTATAATTATTGAATTAAATATGACTAATCATCACATTCAAATCTAAATTAAGAATAATAAAGATTGTTTTGTGGTGACGTATTGTGTGAAGGTGGAATTCGGTGATGGTTAATAAATGTGTAGGAAGTGTCTTACGGTATATGCGATGTATGGTAGTTTTGATGAGAAGTTGTTATGTTATGATATTGTGATGAAATGTGGATGAGATGATATGTAGTTTTGAAATGTTGTTGTGGAAGAATGGGGCTTGTTGACCCAAGTGATAAGGTTTGTTTTATAATGTTGTGGTGTGCTAGTTTCCAATAGTGATTAAATGAATTATAAATGAAGAAACATAATTAGTGAAGGTTGTAATGAATAACAATTTTTCAATTAATGAGTTAATTTTTATATTGTTAAAATATTAACTATTAAATAATGTAATTCATAAATTATAATTCATTGGTATTATGGGTATTTCATAATTTGAAAGAAAAAAATAGATTTTGTTTAAAAATTTTGGTTTACTTTTGAGTTTTTATTCACATAGAGGTTTTAGAAAAAATTGAGGATGTTGTGTGGCCTTATAGTATTTTTATTATATTTATCGATCATATTTTCATGAACTTTGAGGTCGGGCTAGTGTGTGGAACTAATATATATTTTATTTCTTTATTATATGCACCATAAGCACATTGAGAATTAATTTCTGACATTAATGTATTTGGTTGGGAGGGTGCTTTCACAACATCCATGTTTGTGAGGATGGTTTGATAGATACCACATCTTCCTCAATCTCTCTTCTAGGGTATATTCAAACACACATTCTATGATATACATAACTAAAAAATAACATGTATGGTTTTTTAATGATGATTATAGTGTGGATTATAGTTGTGGTTGTGAATTGTATGAGAGGGGTAAGATATTGCTTTCATTCAGGTTTCTCATACCATATTATACTGGCCATGATGGTTTTTACTCTAGATTATAGATACATATGTCTACTAAAGTGATATTTGATATCTATATGAATGTGGGGTACTTGACGTGATGTTGTTGACCTGGTATTTTTAGGAAGGTTCGTATAAACAAGATATAGGATAATAATAACGCCCAATTTTGGAATATAGGTTTAGATGATTAGTGGGAAAGTGGTGTGTAGTAAAATTTTATCAATATGGATCTTATTATGTTACTATATGTGGTTGATTAATTTGGTGGGAATGCCTTGGTAAATATGGGATGGTTTTGGAAACCTTTTATTATTATTTATGTTATACTATTATCTAATAGGTTCATTAGAATTTCCATGTATAATGTATATAAGTGATTTTATTTATGATCACATATTATTATTTGAGGTTAATTCCTTCCATATGTGATATTTTTAAGCCCATCTTGTTTTATTCAAACCCTAGGCTGCTGAAGGATGAAATCAAAAGTTATTATATCATTCCATTCATTTTCATCTATTGCAGTGTAAAATTATATGTAGGAATCATGAAATATTGATATTAAAGTCTTTGGATAAGAAAAATGGTTATGTTTAGAGTTGAGAACTATTAATATTTAAAGGATTATTAAGGGAAATGGTCAATTATATCAATGTTTATAACATATCTCAATAAAAAATTATCATGAAACATGATTTTAGTATCCTATAAAATCAGATATTAGGAATCTGATTCTACTGAATGACTAGGGATGTGGTTTGGGTTAGAGAGTATATAGATATGAGAGGACTATCAACACTGAATTTTAATCATATATGTACATTTTGGTACCCTGAAATTGATATAAAAAAAATAATATTTTATAAAATTTCAATACTATCAACCTCATGTGTTCATTTTTACCTTTTTATATATTTCTAAAATACGCCATCTACATGTTGTTCTGTCATTTGATGTTCATCTAGAAAACCTAGTGGCCACTGGATGGTCAAATCAGTCCATGAAATTTATTAATGGAAAATGATTTTACATTCAATTCAGTGGAAATATAATTTAATTTTTGAGGGTAGCATCTTAGATTTATAGATAGATCACTATTATTAGTATAGTGTAATTTTATTCAGATTGATTAAGGAATATACATTGTACTTGGTCTCTTTGTTAGTATGTTATTTTAGAGGTGAAATGTGGTACCGGTGTATTCTTTTTATCACAGAGAATAATGGAATATAAGTTTTATGGGATGACTTCTAGAAGGATTTTTTATTAGAGTTAAAATTGAAAATAATAAGGGAAGTGAATTGGTAGGACATGGTCAATCATTGGGAAGGGAGTATGCTAGTTTTAGAACTAATGATAATGTTCTGGGATCCTTTATTATTTTCCCATGATTAGTTTCCTTGATGCAGTGTCTCATGAATTTCTTATTGATGAGTTCGTCTTCCCATCTATCAGGTATATTGTTACTCCTATTACTTTTCATATATATATATATATATTTCATGAATATAATGGAGTTGATCAAGTGTATACACTCATGAGAAGGTTTACTATTATAGGGGAACTGGTATTTTTCCATGAGTTGATTTTTTTTCTATAAAATATATTTGGAACCAATCCTATAGAGGTTTTGACCATCAATGAGTCAAATCCATTTTTTTACTCTTCATCCTTACAGGGCTAGTGGATTTCTTGAATTTTCTAGGGGTGGAAGATAGTGTGATTTTCCTATGTATTATGTTTTGATTATTATAATTAGTAAAAAATGGTTATTATAGCTCACTATGGTTTAGATATTTTGGATAAACATCATCCTCTATAATAGATTTAGATATATCATTTTAGTAGGTGGAAATGTATGTTTATACTCTTTCAAGAGGATATAGGACACTTAGGGGATGAACTTAAGATGTTCCTCGCATTTTGGAACATCATCTTAATTATAGCCTTATAGGTGGCTATCTGTGGTGATATATGTGTCCCTTTAGTGGAAAATTTCTTACTATAGAGGTTCCACCACTAAAGGGGTAAGATGCTATGTGATGTATGATCTATTTAACATATACATTTATTTATTCTGATATTTTTTCACAATCAACACACTCATTTGTTTCACCCACTTATGACCATTATTGTGAACTAGATGTAGAAAGGTTTCCCATGCCCTAGGTGTTAACAAGGCCAATCAGAGTATAATAAATCATGTTTGATGTGTTTTTGGTAGATATAATAATGATGGTGTAGAACTAGTCTTGTGGGAGTATTTCCATTATATATATACAGTTTTACAATGTCACCCATTTAATATATTAGTGATATTTCATCCATAAGGTTATTGAATACATATTGAGTAAAGCTGGGTTCTCAGATGTGGATTGTCAACGTGTAGTTTTCATAACCAAAAGGTGTTTTTATCTGGGGAGTATAAATTTTTATATCCTTATTCATTGATGGATGATTATTTAGTGAAATCAATTAGTTAGGGTATAATAGAGCCTTCAAAACCTAACAATGTATTTTCCAAGTAGTTTTCTTGAGGATGTTGTGATTCTATCCCATGATTTGACATTTTCTTGGAATATAATTTCATATAGTACGTTATTCAATTTATATGCATTATTACAAGATTTAAACCTTTAATTTTATATATAAACAAATAAAGATAGAATATTTTATATAGAAAGGATTTATCTAATCCAATGTTTCCTCAGAGGGTGCTACAATATTATTCTTTAAAAACTTTAGTGGTTGTTTAAGTATGTGTATATACTACTAGAGTTTTAAATCAGTCACTATGAAAAGTGATTACCCTCTTCTAATGATTGATGATTTTTTTAATCTACTAAGAGGAGCTATTGGTTTCACTATTATCAAAATATTGTTTTGATATCAACAGTTAATGGTGATGGTTTTTGATATCCTAAATATTTCATTTCTATTTCTGTTTGGAAACATTATATTGGTGATCATGTCCTTTGGATTGATGAACACTCCAACTATGTTCACGAGGATCATGAACACTATATCCTGTGAGATAATGGTATTTTTTTAGTTTATTTCATCAATTAATATTTGATCCATTTAATTTCATTATAGGAACACAAATGTTATCATAGATTTATTCTGTAATATCTTCAACAAAAATAACTCAATGTAATGTTCTCAATGGTTCTGTTTTTTAATTGGATGGTGCTATTTATTATTTTTTTTGAAATGGGTATGACCATGGACGAATAAATTATCATGGATATTATTTCATGACATTATCCAAATAATGGGGCAGAGTATTGATGTTTACTTACTCACTAAGGGTTTTACTATAGTTAATTTCATGTTTTCTCTTATATTGTTTCCCAACTTGTATAACTATCTACGAATGAAAAGTCGTTTATCATAACTTATTAATATCAATAATTGTATTAACTTATAGTGGAAGGTTGATAAGTGATTCGATTATTTAGTTTCTATAATAATATGATATGTTTACAGTTTTATGTGACACTGCCTATTTAGTATTGAGATTTATTATAATTATGAATAATGATATGTTCTATTATGGGTCTAGGATATTGTTTCCCCATAATATTTATTATTCCAGCAATCATTTAGTACAATTAATGATTACCTTTTCACTGAACATGTGGTGAAATTACCTCATATAATAGTTCATTGTTGTAATTAATGATGACTAGAGATTGAGTAACATATTTTATCAATAATACATGAATATGTTGAAATTTAGGTTGATGGATTTTCTATAAGACTATAACATTTAGATCCTCTACTCCTTAGTTAAATACGATTCTGTTATTGATACAATGAAATGGAATTTAGGAAGTGTATTTCTTCAGGAATTAGCAGATTCATGGATGCTGATAGTGGAGTTGAAATCCCAATACATAGTTTAAGTGGTGTTGGTTTTTAGGGGTTGATAGTTTCTTATTATTTTAAAGCATTCTCTGCATAATGTAGATGAGCCTTAGTGGGAGGATTAAAAGGAAGATATGATGTATGATAATTTTTTATATATTTATAAATAGTGGATGGTCAAATTTTGATGTTTTTTAGAGGATGTTGTTCATCCTAGTCTCAAAACCTAGGGGAGTCAATTTTTAGTTTCACATATCACGTTTTTTGGTACATCATGGAGTGTATAATAAGTACCATGACATAAAGATTTAGTTTTTTTGGACTCATATTAAATGTATAATGGTTGAGTTTATTGCTCAATGATTTTTTTCAATAGTTCAATGTAAATCAATGAATTGTAATAGGTTTATTTCATCCCTTAGATGTGATGACTGTAATTTGGTTAGCATGTAAATGGATATTAAGGTGACCCATGATTTTTGTACACAAAATTATATTCCTTTAGATGAATAATATTTATATAACAATATTATCCATGCAATAATGTTAATCATTTAGTATCTATGATGACTAGATACATATAATACTATTCATCTCTCCTAAATTTTTTCTGAAGTTTTATCCCTTTTGGAATACCTAACATGAAACCATTATTAATATTAGGGGTAAATGAATCATTTCCAATTACGTTCTTAGATTCTCAGTAAGGGTAAATAAGTGATATATCGATCGATGTTGAAATGAAATCATATGATAAGAATTAGGGTACAAGATTTTGGTCGTATCATAAAAGTTTCATACATAATTTATCATGGGTCGTATTCTTGAATAATGAAATAATTATTTAGTATTTTAATTACATGAATGATAAGAGTGTGAAATCAACACTATTCAGTTATGAACCTTGAGTTCAACAAATATAAAAAAACATTACATAAAATTATGACACCATCACAGTTATGTAAACAATATATTATTTCATAGAAAGAACTAGGAATGTAAAATCATATTAGATCTACAATCAACATATATTTCTAATATATTGATGGAAATGGTATCAACAATTGTTTCCCATAGTTTACTAGGAATCCCAAACTATATCATAGAGTTGATTGATCACATAAAGATGTTAAGAATATTTATATTATGAGATATATGGCCCACATAAATGAATCCAAGATCAATACAATTTTTCCTCACACTTCACATAATGAAAACAATAAAAATTTGTTCCATATGATCACAAAACACCAATCATATCAACATAACATTACCCTTAGAGAGGAAACATGATTGAAAAATATTTCATCCAGCCATCCAGATTATTAACAAGGTTTTTATAACCGTATCATATTCACCAAATTTCAAAATCAACATATATTTATATTTCTAAAGATAAATATTCTATTCAAGGATCAATAAAATGTTTCAAGAGTAATGACCAATTTATTTGTTAAATAAATATTTCCTAATTTAGAAAATTATAATATGATTTCACTAAAATATATTATTAAAAATAAATCATAGGTAAAAATTATTTTAATATACCGAAGAAGAATTTTAATAAAATTATTAAAAAAAATTAAATAAAATACAGATATAGACAACGATCGTCCTCTTTAAAATGGAAAATAATATTTATTTTTCAATAAAAAAAGTTTCATCCACATATTAATTATAGAATTGAGTAAAATGGTATTATTTCATTAAATTTACATTAATAAATATAGGATAAAAAATTAAATGTCTTTATCAGATAAGGACCATATAATCTCTTTAAATAAAAATATATAATAAAAAACCATATTCAAATTGTGTTGAAATATATGTGGAATACCACATGCCTTTTCTTAAATCAAAATTTAAAATCCTTCTTTATAGAAAATATTAAATTATTATAATTTCATTCAAAAACCATAGACATATATAATGAAATATATTGTTTAATTATAAAATTATATCATTCATTAATTAACAATTCATTATTAAAATTTATTTTCTAGGTGACAACTGCTTTTTTTCATGCATGTATCATATTAACAATCTCAGTGTTTACGATGGATCATGGATCCATTATATCAATCTTTTAAACCACAAAATTAGTTCCATAATTTTTAATTATATAAACATTTAAATGTAATAATATAAGTTGGTGATAAATAATTAATAACAACATTTTATAGAGATGGTAGTATTTACATATGCATGAGTGATGTTTTAATTTTATAAAGCATTGAAAACAAGAGAAAAATAATAATTTCAAACTATTTATAAATATTAATATTATATATTTAATATAAATTAAATAATTATATTATTATAACTTTTAATATAAATTTTTATGTAAAATTAAACACATCAGCTCGTGGAGGGGGTAACCCTCACATTCGAACAAGTGATGTTTTATTTTCCCATATGATAGAAATTTGGTGGATAATAGTTGTTCCATAATAATAATAATAATAAGTTTTATAATAGATATTTAATTCAACATTTATAATTTGTTACATAAATTTTTAAGGTGGTATTGGAATAAAAAAAACATGAATGTTCTTGGTTAATTGTTATACCATTTTATTGATGATAAATTTTGGGATTATAGTTTAAGATATGTGAGGAAGTCATTTTGAAAATAAAAGAAGATATATTACATTTTTGAAGAATCATGGAATCTATAATGAATGGTATGAGATGATCTATATTTCTCAAATGGAATGATGAATAAAGTAAAAGAGTATTGCATTTATAAGTGAGGGGATGGACACTCATGAAATTACCTATTGTATTAAATTAATATATATTAATTTTCAGGTTCATCTATATTACAAAAAATATATATAATATATAATGAATATAATTCTAAATCATCTCATTAAATAATAACAATAAATTGTTTTGTGATGTTCTAATTCTCATCTTTTAGTTTAACCCTAATTATCTATTTTTATAATTTCTAGGGTATAAATATTTTTATTAATTAAGAGAATAGAATGATCCAAAAAAGGAAAAATACACCTAAATAGATGATGAGTGACATTTTAAAGGGCTTTCTATCCATTAGACTGATTATATTATTTTTAACAATTCTAAATTATTTAATAAAATATTATGTTTTATGATGTATAATTGTATTCAATTTTTGGAACTATAAATTTAATTAGCCTTTAATGTAATCAAGATAATAATTTAATTAAAATATAAAATTAAAAAAATGAAATATTGAATTTTATTTATCATAATTTATTTTAACAAATCACCCAATTTTTATTACATTTTTAAATTTTAAAACATTTTATTTCTCTATTATAGTGACAAATACGATACTATTTTTGTTTATCTATTTAAGTTAAATATTAAATCACTAAAAATTAGAAGAAAATTACTATTAAAATAGAAGTTATTTCATTTTTAAAATATGTATATATAACTGAACATAACTTATTTTTGTGCTTATAAGAAATATAAGATGTATTAAACTCAAAAGAGTGACATTTTGTATTTATAATTTTCCTAAAATATTATAAAGGTGATAATGAATGAAATATGGAACAAACTGGATTTATTTTTAAAATATTAATGATAATGGTCAATATTCACTCATATAATATGTTAAATTATTGTGCTAGAAAAATTTAAAATCCTTATCCAAATCACTTAACCATTATTTACTCGTCTTCTCATTTCCTTGGTGAAAAGGATTAATATGTTGACCATTAAAAATGATGTGAAATTTTGTTAAACATAATAAATTATATTAACTATTCATATTATAATTATGAAATCATTTGATGAAATTTAATTCATGTATGTTGATGAATATTATTTAATATCAAACCATAAAAACAGGATGAAAACATTTTATACCCACAAAAGTGACTTCCTAAATATAAATATTTTTATAACATAATAAAGAATAATATTGATTAAAAAGACCTAAATGGAATTAAAAATAATATAACCGTACTAATGTTACATCGTAACCATTATATAATAATGTGATTCTTTATAAATGCTTGAAATATATTATTTCATCAAAATAAATATTAAAAGAGGTAGATATTCATTTAAAAGTAATTGAGTAAAAACTATTTTATTTTATGGAAAAAATATATATTTACCTTCAAATGCCTTCATTTTCATTTCTATATATCTATTAAACAATTAATATCTTTTACAATAACCAAAAATTTGGAAAAAAGTACATTTTATTAAAGATAATATATGACACACAACACCTTGTTTATAATCAAATATTACACATTATGAATTTATGGAATATTTATATTCAAATAAATTCCATATCTCAAATAGATTTCATTACATGAAAAAACAGATTTAGTCTGTGATACATGCAATAATGAGTTTATTATATTGCATTACATAATAGACCATGTTTTTCGAATAGAAAAAACTAATTAATATTATTTTCTAATATGATAGTTATCACCTAGCCACTATGATGCCAACTTTAAATAAGATTAAATAACTTATCAAAACAATATTTTAAAAACTATTATTATCTATAAATAAATTATGTTTCTTTTAAAAGTATAATAACTGTTTTATAAAAATGATTATTTTTTTAAAAAAATATTGTTTAATATGAAATTAAACTTATAATTTAAAAATAATATTACCAAATTTATATTTTATTAAAATTAAACATAAATTTTGAATTTATAAGTGGAAAATTATCTTAGGGAGTATTTTCATATTTTACTAATATTTATAATTTTTTTATTAATAGAAAAAAATACTGAATTTTCATTGATAAATGTTTTTTGAATAAATATTTAAATGTGGTAAAATATATTTATAATTATTTTAAAACTATAAATAGTTCAATTTTGTGTAAATTAGTCCAATATAAGCCATTCTAATCATTTTCATATTGAATTTTGACCTATGAACTTTGTAAACTTGGAAACATTTTCTTTTCAAAACCTTTCTTTCTCATCATGTATACAAGATTATTTATAAATTAAATTCATCCACTTAGGTTATTTGAATTTTGGAAAATGTATTCCATAAATAGAATCTTTTTAATCTATATTATCTAATAAATTGATAATATTTTTGACCATAATTATTAGTGAAAATAGTAAATTTCATTAAAACAAGAATGGTAAAAATATGTTTATCAAGGGGTTCTGGGAATGTGCTCAAACATAATATATAATTGGTAAAATTGGAAAAAGAAAATGTCAATCCCCCATTTTATAGCCATATTTACTCTCCTATTCCATTAGGATTTATTTTTAAAAGTTAATGGGATCCTTTTTCATGAATTTCCCCTATATAAAAAGTTATTTAATAAAAAATATGAAAAAGAACCTTCTAAGACTTCAATATCTCAAAGGATTTGGGACATGGAAAAAACATCATAGGATGGGTTACAAATATTTCTTATAAAATTAAATTATTTTATTATTTCATGATAGTTTACATTAATTATTTATATTTTAAATAATTATATTAAATGCTTATGAAACTCCAACATATTTATTATTTAGTTAAAAGTTAACTAAAATAGATGATACTAAATATATTAAATGTGGTGTTATTTAAAAGAATAATTATCTTCCATTAGTTTTGTACAATATAAAATCTAAAATAGGATTTAAAAAAATAAATTCTAATTCCATCATTGTCTTTATGTTTGTATATTCCAAATAGATAAACAATGTAAAAATTAACATTAATGGTATTTTATAATAACTGTTAATTTATTAAATAATTTACAATTAAAAAAAAATAAAATATTATTACAATTATTTCATTAAAATTTAATAAATATGCAATATGTTACAATCATGGAACAATAGTTGTATTATAATGAATATATTTTCCACTAAATAGTAAAAACTCGGTTAGTGTGGTTATGTGAAAATGATGTTTTTACATGATACATGACATTGTATTAAAATTAATTTTAAACACATACAAGATTATTATTTAATAAATTTTATTCAATTTATTGAATATTTTGGAAAAAACTATATAATAAGGATTACATAAATTTATCCTTAAATTATAATTTAACAAGGTTGGAATACTAGTTACTGTAGTGGAAAAACAAATTTGTAAAAGTAGGGAAACTTAGATGTTAAGGGAATAAATTGTTAAAAGATGTAATTCAACGAGTTGTGGAGGTGTTAATATAATAATTCATCACTCCCCATGGTTATGTATCAATATTTTAGGAACATGAGTCTAGGGAGACCTCCAAATATTAAAAACTTTTAAATGTTTACAATAATGGAACTCTTCCTCAACTATAAAAGGACACTCTCCCATCATCCATATTCACGCATATGAATTAATTTTTATCAAATTAAAACTGGCCAAATCATGTTAACAATTCGTTCTTATATTTATATAAGAATAATTGTTTTAATAGTTCTAGAATAGTATGTAATTAGTGTGAACCTTTGTAGAATACCCAAATAAGACGTAAAGTCCTTCAATGAATGTCTTTATTATACATATTTCTTATTGTCCATAATGTTTATTAAAACATTATTATATAATAATATAACTATATTGCATATAATTTTATTTTTTATAATAAATTTGTGGCTTAAAATTATATCATATTCTATAAAATTATTTATGAATTCATCATTTGTGTATATGGCAGACTACCCGCCTTGCGAACCGATGGTGATTATTTTTCCATTACCAACTATCATGGTTTGGAATTATTGTGGATATAAAGTATTTATATAGGATATATATATATATCATAATTATAAATCAATTTTATTTCAAAAATTTATACCCTATTACATGCCATTCTGTATGAGACACGATAATGTCCTTTTTAGGTATGGTGGGATACCGCCTTGTGAAGCGATGTGATTTATCTTTCAAAAATGGTATAAAGTGATGGTGATAATGATTAATTTTAATTATTTTATGTGATATAAATTAAATTAATACTATTTCCAGGAAATATCCATCATTATCTATTGATAATATATTATTTTATTTTTTTACACTAAAAGATGACAATATCGTTCTTGTATGTGTGGACCATACCCTTTCCAAAGAGATGCGACTATTTTTTCATCCCCACAACACATGGATTAAATATATAAGTATACATAAAATATAATTTGGAAAATAAGTTTATTTTAAAATTAATTAAATATTAAATATTACATACACAATTTTAATAATGTAAATTAAAATATGAAAATATTACTCAATCATATTCCTGACCTATCCTCTCAATGACGATAACATAATTAAATTTCCATAAATATAAATCAGGAATTTTTTTAATGTATAATTTACTTTTACATATAATTATTATATAATTATTATTAATATAGAGATGATGAAAGTTTGATAATATGTGAGAAAATTTGATCTTTCATAATGAAACACACATGATAAAACAATACAATTAACACAAAAAACAATTAAAATAATAAAATATAATTAAATAATTGGTAATAAGATGTTATAATAGAATAATATACGATATTATAAATATTATCATAGTTATATTATAATTATATAATAATATTAAAACCAATATACATAAGTTTAACACAATATAACCGAAAAGATAGTTTGAGGTAAAATATTTTATATCAATCAACCTTTTATTGTGAATTAGTTGTTATTATCCACCAATTCACTTTATGTATTTTATATAATACTAATGTTATGTGAAATATCATTATTAATTAATATATCATGGTATATTATTTTTCACTTTTAATCATTTCATCCAATTATATTTGAGATGATAATTAATAAGTGCTAAATGTTATTGTGTAAGAACACATTATATTGGGATTGTTAACATTTTCTTGAAGAAATTAATTTCATGATATTTTTTAATTTTTCAATACATATCTATTTTATAAAAATATTTTCTTACTATGAATATTATTTTTCATAAACCGGATACCATATTTACATTAGGGGTATACTTTGAAAAAATATTTGGGGAAATATTGATAAACCATTATTCTATACTCGATACAAATATTTGGTGATAATTCACATTATGATTTTATTAAAGAAGTTTTTCAATATAGTATGAATTACTTACACCTGCATTTATTATTTAGGAATGGTGTTATATATATTATTCATTCATCGGTAGGTTCCATGAGACATATCATTGAACGTATCATTAAACAGGTTTATCTGGTAGTTTTAACTATCTTATGAAAGGACTTGATGGTAGAGGTATCATGTTCACGAGACATGCAAAAAATTATAAAAAAATACATTATTAAGTGTTCAATTATTTTAATCCAGCATATTTTTACAATAATATTATCAATGGATTTATTTAATTTTCATTATTTGGATAAAATATAACGTGTTTTCAGTTATTTATCTTTCATCGATAATTGTGCATCATCAATTTACTTAATCAAAATGTGTTCTCATTTATTTACTTTACCATGTTGAATATTCTTATTGATTCATAGTATCATCCATTGTACTAAATTTTTTTGAGAATGTGATGTCACGTTTTTTTTATTTTGACGGGATTCAATGCTGCTTACTATAAATAATATATGAGGCTTTACTAGATAAAATAATGTTATTATTAAAAAACTATTTATGTTTAATTTTTAATTAAAATTTAATGTAATACCCATGTCATTACCTATTTTACGAAATCTAAAATAATTAAATTCTTTGGTATGTGATTCCTTATAAATTATACCAATGTAATAAATCTGGTAGTAGATCTGGGTTATAGGAGTCAGGGTCTCTATAATTGCAATCCATAAAAAGTAGTACAAACCATGGGAACTATAATTAAGAAACATAAATTCAGAAACATGAAACTATGAAATTCTTTGAGTCTATGTATAGGAGAAAATCCAAAATTTAGTAAGGTGTTGATTTTTCCCAAATATACATCCCTATCTTGATACTACATATTGATTGGTTCATGAATAGAAGAATATATGGTTAACCAAATTTAAATGGGTGTAATGGGACAGACCATAGCATCACTTTGTGAATGTTATTATGCCCCACTACGCAATCTATTTGATACTCCTTAGAGAAATTCTTTGGATAATTAATATTTCTTAACAAACCATTTTGATGGATTTTAAAAATCAGATATAACCAAATAAGAGTTGTTTATGATTATAAAATTAGACATGCATAAATTTTGAATTTATGTTTCACTTAATTTTAGATTATACATTATTTTTCATAATTATATGATGTATTCTACTGAGTTATATTGTTCATAAAAGGATTCTATCAAATAAAATAATAATTGAATCAAAGAATGTTATCTAAAGAGTAAAAATTATCATTTCTTTAATGGCCTTAAAATAGTATTTCGAAGGAAACTAGTTTCTAGAAAATTATCATCATATGAAGACATTGAATCATTTAATTAGAAGATGAAGAGGGAATTATCTAAGAATTATGGCTTCAAATGGAAGAAATCGAGGAATATAATGGTAGAAATAATACCAATAATGAAAAAAAAACTAGAAAAAATGATTTCCCCACATGTGATAATTGTGTGAGGAAACCCCCTGGTAGTTTCTTAAAGGGAATGTGAGTTTTTAAACATTGTAGGTAGAAATGTCGTTGTTCTTAAGACTCAGAGGTTATGAAAAAAATTTCCATCACACACTGCTTCTACTGTAAGGAGATGTGTCATGAAAAAAATGTATCATGTATCAAAATAAAATACCTAAATATAACGAAATTTATTACGGTAAATCTTTTTCTATTACCATAAACAATATGATTGATTAATTTGATTGTGTTTTCATTCATTAATAATGCTATTTTTCTATATTATAAATTATTTTTTGGTTATATTTGTAATGGCCCAGACCCACCTGGTCCATTACTGTGCCAAAACACGGCTCCATCGTGAGGGTGGCACCATGACAGTGGCACCGTAAGGGTGGAATAGTGACTGTGGCATCATGAGGGTGGCAGGGTTATGGTGGAACCGGGAGGGTGGCATAGTAAAGGTGGCACCGTGGGGGTGGCACCGTGAAGGTGGAACCATGTGCTCACTGAGTAGTCTTCGTTCTTCCCCAGTTCTTGACTTTTCCACTCCCACAACATATCTTTTGACGTAAAGATGATTTAATGCCTCCTTTCAAAGCAATTTAAAGATATAAATAATATCATAAATCACCCAAGAGTCGGGAAACCCTTAACTTACCCAAACATGTGGTTTTTCCTTGATGTCACACCCTTCCCTGTACCTTCCGGATCCATCCCTGTCACGTGTTTCCTAATGGTTAATGAAAATTGTTTAATGCATAGCAGTTATGACTACCTCTTCGAGGGGAATTGTTAAATGGAAATTAATTCCATTGTGTGTAACCACCCAACTGCGTGGAGAAACCATGATCTGAATTTATAGCCATTCAAAATTCCATATCCCATAACAACAAGATCTCATCTTTATATAACGCTAGAAATTATTTCTTCTTCCTCTTGGATAGTCTTCTTTTCTTCCTTGTGCGTTTAGAGTTCCCCTTACCAAGGCAAGTGGTGCACCTATGCTGGAGCCTTTCTTCTCACCCTTGGAGTCCCCGATGCTCCTCCCCTACAAGTCACGGATCACCAGTTCATGGAGCGTGGAGAAGAACTTCAATCCATGATCAAAAAAGTAGGGATTTTCCTTCGTCTATCCTTACTATGTATCATGCGGGGTGAGTACGCCACTCTTTCTATGAGAATGGATGAAACCAAACCTTAACAAAGATAATAAGCAGACTGTTAAAGAATTATGGGGTGACTTTGACAATTTTTCTGTACACATTTATAATTTCTATATGTTGTAAACTATATTGGATTATGCTCAATTAAAATCATGGCCGTTGGTGGTCTTTTCATGTGCACTACTAAACCCTTTCATTATATGATGATTAAATGACTGTAACATGGAAATTGGTTAATAACCTAAACTTAGTGTTTTAAATGGATTCCCATTGAACATCAATCCTTGTGTGGTCACCCTAGTTAACCAATAGAAAGAAGAACCTAATGAATGAAGTGCTTGAACCTTGAAGTTTCCCTTCTCTGTTTTGGTAGTAGGTGTGTTGTTATGATTGATTCTTAAGGGGTGATGTGGATGGGGATGGGATCCCCTTTTGGGGCATGGTTGTTGGTTGTGAATCAGAAGCTGTGTGGGGATGTATCTCGAGGCTTGGTTTGGTTCCAGTGCATTGATGGATCTCACATATCCCTTTTTTGTTGTGACTTTACAAGAGAACTGGGTGTGAATGCTTAAATTGTTGTTTGGGTGTTTCCCCTTCTCTGGCTAGTGGTTATTCCTGTTAGTTTCCCAGTAGTGCAAAATTTACTTAAATGGTATCACTTGAACATGAAAACAAGAATGGGCTCAATGTGGAATTGTTTTTTGGGATGAGTGGGGACATGGTCGTGGGTTCAGTGTGTCTTGTGAATGAATAGTAATGAGGGTGTTTGTGCTTAAGTTGGTTTTGAAACTCGTAGGTTGGGATGAGTGCTTGTTATATATATTATATAATTGCAGTTATTATGTTTCTTATTCACACCCCACCCAAGTTGAGCATCTAGTGCCAAAACACCCATTTCATGGGGGAGAGTGTTTTTTGCAAAACTCCTACGAGTGGATGGTTATCAGCTCCTTTTCTGCTCCCTTTCCCAAATAGCTCAAGACACTTTGGGAAGGCTGTGATGGCCTGAGGTCCATTATAGCCTAATATTCTTCGAGTATGGCAGTTTTGGTGGTTGGCCCAGGAGTGTTCGGGCAGGTTGTTTCCCAAGAGTCTTCGGGATGAGGCCTAGGTGTCTTCGGGCATGGTGGTAGTTGTTCTGGCCCAGGTGTTTGTGGGCATGGTTACGGGTGGTTTTTGTGGCCCATGTGTTTGTGGGCGGGATTTTTGGTAGTGATGGCCCATGTGTGTGCGGGCGGGGAGTGGCAGTGGGACTACAGTGAGAATGGCGGGAGAGGTTCGATTCATAGTTTTTATTCAATAACTAGTGGGAAAGTGGCGTGGGGTACCCAAATATCGATGTGATATTGCTATGAATTACTTGACTTACATTATATTGGGAGTGTTCCTTGGTGAGGCTAGGGTGGATAGTTTTACTTTCTAGGTGTTTGGGTTATCTCTTTTCTCACGGGGCATTAGAATGCCTCCCCACTTGTGCACGAGAGATTTTGGTTTTCCCTACTAAGTATACTTGTATGCCCACCCTACGTATATAAAACTATATTCAGGTTTCCAGGATGACTTCAGGGATCATGCAGGGGCATACTAGTTCATATGTTGGGACTATTGTTGTTGCTATTTTTTTAATTTCTTCTGGTTCTTCTTTTTTTGGGGTTTTCTTTTACTTTTTTATCATTTACTTTTAGAACATGCATATGAGAATAGTTTGTTTTGTCTTTATCTGTAATTACACTTTTGGTGTTGTTGGGATTTACTATCTTGTCTCTTGATTCTATTAAATAATAAGGGTAATGCCTTCCTTCTTGTGTGTGATTCTATACCCTTAGTGCTAGTCTCCACTCTAGGACCTATTGAAGGTGGGGCTCAGGTGTCATTATCTCTCCTTAAAATTGAAGAAGTAATGGTCTGGCAACCTGTTTTCCCTTCTCTTGTCTTGGTGATGGCTGGTCATGACAGAATGGTATTAGAGGAGGAGGTTGATAGATAGGATGGAGTTCAGAGTTTGGCATAGTGAGGATTTAATTGGATGGAAGGGAAATAGTGTTGGACAATCTTGGTGCGTGAAATAGGCCAGAGAGGACCGGCTAGGACACGGGATTTTAGGGTCCCCATGATCCGATGTAAGGACTCTAGGCCAACCTAATGTCCATGTGAGGCTAGACAGATTGTAGGTTAGAGACCCTAGGAATGGTACATTTGTCAGAATGACTTGTGTTCACGGGTTTCATGGGTATTTTGGGGATTTAAAATGAATAATAAGTCTATGAAAATTCATGAACAATAATCCCCACTACTCAGGATTAGGAATTTCTTATTTACGTTGCAGCTACGGCACCCAAGAGATGACCACGAGAAGTGCGGGCGATCGAGGCCCAGAAGGATGACTTGGCCGATCGGTAGAGGAATGACCGAGATGAGGAAGATGATCAGTGGAAGAGGATGCTTCATGCCTTTCCGCAACAGACCATTGGGAAGTACGAGGGCATCACCTTGGACATGGATATACAAAGATGGCTAGATGAGTTAGTGATATCTTTCGGCTCGATCTGGGATCCGACGAAGTACTGGGTTTCACTGGCTATAAGCCAGATGCGGGGAGCAGTGTGTCAGTGGTGGATGCTCTACCTCAGGGAGAAGAGGGAGGCTGAGGTTACATGAGATGACTTTGAGAGGGAGTTCTGGGCGGAATTACTCTCAACCACAATGAAGGCTGAGAGGAGGTAAGAGCTACTCTAGCTCCAGCAGGGAAGCATGTCACTGAGAGGGTTGGGGATCATGTTCAAGGATCTCATCTACTGTGCTCTGGAACTCTTTCCAGATGAGGAGTCTCGGGAGAGATGTTTCAATGAGGCACTTCGACCTTCTCTTCAGTATGTTGTTACTCCCAGCACCTTACTGACATACTTGGAGGTCCAGAAGAAGGATGAAGTGGTGGAAATTATTCTCAGGCTTGAAGGTGTATCGCGAGAGGGAATCCAGTTGGGATCGTTGAAGGGGAAGGAAGTTAATAGTAGGCCCCAAACATCAGGGCCCTCTAGGTTTTGACCAGTAGGGATCAGGCCCCAGGAGTTCTAGTTTCGATCTCCCGGTCCTTGCCCTTTTGCTTTTGGACCATGAACGAGATGCTTCATCTGTGGAAACTGTGGGCACCTTCATAACTAGTGCCTGGAATGAGTACAGTATAATGGGGGTGGCTAGTACATCACCAGCACCAGCCACAATAGCTTCCAGATAGAACCTTTCAGTAGCAGTAGTAGGGACAACGATCTCCTGCTCCTCCATGGGAAAACGTCATGGGTGGAGGTCAACCTCAGGGCGCTCCTCAGGGGCCTCGACCAGGGTGTGGTCGGGGAGGTAGCCGATAGCCGGGGGGTAGGGGAGATGTGTCGGTAGTTGTTCGAGGTATGATCAGCTTGTTTTGTACTCTTGCCTATGCCTTGTTCGATACAGGTGCTTCTCACTCCTTTGTTACACCCAGTATAGCTCAAGCTATGGGTTTAGACATTGAGAGACTTCCAGTGCCCCTGGTGCTGAGAATGCTAGTCTGGGGTCAAACTGACTTGTTTTATGTTTATTGAGGGTGTAGACTAATGACAGGGCCACATTAGTCAATCAAGAATCTTCTACTGTTGCAGATACATCCATACGATATCATCCTAGGAATTGAATGGCTATTATCTGTATATTCTATTATTGACTGCTTCTAAGGAAGGATCGTGTTCTCAGACCTGGGAAGCTGACATGTGATTTTCATCAGTGAGAGGGGTTACGAGGAAGGTAACCGGTGAGTGGAGCTCCTCCTTTCCTTGTTAGCTAAACTGTCAATGGAGTCAGTGGATATAGAAATGGTGGAAGTCCCAGCGATCTTCGGTGAGTTTATGGATGTCTTCCCTGAAGAGGTGGCGACTCTACACCCTCAATGAGATTTTGAGTTTAGGATAGACTCGTAACCTATTTCCCATCCTATTTTTATGTCTCCCTACCAGATGGTAACTTCTGAGTTGCGGGAGTAGCAGATTTAGATTTACCAGATGATGAAGAAGGGTTTTGTTCAACCTAGTGTGTCACCATGGGGTGATCATGACATGTTTTTAATGAATAAAGATAGTGGTCTAAGGCTGCGCATTGACTACATGAGACTGAATCAGGCAACAATCAAAAATCCCTATCCTCTTCCAAGGATAAATGATCTCTTTGACCAGTTGAGGGGTGCAGGTTGGTTCTCTATGATCGATCTATAGTCTGGATATCACCAGTTGAGGGTGAAGGAGGGCGACATCTCACAGACTACCTTCAGATGTAGGTATGGACACTAGGAGTTTTTAGTCATGCTGTTCGGTGTTACGAATGCACCAGCTGTGCTCATGGGACTCATGAACTCCGTCTTCCGGTAATACCTAGATCAGTTCGTAGTCGTGTTTATTAATGACATCCTGATCTACTCATGGTCAGAGGAGGATCATGATGAGAACCTGCGAGCGGTTTTAGAGGCCCTCTGATAGCACCAAATCTATGTGAAATTTTTCATGTGCAAGTTCTGGATGTGATAAGTGAACTTCCTTGGGCACGTGGTGTCCAAGCAGGTTATAACGGTGGACCCATCAAAGGTCAAGGAGGTTGTTTCTTGGGCAGCACCCAAGAAAGTGGCAGACATTCGTAGTTTCCTTGGACTGGTAGGTTACTATAAGAGGTTGGTAACCAACTTCTCCTAAGTTGTATCACCTTTGAAATCTTTGACCAAGAAGGACCAGGATTTGGTATGGGATGGGAAGTGTGAGGCAACCTTTAGCTATCTGAAGGAGAAGTTGGTAAGTGCCCCAGTGCTGAGGTTTCCAGAAGAAGGGGTGGCATATGAGGTGTTCTGTGATGCTTCAGGACAAGGCCTTGGGTGTGTGCTGATGCAACGACAAGGGGTTATCTCTTATGATTCTATACAGTTATGTCCCCATGAGCGTAATTATGCCACCCACGATTTGGAGCTTGTGGCGATCGTGTTCGCACTAATGTTTTGGTGGCATTACCTCATCGGGGAGCGGTTCTTGGTCTTCACGGATCACAAAAGAATGAATTATATCTTCTCCCAGTGGGACCTGAACTTATGGTAGTGAAGGTGGATGGAGTTCCTTCAAGAGCACGACTTCGATATTTCCTACACCTCAGGAAAAAGGAATGATCTGACCGATTCCTTGAGGAGGAAGTCGCAGAAGGATGTGGTTAGAGAGTCGGTAGATTCTTGGAAGGCTATGGAGGAGTTGGCTGCCCTGCATGTGGATGTAAGGGAGGATGGTGGTAGAGGTTTTCTGTTTTAGATGACAGTGCAATCTTCCCTCCTATGGCAGGAGGAGGAGTCTCAGTGGGGAGACTTAGAGAGTGAAGTAATGCGTGACCAGGTTAACCATGGTGTTGCTCCAGAAGGGTGGAATAAGGATAGTCAAAATCAGATGCTTTTCAGAGGGAAGTTGTTTGTTCCAGAGATGACACACGAGAGTGTTCTTGGTGAGTTCCACAACATTCCCCTGGAAGTACTCCCGGGAGATTCCAAAACGTATCGGGGCTTGGGAGGTTAGTTCTGGTGGTCCAGGGTGAAGCGGGCGGTGGAAGAGTTCATAGAAATGTGCCTCATGTGTCACTATTTTAAGGCTGAACACTGCATCCCAGGGGGTATTTTACAACCTTTATATGTCCCTATGTGTGTGTGGGATGACATCTCGATGGATTTTGTCACGGGACTACCCAGGGTTCAAGGGGGTTGCAATGCTATCTGGGTAGTGGTGGATCGACTGACGAAATCATCCCACTTCTTGGCAATCAAGGAGTCATGTATGGTGGATGAACTAGAATAGAAGTACGTGAATGAGGTGGTGTGGTTGCAGAGAGTCCCAAGATCCATAGTCTTGGATTTATATGCATGGTTCACCTCATGGGTCTGGAGAGGATTGTAGCATGCATTTTGGACCCAGCTATGTCTTAGCACTACTTTCCACCCCCAAAGAGATGGAAAGACTAATCTCACCATCCATACATTGTAGGATATGCTACGAGCATGTATTCTAGACTTTGGGGGATCTTGGGAAAAACAATTTCCTCTGGTAGAGTTTTATACAACTATAGCTATCACTCTACCATTGGCATGGCTCTGTTCGAAGCTTTGTACGGGAGGCCATGTCGCTCACCTATGTGCTAGACATAGGTTGGGGAGGTAGGTGTTCTTGGCCCGGAGGTGGTGCAGAGCACGACAGAGAAGGTTCAGCTTATACAAGAGAAGATGAAGGCAGCCCCAAACAAGCAAAAGTCATATGAAAATAATAGGGAGAGACCCTTGGAGTTCGAGGTCGAGGACCACGTGTTCTTGAATGTCACCCCTCGTCGTGGGAAATAGAGGTTCGGCTGGGGGAGTAAGATTTCTACTAGGTTTGTTGGACCGTTCGAAGTGCTATGGCAGGTCAGTGAAGTGGATTATTAGCAACCACTACCACTACCGCTATTGAGACTGCATAATGTCTTCCATGTGTCTCAGCTCCGACGATATCTTCACGATAATTCACAGGTCCTCGACTGGGGAAAGCTGGTTATAGAGGATTACATGACTTTTGTTGAAAGACAAATGAGGATTGAGGACTGTGAGGAGAAGGTGATTTGTGGACACACCATTCCTTTGGATCATGTGTGGTAGAGGCTTGGTAGGCCTAAGGAAAGTACCTGTGAACGGGAGAAACAGATGCGTGCCTAGTACCTAGAGCTATTTTGAGTTTTGTTTTGTTTTGTTTGTACTTTTTTGTGATGGAACACTTTACCTTGTTAAGTATGGAATGTGCATTTTTCATTATTCTATGGATGTTTGTGTAGATTCCTGACAATGGGGAGGGGAGGAACTGATCCCTAATCAATATACATTAAGGTGGATGCGATTAAACCTGTGCAAGTGAGTTAGTGCCACCCAAAGTTGATAGTATCTTTACATGGAGGAAGAAACTCCCTAACCCATATGTCTGGACAGTGTGACCCTCTAGTGTTTCCAGGTTAGTTGAGGGAGAGGTGTTCCTAGATGTCTATGAGGTTTACTCCTGAGAGCTATCTTTCGAGGTGGTTGTTTGGGATCCCTCTTTTATTCGGTTCTAGTTTATATTCTTGAGGGAGAGAATAGTTTGAGTGGTATCTGATGTAATGGCCTGGACCCACCTGGTCCTTTACATTGCAAAAACATGGCTCCAACATGAGGGTGGCACCATGACGGTGGCACCATAAGGGTTCCACCGTGACGGTGGCACTGTAAGGGTGGAACAATGAGAGTGGCACCGGTCATAGTGGCACCGTGAGGGTGGGACCATGACAGTGGCACCCTAAGGGTGACACGGTGACGGTGGCACTGTAAGGGTGACACCGTGATGGGGGCACTGTGAGGGTGGAACTGTGTCCTCACTAAGCGGTCTTCATTCTTTCCTAGTTCCCATGTTTTCCGCTCCCACAATATATCTTTTGACATAAATATGATTTAACGCCCCACTTCCAATTCCATTTAAAGGCATAAATAATATCTAAAATCACCCATGAGTCGGGAAACACATAACTTACCAAAACATGTGGTTTTTCCTCGGTGTCACACCCTTCCCCGTACCTTCTAGATTTTCCCCTATTATGCGTTTCCTTTTGGTTAAATAAAATTGGTTAACACATAGTCGTTAAGAGCACCTCTCTGAGGAGAATTGTAAAATGACAATTAATTCCATCATGCGTAACCACCCAACCACGTGGTGAAACCACGATCCGACTTTATAGCTGTTCAAAATTACATATCCCGTAATAACGAGATCTCATCTATATATAACGCAAGAAATTCCTTCTTCTTCCCCTTGGCTAGTTTCCTTTAAATCCTTGTGCATTTGGAGTTCCCCTTCCCGAGGCAGGTGGTGCACCTGTGCTGGAGCCTTTCTGCTCACCCTTGGAGTCCCCGACATTCCTCCCCTACAAATCATGCATCCCTAGTTATTGGTGCGTAGAGAAGAACTTTGATCATTGATCTAACAAGTATGGATTTCCCTTTGTCTCTCCTTACTGTGTATCATGCAGGGTGTGTATGCCACTGTTTCTATGGGAATAGATGAAACCAAACCTTAACAAAGATAATAAGAAGATTGTTAAATAATTATGGGGTGTGTTTGACAATTCTTCTATACTCTTTTATAATTGCTATATGTTGTGAAATTTGTGAGCTTAGGCTCACTGAAAATCATGACCGATGGTGGTCTTTCCATGCGCACTAATGAACCGTTGTCTTCTATGATGATTAAATGACTGTCACATGAAAATTAGTTAATCACCTAAACTCGATTGGTTAAATGGATACCCAGTGAACATCAATCCTTGTGTGGTCACCCCAATTAATCAACAGAAATAAGAACCCAATGAATGATGTGCTTGAACATGGAAGTTTCCCTACTCTGTTTTGGTAGTATGTGTGTTGTTCTATTTGATGTTTCTGTGGAGATGTGGATGGGGGTGGGATCCTCTGTTGTGGAATAGTTGTTGGTTGTGAATCTGAAGCTGTGTGGGGCTGTATCTCTAGGCATGGTTTTGTTCTAGTACATTGAGGGATCTCACAGATCCCTTTGTCGGTGTGACTTTACAAGAGAACCAAGTGTGAATGATTAAATATCTATTTGGGTGTTTCCATTTCACCGGATTGTGGTTATGCCTTTTAGTTGCCCAGTAGCATATAATTTACTTAAATGGGATCACATGAACATGAAACCAAGAATGGGATCAATGGGGAATTGTTTTCCAGAATGAGTGGTGACATGGTCGTGGGTTTGTTGTTTCTTGTGAATGAATAGTAACGAGGGTGTTGGTGCTTAAGTGGGTTTGGGACTCCTAGGTTGGGATGAGTGCTTGAAATATATATTATATAATTGTAGTTCTTATGTTTCTTATTTGTGCCCCACCTAATTTGAGCACCTAGTACCGAACACCCCTATTTCATGGGGGAGGGTGTTTTTCCCAACACTCCTATGAGTGGATGGTTATTAGCTCCTTTTCTGCTCCCTTTCCTGAATAGATAAAGACTCTTAGGGAAGGCTATGATGGCCTGAGGTCCATTATAGACCAAGATTCTTCATGAAGGTTAGTTGTGGTGGTTGGCCCAGGTGTCTTCAGACAGGTTATTTTCCAAGAGTCTTTGGGATGAGGCTCAGGTGTCATCGGGCGTGGCAATAGTTGTTCTGGCCCAGGTGTTTGTGGGTGTGGTTATGGGTGGTTGTTGTGGCCCAGGTGTTTGCAGGCATGAAGAGTGGTAGTGATGACTCAGATGTGTACGGGCAGGGAGTGGCAGTGGGACTACAGTGAGAATGTCGGGAGTGGTTTGATGAATAGGATGTCTTTAATAACTAGTGGGAAAGTGGAACAGGGTAACCAAATATCGATTTTCTATTACTATACATTACATGACTTGCGTTATTTGGGCAGTGTGACTCGGTGAGTCTTTGGTGGATAGTTTTCCTTACTAGGTGTTTGGGTTATCTCTTTTCTCACGAGGCATTAGAATGCCTCCCTACTTTTGCACGAAAGATTTTTGTTTTCCCTACTGAGTATACATGTATTCTCAGCCTACATATATAAATCATTTTTCATGTACCCAAGAGGACTTTGGGGATCGTGTAAGGTCATACTAGTTCAGACATTGGTACTGTTGTTGTTTCTATTTTTTTATTTATTTTGGTACTTCTTTTTTTGTGGTTTTCAATTACTTTTGTATCATTTACTTTTTGAACATGCATATAAGAATGGTTTGTTATGGCTTTACCTGTACTTGCACTTTTGGTGTTGTTGGGATTTACTATCTTTTCTCCTGATCCTATTAAATAGAAAGGGAAATTCCTTCCATATTTTCTTTGATTATATACCTTTGGTTCTAGTCACCACTCCGGGACCTATTAAAGGTGGGTCTCGGGGGTCATTATCTCTCCTTCAACTTGAAGAAGGAAGGGTCAGGGAACCTGTTTTCCCATCTCTCATCTTGGTGAAGGTGAGTTGTGAAAATATTAATAATGAAATATATAAGGATTATATTTAAGTAATTTTTCATTTATGATTTGAATTAAAATTTTGAACGATACTAATGACCAAGAATATTTATTTATTTTCATGTTGAGATTCTTAGAGATAATTGGATTGAGTGAAATATAACACTTAATATCACGACCCATACCCTAGGGCCTGTGCAATGACTACCCAAAGCCCTCTATCCATTGGCCATAGGGTGGTGAATAGTACTAGAAAGGCATATCCCAAAAAGGATAGGCATTTATTTTAAACATGTGCACACACACTCCCAACCACATTCCATCACACTAAGAGGAGAAATAAGTATAAAACTAAAACAAAGCTGAGTTCATGTAAAAGTTAATGTATGTCGTTAATAATACAACCCCAACAAGTAACTGAAAATAGTAATGTACAAAAGAAGACATTGATGTAAATAAATTGAAAATCCCACATGATCACGAGAGTACTAAAGCTACTGGAAATAAATGTAGTATGTCATGCACAACCAGTTATACTAGGCCCCCCAATTTCCTCGACCACCACGTCCATCATTGTGATATCTATTAGTCCCATACCCCTGACCACCTATATTGAAACATCAATCATCTCCACCAGACACAACACGTGTGGGTGAAGCCCATATAAGGGTGATTATAATAATACATAGTAGAGGCCATGAGACCCCCGAAGGTATCTCTGTAATCCACAAATGAAAACACCAAAAAAGCACCATATAGATAACAACACCAAGAAACACCTCGACCACATAGAACAAAGTGAAATACATATCTCACAATAGGTCTATTATAGGGTAGTGGGTGTATCATCATCCTTCGTATCCTTGAACTACTCGACAACTAGGGAAATTCGCCAATATCAAGTACAGTGAGTCTACTAGGACACACATAGCTGCTTCCCACAAACATTGGACTATTGTGGTAGTCATCCCTAATTAGTACCATGAGCATGCAAGGTCAGACTAAGTCACTCCCCACTGTGGGGATTTCGGATCACATAGAGTAGCTTCCCACCATGGCCGAATTGAGGTACTCCTCATGTCGAGTTCCACAGAATTGTTGGGTCATAGAGATCCACTCCCCACTATGGGCCAATTGGGTCACACAGAGACACTTCCCATAGGACCATCATCGAGCAGTCATTAGGTCATATCCAACCACATGGTTCTGTAAATTGCATGCTTGGGAGAACAACTGCTCTAGTCATTCGTCACATCTATATTTCTATTCAAGTCATAAAAATTCATTCCTAAATATCATACTCATCAATAGGTTCCCAACATCTCAAACAACTCTTCAATATGAGGCACAATTTTCATGATACAAGTGTTCTAGTACACATGGGGCCGGTTGCGATGGGGCCCAGTCCGACAAGGTCGAACCGGCCTAACCAACTCAACCATGGGGTCACACATACCATCATTTAATAATAAAAAATTGACCAAAACTTGTTTGGGTCAGGGTCTGTCTGATTCGGCTTGGCAAGTGGGCCAGGCCCAATAGGGCTTACTAGGCTTGGCCCCATTTTGCTGAGGGTCTAGCTCACCGGGTTGCCTGACGAACCGGTGTAGTCCAACCCGTGCCAATGGGTGTGGGTCCAACCTTCCAGCGTGGTTCCAACCCACTGGATATGTGTCCGACTTGCTGGTGCGGGTTTATCCCACTAGGCAAAAGGATGGCCCACTGAGCGCAGAACTGGCCCGACCCATTGGGGGCTCCGGCTGCCATCAAAGGACCGACTGTTTGAGAGGTTGGTGGTGCACCGCCTGTCCATGAAGCAGAGACTAGCCACTTCTAGACCCCTTATCACCATGTGACTCTACGAGGCCTTCACCAATATCCAGAATTGATGGACGGTGGATCGTCCAGCCAACAGGGTGGCCTGGACGGAGGTCACCTCCCTTCACGCAGCTCCCACTACCTACGACTATCACTGCAACTATCACAAGCATACCAGAAGGATGTTTACGAGACTAGTGAACATGATCCAGTGGACCTTTCTCCATGTCTACTATCTTCTGTAGTTTCCTTCTTCCCCACAATGGTCTCATTTCAGCCTTGTTATCGATTCAGACTATCTGCTCACCAAAGGACACATGAGGTGGGGGGGGGGGGTCTGCCTTTTTTGTGTCAACCCATTCCCTCCGCATTTGGTGTCTTAGACAGGGGATGGAACAAGAATGTTTCTTAATCCTATCATGTGATAAACATAATCCCGAATAATAAATACCCAAGAAAAGCCACCCTTCTGCATAAACACATGAACCATGAATCAACATGTTCTTCCATTGATCCATGTTCATTGTTTAATGAAAAATAATAATTTGGAAGAAATATGAAATAATTCTCAACCTCCTCCATAATTTTCATTCGATTCAGAAGTGATCGACATCAAGAGTTAAAGGCATCGACATCATCACATCTGGCTCTGTTCATCGAGGGTGTGTCGAGACGATGAAGTTTCAATTTCATTCTTCATCATTCCTTATTAGAGAGTAATTCTGTTGAATATTCATTAGAGAGTCTCCAGGTTTTAATTCCATCATCATTAAAGCATTATACAAATAAATGTAAATCACGATGCATAGTTTTAGTTATGTTGTGATGTTGCATCATTACATTGCATGATACATGTCATTAATGATCATCAATAAATTTCCATGTTGCGCCACATCAATGTACCACATTTTTGTCGCATCTCCACTGATCAGATGACAAAATAAAATAAAATAACTTTTTTAGTGATTTTAATTTTCTCCACAATTTCAGAAAATAATAATTTCCATCCGGCCCTTGGCGACCGAAGTTAAGTCCATTCTCGACAAATCTAGGCTTTTCATGTTTAAATATTCCCTTGATGTTTTTTAATATGAGCACATGTTCAAAATATTTTAAACCCCACACGGGTGTTTTCTGAACGTACCTAAAAAATGTTCATAATTTCATTCCGGGCTCTCTATGCTTCCAGATCACGTGACATTGAATTTCTTGGTCTTGAAATAATTCCATATAATAAAAAATTACAATGTATTTCTGTTGCATTACATTCTACCTACCATATAGATTTATGTTCCAAAAATAGAAAAAAAACCTAAAAAAATATATGTGGGGTAATGAGCATGAATCTAAGCCTCCTGCTCCTATGTGATCTCTTGGAGATTCTTATGTTTCCACCTAACTCACACAATATCAATCATCTACCCACATAGAACCATCTCTTGTAGATCCTCTATCTCCACCGAAAACTCCGCAAATGTCTCCTCATCATCAATGTCCAACTCTCCCTATTCAGTGATGTGTGATTGATCATGTACGTACCTCCTCAGGTGAAACACATGGAAAACGTCACACACCAAGTTCATCTGTGGGGGCTGGTCTAGGTGTTACTTCACCTCGTCAACTCTACTTAGGATATGAAAAGGTTAGATGAACCACAGAGATAGAAGGTCGCCCCGACCAATTCTACATAATCACCATCGAGGTGAGACCTTATGGAACACATGGAATCCCTCCTCAAGCACCATGGGTCTTCGTCTCCTATTGGAATAATACTTCTTCCTTCTCTGTGTAGTCCTCATCCGCTCCTGTATGATCTGCACCTTCTTGGTGGTAGCCCTTACCAACTCCAAACCCATGACTGCCGACTACCTTGGGTATTTCCATCATATGGGTGATTTGCAAGGCCACCCATAAAAGGCCTCTAATGATTACATTCCTATGGTGGAGTGATGGGTTTTGTTTTATGAGAACTCCACCAAAGGTAGGTGGTCCTCCAAAATGTGACCAATGTCAACCATGCATGAACAATGTGTGTCCTCCATGGTATGTATGGTAAGCTCTGTCTGACCATCAATCTAAGGATGAAAATATATGTTCAGCGTAGATGTGTCCCAAAAACCACATGTAATCCCTTCCACAACTGGGATGTAATGTGGGATTCATGATTTGAGACAATCGTTGAAGGCACCTCGTAAAGCCGCACTATCTCTTGGATGAAGAGGCATCCCAATCCCTCTACTAGTCCCAGCTCTTGGATTGGTAGGAAGTGAGATGACATGGTGAGTCATTCAACGATCACCCAAATAGAATCATGGCCTCTGTACATATGTGGTAACCTCATGAAGAAGTCATTCAAGATTCCATACCACTTTAAATCCTGTAGCTAAAGTGGTTGTGTCATGCTTGTTCTAACATGATGATTGGCCATCACTTGCAGAAAGTGAGGCACCATGAAACAAACTTGGTAACTATTCACTTCATTCTTGGTAACCAGTACTGATATAGGAGGTTCTAGTACATCTTCAACTCTCATGAATTTTACCGTAAAATGGTATATTTGGAACTCCCTCAATATCTCTTTCTGCCACATCACCTGTACTACGGTGTGCCCTATGAAAAGGATAGCATGCTCCCCACCTATCTAAAATCCATCAGGAGCCCATACCAAGGATAACTGAGAACATCATGCCTCATAGTCAAAATCCACATGTTGTACCTCCATGACTCACTATAAGAGTGTTGGAGTAACAATCATCGGCTGAAGGTAATATCCTCCATAATCATCTAAATAGGATATGACCATTGAGGCTAACTACTGTGTCTCCTCACTCAGCATCTACAAAACTATCCTCCCAGTGAGTGTGTCTCCCACCATGTTCCCCTTCATAGGATTATAGACGGTCTCAATGTCATAGTTCTGGAATAACTATAGCCATTACTGATATCTCAATTTCATTTCGTTCTATGAAAAGATACACCCATGACTCTTATGGTCGGAGTAAACTATAAACCAACCCCCCATCAAGTAGTTTCGCCACATATTAATGGAAAATTTCCACTACTGCTAAATTTAGGTCATGGGATACATTGTTCTTCTCATGCCTCCCCAACTACTGGGAGAATTATGTGATCAATTTTTTCACCTATATCAGGACACAATCCTGTCCTATCATTGATGCATCATATTAATCTATAGACCAAACTCCCTCCTTTTGTAGTCTCAAGATTGGGGCACTAGTCGGTCTATGCCTCAACTTCTGGAAACACTGCTGACAATTCTCCATCCACATGAAGGGTTTTAAAATTCATGTCAATGTTGATAATAGTGCTGCTATTGTGGAGAAGTCGAGAACAAATCTCTGATAGTAACCAGCCAATCCCAATAATCTCTACACCTCAATCATGATCATTTGTGACTCCCAAGAAAGAATTGCATCTATCTTCACTAGATCTACCAAAAAATTATCCTCTAAGATGATGTGTCCCAGTAAGTGGACCTCTCGAATATAGAACATAAACTTCGAGAGCAGACCATAATGCTGGTTCACTCAGAGTGTATCCACAATTATCCACATGTGACTAGAATTCTCCTATTCTAATGTAGAGTATCCCAAGATGTCATTGATGAAGACCATGTCGAACCAGTCATGGTAGGGCTTGATGATCCTGTTAATGAGGTCCATGATACAACATCATGAGTCAAATCATATAAATCCTCAGCTGTTGAAGAACTCCTCCCCAATCAAGTAAAATGGACTTCCTTATTCACAAAAAGCCGCTTCCCACTAACCTTGGACTGCAGGGGTACTCACCCCCAATGAGTATCATGGGTATGTCGGTTCACACAGAGTTACTCACCACTATGGGCCTCTTGGGTCACACATAGCCTCTTCCCACTTTGGCTAAACTGGAGTACTCTTCCGGTCGAGTACCATCTGTATTCTAGGTCACATAGAGTCTCTCCCCACCTTGTTCCTTTTAGGTCACATAGATTAGCTTACCATTGGGCCATCATTGAGCAGTTATCAAGTCTCAGACAACTGTAGGGTTCTGTAAATATCACTCTTAGGTGAACCGATACTAAATCCAATCGTAGCATATATATTTACATTAACATAAAAGAAAAGCATTCCAAAGTATCTTCCTCATAAATTGGGTCCTAAATCTGCAAATGGCTCATCAATCAGACATGTGGTTTGCATGATACAAGCATTATAGTAAACAAGGGGTTAGTTGTGACTGGGCCCTGTATGATCTGGTCGAACCGACCTGACCAACTAGGACCAGGGGTCACACATACCCCTATTTAATTACATAGACCCAACCTGAACTGGTTTGTGTTGGGGTCGATAAGGTATGACCTAGATAGTGGCCCAAGCTGAATCGGCCTCACTAGAACCTACCTGGTTTAGCCAAGGGTCCCGCCCGCTGGGTTTCCCAGTGAGCTGGTCTAGTCTGACCCAACCCGAAGGGAACGTGTTCGCCTTGCCAGCTTGGGTCCAGCCAATTTTGTGTGGGTCCGGTCTTCTGGCATTGATCTGATCAGCCAGCCAGGGACCGTCTAGTGGTGCACTACCGGGCCGGGACGCAACAACCAACCTCGTCTGGGCCCCTCTACCCTGCAAGTTTCCACGAAGCCTCCACCTCCAACCATGTTCAACAGATTTTGGACCATTCAAAAAAATGGGTGGCTCAGATATGGGCCATCTTCCTTCACAAAGTTCCCACTTACCACAGTAGAACACCGATAGGTGTGTCCCCTCCCCCACTAGTCGTCGGCACTGCCACCATCGACATGATGTTTAGAGGACCACCTAACCCACTCTAGGGGTCCTTTCTTTGCGTTTTCTATTCCAAAAAACCTCTTGGGTATCATTCTTAATGATGAAGGTCTCATTTCTACCTTTCCCTCAATTGGGATTATCCGTCCCCAGCGTCACAATGTGGAGGGGTCTCCGTCTTTGTTTTTGTCAGCCTACACCCTTTGATTAGAGGTTTTAAATAAGGGAAGGCTCAAGGATGTTAGTTAAATCATATAAAGTGATAAATATAATCTTGGATAATATATCTCCATGAATATAAAACCTCCCACATAAACACATTAACCATAGATTAACCTTTTTTTGGTTGATCTGGGTATGTTGTTTCTGGAAAGAGATGAATGGGGAAGAACTTTGAAATAAAACACAAACCCCTAACTCATTTTGATTTGATACTGATGTGTTTGTCCTTGAGAGTTAAAGGAATCAATGACATCACTTCTAGATTTGTTCTTCGATGGTGTGTCGAAGACTATGATGTTTCTTCAGCATTATTAGTCAGTAGTCATTAGATATTAATTTCATTGGATATTTTTCAGAGAGTTTCTAAGGTTTAATTTCATTATCTCCATTGTGTTATAAAAATAAATGTAAATCACATCATAGCATTTTATGCACACTGTGATATCACGTTGTTATGCTGTGTGATATGGGCCATTAATGAGGCTCACTAATGTGCCCCATCATTGTGTCTCCACTGCATAGTAGTGTCGCTACGTCACCACTCGTCATAAGAAAAATGAAAATAAAATAACTTTTTAGTGTTACTTTATTATTTTATGAAAATTCCAAAAAAAAACTATTCTGTTTGGCCCCTGTCAGTGTATGTTACATGAATTCTAGTTTAATCCCAGCATTGCGAGTTTAACAGTTCCCTATGAATTTTTTAAAAAGAGCACCTATTCAAAAGATAGAAAAATTGGCTCGCACGTTTACTGAGCATACCTAAAAAAGTTAAAAAACTTATTCTGGGATCTTCGACCTCATAATCACGTGTCATAGAATTTCATAGTCCCAAAGTATTACATAGAATAAAAACAATTACATGAAATTTACAAGGCATTACAGTTAACATGTTTCAGATGTTGAGATAATGATGTTGGGATAAATAAATTATTGATATGGATAATATAATCGAATAATAATAACTTCCTCGGAATTGATAAATGATTTATTTAATCTATGGTTTATTCTCAGTTTGATAGAGTCAACATAATTTTCTAATTATGTAATATATACTATAATGTATGTTTTATTTAATGAATAGGTGAGAAAATATTTTTTAGATATGTTTTGATGGTAATAAAAGATTTTACCATGTTTTAGTATAATTCATGATAGATCTACATACATGTTAGATATGTGATGATTATGATCTAATTAATGTTTTTTGAAGATCAATGGTATGTTTATTTGGTAACGTCAGTGACCAAATTTGTAATGTTTTGGATCAAAACATATGAATGGTTCAGAAGTATAACTATTTTTGAAATGGTTTTATTTCAACATTGTATGAGGTTATATAGACTAATTTAGCTCCCCAACATATAGAGATTTATGTATATTGGATGATCTATCCTTAATTTCTTTATAATAATAAAAAATGATATAATAAATGACTTATAATTCTATTATGTGTATTATGATCAGGTAAAAGTGAATTTCATTGCATTTTCTAAAGAAACTCATTTTTGGATCATCATTTCAGAGAGTAAGGGATAAATTAAAGGTCAATAGAATGATGACATTATTCATATGAAATAGAAATATATTATGTAAGTATATTTAAAAAGATTCTTAGATAATAAAATAATTATTCATCTTTTGCAAAATGCTGTTGAAATAAAAATTGTATCCTATTACATTTATATCAAAGGAATTATATGGTATTTTAGATCATCATAAATTTATGGTATTGGGCCCATAATATTCCCATGATCATTCACTTACATAGGTAAATGATCTAAAACACTATTTATAATTACTTATTCCTTTATTCCATGACCACATATTCACTTGCAACCAATTTTCTCACACTTGGAAACCTACTTCTATGTTATTCCATATGGCCATCATACTTCCCATTCACTCTTATTAAGAGTATGGTTTTGTAACTCTTTTATGATGGGATTTTTTCAAAAGTGGAGTTTGAAAATATCAAAACATTGATTATAGATATCATGTTCAAATTTCTATTATTCAATTTAAAAAATGTTAGAAGAATGTAACAACAAAAAATTGAAAAATAAAAATACTATATTCAATAACGTATATGACAGAGAGCACCAAGAATAAAATGAAATATAACATCCTAAAACGTTATAATATATTTATTTGAAAATAAATTTAATCTAAATTTAGATCTCATTACATTAATAAAAATGTATATATTGAGATCAATACGAAAATGATTATCTCTGATTTCTTACAATACACACAATACAAAATTTCCAAGAACAATAACATACAATTAATATTATAATTTAACATCATAGTTATAACCATAACATTGAAATGAATTTTATGAATATTATTAATTAACATATGAATGTTTATATATTACACATATTTTTTAGATATAAATAAACCATTTATCATTTAAAATAAAAGGTATTGTTTTCTGAAAAATAATTTTTTTAAAACTCTAGCTAATTTTTCTTTAAATAGATAATTTAATATAAAATTTTAACATTTTAAAAATATTTATTTGAAAGAGAAATATAATTTTATTAATTATAAAACAAAAATTATTTTACGATTTGTTTTTTATATTATTATAAGATGTTTTATTTTTTTGATGAAAAATGAAAAATACACAATTTAAATTGAAAACAGGGTTTAATTTAAATAATTTGTTGGGATACATAATATTTTTATAATATTTTAACGTAAAATTACAATAAATTGATATAAATTTCTTCAATTTCAGTTAATGATATCATTTTATTGTTTTATCATAAAAAAATTATAATCATTTGATTATTTTTTCTTTAAAACAGAAGTTTCTCTTCGAGTGAGAGGGTTTAATTTTAAATTAAATTACATCATTAGTATGAGTTGGATTTTGAAAAACATAATAAATATTTGGAATAATAATAATATATATTATATTATAAGTTCAGATAATTTTTTACCAACATTATTAGGGATAATACTTAAAAACGTTTACCATGATTAAGGTAAAAACTTGTTTCTTGTGTGGGGGGTAAACATAACAGATTATTGGTAAAATGACCAACCAAATTATCAAACACCTATTTTATTGATATATTTATACCATTATCAGGTGAATATATATTTCTATGAGTTATGGGGATAATATTTCATTAAATTGACAAATATAATAACATAAGTAAAGAAAAAGAATAAAATCATGCATTGAATTTCTATAATGAATTTTTATAGAGAAAAAACATCATAGGATACGTTAAAAATATTATTTAAAAAAAAAAATTAATTTATATATCTGGATAAATTGTTATAATATTTTTAAAAAAGAAATAATTACATAAATTTTTCATGAAACGCGAATGTAATAATTATTTAGTTAATAATTAACCAGAATAAATAAATAAATATTAAAAGTGATGTAAATTGAATCAATTATTATCTAATGTTAATTTTTTCCAAGTTTATATTATTTTAAATATATTTTATCAAAATATATATAATTCCAACATTGTATTAAAATTATTAAATTCAATTGGAATGAATATTGTGTAAATTGACATTAATGATATTTTGTAATAAATGAAATTTTATTAAATGAATAGTTTTTAAAAAAAATATTATATTCATACAATTTATTCTTAAAATGTTAATTAATTTCAAATATGATCCATTAATGTATCAATATTTCTTTTATAATGAATTTATTTATTGGTAAATATTAAAAACTATATTAGCCTGGTTAAGGTTAAACGTTTTTTTCACATTACATGTCTTTGTATTAAACATAATTTTACACAAACATAGGTTTTTTATTTTTTATTTTTTATTTGATATTTAAAATATCTTGGTCCAAAGTTTCTCATAATTATAAATATAATTTAGTCTTAAATGATAAACTAACTACTTTTTAAAACTAGATGACATATTGAGAATAAAAAAATTATAAAAGTAGGAAAATATAGAAGTTACTTTAAAACTATTTAAAACATGTATTTTAATGAATTATAGAGGCTATTGTGTAAAAATTGAACCCTACCATCAATTACAATTAAGGGTTTCATTCTCATGGGGTATGGTATTGCTCCACATTGAGAATACATTTTAACATTTTTAATAATCCCCCTACTCCACAACTATAAATGGGAAAAACAATCCCCCATTATTCGCACCTCTAAATCCATTTAGCACAAATAAAAACATCCCAAATAAATTATAAAATTACCTTCCATAATATTGGATTCATTATTTTTTTCATAGGTCCAACATAGGAGGGATTTGGTTCAAATTAAAGGATAGAAACTAAAGAAGCGGTAACATCAATTAATGAGTTTAATTATTTTCCTTCTTTATTTACCTCATTCAAATATTATTAACTTTTGATGATATAATGAAATCAATATATTCCATATAATGGAAAGTTCTTATCATATAATAATGATATACAACTATCTAAACATCTATCAAATGGTTTATAAAGTCAACATTCACGTGTATATTAGACGACCTCCTCATGAACAGTTCTCGTTCATTTTTACATTACTACCTTTCCTAGTTAGGAATTAGGATATATATAAATTATATATATTTATATATGATATATATAAAAATAATATACCTATTAATTAATAACATCATATATACCTTATAAATTCCATTCTATATAAGACATTATAATTCAATCTTGAGTAAGACAGAATACCGCCTCACGAAGTGATGTGATTCATCTTTCCCTAATTCTCTACATGTAAGGATATATAGAATAATGTTATCTTTATATGTGATTTACCTAAAATAATTATATTATTCCTAAAAATTACATCTTTCTATAATGATAATATATTTTTTTGGTATTTTACACTTAAATATGATAACATTATTCATGTTCACGTGCACTGTCATCTTCACAAAATGACATCTATCACAGTTCATAATCACACCATAGTAATGATAGATATAAGTATAAATAATGAAATAATATGGTATATAGATAATTATTATAGTTGGGTGATAATAATTTATTTCTAATACTCTTTCCACAATGATAATTTAAAAATGGAGAACATTATGCACGCAAGTGTACAACCTACCATCTCCGTGATCATAACATAGTTTAATGTTCATAATCGTTATTGATAAATATTTTAAAAAATATAATGGAATTATAAATATTATTATTATATAGTTATTAGTTTCATATAGATGATGAATCTACATTATATGTGATGTAATTGGATGTTTTATAATGAATCATTCATGAAACAATAGGGAAATTAACACATACAACAATTAAAATAATAAAATATATTATTGAATGAGTGATAAGATTTTATAAAATGTAGTATATGATATTATAAATATTAATATGGGTTCATTATGAATTAATAACATGTTTAAAACCACTATACAGGTGGTTAAATAACATTCACCGAAAATAAAGCATGAGGTAAGGGATTTCGCCTCAATTTATATTACAGTATTCATTATTTTTAATTAAGTGATAATTCACTTTTAAGTGTTTTATATACATCCCCATTGACATAAAATATCATTTTTCTTTCATATATAAAGGTATATTATGTGTCACATTGAATTACTTCATCCAAAGGTATTTTAGTTGAACATTCCAAAGTGGTAAATGTTATTCTCAATCTCACATTCTTTTGTGATTGATATCCTTATATAGAAGAAATCAAATTAATGATAATTTTTCATTGGGAATTAAATTTATATTAAATAGAAATATTATTTTATGATATATAATAGTGTTTTCTAAACTATATAAAAGTTTTACATATGGTGTTTACATCAATATATTATATTGGAAAATATTAATAAATTTGTATTATTTACTAAACATAGATATTTTATGCCATGGAAATTTGCTTATTAATTAAATCAACTACAATATATATGAGTAATTATTTATACACATACTGATTTGTGGGACATAGTATTATATATACCCCAGTTTCATTAGGATTTATTCATATAGAAAATTAATTATGAAATCATTAAAAGAGTTTTTACCTATTGTTTAAAAAATATTATGAAATTCAATGATAGTACATGTATCATGTGCTGTAGATATTTATTACAATAATTTATCATATCCTTCAAAAAGGGTTGAATTATTATTTTCCATTATATTTTCATTATGATATTATCTGTTTATGCATTTCATTTTGACCGAATTTATTAAATTTCATGTGTTTCCAATTATTTACATTTTTATATTTATTATGCCTTATCAAGTTATTTAAATGGAATGTGTTATCAATTATTTACCTTATAATGTTGATTATTCTTACTAATAAATTATAACATAGCTTTACTTAACACTTACTAATCATTTTAACTCATCATTTTTTTGTTTCATTCCTTAAGATTCCATTTAGTTTAAAGTGACTGATATGAAAGGGTATTCCAGATGGAATAATTTTATTCTGGACAAAAATAATTTTGAAATGTTCTATTTCAATTTTAATTTATGAACAAGTTATTTATGTAGTTTATAAAGAATAGTAATCTATTTATACCTCCAAGAGTTGATTATTAATATCTTATGCCTATATAATAAAGAAATATTTGGTTCCAGGTTACTGGAATCGGGGTTTCTACATTATTTAAATTTATAAAATATTTTTTCATAATTTATGTAGAGAAATTTCCATCCCCAAATCATAAAATTAGGAGATAACCATCACTTTCAATAAAAATATAGTAATTTTATCAAGTGGTTATTTTATACTATATGTTTCATATAAATTAATCTACAAGGAAAACCTAATATATTTAGTGATTCATTTATTATAAAATATCAACGTGATATTTTATACCCTTTATAATATTTTTTTTGGAAATTCAATCATTATATTATATAAAATTGTGGATAATTCTTCATAATCACATCCTATGGTTCCCACATTTCTTCTTATAAATTTTGGTTTTTACAAAAAAATTGGACTAGAAGATTGCTATGATTTCATAGACATTTCTTTATAAGATCCATAATTTTGACTAGTTTCTACTCATAAGATATATCATTATCATGTAGTACGACCCTTTTATTATTTACAAGTGAATGATATGGTATCTACTTCCTTATAAGTTATACAAGGCACACATCATAATCTTGATGGATATTTAGTTGATGTTCCAAACAATCATCTTTCACTTCCTTCAAAATATCATAATTTTTTGTCAAAGAGATATCCATGGTAACACTATTATAAAAACATTGAAATATATAAAAAAATAAAAAATTTAAACAAACATTTTATGTTTATAATGGGATTCCATAATGTGTGGTTGAATATATCTATCCTTCCATACAATTTCCTCATCAAAATGAGATCCCTATAGATTTATGTCCCCATCTTCATTATTGAACATTGGAGTTCTAAACATTATTCTGTATATGTATTCATGAATATCTATCTAAACTATAATGTGGATGTTATTATTATATAAAAAATCAACAGGGCATAGGTTTTGATCAATGAATGTTTTTTAATATAGTGGAAAAGATAACTACAAATCCACATGGATTTGAATGTTTCCCTTAAAATAGATGTCTATATATCTATTATAATAAGTATGGAAATAGAACATTGAAACCATATCATGTTGTAGAATTCAGTAGATCATTGAGGTAAACCTTATAGCATTGTTAGATATAATGAAATGGGGAATTTCATGAAACCTTACAACATTGTTATTTTACATTTTATAGAATTGATCAGGGGATAAATCTTTTCTACTGGATATGAATTGGAATGTATTTTTATTATTATAAAATAAAATCCAATTTACAATATGTTGTATAGACGTTTTGGGAAATAAAACAGCACAATCAATGGAGAAATTTTATAATTTACATTCTAGTATAAGTAATGTTTGTAAGATCTCCATGTCCTGCATATCTCAAAATTAACTTATCCAAATACTCATCATCCTGATACATCCCCTATAATAACCCTTTTATTTTCATCCCAAAAACCACTCTTTTAAATCACTATACAACTTTGTACATCTAATAAGAATAGAAAATGATAAATTTTTAGATTCACCAAATATCTCATTATTAAATTAATTCACTAATGAGACATATATTAGGTTATTAAAACTTGAAAATCCCTGAATATTAAATATAAAATCATTAACATTTCACAAATTCATTATTTGTTCCAGGTCATCCTTCCACACCTCTTTAATTATCAGATGCATAGATGGGGGAACATTCATTAATGAAATAAATATTTTGAACCATTTATTTAGGATTTCATTTAACTGTATCTATTGATCAATATTTATTAGATACGATACAATATTAATCATATAAAAAAAGTTCCTTTTGAATCAACTAATCTACCACCATGTTCATCTTCCTAGGGTGGTAATGTAATGAGTAATTATAATCATGAATAAATTCTAACCATATTCTCCAAAATTTAATCAAGTGTTTCAATTTAATTGTATTATTCATTCCTCTATGATCCACATATATTCAAAACCTTTCCACATAATTATAATTTACTTGTATATTCAACAAAAAATTCAACACATCAAACACTGGATCATTAGAATGGAAATTATTCTCATGCATTCTTAGTTGGTATCATGAATATTATATCAAATATAACATTCTACAATAGTATATAGCCTGGAATATTATTTTATGCATCACTGCAGATCAAAAATACATGGTCATTAAAATTTTCTATGTTCATAGTTGTACTGATAAACCATCTCTTCAACAACATAAAATTATATTATTCTTCATCATTCTGTAAGTTCATACCCCCTTCCAAGAAAACATAGTGAGTGGACTAGATAGGGGTGATTAATCTCTCATAATGTTCTTTTAATTTCCATCCATATGAACAAAAAATATATATTATAGAAAGAGTTCTAAATCTGGGAAATTGATCAATGAAATCTATATTTAAAGGGTCTATTAAATTGTACTCACATGAGATTATACTTCCAATAAATGAATCTTTAGATTTTGAAAATCCAAATTTTATTAATTTTTATATACATATTTTTATTCCATTATGGTATTTACTAAAATTATCATGTATATTCATGATTTCTCTTAATATAGAAATAAATAATAGCATTATTTTTAATGGCTAACAAAAACAACACAAGTTAACATATAAATATAGTATTCATTAAATCTATAAAGATAACTATGGAAGCTGTCAGTCTAAAAAAATTACAATAAAATCCTATTGACCATACATAATATTAAATATTATCATGTGTGTACACTCAATATTATATTTGAATTGATTATATCCTATATTATGTTCAATCAAAGAAGAATATTTATATTGTAATTATTGATCATGACTTTTATCGATACAATGTTGATGATACGTATTCTTGGTTGTGATATTTTTGTATTCTCAAAAAGTAATGATTAATATCTTTGATTAATCATTATTCTTATTAAAAATAACATCTATAGCCCATTTTACCCAATTAGAAATATGAAAACATATTAAGAATCACATAGAGTATCTTCTTGAATTCCCACCACTCAATTCATTTCATTTTATATATATTACTTTAAATAAGTGTAGTGAAAGGTATGAGTTTGTAGAGATTAGTAGGATGAATATGAATCTCTTATGTCTTTATATAAATTAAATTTTATATAATATGAATAACAATATTTATATTTCCTCCAAAAACATCCAAGATAAAAACGCTTTATGGATTGTAATTAAGACACATCATATTGAATTAATATCCAATCAAATTTCATCAAATCGATAAATGATCATAAGTTCATTCTGAGTATTTAATATGACTTAACATTGTTGTAAATTATTATGTGATCCAAATAAATAATGTCAATACATGAAAAAAATCTTTTTGTATTCAACTAATTGAATAATTAGATAATTTTCAAGATGCACATTCCCAAAAGATTCAATCTGATAGGAACCATAAACTTGAGATGTAATCTTCCTACCATTAAGTGTTTTCAGAATTAATTCAATGTGTAACCATTAATATTATTAATTAACATTCATATACTCATTTCCCTATATATAATAATTCAATTAAATATGATCAAATTGGACACTTCCAATATTTGACCATGAAATTTTCCACATCATCAACTACAGTTAACATAAATTTTATAACTAAAACCAAAAAACATTGTGTGAGAAACAATAATAATAGTTAGAAAGAAAATAATCATAAAAAATTTGTTTAAGTATTCATTACTCATGAATCCTTCACTCCAAATAAATGTATCCATAGTTCTAACCAATACCATATTTCGTTATCACCAATTAATGTTATTAATAATGGATTATAATGGAAATTCGAACTAACCAAATAATATTCCCTAGATGTTTCAAATGAGGTGTGATTTAAGAGGAAATTTATCTAGAATATAATAATGACAAGCGTATAAATAACAAAAAAATCATAAGTTTATTAGCCCAAGATTCATTTATTCTAAAATAATTTCTACATATAATATCTTGCCAGATATTATTTTCTATTAAACAAGATATTATATATCATAACAACACATTGGGAAATTATTCAAATGATGGGAAGGTAAGAATGTAAATACACCATTACAATTATATAAGTATGATTATTTTATGGAAATAATGTATATATATATTCATTAGTTCCACCTTTATAACCATCCATGTAAATTGGTGTTGAAATGTCAATTACAGAGATACATGGAGACTGTATGTCATCCATACACACGAGCATTGTATTTTCATTTATTTGGAATAAAATAGATAAAATATTGTTATACCATAAAATTAAAAAAATAATATACTATTGATAATACTATAGTTATTATTTTATGGTGTCTAAAAAAATATTTAGAGGAAGAGTATTAAGATATAAAATTGAAAGTGTTAATAAAGATGATTACCTTTTGTCTAGTATAATTCAATTATATCTCATATTATTGGTCCTAGTTTCGGTCATTTAAAAGGAATAAAACCTCTAGAACACGTATAATGATATATAGAGATAAAATTCCTAGGGTTTGGTTGATCTATACGACTCAATGTTGTGTACTTTAAACAGATAATGTGCATCCTTTTGTAAGTCTGTGAAGTTGAATTCATGGAATTTCATAAAGTAACAAATAAATATTAATTTTTATCTTGTAAAAATGTATAAAAATATATCAAATAAGAATATATATGAAAACGAGTATAAATCATCCCATCCAATACTTTATTGTCTTTTTAGTAATGTTTTCACCCTAATCATTTTCTTTTAACCCATGGTATTCATTTCTACAATGATCAAAAGATTAATGTTTTCTTTATTGTTAACTATAATAATATTAAAATTAAAAATAAAAATACAAAATAATTTTGATTGTTTTTTAATCATATCCAATTTATTTGGAAGATATTATTTTTCTAATATACTTAAATCATTTCAAAAAAATATTAAAAAAATGATTAATTTCATTTTTTGATGTATTAAATTATTTTTACATTATAAAAAACCTGAATAAAATAACTAGAATATATTCCTGCCCCACATCAAAATTATATAATAGTTATCTATAGAACTTATAGTATAGTATAGCCATTCATATTATCTTACATTTTTATTTTTGTAATCATATATTTAATTAATATTTTATATTAGTAAATACTATGTCATCATTTCATATATATTTATAGTAATAATTTCATAACTAAAAACTAATAATTGATTAACATGATAAAAAATAATTTTATTATTCACTTAAACATTCATAACCTATACTAATTTTTTTCTATATCACAAAATATTATTTACACTAAACCAATGTAAGTTATATTTTTGACATAATCATTCACCTAAATAATATAAAGGTGCAAATTATATCTGAATGCATAAAAATTTATTATTTTCAGGGTTTTGATGATTATGAAGAAAAACCATCCAATGAAATTATGGAATACTTTATGAAGGTTTTCAATTCCAAATCATGTTATTAATATACATAATTTTTTGATTTACCCTTATGAAGGTGACAAATATTTACTGTGTTTACAATTTTTAATGACCAAGGTTAAAAAAGAAATATTTTACCATTAGAACCTCAGGATAACAAAGTTGGAATCTATTTTTCAAAGTTCAATCTCTATAATTTTATGAATAAATATTAATATAAATTTATCAAATGAAATGGTAAATTGTATTTAAAAAAATGTTTTTTATGAATATAAATTTACTATAATCAAAATCATTAAAATTGATTATTAAAATCCAATAAAAAATATAATTATTAATAAAATTGATCATATGTCACTTATTAAAAAATAAAATATATAATTGAAAATCTAAATTACATCATTTAATGAGAAATAATCAGACAATTTGAAACATCATTATTTTCACTACTCACTGAAAAATCAGTCATTTATGAGAAATTAAAAAATTTCACTCTATGTTAATTTTGATTTGCTGATTTTCAAAATGTTATAAATTTTTTAAAATAACATTCTAAAATTGGAATAATGTAATTTTAATTTACAGAACAAAAAACCAAAAAATTCCATTTTCTAAAAAACAGATTATCAAAATATAAAATGCTTTTACATAATATTTTCAAATTATATGTTGATAATATTAAATATTATAAAAACATAACTCATATTACGCATAATTTGGTAAAAAATAATAATTCCCTTCAACATCATGTATATGCAACAAGTTTTATGTTAAATAATAATATTTTATAATTATGTCGATGTCATCTAATTTCTCAGTGTTACATGTTCATAATGATATTGATAATAGTAATAGAAATTTGCATGGTGTTAAAATTTAACCCCAAAATAAAATCATAAACTGAAAAAAAAATTATCACAAAAATGTTCAAAAAATTTAAATACCAATTTTTAAAACCCTTATTTTATAGAGGAATAATAATGCCTAATTTGAAAATAAAAATTTTAAAACATAATATTTATGAGAAATACCATATATTCATGATAAAAAACAAGGCAATCATCGGTCAAAGAATAAAATACAACCATAAGGAATAATGCTATATTATATTTACTAATAGATAGTGATAGATAATGTTTCTGAGAAAGTAAAACACTATAAAACCATAAATTATTATAGAGTGAATATATCAATAATTCATTGGAAATGATGGTAAAAGTATAAATTTTTTCATTCATTATCATTTTAATATAGTTGAGGAATTACTTTCCTATATATACTAAAAACATGAGGAAATATATTGACTATTAGAATTCTATGTTTTAATAAATTTCTTCAATAATATCTTCTTTTTCTCTTAATGATGAGTATTCAATGTAAATTTTACATGCCATAGGACTAAATAAACCTATTAACAGATCACATAATCCAAAAAATTGAATGAAAGGATATTCAAACTATAATTACTAAAACAAAAATGGTATGAAATTTTTTACAAAGAAATTAAAATAATCCTTCATATAAAGAAATGATAATTTAATATACAAAATAAATAAAAATAAAAAAATGGTTTTACAAAAAACAATAAATAACCTTATATTTCAAAAAAATTAATAACCATAACATTAATTAATCTTTAATCTTAAAATTTTATATCATTCCATTCAATATACACCTCCAAAAACATAAAACATTATTCCTATAAAATTATTTATGTTAAACCTAAATGTTTTATACAACTGCTCCCAATAAAACTTATCATTGACATTTGTGATATTAGTTTATTGTACTGTATCTTGCTTATTTTTATCTTATCTTATTTCCTTATATTTCCATATATTTTTTTTGGAAAAGTTGAAAATTCTCCCACAAATTAAGAGAAAAATTGTTGGTGTTTAGTTTGGGTAAATTGGGAGGTTGGAAAGGAGAAACTGTGCCCTCGTGATGGTGGAAATTTCCTAACCGTACGACCTTACGCACAGGCATGAGAACTCATCCTAGAAACCATGTTGCCTATCCAGGACAATAAAGAGGTAAAATTACCTTTCTACCCTTTCTTGATTTAACCCAAAATACCCCTATTTCATACCCCATTCATGATTTGTAGCTATAGTTGTATCCTATAATCTTTTTGAGCCCCTTGGAACCACAAATATTGGGAGTATTTTGTGTGGGTATTCAAGATATCATCAAGTGATACCTTCCATTCCTGATTTCTCCCTTGTTTTAGGGTCATTCTTTCCACTTTCATTGTTTATTATTTCTCAAATTGATTGGTTTCCCTAAATGGGTTTAATATTTATTCATTATATTTAATATAAATGAATATGGATATATATATTCTTTTATAGGGTACTATTTAGTCATGCTAGTGTTTTTCTAATATATTATGGCTGTTTCCATGCTTGAGTTAGGTGGTTCTGTTCTTTAGCATTATTAGAGGATTTTTGTATTCTTTTTTTATCTTCTTAAATATGTACCATGAAGTGTATTAATGGAACCGAATGTATTTTCAATAGGTCTTGATGTGTGTATTTATTTAATGATGGTTCACAAAAATAAATTAAATTTATTTCATGTGTGCTTCTTTATTAGGCTTCTCAAATGCGTTTCATATAATGTGTAACTGGTGTGAAGTCTGTTTGGAAATTCATTTGTAGTGCGTATAGATTTAAAATATATTTTCCAATGGCTAAATAAAGTTTCTTCTTTTGTAATGAAATTTCATGGGGTGTTTATGTATTTATGGTGATCTATGTGATGTGAGAAATTAAATTGAACGAAAATTGAAACCTTGGTACATAGGTTGGTTAACTAGGACTGGTACACTAATTATATCATCAAGGATAAAGACCAATTCCTTTTAGAAGGACTTAACCTATAATAATAACTAAAATTTTAGGATGATTGGAGACCACTATAACCATGGATATATTCCTATCTAGTGGCTCATGCATGGGGACAATGTGGGTAATGGTTTTCATACAATGTTTCACTGTGATATGATTTTCCTCAGATCCCACTAGTGCTTGTTCATTTATGGAATACATGTGGTGATATTTTTATGTGTTTATTACCATCATCATGAGATGAAAGTGACCATCTTTTTAAAATATAATAAACAATCATTCGATATTTTTCCCCGAAAATATTTTTTTACAAATGATTTCACTATCTTTTTCCAAAAAATTGCATGATAAGTTGTCTTATTATGTTATACCATGGAATATTTGTTTTGGTGGAATAAGACTCATATTTGGATGTCACTCTATATACACCCTTTTGTGTTTATTGATCTTATTATATTTTACTCAGAAAATTATAGAAGAATCATGTTGGTGATGGAGGATCTTATTGTCATTTGTTTAACTTTTTCTATATGTTGGTGGAGGTGGATTGAGGGGTTGACCCTCTATTCTATTAGATATGGGGTTTTATAGTTGGTACCCCCCACACTTTCTAGAATTTTTTTAGTTTTTGGTTAAGGTTGAAAATTTTTTGTCATAGAATTACAATATCCCTTTTGATTATAGATAATGATCCTTGTGGAATGTTTTATTTTTTTGGAACTGTTCATGGTTTTTTATCCTGGGAGAAATTGATTGAAATAGTGTATTATTAATACCCAGAGACTAGATGTCCACATGTTGAGATTAGGGACTCCCTTCGATCCATGGCATGGTCACAATCAGGTTTCTGGTTGTTTTGAACTCCAACATGGTTTGCATAAAAATTTTATCAAATAATGATTAGCTTTTTATTTGGTTGATGATATTTTGGAGATTTGAGATAGACTAGTGCTAGAATTTTCAGGGATTGAGGTGTTGGTTTTGAATGGGGTGTCTAGAAAAAAACTAAATAATGGGTCTTGGGTCACCATGGTGTATTTGAGATTTGGTTTGACATCATCCCAATCTGAGATATACATACTGTAGATTGTGTGTAGAAATCCTGTGGGGGTGAAATGGTTTAACTTCTCTTTTTGATAGATATGAACTTTTCTAAATTATAGAAGTTGTGGAATATATATTATTGTATATAATTTTAACAATTATTAATGGATTTTTTTATATATTTCTGTATAAAAATGCCTAATCGAAGACCTTATATGAAAAATTGGGAATAACATTGACTGAGTTCTTACACACCGGTTGATGATAGATTAGTTGAAGTTGAAGTTCGAGTTATTCAAGATTTTGGTCAAAGTGTCAAATCTGGTCTGGATTTAGTCATGCAATCTGGAAAGGTTCTAGATTGAAACAAGATAATTAATTCCTCAAATACAATTCTCCTCACTTCTAGGGTTTTACAGATCCCTAGAAGGGAGAGGAGTAGAATGAGAATATCAAAATGATATTTGGGATTCTTGATAAAACTGAGGTTGTGATGTAAAAATGTGAATCAATCTTGTTCTAATATCCCAATCAGATGTGGTGGGACATAGTGGATGGGGATGGGAATAGTTGGAATATGGGTTTCAAGGATTTCAAGGTCATGTTCAGCAAGTAATATTTTAGTGAGAACATGGATGATCTAAGACCTGGGAATTTTTTGATCTCCATAAAGGGGACCATACCATGTTGGGGTATGCCAATCATTTCACTATTATATTCCATTTCTCACACGAGGTAGATTCCAATGAGAAACTAAATGTTATATGTTTCAAAATTTATTTTTATGAACATCAAATATCAGGTAATTCTATTTATGTTAAAGATATATAATGAGGTGGTTGATCATGATTTAATGAAGGAGAACAATCCATGTGGTATATCTGTTTTTTCTGGAGTTATTTCATCATTTTTCCAAGAAAGTGGAAATTCAACTGAGAATATGAGGATGTGGGTTCAGTTTGAGTATAAGTGAGGTGTTAGTTTCCGGAATCACTTCATATGATTTTTAGATGCAAAATTAGTTATATTTCATCAGTGTAGAGAGGCAGGGAATTGCAAACATCTAGTTCATCTCAACCCGTAACTTTTGTTTAGTGTGGACATATGTGTAAATTTCATTGTTTATGTAGATACACTTGTCTATATCAGGGTGGATAAGGTTTTATTAATCTGTGATTAATTTCATCACAGTTAGATCAGTCTTGGAAGGTGGGTTTATGGTTAGGTGGTTGTGGTGATAGGGTTAGATATTCATTTAGTAAGAGTTTTCTTAATGAAGATATGCAATTCAGTTTTCATTCCCAAGAACAAGTAGATACTACGAATCGTCATTCCTACAATCATGGAATCCCTGAAATAAATGTGGGACTAGCAATAGTTTTAGGTTCAATTCTTAATGCGATGTCTATATTTGTTCTTTATTTGATACTGGTGCATATAATATTTTTCATCTTGTCTTGCAGATTTTATAATATTTTCCCATGATCTTAATATTTGTGAGATTGAGTTTACGTTTCACATATTAATAAGTGAGATTAGGGTATCATGTGTCTATTTTTTCCACTCACTATGTCAGGGGTCCTATTGGAATGGGAAATTCTTGTTTTTGATATGCACCTCTTGACTTAATCCTCGATGTGGATTGGATGGTGTGTTTATAGACACACATCAATCGTTGTTGATGATGAGTGTTTGTTTTGAATCGTGATATAAATACTCTAGGTTTTCAATGTCAATGGGATCTTTGATTTTGGACTAGACAGACCTCCACTATAGAGTTGGGTATAATTTCATTTTATATCACAACACTAATGTTGTAGTATGATGATGAAGGCATCGAGGATGGATTACCTCATGTGGTGGGTGAGATCCCAGAGGTTTTTTCAAATGAATTTTTTGGTTTTCAATCAATGTGGGATGTAGAGTTCACTATTGATATGGAATTGGGAAAAAATATGATATCCCATCCCTTGTACCAACGGGCCACAACCGAGTTGATATAATTAAATGTACAATTGGAATATTTGGAATCCAAAGTATTCAATTGCCTGAGAGTCTCAACATCGGCCACCAATGTTCTTTTTGTGAATGTAGATTATGTATCTCTATATTTTTGGAATTTGTAACCAAAGTATATATAAGGTGGAGATAATTAATAAATACCCATGCCCCATATTTATTACCTTTTTTATTAACATAAGGTTTATGGTGGCTCTTTATGATCAGATTTCATTTAGTGTATAATTGGGAAAATGTCTGAGAGGTGGATTTTCTTAAAAATTCATTATCAGGAAGGTAAAACCACATTTAGTATATGGTCATTCAATTATATTTGAAAAATTCTCTAGTATCTTGTATGGTGTCTATAAACTGATTTTTACAACAGTATGTTTACTCATTTTTCATTGTATTCTGAGATAAATTTGTGGTGTATTCCAATACTGAGGATGCACATGAGTAGAAAATTAAGATTTTCTTGTGGACTCTTTGGGATCATAACATATATATTATTCATTAAAAGTGATCCTTATGGATCAAGGAGGTGATGTTTCTTGGTTATGTGGCCTTAGATCAATATTTTTGGAGAACCATGAGAATATTAGTCCAGTGACATCATGGGAGTAGTCAAAAAATTTATTCATGTTTTGGAGATTTATAGTCCTAGTTAGGTAATATAGTTTCTTATTTCAAGATTTATATTATCATGCTACTCCCATTATAGTTATTATCTTAAAAGGTGTATTGTTTTATTAGATCCTAGAGTATCATACATCATTTTAGGATCCTAATCCATAGTTGACCGTGAACCCAATTTAGAATTTTCTTGAATCTGGAAGGGGAAACTTGTTCAAATATAATGGATAATGTAGGGGTATTTCGTCTGTTTTGATATTGGATGATAGTTATTTGTGTATGCATCTAAAAAAATCAAACCACCTGAAAAAATAACCCAACCCATGACTTGTAATTTGAAGCGATGATGCATGCCTTGATGACGCGATGTCATTGCCTTTTTGGGGAGATATTTTTGATCTATTACAACCATAAGATATTGTCCAAATATTCTCTCAAAAATATATAAATATATGGTAGCGTAATTGGTTCCAATCCATTGAATTTTTCGATGTAGATATCATCTATACTATGAGAAAAGTTAATTTGGTTGCAGGAGCTTTTAGAAGTAATGTGCCAATGCATTTATTGAAAAATTCCAGTGATGAGTAGAGTTTTATGGGAATTTTTTCTTACACGAATATGGAAGATATTGAGTAAATTGAAGTTTCTCTCTTATATAGTGTTCACCGAACATGTTATCTAATATATTTTATTTTTCAAGACAATCTAATTGATGTGCTATGCCAGAGTTCAATGTAGTCCCTCAGCAATGGTGAACCATTCAACCCAGTACCACAAGATTTATTAATATGTGCGATGAAAATTATAGTTTCAAGGTATGAGTTGAGACATATATGACATTATATCTCTGTTTTATAAATGCCAACAGGTTAAAGATAAGTACCAATGTCCCTGCAGTTTACTTTAGCAATTATCAATTCCTAAATATTAGTGGGATGATATCACCAGAGACTTTATTATTATCTTACCTTGTACACCATGGGGGTGAAATTCTATTTGGATAGTGATGGACTATCTGAAAAAATTATCACATTTTATACAATTCATATATTCATCCAAAATACAGGAATTGGGTTTTTGGTATGTTCAATAGATAATGACACATCATGGTGTCACAGTAACAATAGATTGAGATAGTGATCCTCAATTTACCACATAGTTTTGTGAATTACTAAGGAAGGTGATGAGGTCATAGGTCATCTTGATAATGGAACACCAACCTCAAATGGATGGTTAAAGAGTGTTAATTATTTAAATCATAGAATACATGCATCCTGCATGTGTGTTGGATTTATGAGGATAATAGGATATCAATATGGGTTTGGTAATGTCTTCTGATAATAATTGTTACTAATAATCAATATTAATGGATCTGTTTGAGGTACAATATGGTTGGTCGTGCTGATCACCTTTGTGTTCAGATGAGGTGGAACAAAACTCATTTATAGGGACCGAGCATTGGGATGGAAATGTCTGATTGAGATATGTTGATTATAAAGATACTGTTAACTACCAAAACCAATCAAAAATCATATTAAAAAACATAGGAACCGATAGTATAAATTCTTTATTCGTGACTACGTTTTTTGGTTTGTGGAACCTTAAATAAGACAAAATCATTATGGTCAGAAAGGGAATCTAATGGTTATATATGTCAATACTATTGATATTACTAAAATATTTTCTAGGGTGGGATACCTATTACATTTTCCATCCTAGTTGATGACAATTCATGCATTGTTACATGAATCTCATTATAATAGGTATAATCTGAAATCGTCTTAGGTGTTTAATGGGGAAGAATTAGATCTAGAATCTGATTTATTAGTGTTTTAGTGGCCACTATGGATTTTAGTTTCCCAATATAATTTTCAACATGGGACATCCATATTGTCACTTTGATTTCTATGGAATAAAGTAAATGATGAGCACCAAGCATGGGAACATACTTCTTAGTTTGAGGATTGGTATTACATTTTTCTCTGATCATACTATGATATGACCTTTCGGAGTTGAAAAATTTTCCTTCTGTGGAAAATTTTCACATACATGATTTTATATAGAGATATTTTACGTTATTATTTTGGCCTCATATTGGTTATATGGATTTCTATGTATTTTATTGAGAAGTTTTATTTCACCGAACATCAAGTGACACACTATTGGAACACAATTAGAAGAAATTGTGCACCATCCCAAGAGAAACTCCTTCGAGAAACTGATCCATCATGTGTTCTCTAAATCAAACATAGTCAGTTTCATTAGGATAGCCTTTTGGAGATTTTGGTTCCTCTTGAATCACTTTTTTTATATATCATCTATCTAGTAATCCAAGGATGAGTGTTTTTGTCCCTTTTATAGATCTACGTTGTTCTTGACCAACTCAAATGGTGAGGTACAACTATATGGATCATACCATATCGAGGTGGGTTCATTTTTTCCTTTGGGGGGTTTTCTTTTAATTATATATTTTTAAGTGTTTATTACCCTTGGTTCATGTATTTAATGTCAAGGAATTGAAACCTATTATCACATGACATATATTTATTTCAATATTATGGGTTTCGTTTATATATATTATGCTAAATTTTATGTTTACGGGTTACCCCATGGGTGAGATTCAGTTTTTGTATGTTAATGTCTGTTTGGTGTAGGTTGCCTATGAGGTACACATTGTTTCCTTTATTGTCAGGTTGGAATTGATTTCTAATTTCTACTTATTAAATGCTTGTGTTATTAATTATAATTTCTTTTATCCATGTAGTTTTTGAGATTACTTTGTCATGTTGGATATCATTTGTGCACAATTGTATTACATAGGTTTGTGAGATCCTAGTGTAGTTAGACCATATGGGTAATTAACATCGAGGGATTCCTCAGAGTGTATGTTAAATTTACATAGAGAGACTATAGCGGGTATTGAGGCGAGTGATCCCATTGAGAGTCTATATTATACCGTTACGAGACCACATAGGGAACTTACATTGAGTGCTTCCTCATAGATTCTATATTTTATCATTAAATGACTATAAGGGGAATTGACAGTGGGTGCTCCCTTAGTGAGTCATTGTTTTGTGGAACCAAATGCGTTAGATTGTCGGAGCATTCCCAGAGGTTCATTATGTCTTTATTGATTTGATGATATGATGAACCAAAGGTGTTAAATTTTGAAAACATTCCGAGAGGGTTTTTTGAATGAATGATTGATTGTGAAGAATGTGTCAAGCCAGGGCACAATCATGGACTTAGTCTTACATGATTGTCAGATGGTCTACTGTGACATCTAGTTTTTCTATTACCTAGGGGATACATATAATAGACTAGATCTCAGGATTTAATTATTCAATGGTTTTAATAATTATTAAATGTCAATGTATGTTATTGGAAACTGTAGTATATATTACTTTTGAGTACATCCTAGTATATTTCTTTAATTTTCATATTTCCTAGTATATATATTCACTGACAGATATGCACATATCTTATGGTGGTGTCCAATGGGGATTCATCTCACACCCTGATTGGGTCATTATTTTTAATATAAATAGATTAAATGGTTATTGGTATTGATAAGGGAAATCACCCTACTACATCTGGTACTTGATTTCTATTGGAGCTGGAGAGCATGGGACCATGGTGATGCTTGCGATGCTATTGGAGTTATTTAAAATTTTCAGTACTTGGTTTTTAGAATTTTATTTTCAGCATTGAAGTTTTCAGATTCTTTCCTAGATACTTGTGAGATGCATCATTATTTTTATATATATTCTACAGTTTTTAATGTATCAGTCGTCCAATGTTTACTTTGTGTAATGGCTTTAATACTTAAGCTATTGTTTACTTTTTATTTCATTTGTGTTACACTACCTATAAGGGAATAGTTTTTCCACTATCACACCAAAGGCCCTCACTACTTGTCGGCGACCTCTGGCATCTTGGAAAATGCACTTGAGTCCATGTGACCATCCATGTATGGGGTACATTTGAGTGAGACCTAGAACCGGGATGTTACAACGATGTATAAGATGCATTCTTTTCTTATTTGAATTACTATTTTGAGCCTATAGCCAGGGATAGGAAGGCATATGTAGTTCCGTAATAAGCTGTTCCTAGGTTTATCTAACCCTTGTATAGGGAAAATCCTATTTACCTTGAAAATTTCAATTTTTATGTCATTTAACTTTTTTCAATTGATTTGATTTCACCAATGGGTGAATCACAAGTATTATTTTATTATATTTTATATTATTGAGGTTCAATTAATGTTACAACCTTCTGAGATGAGGGTATTCCATCTGATCCACCATATAGGCACTTGATAGGGATCACATTTCATGCATTATTTTCTTGGAAATTAGGGTGAAATACTGATTTCATGTTGTTGTGAATGATGTTGTGCTAGATATGCATTCTGTTGTGATAGATTCTTTGATAGAATACCTGCTATTTGATAGGTTATTTCGACTATGTAATGTTATATTTTGATGAATGACAAACTTTGGTCCATGGGGTTTTAAGGGTCTCTGGGATCATAATTTTGAGGATCAGGGTTGACCTTTAATTGGATTTTTTCTAGCTATTATGTGAATAAGTATTAAAAACATGGATTTGTCGGAGTATGGGCAATCACGGGTCTAAAATTTTCAGTCCTTGGAAAAAATTTAATGTTTTTTGGGATCCAGGGAAGTTTCAATGGCCTACTATTGATAATCCATGAAAGAAAAATGTGTGGGGTTATGAACACATTCCATGGTTTCTTTTGTTCTAGAAGAAACAACTTTTCTTATTTACATTCTATTTACTAGGAGTACACGACATGTTCTCTTTAATCATGTGGCTGACTGTGTTAGAAGAGACCCCAAGTAGTGAAATTTTTTGTTGAACACATCATGTCTAGATTGTACATGATGTGTTTTAAAGGCCACACATCCCGCCACATGACTAAGGACACGAGTGGATGAGACCTAGGTTATACACCATGTGTCTCGTACATTTATTTCATTTTGAGTCAACTGTGTCTCCAATCCTGTGACTAATGAAAAAGGTGGTTGGAACTTATATTGTGCACTCTGTGCTTAGGGTGAAAATGCCCTGTAGTGTTACCCATGAGAGGAACATGTGTTTTAGCTATAGAAGGACAACATTGGAAGTAGAGAAAATTCAATTACACACCATGTCCATAGAGGAACAGGCTGTGTGTATCAGGTATTACATGACCAGGTTTGGCAGATGTACATACCATGTTAAATTATTAAGGGAACATGTCTTGTAGGAGTTATACACACCATATACCCTTGTTTCATAATACTTGATTGTCTTTCTCCACCAATTACATTATTACACTTCTTTGTTTCATCATATGATAATCATAAACTAAGGTGTGCGCTTGGCCATGCAGAGTCATGCCGGAGAGATGTCATCTGGTTGTACACTAGATACATGGAAATTGCCAGACAATAAAAATAGTAGATAATAAACTAAAAGAAGATCATCCCATCGTGCATGTCTTATCATCAGTTGTTGTATTAGAAAAAGGTGATGATGCACAATTCCATGAAGGATTCATTAGGATTATATGGTCTTATAAGGGAGCACCGCATTATGCCCCATCTATGGTAGGGTTGATGCATGTTTTAAAATAGTAGCATCCTACCCTTTCTCAAGAGATGAAGGAACTCAAGCTGCAGAGTCATGATTAGAATCCATTTTCCCTATTTTCATGCATCTTGAGATACCTATTGATAGGAGGGTGAAGCTCAAAACCTACATGCTTCGAGACTCCTCTAAGAGATGGTGGAATGTGTTATCACTGGAGGTATGCCAACAAGTTATGGATATGGATGAGTTTTATAGGAATTTCTATGACTATTTCTACTTGGAGACCATGAGTTCTGATCAAGAATGATATCTCTTGGGTTTGGAACATGGTGGTCTTTCTGTAATGGAGTATTCTTTTCACTTCACTGAGCTACAATACTTCTCACCCATTATTGGGGGTGATGATTTACTTAGGACCAGAACGATTGAGGATGGTCTTAGACATGACATATAATCTCATGTGAACATCTTCAAATTGAATTCCATATCTTCTATAGTCCACTAAGTGATAATAACTAAGAGTTATATGAGAAAATTTGGAAAAGTGAGGTAGGTTGGTTCGGATTCCAGAATTGGTACTGCTCCGTATGATAGTAGGAAGTGCCATAGTGAGTCTATGAATGGATATCTGAGTTGAATCAATACAACTTCAGGTATCCAGGTGGTATGCTACCAGTGTGGTAAGAGAGGTAATACAAGACCACAGTGCCCGGCAGAACATGTTGAGTAGCTATATTTCGGCAAGATGGGCCATCTTTAGTGTTATTGCAGGTTTTACTCATCAGAAGCTTACGTTATGAGTTTTGTACTCCATGTTCAGGAGAAGGAACAAAAATTTCTCATCAGTCTTCAAAATTGAGCTTGTTTAGCCATTATGGATGAGGAGGAAGTCAAGTCCATGGTAGCCAGTTAGTAGGATTTTAGGGATAGATGGGTGGACTGGCACATGGTAGTCAGGTAGGGTAACATGGCCACAGTATAGGTCATACCATTGTGGTGGAGAAGACCCACCAGGAGAAGGATCTCGAACTGTCTACGGTTATAGGTAATATTCTAGTTACATCAGTTTAATTTTCTGATCTTTTAGAAACAAGGGGATTCCTATAGTTTTATATCTGCCATTGTTGTGGAGATCCATGGGATCTATATATTTACTTCTGAAAATTTTATTATGCTTTAAAATATTTTGGGGCTTACAATGGCTAGTGTACATCAGTGCAAGAAGTTCCCTCTTGAGGTTTGTGGAATTGACTTCTTGTGGGTCCTCTATTTCTTAGAAATTATAGGCTTCGATTTCATTCATAGAATGGACAGGTTGGTCACTTTCCAAGCCTTTACTGACTGCTATTTCCATAGCGTGAGTCCACATCACCAGAGGTCAATTATTTTATACACAAGGGAGTCTGGGATGTATCAGAAAAGAGATATGGACCAGAGAATCATGGAATATGAGCAGAGTTACAACCCAGATTGCTATTTTATTTCTTTTTTACTAGGGGACATCACAAATAGACTTTCCTCCAGTGGTGGATGATTTTAGGGATGTCCTTCCAGACTACTTTTCAGATTAACCTCTGAAGTGAGAGGTAGATTCCTCTATTGAGTTTGTTCTAGGAGTGGTAACCATATACATTCCTCCTTATTTGATGACTTCACTAGAGATGCATGATCTCAAGAAGTACTTAAAAGAGTTATTATCAAAGGGGTTTTTATGAAACAACACTTATCCTTGGGGTTTAACTGTCTTGTTTATGATGAAGGAATATTTTACCCTCAGAAATTGTGTGTAATATTGGAACATGAACCAGTTGATGGTCAAGAACATTTATCCTTTGTCGAGGATTAATGATCACTTTTATCAATATCATGGATCCATGACGTTCTCAAAGATTTAATTGATATCCAGTTATAATCAGTTGCAAGTTATACTCTTAGATCTACCTCTTAAAACTATTTAGAGTATGTATGGTCTACAGATATAATTTGTTATTCCATTTGGTGTCAAGAACATGCATGTAGTTCTCATGGTATAGATGAACCGAGTGTTCCATCCTTACATGGACTTATTTGTGGGTTTTTATGGACAATATCATGGTTTACTATCACATTCAACACGACCATGAAACCCCTATTGAGATCATGTTGAGTACATTGAGAGAGAACTAGTTATTTTCTACACACTCAAAATGTCACTTCTGGATGTACTGGATTCACTTATGTGGTCATGTTATCCCAGAGAAAGGTGTATTAGTAGACCCATAGAAAGTGAGTGCCATAGTTTCTTGGGAGAAGCCTAATAAAATATTTTAGGTATGAAATTTTCTATGGGTGTATGGTCTCTACAAACACTTTATACAATAATTTTCACACATAGGAGCACTTATAAAGGGCGTCACTAAGATGGATGTGAAGTACTTGTAGACATATTCCTAGGATTCGTCCTCTCAAGAGCTGAAAGAGAGATTGAAATCAAAATTGATACTAGTTTTTCTAAATCTGGTCAAGAGTTGCACTATTTACTATGATGAATATTGTATCAGGATGGGAGCAGTGCTTATCTAGGGGTTAGAGTCATTACGTATGGGTCTCAGTAGTTGAATCCACATGATAGGAATGACCCAAAACCTGATCTCGAGTTAGCTACAATTGTGCATGATTTACACTATTGGAGACATTAACTTTTGGGGGTGAATTTTCTGGTTTTCACTGACCACAAAAGTCTCAAGTCTATATTAACTCAGCATGATCTTTATTTGAGATACTGAAGTTGGGTTGAGTACCTCCAGTAATTTGATTTTTATCTTTCCTTCATATCTACGAATTTCAAAGTTGTTTCTAATGAATTGAGTTGGCAGACTTAGATAGATGCTGTTCAAGAGGCCAAAAGTGAGTGGAAGATTATGAATCTATTATTTGAGATTCATTTGGAGGTGCATGAAAGATATGGGAATATGCTACTTTCTTTTGTAGTTGTTACCTCTTATCATATGGATCAAGTGGGAATAAGGAAGCTGTCATATTTCGAGGGACTAGTTCTACGAGACAGTATGTCAGGAGGGGACCCTACTCTTAAATGGATCATAGGAGAGGATGATATCATGAATTTTTAGGGGAACATATGGGTGTCATTAGACAAACATTAGGATTTGATGAGGGATTTGCATTCCTCTGTTTTCGAAGTACATTGTGGTGTACCTTAGATATATCGTGATCTACACTGCCAGTATCAGTGTCCAGGTATGGAGATAGGTGTTTGTGGTCTTATGATGTGATGTTACACCTATCAGTAGGTGAAGGAAGATCATCGACGACCAATAGGGCTTTTAAAATAGTAACCCATTATTGAGTGGTTGTGTAATGACGTCTCTGAGGGTTTCATGGTAGGTTTAACAAGGTTTCCTTGAGGAAATGATGTAGTTTGGGTTGTCATTGTGATACTCCAAAAGGTTCCACACTTCTTAGTGATCATGGACACCTTTAGTGTTGTTGATCTTTAATTATTGTACATTTGAGAGATTTTACGGTTGAATATGGATCTACACTATATTATTTCATAAATAGAGGCACATTTTACTTATTGTGTTTGGAAGGGACTACATAGGGATATGGTACACATGTACATTTGAGTATTTCTTAACATCCCCTTAATGATTCCGAGTCCAAGAACACGATCTATGTTTTGGAGGACATGCTTCGACTATGCGTCCAAGATTTCAGGCATTCTGAGGAGAGACACATACCCCAACTGGAGTTTCCCTATGATAACAATTTTCAGGAGATGATTCAGATGGAACTATATGTGGCATTGTATGGTAGGCCATGCCAAACACTTCTATGTTGGCTGGAGGCAGGAGAGGGAGCTATGCTAGGACCAAGTCTTTTACAGGATACCACGGAGTAGGTGGAGTTGATTTGGAAGAAGATTTCTAATGAACAGTCTCTCCAAAAATATTATGTTGATCAATTGAGACTTCCTCTAGATTTGGAGGTCAGAGATCGAGTTTTAATACAAGTCACACTGAGGTTGGGACATAGCAGGATTAGGAGACATGGAAATCATTTGATGAGATATCTCAGGCTATCTGAGGTTTTTAAGAGAGTCAGGTCATGATCCTATTTGTTGCAGTTTCCTCAGAGGTAATGTGATATGCCTGATGTCTTCCATGTTTCATTAAATTTCTGACTAATCTCATGTATTTAAACACAAGAAGGTTTAGTTGAAGGTGGATGCATCCTTGTAGGATCACCCAATACAGACTGTGTACTACAAAACAATGGTTCTTCATAGATGTTCTTTTACTCTGGTATCAGTTCTATGGTGGCATTAGTGAGTAAGAGATGAGACTTGGGAGAAGGAGGCTGATATACAATCATAGTGGCCAGAAATTTTTGGTGTATCCTTTTCACCACCCTTGTAAGGGAAATTCAGGGATGAATTACTTTAATGGGGCATGTTTTTAAGAACCTAGATCTTTATTTTAGTTATGGTTCTTGAGTTCGAGTGTTTTTTAGGAAACAGAAAGAATTTTAATATTTTCATAGTACATCTGTGTACTCTTGAGTACACCCCATGTACCATGTTAGCATGGGAAGCCATGTACTGGCCGACTACATGGCCTTGTGGACTGCCTAATGTGAGGGCCCATTGAGGCTAGTACACAATGTGTACATTAAATGAACACATCATGTACGTTTCATTTTAATAGAGATATCAGATTGGGGAAGTGTCCAACCCTTGTTTTCATCTTCTTTATGCCATGTCTCGCGAAGGAACATAAAAAATCACTGAACCTTTTCTAAGAAACCAATACATCCTCCATTCTTTGAATCAAACATTGTCGGTTGAAATGGAATCAAATCAAGTAGTTCTTGGTTTGTCATTAATCTTCTTTTCAAAGCCACCGATCCATCATTGATGATAATGATGTTTTGGTGCCAGATTTAGTAGAGAAAATGTGACCAGCGAGACATATCTAGAAAATTTTTTCTAGAATAAAGAAATATTCAAAAGTGTTTTCATTAATCGTTATCCTTATCTGATAGACAAATTAGACAGAAACATTTGGGGAATGAAATAAGTGATACTTTTTTGTAAAGAATTCAAATACTTGCATTTTGGACTATGGAATCAAACTAAACATCAAGATGTGTTTTTGTACAATGTCCAAAAGATTTTTTTCAATCTAATTCTGTGTTGGAAAGAAAATAATTTTATTCTATATTATTTAAAATGTGTATGTTGTTTACAATGTATAGTGACATATTCAACACTAACTTTCTATAGTTTCCGAACATGATTGAAAACATATTTTGCATTATTTTTCCAAAAATAACCACTTGGACATTGAAATTTATCATAGTCCTACACACGTGTATGGGTAATTAATACTTATTGTATCCACCCAAAAGGATTGATTTAAATTTTATTATGTGCTATTGAATTATTTCCAAACATGGCCAAGGAATAAATACGCTTATTTAGTATTGAAACTTTTAAATAAATGTATTCATGTAGATGATTGAATTTATTGTTTTAAGAAAAGTGATAATTACATAACATGAGGTGAAGGTTACTATTCAATAAATATTACATAAAATAAAATAGTACCATTGAGTCCTCCTCCCCCTCTCAATGATACATTAATCTTGGTTGGGTATTTAAAAGTGGTATAATGTGGAAGTTTCCCTATTTTACTACACATTAGTGTTTCTAAATGGAATATGTTATATTGAATTTAAATTGAGTTAATACTAAGGGGTTTACAATCTTCAATAGAAACATGTATCATATTTGGAATGATATGATACTACCTTATCTTTTTTTCTTTTGTATGATGTATTTGACGCTAAAAAAGATTTACTTCCTACAATTTTTTAAAATATTCCTCTTACATTTGTGTATAAGAAGTATCTATAATACGATTTATGAGATTTGAATTAAATACTCACATCACGTTCTAAAATAGGGAAAATATATTATTTGTAATGATATTATTTGCAATGACCTGATCATTTATGAATAAAACTCCATTTCTTTTTATTTAGTAAAGAAAACACACAGACTATTTTTTTATTTGGTTTAAATGACTGTTAAGAACTACTACACCTGATAAAATAGCTATTTTATAGTGATCACATAGTTGATATAAATTTAAGGTTTTTAAAATAATACAGTCAACACTGAAAAAGGAGAGGATGGACACATCTTGTAGACTCAGGCTACACAAAGCACGTCTTTCGTAGCATAGAATGGAGGTAGCATCTCTGGGATTCTCTCTTCACCTTGCCCAGACCAAGCTTCAACTTGTTAAGCTTGAAAAAAATCACATACCGGAGAAGTTAATGTAAATAAAGATTACGACATGGGGAATATTATAAGAGCCAACCAAACTCTTTTTTTTCATCACGAACCATACTGTCAAGTCTTATGTGGGTGTTTTAAGGGGTTATTTAATATGTTAGTAGTTAATTATTGCGGAATCCCTTTTGATAAATGGAAGTATTATTTCATCAACTCCATTATGAAAATTATATTTCATAAAAAGTAATGACTTTGATACGTTTTATTTTAGAGTAAAAAGTGTGATTTTGAGAAATATTTAAATTATATTAAACTATAGTTTTTATTAATTATAAAAAATTTCATATTAATTATGATTATATAAGTTACTTATCTATAAATGATTAGGTAATCTGTTTGATAAGAGTAAATTTTTACAATAAAATGGAAAGGGTATTTTTAAAGAATTTATTTTAATGAATTAATGAATATTTTAAATAAATAATATTTTAATAAAATATTATTATGAAATTAATTTTATGAATAAAAAATGTGTATATAACTTTTATGAAGTCAAATGAATTTTTTTTTCATGGGTTGAGAAGGATTTCTATCAAAATATGTGAATTCTAAATAAATTCACATGTTTAGAAAATTATTTAGATTTAATGAATATTATTTTTGGAATCCAGACTTCAAAATTATCCAAAATTGAATTTTTAATTAATCTCTGAGACAGTCTAAATTTCTGGGTAAAAATTAAATACCATATGAATAGAATATGTGTTTAATGTTATCCTAATGGCCCAACATGATGTAATAAATACAATAATTAGTATTCTAGGACCAATATATGTTTTTCCATTAAATTAATGAGATATTATTTTTTCAATTATTTTATAAATCAATATTTAATCCTCCAATATCATCATATTTTTTATGATTTTAAATCCATTTCTTTATTAATAGGACTTTCCTCTATAGAAGAAATGATGATATTTTAATATATTCTTCCATTTTACGTATAAATTAATTTTTTCCACTCCACTTTTTAAAAAACCATGGTTAAAAATAATGTGACGGTTTAGGGTTTTGGATATTTATTTATATGAATTTCAATCCATAAATTTTTGGAATATTAAATAATTCCCCTCTCATTTCATAAATAAACCAACCCTTGATCTGACATATCTTCACTAAAATCCTTGTATCACGTCCCTAATCTTCCATAAATTCTATATAATCCCCCCATGTCTTCCCAAACTCCTAATAATCTCATCTTTAATCTCTTGAAATCACACACTGAAGTAAGGGATTCCATTATTTCACATTTTTATCCAATATTTATTATGTTTTAATACTCTTTTATATTCATTTATAATTATTGGGGTATTATTTATAACAAACCACATAAATACTTCCATAGGTTTAATTATTATATAAAACAATATCTCACATTAATTCCTTCTATGTACACCCTTCAGTATGCCGATATTCGATAAGGGTATTTCTCACTTCTTATTTCCATTCAAGTATTTATCACATATGATGAATCTAAACTCAATTTCATATAATGGGATATTATGTTCCGTGATACCCTTACATCCTATTTCAAATGTAAAAGATGATATACAAATTTATCTCTCATTAAACCACTTTATGAATTACCATAATATGACGTTATGCTGTTAAAAAATGCACCACAATTTTTCAAGAAAAAATCATATTGTAGTGAATGACACACACATTTCACTATAAAGGGTATTCAAATTTATTCATATATATATATTTAATGGTAGTAACATGTATGTAGTTCACATAAAATAATTTTGAAATAACGTATGATGTTGAATGACTATTTGTCATATGATCCATGTGGCACACTTAATCCTGAAATGATTTTTTATAAAGGGTTCACCCCGATAATAGTCCAATGCATTGGTTATTGTTGAGTATCATGTTATTCAATTTACAATGAGCATTCACTCATTCTTATCCATGTTCAATGAGGTTTTACTCATACTAATTAATGTTCAATGAGTGCTCACTCATTCTAGTCCATGTTCAATGAGTCTTGGATCATGCTATTATCAGGTTTTATGTTTTTTCATCATTTCCATGTTATGATAATCATGTTATATAAGAATTTATGTTCATTATTTTCTTCTACTACATACATATTCCTATAAAAAACATATATTTTATTATTCATTTTATTCCTTGTTTACTCCGTTATAGCTCACCAATTTCTTATGTATGTCCTCAGGTAATACCATTTAGTGTGATGTATTATTAAATGAGTTGGTCATGTCAATGAATATTGAAATAAAGATGCTGTATTTCAGGTTTTATTTGGTTATGTTCTTAATTGGATGATAGATATATTAAAACTCCTTCTATGTATGATCTTTACATCAATCTCATTACTTATAGAAATTAAAGAGAGAATGTTACGAAATATTTATAAAATATTGATTGTGAAATGTATTTCATGGTTTAATGTGTGGAAAATATATAAAGAGTCATGAAGATAAATAAATTGGTGAATTGCAATAAAAAATGTGGTTTTTAACATTATTAATTAACATTATTCATATTTTCTGAAACTGTTAAAAATTTATAGTAATAATAAAGGAATGATACCCAATTTTTTTTCTAAAAGTGGAGATCTTGGAAATTTCCGATTAATTTAACTCTAAAATGAATTATATAGATATTGATAAATATGAAATTAGGCTCAAAATATATTGGAATAAATATGGATATAGATAAAAATATTATTCTAGGAAAATATAAAATGTTCATTAAATCCAAAATAATAATTATTTTGTATAATGATAAAGAAGTTGATGACGGTGAAGTTGAAGATTATATGTTATCAAATTTTTTAGAGAGAATAAGATTATATAATTCATTAATGAAGAATATTTTTGAAGTAGATGTTCTGAAGAATAATAGAATGGTATAGAGTTTCAAACTATTATATAATTGAAAAATGTTTTATAATGATTATAAGTATTGAATGATAAATCAAAATGGTAAAGAAAAATAGTGCTATAATAAAAAATCATGAATGTATTCGTAAAGAGAAATATATGCTTCTATAGAATATTTATTTTTAGAATAAATATTCTGAATATGAAAATAATTGTACTGAACATATTTATGTAATGATTAATGCTCTGGAAGAATTATTTTATTTTGTTCCAGAAATGATTTCTAAATATGAACAAAGAGTTATATGTTTTAATAAATCCTTCATTAATTCTAGTTAATGTTTCAGAAATGGTGAAACTAATTGGGATCTACAATAGTTACATCAAAGGTTGGAAATAACTTTTTTAATGATATTTAGAAGAAAAAGGTTTATAAATTCATGTATTTTCCTAAAACAATCAAATTTGGAAATTCATAAGTTTCTCAAATAATTCAGAATGAAACAAAAGTTTACACCACATGTTATTTTAGTAAATTTTTACAGAAATATGAATTAAATATTATGATTCTAAGATATAACCTATAGTTTTGGGATAACAAATTTCCAATGTGTAAGATTAGAATGTTTATAAAAAATATGATAATAAGAACATGAAATCTTGAATTTATATAGGTTAATATTATTTTTATGGTTACATCAGGCACTGTGGTTGATTTGGGCATTTGGAAAATATTTTTTGGTTTAATAAACAATCATATAATTACTCAATTCATTATATGAAGAAAAATTAACAGGGAAATTAATCCTATAAGAGAATTTATTCTGAGAATGTTATTTTGAAATTTGAAAAGAAGGTCCATCATTTGGAATTTTTTTAATTAGGTGAGAAACTTAGACATCACCGACGCAATATCATGTTTATAATTAGGCAGTGAAATCTTATTTTAAGAATGTTAAATAAAATAAAAAATAAATTTATTTTGAAAGATACACTCTAAGATATAAAAAAGATAAATAACATAGATTTTAAACAGTGGGAGATCTTCTCATATTATAGAATATTTTAAATTTTTTATGAATGTGAATGATTTTGAATTAAGAACACTGGCCTTTGAAATTTTGAATCACATAGAATATAATGTGTTGTTCCAACTATTATTTGGGAATAAAATTTGTAACCCAATAATTTATTTTTTGTTAATAGGTTGAAACACAACTTTTTTAGTGTTTCAAAAACGCTATTATTAAAATAATAAACATTATTTTAGAAAAGATATTTCTTTTTATAAAATAATGGAAAATGGTATATTTGTAACTAGAGGTCAATCATTCAAAAGAAAACATGTTTCAATTTGGTGAAGTACAAAAATAATGTTACTTATCTGTGATGGGAGATACGTAGATATGGAATAAGAGGATTGGAAATATATTTTAGTGGAACATTATAATGTTATCAAAGGGAGATAATGTTCATGATATTCATGATATGTTAGTATCATTTTATTGGTGTTCTTCCATTTCTCAGAAGAAGAATATAACAATCTATGTGCATAAAAAGTTTTATATTCATTCAAATTAACCCTATAAAAAATTCATTCTGATTTTTTGACTAATATGAAATCAATGAAAATAAATTGATAAGTAAATGATTTCATTATTAAGGGATTTTTCTTGAATTAGTTGTATTATTTATTTTAAAGATAAATTATAAAATAAAAAAAGATTAAGAGTTTTGAATAATGAAATGAGAATAAATGTCTGTAACTTGTGAAGAATTGGAGAACTGATAATGGTAGTGAATACAATAATGAAGAGTTAAGAGGTTATCTTGAATAATAATGAATTGTTCAAGTTTTTAGAATACCATAAACATCACAAAAAAACGGTGTACTTAAAATGAATTATAGAAGTTTAATTGAGATGGTTCATAGAATGTTGATTAATCAAGGCTTTTCTCACTACATATAAAGTCAGTCGATGATAACAATATTTTATGTTTAGAATCGGTTCTTCTATAGTATATGTTTTTATATGACTGTAAAAGAAATTTTTTGTGATAAAAAACCATGTTTTAAACACATAATATTTTGTTGGAGTCCCTAAGTCATCAAAAACAAAGGCAGAATTCAGAGGAAGTATGATCACAATGGAAAATATGGAAAATATCTCGAATATTCTCCAGATGAAGAAAAAAACCATAATTTTCAATAATGATACATAAATAATAGATGATTATTTTGAATTATATGTTCCTAAAAAATATGATTAAAATGTTTTATAAACACATAAAGATGAAGAATATGAATAAAATGGAATAAAATTGTTAGTAAATATAAAAATAATTCAATATATTTTGATCCTACATAGAGGGAGGAATGTGACAAATCTATTTCTACTATTGATGAAGAATATCATATATGTCATCCATTGTTGTGAAAACATGTTAGCGGTCAAATTTATTTTTTTGATAAATATAAAAAACGTTAAAACAAGAATAACATCATGAGATATATAAAAAACTTATTTATATTCAGATGTTATACCAAATGATGTTAATAAAGAATTTGAGAATCAAGTGTGGATTCTGGATATAAATAAAGATATGGATAAAATTTGGAAGAATGGCATTGGGGAACATGTACCAAAACAAAATGGAAGAAAATTTATTGGTACAATGTGGGTTTTATGAATCCTGTATAATGATTATGGGGAAGTGACACAAAACAAATATTGATTGGACTCTAATGGTTTCTAAAAATTTAATTTTATTTCTTTTTTATGGGAATTTTTCTCCATTTGAATAATATTTTATAAATTAAAACCGTTATTCAAAATTTTTCAAACTGAATTTAATAAATTTTGATATGGATATAGATTTATCATTTAGGAATTAAAATCATTATGAAGAAGATAATATTGTAAATAATTGTGGTTTTGTTTTTTGTAACAATTTATGTTATGTGTGAAAGTATAACAAATTTGTATATGGGATAAATAAATCTATAGGGGAATGATATTCAAAACTAATTTCCATGTTATGGGATTTGAAAGTTATTGATGTAAGATATTATAATAATCTATTCCTCAAATAAAGTTTGTAGATTTACCTCATTGTTTTTGTATATGTCTATTAAATTATCTTTGCTGGGATTGAGGAAAGAACATGTCAATGTTTTTCTAAAAAAATGAATTTCTTTTTAAATGTCAATTATTTGTGGAATAAAATTATTTATTATGACAAAAATATCACAAATGAATAAATAAATTTATATTTATAAAGATGTGTATTCTGAATAACTTTTTAAGATATTTGTAATGTGAAATTTGAAAACAATTTCTTCACCAATTTCAGTGGGAAATACGATTTCTAATGATGGTGTTGGAAATGTAGTTGACTCTAAAGAATTATAGAATGTAGTATGATGTTCTTTATATCTGACAACATCAGGACTAGATATTTTTTTTAATTTTACCTTTTGTATAAGATTCTAAATTGATCTAAAGAAATCAAATTTCATGAATGGAAGGATAATTAATAGACATATTTAAGGGAAAATAGTTTTTAACACTAGGTATGATATAAAATGAGGACTTTATTTTTATATCCATGTAGATGATGATTGGGAAGGATGTCTAGATGATATAAGATCTACATATTTGTAGTTTTCTTTATGAGGATTTTCTGTCAAATTGGGAATAGTATGAAAAAATTCAGTAACTCTTTAAATGGATTATATTCATTATATTTCTCCAAATCATGAAACAACATAAAATTCATTGATAGGTAATAAGTCAAATGAATATCTAATTTATGTGATATTACTTATACTCATGTGTTGTGATAATCTGATTTCTATAAATCTTAAATGAAATATTTTTCAAAAATATCATTCAAAACATATTAATACAAAATATCACTTCATCAATGAGAGTCTAGATGATAATGTACTCAAGTTATATCATGTTCTTAAAATGGAGAAATTTACATGCCCTTTAATTAAACAGTTACCAATGGAAGCATTGTTTAAAACAAGGATGAATAAGGGAATTCAATAGTATTCCCTCCAAGGTTATGGTATTGGTATCAATCCCATTACACATATAGTCTTCAGATCATGTTTTCAACATGGATAAGAATGTTGTTTTATAAATCTATCTAATTATATGTGCTAAAACAGTCATGGAATCATGTATTTTGGGTGAGTTTCATTTGATATGAGGAAATATAATGAATGTTTATGAACTATTTTTACATTTTAATGATGTATTTTTATGAATCTTAATAAAATAAAGTGGAAGATGTTTTAATACGTGCTGTTGAAATTTTGAAAGGTATGACATTTAATAATGGTTTTTCATAATTCACCACTTCTATAATGAATTGTGTTTTCATTTAATGAATCTTAATTTCTAAAAAGAGTTCACTTATATAAGATTAAAATTTAGGATTAGTAATTAATTGGTTTAGTTTAAAATTTTTAGTTATTTATGAAGCATTGATGAAAAGAATCCATTGGTGGGATTTTTGAGACAATGTTATATGAAAGTGGGTTTTATATGCTAAAATAATTGGTCTACGTATATTTTTTATTTTTATTTAATTATAAAAAATCAATTCACATTATATGTTTTAGTAATTGGTTAAATTAATACTAGAAAATTAATATCATATTTTTTTAATGAATTAATTCTAATTTAGTTTTATATTCTGAGGATTCTTTCTGCATTGAGTTGTTTTTTAGTCTCACATTGTGTCTTGAATAATGTTTTGGATCAGAGTGAGATGTCTTGTTAGTGTATAAATTTATTTCAAGTGGATTAATACTATAAATTATGGTGCTTTTCTATTTTTTATTTTTCAAATGTAATATTTCATTTAGAAAACATGGGATCAATGAATTAAGAAAAAGGAGGATAAATTATTGGTAAGTCAAGTGATTCAATGTAGATCCAACATATGTCAGGATATGTGAAAATATTTTTTTAAGGAAAGAAAGTATGAAGTCAGAGAGTTTTAGTTGTAGAACATTATTAGGAGGATCCCTAAATGAGAATGTTATTTGATGGATGAGAGTTAGTAGTTTCTCATATCCAATGTTTCACATAGGTAGTAATGGATGAATCGATCAAACATACTGATTCATCAAATTGTTTGACCTAATGAATTAACCAATCTATAGGAATAATCATTAGTTTTGGATAATTAAGAATAAATAAGTCAATAAAGACACAATTTTATTGAACAATATTGCCACCAATTCATTAGAGGATACTCAGAAACCCATCAATCATAAATTTTTTCATTATCATTATTATGTCTAATTTAGAATTAAGTTAGGGGGAAAATAGTGTGGTGATGTTTTTGGGACTAATATACCAAATGAACTCCAATTATTGATCCTTTATATTAGATCGGAGATATATTAGTATGATATATTTCAAATATGCAGTCACCCATTTTCATTGAAACCAAATTATTGTTTATTTCAATTTGGTCAGATTCAAAAAATAGGATTTGAAATATGTAAATCAACAAAGTCTAACCATCATCTGATGTAGTATCCATCGATAAGTGAAATTCATGAGAAGATATAGAATGTCTAAAATCATATGAAGATACTACTGAAGGGTTTTTGAAAGGTTTTGATGTATCTAGTGGTTCCAATAATGTTTATATAAGAACATGTTCTATTAGATCATTGGATTAGGAAAAATACAATTTTATATTCATTCAATCAGATTATGAAACAATAGTAGAATATATATTTCTATTGAATTGATGATTTTTTTGTATGTTCAAATAACCATGACGAATTTAGAAGATTTAGTATGTCTTCCCAAAAAATAAGAGTTGATATAAACTAAAATGATCAATGATAAAGTTTAAATGTAGCTGAAATTTTATTATCAATTATTTGGTTATGTCGGCAAGTCAAATTGGTTTCCCTCATAATGAAATTAGGTCGAACCTCTGGATAGAGGTAAATGTACAATAGCCATTTGCAGAATTCACTTCAGAAATAGAGTGAGGGAAAAGTATTTTTTTGGGGTTCAAGTAGAATAAATGATTTTATGTATATATTTCATGATAATATTTTCCATAGAGATGTATTATAGGGAAGGGGTTTTGGTCATATTTCTTGAGATAAGGCTGAGAAATCAGAATGAAAATTTTGGTGAAACAAAAAAGTGACAATAAATTATTTCTAAACAATATTTTTAGTCTCGTTTTTAGCTTAAAGAATAAGATTGATGCATTAGATTGAGCATCATACTATGTTCTTTAATGAATTCTAGAATAATTGTTCTTAACTAATGCTAGGTAGGGAAGTGTAGAATCTTTTTTTTGAAGTATTAAAAAATTTTAATTTATCAAATCACCATTGTGAAATTTTTATAACCAACTGGAAATTTATTATAAATGTTTTGAGAAACATATTATTGATAATTTTTTCTAAAATAATTACATGTACTATTTTTTGGATCACAGTGCAAAAAAATTAAATGTTATTTTTAAATTTTTATCCTCACATAATGGGTTTGTTCAAATGTATTGTGTCGTATTAGTATATTTCCAAACCATGACATATAGTAGCTACCCTTATTGAGTAACGATAACTATAAATACATTTTTCCCCAGGATGTTTGAATGGTTTGTTTTTAGAAAAGTGATAATTCTTTAATAAGAGGCGAAGGATGATATTAAATAATGATAAAATAAAATAAAAAGATACAACTAACACCCCCCACTCAAGGATACACTGATCATGGTTGTACATTAACACATTTCACTCTTTTATATTTATTGTAGTCATGAGAAATATAATAGAAATATCCCTAGATACATGCAGTACAACCTCCGACCCAGTGATTTGGCAGTGAACATACATTTAAATTGAATTTAATCTATCATCATCCATATCCAACAATTGATGTTCATGTATTCGTAATAAATTATACAATAAAATGAATTGCGAACTGAATGTGGGGGTAATGAGATTATTTAATAAATTTTAGGATACACTTTCTCATTGGAAAATACTATATGAATATCATGAATTGTTTTCTTTCGATTTAAAAAAAAATTAATGATGAAACATTAAGATAATTAAATAATTTAGTGTCCATGTAATCTATCATAATGCCCTAGACCTTGAGTTAGTTCTCCATTATTTGGAAGTGATGATATCACATTAGAGAAAATTAATATATAGTTGGAAAAAATACAATGAACTGATGAATTATAGTAGATTACATAGGGAATAGATGAATAATAGAATTTAAATTCAAATTAAAATTTAAAAATAAAATGCATATGTAAAATACTTTTATAGTAAGGATATTTCGAATTTTTCTAAATGGAAGGGAAGAAAATTATTTATTGAATTTTCATTATTCAACCCCATATTAAATTTTATTTTGTGCTTCTCAGACTGATGAAACATGTTGTTCATGGATTATTGTGATCCATTCATCTAAAAGAAATATATTCCATGAGGAAGCACTCTTTATATTTAAGGAGAAGAAATTCAGTAAAAGCAACATAGTGGAAATTATGCTACACTCATAATGTTGGACTTTTGGATTTTAGTGGGCCTTGGGATGTGTACCACGATGTTAGATGAAAAGATGAAATTCTATGTATGGGTCTAGGATTTCGTAGGTATGGTGGACTATAGATCTAGGAGCATGTTAGGGATTCATTGGTTTTGTTACATCAGTTATAACATAGTATTGAGTTAATTTGGTGATGAGGTTGGATGTGGTCTTCTCCATCAATAAAGTAAGGGAATGGAGATCATGTGATCTTCAAAATGAGAAATTCTAATAGTGGTGTAACAATCCTAATTTCCTCCAGAGAATGGTTCTATTTTACTGTTTTTTGTGTCTCTTCTAGAATGGGTTCATGTCAAAGTGGGAGTAGGTTCATATCCATTATGGTGACTATGAATGTGGTGGAAATATGAAAATGAATGTGATCATGGTACGGTAGGTAGTTGGTCAGGGAAATAATGATAATTATAGTGAACGTGGTATTTTAGTTGATGTAATGCCCCATTATTCTGTCAATTGATAGAGTATGTGACCCACAAAACCAAGCGTAAACATCCTAAGAGTTTTATTTCACAAATATTTAATCCCTTCGGTATCTTCTCAAACACACAAACATGATTATAAAAAAACTATAATATGGTATACTATTATAATATATCCTTTAATTTAGTGACAAGGAATAATAATAAATGAATTAATATAACTATATGGTTTTTAACATGTAAAAACAGATTCATTATTTATATATTTATGGAATAAATTTTGAATCAATTAAATGAAAAAGAAAGGATTTAAAAAATAACTTTTTAATCTAATAATTTTCAGTCACCATTTATGAATATAAATTAAAATTAATTTTTACCACATTAAGAATATATAGTTGCAAAAATAAGATTTATATTTGTAAATGGTTCCCCAAGATTATCTTAGGAAAAATTTATTGTATTTTTTTGAAAAGTTTCATTTTGATGTATAGTCAAAATACTAAACATTAATTGAAAACTATATACTCATATGAAAAAAAATTATATTGATAAATTATTTTTTGAGTTTTTATAATGGAATATTTTGTAAAAAAATATTATTAATTATCATAATTTATGTCTTTGTAATCATATATATATATATATATTGAATTTTGATATAAAAACATTGTAGTATTTTGGATATTATGTTTCTAAAAACCCACATTCTCATTGTGTCTATCAGAATAATATTAAATTATAATTTTACAATTATATGAATTGAATTTGGAAAAATTAATTCTATATTTTTAATTAAAATAATTTACCATTGGACAAATTAAAAATATCCTAGTTTAAAATTAACCACCAACTTGTAAAATAATAATTTTTAGGCATATTTCAACATTATCTATTATAGGTTCTATAATGGAATATTTTTGATTATTTCATCATGATAAAAACATGGTTATATTTTCCTCATTTCAAAGAATTACAAGCATGCCACTCACCAATCATATAATGGGGCACCCCTCTCCTCTAATCATCACACATTCAAGATGACTTTTTTCGAAGAAGAACCCAAATAAATGTTCAAATTACACTATATCAAACATAGATTGTTTTTCTAGGATTTATTACAACATTGGAAGGCATTCAGTGAAAACCAAAGGAGTTTACCCTAATAAAATGTAATGTTCTTCAATGATCCTTCTAATTTTATTCCAACCTCCAGCATCCTCAATTATTATAAAAATAATATCATATAATAAAATAAATATTATAAATATAGGTAGATATTATTATTATAAGTTCATGACCCACAACCATCCTGACATCCATCAAATGGGGTATGAAATCATCAATCAATTGTTCGTATGTTGACCACCTCATGAAATTAAGTTCTTCATTTTTAAATTTCCATAACTCACGAATGTCTATGATGATAGATATAATTTATATATATGATATTTATAACATAATTTTACCTAGGGAATCATTATATCATATATATACAATTCTAAAATCCACTTCATATGAGATAAAATAACATATCCCTTGTGTACTTCAGAGTAACACCTCGCGATGTGATATGATTTGTTTTTAAATATATTATTTCATGGGTATTAAGGATAATTTTTACTAATATAAGTGAAATAAATGAATTAATTATGATATTAAAGACATATTTATCATTCTCAAAAGATAGTATATCATTTAATTTCATACCTTTTTACTCACTGAATGGTTATAATATCTTTTGTGTACGTGTGAACTACTACCTTAGAGAAGTAATGTGAATATCCTATCATCAAGACATCACATGGATAATATATATATATATATATAATTAAAAAATATTTTATTTTTGAAATTATTATCAATTTAGAATGAAAAATATTACTTAGCACCATTCCATGATGATCCATGAAAAATGGAACGGTTACTGAAGCATTTGTAGGACCCACTGTCTCAATGATCATAACATATATAATTTTTAATGACTATATTTATTGACCAGTTTGAAATAAATAATTGATCTTTAAATATTGTATAAATTTTGTGAATATTATTATTTTTATTTTTAAATAAGGACCTCTTTGTCAATAGTCAACAAACAATGTTTATTTTAGACACAGAAACATAATATTTTCAAAACATATGACATAAAAATAATTAATTATATATTTTATATAAAACTATTATATGTTATATAAAATAATACAAAAACAAAAATAGGTTTTTAATAAAATAAATAATAAACATGAGATTCATACTTTGGTAGGTCGATAATTTACATGATTATTCAGACTCATTGTATGTATTTTCATAACTCAATTACCATTAATTGTGTTAAAAATAAAAATAATTGTTTATTTAATTATATGATTATGTTTGTATATAATTTTTGAAAATATTATTTTTAATGCCCAAATTTTTATTTGGAATTACTTGTATATAAAGACAATTGATTTGTTTATTAATTATCACTTCAACATTTTGATCAGTAAAGGGTTTATTTAAAAAGATCATTCTAATAGAGATTTTTTATTAATTTATTTAATTTGAAAAAAATTATTTTATAATTTTATATTAATCCCAATTAATATTTATCTACTCTCTTTAATCATGATATTTTTAGGTTAATGTACCATTTAACACACTTTTTGGTTTAAAATAAATAATATTTTTTTTACGAAAATTCAAACACATTTTTATCTTTGGTATGGACACTACATTCTTAAAAACAATATTTTCAAGAAATGTATTCAATTAATTTTTTAATAACTTCAAAATAATTCTTAAAAATTCATTTTTTACTCATTCTTTATTTTTGAGTTTTTTAATTTAATATTAATATAATTTTACATACAAATCCTTTTTGGTTTTCATTGAAAATTTTTAATTAATTAATTTTTAACATTTACAGAATGAATGGTTTTTCCTGAATTCATAAACATTCATATGTTTTAAATATTCATTTTAATTTTTTAAATATTATTCTGATATAAAATTATTTTTAAAATGTCTTGTGAAATCTATGTTTTAATAAGTAATATTCAAAATGAAAAGAATATTTTCCCCTATATTCTTTATAAAATATTTTTATTCTAATTTTATTCATCAATGTAAAAAACCATCATTTATAAATTTAATAAATGGTGATATGTTGTATGAACACAATCTTAATTCTCATTATGGATGGCTTAAGAATACTTTTTTCAAAGATAATATTGGATTTATGATCATTGATTCATTTTTATAGGCGATAACATTTCATTAAAATGGTCACTATTCTAGGACCGATAGAAATGTAATAACCCCTAAATATTTATATTATTTATCAATGTTAATTTTATTTATTAAATCATATTTAATTTATACAATTATTTTTCTACATTGATTAAAATTTTTCATTATATGGAAATATTGATAAATCTTTACTCTTTACTCAATACATATATTTGATGATTAGGTGCAATTTTTACGAATAAAATCGATAATTTAATATACGATGAATGATTTTGAAATAGAAGACATGTGTAGAACCGATTATAAATTTCACATCAATGCATCAGTTGTATCATTATATGAATCAGTTTGCTAGTCTTAGGTAAGTAGGGGATTCCCATTAGTTTTACTCTATGTTGATGATAGATATTTATGGAAGTGGATTCATGTTCCAATGAAATATTACATCCAATAAATAATAGTTTCCATCATTAATAATTTATTTATCATTATCCCTAATATTTTTTCAATTATTTTATATAGGAATGATTTTTATTTTCAGGTTATTGATTTAATGGCATGGGATTTCAATTATTTATATTTTCATATTTACTATACATTATTAATTTATGATTGTAATTTTATTGATTAAATGAAATGTGTTTTCATTTATTTACCATGACATATTGATTATGAAAGTCAAATTATTTAAATGTAATGTGTGTTTAGTTATTAACCTTACTATGCTTATTATGATCATTGATTCATAATTTCTTCCAATTTACGTAACCCTAATTAAGCATTTGATCTCACCCTTATATTCATTCTTTCTAATGAAACTATGAAGTGTAGGATGAATGATATGAATGAATATTTTCGAGTAAATTATGAAAATTTTCAAAAGAATTTATGATGTAATATTTGTATAAGAATATAATATTCTAATTACATATGTATCTTGTTTAACAACACATCTATCCTATTTATTTTTTTCTAGATGTGATTCATTTTATCATATTCCAATATATTAGCAAAAGTATCGAATACAGTCTAATGGTGTATGGATCAATATATTTGGAATCATATTATGTTAAATAGAAACCCTGGGAAATAGCGTTATGGAATCATAGATTAATCATCACAATCCGATGATGAAATTAAAAGATATATAAAGATAAATTTAATGTGGGATTGTTTAGGTATAGATTATTTGATTTATAGTAAAAATTCAACATTTATAGACACTACATGTGGATGTGGTTCTGGAAAATATTTATCTAGGATAAAAACGGTGCATTGGGATGGAAACAATCATTACATATTGGATGACTATAGGACTTTCTATGCAATAGGTTTGACCGTTCGAGGTTATATCGTTAGGATAATTCACATTTTCTTTAAAAGGAAAAAAATAAAATATTTGAAGAGATAATTAAAATGACTGAAATAGGTTAACTCTTTATACCATGGAATGAAATATGATGAAATATATGAATGAAATATTTTTTATTTTTAATCATATATTAAATTGTAAAAGCATTTTACCTATGATATTTAGTATATTTGAATCCTGAAGTATATAAGGATTGTGAAAAATTTTAGTATCATTTGTGTGTTCATTAGCTGAAGTGTTATTGGTAAAATTATTGGTTAATGAGTTTAAGATTCATTAGAAGATCAAATAATTAAATGCATATTTCGGGTTCCATGTGATGATAATCTACCAATATTAATGATTTTTTAAAAAAATTATAGGCATGGATATGTCTTATAGGAGAATTTATTTCAATAATAACTACATTACATTTTATTGAAATAATTATAAATTTATTTATATCATTTATTTATAATTTGATCAGTAATGAAATTGTGATTTTAGAAAAAAAGATAATTATACATTTACAAAAAAAATTGCACAAAAAAATTAATGAATAATTTTATTTCAAGGATGTAAATAAAATTTACATAAGAATGTATAAGTAATTAAACTAATATAATTTAAAAGGGAAACCAACATTATCTGTGAAAACCTATCATGTACGGAATGTATGTTGGCTTGAACCCATATCCTAATGAATATATTGGTTTAGAACCTACCACAAGAATTTTAGGTGTTTTGGTTAATATTTCATTATTTTATGTTAAATTGTTCAATGAAATATATATTAATGATGAACCCATGATGTTACTATTGAGTTTTACATATTAATGACTCATATTAGATAACATATTCTTAGAATATATGATTCGGAAAATAAATAGAGATAAATGGAATGAATTTTTATGCTATTATGGATTTTACATGGTATGACATGCTATTTTTCATGCTTCAACCCTAAAAATCATTTTTTATCATTCATTTCATGGAGTAATTGATGAATTGTATATTTTTCAATGCAAAAATGAATAATATAATTTTTGTTAGGAAATTTTAATATATAATTTATGTAAATTAATATATACTCATATATATTAAAATATATAACTAGTGAAAAAAATGATTTAACGTCGATTTTAAACCGGTAGTTATAAATATGATGTTAAAAATAAGGGTTTATGTATCATTTTGTAAAAACTGGCACAAAAAATTTGTAAGAGATCCATTTTCAGTGTCAGTTTTTAAAAAACCGATGTCTAAAGTTATAAATTTTTTTAAATGATTTGGCATAGGTTTTTATGAAAATGAACACATAATTTTAAGAATGTTTTTTTTGAAAATTATAAATATTAAACTCTATTAAAAATAAAAAATTCTATAATAGAAAAAATGAATACAATAATCTAATAAAATTTATCAATGACTAAATATATATATTAACATACATAAATTTCAAAAGTTAATCAAAAAAAATCTTCTCCTTTTTAATACATTGTAGAACAATAAAACTAATACGTAAAATTTAAAACATGATAGTTCTTGGTTTTTTAAGAGTTCATTTTATATAACTTTTTTGTTAAAACACCTATTATAAAAAATATTTCATTTTGGGACTCTTTTTATTAATAAAATGTAACACTAATCAGAAACATTAGATTACACATTCCATATAGAGTAGTCACACATAATAAATTGTTCACAAATTACGATTCATGATGGTCAAGTTAATATTTTGTGTAAGAAATCAACTTCTTTGAACATATAAATTTACTTTTAATGATACTAGATTAAATAAAAATACTATGATAAAAACTATAAAATAATTAATATAACAAGATAGATACAAATCAATCATTACGCCTGTTGGTATTATCACATAAATGAATCATAGATTGTTATGACCACATTAAACATTTTCTTCTTGAATATGTCACTAAATTTAATAAAAAATCAACATTATAATGAAAACCAATATATATATATATTTTAAAAATTCAAAATAATATCTAGTATAAAAATTAACTTTCTTTAATTTCACATAATTGATTGCATTTAGATTCTCTATTTACACATGATCATTGCTTAATTTTTTACGTCACCCGGATTTTCATATATAAAAAAATAATACATGTATATTAATAAAAATTGAACATAATGATCTTGTAAAAAACAAATAAACTTACTTGTCTAATGTGGTAGATAATTTTCTACGAACACCACCTAATAAAGCGAAAACCCCAATAAAATGTGTTTTTACAGTGGTAAAACATGAATAACATCCAATGCCACCTAAAATAAAAAATATCACATTTAATGACAAAATAATGAGCATTGCTACATAATTTTGATTCTATTCTTACCCATCAAGAAATTTAAAAAAAAATACCAAATATTGTTCATTAATAACCATTCACGTGTATATTTGCCTCTATATTTTCTATCAACATATATATCATAGCCATTGAAATGATTTATGGATCTGAACGACTATAATCAGTCATGTTGTCATTTTGAACAAGTGGAGTGTGTAAATACAAAATTAAAATTGTATTATATATTGTAAATTTAAAACAAAATTATTTTAAAAAATAAAATCCTAAACTTAATGTATATATCTAGCAAAAATATACATCACATGAATGTTTATATCTTCAAAATTAATTAGATACATGATATTTTCAACGGATATTTTCGTCCATAGATCCCAGATATCAGCTGAAACTCAAATATATTAACTATAGAAGAAGAAACCTATGATATTTTTTATATCCAATTAGAAATATTGGAAGTGTAACATCCTAGGTAAATAAAGAATAAGAAATTTTCATGTATATTAATTTTTGTGAATTAAATATAAATTTCTCTTTAAATGGGTTTCTATGTTCGATAGCGTACTCAATATGCAACAACGAGTTTCTTTGAAATCTTACGTTGTAAACAAGTAATACAATAATATTATTTTTAAATGGTAGATAACATGTAGCCGTTGTATTGGAGGGAATGAATATAAATAACTAAAATATGATTATATCTGTTAGTTAAATGTTTTTACATTTATCAAATAAAAGATAAAGGCTTAAATAAGAAAAGAATTAAATTTTAGGCATAGATACTCTAATATTCACTAAAAGGTCGAATTATCGTCTTTTGATGGATAACCCTCTTTAAATATATTTTTAGTCACTCTCATAAATTATATTGGACCAAATAAATTTTTTCTTTAGAATCAGGACGTCAAAATTTACTTTGTGTAAATGTTTGGTAATTTTCTGATAAAGTTCATTTTTTAATGAATAGTGAAAAATATTGTATTTTAATTCAAAACATCATTTTAATTTAATTTATTTATATTATTAGATTATCTTTTTAATTGGTTTTAAAGTGAAATTAGAATATATTTTTACAATTTAATTCAATGGTGGTCCTTGGAATTAATTTCACTTTGAAATTGGACTTAAACTAATGTCAATCTTTTGATATATATTGTTTTATAAAAACATGCTATTTGTTTTGAAAATGGGAATTAATTATTAAATTAATTAATGCAACTTATATGTTTTTAATTTTGTAAAATATACATCATTTTTTAATTCAGAATATCACATATAGCTTAGGGGTAATTTTTGGTATTTTTCTAACAAATTTCAATTTTTGATAAATAGTGAAACCACTATGTGGTAGTTAAAAAACTTATTTTTCATTTAAATGAAACTTTACCACTTTTGTGAATTTAATTTCAAAAATACAACATACATGGTTGTCATTATTAAGTAAAATGTGGTTTAATGGGATGAGAATAAATTTTTGGGGAACAATAACTTTTATGTTTTATTAATTGCGATTAGAGGTAATTAGTGTAATTTAAGGTAAAAATAATGTTATAATAATATGAAATTACCTTGAAACATGTCCTACCCTTATTGGATGTGTCATGGACGACCAATAAAATCCATGGGTCAACTTGGGGACCCCGTGGAGCCACTTGGGTAATAAAATGTCGTTAATAACTTTTTATTTAAAGTTAAAATAAAAATGTCACAAACATGTATTATTTTACTAAAACAATTTTTACATGTGGTTATACAAGTCATATTTTTTACTATTAATATTCATTGGAAATATAACAAGATTTCATAATTCAAATTTTTTTTATAATTTTTTGACATTAAGTAAATTTAATTGTGTATGACACCATGATGATGTAGTGATTATCTCATTAATAAACGATTTAAATAAAATGAAAAGATAATGTAAAATCTAAGACATACACTTGTAAAAAACCTATTTGATGAGTATATTTCAAACCCTTATCACCTTATCCTATAAATATAAAATTTTAGACCATTAATTCTCTAAAATCATTTTATAATAAAGTATCGTTTCAAGACTTATCAAGAGTGCCCCTCCTCCCTCTTATAAAATGCCCCCACCTCTACCACCTTACCCACACCTCTCAAGCCATTTTCTCTGTCATTATCTACTAATTTTATCTCCCTAAATCTCTCTATTCATCCTAGAAGCCTTACCTTAGGCATAAATCTCTTTGAGAAACTCTTTTGGCTCAAACGAAGAAGAGTTACCCGATTTAAAGCTAATGTCTTCACTTGTGTTCTTTTGTTTTATTTTGCTTCTCCAACCCCCTGAAATCTTTTTATAACATTATTTTGTACCAAAAACATTATATTAAATATAAAAGGATGTTTTTATGAGAAGTATTTGATTTACACGTACACACACCTCCATCTAATGGTTAAAGAACATACTGTTTCTGTGGTTGGCGAATTTCTGCCTCACGGAACGATGATTGTTCAATCATCTTTTAACACCTTTCATGGCGTCCATTAAGATGTAACTATATTTATATATGATATAAATTATATTTATTTTTTCCTTATGCTTCTGTATTTTTCATTTATGGCATACCTTTATTGTTTCCATTACGGGTAAACACGATAATTTCATTTTAGGAAATGCGTACTACCACCCCCTCAAAATGATTTGATTCGTTAATGACATATGTGGGACATATAAAGGATGTAGATAATGATATTATATATGATATTATACTGGAATTATAATATACATTTATATCATTATTATTTCACTCCATTAAATATGAAATATAAATGAAAGTAGCGTTCATGCGTACGTACGGCTTACCGTCTCCATGAACGGTGCATTTCATTTCTTACCTATAAAGGTTATATACTATTATAAATAGATGTATATGCTGGATATATATTAAATATTTGATATCCAAATCATGAATATCATTCTGGATATAATAAACCTTTGACCACATGAACAACATGTAATTTTAAGAAGTCCATTTTTTACTTATGTACCAAATATCGACAAAACAGACATTATTAATTTAAATGATTACATAATGTTTATAACATGGAAATAAGTTATATAAAAGGAATAATAAACTTGAAAAAGGTTCTTAAGAAAGTAGAAATTATCTTTAGTTTATTATTCTATAGATTAAAGAGCAATCGAGACAAGTCGGACACGAGGTAAGGGACTTCATCTGAATCTCCTTTCATTGAGGAATATTTTGTTCTAATACAAGAATTTATTTTATACGCTGTATAAACCCCTTTGACATGACTTTTATTCAAAAGGAATCTTTTATACATGAAGAGTTTTATTATGACAAAAATTATGTTTCTTTTTAAAGTACGCGGTGACAACGACCTTTCCGCCGCCGCAAGTATTATTTGGTCTTTAGATTATCAAAAAGAAGTAATGTTTTTAAAATGATATAAATACCATATACTCTCTTATGTATTTTGGTTTTGAAAATCGTTTTTATAATGGAATTTTTATGTCAATATATTTAGGTGATATATTGTGATCGAAATATTTTCTTTCCATTATATTTGTTTTATGTCTTATGATTTTATAATGGTACGTGGATATTTCATGGGTGGTTACGTGATAAACCATATGACGGGTGGTACGGTGAATACCAGGACAGGTGGTTACATTTTATCTTCCAATGCATTTGGTATGGAAGTCTACCGTATGGGTATTCCATTTAGTGAAATGTGTGGATGTTGACCAAATGGTTAATCCATTTAAGTATGTTTATGTCCCAAGTTACCTTTATCTGTTATATGTTCTTTACATGGGTTTTATGGTCATATTTTGGTTACAAAAGGGTAAGTAGTGTTATTTTATTTAGTGAAGATTATTTACTACTTCTTAAAGGTGAAAAGTGTTACTTTGATAAAGTATTCCTGGTTTACTTGATGTTTTGAAAAACTAACAGTTTTTCTTCTTTCTGTATCCCTTACTGAGCTTTTTATGATCACCCCAAGTTTTGTTGAAATGTTTTTCACAAGACATAATGCGGAATAATGTCTTTAATGGGATCAAGGAAAACTCATGTTGTCTTAAACATGGAACTAGACATAACTCTTTTTTTAGAGTTCATGTTTTGTAAAAAATGGGAACTTTATAAAAGTGTCTACTGTGTAATCTTTTGAGATGTAATAGTTATGATCTAATTCTCTAAAACACTAAACCTGAAATATCCTCACTGGTAATTATTCATTTAATTCAATATTATGTAATGTTTAAGGCCAGGGCCTTATAGTTGGTATTAGAGGTCTATTTATACTACTTTAGGAGTTAGAATAATTGTTTAAATTTATGTCCCTAAATTAATTAATGGTATGATTGAAATGATATATCATTTAAAGATTACCATGTTGCTTCACCTAAGATATTTCTATGTTTAGAATGGTTTTTCCTAGAGGAAATATAATGTCTTTTCTGGGAAGGCATACAGAGGGAAATAACCTTTCAAATCAGTATCCTGAGATGGTCAGAATCAGAACTAAACAGTTTGTTATAGTGATGGCTCAGTTGACTCAGGTGAAAAATGTTTTTTTGTTTTTATTGATGATATTTTGGTGTTTTTTAAAAGTAAATAGAAGAATGAAAGTCATTTAAGGGTTATCTTGCAAACATTAAAATAAATGAAACTGTATGGAAAATTCAGTAAGTGTGAGTTTTGGTTACAACAGAATTCTTTCCTGGGTCACATTGTTTCAAAAAATGGTATAACTGTTGATCCTGCTAACAAAAAGTTATTGAAGAATGGACAAGACCCACAAATATAACTGAGATCCGTAGTTTTATTGGATTGGAAGGTTACTACCGAAGGATTGTGGAAAACTTTTCACGGTTATCTAGTCCAATGACTAAGCTAACTCGGAAGGGTGTTAAGTTTATCTGGACAAAAGAATGTGATGATTGTTTTCAAGATTTGAAAAGAAGATTGGTGAATGCTCCAGTTATGGAACATACTTCCTGGAATGGTGAGTTTGTTATCTATAGTGATGCTTCGTTAAAGGGACTTGGTTGTGTCCTTACAAAGAATGATCAGGTAATTGCTTATGCCTCAAGTGAGTTGAAAACTCATGAGGTAAATTACCCTACACATGATTTGGAATTAGATGCTATGGTTTTCACTTTAAAAATTCAGAGGCATCATTTGTATGGTGTAAAGTGTGAAATATATACTGATCACAAAAGTTTAAAGTATATATTCAATCAAAATGAATTGAACATCAGACATAGGAGATTTCTGGAATTAATCAAGAATTATGATTGTACAATTCATTTTCATCCAAGAAATGAAAATAAAGTGGCTTATGCTTTGAGTCGAAAAAGTAATGCTTCATTAACCATTAAACATTTGGAACGAGATCCTTTTGGTTGTTTATTTTATGAACATTGGAATATATGTTTTTGGTGCATGATGTTCTTCTTTTTTGTTTCAGTTTTCAGTGAGATCAACTCTATCAGACATAATTAAGCAAGTGTAGAAGAAAGATAGTGGGTTGCAGAAAAAGGTTGAGCTGGTTCAGAAGGGTAAGTTTCCTGGATTTAATATTGATAATGATTGTGTTTTGAGGTTTGGGGAGATATTATGTGTGCCTTGTGATTCAAAGTTCAAGAATGAGTTGTTATGTGAGGCTCATACTTCCCCGTTTTCAGTTCATCCTTGCAGTACTAAGATGTACAGAGATCTGTGGGTGTATTTTTGGTGGGATGGAATGATAAGAGATATTGCCGATTTTACTGTGAAGTGTTTGAATTGTCAGTAGGTTAAAGCAGAGCAGTAGTTATCGAAAGGGATGCTGTAGTCATTACCGGTTCCAGAGTGGAAATGGTAAAATTTATCCATGGAATTTGTTGTAGGATTACCAAAGACATCTCGAGGTAATAATGAAATATGGGTTATAGTTGATCGATTGACTAAATCTTATCATTTCCATCCTATTTGAGATACTTTTTCTCTAGATCAACATGCTCGGTTGTATGTTAAAGAGATAGTCAGGTTGCATGGAGTTCCTCTCTCCATTGTATCTGATCGTAATCCCATGTTCACTTCTAACTTTTGTAAAAGCCTTTAGAAGTCGTTGGGTACTAAATTAAATTTTAGTACAACTTTTCATCCGCAATCAGATGGGCTGTCAGAACGAACAATTCAGACCTTAGAGGACATGCTATGTGCTTGCTTGATGGATTATCAGGGAATATGGGACAAACATCTTTCTTTGGTTGAATTTGAATATAATAACAGTTTTCATTCTAGTATACAGATGGATCTGTTAGAAGTATTATATGGGAAGTAGTGTCAAACTCCAGCTTTTTGGGATAAAGTGGGTGAAAATAAGCTAATTAGACTAGAATAGGTAGAAGAGATGGCATAAAAAGTTTAGTTGATTCGGAAACACATGAGAACAGCTCAGAGAAGGCACAAAACTTATGCGGATAACCGGAGTATGGATCTACCTTTCGAAGTTTGGGATCATGTTTTTCTCAAAGTTTTACCATGGAAAAGTGTGATGTGATTTATTAAGAAAGGAAAGGTGAGTCCAAGGTTTTTTAGACCATATAAAATTCTGGAGAGAGTTGGATCCGTTGCATACAGGGTGGATTTACCTCCAAGTTTGTCCTAGGTACACAATCTTTTTCATGTTTTGATGTTGAGAAAGTATATGACAGAACCATATCATGTTTTTGAGCCTAGAGGTAGTTCAGTTGGAGGAGAATCTCTCTTATGAAGAACAACCAGTCCAGATTCTTTACTGAAGAGATCAAGTGTTGTTAAATAAGGTATTTTATCAGGTGAAGGTTTTATGAAAAAACCATATGTTTGAAGAGGCAATGTGGGAATCTGAAAATGCAATGAGGGATAAATAACGCCACTTATTTTGATAAGTGAATAAAATTGCTAGGATGTAATTCCCAAGAGGGGGGAAGGATGTAACATCCCAGGTAAATAAAGAATAATAAATTTTCGTGTTTATTAATATTTGAAATTAAATATTAATTTCATTTTAAAGGGGTTTCTATGTTCGATAGCGTACTCGATATGCAACAACAAGTTTCATTGAAATCATACGTTGCACACTAGTAATAAAATAATATTATTTCTAAATGGTAGTTATCACGTTGACATTTTATTGGAGGTAATTAATAGAAATAACTAAAATATGATTATATAGGTTTGTTAAATGTTTTTACATTTATCCAATAAAAGATAAAGGCTTAAAATAAGAAAATAATTCAATTTTAGGCATAGATACTCTAATATTCACTAAAAGGTCGAATTATCTCTTTTTGATGGCGAACCCTCTTTAAATATAGTTTTGGTCACTCTTATACATTCTATTGGACCAAATAAAAGTTTTTTAGAATCGGGACATCAAAATTTACATTGTGTAAATTTTTGGTATTTTTCCGATAAAGGCCATTTTTTAATGAATAATGAAAAATGTTGTATTTTAATAAAAAACATATTTTAATCTAATTTATATATATGATTAGATTATCTATTGAATTGTTTTTAAAGTGAAATTAGAATATATTATTACCATTTAATCCAATGGTGGTCATTGGAATTAATTTCACTTTGAAATTGGACTTAAACTAGTGTCAATCTTTTGATATATATTCTTTCATAAAAACAATATATTTGTTTTGACAACAGGAATTACTTATTAAATTAACTAATGCAACTTATATGTTTTTAATTTTATAAAATAGACATCATTTTTTAATTCGGAATATCAAATATAGCTTAGGGTGAATTTTTGGTTTTTTTCTGAAAAACATCAATTTTTGATTAATAGTGAAACCACTAAGTGGTAGTTAAAAAAATGATTTTTCGATTAAATGAAACATTACCACTTTTGTGAATTTAATTTCAAAAATCATACATACATGGTTGTCATTAGTAAGTAAAATTTGGTTCAATGGGATGAAAATAATTTTTTTGTGAATAATAAATTTTAAGTTTTATTAATCGCGATTAGAGGTAATTAGTGTAATATAATGTAAAATTAATGTTATAATAAAATTAAATTACCTTGAAACATGTCCTAACATTATTGGATGTGTCATGGAAGACCAAGAAAATCCATGGGTCACCTTGGGGACCACATGGAGCCACTTGGGTATGAAAATGACATTAATAAATTTTTATACAAAGTTAAAATAAAAATGTCCCAAACATGTAATGTTTTTAAAAAAAAATTTACATGGGGTTATAAAAGTAATATTTTTTAATATAAATTTTCATTGGAAATAGAAAAATATTTCCTAAATAATTGTATTTTTTTATAATTTTTAGACATTAAATAAATAAATTTTTTTATGATACCATGATGATGCATCGATTACCTCATTAATGAACGATTTTAATAAAATGAAAAGATAATGTAAAACCTAATACATAAACATTTCAAAAACCTATTGGATGAGTATATTTATAACCCTTATCACCTTATCCTCGAAATATATAATTTTGGGACCTTTAATATCCAAAAATCATTTTATAATAAAGCATCTTTTCAATACTTTCCAAGAGTGCCCCTCCCCCCTCTTATAAAAGGCCCCCACGTCTACCATCTTACCCACACCTCTCAAGCCATTGTCTCAGCCAAGATCTACTCATTTTATCTCTCCACATCACTCTCTTCATCCTATAAGCCTTTCCTTAGTCAGAAATCTCTTCAAAAAACTCTTTTGGCTCAGACCAAGAGAAGTTACCCTATTTAAAGGTAATATCTTCACTTATGTTCTTTTGTTTTATTTTACTTCTCCAACCCCCTGAAATAATTTTATTCCTTTCTTTTGTAACAACACCGGTATCTTAAATATACTAGGATGTTTTTATTAGAAGGATTTGATTTACACTTACACACACCTCCTTCTAATGGTTAATGAACATACTGTTTCTGTGGTTGGTGAATTTCTGCCTCATGAAACGATGATTGTTCAATCATCTTTTAACACCTTCATGGAGGACAATAATATGTCAATATATTTATATATAATATATATTATATTTATGTTTTAATTTTCTTATGTATTTTTCATTTATGGCCTACCTTTATGGTTTCCATTATAGGTAAACGTGATAATTTCATTTTAGGAAATGCAGACTACCTCCCCCTCAAAGTGATTTGATTTGTTAATGCCATATGTAAGATTTATAAAGGATGGAGTTAATGATATTATATATGATATTATACTGGAATATTAATATTCCATTATATAATTATGATTTCACTCCATTAAATATGAAATAGAAATGAAAGTAGCGTTCATGCGTACGTAAGGCTTACAGTCTCCGTGAATGGTGCATTTCATTTCTTACCTCTAAATGTTATATACTATTATAAATACATGTATATGCTCGATATATATGATATATATGATATCCAAATAATGAATGTAATTCTGGATATAATGAACCTTTGACCACATGAACAACATGTAATTGTAGGAAGTCCATTTATGAAAGAACCAATTATAGAAAAAACCAACTTTATTAGATTAAATGATTAAATAATGTTTATAACGTGGAAATAAGTTATATAGAAGGAATAATAAACTTGAAAAAGGTTCTTAAGAAATCATAAATTAACTTTAGTTTACTATTCATGAGATTAAAGAGAAATCGAGTCAAGTCGGAAACGAGGTAAGGGACTTTGTCTCAATCTCCATTCCTTGAGGCATATTTTGTTCTAATACAAGACTTCCTCTTATACACTATAGAAACCCCTTTTAATTCTACTTTTATTCAAAATGAATCTTTTCTATACGAAGAGTTTTACTAAACAACAAAAGGTGTGTTTCTTTTTAATGTACGCGGTGACAACGACCTTTCCACCACCGTGAGTATTATTTGGTGTTTGGATTCTTCAACAAGCCATAATGTTTTTAAAATGAAATAAATACCATATACTCTCATATGTATTTTGGTATTGAAAATGGATTTTATAATGTATTTGTTATGTCAATATATTTAAGTGATATATTTTAATCGAAATATTTTCTTTCCATTATATTTTTTTATGTCTTATGATTTTATAATGGTACTTGGACATTTGACGGGTTGTTACGTGATAAACCATATGAAGGGTGGTGCCGTGAATACCAGGATGAGTGGTTATGTTATAACCTCCAATGCATTTGGTATGAAAGTCATCCGTATGGCTATTCCATTTAGTGAAATGTGTGGAAGTTTCCCGAATGGTTATTCCATTTATGTATGTTTATGCCCCTAGTTACCATTATATGTTATGTGTTCTTTATATGGGTTTTATGGTAATATTTTGGTTACAATAGGGAAAGTAATGATCTTTTATTCAGTGAAGAGTGTTTAATACTTCTTAAAGGTGAAAAGTGTTACTTTGATAAAGTATTCATGGTTTACATGATGTTTTGAAAAACTAATAGTTTTCCTTCTTTGTTTATCCCTTACTAAGATTTTTATGCTCATCCCACATTTTTTTTGAAATGTTTTTCACAGGACATAATGTGGAATAGTGTCAAGGATGAGATCAATGAAAAGTCATGCTATCTTAAACATAGATCTAGACATAACTTATTTTTTAGAGTTCATGTTTTGTAAAAAAGGAAACTTTGTAGAAGGGTCTTCTGTATAATCTTTTGAGATGTAATAGTTATGATCTAATTCTATAAAACTCTATACATAAAAAGATTCTCAATGGGAATTATTAATTTAATTCAATATTATGTAATGATTAAGGTCGGGGCCATGTAGGAAGTATCAAAAGATGTTTTCTACTAAACCTTTTGTTTCCATTATTTAATTTCATTGGATTTTAGATACTCATATAAAAGTTAAATGAAAGTAAATAAAATAATTAATTTTCAATAAAATGTAATTAATATTATAAAAATGGATAATTCATATAAAATATGACTAAGAATGCTAGATGTCCAAAGTAAATAACCACCCACAAAATCCACCACTATAGTATCCTCTAAGGTATGTAATGGTAGTAGTGTATTAGGAACAATAATATCATGTATCTACACATTACCCTATCACATATGAAAAGGCAGGTGATGTCTAGAATCCTTGAAAAAATGAACAACTAAGAATGATAAAATGTGTATATCAGGATCTTATACATACAACACACAATATAAGGTATGGTCTAAGAAAGGCGGTGAAGGATCTATGTTGGAAGGCTAGGAAGGTTGGTAGGCTGCACAAACTGTGACTGTCTAACCAATTTTTATATCCTAACTTATTGAATTGTTTCATGAATATGATATCCCATGGAATGTTTCATATCATTCAGTTGAGCTTTTAAGGATTTTATTTCTGATTCACTTGATTTTTTACTTTGAGGACCAAAAACATTCATAATAATGGCACCGACCTCTTATCCCCTTATGTGGTTGGGGTGTTTTGGATTTCCTAAATCACTGTCTAGGATTTCCATCATACTTTAGGGCCAAAATTTATGCTATGTTAATTAATCTTGAAGTTCATTTGGAAATGAAAGTGATGATATATTACTTTCCTTCATTCCCAAATATAAAAAATTCTTTAACATTAATAATTTTTTTCTTACAATTTTTTCAGAAACATCTTTAGCTTTATATGTAATAAAATTTTCATTTTTTTCATCTTTCTCTTTCTAATTTCACATAGTGTGTGGGTGGAGATAGAGGACCAAATTAGGACTCATTAGAACTATTTTTGGAATGAACAATTAGTGCCTCAAACATTTCCTTAATCATTTTATGATCCAATAAATTATATCCTCCACGTGAAAATGTATAGGGGTAAACATTCAATAATTGGATGTCTTTATGGGATTTTCATCATGGCCTGTTATATAAAAATTAATCTAATATGTAATTAGATAAATGTAAAATAAATTTCTCAATATAATTTAATATAATTATCATGCCTAAATTGTTTCATTATTTATATTGGAATCAAATTTATTACATGTATATTCATATAGAAATGGATACTTGAGGCATGTTTTTTCATTTTGTCTCCTTCCGAACAAGGAATTTTTTTCATCTTTGTTTTAAAATTCCACCATCAAATTCTCCCCAATGTAATAAATATTTTCTTTAAATATTTTTATTTCATAAAAATTAAATGTAAATTTTAATTTCATAACATTAATATTAGTCACATAAAAAAATTCATAATAGAAAAATTTGTTAAAATAAATCAATTGAGATATCTTTATATTATGGCCCCCCCAAAGATGATATATCGCCACCTTTTTTACTAATATCCAATCAGGATATATAATGTTAATCCTATCGTGGCTTTTCATGTCGATATAGCTAATAAAATCCATTTCATTTTGGATGGTTGCCTTATAATTATCATCAAAACTATTAGGTAATATATCATCTCCATGAGAGAGTGATAGTTTTGGTAAATGTGTAATGAAAAATTTACCAACTCAAGAATTTGATTTCGGAATCCTAAAACTAAAAAAAAGGCCCCACTGGATTTTCATCAGTTTTATTGCAATTATTTTTTGTAAATTAAATGTTTTCCTTTATTTTCTAATTATATTATAGGGCGTTTTATAACATGAAGAAGATAAATACCTTAGTAGATGTTCTTTTTTCTATTTATTTGTATTTCTAATTTTAACAAGAAAATGTAATGAAATGCTTCTGCACCTAAATAAAATTAATCAATCCATTAATTTTAAAACCTGAAACAAATACATATGTAAAAAAGTGTCACGCATGTGTATGTTATTATAAAGCAATTTTACGATTCAAATCCAAAAAATATTAAAGGTAAACTGTGAAATATAAAAATTAATTCTACAAAGATATAAAAATTTAAAATTTAAAATTTCAATGTTTTAAAATGTTCTCTCATATGTATAATCTAAAACCAAATTTAATAATGTATATAATTTATTTCAATGAAAAAATATTTAACCATATCTGTGGAATATCAAAATATAACATAAAAAATAAAATAAAATATCAAATATTTAGAATTAAATATCCAATAAATATAAAATTATAGATTTTTTACACATGTAAGTTAATAAAAAAGAAAGATAATGTAAATCACGACAATATTAATCAGAAGTGTAATTTAGAGTTTTTGTCTATCCCTCTACCCTGATAAATTTATATTACATGGAATATATCTCCATTATAGTCATTGTTATCGGCAAAAAAAGTTATAAATGAAGAAAATTCTTATAAATAAATAATATCAACATCATACTCTTTAGTTAAGTAGATTCTTTTCCCATAAAAAACAACGGACAACTAGTCCTTGATTGGATCAGTGAGAAAAAATATTCCCATTCATGTGTATCCATGAAAAATGGTTCCTCATAGAAACTAAATATTTTCAAATGAACTAGTTTAAAAACATATTCGACATGTTTCACACTTGTATTACATGAAATCCAATTACATTAAGGTTAATGACTCAAAATTTAATACAAAAAATATCACTGTATGTATTCGTGAACCCCAAAATATGGTGTTTTGGTAAAAATTAGGGTTTTATCTTTTTAAATTGAAAAATTATGTGCTTCAACAATTGACATTACACCACTATTTTTAATGGTTCTACTATCATCCTACTTCATAGTGTAAAATTTTTACTTGTTAATATCAAAACCAAACAATGTGATCCCATTAAGAAATGGCCCCATGTCAGCTATTTCAATGTTTCTGGTGTAGATATATCTATTTTGACTATAACATTAAACCAAGAACCGAATAACTTATTATTCTCAATAATTATCCATTATCCATTTCTTTTTGGATATCCTATCATTAATTTAGAAATATGTGATGATATATATGATTGGACCTAAAATTTGTTGTGAAAAATGTATAAAAGTTACATCCTCACATAATCTTGTAGAATGAACATCCCCTTTAGTACATAAATCTCTATACCTTCACTATAAAATATGTTATGTCATGATATAGAGAGGCCAATATAATCTACTTCATAAAAATAATCAATAAAAAACTCAATCACATCCACATATATAGATTTTTGAACAATGGAGGCTTCTTCTTGAAAAGGAATTTTATCATATCCCTTCAAAATTTTAATATATATTTCAAAATTAAAAATCCATCATAACTATGTAGGACCACATATTCTTATATCACACACCAAATAAATAGCAATATGGACCATTATATCAAAAAATATATGGGAAAATTATTATAGTTGAGAAAGAATAAGTTAAGCTTGATTCTACAACAAACTTAACCAATTAAATTAATGACTTTGCAAAAAATGGATTTCAAAAATTTTCATTACTTGACGAAAGTCTTCTAACAGATGTCAGAAATATACCATGCACTGGGACTATTAGAATTCATTGCATCAATAAATGAAAATTATGAGATTTCATACCTATTAATTCACAATTCTTCAATGAAACCAAATTACTCACATATGAAGAATAACCACTTTATACATTAATACAATTAAGGAAGTGAAAAAAACTAAACTACACAATCTTTCTTAATTTATAACAAGACGTAGGTAAATATGTTCTTTTTTCCTTTCACAGTTAGAGCTAACTCAAAATTTATTCCCCTTGATATCATGTTCATTCTATAATGCAATACATCTTCTTTCCTTATATTTTTTTCTAAAAAAATTCCAAATAAACTTTTAGATATTTTATTCTCAAAATTTATAATGTAAATGTTATTTTTTATCTCTATACATATATAGTTAGTTACATAAATTAAGATTGACTATTTCATATGGATATTGTTTGGAAGACCAGAACATTTTTTCGTTCCGAATTCCAAATCAATTTTTTTCACCCTATCGAAATATACATCAAATGAAAATGGTTATCTATGATTATTCTATTCGTATAAACTATTAAATGCTTTTATCAATATTTGATAAAGATGATAAAATCAAAAAATCATTAATGTCCCATGTATAATTTCTTTTACCAATATCCAATTTATAATATGAAATCCCTTCTTAAAATATTTGACATTATTTACACCCCTTAACTTTGTATCTATATATGTTCCTATATGTAGGAAAGTTGGTTATAATGAAAAGTATCACATCATTAAAAATAAAATAATATTTCTTGTATTTATAAAAAAAACACTTTTAACACATAAAAGTTTCAAATCAATAATCAATGGTGAATAATACACATCAATATAATATTCTGGATATTTTATTCTAGAAATCTTCAAGCTCATCATAAAATAGTTTTTCATCATGCATATATATGGGGAAAAGTTGTAAACATCCAAATAAATATTAAAAGAATGATGTTGTATACATAGCCAAATATATAGATTCATTAAATCACTAAACAGTTCCATTTTATGATTTCTTACAACACTTCAAAATTAATGATTTATTTTATCAAATCTCTTCCACATTTCTGAATCAGCACGGTGGCATATGTTACTATTAGAGACATACTTATCTTAAAGAAATCTTAACCTATTTGTGTCAATTTAAATTGAAAATAGACACATTATACAAGTAATTATTTGGAGGTTCGAAATTTGATTAGAATGCGAATTTATTTTTGTACCTTAGAATGAATCATAGTTGAATTATCATAAATAAATGAAAGAATTAGTGGATGATATCATTAGAATGTAACAATTTTATTGTTCATGAGGTTACAAGGAAATACCTATGAATAAATTATTTTAACCTTTTCGTCCATATTATATTGTGATGTACGAAATATATGAAGGCCTCATTAACATTCATATTTTTTCTAATGAAACACACAATCAATAGGATAAGAATGTATCTTTTTATTCCCCAATCCCATTGGGCATAATATATTCTACAAATTATAATTATAATCTCGAAGCCCATTTCCTTATGGGTGTAGCTCTTTTAAAAGCTCTAGTATGTTGGAGAACATTTTATCACTCCAACTGTTTCATTCATTGAAGTTAAATAATATCAAAACAATAGATAACCCTATATATTTACTACAACTTGGTAATAATGGTTTCTCAGAAACTCATTAGAATTATTCAATAGTTTATTTTTTTCATTGGATTAAAAACATAAAAAAAGAATTAATTCTTCAATGCAATCCTCTAAATCATCATGAATATTGTCAACAACATTATCTATTGATTTTTTTGTTCTCTCACCATGGTAAATCCAACATGTATAATTAAGGGTAAAACCATTACAAATGAATTGATACATGATTTCACTATAGTTTAACTTTCTCATTTTCAAACACCTCTTACATGAAAAAATATAAAATCTATGTTTTGAATAATCATTTTGAAAATTCCTTCATCAACTTATTTTTCATATACACTTGTTGTTCTTCATACATTTATCCAAAAATGATCCAATAAATACCTAAAATATCAATATGATAGGTGAATATATGAAATCATATAAAAACACACATACACACACACACACATATATGAATTTATTAAAACTCACATTCAAAAAAATATTTATAAATAATTATAGAGTCATTTTTTCTCAAAACATCTTCAATAGGAAATACAACAGGCCTAGAGGCATATGACATGCATTTATACCACACAAATATCAAAATATAACATCAATTTAATAGACCAAAATAATTAAATCAATAATATATAATGTAGTGATATATATCAGATAACATTATCAAATTATAACAAAATCACAATATCATGTTAATAAGGGAATAAAATTGTCAAAAAAATAATTTTCAATATAATTATATACTATCACATTGAACATCAAAAACAATTATCATAATATTATTTATCAAGTCACCAGATCATTTTAACACTTCACTCTAACTATCCATATCTTTATTTTGAATTAAATGTCAAAAATCACAAATTCTTCTTCAAACCACATGAAATAGGTGAATTTATTCAACTGCCACTATTTTTTTCTTATATTTATTATAAATCCATCTACATTTATCTTTATTGGATAACTAACATCCTCTTATCCTTGGTTATACAATATAATAAAATTATATATTTATCCACAACATCTCATAGAAACACATTGTAATTGATCAATTTATACTACATTATGGTAAAAGTTTCATCAATACATTAGTCAATAATTAACACAACTCACAATGTCAAAAAAACAAAACGAATGAAATATAATTTAAATATCATTTCTTTATAAATAAATTAATCCATACATTTCGTCATGAAATTTTGATATTTTCATAAAATTAAAAATTTGTAAAAATAAAAAAAATTGAAGAATGATGTTAATAAATAAGAATAAAGAGATTAAAAATAATTAAAACACTAACTCAAAAATGTTACCAAATGAGAAAAAATTCAATATCAAATATTTTTTAAAAATGAACATCCAAAATTAGGATTTTATTAAGTAAAATGGATTCCTAATTAGAAAATTCTCTATTAAATACATTGGAAGAAGAACACTACAAGATCACAAAAAATTGGTTATGGAAATGAATAATAAATAGAAATAAAGATAAAAAATAAAACCAATGATGGTCGGAAGGAAAATGGATTGAAATAAGAAATAGTTTCATATATGATGATATAATAATTCAGGAAGAATAATTTGAACACAGATCATGAAATGATTGCAGATATTGAAGACAATAAAAAAATATCATTGATGGAATCTATAGGTCCTCATCATCAGTCTCATCATGAGTATGTGGAGGATTGAAATTTTGTCCAAAAATGAGGGTTTCATGATCCCATATATTTCAGAAAACATTTTTACAATAACTATTATGTAACTTGACAATGTTTTTTTATTTATAAAATTATTTTAAGGAAAAATAACACCAAAAATTTATTGACTGAGTCTGTTATCATAAAAATAATATGTTGTATATCATTAACAGTGATGTCCTTTGAGTTGGTTTTCTTTTAAATGGATTCCAAAAAACCAACTAAAATTATTCATCAGTTTATGTTCAAACGGATGAAAACATTTTCTCGTAGTTAAATTATGTTGTTGTTTATAAAAGACAAAATCCATATCTTTGAACTTTAAGATGCTATTTCAACTATTGATTACTAAATTATTAGAAAAGAATTTTGAAATAAAATAATTTGGTAGTTTTCATTTATAATTCATGAATCAAATAGTCTTCGAAATCATCACATGTTTATGGTTTTGATTCCCTTAAAATTTCCTTGGTAATTTAAATTTCTGTGATCAATGATTTTTATTAGTGTCTAAAAACCATTTCACTTATTTCAATCCACATATATTTACATGAAACCAATGTTCATCTACTTATTAAAATATTTATTTTTTATTCAATATTAATTTTTTTACCTCCATTTATCTCATATAATGATCATATTTTTGTTACATTTTTACTATGCCGTTTTTTAACAAAACAAAATTTTAAATGTGATAAAATTGATTATAAAAACAATTTTTAAATTATGATGACAAATTTTTTTTAAGGTGGTAATAATTTAAAAACATGAAATTATAAAATAATATCATTTTATTTGATAATGTATGTTACATGAAATAACATGGATAATCAACTCATGAAATATATTTCATGAAATATTATCTCTTTGATAACTTGTGTAACACAAAACCACGTCTCTAAAAGAAACATAATATAAAATAAATTTATAAAATATCTATTAGATTTTTGGTTATGAAGAGTAATAACAGAATAATGAAAATGAAAATTTTCGCACATGAAGAAACAAATTCATTGTTTATCTATTGTTTATCAAAAATAATAATAATCCATATTATATCAAAAAAATGGTTTTATTATAATGATGTTTTCTAAACGAATTACATGTCACTATTTTCTACATAATTTAAAACTGAATTTTAAAACATTTTTAAATTTTATTTTAAAAAATAAACTTCACTTTTGAAATAATCATATCAAAATTATATATTGGTGATGTTTTTGTATTTTTTTGAAATGAATATATTTTTTATGAATATTGATAAATATAGTTTTCTAATTGAAATCATTCAATTTGATAGAATAATTTATATTGTTTTATTATAATTTTAATTGTTTTTAATATAGAATTATTTTAATTTTATATCAGTTATTAAAATTTAGTTAATTGGAATAATTTTGATATCAAATTGCAGTGTAAAAACATTATAACATTTCCCTTTCAAAACCCATTTTCATATAATTTCAATGGGATTAATATTAAAATACTATTTTAATATGTTATGAATTTAATTTAGAAAAATGGATTCAGTAATTTAATAATGAAACTTAATTAAATTTGTTTGGGTAAAAATCTTATTATGTGGGTTTAAACTAATTAGTTTTCTATTACCACTACTATCCTATATTTTAAAACCCAAATTTTATGGTCATATTTATATATTATATCTTTTAGGTTATATAATTCCAATTTATTGGGACTTTGTTATGATAAATATTTCGGTATGAATGAATCATCTCTAAAAATTAAAATTCAACCACTCACATAACATATAAAAGGTCACCACATATCTTCAATTCATAAAACATTGAAAAACTGTTGCATTATAAAATTTTAAAAAATAACATAATAACATCGATTAACACTAACTAGAATCCTTAGCTCAATAATAATTACAACATATGATGTTTTTTGTATCAATCCTACATATTGTACCAAAATTAGAGATAATAGTCATTCATGGGTGTTTTGATTTTACATCATTATCCACCTCAATCAATTATAATATAATCATAATGACAAAATAAAATATATAAAATATATGTCTTTATATGTTTTTATACTAAGCACATGACCAACAACCCTCCCATCATCCATTAAATGGATTATGAAATCATCATTTGTGTGTTTGGTGGACTAACACATCACAAAGTGATGTTATTCATTTTTCTATTACCAAATATCATGGTCTAGTATAGTGATGTATTGAAATTATATATATGATATTTATAACATAATTATACATAGTTATTTATGATATCATAAATACCAATTTTAATTTCCATTTCATATGGTATATGATAACTTCTCAAATATATATGTAGGACTACCAACTCACGGAGCGATGTGGATCCCTTTTAACTAATGTTTTAAATTGAATGTAATAAGGATAATATTGATGAATAACTGTCATATAAATGAAAAAATTATTTTATTAATTAAATATTTATAATTATGAAATTATAAAATATCATTTTATTTCTTATAATTTCAATATCAGAAAGATGATAACATCATTGATCTATGTATAGGCTATTGTGTTCTTGAATTGATGTGACTATATTTTCATCACCACACCACATGAATGATATTTTTATATATTTTTATATATTTAATAAAAAATAGGTTATTTTTTATAGTATGGAAACTTTTTAATGTTATAATATTTTTTTACTCATTTTTTTGTTAATCTCAAAAAAAATTAAATGTTTGTTAGGTGTATGTACAACATACCATCTCTATTATCATTTTGTACATAATTTATTAATGATCATCTCAAATTATATGTTTCGAAGAATAATTTATATATAAATATTGTAATAATGTCATGCGTATTATTTTAGATAAGTTTTAAATAATTCCATCTTTGAACATAGTTACCCTACCAAAGAAAATATTGCCACATAAAAAAATTATCTTTGAATATTTTGGAACTATGACCTTTCATATAGACACTATTCTTCTTGGTTGAATTTTTTTACTATTGTTTTGATTTTCCCATCATTATTGTTTTATACTAGAGCCCTTGGTTGATCAAACCTTCTCTGACCTCACGTTCCACCTCACCACCCTAGTTCAGTACTAGGGAATGGTTATTTATATGGTTTTTTGATTTTTTGTTTAATGGTGGATGATTTTTCTATGAGCTATCACATCAGCATGATCTTGTTCATATATTAAGTTTCGTTTTTTCAATATATGGATCCTTCAGCCGCACAAATCACTACTCTAGCATAATGTTTCTCTACTGCTCTCCCAGTCGAACCTGTAGTGGTGGTCACCAAATGATTTTGGGATGTGGAACTCAGTGGCCAAATATGTTCATTGCACAAATGTAATCAATTTCTTCTATGAGGACATTCTATTCCTGTTCCACATTAAATTTGGTGTCTTTAATAGGGGGAATTTTGACGAAAATATATATGTTTTCGGAAAAATTGAATTTTTTTGGTGTTTCCTCCCCAAATCATTGGGGAAGTTTTTTTTATTTATTTTTGATAGTCGTTCGATCTTTTTGATGATTTTTTTGTAAAGGATTCTATTTGTGTCTCTTGATTTGGGATAGTTTATTTCTTGTTATGGTGATGACTGTTTGTGTTTTTCTAGAAGGTGTTGGGTAAGTGGTGTTTATGTTTTGATTTTGAGAGATCATTATATAATGGTGGTTTGATGTTTTGAAGGAAGATGACCAATGGACTGATATGGTTTGTTGTATTACTATGGTGATATTCTCCTGGGACTATATTTGTGATAGTGATAAATGCGGCAATATGATGAAAATGATGATGATGGGTCTTGTTATGATGATGGTAGGTGAGTTGATGTGACTTAGGAAGTTTTAAGTACTCATGGCTCGAGGTCTCCATGGGTAATGTGAATATTTTTGAATATGGAACATCCCTTTTTCTATATTAAATATTTTTCCCATGCTAGATGTTTGGTTACTACTCAACCAGAAATAAGAATATTAGAAAATAGAAAAAAATGAACTTTCAGTTTCTATAAGATATTTACAATATTTAATGTGGTATCCTTCCCTATATTTGATTATTTTTTTGGATAAAAATTAAATGGATGGAGAAAAAATCACAAAAATCTATTTTCTTAAAATGAATCTTCTAAAATATGGTAAAATAAAAAAAGTGTTTTTTTGAATATGGTTTCATGAATGCATGGCTTCAAAAAACATAGTGCTTCATGAAGTTGTGGAGAATAATTAATTCTTTATGGAAAGATGGTGTTCTTCGTGACTACAAGAATGATAAAAAAACTAGTGAATTTTCACTAGTACATCACTAATGAAGGAGATTTGGGAACATTGGTTTTTAGTTTCCTAAAAACTATACATTTGGTATGGGATATTTGAGAGGGGTTGTGACTATAAATAGAAGACATCCCTAAATTAATTTAATATCCAAATATTTTGATAAAAGGACAAGTTTCTCAAATTTCTCAAAGGATGAGAGATTTAACAATATTATATTCATTTTGAGCATGAGAACCAAGAAAATTTTTTCTTAGTCACTGATTATTCCTAGGTATCTCTGAAATAGGATTTTTGTGTTGAATACCTTTTATACGAAGACATAATGTTCTAAGAAGGTAGTTTCATCATGATTATTGTGAGCTTCGTAAAGTATCTCCGCAATTGAGATTTTTGAACAATATTTTTGAACAACTGATTGATGTAAAATGTTAATTCATTTCCATCAACTCTATACACCAATGTAATATGGGTATCATTATATTTAAGGAAAAAAATTAAATTTTAATCTACAAAATTTCCCTTCTAGACATTAAACTAAGTATAAAATCTTCCAAGGTAGTGGGTAGGGGATTCGATAGAAGTGTTCTGTGGGATTTATTGTGTTATACCTAAAATATTGTTATAGTGAACCTGCTTTATCATACATAATTTTTATGTTAAAAATCATAATTACATTAGCGAACAATGATGAAATGGTTTAGTGTCTTGGGAAAAGTAGGACCATACATAACATTTAATAAAACTTTGTAATCATTTATTTAATTCCTTATTTTGTAGTTTCTTATTAGCCCTTGACTTCATCTTAATACAAGTAGTCACATGAGGATATAAATAAAAAAGGGGTGAGATTACATCCATGTACGAGGAAACTTGATAATATAATACAAGAAAGGAAGAGTTGAGGATCATGATAACATCGTCATAATAATGAGAATAAACAATAGGAAAATACATGAAATGTAGGGATGAATAAAAATGAAACATCATGTCTTAGTGGTCAACTAAAACCCATAGATGTGAACAAAGAGGGAATATTGGTAACAAATACATCAGATTAACTAACTAGATGCAAAACTTTATCTAATGAATTGGAGTTTTGTATAATTCTTGGCAAACCAATTACATCACAACATTCATATTATACTATATAATTCTAGGTGCACCTTTCACATCATAACATTTACATTAGAATCCATGCCACATATAACATATGAATAAAATGAACCAATAATTACACACTGATATAAATGGGTTTCACATAATAAAGAAATAATTCAAAAAAATTGGTTCCCTAAAAAAGATGGAATGTCTTTCTGGACATGGAACCATAATCCTTGATTGAATAGTGTAACAACCTTGATGTATTAAAAATGGTGTGTTTATTTGAAAGAATACTTTTTTAGAAAAAATTAAATTTTCCATATATTTAACTAGAAAACATGCATATCCTAGAAATAAATATAATCATGAATAAATTATTTTTATGTAATATCCATACTAAAATTTGGATGAATAGGGATAAGCCAAAGAAACAGGAATGGGTTCGAGAATTTCCTCTTACCTTTTATCAAAACACATTATTCAATTTAATGTCCTATATAATCAAATTAGATTCAATAATTTACAATTAAATTAACTCATATATACGAATATTATTCATTAATGTTTCCTTAATTTCCCTTATTATCCTTTGGATAAGTTATATAGTTTAAATTCATTATTTGGGTGTGTTTATTTTATTTTATTCATGAATAGTTCCATTGTATTCATGAATTGGATTTTTTGTAAGATGTGGATGAAAATATAGAACTATTATTATATATTATTTGGTACATTTTGATGTTATAAATTATTTTAAAATGAATTTTTTTGTCTACATGGAGGATGAATCATTAGATAAAATTTAATGATGATGAGTTTTCGTTAATTTGGGTGGTTTTTCAATCACAACTAACTTTTCCTATTTTATCAATTAGTTTCATGTAAATAAGTTATTTCCATAATAGAAAGAGGGTAATAATATAAACATTAAAATATGGTATTAAAAATTTAATGGTTTGTCTAATATCCTTGGAGCCATTAGAGGAAAATTAATGTACATCGCCAACAATGTCGACAAATTGTCACATCACGAGCAACGATTTCATCCTTAAAATAAAAGAGTGAGATAAAGGGTTTTAATAAATAATATTACAATTAAATTATATAATAAATATATACAAAACATTGTGGAGTTATCATTCCATTTGGATGAAAGGTTGTGTGGAGGCAACAGTAAAAGTATAGAAATTGAAATGAAATAAAAAGAAAAACGGAGAGGGTTTACCAACAAAATTTTCCTCATGAGATCCTCTTTATGGAACATCGACATTGTCTTTTGATGTGAACAAGAGCTCTTGAACATGAGGAAGGGACTATAGAGGATCTTTGGTATGAATTTCAATAAGGATTGAAGCTTGATTGGTGTAAGAAAATGATGGTTTGAGGGGTGGTATTTATAATGGAGCGGAGGAGGGTTTTCTTAATATTTAATTATTCAGTTTATTGATATCAATCAACTAAATAAATAGTGATTATTTCATGAACAAATATAGAAATATTAAATGTGATATTGATGTAATGTCCATTTACACTAGCCAAGCATCCATCATGATGTATTAATTTATTTAGTTAGCATATTTTTTTAAATTACTAAATTTCACTATTAACTAAAAATTACAGTTTTTCAAAAATAACTCAAAAATTTATGCTAACCATTCTTGGAAGTGTATAATTCAAAAATTAACTACAATTTTTTATTTTTCCAAATTTGAATAGTTTATTATTTTAATTAAAATCATATATTACTTGAAAAATAGAAATTCTTAAATTATAATGGATTGAATAATGTTAAATAAAAACTCTTAAGGACTTGTAAAATTATCTTAACAATAGAAGAAATATAACAGCTAATTTCTGAACCCAACATTGTAAGATAGATTTTATTTTAAATTAATTAATTGTAAATAATTATTTATGACAAATAAAAATACCAAGAGTTTTACTATGGTCATATTTTTACTTATAAGATTCCTAAATATTTTTATACATTCATGGGAGAGGATACTATTCTTTAGATGAAATACTATTCATAATATTCTTATTACTATTAATAGAGTTAGGTTGTTATTTATAAGGGTAAGTTACTATTCAACAATTTTTTTTCTGTCCATCAAACATAAGAAATTACCTAGTAAGCAAAAGTGTATATAATATTTTCAAAATTAAAAGCAAAGAAATGGAATAGAATGTTTAATGGTTACATAGTTTTTAGTATAATGATATTTAATTTTTTTTTGTAATGTGATTATACTTTAAGGAATAATTATAAGAATGTGATTCCATTGATAAAATATTGGGTTTCCACATTCTCCCCCATTTATGAAATATCACCCTAAAAATTTCGTTTTACAGAGATAGGTGATGATAATTATCCATCATTACATCATCCAATTCCCAAGTTGCTTCTTCAAATATATAGTTCTTTGGAAACATTGTTACCCAATGGATTTTCATGTTGAGAATAACCTTATATCCCCTGTCAAGAATCATTACTCGATGCTCCTCATAGAAGATATCTTTTCCAGCTGTACCACCTCTAAGTTCAGAACATGTGAGGGATTTGGAATGTACTTCCTTAAGTGTTATACGTGAAATAGATCATGAACATGAGCCATATTCATTAGATGTGAAAGATGATCATCCATGGCTCCCATGCAGTCAAGGATCTCAAATGTGCCAATGTACTTTGGGTTAAGTTTCCCTTTCTTTCTAGACTTCATGATTCTCTTTAATGGTCATATTCCAAGGAAGATATTATCTCTACATATATCATTGCATGTTGTTCAAGATGGATATCTTCATGAGTAGCGATAAATTAGGCAAACTTGGTGAGTCGTTCCACCACAACCCATATCATATTATTTTAATTAAATGTCTTCAAGAGACTTATGAAAAATTTCATAGTGAAATTCTCCCATTTCACATGGGTATAGGGAATGGTTTCAACATCCATTTGGTCTTCTATTACTCTGCATTAACATGCTGACATATTAAGAACCTTAATATATAATTAGAAATCTCTTTCTTCTTTTTTCCCACCAGAAGTGATCTTGGAGATTAGGGTACATCTTGATTTTACCATGATGGATAGAGAATATTGAGGCACATGAATTTTCCAACAACTCTTCCTTTATCTCAGTCGATGAAGGAACACAAATACTTGTTCCAAACTAAATCACACCATCATCATTGATATGTTACTCTTACATTTTCCCTTCATTTACAACATTCATCCTATTTTGAACTCCAGATCATCCCTTTGTAACTCCTGTAATATTCTCTTAAAAAGTTGGTTGGGAAATCATTGGAGAATGTTATGATGTATTCAATGCCCCTATGATTTCCAAATCCAACCTTTTTATATCATTGAAGATATGGTCTTTCTTAATCCACAACACAAATAGAGTAACAAGTTCTTCTCTTCTAAGAGGATCAGCTACAGTGTTCACCTTCCTGGGATGATAGTGAATAGAGAAATCACAGTCCTTGATTATCTCTAACCATCTCCTTTGACGCATATTGATCTCGTTTTCTGTGAATATATTCATTAGACAATTTTAATTGATATATATGTCCCAATTCTCACTAAAGTGGTAATTATGTAATATTTTTATGGAAAATTGGCAACAAATATATCTAGATCCCACGTTGTGTAGTTCAACTCAAGGATCTTCAACTACCAAGAGGAATTGGAAATAAAATTATCATTTTTGTTGGAAAACAACACAAGCATTAATTTGAAGCATAAGTGTATATCACAAAAAATTATCCACTCTTTGGTAATGTGGGTACATATGCAGTGATCAACCTTCTATTTATCTCCCTGAAGCTTTCTTCACATTCTATCATCCAAATATACTTTACCCATTTACATGTTATCTTAGTTAGTGAGATTGTAAATTATTAGAATTTGTTCACAAAATGTCAGTTGTGGCCCTCTAATACATGAAAACTATTAATTTTTGGGTCACTAGAAGGTTTGGTACATTCCTCATTCATAGTTATTTTTTAAGGGTCAATAGAAATATCCTCATTTGTGATTACATGTCCCAAGAACATGGCTAGATTCATCCATCAGTAACACTTGCTGAACATGGAGTACACGTTTTACTTTTTAAAAGTCACCAAAAAAAAATCCATAGTTTTCTTTCATGTTCCTCCTTTTTCTTGAATAGATGAGTATATAATTGATAAACACTTCTAAAAAAAATTAATGTTAATGTATAAATACACTATTCATCAAATACATGATTATTTTAGTGGAATTATTAAGTCAAATGTTTATCACTAGAAACTAATAGTCCACATAACTTATAAAGAAAGTAGTATTATAAATATATCACTTAATCACCATTAGCTGATTATATGCAGATCGAAGATCCATTTTTGAGAAGTACTGAGCTACTCATAACTGATCGAATAAGTCTTCAATCCTTGTGATATGATTCTTGTTCTTTATGGGGATCTTTTTTTGTTACTGATAATCGATACCCAACTACATAGATTTATCCCTATTCTTCACAATAATGACTGGTTCACCCTAAGGTGATTCACTAGGGTGTATGAACATGTTTTCAAGATTCTCTTGTAGTTTCATATTTGACTCTAGTAGTTCCACAAGAGCCATCTTATTGGGAAACATTGAGATATGAGTAGCTCCTGATATTAGTACTTCTGTGAACTTTACATCACAATACAGTAGATTTTTGGGTGACTCCTCGAGAAATACATCAACACATTCCCTTATGATGGACATTATTGTTAGGTTTACACATTCCTTTGACTCAACCATTTTAGCAAGGTGTGATTCAGCATAGAAAATCAAAACCTACACTATTGAAGGATTTATCAAAGGAGATTCATTATATTACTTTCATTGGTAGAGGATCATGGTATGGTTTATAATATGAAAATATACTTCTTTCTTTGATATTTGGGATGTGATCTATATAATGAAAGTCAATTCATTCCCATTATAGCATTGAATTCCACCCATGTAATGTATTACAAGATTCAGTGGAAAAATATTCCCTTATAATCCAACCTGATTAGTTTCCAAAACTTGGGAATCAGTGATTTCACCACATGGTGTTTTTAGAAATATCTCTACATTAAGGTTTCAACACATCGATTCAGTATTTCTATAAGGAAGGAATTATATAAAGGAATGAGTAGAACTAGAATCAAATACGGGTTTTACCAATTCATTAGTAAATAAGAAGTGTACCTTATAGTAGTTTATTTTTATGATCCACTACCACATTATTGATGGAATAGACATCCAATGTTCTATTGGATTAGGGGTATATTGATTGTAATTAACATGGAGGACTCGAGGTTTTGTTCACTGGCTTGCACAGTGCCCTTTCTCACAAGAGCGGTACAATGAAACCATTGATGGTTCTCTTCATTCCTCCAACACATTCTCGCAAATTCTCATGTCTTTTTGACATTCAATATCATGGTGGCCTTCTTTCCCTTATGTGACACATTTCACTACCCCTTTGAGGAAATTACCCTGATTCCTATTCATACATTTATTACTTGTGGGTTGCTATGTTGTGATTACTCCTTTCTCATTATATACTCCACCATGAAACTCTATATATCCATTATTATCACCATATCCATGGGTACATTGTACAAAATCAATTTCCTCATTGAGAGTAGATCAATGAGCATATTTATAATTGTCAATATCTCGAATTTTAAGAACCTTTAGATAGTATCATTTTAATAAACTTAAGAACCTATCAAATTAGCTTTCATTAGAGATAAAAAAACCTAAATCGTAAATTTCAATCCTTATGAAATTTTCATCATAGGTCGTAAATGATTCTCCACATTTTTCTTCATCTCTTTGAATTATTTATACATTTTTTTATGAAGTGTTCAGGGGAAATACTTTTTTATAATCATTATCGTAAATTCTTCCCACTCTATCTCCATAATTTCATCCCTTGTCTTGGTGTTCTTAGTCAAACCCCACTATCGGTCAGCCTTCCCATCGAGGCAATAAAAATAAAGAGTCACTTTATCCATCAATGAATTTGAGGGAACCAAAAAGATCTACTCCATTATATTGACCCATTTTTCACCAACTAATGGATCAGATGTCCCACTAAACGTTGGTGGTCATTTTCGTATAAAATAATTGATAGGTAGTTGCTCCAACATAGGTGTAGGAATATGTTCCACATTATTCATGTTATTTTTCATAACCCGATACAATAGGGTAATCATATCTCTGAGGGTTTTAACTCCATATCCCAATGCATTGAGTATGTCATTCAAGAAATCACTGAATTCTCCCTCACATAGGTTGTGGGCCTGGTTTCTCCTAGTTTCCACCATTTTCTCACATAGAAATGGTTACAACAGAACAAAAGTCAATGACTTGTGAATAAATAACTTATTCCATTACGAAATATACATTAAAATTATAAATTATTGGATCCCAATATTTATAAAATATTTTTTTATGCTTACGTTTACTTAGTCTCATACTAGAGGTTTTCTATAAGTCTCATTAATCATAATTCCCATGTTCACTAAACATTTCCCAAATACAAACTATAGTGACCCTAATTTTTCTTAATTCATTCTAATGTTAGAAAACATAATAAAATTTCACAACCTGGATCCAAAAGATCAGTGTCATCAGAAATCAATAACCTTACATAACATTTACATAAAAAACATTAACATTTATTTAATTCCTTCTTCTGTAGATTCTTACTATCCCTTGACATCTCCTTAGTACAAGTAGTAACCTGGGGTCATACATTAAAAAGGGGTGATCTAGTATCACATAAAGAAGATATATATGGAAATGAAATAATACAACATGTGGTGAGCAATGAAAAAACATCATCATAATCATGAGATCAATTATTTGGAAAATACTTGAAATTTGGCAATGCATAAAATTTAAACATCATGTCTTAGTGGTCAACTACCTCCCATAGATGCGAACAAAGATACCATCAAGTTCACGCATAATTAACACTAAATAATTAAATTTTTAACCTTACCTAATGAATTAGTTCTCTGTAAAATTCTAAGCACACCGATCACAAAATAACATTCATTTTGAGCTATAAAATTCCAGCCCCCAGCCACATTATAACATTTACATTATCATGAATACCACATAGAAAAAATGTCAAAATGGAATATTTGATAACCATGGAAAGAAATGGATTTTACATCAAAAATCTTACATTAATAAAAATTTGGTTCCCAAAATAATTAAGGAATGTCATTCTTGACATGGAACCACTATCCTTGAGTGATGAGTGAGACCACCTTCATGAAGTAAAAATGGCATGTTTATTTGAAAGTATAATACTTTTGAAAAACATTTCATTTTTTCCAAAATAAACTAGAAAACCATCATATATATAAAAAAGTAATATAATGATGAGTAAATGTTTTTTTAATGAATTTTCATATTGAAATTGGGTGGAAGAGGGAATCGAAAATGAAAGAGAGTTAGTTTCGAGAATTTTTCCTTACCTAGTATTTGAACACATTCTTCACATTATATCACGAACAATCAAATTAGATTCATTAATTGAAATTAAATAACATATTAGAAATGAATATGATTCATTGTGGTTTCATTAAGGTCTTTTATGGGGCTTTGGATGTGTTGAAGAGTTAAAATTCTTTGTTCGGGAGTGTTCATTTTCTTTTTTTTCGTGAAAGATTCTGTTTTATTCATGAATGGGTGTTTCTGAAAAGTGTAATTGAACATAAAGAAATAATATTTTATATTTTTAGTAAAAATACAGTATTATAAATTATTTTGAAAAGAATTTGTTATTTTATATGGCAGATGAATAAATAGATAAAATTTAATGATGGTCATTTTCGGTTAATTTTGGTGGATTTTCAATCACAATGAACTTGTTTTATTTTAGAAATTAATGACATGTAAATAAGTTAGTTCGAGAATTTAAAAATGGTAATAAGATAAAAATTTAAATATTTCTTAAACCATGTAATTGTTTTATCAATAATGATGAATCCATTAGTGGAAAATGAATGTACATCGCCCAAGATATTGGTAAATTGACACATCATGGGTGGTGATTTCATCCTTAAAATAAAAGACAATGAGGGAGGGGTTTAATGAAGAGTCATCCTTTAACATGATAGAATACATGTTTATAAATCATACTAGATTAATACTTATATTTGGATGAAATGGGTTGAGGGGGGGAATAATAAACGGATAGATATTTTAAGGGATTTAAAAGAAAAGAAGGATATGGTTTTCCTCTGGAATTCTCCTATTGAGATCCTCTTTAAGGAACCTAGTATTGGTATTTTAATGAGACCAAGAGCTTCTGGTCATGGATAAGGGGATAGGGAATATATTTCGGTGGAATTTTTCATGTCTTGAAGCTTGAGAGGTGTGAGGAAATGAGGTTTTAGGGGTGGGATTTGTAGTGTAGGGGAGGATTATTTTATTAATATATAATTCCATAGTTTATTAATTTCCCTCAAGACTAGAAATAGTGATGATTCCCTGCCTAAATATAGAAAATATGGAATGTGAGTTAGAATAAATATCCATTTAAATCCTTCATGACCCATGTATGAAGTAGAAATTCATTTATTTACCATATTTTGCAAATCATCGAGTTTCACTATTCTCTTAAAATTAATGTATTTCAGAAATATTTTAAAAATACACACTCCTAATATATCAATAGAAAGAATTGTAAAATAAACTTCACTTTCACAAAATAATACTTCAAATAATAGTTATTTAATTTTTAACTAATATCACAATTTACATGAAAAATACAGCTATTAAAATTACAACCAAATTTATAATGTTTTAAAAAATTTCATAAGGTCATATAAAATTATATTAAAACCATAAGACATGAAATTTCATATTTATGGAAAAAAATTTGGACAATAAATGTTCGTTTAAATTAATTTATTGTAATTATTTATTTATTGCTTAAAAAATAACAATACAATTACTATGGTCATATTATTACATATAATATGCCTAAATCTTATTTATACATTCATCGGTGAGATTACTATTATTTTGGATGACTAACTATTAATAAGTGAAATATTACTATTCATAAGGGTTTGTCACTATTAAAAACGGTGGGTTAGTGTTCATAAAAAATTGTGAGAGTTCCATAAGACCCGAAAAATAACCATGAATGCAAATGTGTGTGTCATAAATTTGAAATTAAAAACATTGAAATGGAAAAAACATGTTTAATGGTCCCATAGTATTTAGTACATGATATTTCATTATGTTTCCAAATGTGATGATACTTTTAGGGATAATTTTAGGAAAGGAACACTATATATAGTACATTTGGTCGTCAATAATGTAATGGAAGTGTGTATGGAATTTAGTGATGATGTATGAACATTAGTATTCCACAGCTAATGAATATTAGTTGATTTAGGTGAAACTGACACAATGTCAACATATACTCCTTGGACTAGCCCTTAGTGGTGAACCGTGTAAACTAGATTTGGGGTCTCTCTTCATGTGAATTTTTCACTACTCCATGATTCTAACTAGATTATTTAGCCCATTCCTTCAACCATGGGAACAGGATCCAACACTTTAATGAAAAATATGAAACCTTTATTCAACGCACCCATCACATAGAGTTCTGGGGTCTTAAAGAATCACCCAACAGAAAATTAATTTACTATGTAATCATATATAAAATTTCCATAAGTAAAATAAGAAAATTTTTAACTTGAAAAAGTTATTATGAATGTAAATAATTAATATTTTTATATTATTAATAAAGATAGCGAATTTACATTTTGATTCAGACACATGGTAACCGATTTCATAACTCAACTTCACTTCAATGATTTAAACTTATACACCCTTGATTATTATATGTTACAATTATTTTTAGAGGGTCTATTGATTATAATATTTTATATTTTTAACTATTATATGTGGATTTAAATTTTATAAACATAATAAATTAATTAATCAATTCTCACTTAAACATTTTGATCATTTTATGGGTTTATTTCAAAATCTCATTCTAGTCAAGATTGTCCATTCACAAAATCTCAAATGAAAGAAATTGTAAGATAATTGCCTAATAATGCCATTTAATTTTATTCATCTCCGGATATTTATTATATTTTCATCTAATAGTAATCATTTTTAAATATTATTTTCATATCAATTTTTGATTTTTTTAGAAACTATAACTCCATTTCAATAATTGGTCAGATTTTTTTTCTAAAACACTGTTTTCATTAAATATTTCCAACTTCTTTAACTTTTTTCAATTTTTTTAGAATAAATTATTACCCATTTTTATGTTTTAAAAATATATATTGAAAATAATCATCATTTCATATTCATAATATTGACCATTTGTCTTTTACCAAAATAAATTTTGGAATAAGTTTTGTATTGTGTGTGACAAGAATAGAATTTTTAGTTTTCAAGAATAATCAAATTTTTTAATGCTTCTTTTAAAATAATAAAATATTATCATTAAATTAATATTTTTTCTATATTTTTTGTGTCCATTTATTTTTTAATTGTGGCAATAAGAAAGAAAAATAAATTTTTTTGAGGAATTTTTTTAATATTATTTACACTTTATTTTATGTATTCTGAACTGGGGATTTATTTTATCAATACCATACTTATTAATCCTTTATATATTTTTTGATTAGTTTTACCATGATATTATTGAAATTTAATTCCTTCATTCAATTTTGTATTCAATAACATTCTCCTGAAAGGGTAACTTTCCCATGATTATATAACTTTAAATTTAACTAAAATATCTATATTATTTATCATGGTTATATTTTTTCAAACCACATATCATTTATATATATAGCGATATTAATTGAATTTCATTTTTTATCTCTTAAAATATTGAAAATTTTGTATTATTTATGCAATATAGATATTTTACAATAAGGAAAAAATTTATAAAAGAAATATATTATTCAATATATGATGAATTCTTTGGACCTAAAATCAATGACTGTTTCTGGTAATAGATATACCCCCAATGCATTTTTAGTCTCCTAAGACAAGTCAATTGACTAGGCTTAGGTGAATCATTTATAACCCATCAGTTATAAACTATCATGTAGATACATCTTGGTGGTAAATGTATCATGTAACTAAAAATCATGAAACCTAATAATTATCCATTAACATAATATAACATTTAGTTAATATTTTCCGTAAGATTTAGTACAAGATATTATGTCTAGATTTATAAAATTATTACATAATTGAATAAATCAAATGTTTTTTCTATTATTAGTGTTTGTATACTATTTATGCCTTATCCCATTACGATAGTCATGTAATTTGTTAAAAGAAATTTTTTAGTTATCTTCCTTACCATATTGATTATTCTGGGAACGTTTTTTAAATGTAATCTGTTTGTAGTTAATTACTTTTTATTTTTTATTATGATCATTATAACTTGATTCCATTCAACATACATAAACCTAATTGATTATTTGATCTCACCCATATTTTTGTTCATTTCCCAAGATTCTATGTATTAAACTACAATAGATATTCAGGAATATAATAGTTGTAATAATGAAAACTATATAAGAAAATATTTTTTTCTAATTTAATATGAGAACCAGGTATATATCTACTTTACCATGACTACTAAACAATTTTTCCTTGATAATGTAATTCCTTGTATCATATGACAATGTATTAAATTTGGAACTAAATTTATAATAGTGGGTTCGAGGTCACAATATTTAAAATTAGTGGCATAGTAAAGTGTAAATTGAATGATCTCCATTAGTCTTCTGAAAATGATAGGGTGTTGAAATAGGTTATGGCGTGATTCATAGTAAGTTAAAAATATACTATAAATATGGCCCACAGTTGGCTGCCCAAGTTAGGTATACTAACAATGATGAGAATGACAAGATACTTCCATTTTAATTTTTTCCAACTAGTGTTTAATAAAATTAAAATCATTTTAGTTCTCCAGTATTGAAATTAATTAATTTTAAATATATAATAATAAATATATTTTTAATGAAAAATTCCTCCAAACAATTTAATTCATAATTAAAATATTTTATAATATATTTCAAAGACAACAAAGTAACAAAAAAATAATGAAGTAACCAATAATTGAAATAAAAGAAGGGATATTATCATATAATAATAGACAATAAATAACAAAAATTATATCTCACATCACACGCCCACAATGGAAAAATGCACTCCCTTTAAAATTTATTTGAGAATTTTGATTTATTCAAAATAAAAAAAATAAATTCATCTTTCCTATATATAAATTCAATACATATAATTAAAAAAAACATAGATTCATCCAATTTTTAAAAAAACATTACTCAATTATGTGTGAACCCACCACCTCACATTAATATAATAGATACTTCAGTTTAGTAGTGGATATAATTAGATTTAATTGGAATTATGTTCTTAATAAATAATTATTCCATTTTTTCTACATTTCATTCATTCATAAACAATAATTTTATTTCACACTATAATGATAAAACACAAACATGTATATTTTTAAAAAATTTCCCCATTCGTGGGATGAAATTATATCTCAACTAAATTTATTCATTTTCAACTTAGAAAATTTATTTTATTTTTATATTATTATTTTTAGGATGTATTCTCTTTTAAATTATACAATATATTTATGTGCATGTACTAAGAAAATTCACTTATTTAAATTTAAAGAGGTATAGTCAAATAAAATGTGTAATCTTCATAAATATCCTTCTTGGGTACTCAATTTCTAATTCGATATCTAGGTTAAATGTAATTATATTATCTTTATTTGAGTTGAAACCCTAAGGTGTTTTTATCATAATTTTCATGTTACCAAATATTAGGTTACGAATTCTAGGTATATAATTTTATAATATTGAATATATATAAATAGTTCAATCAGAAGCATTTTATATGTTCGATGACCAAACTCTCATAATGGAAGTGATCGATATAAATCAACTATAATATGAATATCAAAGTTTCTGAACCTATTAATTACATCAACAATAACATAATAATTTAAAACTAGTAAGGATAGTTATGAAGTTCATGAAAACATTGAAAAAATAGGCAACTATACAAAAGGTACAATTATAATAATTTTAATAACTGGTTTTTCAAGGAAAAAACCAATACTTATATTACCTATGTATATATCCCAATTTCAAATGATTTAATTGTTCTATTGCTTTTTTAAGTGTTTATATTAATTAAATATATAAAATAAATTTAAAACCAATAAAATATATTGATAAAATTAGCAAACAGAAAATTCACAATTTTGTTACATTTTGTTAATTTTTTATTTTTTATTGTTAATTCAATTTTGGGATTTACGAAAAGAAGAAAACAAGTAAAGATAATATTTCTTTAAAATATTTTAAAACATTAACTAAAAATATTTTAAATGACTGAAAAACATTTTATCTCTTCCACTACATATAGTCATTACTTGAGATAAAAAAATTGTAGAATGAAACTAATTTTAATGAATAAACCGTGAAATAGAGTAGAAAAGAAATGATTTATTTTTTAGAATATTTAATTTTAGCTCTCCCCAGGGTTTGATGTAGATACCCATATAGAGACATTCTTGAGGGTATTCCCAATACATTGGGTTATAGTTTTTTTTGTGTTAAAGACCACCACATTATGTTACTTCCAAAATTTAGATAGTTTTACTTTATATAGGTCCCCATGAATAGAGCACCGTAGTGAGTCCACTATGTTCGAATCCTTCATAATGAAAAATATTTTGATATATGGGGAAATAAATATTAGGAATGGGGCCTCATTGAGATATACATAATCATATTTGGCCTCTTCATGTTAAAGTGGAATCATTATTAATTCTTTTGTGGTAGAAACTAATTCTTATTTCTCCTCATGGAATGTAACTGGGATAATCTTGTCTATTATTTCTACCACAAGTTGATATTTCTAGTGATGTATAGGAAGTACTGACATCAATAAATTTCATTGAGAATTTTCATCTTGATTGACCACTTTCTTGGATTGATTTATATTTTCATTTACTGATTGACTTGGTTGTTCCTAAAATTGGACAAACATCAAATCTATTATAGGTTGTAAGACTACTGTGGGTATTCATATTGGGAAGAGTCAATTATTTTTTAATTTAATATTTTTTCAAATAATCATGATCATCATTCTAGGTAGTATCATATTCAATTTCCGGTTTCTCTAATTTTCCATGAAGAGGAGTTATAGCAAATTGTTCTTCTAATACATCCAAGATCAGAAAAAATGATTTGGGTTATAGAATTTTAAAACTAGAGTGAAGATATAGAATGACTTATTTTGAAAAAATTAGCTTAATAATATATTCAATACCTCATATGATCTTGTTTGAAACTCTTACATCTCAGGTAAAACCGTTGTATGATCATTCTTTCATGCACACATCTTATGGTTGTTCAATTATATCTTCAAACTACTATCCATCACACCATTTTTTACATCATCCATAAAATGAATTAATTTGGATGGGTGTAAAATAACTAAACTTGGTTGATCAAAAAGAAATTAATTTTTCAAAAACATATAATGAAATTAGTTTTGTTCAATGGTAACTCCTCAATAGTTTTTGTTTGTAGATCAATTCCTATGTATAATTCCTCATTAGAGGGGTTTTTTATTGTTTTAAAATTGGTAATTCAAGATTATTCGAAACAATTATTTCATAAGATTCTACCATTTCCTTGAGGGATTGAATCAATTCTACAAATTCTGTGAATTCATTTACAAATGGATAGAGGTTAATAGAAAAATGATTTTTAATAAAATAATAGAAAACATTCATTGGAAGAATGTCTCCCAAAATAATTCTATGATGTATCTTAAAAACTTGGTACACCAGTTCTGGGAATATTTTATCAATATAATAATGGTAGATCATATGATTTTAAAAAATTGTAATTTTATTCATCACAAAGTTTTTTTGGAAAATATCGAGGTCTTTATGTCTTGTCCTTATTTTTGTATCCTGTACTCGATCTATTCTTGTTGGGTATCACAAATTTTGGTTTATATATTATTTAATTATATTATCATTTCTCAAAATACATGTAATTATTTATTTTATTTCACAAAAATGATATTAAACAATAACTAACGGCTCTGAATTTTCTCCAGTGTAATATATTCTTCAGTTTGAAGGGTTGGTGGCCTATGTTGTTTGTGATAGTTTGGTTCATTCAAGTATTAGTTTCCATCCTCCCATCATTTTTTATCTATGTTTTTAGTTATTATGTTCATTGAGATTACATCTCCTAGGATAACTGTTTGAATGTTAACCAGGATTATGGATGAAGAGACTTTAAAAATTTGTCTCACAAGAATGTATATCAATGTTTGTCAAAAAAGAAAAAAGAAAAAATGGAAAAAAATAAAAAAATAAAACACATAATTATAGTTTTTATAAGGATAATGGGAGTTGAACTATTCTCCCTAGAAATGGTGTAATGCTGATCGCACAATTTTTTCAGGCGATAATCAATCATAATTTAATTTTTTCTTCTAATTTAGAATAGCTTATGACTATGTTCATCTCTCAAATAAAAGGGTTTTGGAGTCTCCCTATCCAAGAACCTATGAATAATTTATTTTTGGTTTTAAAAATTAATAAGAAATGATTATTATTTTTCATATTTTATTTGATTAAATGGGCTTGAAAAAATTGTAATAGAATGAAAACAAAATTTTGGGTGAAAGAAGATTGATCCAGGGCCAAAGAAATAGATTTTTCATCATTATTTGGATCTCATACATGATTGGAATCAATACCATTATTTAATTTATCTCTTAGAAATAAATTTTTGTTATGAGCATATTGTTATTAAATTCCCTTTCATACATCTATTTCAACCTCCTCCTTAATGAATTGGTAACGAAGAAAAATTATCGAGTCAGGGGATGTATTGACTCCTAACATCATTCTATGATATTCATCCCTCAATTAATAGTGCTCCATTGGTATAAAATATGAACCAATAGATAGAGGGAGTGTTGATTTGAATTTGTTTTTGAATAACATAACCATTGGGTAGAAGATATGAATATCATCTATCTTCTTAATTCTATTTGTATATACTATCAATGATAGATAATTAAATATGAGATTGCATTTGTGATCTCCCCCAGGGACCTAGAAATTTAGTTAGATCCACATTATTCTTTGTTTAGGAGATGATTATATGAAAATGTAAAGGTTATTTGAGAAAAAAAATATAATTTGGGGAAAAGTTCAGAAAAAATATGTAAGAGACATTGAATGAAATTTAAATTGAATTTATAATATAGAAAGAAAATCTGTAAGTAAAATAAATATAGGGTTGGACGAGGGAAAAAAAGTTATGTAGTCAATGAATAAAGTTATTAATTGGATTTTCATTCTAATTTATCATATTTAGTATCATGGTTATCTTCTCAAAATGATTCCACATGTTCAACTATGATAAATACGATCTACTCTATAAGGATTGTTTTTTAACAGTATTAATATGTTTTTTCACTAAGGGTGATTCAATTAAGTATAACATAGAATATTGGAAATTACTGCCAGATCCATATGTTGGAATTCAAATTTGAATTTCTATGGCCTTTGGGACGTTGGCCTACTTGTGAGTTGAAAAAGTGGGCTCATCAAGAATGGTCATAGGCGGTGACAGGCCTAGTTGCTACTTAATATAAAAGTGTTTCGGTCCTTCAGTGCTTCATATTTTTCGATTATTGTGTGGTTACAAGTGATGTTGGTCCACATGTAGTATTTTTTATTCACCCTCATTGGTGGTAGGTGGTGAAGATAGTGTAATATTTTAAAGGGGTAATCTTGATGGAAATGAATGACTCCTCTAGTATTCAAAGGTGAGGGAAGTATTTGGTTCAATAGGAGTCATGTCCAGTATATCTTCATGGAGAAGTGGGTGTGCGAATTTCATGATTACGGTGAATGTGAGATGGGTGGATATTTCGGAAGGTATATGAACAAGAGATTTTTGGATATTTTTAGGAAACTCAAGGTCAACATAGTGATTATGGTATGGGGGACAAAATGGGTGTCTTGGTAAGGTGAAATGGTACCCTCACAGTTAGTATATTGATCATGTGTGGGGTTTGATGTAGGTAATAGAGTGAGGCATGTTTATTTGAATGTAGAATGAAAACGAGGCTTAGACTTGGATGTACATGGTATTCATACAGACTACGTGTAACACAATTAATTCATTCCGTGCAATTTTTTTCAACTTGAATTTAAAAAATGTAAAATAATTTCAATTTACATATACTAAAATTAATGAATTTAAAAAATTATATAATAATAATTTTCAAAGTCTCACCCCTTTGAAAAAATTAATTCCAAATCTAGCTAATTAACTTTTTTTCTAAAAAATAAAAATCCCGCAAAATTATGGAATAACCCTATATTTGAATAAAATGTTGGGGAACTTTCAATGAATAACAGACATTAAATGTAAAAAATTCCAAATTACATCATGCTCATTCATTAAAAAAATGATGTTTCCAAATAACGAATAAAATATAAATTGTCCCTAATCATCATGAATCAATTTAGCCATTGTGATTTCATATGAATTCCATTTATCTTATACCTTAATAGGTTATTTTGGATTTTCATTCTCAATATCCCCTAAATTTGGAAACTAATTCACATAATTAACACACACTATACTATGGAAACACTATAGTGTGTGTGGTATATTCATTGGATATTTCTCTATATTTTCATTATTAGATGTCATCTTTGAATCACTTCCTAATTAACAAACTCTATGAACATCCTTTCCATACATAAAATATTTATTATTACACTTATGAAATTTTCCTCCATGTATCCTATCACCCAATAATAATAACATAAATATCATCTTATTCACTGTGGTTTTTAGATTTTCCCTAGAATTCCATCATTCTTTTCTTCTGAAAACCTTTTGATTAATGTGTAGCTCCAATATCCATTTTCACTATAATAGTAGAATGAATTATACCTTCACATATATCGAATTATATTATGTAAAAATCCATTATATGACATGGTTTTATGCCAGTAATTAAATGAACATCCTTAAATTCAGGATTGATGACAGTACAAAAATACAGACCTCATAATTATTTTTCTAAGAACCCAAATTTTCACTAATTCTTGGTCCTTATAATTTCTATCTAAATTTTTTCAAACTTTATATTGATGCGTAAGGAGTTAAATAATTTATTAGGGGTGTTTGTGGCTAGATCGAAGCCTGAAACCCATATTCAGGGGAAAGTAGTCTTATCACACCATTGGTGCATGTTTGGTGCATGGTTTTCCTAACTGTATAAAAGGATTGTTTTTGTGCAGAACCATATTGAATGGTTGTAGAAAAACTGTGTTACCTAACAATGTGAGTGACCCTTCTTCCTAGTAGTCCATTCTTGGTTTGCACATGGTTTTTCAAACAGTACAGAAAAACTGTGCATAGGAAATTATCAGGTCAATTTAAGAATTTTTCCCTAATGATAAAAATATTCCACCTCTTCTCCCCAACGTAAAATCTAGTTAGATATCCTCCATTTTCTCCCAATTAAGACATTTTTGAATACCTATGGTAGGTATCATGATATATCGTTCATCTAGGATCTGATCGAGGATTCGTTGGTCATGTTGGATGGGAAATTTTAAGTACTCGAATCTTTTTTTGATGTTCTTCTCCTCTCTTGATATAGACCTATTTATCGATGTGTGAGTGTATTTCAATATTTCTCATATATATTCCATTATAGTTGGAATTAGAGATCAATTCCATAAGATAAGGCTCATACAACCTTAATGAGGGTGGTCAATAAATCATCCCTCTTGTTCGTTGATTTTGGAATTGTCGCCTGGGGCCCAAAGATTTACTCAATTAACGTTTAATGAAATTATATGTCTTTATTATAATCATTAAAAACATAAAATTATTCTCTATGAGTATATATTATTCTTTATATTTGTTAACATCCATATCTCCATCCATCCCCTGAAGTATGATATTCCATAATTGAGTTTTTAGTGTTTCGACACATTTAAGCCTTTATTCAGATGTTCTTAATATTGACAACATTAATTGAAAGTCCCCTTATCATATTTTTTTGTATCATGTAATTTTTAATGGAATTTATAGTGTTACTTCATATTGACCCACCTGTGGTATGTGCTTCAAGTCGAGAATTTAATGTGAAATGGAAAATGGATAGTCTATTATGTATATGACTTAACCAGAATAAATGTGAATGATTAATAGGTTTCTTGTTTGTTGAACCACATAACACATTAATGGAAGGTATTGTAATGAACCAAAATTATTGAATATGGATTAATTTTTATTAAATTTATATCATTCAACATGGAATTGTCACACAAATGAAAGGCAATGCTTGAACCCAATGGTATTATTGATTAATTATGACATGATTAGAATGTTTAATGATACATGACCTTATCACACTAATTAAGGGAAATAATTGAAATAAATGAAATATTGCATGACTATATAGTAATAATCTAGTGGCATGACTCGAGTTCATCATGGATTCTAATCATAAAATTCCATGAGCACTCGTGAACCCCCTTATGATTCAAGTATATGGAGTTATTATATTACGACCCACCATGATTACAATTTTTTCCTACAATTGGATTCCCAATATTACAGGATAGGATCCCTCACATAGTATTACATGATTCCTTGGATACAGTCCTTGGATCCAACATTGACATGTAGTTCCTTAGTTTAATGATCATCAAGCCCAGTATTTTCATAGCATGATTTTACATTTGATGAAATCATTCACTTGGTAGGCATCATATTGTGTAATTCCTAGTAATATAATACTTTTATTACAACCTTACCCCTAGCCATGCTATAGTTATTACTGTGTTGGTGACCCTTGAGGTCTACTTATCCTTGGTTAATACCTTGTAACATCATTATAAAATTACATTTTTTGTTTCCTAATCACAACTAGTAACCTTCACTAATGGTAACATTTGAGTCATTTATAAACGAATAACAACAAATTAATGGTCTAGTATCATTGAGACACTAAAAAGGGATAATGTAGGTAATTATTTATTTAGTTACATTGTGATGCATTACATTATATATGTATGATTGCACACTATTATATTTCCATTTCATGAGTTTGGTGTTATAGAAACTATTGGTAGTTTTCAACTAATATTTATCTCACTCACTCTACATGATCCGTTTGATACCTGGAGTAGATTACATGAATTTATATGTTGATAAAGGGAATCGTACCACCTCTAAAACTTTGTTTCTCATTGTTTAGGATAGAGAATGATAAAAAAATACTAAGCCAGATCTTGGGATGCATGTGATAGTCTTTGATATCTTTTATACATTGTGAAACATTTTATGATTACTATCTTGTAACCATGTTTTGCAGTTTTCTTATGACATGATATATCAATATCAATTGTTGTATGCTTGTATGTTATTCATGTTATTTCATCTATCATTACTATTATATCTATTTTTCCTTTTTTTCCTTCCGTTTAATTTTATTAACTGGACTAGTTACCTCACTTTTTAATTATATTCTACACTACACTATTCTAATGAAGGCATAGTCTCTCCATAGTCACACCCAAGAACCTCTCTGCTAGTCAGAAGCCTCTTAATTTTTTGGAGATGTGCGTGATACCATGTCCTCCACCAGGATTGAGGAAGCTGTTATGTATAATACAGGTTTGGGACATCAAAATGTTTTATCAGAGGAGTTTCCTTAATTTTTATACTATTGTAGGACAATATATTGGAGATTAGAAACACTGGAAAATTTGTATTAATAGATACTTCTTCACAATCCCATGTTTGAGGTAAAATCCTTGTTAAAAAAAATAATTGTGGTTTATTTTTTCTATTATAGTAGATATCATTTCGTAGTTGTGTAACACACATGTTGTGTGGGGTTGTTGATTATTACTCCATTTGAATATTTTATTTCATCATTTTACCAGTGATATGAGGTCAAGGATCATTATGTCACGTATTTTTTTAGGCTCCTAGATTTCAAATTTCATGAATACTCTCATGACATATTGCTTCATTTCACTGTTTTTCATTTCTTGATATTCCATTATTTGTTGAGTGACGTTGTTACAGTCAGCATATGATTGTATTAATATTTGTTTTCACGAATTCATTTCCTTTCTCAATTAATATTTTGTATTGTCCCTCATGGGTTGGGATGAGTAATTTACCTAGTCAGGCCATTATTCTATAAATAAATTTTGGTCGTTTCCTATGATAAGGTGTATTGGAACAAATTCATTGGAAATGTGTATCCATTATAAATTGAATCATGACATCTAAAATTACATGGTTTCATGTCATTATACTACATTTTCATTTTTAGGAATACTAAAGGAGTGAACAAGTAAATTAAATGTAAAATCAAATTAAATTTATACTTGAGGACATACAAATACATTTTTATTTATATGGTTAGTTGTGGTAGTATTCCTTAGGTGTTGAGTTCTTATATATTCAGATTCTACTAGTGATGATATCATTATGATTATGCTTGTTCTAAGGTGTGTTCATTGAATTTTTTGACCATTTCCTCAATATAATCCTATTATTATACGCCTAGAGGGTGGCTATGACCATACTCCAGATGTGGTTTGCCCAATTCCACCAATCATACCTCTAGAGGTTCCAATCGAGGCACCACATATTATTTATAATCTGGAAACTAATTCCCATGTTATTAATAGTTTTCTAAATCTAATGTATTCCATGCATGGTGCTCCAGATCTTGAACCTATGTTAGATGATCTGATTCCTGGGTTCTAGCAGGTACATCCTTCTACCATTTTGGGGGATGGCAGTCAGCAAGCTGATATGAATTGGCTATAGGACACCCTACATATCATTGATTATTTATAGATGCTTCCAGAGTAGTGGGTTTTTCTTAACACTTACAAGCTTTAGGATTCAGCCAAACACATGTGGGATGTGATTACCCAGTCTAGTAATCATAAAGTCATGTTATGGGTTGATTTCAAGACATCCTTCTATGATCAGTTCCTCCCATAGACAATGATGGATGATAGATCTATATAGGTCGTGCATCTTGAGAATGGTTCTATGTCATTAATGTAATATTTAGTATGTTTTATGTAGATTCAATGCTTTTCACCACTTAAAGTAGGTGATGAGTGTTCGCATGTTAGACATTTCTATGACGGGATATGGTATTCCACTCATACGTAGGAGAATATCTTTTGATAGAATTCGTTTTCTACAACATTCCATAATTCTCCTATCACTATATGTAGTGTACGTGAAAAAATTGTACCGAACATAGAGGAAAAGTGTTGTGTCATGCTAGTAGTTCTTACGGTGGTAGGAAGCATTATCTCTAGGTTTCTCATCAATACACTGACTACCAAAATTTTAGTTTCGTGAGATCAAATGTGTATCGTCATTATGGATGACATCGGAACCAAAATCATCATTTCGATAAAGTCCCAATAGAGTGTTGGTCATTTAGATGTATGAGGTATATTCATTGGTTTTGCAGGACCATTACTACATATTCTAGTGTAATGGAATCCATACCATGACCACCTATATGAGCGGGTTCTTTTATGTCATTTCGGGAAGGAAGATAGAATTTCCACAGTAGGAATAACAGAGGATGAGGTTGTGGTCATGGAATCTAGACCCCTAATAATGGAAAAATCCAACAGAGAAATTATGATCATGGTTGTCCCATAGTTTCACAAGGCCTTGGATCTAGAGAGTGGCATGAAATACGTTGAATTACTAAGGATTAGGATGTGATTCCATCTATAGTACGAGGTGCGATTCTAGTGGAATCAACCATATTATCATCATTATTGAATATCGGTGATTTGAAATATGATAAGATATTATATATAATGTAATTTCTGAGACTATAGATACAATATTACTATGGTGTAATAAACCTAGATACACTATTATGGGTATGAACAGAGGGCATAATCTAATGTAGGGACTACCCCTTCTGTTAGGCAGCTTCTTCTTCATATGGAACCACATTGTTCTTGACATGACATGATTAGATGTCATTCATGAGATGTAATTATTTATTCAATTTTATGATTATGTATAATTTTATTTCTAAATAATATTTTTTACATCACTAGAGGGTAGAAGTAATCTTTAGAAGGCTGGGTGGGAAGTCCAAGATGATCGACATGGACTGTAGCATCATGGTCAACGTGAAGTGACCTACAATATTTCAGATATATTCATCGAGGGTCAAGGTTTACATAAATCTTTTATTTATCTATAAGTGGAACATTTTAGGAAGGTCTTTCCGAAATATTTCTCTGGCTTACCTCATGGTAGAGAGATAGATTTTATAATCGATCTTTTTTTGGTTGCATCTCACGTGTCTATTCCTCCTTACAATATAGAACATAAAGAGTTCAAGATGAAATTAGAGGATTTAGACGGTCTGGTACAACCTCTTGGGATTTAACTGTGATTATTTCTAAGAAAGTGTATAGATCCTTGTGTATATATGTGTCTTAAAAAAATTTGAACAAGTTTACAGTCTCAAATATGTATCCACTACCTCTAATAGTAGATATCATTGGCCAGATCTATAGAGTGGAGGTATTCCCAAATATTAATCAAATAGCAGGATATCATCTGGTATAAGTCACACTATTAGACATACCTCATACAGCTTCTTCCAATAGGTATGGTCTATTGGAGTACCTAGTTATGTTTCCCGGTCCTACTAAATTTCCCTCCATTTTCATGGAACTAATGAATAATGATTTCCATCCCTATCTAGGATATATTTCCATGATCTTTATGGATAAAATGTTAGGGTATTATCACACTCATAGCGACCATTCCAATCCCCTTGATATCATTCTGAGTACATTAATAGAGAATCATATTTATTCCAAGTATACTAAGTTCCATTTTTAGATAGATACATTTCATTTCGTTGGTCATATTATTATAAAATTAGGCATATTTATTCACCGATAAATGGTTAGAGAGGTAGTTTCTTGGGAGTATCCCAAGGCCATTTTGAGATATAGATTTTTATTGGGATAGAAGGATATTAATTTTGATTAATACAAGATTCAGTCACATTTGGGTTCACCTCTCACTTTCTTTACAAAGAAGGGTTCTCCATTACATTTGTTAGAGGCAGGCATGAAATCCATTCAGAAGATGAAAAAGAGTATTTTCTATCAACCTATTCTATCATTGTATTATCCAAGTGTAGTTTATACTAACTTCCATGACACATAAGGCATAATCCTAGGAGAAGTTCTGATATAGGAAGAGATAGTTATTGCATATGAATCTCAGTACTTCAAGCATCATGAGAGAAATTATGTGACACACAACCTTGAGCTAGTAGCGGTTATCCACACCATACTTTTCTATATACAATATATTTTAGGTGATCAATTTTTGGTGTATAAAATCAAAAATATCCTCAAATATATATTTATTTACTATGATGTGGGAATCCGACAACAAGGATGGGTTGAATATTTACAATCCTTTTTTGGAGCCTACGTATTGGCCTAGGAAGGGAAATATGTTTGTAGAAGAACTGAGTCAGAAAACATAGGCCCAAGTAGTACATGAAGCCAGTGATGAATGGAAGTTAATGAACATCTTCTCTTAGTTGTACCTAGGGTTTCATGATATTCAAAATAAGTATTTTATCTCATATTTGACAGTTACATCTTCCCTCCTTAAGAAGGTTAATGATAGACAATTTTCAGATCTTGTAGGCTTGGTACTCTATGAGAGTATACTAGGTGATAACCCACTTTGGAGTGGTCTATAGACCGAGATGACATCCTACATATTCATGGATATATCTAGGTCCATATAGATGTGATAGAGGAGTTAATGAAAGGGTATCATACCTCTTAGCGGTTATCCCATATTGGTTACTCCTAGAAGTGTTGAGACATATGACACTAGTAATGGTGGCATGATATGAAACATTACACAGAAGGATTTATCACTATGTTTTTTTACCTATCAATATGGGAATATGGTTCATTAGTGACCTACATACATGGTATATCCACTTCCATCAACTTAATGGAAATGAGAATATGTTTATTGGGATTTGGTAGTTGGTTTACCTATGTTGGGTAGAGGTATCTGTGAAATATTGGTAGTCCTTAGCACATTTAAGAAGGTATCCCACTTCATTCCAATTTGAGAGATGTTCTCTGTTGGTGAGCTAGGAAGACTATATGTATGTGGGATCGTATAACTCCACGTGGTCCCTCGTTCTATTATTTCAGATAAACATGCTCATTTCATATAATGGCTATATAGGGATTTCATAAAACTATGGATTCATTGGTTCTTCTATGAATAACATTTCACCCTCAAAGCTACAGACAATAATAATGGAAAATACCGTTTCTAGAGGACTTGTATCAAGCATGTGTACTTTATTTCGAGGGTTATGGTGAAAATAATATCCTTCTCATTGAGTTCTCCAATAATTATAGCTTCTTGATGAAAAATAATGTGGATACTTTTTAGGACCTATATGGTATGTTGTGTCGTTCACCCTTGTGCATGAAAGAGGTAGGTGAGGTAGTCCAACTAGATCCTCGTCTCATTCAAGAGACTTCAGAGGAGGTTCAACTAATCAGAAATCTTATGAATACTACCCAGTATAGTCAAAAATATTATGTCGATCTCCATCAATGACCTCTAGAGTTTGAGTTTTAGGATCATGTTTTCCTTTAGGCATCTCTCAGGATAGGGAATAGATGGTTAGAAATTAATGGGAAGATGCTACCTCATTATGTAGGTCTGTTTGAGATCATAGAAAGAGTTAGTCTGCTAACCTATGGGTTGCTATAACCTTAGTGGTTCCATTCCATCCACGAAATATTCTTTGTTTCACAACTTCTTCAGTACCATGATGACCCATCTCATACCATTAGTCATGAGGAAGTGGAGTCATATGTTGATTTTACCTTTCATTAGTATCCATTACACATTACTAACTGAAAAACAAAGGTATATGATGCCTTTCTATCCCTATTGTATGGGTATTATGAAAGCATGGTCATATACATGATGTGAAATTGGTGTATTGGATGACATTTGTTCTCAATGGCTAGAATGTTTCTTAGATATAGTTTTGATAACCTTGGACGGTGAACTCGAGTATGAGTTCTTTTAAGGGGGTTCTATATGAACCTAGTTTTTGACTCAGGTATGAATCTTTTAAATTTCAGACTGATTCATTTTATGGACCTAATATTGATTCATAACATGATAGAAAATATTCTTTGGGATGTCTCTAGCTTGATCAGATTTGAAACCCATCTTTTTGGGAAGTTGTTAATGTCACATGGTTGGGACACGGTTGGCGCATGGTTTTCCTAACCATGTGGATGGTCTATTTTCTGGTAGAACAATATCACATGATTGGAATATGGTTATTCTGCATAACCAGGTGAGTGCCCCTTCTTCTCAGGTACCATTTCATGGTTTGTTCATGGTTTTTCCAAATATGCATACAAACTATCCATATGAAAATATCTAGGTAATTTTACTAATTTTTCCCTAAATGGTCTGATTAAGCCAACGCTTCTTCCCCAAATTAGGATCTAGCATAAGAACCTACATTTTCTCTTAATGGAGGGATTTATTATGACCTATGATATGGATGAATAGATATACTTCTTATGAGAACTAATCAAGCTTCCTTTAATCACTTTGATGTGCATTGGATGTGAAATGGTAAGAACTAGAGTCCTTTTTAGTCGATGTTTTCCTCTATTTCTCTCAACCTATTTATCAAGATGTGAGAGTGTTTCCCTATTTATCAGATCTACTACATTATAATATTAATTATTTGATTATAATAGAGTAGGAGAATCATACAAAACTAAGGTTTGTGGCCTATATCTCAACCCTCATGTTCGTCGATTTTGGAATTATCATGTGGGGCCTGTCAATTTCATTTGGTGTCATTTATTGAATTTATATGTCACGCTTATAATCATTAGAATCATATCATTATCCTATTTCTGTATATGTGGTTATTTATTTGTGGGTACACCCACAAATCCATCCATCCCTTGTAGGATGATATTATATAATTGAGTTTTTAGTGTTTTGAAAGTATTATACCTTTCTCGGACATTTTTCTAAGACCAATTGTAGTGTGTGTAGTGTTTTGACACAATTGATCCATTGGAAAGATGCTCTTGAGCATTAAAAAATTAATGGCTGTCCTCATTATCATAAATTCTTGTTGTATCATGTAATGGTGAATGGCATGCACAATGTCACTTCTACTAAAATTTTCTACTTAAAGTGATTAAAATTGATATTTAAATGTGAAATGGAACCTTAAATGTATAATATGTATATGAATTTACCTGATTAAATGTGAACAATGTTTATGTTTCATTTGTTTAGAAACCCTTACCACATTAATGGATATTATGAGAATAAACATTAAATTATGGAATATTATTTTAATAGGATTAATAATAGTTGTAGTCTACTTGGTTGTGTAACACTAATGAATGAAAATGATTCATCCAAATGGACTTATTGATATATTGCGACATGATTAAAAGGTTGGACACTATGTTACCTTATCACAGTAATTAATGGAATTTCCTGAAATAAATTTAATATTACATGACTAAATAGTATTATAGGATTGGCATGACTCAATATTACCTTGTATTTTTATTGGGGAATTCCATGAGCACTCTAGAACCCCATTATGAGTCAATGATATGACTTGAACAGGTTGAGACCCACCTAGATCCTAAAACATTTATATCATTTGATTCCCATTATGAAATTATAGGATCCCTCAAATTTTATTATAGGATTCCTTGGATATAATCCACTAATCTAGAATTGAAAAGTATGTGACATGGTTAAATCCCATCTGGCCTAGTCTTTTCATAGCCCTATTTTACTCCAAATGAAATCCTTGGATTTGGTAGGAATATCATTGGTGAATGGAGAAGAATATGATCCTTGTATTACACTCTTACCATATTCCGAGATACAATTTTTACTGAGTTGGAAACCATTTAGGTCTACATTACATTGTTTATTACAATGGAACTTCATTATTAAATATTATTGTAGGATGCCTTGTCAAAACATGGAACCATAATTGTTATTAACATGTGAATTCTTTATAAACATTTAATAATTAATTAATGGTATTGGTAAGTACATAATCTATCCATGAGACTATGTAGGAACTTGGGTGTTTTTTTACATTCTACTTCATTACATTATTTATAGCTTTCTTCCTCACTATTACTTTTTCATTACATGGGACAGATGTTATAGACACAGTTGTCAATGGCCCACTGAGATTATTATAACATCCTTTATGGGAACCATTTGGTTTCCATATTAGATTACAATAATGTAGGTTTTTATAATTGGAATCATTCTCCTTCGAACACTTGATTTCTTATTGTTTAGGATAAAACGTGATTGTAGATGATCAAGCAAGAGCTTAGGATTTTTGGAATAGTGTTTCATTTCCTTTATACATTGTGAAACATGATATTACTACTCTATTGAATTCATGATTTATGGTTTTCTAGGTACACAAAATATCATTATTTGTTGTTGTATGGTTTTATTTTATTCCAGTTATTTCATTTATTCTTATCATTATGTCTATTTTTCCATTATGTCTTCATACTAATTGTTTTTAATTCATCATGAACCTATTTTTACATTTATCCACTAATCTAAAATCTTTTATCGGTGGCATAGTCCCCCAAAAGATTCACCCAAGTTTGTCTCTACAAGTTGAAAACCTATATCTTTGGGGAGATTTGATTGAGGCCATGTAGACCATCAGCCTTGGGGAACCGATTAAGTGGCATCATGGTATGGAACATCACACTTGTCAAATATTCATCATATATACCAAAAAATTCATTACACTTTTGTTTTAGCTCATAGAATTCCATTTCCATTTATATACCATGAATATGAGTAATTTAGTTACTGAAAAATATGTTCTTAAATGTAACCCATTCCTTGGAGTCAATTTCATCACATTGACTCATATTCTTCATAAGATTCCATAATAGATCTATTATTCCATCAGAATTATAAGCAAAAAAATTAAAATTTTCATTATCTAAATAATGGATAATGGAAAATATATTTATAGTGCTAGTTATCCATACCTCAAAAACCAGTGGATTAGTTCCACAACTAAATTATGAGGAAGTTTCCTTATTAAGGACTCAAATAATCCTTATTTCCTCCCGTGAACATTTTTTTCTCATCATGATTCATATCTTGACAAATTTTTGAGAGTATACAAATGATATTTTGAATTCCATATCATATAATGTTAAGTATCATTGGAGGAATGTTATTTCATTTTCTATCACACTCTACATTAAAAGTATTCATTTAGATCCCAACCACTGACTGAAACCTAATGAAATAGTATTACAATGACTAATAATCATGGAAAACAATATAATTATAAAAATAACTTACATTATTTCTAAAAGATGAAATTTTATTTTAAATATAATATAGATTTAGTTTAATCTAGGTAACATCTCGTCATTATTCAAATTCATCATTATTTGTTATATTGAATTCATGAATTTACAATATGTATCCAACAGATGTGTCAAACCAAGTGTGTAGGATGGAAAATATTAATGCCCTAGGTGATGACTGAGTCATACTAAATGTTACCTTCCATGTTTATTACCCATAAGTACGTATATTCTTGAGACACACCCCCTTTTAGTAACCAGATATGGTTGTATATTCTTTCAAACACATCACTACATCCATTAATAAAATTATAGTAAATTTTCTAATACTGTGATTCATCCATATAATTATACATTGAAATATGTTTATAAATATTATTAGAAATATCCCTATGGATTTCCTTATTATTTTTAATACTAGTATTCAATGGATAACTAAAACTATCCTTCAATACCATATATAATGAAAAATAGCATACAAATATATTTTTAACCATTTAGATGAGTATTTATTAAATCACACAAACACATTCACGATAATCATATTTTTTTACCTTTGGAGACTACATACAAAATAATCTTATTTAGTGAAACATATTTTAGATATCACATTTTTATCATCCACATATGTAATTTTCAAAATCATACCCTACTTAAATCCATTCCCCATAACCTAGGAAAGAAAATATAAGAAAGTGTGTGATCAGATTCTTATTAAGGGAAATCATGTGATGTATATAAAAATAAATTGAGAATAAGAATACAATACCATGAAAATATTATAGGAAAACTATGAACTATATATAAATGATCAAATTCTAGTATCAAGGGATAAATATTGGTAAATTGTAAGCCATTAATAATAATGCAATAAAATAAAATTTTCAATGAGAAAATTACTTTTGAATAATACAAATATTTGCATAATACAAAAATTTTGATAACATTGTGAACATGTATAAATAATAACATGCTCACTCAATGTTTTAAAGTCATAAAATCAAGCCACTTCCAAAACATTTAGCCATGAAATAAGGACTGTATATAATCTTACAGATATAATGGCTAAAGAAATTCATATCACCATGACCATGTCATTAGTTTTACCCCTAACATTTGGAAATTTTCATTAAGTTCAAAAATAAAATTTCACACATGTAAAAAGGTTCAAACATAACTTTGTGTGCATTTAATTATGTTAAAAAATTATGTGTTTACTCATAAGGTGACCATCTGTACCATATGAAGTAGAGGGATTTATATCTCTAAAACATTGTATAATACAGTCTTCCATGTGAGAAATGATCATGAAACATTCCTGATATCATATCCGTTGAAAATGAGTTTGGTTTTATAAACATTTATTTTTAGTATAACCCATGGAAAGAACAAAATTGCATGAACTTATTTTCATCATAATCATTGAAAACCCAAAGAAAGAATAATGACGATATCATCATATCCTATATTCAATACAATGTATGTTAGATAAAAGGATTTAATCTAAAATGGAAAAACAATTGGCCAAAAAATTGGAATATTTCTTTGTTAAAATATTTATTCCAAGTTGAAAAAAACGTTGTAAAGCATAAAAAAATTTAAAATCCATTTTATTGGAAGTAACCTTGGGAAATTTTGTAGGAAGATATAAATAATATTCAAAACATTTCTTGAGTTAACTATCAATTCCACATCTTAAAAAAACATATAACATAAAATGTTTTAAAATTCCATAAATTTGAAATTATAATTTAAAACTTATGAGGGATGATTTAAAACATTGAGTGGTAATGATGGAGGGAAATTTCGAACATGTTAAAATATTGATTCCTTCCACATTTTTATTGAAATTAAAATGGGTCTTGTTTTGAAAAATAAATGATGACTAATTTAAAAGAATTTTAAAATGTTTATAAAAGTTAAATTTTTTTAATCAAACATATACGAACATTAAAAAAATTAAAAAAATTCTATATCATATGAATCTGAAATAAAAGAGGTTTTTGATCCAGGAGGGAAATATATATTTTTTTTCATTAATTATATTCCTATAGAATTTTGAATAAACAAATGTGAGGAATTTCAATATAAAACTTGTACTCTATATAAATAATTTTTGGAGAATAAAATTGAAGAGTTTCTTTAGTTATATATTATAATATTTCATCCTTGGATTTATAAATATAAAAATCCCAATAAATGATGGGATTGTACCATAAAACCATAAAAAGTTGATAAAATTGAATAAAAAATATAATGAAAGACTAAAAATAAATGAAATATGTAATATACAGAAAAAATAATAATGATAATTTTGGTCATTGGGTATGTATATACACCATATATTGAATGTAGGTTCATAACATAATGTATGACCCAATGAAGTCAAATTGAATAAAAATCCCTTTCTATCTTGGTAACATTGAATATATAAAATAAATAAATAAAAATTCTAAATGAATATGTAAATACATATAATATTCCGGATAAAAATCATAAAATATAATCATGTGATGTTTAATCATCTCATTAAATAAATACATGGTGAATATAGTATTCATCTGATTGAAAATAAATGAATGAACAAAATACCTTACCTTATGTATCATATTCTATCATAAAATTTTTAACCACATATATATTGAATATAAGTTAATTTTACATATATTAAAAAAATTATCATATATATCATAACATATAACATTTATCTCTGAACATTCATTAACCATTTATTAACAATTCCTTGTTATTATCTTGTTACCGGCAATAACAGTTTTATTATTCATTTATGTTTGGATTTGTTATTTGAGTTCTTGTTGAATTTATCATGGTAACATAATCTCAAAAAATTTATGAATTATATAATTATCATACATATATTTATGATATATTTTTTAGTAGTAATACCATAATGTTGGAAATAGAAAATTAAATACACAATTCATGGAGAGAGTCAGCTATACGTATGAATTAATGTTGTTACAATTTTCATAAAAGATGAAATAAAAAGAAGTTGAATAAAATAATAAAATTAAATAATAAATTAAATGAAATATATATCACATATTTAAATTAAATATACCATAATTACCTTTCATGAAAATCTTCAATGAAAATAAGAATCACAACGCTTCACAATATAATAATATATTGTACACATTTATGACATTATCGTATCTCCCATAGAATGCGACATAAGAATTTATATGTGATATCATAATTCGAGAAGTATTATTATGTTAATATATATATATATATCAATATATTTATTTAATTGTTTTTTATTAACATACATGTGAATTTAAATTGAAAACACATCACATTGGTTCGTGAGGCTGTAGTTTTCCATACAGAGAAGTAAAATTATTATATTCTAATGGGATTGAAAATAAGAAGTTATAAGTGATATTATTTTTCCATATTATTAAAATATCATTAATATTACATATAATCATTAAATATATCAATATATTGAATTAAAGAAAAAACATGTAGTTGAAAACATTACGTCTTCTTCGGATAACCTCTATTGGTTTAACCTATAGCCTTACTAGATTGGATTTATGGTATCAAAAATGATTTTACATTGTTGGGATGGAATTATGGGATAAATATTTATCTTTTATTGTCTTATGAAAAGGGTTTTGTTTGTTTCATGTTGATTATAGAATACGTGTTATTTTTCATGTGAATTGAGTGACACACTTATAATGGTTGAAAAGAAAAAAGGTCTACAAAAGTTTTTCAGTTTCCAAAATTCTCTAAAATGAGTCATTATAGAAACTTATAAATTATAATGTCTATATATGACCACAAAATGGGTTTTTTACATGAATCTAGGTAATTATAGCACTTTCCTTTTTTGTCTATCCCTTTGGTAAATTGTGTTTAACCTTAAACACAATAATTTGTTTTAGTTTTTTACTATTCATTATGGTAAATAATTATGTTCAAGTTATTAGATAATATAAATTATAATTATTATAAATATTGAAACTAATATCCAAATTCTATTAACAAAATTATTAATATTTAATTTAAAATTAATCGCTCAGATGTGATGAAACATTTCTTTTCAAAAGGGAAAATATTCAAATGTTTAAAATTGTTTTATGTAAAATATCAATAGAAAATTGATTAAAATGACATAAACTGGATTAATAGATTTATAATTCATCATATTTAACATTGATATACATCTTATAATATTTTTTTATATTTAATTTATTTAAATTAAATTTTAATTCTTAATAAAAGAATATTTATTTTCATTATTCATCGACAATTTTATCTTTTCAAAAAAATTTAATAAATTATCTCCAAAATAATTTTGAAATCATAACATAAAAATGAAGATTATTTCTTAGTTAATAATTCTATTATATTAAAGAAATAGTTTAAAATATCTATAAAAATGAGACTAAACTACATTGTATAATTAAAATAGTTTCCTGTGCGATAGCTGATTTATTATTGTATCTTATCGATAAATCATATAAGATTAATTCTAAAAAATTTGAAGAATATATAATTTAAAATTATCATTTAAATAAATTAAAATAGTTATTATTTTAGTTTACTTATTTAATATCAATTATTATGGCTAAAAATATATTTCTAAAAATTATTTCCTTTATTTTAATATGGTTTGCATTTTAATTTTTAATTAATTGGGCACAAAATTTTTTTTTTATAAATTTTTCTGAAAAAATATAAAATTTTTAACAATATACATAACACAGATTCCAATTTTAGGAAGATAAATATAATAATAATAATATGTCACGTTTTGTTTTATCATGGTGTCACTAGAAATCGGAACATAAATTTATTATTTCAGTTACCAAAATTTAATCTAGGTGTTTCATGGAAGAAAAATATTGATTCTATTAAATTTTTTGATGAAATATATTTCAAAAAATATTAGGGTTTCCCTTTTATCAAGAAATATTTATAATATATTCATTTAATTTATAAATAAATTCTTCTATAGAAGTTAGTGGTAGAAATATTATTTACACTACTATTGGAAAAGTTATGAGGTATATTTACATGAAAAATATATTATCATTTTGATGGATGGATCAAAAAAATGGAAAATAATATTTCACATTTAAAAAATCAGTATTATATAGTGTATATAATATATTTCAAATATATTCATCATGTGTTAACTTAGTTATAGTGACCAATATATTTTATAAATCGTTATTACATATTATTAGATTCATATTAATTATATTACATGAAAATTCACATAGAAATCATATCTCTCATCTATCATTGAAAAATTGGACATATGATTAATGGGCCACCGGTTTGGGATTGGAGTACTTATGGAATTCAGGCCATATATGCCATCGAGTTAGTAATGCTTTCGGGCCACCTCATGAACTTCGTGGCACTTCAGGGCCTTCAGGGCCTAGACCCTCGGCCTATTACTTATTTGTCTCTTTTTTTGGAATGATTTTCCAAAAGGAGAGGCGGGATAAAACCAAAGGACACATAGTGGCAACAGTGACCCAAGATCCTCGTAGGTGCTGATGGCACTAAAAACAGACCACCAAAGAGTGTCCGGTGGGCGGTGGATGAAACCACTGGTGCGATGTCATTATTAGCTAACGGTAGACTGAGGATACTTGCGGTGAATTTCCATAGGCATTCGGAAGCGGTGTGTCGTCGTGCTCTATGGCTGCCAGAGGTGGTAGGCCAAAGACGACCTCGTGGGAAAATGGTGGCGCCCGTAGGAGATGCCGGTGGTAGCAGCTAGAACTAGCAAGCTGAGGGAGGAGGGTGTAGTGAGGCCCCATGTCACGCCACTTTTGTGGATGTTGGTAGGCCAAATGGCTGACCATTTTATGCATTGGGGAATCACCCCACCAGCTAAGAGGAATGACCCCCATACCGCGGGGCCGGCAGAGAAGGCAGTCCGCCTTCTGGCTGACCGGGCCGGACGCGGACTACTGCGGATGGGTCAAGCCCCACCCAGCGCGCTGGGAAAACCGTGGCCCGAGCCAGTGATCCGTTGGTCGACCATGATGAGCTGGACCCTATGAATCAAGCTGGCATTAATTGGTCTAGAACTGGGTGGGGTCAGGTAGACCATGAGAATCATTGCATTAGTCCGTTCTGACCGAGTCGAATTGGGCCAATAACCAACTAGCCCAAAAATAAATAAATCCCTATAACTGATGAACGATGTGTCATTTTTACACACCTTCATTGGTATTAGGACCCTTTTTGGAGGTGTTCCCTTTGGCATATTCCAGTGGGCCCGTCCGAGCAAGGCCGGAGTGAGGTGTGATCACTCAAGTTCAAGGAAATGAATGTAACTAATATACTGGGTGTCTGATCGATGTGCTGTCTATGGCATAAAGACCCTTGTGATAATTTTGTCTTTTGGAGATACTATAAGTGAGTTTTGAGAGAGATTGATGTGCGACATGGGTTGGATTAGACTTGAATCCAACCGGTCTCTTTTTACAAAAGATCACATATCCCACAGACTAGTCATTTGATCGATGCGTTGTTTGCCACGTTGGGACCCCTATGACAAGGATATCCACTGGGTATGATTTTTGTGGGACATCGTACTAGTTGAAATATGACTTATGGCTTGTAGAGAGGTTCTCCATGAAAGAAGCATGTTATAAGAGGGAATATTGTGGCCGACTATCTTGAAAGTAGTGTCCATGTGTGGATCATCATCATTGAGACACTATGTGGATCAGCAACATAGTTACTCAAATAGAACCCATTTTATAGCATCCCATCAAGGATCATAAACTAGCGACCCTCGGTGGATCAACATCAAGAGACCCTATGTGGATCAACCTTCCATCTACCATGTGTGGATCATCATCCCAAAGACCCTGTGTGGATAAGCATTCTAGCGACCCTATGTGGATCAGCAGTGAATGACCCAATAAGGACCAAACTTAGAGCGACCCATCCTATATCACCGACATATGACCCTGTGTTGTTCGACGATGGAACTACTCTTTCATGTTTCAGTTTTGGAATCATTCTAATAGAATAAAATGATATTGCTTATGACTAATCATTATTATTCCTAATCACTTATTTGAAAACCTGGTGTGGTATGACTATTTATTCATGCTCTATTATTACAGTCTGAATTTGTGGTTTTTTCTTTGTGAAACCTTGAGAGACCTTCGAGGGTCCTGGGGTCCCTACTTAGTATTGTTTTACTCACCACTACATGGGAATTGCCCACAACGTGTGGTTTCTTGTGCGGACAACAAATATCTTTGACCAATAACTGGGATCCAAGACTAGATGGTTCCTTGTGTTGGACCTTTAGACATGACATGCCATAGTGAAAACCTACTAATATATGTACCTACCTTTCAGGTTGGACCCTGGTGGTGATTATAGGATCTTTTTTTCTATTGTAGTTGTACATTTTAGTTGGGCTTGTATTCTAGCCCCTGTTACATACATTACTCTCCCATTTTACTTTTAGTACTCATATTTTTACTACTGATGTTTTACAATGTGGTATGTACTCATTGTAATTTTATAATGCATGATTGTAGGTTTAAAGGTAATGACTTCCTATTTTTCATTGATTTTCCATTCAATGCTAGTTTTCAACCCCTGACCTGTGGAAGGCGGGCTTTGGTTAGTTAGGGCACGAGCCCCTGGGGATGTTTCATGACAATATGGTATCAAAGGAGTTGAATATAATGAAGAACATGGAATATTATATTTTTCTAAGGGTGCAACATTGTTAAGTGTTTTGAGAGTGGTTTTCTGTTCGAGGAGTCTGGTGTTTCTGCAGTGGCCAACGTATCTATACACTAGGACCCTGATCTATGATTTCTGAATTGGTGCATGAAAACAAAGATAGTTTGTTTTTTTAAAATGTTTTATTTTTGATCTCATTGAGTCGGTTCACCAAGTATGAATTATTGACCATGGAGAACCTACTTTCATTCAGTATGCCACCAAAAAGACAACCATCCACGATTCGAGTGATAGTTTGAGATGACAGCCCACTGAGCGATGAGGCTTCAGTGCAGGGCCCTTGTATGGTGATAGTACCATCTGGGGATGTACAAACAGTACCACTACCCATTTGGAAGCAGTTTCCACTATCCCCACCAACAGATGATGCACTATGACTGAGCACGTTGCACGAGTTTCAGTGACAGAGACCTCTGAGGTTCTGAGGAGAGATATAACCAATGCCAGTTGAGGATTGGCTCGAGGCTATGGCTAGAGTTTTTTGCCTTGTTGGGACACCAGCCGACCGGATGTCGATCCTATCTTCTAGCCTTTTCCAGGGAGAATTAGGGAGATAGTGGAGCCTGACACTCTAGACATATGATTAGGTGACCATCACTAGGGAAGTTTTCAAGGGCCACTTCAAGGTAGAGTTTGTTCAAGAGAATCTACGCTCTGTGTGTATAAAGGGGCTGCTACACCTTCAGCAGGGCAGCCTGACTATGGCCTAGTACTCGGGGAGGATCATCGACCTCTTGTGCTACTATAGTGACATGGGGTATGACCCTTTCAGCAGGGACCGGTCCTTCGAGCATGGAATATAATTTGAGATCAGAGCATCGATGGTATCTCTCAGCATCCCGACTAAAGATGGAGTGCTGGAAAGAGCACTATTGGGGGAATGTTTATTTTTTGAGAAGACCCTAACAATGAGGCCCACCACCTGGTGACATGTATCAGAGTCATCTGTGGTCGGTTGAAGGAATACGACACATAGGACCAAGCAGACTAGACCATCTGGTGGATGACCCTGGGATGTAGGGTTAGTGGTGTGAGGCTCATGAGGTAGAGCAGGCCTGTAGAGTAGCAGATAGTGCCTCACAAGAGGTGGGAAGGGTCACATGGCTCACGACTGCCTGACCATCCACACTGATGACTAGCAGATGGTTGAGGGTGCGCTAAGTTAGAGGCATAGATTCGAGAAAGGAGGTTAGCAGGGTAGCGGTCGTGGCATATGATCTAGCTGTGCAATAGTTAGTGGGCGGCATTTTGAGGTTCTACCTTCACCATCTCTAGGTGGTCCACACTGACCATAGTGATCAGGTGTACTGGGAAAAGCTCAGCTCCACGTAGTTGTGGCCTTTGACCACGATGTTCTAGAGATGATTTGATGTACGATCTATGTCTACTCCACCTTATCTTAATTATATATAGACACAGGTTCTTGACACTCGTTCTTTTCCACAGATCTTGTTCAGTGCTCGGAGATTCTGGTGGAGTTTTTGGCTCGATCATTGTGATTAAAGACTCCTAAAAGATATGATTCATGGATTACACACTGGTTTTGGCAATGTGATTTTACTCTAGGAGGCGATAACTTTAGTTTTGATCTTCTAGTAGCGGCATCGAGGCATTATGATTTCATCTTGTGTATGGATTGGTTATCTATATTCCATGCTCAGATTGAATACATTTGGTTCAAAGTGTGGTGTGTCCACATGGATGGGACCACGTTTTCCATCACTGGTGAGAAGGGAACCTTTTCACCACGAGACAGAATTACCTAGAGGATGGTGCAAACGATCACACATCAGTTGGCTACCCTTACCCCTTGGAGCAGTTGATGTTGAGAGTCTGAGTTATCTTGTAGGGGTGGACCAGTATGCCGTTGTATTCCATGGTGATGTTATGGGAATTCCTCCTCACATAGAGGTGGAATTTTACATCTACATATACACTAGGATGCTATTTATATCTAGGAAAACATATCAGATGGAAATCACTTTGCTTTGTGAGTAATAGGTACACCTAGATGACTTGTAGAGGAAGGGTTTAATAAGGCCTAGTGTTTATCCATGAGCAACCTTGATCTTGTTTTCCATGAAAGAAGATAAATGTTTGGGGCTCTATGTGGATTATCGGTGCCTAAACTAGTTGACAGGGAAGAAATAGTATCAAATTCTGATGATTGATTCTCTCTTTGATCATTTGAAGGGAGATCAGTGGTTTTCGATGATAGACTATAGATAACGATATTATCTTTTCAGTGTATGAGATGATGATGTAAATAAGACATCCATCAGATATCAGAATTTCCACTATGAGTTCCTGGTTATTCCAGTTGACGTGACCAATGCCCCTGTAGTGTTCAAGGGTTTCAGTAACACGATGTTTCAGCCATACCTCAATTGCTTTGCTGTGGTCTTCATTGAAGAAATCTTTATATAAGTGTCATTGGAGGAGGAGAATTCCTATCAACAACATATAGTTTTGGATACACTTTAGGATCCCCAAAATAATGGTAAACTCTTGAAGTTACAGGGGATCTAGAAAAGATAGAGGTTATGATAGCTTGGGAGTAACCAAGGACTATGACCAAGGTGCAGTGTTTCTTTGGGTTGGATGTGTACTACTGGGGATTCGTACCTGACTTTTGTAGAGTTTCAGCACCTTTTTATATCATTGAAAAGGAAGGGAAAACCCATCAGGTGGATGGAGAGATGCAAGCATATCTTTCAGGAGATGAGGTAGATACGGATGAGTGCCCCCATCATGAGGCTACCAGAAGAGGGTCTTGGGTATGTAGTCTACTACGATGCATCAGGGACCAGATATGGATGTTTCCTGATGCAGGAGTGAGCAGTGATCTCTTATAGTTCCCGACACTTGAGATAACATGTGCAGAACTACACTACCCAAGACCTAGAGTTTGTTGCAGTTGTCTTCACCTTCAAGATGAGGTGACTCTACATGATTGGTGAATAGTTTATTGTTACTCTGATCACAAGACTATTAGGTATATTTTCTCTCTGAAGGACCCGAATCTAAGAGACCAACATTGGCCGGAGTTCATTCAAGACTATGACAATGAGATAACCTACACTCCTCGGCAGGGGGAACATAGTAGAAGATGCACTTAGCAGGATCTCATTTCTACAGTTACTGAGTGAGGGGATAGAGAGGCTTTCCACAATTAAGATATCCTTTGTGGATAGAGATGGAGCAGCTTACATCCATTCTATGATTGTTAGTCCCCCACCACTTCAACTATTTTGGGAGGCACAACATGAGGGCATTGACTGCGATGCTAGAAGTGCTCAGATATCCTAATGACAGTCACCTGAGGGATTTTATGATGGAGGGGAGCATGTCATATTATTCATAGGATGCATCATGTTACTAGTGGCACTACGAGAGAAGGTGTTGAGAGAGTTACATACATCCCCTTGAGTGGTACATCCTAGTGTGCTGAAGATATACCAAGACATCCAGTATCAGCATCGTTGGCCAAGGATGAAGAAAGTAGTGGAAAAGTTTATTTCATGATGCCTTAATTTTTAGCAAGAGAATGCCGAACATCATGTTCTAGCAGTCTTAGCACAACCATTGGATTTATATGAGTTGAAGTGGGATTTTATTTACAAATATTTTGTGACCGGGATGCCACGTACATCCAGGGGCCTCAATTTCATCTAGGTGATCACTAACTGACTCACCGAATCAACCAACCTCCTACCCATTTTAGAGAAGGGATCTGTAGAGGGCTTTGGAACCCTCTATGTACCAGAGATATTATGGCTTCATGGGGTGCCATAAATGATCATCTCTGACAATGATGCATGTTTTACATCCTGATTGTGGAAGGTATTACAGGAGGTGTTCTAGAATCAGCTACGTTTGAGCACCAAATTTCATCAACATATGAATTTTCAGATGGAGCATACCTTTTAGACACTAGAGGACATGATTCATGCTTGTGTACTAGATTTTGGCTGCAATTGGGAGGATCAATTGGCCATAGTGTAGTTCACGTGCAATAACAACTATCTCTCCACCATCATTTTGGAACTGTTTTCTGCCTTGTATGATCGACCATGCATATCACCTCAATGATGGACATACTCTGGAGGGTTAGAACTGATGGATCTAGGGTTGGTCGAGTTACCACTAATAAGGTGTAGATCATCATTGATTGGATGAAGACTATATAGAGTATACCAAATTCTTATGCTGATAGTAGACATAAACCTTTGGATTTTGAGGAGGTAGACCATGTCTTCCTACGATTCTCACCTCAACGAATTTTGTAGAGATTTGTCTGGGGAAACAATATATCTCTGAGATTAATCATACACATTCAGGTTCTTATAATTGTTGGGGATGTGGAAAATTGCATAGATCATCCACCATAGTTGCATCAGTTGCATGAAAGTTTCCACGTGTCCATGTTGAAGAAAGACGTGAATGATCCATCACACATTATTGACTGGGGAGAGAGAGACATTGATGATGAGGAGACATTTACTGAGATTTTAGGGGAGATTGAGGATTGATAAGAGTGGGTCCTTAGTGTATGATTGATCCCTATACTTCATGTTTACTGGCATCACATGAACATCCAGGATAAGACATGCGAGTGGGAGGATCAGATTCATTCATAGTACCCCACAGTTGTTTCCTTTGTCTATGTTTTTGATTTTGGGGATGAAAATCCACAATGTGGTGAGAATTTAAAGACACAAATTTTCAATGTAATATTTTTTTATTATATTAAATTATTACGAGTATGGAAAAATTGACGGTGTGCAATTCTGAGGCTCGCTATGCCCGGAATGAATTTATGAATATTTTTTATGTTACCTTATGTAAAAGTGTGGGTGGAGTTTTCTATATTTTGAACCGGTGCATGGATTAAAAATCGGAGGACACCATTGAATTTGTAGCACTAGGATTCTCTTAAGGTTGGCTACAAATAGACCGCAAATGGTCGGAATAAAAATATTATTTTTGGACATTTAAAAGATTAATTAAATGAAAATGTTATTTTATTTCTCTTTTTCCTTTACTCCAATGGAAGATCGATGGTGGCGGGATAGAAAAAATGTCAAGCCATTAAATTTCTTGACTCTCCTTTACTTTTAACCACACCATTAAGAATTTTGGAGGTCCATTAATTAATATATCCTCATAAATTCATCAGACTGTTACCCACCTCTTACGCCTCGTATTTATTTGGAACTCAGGTTTGGGTGTTGGAACGAACTCACCAAGTGAAGATGCTCTGGAAATGTACCATGACACCAACCACCTAATGGATGAGACAGGTTTCATCAAATGGTGATGAGCACCACTGATTCATGAACCAATGATAATGACAAATGAAGTTCCATCGATCGTTGTTAGCAGATGTCGTATCCATGTAGGGGAATTGTTATAATTTTCATACTTATGAGATAACTTGTTTACCGCCTGAAACGATGATAAAGAAGATGGTGCGAGGCAAAAGAAAAAGGCCCGGACTATCCACCTCTCAGGTGTTTATCTTTTAATTTAGGAATAGTCTTCCAAATGGAGTTCTAGGATGAAACCAAATGACATGAAGCGGTGATGGTGACATAAGATCCTCTTAGGAAATGACGACCCAAAAAGAAGACCTCCGGAGTGCATCTAGTGGCCCATGGATAAAACTACTTGTGTGTTATGATGGTGGCTGCTGGTGCTGTCCAGAGGACACCTGTGGTGCCTGGACATGGGTGGGGGAAAGTGGCATGCCGTTGTGCTATGTGGTGTCATGAGGTGGTCATCCTAATCCAATCGTGCATGACAAGGGGGAACCCGTAGGCGCCACCAGTGGTAGGGGTGTGCGGTGCTGCCCCGCGCCATGCCATGTTGTCCAAAACCAGTCGGTCAAATGGGTGAATGTTACTTGCGGTGGGGCAGCGCCCCACCTGGTCAATGAAATGGCCCTGCAACTAGAGGGACAATGGAGAAGGCGGTCTTCCTTCTGACAGACTGAGACAAATGTGGGTCGGTGAGTGGGCTGGACCCACCAATGGGCCGTACTGGACCCATGGACCGGTGGGCCAATGCAGGTAAGACAAGGCCCACCCGATAGGTAGGGACAACCATGGTGTGGGCCTACAAACCATGGGAAAACCCTGACATGCCAGACCCAGGTAGACCCTGAGAACCTTTGCGTCGGGCTGGTCATACCGAGTAAGACTGGGACTAGACCCAACCGGCCCCTGAATAAATAATCACTTGTAACTGATGAACCAGGTATCCATTTTAAATACCTTCAGGGTCATTGAGAAACGTTTTAGGAAGTGGTCCTTTGGTATATATCGGCGGGCACGACCTAGCTGGGCCAGAACAATGTGTGAATACTCACATTCATAGGAAGTGATGTAACTAATAGACCAGGCATCCAATCGACGCTTTGTTTGTGGCATAATGTCCCTTGTGATAACTCAGCCATTAGAAATTCTATATTTTAGTTTTTATGGATTTTGACATGTGATGTGGGTTAGATCGGACTTGAATCCCACTGGGGAATTTTTACAAAAGTGCCCATATCTCACAGACCCTGTGTTTGATCGTCGCTTCGTCTGACACCATGGGTCCCCTACGATGGGGCAGCCCCTTGGGTATGATTTTTGTGAGACTTCGTACTAGTTAAAATATGAATGATGGATTCAGAATCGGTTCTCCCATAAAGAAGCGTTCTATGAGGTGGAATCATGTGACCAATTTTCTTGGAAGTAGCGACCTTGTGGGGATATTCATCAAAGTGACCATGTGTGTATCATAATCATAGATACTAGACAAGGACAAGTTTTAGAGCCACCCATCAAGCATCAACAACTAGCGACCCTGTGCGGATCAGCATCGAGTGCCCCGATGTGGATCACCATTCCAGTGACCCTGTATAGATCAGCATCCCAGCGACCCCGTGTGGATCACCATTCTAGCAACCTTATGTGGATCAGTAGTGCATGACCCGACAAGGACCATCCTTAGAGAGGCCCATTGTGGATCATCGACATACAACACTATGTGGATCGACGATGGAACAACTCCTTCGTGGTTTAGTTTTGGAACTTCCTAACTGAATAAAATGATATATCAAAAGATCAATCACCTTTATTCCCAGACAATGAGTTGTATACCAAGTGTGGGGTGACTATCAATTCATGGTTTCTAATTATGGTCTTTCATTGTGGTTTTTTCCTTTCAGTACTCTGGGATACCATTGAGAGTCTTGGGGTCCCTGATGATTATTTTTATACTCACTCCTACATAGCCTTCCCCTACACCTTGTTGTGTCTTGTGAAAATGACTAAAAGATTTGACAGAGTATTGAGCGGCAGGACTGGATGGTTCCCAGTGGTGAACTTTTAGGCATGACGTGCTGCAATGATGACCGAGAAATAGATGTACCTACCCTCAAGGTAAGATCCCTGGTGGAGATTTATGGATATTTTTTCTATTGTAGTAGTAATTTTCATTTGGGCTTGTCTTCCAGCCCCCATTACATCCAGTACTCACCCATTTAATTTTACATACACATATTTTTACTACAACAGTTTTACTACGTGGGTTGTACTTGTTGTATTCTTGGACTTCCTGTTTGTAGGATTAAAGGAATTGACTTCCCATTTTTAAGGAATATTTCATTCGGTGCTAGTCACAAACCCCTCGCCAATGGAAGGTGGGATTGGTGTAGTCTTGGCATGACCCCCAGGGGAAGAGTCATGCCAATATTTGGTTTTCTAAAACATGATGTTTCATAGGATAATCTTTAAATGAAAATTAGTTTAATAGAAAAATTAATAAAATTAAGAGCTATTATATTCTACCACATTTGAAAAATATTTTCCCATAAAATATCATTATTATTGTACAAAAAACTAATAAAACATATTCCTTATTATATCTACAGGTTCCCATATTTCCCCTCAAATTACTTGTTTATCCACAAAATGTTTACTCGACGATTTGTATTGTTTCACAAATGTTTCTCACTATATTATAGAATTTATACTAGTTATTCCCTATATGATAGATCATGCTTTAATTTCATGACCTATAAGGTCATTATACATGATGGATCATATATTTACTTCATAAATAAAGATATATGGAACACATCATGTTCTTGAGATATGTTTGGTGGATGTTCCAAGTAATAAAAAACCATACCTAATTTGTTAAGAAAATCAACAGGTCCAATATATATTGGGATACAACATCCATTATCCAAAAATCTCATAAACCTATTCTATGGATAAATTTATTGAAAAATAATCACCAATAATAAACTGTTGATCACAAAAACTATAGTGACTATAAATTTTCTGTTGATTTTGAGCTGTCTTGATGTTCTTTTGAGAACCTTGAATTTATCTTCCATTTCCTATGTGTATCAGGAAAGATATTTCATTCATTATCAAAATTCATCCCATCATGTAATATTTTTACACTTCATTATATATAGGGAATCATTACAAACTATATGAATTCCATATTATATGATATTATTGTAAGATAAGTCAGAAATAGAATGTGGTTTATCCTAATGTACATTAAAATCCATAGAACAATATCTGAACATATACAATAAATTTTGAAACGTACTCCCAAACTAAAAATCAATTTGAGAATAATAATATTTGTTGAAACTCAGAACTATTTCAACAGATTACTGATGAATTTTATTGAAATTTATGGTAAACTTCATATCCCAACCGGATACAATATAATATGGGACTCCATATTTCCTTAGCACTTCTTTAATGTATATCAATATAAGATGATCTATATAGAAGAATTATCTAATTAAAATAAATTGTTATCACATCTTAGGATTTCAAATTCAATACATATAACATTATTTCCTTTAGAAATTTGAGGAGTGTGACAAAAAATTTAATTGTGAATTCTTTACCACTTAAATTATAGTATGGGTAATGGTTATAATTTCCCATTATATATAATTTCCCTCAAATTAGACATTCTGATATAGTAAGAACCAATATACACTCTATGTACTATATCTCTTCTTGTTGTCCTAACAAAAGACTTTTTCAAATCATTATACCTGTTCAAACATTAAGGATATTAATGAATGAATAACTCTGTGCCTAATCCATTAACTCCATTAAATGTGGAAAATATAGGAAACATACAAGGTTCATATAAATTATAATTCCATAAAAATCATTGAAAAATTGATAACATTCTCAACTAATTCTACAATTATATGCTTATCTTTTGTGACTCATTAATAATCACATCGAAAGATGGTTCAATAGTCATTTGAGAAAGATCTGATTTCCTTATTACATAATGATCTTCAATTTGATTATTTGAATGTATATAAATATAAGATCTTGGGTGATCATCATAAAAAACAAAATCTGAGGATCCTTTTGACTCAAACAATTATCTATCTTATTATCATTCCTATGGTTGAAATGTATTCAACCCTTGTAATTTTAAAACATCTTTTACCATCTTCACCACAACATATTAATATTTTTTGAGTGAATATATAAATTAATATACTACGATCAATAAATATATCACAAATTTTATTCAAAAAATATAATTGCTCCAATTTTTTAACACAAATAGTACCATAACAAACTCTAAATAACGATTTCTGTATTTTTTACATCAAACATAAATTTACATATTGAAAAATATATGACTATGTAATTCACCCTGAGAATTTATCTCACTACCATATATAGCGGATAAATGTAGACTAAAAACCATTTCCTACTATAATGTAATGTGAGAATTTTTTTGTTTAATGACCACCTCTTCAGTTACAAGAAATTATAAAAAAATCTATTCTCAAAAGGAACTTGTCTCCCTTATAAGATAACATGGTGAGTGGATTTAATAGTTGTGATAAATCCTCCACATATTATTGATAATATCTACCCAAACAATTAATGTACATATCTCAATCACATTTTTCGTCCTGGGCTAATGTTCAATGAAATATTTCTTTGATGGATAATCTGATAATCCATATCATGAAGATTATATGTCCCAAAATTGAATTATTTTGAATTCAAAATCCACCCATAATTTCTTCATACAATATTTTTCCATATGGTATATAGTACACTCCACTAGGAAACTTAATCCCCTAAATTCATCAATGAATATTTAAGATTATTTTTAAAAAATTCTACATCAAATTGATCAATGTAATATCTAAGGACAATATTTATTATATCCATAATGGTAGTGGGGTCATTATTAAAATAAAATTGAGTCATTATATATTCGTACCATCCATACGTTTAATGGATAGCGGTATTTGTTATATCTTCCATACTGACACTTAATTTATTATATCTAAAATGATTATCAATCATGGAAAAGTATTGGGATTCATGAATTTTATAAAATAATTTGTCTATATGGGATAGAGAATACTTATAGAAGATTGCGATCATGTTGATTTACATATAAGCAATTTATTGATTTATTATTCCCTATTTATTCCTAGAAAAAGAACTTTTACACCCCATGGTGATACACCTATCTGAATTAACAATGTAACAAGATTATCCTGGAGTTTCTTATTAATGTCCTAAAACCCAATCAGGTCCATTCCATATGGAGGCTCTAAAGTAGTTGTAGAACAAGGTATGACTTCTATTAAGAACTCAACCTCACGCTTTAGTGGAGGTCTCAGAATCAAATCTAGGTAGACATAAAAAAAACTAAAAAATAAGAATATCATATACATTGTATTTCTCTCTATCCATATGAGATAAACCCAAAATTGTAATATTAACGAGGACCCATACAATGTTTGTAATTTCCATCGGATGTCCAATTTTACAATCTCATTGATAAAAGATGGGAGGATAGCGAATATTTCCAAATGTTAGATCCCATATCTATAATTAATTTTGTATTTATTTAGATAAATCCTCCCCATTCATAAGGTAACATACAATTAAACCATAAGGAGTATAAAAATATTTATTGAAATCACATTTCGATAAATTTCAACTGTAAAAAATCATAAAAATGGGATGTGATCATCATATTATTTGGTGTTTACCATGAAAATTAAATAAATAATTACTGGGGTGTCATTTTAACACCTTTAGAAAAGTAATTTGATATAAATGTTTGTTTTCATCCAGATTAAAATAAAACTATAGCAATTATAGAGTGGATGATATGTTTATATTTTACTACATCATTATCATACCCCCATCCAAAATTTTTTATCTCTAGATATTTTCATTTTTATGTCATAATAATATGTTTTTGTCTCCTATCATAATCATTAAAATTCATGATTTTGATTTGGTTTGTATAATTCCAAATCTTTTTCAATTTTAAACATTAATGTGTGTTGGTGTGTAGTGAATTCTGTGGATCATTATCCCTATTCAAATCATTAGCTAAAATTGTCTGATTAATTCATTATTAATCCATATTATGACATTCATTTCCATAATTAAATCATTTACTAGTCCTCTTAATATAATTTCCCTATGTTTCCTTAGACATATCAAGAATGAATTGTTTCTCTTTATCTTCTCTCTATTGTTTTTTTGAATTTTCATTAAATTCCATCTTTCTTGTTTTATTAAAAACATGAGATAGATGGGTAAATCCAATATTAATTTTAACCATGAGGGGAAATCAATGAACTTATTCATAGATAATAAATTCACTAATGTCTAATTCCATTTATTAAATTTGTTTTTAGGAACTCATGAATATATCAACACTAACATCATGTTATATGAAAATACCAAAAAAACATGCATGCATTTCATCATTTACCACATATATACCAATAGGTCCATCATCCATATACATTATCTCAGGTAATCTTGTCTCTAATTTCATATAGGAAATACATATGAAGTAGTTATATAAAAATAATATATAAAATTCAATAGATTTCATGGTGTTAAATTCATATTATTATATCATATATTTTTTTATAAAATGACACCATTGATCAACATCTCCATTGAAATGAAAAATAAAAAAAATTATATTTTCATGCTAAAAAATTGGAGAACAAAAAATTATTTTCATTTTTGTGGATCCATTTCTCAACACCTAGTTGACCTTCACAGCCACATAAATATGGTTGAAGTTACATCCTGAAAGAGTCAAGGGAACATTGTTCCATTATTTTCTCCTTTTTAATTTTCCCATGATTCAAATCTTGGGAAAGTTTTGTATGAATAATATTTAATTTTTTCATTTTAGTACAAATTTAATCTCATTTCTCAGATGGTAAATAATGTAATATCCCCTTAGATTTAGTTTTAACATGGTTCCTTAAAATTCCATCAATATATTAAAAACATAAATCAAAATTTGTGTAATAATAATCATTTTTGTAAAACACATAATCATGAAGAAACATTTATTGGTGTTTTATATCATGAAAGAATCCAAAAATATGTATTGGACCTTAGTATTGAACATGGTTATTCATGGTTATCATCTATTTTAATACATAAGAATGGATTGTAAATGATATGTGAATTGAAAGAAGAATATCCAAAACAAGTTTTAAACTATGTGTGCAACACGTCCTCCTTTTCTTGCACTAATTGTCGATTAAGCCAATTCCCAATGTGGAAATTTTTCATATATTACCCCTCGGTGTAAATATGCTGGTTTCACATTCAAATGTACTATAAAAAGGAATATAATTTCTTGGAAACAATTTCCATATCTTATACAAAAATTGTAGGACTTTTTTCACTAATTTGACTTATCCCTACTGGTATCATAAAATTTTTAACACATTTGAATCCCAATTTCTTAAATAACATAGTCTAATACCAAATACATTAACCCAAACATTTCAGATATATATATTACATCTTATTAACCAATATCAATTACATAACATGATAATCTATTCCTGAAACAAAATGGTCAAGTTTGTTTTAATATTGGAACTGTAAAAAACATTTTCACAAGTAAACTAGATATTATACCTATATTTTATTCATAAATAAAACCCTTATTAGACATATCATGATTAATATATATATATATATATAATAGGGATATGAAACATAATAACGCCTGAGCTCATATTTATGGTATGGTTAAACAATGAAGATTACTATAAAACTTGAGAATAAGTGTATGGGAACTTAAGAGTGAAATTTTATAACCATAACAATAATTTCATATATTTTATAATTATGTTGTGGGGAAAATCATTGAAGATCATGATATATTAATTATACAAGAATCAACGAAAAAATACATGATATTGTAACATTTTCATAATATATATTTATTCTATACAAATAAGAAATATAATATTACATTAAGGATACCACTAAAAAAATTCATAACATGATTATTTTATGATAACCACATCTATAATGGATTTTTTCAAAGGATAACCCCTTGTTCACCCTCTATATTGATTAGGGTAGCTTCACTTATAACCTATTTTTTTGGGATTTATATATCATCATGTGGACCCTTTGAGATTATTGAACACTACTCATCACCCATTGGTTTAGAGGGATATATAATTCAAGGACCACACTTCACCTAACCAAAATAACATATATGTTTGCCCCAAAATATTTAATCATATATAAACACAATGAATAGAAATTCTATTCACATATATTTAATCATAGAATATCACATGATAATGAAGTAGGATTCATTAATATTTTTCATCTTAATAATTACAATATAGATAGTTGATAACAATGGGTTTTTAGATATTATCTCTAGAAAAAGTAAATTAACATTTGATTTTAAAATTATTATTGAATTGAAATTACATATAAAATATCATATTTTTTTGAGCAAATATCATTTCACTACTAAAATCGATTCCATAAAATTTAGAAAATATCAAGAATATTAAAGACTAAATTTTCTTCGAAAATAACATTGATTTTTTTTATAGATTTTCAAATTATTTAGAATACACTAAAATAATAATAGTATAAATATTCATGAAATCATTTTTAGAGGACATGCACAAGGATGTTAATTAATTTTTCCCCAAGGATAAAGATAAAGTGGGTTCTTACATAATAATATTCTTTTGGCCTCTTAATTACACAAAGAGGATAAAATGAAAGAAACAATTAAATTTCCATAAATGTCTATAGAATTATATAAATCATGATATAATTGATTTATATATATATATATATATATAAATTTTATTTTCTGAATAAAATTCTTAAACAATCTGATAAACTATGAGACTGTGTCATAAAACAAAAACAACTTTGGAAACCCTAGATTCTTAAAAAAAATTAATGAAATAAACATCTATGCATATTTATATCTCATAAATTTCATGTTAATAATCGTAAAACTACATAATGATGAATATATTCACTATAAAAAATTATCATTTGAGTAATACGACATGTGTCCCTTTGGAAAAATGTTAAATGATAATCACTTACAACAGTTCAAAATTCCTTCATATCTATTATAAAATTCTATATAATTAATATAGATGTCTTAAAAATATATTCCAGAAACATAATCATATAAGGTTAATAAATTATATGATTTAATTTTATCATTTTAGGATTTATTTATTTAAAATTCTTATTAAAATAACTATGCAGGGTTATAGTTGCATTATATTTCATGAGTGTTTTGGTTTGGTAGTTTTTTACTTGTATGTAAAATCATCTTAATAATGTTAATAATGATATAAATATCATTTATATTCAATATATACAGATTTATAGTCATCCATAATTGTTATATATAGTAAAATATATTACAATGTCCATGTATATATTTGGGTATACGTACACAATGACATTATTTACATTTTTTAATGGATGTAACACAAGAAACTGGCAAATTAAATCACATTTATAGAATTAAATTAATATCATATATATAATATATATTCATTAAATATGACTTTATTAAAATCCTTTTTATTTTAAAAATAAAAACATATCACATCACACTATAGAGGCGGTAGTCCACATACACACACAAAAAAGACATTATTTTTCATCGATTGATTGGAATGTTATATTTTATACATGATATTAAAATTAATGAAGTATAATTAAATCATTAATATAATATATAGATATATATATTAAATCCATAATTACATCCATCCTTGGATGGTGTTTATGGAATAAATTGGATAGTATCGAGATGCGATAGTTCATTGTATACACGATCAACTGATTTGTTTTGCAATTAGTTGGAAGAAAATATATAATTTAGTTATTATATTTCATAATTAAATGTAAATATAATTTTTTTATTATCATTTTTACTAATATTTTATGGATGTGTAAGAATAAATTAAAGAAAACAATCATTAAAAAAAAATATTTTTCAGGAAATGTCTTTAGGTTCTCACAATAATACTTCCTAGAATTTATTTTACTAATAAAGGCCTATAATACAACGTATGAGAATTATGAAAGGTATTTTGTAGCCATTTAGAGAATAAATAGTCTTTTTAAGTTTAAATAAAATAAGATATGATCCCTTTTATAAGTGTGAATCGGTGGAATTTTTATAAATACAAAAAAACTATTCATTAATGGGAAGTCACCCTCAGGAAAAGTTCCTCAATAAATTATTAATAATGTTTTGTTTAAAATATAAGGTCGATCCAAACCTCTATAAAAAACAATATGAAAACTTGTTATTCCTTCATAATCTACGGTTACATACTTTTACAATTTTACTTTTTTCCACAATAAGTAGTTTCTTTCATACGTAATTTGTCCTTTATGACTAAAAATTAAATGGGATATTTTATATAACTTGTCCCCAGAAATTATAAATATTAAATCATATATATAATACAATAATATTATTTGTTCGGAAATATAAATAAAAAATAACTTCATGTAATGTTAAAGTCTATATTTAAACCATAAGTACAACAATTAGTTTTCATTATTCAAACCATTCACTATGAAAAAAATTAGGTTGAACCTAATAATGAATATTATATATGATTATTCAAATAATGTACCAATTTTTACCAAATTCAGTTAATATAAATAGAATAATTTAAATTAAAAGTAATCCCAAATTTATGACGAAAAATAGGTTTTCCAAAGAATTATTTTTTATAAGATTAAGAAGTTATATTATCTAAATTTAACAAGAAATTAAATATAATTTCATAAATTGGATTAATAATAACATATATTTACAAATTATATTTTTAATACCATTTTAAAAAATAAGGGACCTCTATATATTCTTTTTGAAAAATAATTTATTTAATAAAAAAAATATTTTTCACTATTTATGAAAAAATTAATCATTGCATAAAAATTCTAAAAAATATTCTATAAGTTAATATTATGATTTTGATTTCAAAAATTAATTTATTTTTTCGAAAAAATAAATTAAAACTAAAAATATTATTTTTTTAATAAAAATGTCTGTAAAAACATATTCATCCAATTTTTTCAAAAATATTGTTTTATGCTTTAAAATAGATTATTCTTGTCGATTTCCATGAAAAAATATATTAGATAAGTGATAAAAAAATTAAATGTAAATATAATATGAAATATATCAAAAAAATTATTAACCAATAGATTTTAATTTATTTTATTATTATAAAACAACTTATCTTGTATAAAAACTATTTTTCTGAATACATTATTATTTATTTCATATATATTTGGTTTTTATACAAAATAAATTGATAACATTCTACTTAATTTTTTACATGTGTAAAATATATAAATTTCAGAATTATTCAAATCTATTCATACCATCAAATTCAAAAACTATGTTATAACAATATACTATATTACGGTTCCTTAAATCTTGATGTTGTGTGTACATCAATATATTATAGAAATTAAATTTATTTGAAACAAATTAATAAAATCATATATCATTTCGTTATTTCTATTCATAAAAATAAAAATTATAACCCAATCACATCGATCAATATAGGTGATAGTCCAAAAGTATTCGCACGTGATGTTATCTTATTCCGTTGGACTTGTAAATAAGGAGGTAAATATGATAATATACAAAAAAGTATGTTTATATGAAAAATATCACAAATATATATTAATTATTTCTATATTTATTTGTATACATGAAAATTTATTGTGAAAAAATAATTACACATATACGTAGAGATGGGGAGACGTACATATTCATGTGTGATTTTTTACACTCGTTAAGATAGAAAAGAGAGAAAATATTGTTATCACATTATCATAATGACATATCAGTATATTGATAATTTTAATATTGTAATTTTAGAAAGGGAAAAATAAATTTATGGGAAGTAGAAGAAGAAATATACTTGTGGGGGTTGGTAAAGACGATTACTTCTTGTTCAGTAAGATTCCTTTACAAATCCTATTAACAGACTTATAGTTGGACTTTTGAAATGACCAAAACCTATTAAAATTTTATAAGGTAGATTTTATCATAATATGGCTTGATTTAGATGAGATATAATTCTTATTGTAGTGTACAAAAATGATAATGTGGTGTCATTTTATAATTTAATAGAGGGAAATTCATTTCCGATTCCCAATGTATTAAATAAATAAAAAAAATTTCATGCTGATATGGATGAATGTTGATATAAATCATAGTTGATAAGAGAAATAGTAGAAATTATCTCAAAAAATAAAATGTGGAAAATTTATATTTATGTTTTCAACCTTATATTTTATTTTTATAACATGATAACCCTTTTGAAAATTACTACAATATTAATGTTTTATATACTTTAATAGGAAATTTTTTTAACAGAAATGTAAAAACTATACATAAATAAACCATAAGTGATGTTTTGAACAATATATTACTAATTTGAATTAATGAAATAATTTTATTCTTTTTAAGTCATTAAATAAAATGTTATATATTATCATTGGTGGCATTATTAGATCTATTAAATTAATTCGACATTAAAAATAACATTACAATAAAAGAATTATAATATAAACAATTCACACATCGCTAATATATTATAGTTATCTGTGAAATTCATTGAACTAGTAAAATGACTAAAATTATATTATTTTTATTATTTTTTAAATAATATATGTTTTTGTTCAATAAATTTATTAAATATTGTCTCAGTGTTGAGTATGTTTTTATTTTAATTATTTAATCAAAAAAATTTAAATGATATCATTATAAAAAATTAAATTATCTAAAACATATGAATTTATAAAAGAACATATGTTGTTTTTACTCATATCAATAAATTGTATAGGTATTATAATAATTAAAGAGACATTTTTACAATAACTTTCACAGAAATATTATAATGATCAAAATCATATAGAAATTGAAAAGGAAGGTAATTTTTTTAAAAAATTTATATGATTATAGATGAAATATACAGATTTAATAAAAATATTTCAAGGGTTATTTTTATTTTTAATTAACTATCACATTATTATAATAATTAATTACATGATTTTCCATTACTCATGTATGTTATATTTACTACGATGACTATAAGTAATTACCAATAATAATATGCACTAACTTATGAAATTTTATCCTAAATAAACCAAATTTTATGTCTCCAATTTAATATTCAATCTATCGATATTCTATAAATCAATTTGAATATAAATATCAAAAAATAAAATGGAAAATTATTTTTTAAAAAATGCATTTTAAATCATTAAAAAAACATATATCATTATCCTAAATATTGAGTATCCAAATTTAAATACATAGATAAATCTAAATTAATTGGAACATATAAAAAATCATAGTGGATCTGGAATCAACACGTGTTTTTCATATCATAATGTATAATACTTCACCACTTGTTTTACAAAGTGTATTTGTAATACCAAACTATTTTTCATTTTGGATTGAGCACATTAATTCGTGTCATATTATTATTTATTGAGATATAATACATAAGTTAATGAATCTGTGGTATATATAATTATAAACATAACCAGCACATAATGAAAACCATATATCTATGTTCCATAATATCATAGAACAATAATCATATCATCATTACCCAATAATTATAATGGAAATGCATTTCATTGACATTTAATTTTATCATCATAGTTAAACCCATGGATAACTAATTGGGTTCAGAAACCATCATCCTCATAATCATGAACCATTGGTAGAATGAATAACGATGGTATAATTGGATTATATCACTATTAATGAATATTTAACTTCATAGGATGTTATCATTTATGAAAATTTCATTAAAATATGACAAAAATAAATTTTTTGAAGAAAATAAATGATTAATTTTCGAAAAACAATATATAAAGTCTAAATAATTATAAAATCAGTACACAATAGATTATTTTGGAAATGTATAATGAAATATTACAATATATTTTTAAATAAATATAGAATACATTATGATGGTAAATTTTAGTCATGTTATGTATGTTAAAACACTGATTCCAGAAATTTTTTTAGTTAAAATTAAAATTATATCATCTAGAAAAAATAATAAGATTCATTTGGAAAATCAGATATCATTTAAAAAATGTTTAAAAATTAATTTAAACAATCAATTGAAAAAATAAAAAACATTCTTGAAACCATTTTTAGGAAAAGTGGACATAGATGATAAATATGTTCGACCAAATATGCCCTAAATTCCATTTTTAGAAAATTATTTCAGGATCATTTTAATTACCAATGAGAGGAAAATATTACTATTAAATAAAAATTACAAGATTAGTTGGAGTATTATGAAATTTTACACATTTATCTAATAATAATTATATATTTTCTCAATGGAAAATCAAGTATAAACAATCACAATTCGAAATTGATTGATATATAAATAATATACCTCTTGCATGATCTTTTTTATAGATTTGAACCTCATATATAATAAATATATATTTACGATAAAGGTATTACAAATTATTAATATATATATACATATATATCATAACATATATTATTTAATTATATCAACTTATTATCCATTGAAAATAATTTATTTAAAAAAATATTTAGGGTTACAACTATATCATTTTCATCCATGGTTTGGTTCGAAAGACTAAGTCCATGTACATTTTTTAATGTAATATATTATATATAATTTTTATCAATTATTTTTTCCTAATAATACTTTATTTATTCTTTTTAAATATTCATATAAATTGATGGTGTTGAATGGGTTACATCACTTCTTGAAGGAGATAGTCCATACCCAAAAGTGATGTTTCCATTTTTTTGAAGTAATGAAATAAAGACAAATAATATTTAAAAATAGTATAATAATTATAATATAATAGATATCAAATATATTCAGTGGTTACCTCATGATAACTATCAACTAAAAGTTGTGATGAAAAAAAAATAACTTTGTGGAGGTGTTAGTCAACACATACACACAAGCAATGTTTTATTTTCCCAAATAAATTAGAGGAGGTGGATAATGGGTATTCCATAATCATAATAAAAATTAAGAGTAGTGAAGATTATAAAGTAATTATTTGTAATATACACAATAATATTTATAGGAGGAATACGAATAAATATAATTGATTGTTTATGGTTAATATTTTTTCCATCTTTTTTGATAAAACTAATTTTGAATCCATTTTAATCATTACATGGACACCACTCTGATAATTACAGAATATCTTGGAAATATAGAAGAAAGATATTAATTTATTATGGTATGTATGGATGATTTTTGTTTCCCAAAAATTTTGAGGAATAGATGAGAAGTGTTTCCCCTTTATGAGTGAGGGTAGTGGAACTCTTGACATTAAATAAAATATTATATTACAATAAATTCATGAACATGTAAATGTGTCTCCATATTTATAAATTTTTATGACAATATAAAAATAAATCTATGTAAACTCATGAATTTATTTTTATATTGTTTTATGCGATGTTTCAAACTATATAACATATTTTTGACCAAATGTCAATCGATTTTATAGTTTCCACAATATCAAAGGTTATTATTATTTAATGGTTAAGAATATTAAAATAAAAAGAAAAGTGAATCACAAATGGAACATAGAGGATATTTGAAACCATATGTAATCCACATGTCTTTTTATATTTTTATTATTAATTAAAAATATTTAAATAATATATTTTACATTATAAAATATGAGTATTGTCATTTTTGAACTATTCATTTAGTCTGACATTCATGAAATGAAGATAAGAAATTTATTTTAATATAAATATATAAAATATCAAAACTGTGTAATATTTATCTATATAACTCATTTGAACCAATAATTCATAGAAATTCAATGGCATTTAATATATTGAAAATAATTTACTTTATTTATATATTAATTGTATAAATTTGATGTCATCATTGAATAAGCATTTAAGGTAAATGTTAAGAGTCTATGAATTTAAAACAAAATCCACATGACAGAAAAATCATTTAAAAATTAAATAAACATTATCAATTATTACCCTTATGAAAAATTATCATTTATATTAAAGACAAAAGGGTTATATTTTATATTTATCATTTTCATAAAATAATATTAAGTTAATATTCAATGTTAAAAAGGTATAAAGTGGCCATATACTCTAAAAATCTTTTATAATGGTTGATACAAAGAAATCTCATAGAATTAAATATAATTTATACAAATTTTAAAACCCTATCTCAATGTTTTATCTTATAATTAACAATTTCACCATCACCTAGGTGAAAAATATTTACTATGTTTAATATTAAGAACAAAATAATAATAATAATTTGACCAATTTAAGATAAAATAATTTTTGTTACTCAAAAAAGGAATACATTTTATATGAATCAACAAACAAAATGGGTATTGCTGAATTATAAATTTAACCACTAACACGTGATGAGGAGTGGTTTTATAAAAATAATGCCTTTTATGGATAATTGATTTACCAAAATAATTTATAATAATGTTAAAAATAATTATTTTTTTATTTTTTTTATAAAATAAAATATATATTTTAATATTAAAACCATTAAAAAGTTAAAAATTTGAAATCATCAAACAAAATGAATGATTTCAATAAAAATTGATATTTTTAGTAATCATTATGTCAACAATTGTTTCCTAAAAAAACAATAACACAGAAATATAAAAATTTTATGATGATTTAAAAAATTATTTTATCTTAATAATATAAACTTCACAAAATATGTAGAAATTAATTTCAAAAATAATTTCACATAAAAATTATTTTCCAGAAAAAATATATATTTACCTTCAAATAAAATTTTTAAATATATAACCTTTTTATAACAATTGAATTTTTTTATACATAGGTAAAAAATAATATTTTAAATATTTTATTTATCCCAATAAATTCCAACAAATACATTTTAGTTGTGATAACTATCAAATAATACTATAATTTTTCAATAGTATAACACTTTTCTTTTAAAACATTATTGTGAATAATGAATTTTAGAAATTAATTCCAATTTATTTACAATATCCTAAAATTTAGATCTGTTAGATATTTAGTAACAAAATTACCTCGAGATTATGGTTAATGTGATTGTATGTTGCTAATCCTCGACTGCTTTAAAAATTTAACCCTCTTCATAGTGGTCAAGTAGTTCGGGACAATGAATTTTTTCCATTGAGGTACATGGATTTGGTTTTGTGGATACATGGATTACATAACTCCATAGTCAAAAATATAAATCATATTTTTCCTCACTAGTATGAATTGGATTATAGTGATTTTTTTCACTCAGTTACAACATATCACTACATTCCACCGTCAAACTGATGGATTGATAGATCTAACCGTCTATAAATATGATGAACGTTTTCGGTTGTGAATCATAAACATGTCAATTTAATTGGAAAATAAATTACAATATGATTTGTATGAAAATAAAAAAACATACAAATCAACCAACGGAATAGACATTTTTATGTTTCGTTTATGGGTTGTTTTGTCATTCACATTTATGATGGGCTCTGCATTGGGAGTCATCAATTCTTTGAAAATATAAAGTATAAATAATGAAATAGATGATTCATGGGGTTCTTGAGATAATGAAAACGTATCAATATTGGAGAGTTATTATGATGATTAATGTTGGAGGAATACATGGTTTCTATAAGAAAACTATTTCTTCTTAAAGTTAACTATTAATCATGGGTAGAATAGGTTTTGATGGGGGAAAAATACCGTTCCCTTATTTAGTTGGCCCTTCATGGTTTTAGATTGTGTTTGGGAGTGTGATTATTTTTTTACTCTTCCTCCCTTGATGTACATGATCCATGAAGTCTTCTATATTTCTCAAATCTATTGTTATGTTTACTATAAATATATTTTCATTTATTGGGGAGATTTGGATCGAATAGATGATTTGAAATCAATGGATTAACCAGTGATGTCCATATTTTTTATTTTGTGAATTAATCTCTTCCGTATGTATTCATAAATTTTAGGGAAGATATTTTTTTATTACGAATTAAATAAAAAGAAAGAGTGGTTGGACATGGTCATACATGTAACATGCCCTCATGCCAAGAAGAAGAAAATTCATTAAAAATCATAGCCAAAGTAGGCAGCATAACAATCATCATCCCAAATATATTCCCAATTAGAAAGGCCATGGGACCAGGTAACCATAGTTGGTTTCAGATTCGAGTAGTCTTTCCTTGGTCGTGCTTTCACTGGAGGAACATGTTGGAACCATTCACCATCCACAACCTATTTTCTTATGGAAAAAATTTGACTATAAGTTAAATTTCTTGGGGAATCATCCTCAACATCATCCCAACTTCCGTAGATGCCACGTGTTTCCCTTAATTTAGTAATTTACTCCTAAAACTCTAAATATAGCTTGTATTTTTTCCCCTCAAGTGCAGGACCAAAGTCATGATGCTCCATTCCTAAGATCACGCCACACTCAAAACCCTACTTAGGAACCAACACCAGTTCCAAACATGGCTCAGATCCAATCAAGTCAGTAGTACCATCCCGTACATGTATTGGAACACTGGATTCAGCTACCTCAGCCACCTGATGCCCTTTTTCTAGTTCACAAGGAATATATTCCACAACTTGTGAAACACCAACATCAATAGAACTTTTTTCATTGTCATCACCACTATTCTGCATTTTATGCTTCATCAAATTCTTCTTTCAAGAGGCCTCATAGTGGACATTTCATTTGAAAAAAGAGCAAGTGATGTTCTTGCAACACTTACCTTTGACATGAACAATTAACATATAGTCTAAGAAGAAATATGGTATTCTCTTATAATAAATTTTTATGGAGATTTCATCATCCAATACAGAAAAAACAATATTATTAATTAAAAAAGAACAAAGATAAGCTTCAAACTGGACCCTAGAATAATTACCAAAATTTTCATCTTCAGTGGTCCTATATATTTTGATTGGAATTCCCATAGTAGAGGCAATGTAAAAAAGAATATTAGGATGTCATAAAATCCAGTGAAGATAATAAAATTTAATCCAAACTTGAACATTGGGTTTTTTAATGAGAAATGATTGAAATGAAAGCCCATTCTTGAAAATAAATCATACTTGGATTTAGTGCTACTTATCCATTCCCCCAAGCATGTTGTTTTAGATCCTCTGATGGGAAAATAATGTGAAATAATCCTCAACCCATGGATACACATAGCCAATCAGAAAAACCCATAACAGAAGTCAACTTATAAACCAAATAAACAATCTTCCAAAACATTACTCCATTAGGATAACAATTCAATAAATAATTGAATGACATCAATGTTGAAATATATTAAGTAAAACTTCTATATTTGAAAAAACTCGGGTAGTATCACCTTTTTTCAAAAAAAATTCAGTATCACCATCACAAACAAATTTGAAATTTCATCGAGTAGAATCCCCTTCTATCCTTAAGTGGTACCTGCTAGAGTCCCCTATAACTATAATTCCAGCCACAACAACATAAGTCCTCATCATAACCACTATGGTTTTAGACTATATATCCACTTCACAAGACACTTCCCCTCATAAAAACATAGCATCATCCCCTAATGAGGTATTATTGTCATTTGACGGTGGCCGACTATTCTGATCCAACACTGCCACTACATTTCCCACTCCCACAGACATCGTTGGAGCCCTACTACCATCAATTTTCCCATATTTCTCTGCAACCAGGAGAGATCCCTCAGATAAGTCATGCATTAATACTACGAATTACTCATCATTAACCACATGTTCGTGACAAACAACTTCATCTGCGACAGGTACATCATTCCTCACCAAATCCATGACCACCACATCATTAATGACCATAGACGTTGCCAGAGCTCTACGGCCTTCAACCGTTCCAGATCTCACCGAAAACAATCCATTTCCCTTGGATCTATAGGGTATTTCATGCTTGGCTACCACTGCATCATTTTGGCGCTCAGACTCAGTACCCAACACCAGATCATGAAGATCCACATCATATGTGACCGACAGAGTCAAGACATTAGATTTCCATACCTATTTCACTGTGGTTGTTTCCTTCTCCATATCCTTACTTGGAGGGCCAAAAAACACCACAACAGTATTATAGTAGAAATTGAAGTTGACCATCTTGTTCAATGAATCAAGACGCCATGGATGATTAGAGAGAAACCCTCAGACCTAGACATTGTCATCTCTTCTCTGACTAGGGATGTCCATGGCCATCATGTTATATTTCTTAATTGATAGACCATTAATTTTTTCAATTTTGGATGCATAAAGTATTATAATAGATTACTTGAGTTCATGATACATATATGTTTTCCCAATATGAAAATCAATTTTTAGGATTTTTTTCTTTGTTTTCTTAGATGATGTTATACTGTATTTATTTAGTTCATGAAATCTACATTTACCTAGATAATTTGTTGATTGTTAATTATTAAATATTTTTATAGGGGATATCTCCATACTTTTTATATAAATAAATTTTTTAAAACTGTAAGTGAATGTTAGTGCCTCCCAATGTAAATAATATCATTATATTATAGGTATAATTCCTTATTTTTTACTATGGATAATTACGTATATTAGTCAGAATGTGAATACCCATACACTTATTTTATTTTCATATGAGATCATTCTCTTCTTACACAGTGTTAAAATAATCATTCAAACTCTCAAATGTGCACTTTCTCAGTTATAAGAGGTCTTAGGTCAAGTTATTTACTAGAAAAATTCCTTTATCTTCTTTGGGAGAATGTTTCTGACTAATATAAAATACGGTGTTAGGAATGAATTAGTTAATAATGAAGCATCTTTTCCTTGTATGTACCTTGGTGTTCGCATATTTTAGAGAATTCCACAATAAAAATTTTTCTATACCATTTTATAAAAAATACATAATTAGAACTCCACTTGGAAAGGAAAAACTATATCTATGGTAGGGATAATCTTCCTTATTATATAGGTCATTGTCTAAAAAATGGTCTAATATACAGTGGTTCATAAATGGCCTACATGCCTCAAAAAAATGAATGTCTACATTAGAAATTTATTTGGACAGGAAGCACCATAGATAAGAAATTAGTGACTATACAATTTCCTACTTGTTGCAAAACTTTTTCTAAGGGTGGACTTGGAATTAAAAACATAATCCCTTATAATCTATCCCTATATGATAGATGTACATTGATCCTCATACAAAAATATTCTCCCTTGATTTATTTCATCAAAAGAAGTATTCTTGGAATGATGATGAAAGGAAATATGAATTTTAAAAACTCTTACATCTGGCCTTCAATTTAAAAAGTGTTTTGTAATATTATAACCAACAATAGATGGATGGATTCTAGGAACTCCTCCATGAAATTAGGATTGGACAACTAGAATGGTTCTTCTCTAATTTCAATTATCCCTAATGAAACAACTCATAAAAGTATTAATAATAATATTAGGGATGTAATAAACTCTCATTTTGATAGTCTCCATAATAATGTTGTGCATTTAATTGAAAATGATCTTTTCTATGTAATCAAGTATTTTCTAATATGGGAGCATTCACATAATGGTATACTAAATTCAATTTTTTTATAACAACAATTTTAATTTTTTATTTAACATAGCGATGACCCCAATCATTTATTTCTTTCATGCTCCATGACCACTACACTTTGGAAAAATATTTTTGACTTCATTGATTGTAGATGGATGATTCTTGACTATGTAAACACTCAACTAAAGTGTTATATAGATATCTCTATCTACCATGAAATCAAGATCATATATATTTAATAGTCACCAATCTTCTTCATGTGCTCTGGTATGATAGAAATACAATTCGTTATATTAATTTCTCATTCATCCTTAAGGCATGTCAGATTTATATCCTCATTGATATTCGTGAAGATACATTGATTTATAAGGGGTACTTCAACAACACTGTGAATGATTTTATGATTATGTGATGACTACTAGTTGATAGTATTTTTTGCAAACCACGTTGTACGTTTGATGTTTTTTTGGAAATCATAACTTTCTTGAAAAATTTAAATTAAGGTGAACTATTCTTCTAAAGGAATTCCAACTCCTATGGGATGTGGAGCCATATTTATGAATCATCATGGTAAGATCCTTGTTTGAATATTTTGAAGCTGTGGTATTGCCTCATCTCTAGAAGTGGAAATAATGAGTGTAATTCATTCTACCATGTTCACCAAGCACAATGGATGGAAGAACATATTTTTAAAAAGTTATTTGACTAACATAGTACAAGTGATATAAAATGGTGTTATTCATTTGATTAGGTCAAATACTACACATTTGATGGATTTACTCTGTTCACTCCAACACATAAAAAATATTACCACACATACATATTTTGAAGTGAATATGGTTACAGATAGTCATGCAAATATTGGATTAATTAAAGATATTACATGGATGGATGATATCTCAAATTATTTACCCCCATTCATATAAAAGATTATAATATGATCCCTTATTTTGGACTCATGTATACTCCCTTTTTATATAATAAACAATGATTCTGTCATTTGGTGAAACCACCACTTTTAAAAAAAATACAGAAACTACATGGACTTCATTGGGATTTTTGGAATATTATATCTTATTATATTTAAGAGACCTATAAGAATAACAACACATTATTATTTAGCCATTGAATCATAATCAATTTATTAGTATATTTTAAGCATTATGGAAATTCTGATTGACACAAATAATTTTGGGGATGTCCTTGACCAGTTTAACCATCACCTATGAAGACCATTTATTAGAGCATCCAACTATGAATGAATATCTATAATTTGACCATGACCATCCCATTAAAATATTCAACATATAAATCCTGTGAAAAATGGTAATAATGTAATTTTAAGCTCCTCGAGATCACGACCCAAACTATTTTAACTGAACCAACTCATGCGAATCTCACCATCACACATCTTACCACTAGGGATCTTACTTTTTTAATAATGTGATGTTTATCTCAACTCTAATAGTATATATATGACTATTTTATTTTAAATAAAACAATTACTATTTTTATTCCTAATTTTTATTCAGTTAGTAAATGACTCTGTAATGTGTTTGAAAAAATATTATTATAATACAACAAAACTTGACATAGAATTTGAGGTTAAATTAAATGTCCTTTATTATATTAACATGATCAATTAATATTTTAAATTATATTTTAATAAATATTTATATTAAATATTAAATATTAAAAATAAATTTAAGGTAATTTAATGAATTAGAAATGGAAGTTATGTAAGGGTTAGAAGATAAATACCGTAAAAATGCATTACTTTTCAATTAATGTTGATTTTAGTCTAAAATTATAATTTCTAATATTTATTGAACTATTTTGATGAAATAAATATAATTTTTGGAATATGAATATATGAATTATCCAATGATGTTTTTTCTTATTTTACTGAAATTTTCAAATTTTTAGGAATAATTTAAAAATGTTATAAATATTCCATATGTATTATTAAATATAATGAATAAATTGTTATGTAATATATTCCATATAATTTTTCCAAGAAAAAAAAAATATATTTAAAATTAAATTTATTTAGTTTCTGAGTTTTTTGATTCATTATATAAATCCATTATAAATCCTCCAAATCTTATATGATATACTATGATATTAGAAGAAATAATTTATGAACATGACTTACTTACACATCACCAATTGTAATATTTTATTATGATTGGTTCATGGCATTATGAAATAATAAAATACAAAATTAATTTGTGGAAACCGTTGGAAAAAACATTGTATAGTTTTTGGTTTTGAATATATAATTCTACAGAGTCAAAAACCAGTATTTATGACATAATAAAGCACTCCGATATTTATTCAGGTAAAACCCCACACATTCTCCTATTTGAGTTATTGTAAATAACATTAGATCATTTACTTACTCATCCGTTACCTCTATAAAGAACCCCCAATGTTCCCCATGAACTCGACAATCTCCTTCGAGGGTTTGGGAAACACCCTCTCAGGTAAAGGGATACACCGACTCTCCTCTTTATTAATGAACCTTGTTTATTTTATTCATTATGATTTAAAATTCCTAACATTGGTATATGAATTTAAACCTTAATCATAATATCCAATTTATTTCAAGAATTATTATATAACCCTTTTGTTATGATTAATCCATTTTATGGATCCTTATGTACTACCCCAATGATGTTGATATTTCAATGTTATTCTCAAGTATAACAATAATTAATTGAATTCTAAAATACATTTCTACACAAGGGTATAAATTATTTTCATATACAATTTTTTATTAGTGAATAATATCGATATAACTGAAAATTCTCAATCATATGGTTAATATAGAAGAAATATATTTTTATGTTATTTGATCTATATTGAACACCTATGCGTGTACATGGTTTGATTATTATGGGTATGAGAAGATTGTACTCCAATGTATTGGGTAATGTTTTAATCTCAGATGATTAAATTGATGGTGGATTAGAGGTTATAATAATAACATTATGTAATGGTTTTTTGGTGGTCATCCTTGACTCATGATTACGATTTCATGGTTAATGTTTTTTCCACATTGCCTTGTTTCCTTAATTATATCATTTTATATCATGAATCATTATTCATGTATATGATTATCACCTCTAATGTTACATTTTTATTCATCATTGATCATATGAATTTTTTTACCATATTTCATACATTGTTTATTACATCAATAGACTTTATTTATCACCCCATATTTATGTATTTCCCTAGGTTAACCCATGCAGATTTAAAAGGGAGGAGAAAATTTAATTGGATGTGAAGGGAATTTTTAATAATGTCTTTTTTTCCCAGTTTTTAGTTTTATGGTATGCAACTAATTTCATAAATATAATAGGACTTTCATGGTCTATAAAAAAGTAATGTCTTGTTGTTTGGATTAAGATTATAAAACTCTTGTAAAGCCCTTAGGGAGAATAATAAACAGTTAAAAACATACCTTTTTTTGTAAAGTATAATTTATGTGGTTTCGAAGCTAATATATCTAGATCGTGATAATATAGTTGGATGTGTCACTCATATTGATGTTACTTGGGGTAAAACCATAAAAACACTATATTGATCATGAATTAACTAGGAACTTGTGAATGATAATGGGACATACTGGTCACCTGATCTAACACACAAGAGAGATATGATTTAGAATATTAATAAGTTCATTATTAACCATTTTAAATAGAACAAAATATTCTTATATCATTTTATATTAGGAAATAGGTTATGGATAAATTATATTGAAACATGTAAAGTCATAGGATATGGAAAATATTTAATATAGGATTTCTCCCTTTAACATTCACAGATTAATATTTCTGTGTAAAATAATTTTAAAATAATCAACTATAACTTTCCTTTTATTCTAGTGAAAGATTTCAAATAGGAAAGACTCCGTTAAAAAACCAACATGACCCCAACAGAGACACCTAATATAGTGGAAAAGGAATCACAAACATCGTGACTATACATTCTCAATTGGATCATGTTTTTTTACTAATAACTTATTTAAGATAAGAACCACAATTCTCCTATGAATGACCAAGAATCAGTTCATACCTTCATGAAACATATGTCCTTATCTTTCAGTGAATCTTATGATACATTCATTACAGATAAATGGATCATATCCTTTGAAAAGATCTTATTCCTAATGAAATTATACAAAAAATATACATTTATATTTAATATTTTTTATATAGATGGATATAGGGATCAATGAATGTTGTTGATCAAGAATACAATTCATGGAGAAGATATCAATGTGATGGAGTGGAAGTAATTATGGAAAATAATGAAATAGTTATATTAATTCCACCATCCAACTGAAAGTTGATATTTATTTCCTTAGCCTCAACAAAAAATGATAATTAATATATAGGGGTGGGTGGGGAAAACCTCACAATACTAGCATGATATTCCAATGGAATATTCAGTACCATCGAATTTAAATTTAACACCTTCCTTCATGAAATGATGATGAGTCTCTGAAAATATTTGGAAATCTGGAACTTCAAATGTTATGGGTATATTTTTCAGTATCTCTAAAATTTCAAATGTAGGGATGTGATTGTAAATGTTATCATGAGGATAAGAATAAAAAATTATGTTTAATTTTGTTGGTGTGATTATTAAATATAGTGGTTTAAATAAATTCCTATATACCAGTTTTCCAATGTGTTAGGAGAAGAAAAAAATTGTAATGAAGGTGAAATAAAAATGATTTAAATGAATATTAAAATTTCACATAGCTATAAATTACATATGGGTGATACCAACAACATTGGTAGATGATGTGATATCTCCAACACACCCTAAAACTATTTTCCAATGTTTCAACTATAGGGAACAAGGTCAGTCTGTGAACCACTAGCCTATGCTACGGGATGTTGTAGAAAATAAACTCTAATAACCTATATGGAATCAAGGGAGATAATATCACATAACAACCACAAATGTGAATCCCAAAAATTAAGTGGTGAAAAGTATCTTAGTTACTAATTCAATAATAAAAAATATACTTTTTATATTTTAGGTATGAATTATTTCATATCTCAAAAGTTTATTGTAACTATTTTTACACCCCCATAAATAATTGATGTGTATATACTTGTGAAAATGGAATATGGAAGAATTGTATCACCCCATGTATATAAATACTCCCTTTAACACATATGATGGATATAAATAATAGTGAAACTTTTCATATCCCATTTAGTATAATTATGTGTTATTCTAGGAAATGATTTCCATTTCATATGTACATCCAACATAAATTTTAGAGAGAAGGAAATCACACATCATATTAAGAATTGAAATAGAATATTATAAAACTACATATAGTATTGTAAATACTTTTTAGTATAAAATCCCAAGAATTGATATTACATCTATATGAGAAATAATATCTTAGTCAAATGATTTATACTAAATAAAACATCATTCATGAGGACATTTCTTTCCTGAGAGAATACACTGATGTGTTCCCCATAGAATTTCCTAGTCTTCTTCCCACTTGATAGTATAAATTTTAATTTTATGTTATACTTAAGGATTTTATAATATCTAAGACACAATATAGTAATGAAATTTGGGATCATGGGATGATGAAGAAATATGTATAAGAGAATCCAGATACATTATTTATATTCCCTTGTGATTCACCATGGGGTGGAACTGTCCTCCTCCTCATATTGAAGGATGGGAAAATATACCTTTGTATTGGTAATCATGAGTTCAATAATATCATGATAAATATCATTATTTTATGTGTTATACTGTTAATTTTTTTTTCAATCAGCAACATTTATCATAGAAAATCTCTATTATAGTTCATGGGTTGGCATATTATTATGTAAAGGTGAATGAGGGTATCCCTAAGACTTCTTTACATTATTAATACAGATAGTATGAGTTCATAGGGATATTTTTAAGATTCAGGAATTATCCAAAAACCATTATATACATGATTAATAGAGTCTTCAAAAATTAAATTGACGAATAATTTTTTTCTTTTTATAGACGCTATTCATATGAGTTATAGAATAAAGAAAAAAGATTGGATGATTTTCAATATTGTACTAAGGTACTTACTAAAGAAGCAATGTATGTAACGTACAATAATTATTAATTTTACTTTTGGAATATAACATTTATGTGGAATCCCATCCTAAAGAAATTGATATATGAGGATCCATCAAAAAATAGAGATGATTTACTGGTGTCCTAGAGCAACCTATGTGATGAAAATACATAGTTTTCCCTTGGATAACTAGATACTATTGTCAATTATTAAGAAAATATGATTTTTGTAAAGACACATAACCAAGGAATCATTTAAAGGAGTAATGTTATCTCGATTGATGACTGTGATTGTTGTTTTACATATATAAATAATAAGCTATTACCTACCCCTCTTGTTATAATAACCTCAAGTACGGAAGGATTTCAGATTGATAATATCACATAGAAAAAGGAATTATATTGTGTACTCCTGAAAATTGAAATATTTATATCCTAATACTCCATTTTACTAAATATCCATTAGCATAACTACCCAACTCATGGTCAATAATTAGCTATAGTGATCCTTGAAATTAAACTTTTGTGGAATAATATTTATATGGAGAAGTATGATATATATAGGGAGTAGAAATTCAACATGTATATATTCATCTAAATTTATATTAATATGAACAAACATGGGTGTTTGGAGATGGTAAATGACTATGATTTTTTAATCCATTACATTCATCAGAATGAATACAATGTATTCGATGCTATGAGTAGAAAAGACCGTGCCACCCAATCCATGATGAGGTCTGTATGTAATCTAACCTTCCTAGACATTAAATTTATTGATAAGGAAATATGAAAACAATTTTTAATATTCCTAGAGAAATTTACCCCTCAAGCATCCATTCATAATATAATCAACGAGACTTACAAAGATAATGAGTTTCTAAAGAAGATGGTAGTGAATAATATAGAGTTCTGCATTTTTATTAAATGATTTATAAGGTCTGTGACCAAAATATACATCCCATAAAACCCATAACCGAATATGGTACATAAATATTATTCAATGATTCCATATTTCTATTTTAATCTCAATTGAACATTATTTTCTAGCACATCGAAGCCAAAAAATTTGTGGGATAACATTAATAGGGCTATTTCGAATTTTGCTTATTGATGATTATTATCCTATCATGTTCAGGATAAATGACAGTTTTGATGGTATAATGAAACCAATACCCATATTTCTATGAAAATTATAAATCTGAACCGTGGGTTTTTTATTCAAAAGACTCCCCAAGACACCTAATGATAATACAATTTTTTGGCTGGTAGTTGATTTTTATTCCATGTCATTGATTTTATTTACTATAAAGGATGATTTGACTATTGAACAAATCACAAATATATATATATATAAGAGAAGTCGTAAAATAGTATGGAGTGCCAATTTCTATATTATATTAATTATATTGAAGGAATACATTAGAATCCATTATTAAGTATTAATTATTTATATGATCTTAAAAATTATTTATCACCCACATATGGTGGTCGGCCTAAAAGGACTACTCGAACTCCAAAAGATATGAAAATATCATGTTAAATGGGTTTCCATGGTTGTTAGTATCGACAGATTCCCTTATTAGTGTTATCATATAAAAAATGGGTCCGTTAAAGAAATAAATTTGATCATTATGAGGATCTTTATATGAATATCTGTTGGACTCTAACATGATTGTATTACATTAGAGAGAAAAATTTGATGGGACCTTATTTTTTCAATGATAACATAGAAAAGGGTCAAACCATTCTATATTATAAAAAATCTACCAAAAGTAGATAAAAAAGATATGTAGACAATTTTTGAAGAGATGGAGGGTTTAATCATGGTGGCGATGTGTTCCTATTTATATCATAATAAATGAAATTAATGATCTTTATAAACAAGGGGAATATTTTTCCATGATATATCATCCCCTCTGAGATTCTTTATCAGATTATAATGGTGGCCTATTGACATGAACTATCTCCTAACATATCTCATGTAAATGATGTGTTCCACATATACTTCTTGATAATGTACATAAAGTCCCTTAACATGTAATAAATCAATGGGTGGTTCCATTGGATACTGATATTTCATAGGAGGAGAAACAAGTGATGATAATATATCATAGATTCAAAGTTAATCAAAATATGACAACTCATGTGTTCAATGTGTTTTGGGAAAACCGTTAGTTTTAGGAAGTGACATGTAAATAATAATATGTATTAAAACAAAAGTAACCTAATCTATTTTAGAGTATCAAATGAATATTTCAGGGCTTAAAGTTTATAAGTTTGAATAATTTAACAACTTCTAATATTATAAATAATTTTTCATTTTGGTTAAATAAAATTCATTATCATGTAATATTATTATAGAAAACACATGTACATCATTTATCTGAGAATATTATATAAAAGTGGATATAAAATACAATTACCCATTACATATTTTTTTTATATAAACATTGAATAGTGATCTTATGATTAGTATATAATAAGGGTTATTACAAATCCAATTGGCACAGACAATGTAGGTGACTGCATCAGACTATATGATCGCACCATAGTGATCCCATTTATTATAGAATATATGGGAGGTAAAATCATTGTGATATTCTCTAGAATAGTCCCATAAATGTATTCAACAAATAAATCAGGATAAAATCTAATTATGTGATATTTTCATTCTCTCCATGATCATGGTGCAAACCGTGTCTGCCGAACCAACCCATGAGAATCTCACCACCTCAGACCTTACCCTTAGATAATTCAATGGTGTTATTAAGTTATATATATATTTAATCTAATTTTATAAATATTTATATTTTATTTTCAATAAAATAATTTTAAAATTTGTTCCTTATAGTTTTTAATTTGTAAATGATTAAGAAATGTTTTGGGCATAAATAATATTTTAATATGAAAAAACCTGAATTGTATATTTGAGGATGGATAAAATTTTATATAACAAATTAATTTTTAAAATTTCATTAATTGGATGAAATTTTAAAAAAATATATTATTAATAAATATTATATATTAAATAAAAATGATACTATTTTATTATGTTGTGAAATATTAATTTTTATAAGGGTCAAAACCTATTATTACCATAAATATCGTATTTTTAAATAAAAATTGATTTGAATTAAAATGTGAAATTTATCATATTTATAAATATTTATAAAAAACAATATTATTAGAATAATCATGTCTAAGTGATCTAGTAGTGATTTTTAATAATTTTTTGAGATAATAGAATCTTTGGGTAAAAGTCAAATACATAAAATATACTACATTTATAAAGGCAACATAATGAATCAAAACTAATTTTATATATTTTTAAAAGTTATCCATGACCCAATATATAATTAACCATTGAAATAATTTGTATTTGACATAATTTGGATAATTATATTAATTCTTTTATGAATCCTCTGAATCCTGAAATGTAAATTAAGGATTTAAAAACAATTATTTATGGACATGACTCACTTTAAAATCCCTATGTGTATTATTATAATGTGTTCATATATATTCCTTATAAAGTAAAATAAAAAATCTTATTTTACTAATACCATGAGAAAATATAGGAATGGATTGTAGTTTGTATTTTATTATTTCATATTGTCTAAAACTGATGTTTTGAAGATAATAAAGAACTCAACTCTCCTTTCTGTTATAAAAAAAAGATTTTATCTTAGTAGTCTTCATGGATAAAATAAATTTTTCACACACTTATTTGAATATAATATCTCTTGGTACCTCTGATGTTTAGAAAATGAGTAGAAACTCCAATCTCAATTTCTTTATGAACATAATAATTGATCTCATTTATCTTCATGAAAAAATTCTTTTTTCACACACTTATTCTTAAAAAAACATTTTGGGATGAAATTTGAAAAATGAGAAACAATATAAAAAATGGAATGAAATACAAAAATCATGAATGGGCCTATCATATATTTCAAATAAGTTGATGGTTTCATAGTATTATGAAAGTAAGAACATGATACAATATAGAAAAAAAATAGTTGAAATAATGACAATAAAATAAAATAAAAAATAATACCTCTGAAAAAACTGAATATTATCAGTTGAAAACCAATAGAAAATAAAATTAATTACTATTGGTTGTCATGACGATGGAAAAAAATGTCATTACCATAGGATGTTAATTTGATTGAAAACAATTTCATTACTATAGGTTGTCGAGTTGATGGAAAACAATGTCATTACCATTTATTTTAAATCAGATGGATAAAATATTCATTAGCATAGATTGTCATGCTGATAAAAAAAAATTTCATTACCAAATATTGTCAAGATAATGGAAATAAAATTCATTTCTATAGGTTTTATATCTGATGAGAAACAATTTCATTACAATAGGATGTAAATCTGATGGAAAACAATGTAATTATCATAGGTTTTCAAGAAAATGGACAACAATGTCATTAACATAGGCTGTTATGCTGATGTACAATCTATAAATCCGATAGATTGGGTTAATAATTCGAAATGCAGAAACTAAAATTGAATAAAAAAATGAGGCCAAAAGACATAAAAAAACTAATGAAATATATTAAAAAAATAGAAATATTTTCATAAATGATTAATATATGTTATAAAATAATGAATAGTAACTACAAAAATAATAGATAAAACATAGAATGAAAGAGTAATGTTCTTCCCCAAAGAAAAGGAGTGTTTTTATATAAGAAGAATTGTAAAACAAAAATTAAATTTGAAATATTATTTTAATGTAATCATTCTTAACTTCTGTTTAATAAATTTAAATCTATCAGAAGGTAATGATTTTGTGAATATATAAGCATGTTGTTCTTTTATTCCAATGTCTTGTAACATATTATCATATTTTTCAATGTGATATATAAGAAAGTGTTTCCTAATATCTATTTTCTTTGCGTGAGAGTGATGTGCAAGGTTTTAAAATAATTTAATGCAACCTGTGTTATTACACAATATTTGTGTTTTAGTGAACACATGCCATAGTCTTTTAGTGTTTGTTTTATCCACAACACTGGAGCACAAGAACTTCCAGCTACTACATATTTAGCTTCTGTAGTGGAGAGTGAAATCGAGTAATGTTTTTCATGATCAAGAAAATATATAATCTCCTAGAAAATTAAAAGCACCAGATGAACTTTTTCAATCTTTTCTAAAACCTCAAATATCATCATCTAAAAAAAATTCAATTCAAAATCACTTACAGAAGAATAAAAATAGGCATAAATTCAATGTTGTTTTACAATACCAGAAAATCATTTTCACATATTTTTAATGTGATTGTAACACCCCAATATTTCACAGTATGTTATTTCTTTTAAATAATTCAATAACTTTCCTTGTACGCAACACCGAGTTCAAGCACACCACGACTTACCAAACTTGCCGTTCAAAAACGGTTATGAATAGTATTAACTGAATTTTGAACTATATATAGTCCTTATATTTTTAGAATCCATATTATGAGTTTCTTAGACAGAATTCATTTTTTTCAGATAAAAGAAGCATTTCTCAAAAAATGCACTTTTACTGCCTTTTAATGGTGAACCCTTTTTAAATCCAATACTTGAAACTTCTTTATATTCTATTTGACATAATAAACATGTTCAATATAATTGGGACATAATAATTTAGTTTCAATAAAATTTGGGTGTTTTCTGATAACTTTCATATTTGGGTGAATAGTGAAAAAATACTATATTTTAACTGAAAACAACTTTTTTAATCAAAAATAATTTATAGTGATAAATTATACATTTTAACGGTTTAAAGTATAAATTGATTATATTTTTACCATTTAATCCAATGCTGGTCATTTTATGCAATTTCACATTGAGATTGGACATAAACAACTGTCAATATTTTGATTGATAATGTTTCTTAAAAATATGCCTTTTGGTTTTGACAACTGGAATAAATTTTAAATTAATAAATGAAACTTCTATGTTTTAAATTTGGTAAAATGGAATTCATTTTTGGATTTGGAATATGGAAATTATCTTAGGGTGAATTTTTGGTATTTTTTTGAAAACTTTCAATTTTTTGATGAATAGTTAAAAACAATGAGTTATAGTTTAAAACCGAATTTTTATATAAATAATTATTTATTTTTTTTAAATTTAATTAAGGTAAAAATAGATACATAATACCAATGTAAGTTCAATTTAATTCATTGGAGTTATTTTAGAATAATTTTAGATATATAAAACATTTATTGAGCTTTTCACCATCTATTACCCACCTCCTAAGAGAATTTTGAAATTCACATAAAAAATAATTTTACCCCTTTTGTGAGTGTAATTTCAAAAAATTTAAGGACACAGTTAATATCACAGAGTAAAATTTGGTTCAATGAGATAAAAATTATTTTTTGGTGAATTGTAACTATTTACTTTTATTTACCACGGTTAAAAGTAAATAGCATAATTAAGGGTAAAAATGATATTAATATTACTCTAACACATGTCCTAATTCTATTGGAGAAGTTTATATCGACCAAAAACAACCTTAGGAATAAAATATTATCATTTATGTCTACTTGGATTAGATTATGACATTTATTATTATTTAATTCAAAGTAGAGTTAAAAGAGTTAAAATCAAAGATTAATTACTAATTTTTTTAATATAGGGTAATACATAAGATCAATTAGAATATGAATATTAATTATAAATATAAAAATACTTTATACATAATGGTATTTTATTTATAATTTATATATATTAAATAATTTAATTTATTTATGACTCAATAGTGATGCAATAATTACCTAATTAATGAAATATTAAAATAATTGATATTATAAATAACCAAATAGATTTAATTTAATATTTTTGATGAATTAAATTAATTTTCATGGTTAATATGACAAATTATTATTTGTTATATGAATTTTTTTCTAATTAATAATGCTGTTATGAATTTTTCAAAAACAAAATACCCAATAGTTTCAAAATTGACATAAAAGATTTTTTAAAACAAATATTATATTATTATTTGATATTCTATTCCAAAAAATATAAGGTTTATCCAATGTACTTATATCATGATAGGTGTATCATTAATGGACCAATTTGGGGTCTCTTGGAAGTTTATAGTAAGTTTATTAAACATATAATATAAAAATAAAAAGATACATGGTAAATGTCAAACTAATTAACTAAGAGTTAAAACTATAAGATAAGGTTAATAAAGTTACCCAAACCTATCTAAAACCTATTGGTTGAGTGGATTTAGACCCATACCCACCTTATCCAATAAATAAATAAATTTTGACCCATTATAGACCGAATATGAGTTTATTATAAAATAATGTTTTAAGTTTTTCCTTAGGTTCCCCTCACCCCTCTTATAAAAGGGCACTCCCCATTCTCCCAATTTCACACTTTCAAATCCTTTTTACTAGGCCAAACCCTGCCCTAATACCCTCTAAACTAAAATCCCTTAAACCTAGAGGCATTAGTTTTATAATAAATCCAACCTACAGAGCCCTTTTGATCAAATCAAAAGCAAGAACCCAAAGAAGAGGTAATGATTCCACCACCCTCTTTTAAGTTCCTTTCTTCTTCCACTTCGTTTTTCATTGTTGTTTCCATTATAAAATAATAAAGTCAGTATATTCAATATAATGTGATGTTATTATAATTATGGAACAACCAAATTCATTATTCTATCAACCCTTTGAATGACATGTCACCATACGTGCGTAAGTACGACTTACCGTCTCCACATCGTAGTGTAAATGTTATTCAATAACATATTATTTGGATGGGTATAATAATTATGTGTATTTGATGTAAATAATAAATATAAAATGATAAGGATTTTGTATATATGATATACCATACAATTATATATTATTTTAATATCAAAAGATTGATATTTTTTCTCTTGCGTACGTACATATTACCATCTTCACGACCCAATGAGATTCATTTCCAAGTTTTCCATTCCTTGACGATTATAAAAATATATATTACTAATAATTATGTAATATATGACATAATAATTATACTGGAGATATATATATATATATATAAGTATTTATGTACATAAATATATGTTATTCACATACTTCCATTTAATACTATATGAAAATAGAAACAACATTTATGCGTGCGTACGGACTACCGTCTCCATAAACGGTGTTTTCCATTTCATATATATGTCTATTATACATATTTATATTCTAAATATATATGATATATAAATTTCTTTTTATATTCTAGATGTATTAAAATCATTATATAAGTGATACAATCAAGAGTAACAAGTTAAAACTCGTACGATAAAGAAAGCGAGTATTACCCGAAATATTAATATAACATCCAAATTATTATCAAATTGGTAGTATACAGTCATAAATTAAAAATGTATGATATCATAAATATTAATATTGTTCTGTTATAATATAATAACATACTATAGTATTCATACATGAGGTTAAATGTACCCTCGACTAAAGGAAAGTGCAAGGTAAGGGGTTTTCATCTCACTGCTTATTCCTGTGAGATTCATGCCATATTGCCACTCTTAATTTTTGAGGGGTGTATGTACTGCCCATAATGGTATTATTTGTGTAATACACATTAATTTATGTATATTTACATATTCATTGTGTGATACCTCTTTCATGGGGTGTATGTTTCGTAAGTTACCAAATTTTAAAGGGTTAATTCCACAATCTCATTATTTCCCAAGATTGTTTATGTGTAAGTATTTACTGGGAAATTTTTATCAACCAGGTCCATTTTTCATAAAATTGATTTAAAAATAAATAATTTAAGGATTTTTATAGGTTCTCTTTATCAAGATCATAATTTTTAATGTTTTAATGATTTATCTTTCTAAATCTTTTTAATTAATTACTATGTTTTCAAAATGATTTTAAGGATTTGTTTTTATGGACATTTGTGTTGTGAAATGGACATTATTTTCAAAAGGTTCAAAGTGGTATGGGACACTTTGATTAAAAAAAAACTTTTAAATTACTTCCTTTATAAATGTGTGACTTTTAAATGATTTATAAAAAGTATATTTCTCTCAAAAAGTTTTACTCATCATTTTCAACTATGTCAGCATCTATTACTGGATATTATTTCTGATTGAGGTTGGTTCATAATAATAAAATCTTCCATATTGTATTGAATTAGTTATGATAGGTTTGACTGTGGATGTTCTATTTTTAATCAATTAATGGTTTATGGTTAATGTATTGAAATTTCAGTTGCTTGTTTTAATATGAATGTTCATGTTATGTTTAAACCTTTTCATATGAGGAATGCATTGGACTTAGTAAGTGACGGGTGGAGCCTGCTATAGCTCCTCGATGCATTAGTAGGTCTGATGAGACAAACTAGTGTCTTGGAACAAGGCCTTAAAAAATATTATTTTTAGTCTTCACACAAGGCCTTGACTATGTGGTTATGATAGTATGAGATTATGCATTCAATCATTATAAAAGTGGCTATTGATATTGCATGTGATTATTCAACTAGTAGAATATCCATGTGAGTAATTAAATGGAATTATTTTGATTTATATATACCATATTATGATGAAGTTTATGTTGAAAAGGATTTTGTTTTTGTTTTATACATTTCCTTAATTTTTTTTCCTTATTTATGAATGTTTCCACTGTATTGCTTACCCTTACTGAGCATTTGAGCTCACCCATTCCTATGTTTTATTTTCCCCAAGATTCCAAGAAGTGTAATGTGATTGATATGTAGGGTTATTCCAAGGGAATAATGGTGTTTTTAATGTATTATTTATGTTATTTTTATGTTATAAAGTGTAATGTAATATTCATGTATGTAATCAATCATCCAAGACTGCTAAACCATTCGGTCCTTCGAGACATGATTCCTTGTAATCATGCCAATGTATTAAAATGATTCACTGACTCTAGGTAACTGGGGTTTGGGCATTACAGTTGGTATTAGAGGAAGTTTAGTACAAACCTTGGTAGTAAGATTTAGATAAACTCTAATTAGATCACATAGACGTAAGATGGACTTTCAGGATTAGTATATAAGAACATCCTAGAATTTTGGTAATGTAGATATTTTTGTGTGTTTTCCAAGAAAATACATCCCTGTATGGATATGAGCAGGTAGAGGTGGCTCTGGAACAGATATACCTAGTGGTAAAACCCAAAAATGATGCTTTGAGCTAGACTCAAACAGTAACTGGTTCACAACAGCGGTCCTTTCTTCAATCTTGTTTAGGACACTCCCAGGGGATATGCTTAGGATAATTCTCGTCTTCTTTAAAAACCACTATGAAGGGTTTTTGAGTATATAACTCCTCAATGAAAACATTTTTGTGATTATAGATTATATCTATAAACTGTTCAATTTATCTTAGGTATTTTACATATTTGGAATTACGAATTGAGATTCATAAATTGACCTAGTGTATGCCATTATATAGAAGTGGTTCCCAATAGAAGTAATGTGAACTCCAACAATACGTATGAATCGAAGAGTAAGAAGGATCATATCATTCATAGTATTAAGCCAACATTTAAAAGGGAAATAGTCTCCCATGTATTCTCCACATATGAAGAAATAATATCATGTGTTAATAAGATAAGTAAATAATTCTCCGAGTCCTATGGATTTGAAGGGAAGAAAGACAAGAAAAAGATGGAATAGAGAAATATGTTTAAAGGGAATAGGGAAAAGAAGGGTTTTCCCATATGTGATAACTATGGAAAGAATCACCATGGTAAATTCTTGAAGGTAATGTGAGTTTGTTATAAGTGTGGAGAAAAAGGACACCAAGTACATGATTGCAAGGGTAAGAAAAAATTTCAAATGTACAGTGCTTCATCTGCAAGGCGTTAGGAAACTACACGAATCAATGTCCCATTCATAAGAGTATACCACAAATGATGTTATTGGATAATAATCATGTTATGATTACACCTCAGATGAAGAGGAAGGAATAGAGTTCTTATGTTGTTATTAACGAATTATGTCATTTGAGTGTTGTATCAACGATGTAATGGTTATAATAATTATAGATTATATAAGGATTGAAATGCAGTACAATTTCATTAAAGTCATCAGATTGGGTGGAACCATGAAAAGTGACTCAATAACAGGATAATTTTTTTGAAAATATATGGTTGAGAGAATGATAAACCATAATATGGTTTTGATACTGAGGTAGTGGTTTTAGAATAATAAATGATTGATTTGGATAAATTATATTGGATATTCTTCACTAACATGAAACTGATTAATGATTTGTATATATTCCATCATTGTTTTAGTTTACAACATTTTTTATGGAAGGAGTATATCCAGTATTCTATAATGAATAAGGGATAATGAATTGAATCAATAAGGTTTTATGGTAATTCAAGAGGTTGTACTATTTAAAAAAAATACATGATGAAGGTGTTCACATGTTATTACGTGGGAAAAAGGATCTTCATTGTGTTTAACATCCTTATAACTTTTTGACTATTTGTTTGAACAAAATTATTTTGGATAATTCTAGTTTGAGATTATTTTTGGATTTCTATAAAAAGGATAACCCAGAGGTCGGGCAGCAACCTGTCGTGTCCAACAAGGATGTGAGACTTGAACCCGCAACCGAAGGGCGACAAGGGTGTATCACCTACCACTAACCCACGTGATGTCTTGGATTGAATACTGTAGTTTTTTTAAAAGGTCTAGTAGAGGAATTATGAATTAATTTTTTTAGCCCTATATGAATAGGATAAATAGACTATTTTTTTATGTTCTATTATCTTTTACAGTGAAAGAAGAGTTTTTGGTAGGAATTAGATAAATGATGGAACTCTACTTGTCAAGTATATTTTTTTCTTCTCTTATTCTATGAAGAAAATTAATTCTTAAACATTAGGTAAGGGATATTAAAATGAAAAATGTGTTATCCTAATACCTTATGTTTTGTGGAACCGATGAAATTTTAAATCATCATACATTGATAACTTTGAGGCCCTCAATTTTACAATTGTTTGTGACTGATGACCTCAATCACTCCCTATAAATATTTACGTTTTCCCTCCAATTATGTGTCTCTAATTTCCACAAATGTTCTCCTAATCGAGATCATAACTAGATGGTTACATTTTCATTCCCCATTTCCTCTTATTAAGACAAAATTTTATTAACCTAATTTCTGATGTGGGTTTTCCCACAAAGTTATATTCAATTTTCTAAGCTTTTATTATCAAAGAACAATTTCAAATTCTGAGGACGCAATTTATTGAAAGATGAAAAAATGTAACACCCCAATATTTCATAATACATTATTTTTTCAAAATAATTGAATATCTTGCACTACACGCAACATTGAGTTCAAGCGCACCACGACTTACAAAACATGCCATTCAAAAATATTTATGAATATTATTAACTAAATTTTGAACTATATATAATCCTTATAATTTTAAAATCCATATTATGAGTTTCTTAGGAAGAATTCATTTTTTTCAGATAAAAGAAGTAATTTTCAAAAAAATGTACTATTACCGCCTTTTAATTGTGGACCATTTTTACATAAAATAAATCAATATTTTATAAATTCTACTTGAAATAATAAACTTCTTCTTTAGAATCAGGACATGGGAATTTATTTTCAATAAAAGTTTGGTGTTTTTCTGAAAACTTTAATATTTGGGTGAATAATGAAAAATACTATATTTTACCTGAAATCAACTTTTTAATCCAAATAATTTATAGTGTTAAATTATATATTTTAATGGTTTTAAATTATAAATATATTAAATTTATAACATTTAATCCAATTTTGGCCATTTTAAGTAATTTCACTTTGAGATTGGACATAAACAATTGTCACTCTTTTGATAGATAATGTTTCTTAAAAATACGCCTTTTAGTTTTGACAACATGAATTAATTTAAATTAATAAATGAAACTTCTATGTTTTGAATTTGGTAAAATGGAATTCATTTTTGGATTCCGAATATCGAAATTATCTTAGGGTGAAATTTTGGTATTTTTCTGAAAACTTTCAATTTTTGATGAATATTGAAAAGCACTGAGTTATAATTTAAAACCGAATTTTTATTTAAATAATTATTTATTTTATTTAAATTTAATTAAGGTCAAAATAGATACATAATACTTATATAAGTTAAATTTAATTCATTGGAGTTAGTTTATAATAACTTTATATATATATAAATTGTATTGAACTTTTCAACGTCTTTTAACCACCTCCTAGGAGAATTTGAAAATTCACATAAAACATAATTTGAACACTTCAGTGAGTGGAATTTCAAAAATCGGAGAGACAATATTTTTATCAAGGAGTAAAATGCGGTTCAATGAGATAAAAATAATTTTTGGTGAACAATAGCTTTTTACTTTTATTTACCACGGTTAAAAGTAAATATGGTAATTAAGGGTAAAAATGATATTTATATTATCCTAACACATGTCCTAATTCTATTGGAAAAGTGTATATCGACCAAAAACAACCATAGGAAAAAAAATATTATCATTTTGGTCCCCTTGGATTAGATTAGGATATTTATTAATTTTTAATTCAGAGAAGAGTTAAAAGAGGTAAAATCAATGTTTAATTACTAAAATATTTTTAATATAGGGTTATACATAAGATAAATTCTATTGTAAACATTAATTATAAAAATAAAAAGGATTCCTACATAATTTTATTTTATTTATAATTTTTAGACATTTAATAATTTAATTTATTTATAATACAATGGTGATGCAGTAATTACCCAATTAAGGAAATATTAAAATAATTGATATTATAAATATCAAAATAAATATAATTTAAAACTTTTTATGAATTAAACTAATTTTATAGGTTAATATGAAATATTAGGATTGGGTATATTAATTGTTTTCTAATTAATAATGCTTTTATGAATTTATCAAAAACAAAATACCCAATAGTGTCAAAATTTACATAAAAGTGTTTAAAAAAAATATATTATATTATTAATTGATATTCTATTCCTAAAAATATAAGGATCATCCAAAGTACTTATATCATGATAGGTGTATCATTAATGGACCAATTTGGGGTCTCTTGGAAGTTTATAGTAAGTTTATTAACCATATAATATAAATATACAAAGTGACATGGTAAATGTCAAACTAATTAACTAAGAGTTAAAACTAAATGATAAGGTTAATAAAGTGACCCAAACCTGTCTAAAACATATTGGATGAGTGGGTTTAGACCAATAATCACCTTATATTATAAATAAATCAATTTGGAGCCATTATAAACCGAATATGGTTTTATTAGAAATTAATATTTTACGTTTTTTCCTAAGGTGCCCCTCACCCCTCTTATAAAAGGGCACTCCCCCTTCTCTCAATTTCACACCTTCAAAGCCTTTTGGCCTGGACAAAACCTGAACAAATGCTCTCTTAATTATCCTCTATGCAACATATAGGCCTTAGTATGATCATAAAGCCAACCTAGGGAGACCTTTTGATCAAATCAAATGGAAGAACCCGAAGAAGAGGTAATGATTTCACCACCCTCTTTCAAGTTCCTTTCTTCTTCCACTTCCTTTTTCATTGTTGTTTCCATTATAAAAAAATAACTCTAGTATCTTCTACATACTGTGATTTTATTATAATTATTATACAACCAAATTCATTATTCTATCCACCCTTTGAATGACATCTCACCATATGTGTTTACGTACGACTTACCATCTCCACGTCGTGGTGTAATTGTTATTCAATACATTATTATTTGGATGTGTATAATAATGATGTGTATTTGATGTAAATAATATATATAACATGATAAGGATTCTTTATATATGATATACCACCAAATTATATATTATTTTAATATCAAAAGAATGATATTTTCGCGCGTGCGTACGTACGGATTACCGTCTTCACGACGCGATGAGATTCATTTCCATGTTCACCATTTATCAACGATTATAAAAGTATATATCAACAATAATTATGTAATATATGACATAATAATGATATTGGATATATATATATATATATCTATGTACTTACATATATCTTATTCACTTACTTCCATTTAATACTATATGAAAATAGAAACAACATTTATGCGTACGTACGGACTACCGTATCCATAAATGGTTTTTTCCATTTCATATATTTTTCTATTATACATATTTATATTCTAAATATATATGATATATAAATCATGTTTTATATTCTGGAATTATTTAAATCATGATCTAAGTGATACAATAAAGAGTAACAAGTTAAAACTCGTACACTAAAGAAAGCGATTATTACCGGAAATATTAATATAACATGGAAATTATTTTTAAATTGGTAGTATAAAGTCATAACTGAATAATGTATGATATCATAAATATTAATATGGTTCGGGTATAATTTAATAACATACTATAGTGTTCTTAAAAAAGGTTAAACGTACCCTCGACTAAAGGAAAGTGCAAGGTAAGGGGTTTTCATATCACTTATTATTCCCATGAGATTCATGCCATATTTCCAAAATTACATTTTTTGTGGTGTATGCACTTCACATAATTGTATTCTTTGTGTAATACACTTTAATTTATCTATATTTACATATTCGCTATTTGATACCTCTTTTATGGGTGTATGTTTCGTAAGTTTCCAAATTTGTAAGGGTTAATTTCCCAATCTCATTATTATCGGAGATTGTTTATGTGTCAGTATTTACTGGGAAATTTTTATCATACATGTCCATTTATCATAAAAATGATATAAAAATGAATATTATAAGGATTCTTGAAAGGTACTCTTTATCAAGAACAAATTTTTATTGTGTTTATGATTTATCTTTCTAAATATTTTTAATTAATGTCCATGTCTTCAAATTTATTTTAAGGATTTATATATATAGACATAAATGTTTTGAAATGTCAATTCTTTTCAAATGGTTAAAAGTGGAATGGGAAACTTTGATTCAAAAATGTCTTTTAAATTACTTCCTTTATAAATGTGGGATTTTTAGATGATTTTATAAAAAGGATATTTCTCTCAAAAAGGTTTACTCATCATTTTCAACTATGTTAGTATCCATTACTGGATATTATTTTTGATTGAGGTTGATTTATTATAATAAAATCTTATATATTGTACTGAATGAGTTATGATATGATTGACTGTGGATGTTCTATTTTTATACCATTCATGGTTTATGGTTAATGTATTGAAATTTTGTATGCTAGTTTTAATATGAATGTTTATGTTATGTTAAAACGTTTTCATATGAGGAATGAATTGGAATTAGTAAGCGACGGGTGGAGCCCGTTATAGCTACTCGATGCATCGATAGGTCTCATGAGATAGACTAGTGTCTTGGCACAAGGCCTTGAAAAAATCTTATTTGTAGTCTTGGAACAAGGCCTTGACTATGTGGTAATGATATTCTGGCATTATGCATTCCGTCATTATGAATGTGGCTATTGATATTGCATGTGACTATTAGACTAGTAGAATATCCATGTGAGTAAGTAAAAGGAAGTATTTTGATTTTTATATTACATATTATGATTAAGTTATGTTAAAAAGGATTTTCTTTTAGTTTTATACATTACCTTAAATGTTTATGCTTATTTATGAAAGTTTCTGCTATATTGCTTACCCTTCCTGAGCGTTTGAGCTCACCCCTTTCAATGTTTTATTTTTCCCAGGATACCAAGAAATGTAATGTGATTGATATGTAGGTTTAAGCCAAGGGAATAATGGTGTTCGTAAAGGATTATTTATTTTGTTTGGTATGTTATAAAGATAATGTAACATTCATGTATGTAATCTATCTTCCAAGGCTGCTAAACTGTTCAGTCCTTCGGTACTTGATTCTTTGTAATCATGCCAATGTATTAAAATAATGCACCGACTCTGAGTAACTAGTTTCGGGTTGTTACAGTGATAGTTCTTGATTTTCATGATATCTAGAACATAATCATACAGAAAACATTAATTCTGGGAAAATAGATGTTAAATATAATATAATTCCAATCATTCCTCTAAAATTTGTTTGATCCACTGGTTTTCAAGCCTCCTCAAGACCAATAGTGTTTGAGGTTACAATGGGCATACTAATAACTTTAGTATATTCATATCCATGCTTTTTGAGTATATATTTGACATAATAATGTTGTGATATATAATTAAATTTTTATTTTTGAGAAATTTCAAAAACCTGATAGAATGAAAACTCACTCATCAAACTCATTTCCAACTCAGAAATCATATGATTCTCAAATGAATCAGTTAATGACCTTTGAGTTGATCAGAAAAATATTTCATCAACATAAATTTGAATAGTCATAAGAATTTTGTTTTATTTATTTAAAAAAATAGTTGGATCAACTATTCCTTTAATTTCATTTTTAACATAAATCATGTTATCCTATAATACAAAGCTTTTGAGGATTGTTTTTGTCCATTAAGGGGCATGGTAAGTTTTTATGAGTATTCCAGTTGTTTTTCATCTAAAACACTAGGGGTTTTGTATATATAAACTTCCTCACGAACATATCCATTATGGAAAGAACACTTGACATACATTTTAATGAGTTTGAAATTAAAGAATAATGCAAAGGCTAATAGATTTCAAATAGATTCAAGTCTTCCAAAAGGAGTATATGATTCTTCATAGTCTATCCCTTCTTATTGATTATAGCCTTTAGTAATAAGTCTAGTATTATTTATTATAATGATTCCATTTTCATCAGATTTGTTTCTAAAAACCTATTTTACTCCAATAATAGATTCATCAATAGGGTTTTCAACCGTGGTCAGAACATTACTATGTTAGAATTCATTTAGTTTATCATGGATTGCCTTCACCCAATCCTCATTACCTAAGTCCACACATATATTTTTAGGCTCAAATTGAGATAGAAATCATGATGTTATACTTCATTTTTTAAGGAATTTCTCTTCCTTACAATTTAATTCACATCACCAATAACGCTATCACTGGAATAATTACTATGTAATAACTAATTGTGATTTTGAAGAATCATCTCATCAATATAAGGTAGAAATTCTTCAGGTGCAAATATATCAGATACAATTTCATGATTATTTATAATTATTTAAGAATCGTCTATTGGTTTATAATCATTATTGGAAAACACATTAGATGTTATATTTTTGGGATTTTTTTATAAAAAGTATCTAATTCATCGAACATTACATGTATTATTTGTTCAACAAAGAAATTATTTTTATTTAAAACATTGTATGTCTTAGAGGTTGTGGAATAACCTAAAAATACACCTTCATTAGATTTTGGGGAAAACTAATGTAACATACACTAGTGCAGAAAACGTTTTTTACGTCACCATTTTTTTACGTCGGTTATATAAAACCGACGTCAAAATATGTAAACTGAGGTTTTTTACGTCGGTTATTTCTTAACCGACGTAAAAACCTGTGTTCGGTACACATTTAACGTCGGTTATTTTTATAACCGACGTTATTAATCGCGCGGCTTCGTTTTTTACGTCGGTTATTTTTATAACCGACGTACAAAACGCGGTTTTCGAAGGCCCTTTGACATCGGTTATTGAATAACCGACGTAACAAACGCGGTTTTTGAAGGATTTTTTACGTCTGTTATGAAATAACCGACGTAACAAAAGAATCCGCAGATGTTTTTGACGTCGGTTATGGAATAACCGACGTAAAAAACGCGGATTTTGAGCCCTTTATAACGTCGGTTATAAAATAACCGACGTCAAAAATGAATCGGAGGAAGGTTTTTACGTCGGTTATTGAAATAACCGACGTTATAAATGTTTTTAAAACAATTATCACGTCAGTTATTGAATAACCGACGTGATAACTCATTTAAAAATTTACCCAGACCCGTGGATTGTCATTCGCGAGTTTACCTTAGACAGTCGCGACTCGTCTCTCTCGCGCGTAAACCCGAATCGGCTCGTCCATTTCGTTGGTTTAGATTCGTTTTGCAATCATCGTTTCTCATATTTAATCTCCTCGGATCAATCAGCTAAACTCGCAGCACTCAGGTAATCCTCCCACTCGTTTGTTTTTTTTCGCGGATAGTAAATATATATGTGTTGTGATTTTTTTTGTTGAAACTAGCTAAGATTCTTCGATTGCGAACCCTTTTAACTCGTTCTGGCACCATAATCTTATTTATCATCCCTAGATCTATTTGTTCGACTTGCAATATTGAGTAATTTTATGATTTCACTAATTTTTCATCGTTTTCTATAAATCCCCGAGAGGGTTGGGGCGTGTCCATTTGGATGGGTTGCCCTTTTACAGTTGTTACTACTTTATTCACACACAACCATGGCATAGGTGCATGGATTTGGGGTCGGGGGGTGTCCAGGGGGGTTTACAAGGGGGTGGGTGGGTGTGGGGGGCTGTCCAAGGGTGTGGGTGGGTGTTGGGGGGTGTCCAGGGGGGTGTCCAAGGGGGTAGGGGGTGGGGGTGGTGTTTAGGAGGGGTGGGGGGGCTGTCCAGAGGGTTGGGGGGTGTCCAGGGGGGTGTCCAAGCAGGTCGGGGGTGGGGGGTTGTGTCCAGGAGGGGTGGGGGTGCTTTCTAGAGGGGTCGGGGGCTGTCCAGAGGGGTCGGGGGGTGTCCAGGGTGGTGTCCATGGGGATGGGTGGGTGTGGGGGGCTGTCCAAGGGGGTGGCGGCCTGTCCAGAGGGGTCGGTGGGGTGTCCAGGGGGGTGTCCAAGGGGGTGGATGGGTGTGGGGGGCTGTCCAAGTGGGTGGCGGCCTCTCCAGAGGGTATTTGGGGTTGTCCGGGTGGGTGGGGGGGCTGTCCAGAGGGTTGGGGGATGTCCAGGGGGGTGTCCAAGGGGGTAGGGGGTGGGGGGTGGTGTCCAGGAGGGGCGGGGGGCTGTCCAGAGGGGTCGGGGGTGTCCAGGGGGGTTTACAAGGGGGTGGGTGGGTGTGGGGGGCTGTCCAAGGGTGTTGGTGGGTGTTGGGGGGTGTCCAGGGGGGTGTCCAAGGGGGTAGGGGGTGGGTGGTGGTGTTTAGGAGGGGTGGGGGGGCTGTCCAGAGGGTTGGGGGGTGTCCAGGGGGGTGTCCAAGCAGGTCGGGGGTGGGGGGTTGTGTCCAGGAGGGGTGGGAGTGCTTTCTAGAGGGGTCAGGGGCTGTCCAGAGGGGTCGGGGGGTGTCCAGGGTGGTGTCCAAGGGGATGGGTGGGTGTGGGGGGCTGTCCAAGGGGGTGGCGGCCTGTCCAGAGGGGTCGGTGGGGTGTCCAGGGGGGTGTCCAAGGGGGTGGATGGGTGTGGGGGGCTGTCCAGGTGGGTGGAGGCCTCTCCAGAGGGTATTTAGGGTTGTCCGGGTGGGTGGGGGGGGGGCTGTCCAGAGGGTTGGGGGATGTCCAGGGGGGTGTCCAAGGGGGTAGGGGGTGGGGGGTGGTGTCCAGGAGGGTCAGGGGGTGTCCAGGGGGGTGTCCAAGGGGGTAGGGGGTGGGGGTGGTGTTTAGGAGGGGTGGGGGGGCTGTCCAGAGGGTTGGGGGGTGTCCAGGGGGGTGTCCAAGCAGGTCGGGGGTGGGGGGTTGTGTCCAGGAGGGGTGGGGGGCTGTCCAGAGGGGTCGGGGGGTGTCCAGGGGGGTTTACACATCGATTTGTTTTATATTTCAAAATTGTTATATTCAAATTATGATTTTTTTCATATAAACATATATTTGTCTTATCTAAAAAATATATATATTTTTGCTATTTGTTATAGGTAATAATGAGTCGAAGTTGGATTACGGCACATCGAATGAGCAATGAATATGAGGAAGGTGTTGATGCCTTTTTGGAATTTTCTAAACGAAATGTTCCAAGTAGTGACATTTTTTTCTGTCCATGCCTGAAATGTCTGAATATGAAGAAGTTGAAAAGTAGAGAGATAAAAGATCATTTGATTTGTCATGGTTTCAATCTGAGTTACAACCCTTGGATTTGGCATGGCGAAACTGGACAGAATGTCACTGATGATAATGAATCGCAAGATGGTAACTCCGATGGAATTGAAGAAATGATTCGCGATATTGTAGCAGAACAAATTGAGATAGAACCGAGAGTTGCACGTCTATATGGTGATGCCGAAAAACCATTATATCCTGGTTGTACAGATTTTACGGTTTTGTCGGCGGTGTTAAGATTGATTAACCTGAAGGCGAAACATGGATGGAGTGACAGAAGTTTTACAGAGCTGCTACAATTGATGAAAGACATTCTTCCAAAAGATAACGATCTTCCAGATTCACATTATAAGGCCAAAAAAATATTATGCCCGATGGGATTGGGATACAAGAAAATACATGCCTGTCCGAATGACTGCATTATATATAGGAAGGAATATGAATTTCTGAAAGAGTGTCCTAAATGTGGGACATCACGGTATAAGGTGAAAGAAAAATCACAAGCTGATGTAGAGATTACAAAGCTCCCTTCAAAGGTATTTTGGTATCTTTCTATAATTCCTCGTTTCAAACGTTTATTTGCTAATTCACATGATGCAAAAAGGTTAAGATGGCATGCTGATGAGCGGGTATGTGATGGAAAAATACGTCATCCAGCTGATTGTCCACAATGGAAGAAAATTGATGCCCAGTACCCTACATTTGGAAATGAAATTAGAAATCTGAGACTAGGCTTGTGCATAGATGGAATGAATCCATACCGAACCCTCAGTAGCACACATAGTTCATGGCCTGTTTTATTGGTAATTTACAACCTCTCTCCTGAAGTTTGTATGAAGCGCAAATATGTCATGTTGAGTATCATGATCTCTGGTCCAAAGCAACCCGGCAATGATATTGATGTATACTTGTCACCGCTGATTGATGATTTGAAACTGTTATGGGCTGATGGTATTAGGGTGTATGATTCTTATAAAATGGAATATTTTCAACTGCATGCAGTGCTTCTATTCACTATAAATGACTTCCCAGCATATGGAAATTTGTCTGGATACAGTGTTAAAGGGCATAAAGCATGTCCAATTTGCGAACAACAGACGCCATATTGTCAATTGCATCATGGGAGGAAAACAGTGTACATGGGTCATCGAAAGTTTTTGCCTATGGATCACCCTTATAGAAGACTAAAAAAGGCATTCAATGGCTCACAAGAATTTGATACTGCTCCTCAACCTTTATCCCCAGAATTTTATTTTGAGAGGGTGAAAAACCTTGATGTGACATTGGGAAAGACACAGAAATCTGGTAATGATAGACATATTTGGAAGAAAAGGTCAATATTTTTTGAGCTACCATATTGGAGGTATCATGAAGTCAAACATAATATTGATGTCATGCACGTGGAGAAGAATATCTGTGATTCTTTGATCGGAACATTGCTAGATATTAAAGGAAAGACAAAAGATGGGTTGAATGAAAGGTTAGACCTACTGTCAATGGGAATACGTTTGGAGTTAGCTCCCACTCCTAAAGGAAGACGAACATTTCTTCCCCCGGCTTGTCATACATTATCGAAGAGGGAGAAAAGTAGCTTCTGTCAGTGTCTTCATGATATCAAAGTGCCTCAAGGTTATTCTTCAAATGTAAAAAATTTTGTCACATTGAAAGACTTGAAGTTGATAGGTATGAAATCACATGATTGTCATGTCATGATGCAACAAATTCTACCAGTTTCACTGCGTGGAATATTGCCCATCCGTGTCAGAAAGACTATAATGAGGTTGTGTTATTTTTTCAATTCAATTTGCAACAAGGCGATTGATGTGAATGCTTTGAACATTTTGGAAAAGGATGCAATTTTTATACTTTGTCATTTGGAAATGTATTTTCCTCCAACTTTTTTTGATATGATGGTGCATTTACTGATTCATCTGGTTCGAGAAATAAGGCTTTGTGGACCTGTATATCTTCGTTGGATGTATCCTTTTGAAAGGTATATGAAAATATTAAAGGGATATGTTAAAAATCCATATCGACCTGAAGCCTCCATTATTGAAAAGTATATTTCTGAGGAGGTAGCAGAGTTTTGTACGAGCTACTTGGCTACGGCGCAACACATAGGTTTGCCTCCATCTCGCCATGAACGGGTTAATAATGAGGGAAAGGGGATTCGTGGCTTGAAAGTCAAATCACTATCAGCTGAACATATGAAGAAGTTAGAATCATACATCTTGAATAACATAGCTGATGTTCAACCGTATATCACATTGCATATTAATGAGTTGAAACAATGTCATCCAAAGAAGAAAGAAATGTGGATTTTGAATGAGCACAACAAAACTTTTTTGCCATGGTTTAAAAAGACCTTGCTTGGTAGATCAGATGTATCAGAGACATTAAAATGGATAGTGGGTGGTCCATCTTTAAATGTGATAACATGGTCCGCTTATGACATTAATGGCTATACATTTCATACGAATGCTCAGGACAACAGAAGTGCAGTTCAGAATAGTGGTGTAATGGTGTTTGCAGAAGCAATGCATTTTTCGAGTGCTAAGGACAGAAACCCAATTTCGGCATCAAGTGCATATTATGGAGTGATTGAAGACATATGAGAGGCTGATTACTTTAAAATTAAAGTTCCCATTTTTAAGTGTAAATGTTTTATCGGTAACAACAGTGTCAGACACGATGAATTTGGAATGACACTTGTTAATCTGAATAGTTTGGAAGACACAGCTGATTCTTTTATAATGGCATCACATGACAAACAAATTTTCTATGTAGTAGATCAATCAGATATGCAGTGGACTGTTGTTTTACAAGGGAAAAACCAATATGTTGGTGAGGATGAATTTGATGAAGATGCTGATTTATGTGAGATCCCTACTTCCATGGAAAGATTAACAGAACATAATGATGAGTATGTTGAAGACATGGTTTGTGCCATAAGGAACGATCACGATGAAGGAATTTGGGAAAACAATCCAACTGTACATTCCTAAAATTACAGGTAACACAAGTTTATTTCTTGTTTACATTTAGTTTTTTCATATAATGTTAGATACTGTAAATTTTTTACTTATTAAAATATGTATCAAACCAAAACGATAAAACAATAAAAACCGTAAAGAGGAGAAGTCCTGGGCGCACCGGCTGGCCGGTGGTGGATCACCGGTTGGCCGGTGGTCCAGAACAAAGCTGTCTGGTCCACCGGCCGGCCGGTGGTCCAGATAGCTTTCCTCTCTGTCTGCACCACCGGCCGGCCGCTGGCTCACCACCGGCCGGCCGGTGGACCAGACAGAGCCTTCCTCTCTGTCTGGATCACCAGCGGCCGGCCGGTGGTTCAGACAGAGAGGAAGGCTCTCTGTCTGGATCACCAGCGGCCGGCCGGTGAGGAGCCAGCGGCCGGCCGGTGGTTTAGACAGAGAGGAAGGCTCTCTGTCTGGTCCACCGGCCGGCCGATGGTGATCCAGCGGCCGGCCGGTGGTGAGCCAGCGGCCGGCCGGTGGCATCAGTGAGTCCACTTTTCAGCATTCTTGGGCCAACTCCTTGGCAACATTTTGCCTGTGTTTACCATGTTTATCATTGTTTAACATGCTTACCATATTACCAATGTTTACTATTATGTAATTTAGTACACTTTTCTATTTGTGAACTAATGTTTGTTTTTTTGATTTGAAGGAAAATGACAGATCAATCAGTTGATCAGCCACATGATTCTGGAGATGAGCATATTGGTCATACATCTGGGGAGGAACATTCACATGCTCCTATTACGAAAAAGAGTTCAAAGGTTGGTAAGCGTGGGTGCACACGTTTACCAAAATTATCACTTGCCCGTACGAAGGAGGAGAGGATAGTCGTGGAGTTTGATGATGATGATCTTCCTAGAGGTCCGAATGCTAAAGATTTTAAGGGTTTTGTAGCAACTCAGGCTAAGAGAAAAGTAAGCATTCTCTATGATGATTGGAGAAGTGTGGATAAGGCGATAATTTCTCAGCTGTGGGAGACCATTTTGGTAAGATCTTTTGCTATTGTTTGACTATTCTTTAAATGTTTCTAGTATATATAATATTTTTGACCTATTTTTTATCAGATGACATTTGATATTCCTGACACTGGAGGAGTCAGGAAGAAACGCTAATCGTTGGTTGCTAGGAGATGGAGGGATTTCAAATCAACCCTCTCATCTGATTTCATTTATGGTCATAGGAGTCGTGAGAATCCATGTCGTATATATCCTTTTATAGATGAAGACACATGGAGAGAATTTTTTGAAAGTAGAAGAAAAGATTCATTTTTGGTAAGGGCAATGTAAACTTTTATAAGCTTTCTTATATAAATGATCTTATTATTGTTTTGTTAATGACTACTTATTCTTAATTTACAGCAAACAAGGAAAGCTCATCAAGAGATCCAATCTAAAAATGTATACCCTCATAGTTTATCTCGGGGAGGGTATGCATTATTGGAAGAACAAATGATGGCAGAAACATTTCAACAACTAAGAGCTGAGTCTTCAAGCTCTGGAGAGGTGGCCCCTCCATCCCCTCCATCTAGACATGAGAAATGGAAAAGAGCTCGGAAGGGCAAAAAAGGACAATATCTTTCGGAAGAATCGAGACTCGTAGTTGAGAGGATTGTAAGATATCTATTTTATTTATTTAAGTTTACTATTTTCGTCATATATTTCCAATCATTATAGAAATGTTCAATTAATTATTACAAGACTCTCTTGAGGAGCAGAGTTCACAGGGGACATTTACACCATCTGGGAGGGAAGATATTTTATCTGTGGCATTGGGAAAGCCCGAACATCCTGGCCGTGTAAGAGGATATCCGGCAGGTGTATCGGTAAGAAAAGTGTTGCCACGTTCCTCAACTTCTAACGTTGAGGGAGTTTATAAAAAAAATAGAATCCTTGGAGGATGAAGTCCATAATATTAATGCGACAATGGAGGACAAGATTAGAGCATCGGTGCAGTTAATGTTTGCAGACTTGCAAAGACAATTTCAGGGTGCAGCTCCCACTCCACCTCTCCCAGTAGCTCCCACTCCCCCACCTCAGCCTGCGGACCCCATTTTTGATCCTCCTCCTCCGCCGCAGCTACCTACTTATTGTGAGTTGTATGTTGATGATCCTCAACATCATATAGTTTCATATGGGATGGTATATTGTATAGGAGATACAGTTCATCATCAACAGTTAGAGGTAGAGAATCAGAGGGTCACTGTACAGGATATTATAGACAGATCAGCTCGGATACCATTACCTACAGATGAGGTGACGACAGTTGGACATAGTATCGGCCATTTTTTACTTTGGCCATCCAGACTTCTTCGACTCATTACCATAGAGGTATGGATGTTATATCTTTTATTTTATATTTTTATTAATGTTTTATCATTTGAAAACTAATATATTTTAAAATTTATTTTTACAGGAATACTTCAAAGGTAAAGAAATACTGTATAGACAACAACAAAGACAGATAGCTATGACATCAGATGCAGATACAAGCAGTCTTGACAAATTGTCAAGATATTCAAATTTGTTGGCGGATCATTATGACTTTACAATGGAAGCTCATGTCTGTGGACGTGAACTATGTGTGGGGATTATGAAAACTGATATCATGGAGTTTGTCACTGGAGATAAGTTGGGCATCAACGTGGTGCAAATTTTTATCATGTAAGTCTTAACACATTTTCCTTGCATTATATTTATTAAAAATGTATACTTTTGTCTGCTTTGTATTAGGTATATGTATAAAATTTGTGAGAGGAATGAGCTGACAGATGTATATGGATTCGTGGACCCACAATTGATTTCCCCTGAAGCATGTGCATTGGATGAGGAACAAAGAATGCTTTATATTGCTGATAGATTTGAAAAGAATGTAATCACACAGTGTTGGATGATGCCTTTTTGTGAGAGGTATGAAACACATCCCTCTCAAAGAGTTAATTATCTTTTAACATAAAAAACCACTAACGTTAAATTTCCTTTTCTTAAATTTCCTTTTCTCAGGGATCATTGGATGTTAGGGGTTTTTTGCCCTAGGGAGAAAACACTTTATTGGATATGCTCTCTCCATGATGATGTGCGAGAAAGTTTTAAGAATATATTGGAAACGTAAGTTTCAATTTCACAATAGTTTTATATATTATAATGAATTTTAAATTTACCCCATTCGTATTATTTTCTAACAGGGCATGGGTCCACTTTCGAAAAAGCGCAAAGAAAAGGAATTACAAGATCAAATATGTACATGCGAAGGTAAATATCCATTTATAATTTGTACATTTTGATTTATTACATAAAAATAATATATTGAATTTACACTCATTCATACAGAAATGTCATGAGCAACAAGGCATCATTGAATGTGGATATTACATGTTAAGATTTATGTATGAAATAATAACAACTGGGACAGTTCTGAGTTTTGACCTGGTAAGATTTCCTCTTTCTCATAATATTTCAATTTGATTTATTCATTATACACGTTGACTACTATCCTTTTCCTTTGTAGCTTTTTGATGACCCTCAGCCCTTTACTGCTGAAGATATCAAACACTTACAAGTGGAGTGGTCAAATTATTTTACAGGTTTGATTGACTTTTAGTTGTTTGTAATGTAAAATGTAATTTTGAATATTGTCAATGTAATTGTGTATTTTGTAGTCGTTTAGGTTGGATTTAGTTTTTTTTGAAGTTGACAGTGTAAGTTTTGAATGTTATATAAGTGAATGTTTAATTTTTCTCTACTTCTTGTTTTGGTCTACTGTTGATGGTTTTTATGGTCTGGATTTTGGTATGGGGGGAGAGGTTCCAAGGGGGTGGGTGGGTGTTTGGGGGGTGTCCAAGGGATATGGGAGGGGTGTCCAAGGTGTGTTTGGGGCTGTCCTAGGGGTCAGGCGGGGGGGGGGGGGGTGTAAATGAGGGTGGGGGTGTCCAAGGGGTGGGGGGTGTCCAAGGGATATGGGAGGGGTGTCCAAGGTGTGTTTGGGGCTGTCCAAGGAGTCGGTTGGGTGTAAATGAGGGTGGGGGGGGGGGGGCTGTCCAAGGGGTGGGGGGGTGTCCAAGTGGTGGGGGGGTGTCCAAGGGATATAGGAGGGGTGTCCAAGGGGTGTTTGGGGCTGTCCAAGGGGATGGGGGGGGGGGGGGTTTCCAAGGGGTAGGGGGGGTTTCCAAGGGGTCGGGGGGGTGTCCAGGGGGTGGGGGGCTGTCCAAGGGGTGGGGGGTGTCCAAGGGGTGGGGGGTGTCCAAGGGATATGGGAGGGGTGTCCAAGGGGTGTTTGGGGCTGTCCTAGTGTTCGGGGGGTGTAAATGAGGGTGGGGGGGGGGGGGGCCTGTCGAAGGGGTGGGGGGGTGTCCAAGGGGTGGGGGGTGTCCAAGGTGTCTGGGAGTTCTGTCCAAGGGGTCGGTTGGGTGTAAATGAGGGGGGGGGGTGTCCAATGGGTGTTTGCGGCTATACTAGGGGTCGTGGGGGTGTAAATGAGGGTGGGGGGGCTGTCCAAGGGGTGGGGGGTGTCCAAGGGTTGTGGTGGGGCTCCAATGTGGTGGGGGAGGGCTGGCCAGGTTGTTAGGTGGGTATAGATGAGGGTGGGGTTCAGTTGGGGCTTGGGGGAGGGCTCGCATGGTTATTTTTGTTTGGTTTCTGGTTGCTTTTTGGTGAGATCAGTGCAATTATTTAAAAAAAAAAATTTCTTTCACGTCGGTTATTTTATAACCGACGTGGTAAATAAATCGGGAGGGGTTTATCACGTCGGGTTTTTCTAGAACCGACGTGATAAACCGTTCCCGGGGATTTTATCACGTCGGTTCTTAATATAACCGACGTGCTAAAAGGCCTGGGAATCGATTTACCACGTCGGTTATTGGATAACCGACGTGCTAAAACGTTTCCCAGGCCTTTTTATCACGTCGGTTTCCTAAATAACCGACGTGATAAAAGGCCAGGGGAAGGGTTTATCACGTCGGTTATGACATAACCGACGTGATAAACGATATCCCAGGCATTTTATCACGTCGGTTTAGGGAATAACCGATGTGATAAAGCCCCACGCGCATATTTATCACGTCGGTTATTATATGAACCGACGTGATAACCACCGTGATGTTAGGGATATTACGTCGGTTTTAAATAACCGACGTAAAAAACGTTATTTATAACGTCGTCCGTATTAACGTCGCCTAAAAACCGACGTAAATAATAAAAAATAACCGACGTAAAAAACGTTTTCTGCACTAGTGATATCATTCTACTTAAAATATATACTTTTCAACTAAATACATTGATGTATAAAACATTTGTTTTTTAGCCTATCCATAACTTACAAAAGGTTTTATTAAGAAAAGTTTCAATTATAACTCGATTTATATTACAATGAGTAGTACTGATAGCTTTTTCCCAAAAATGTTTTTCAATTTAGTATTTACTCAATATGGTTCTTCATATATCTACAAAAATTCAATTCTTTTTTTCAAAAACATCATTTTGATGGGGTGTTCTTGGTGAACAAAAGTTATGAGTAACACTATTTTAATATAAAAAGATTCCAAATTAGAATTTACAAATTCTCCACCATGATCAAATCAGATAGATATCAGTGGTAGGCTATTGTAATTTTTATCTTTAGAAATACAAGTTTTAAAGAGGCAAAAGGATTCTAATTTTTTCATGAGAAAATATACGCATGTAAATCTAGTATAATAATCAGCTAAGAAAAATACATAGTACATGCCTCCAATACATTCAGTTTGGGTTGGACCAAAAAGATCCATATGCAATAACGTTAATGCATCGGTTGTATTGACTTCAATAATTGATTTAATGCCTGACATATGTTGTTTTATATATTTACAAGGATGACAAATTTTAGAAATATCAAACCTAATCTTAGGTAGATCTTTAACTAGTGATTTCATTTAGAGTTTATAAAAATTTATAAAATTACTGTGTCGTAGTCCTCTATGCCAAAAAAAGATTGGTCTTCTATTTCACTTATACAAGGTAATTCAGGGCTTCTACGGTCTTCTATGTTCAAATGGTAAACATTATGATTCCCTTGGGCATATAAAATTAATTCATCCTTGGTATTGTTAACTAAACATTTATCATTCCTAATATTCACAAAGAAAAATTTCATCACATAATTGATATATGATAATGAGGTTTTTCATAAGACCATAAAAAACAAAACATTTGGAATTAATATTTTTCAAAGGAAAACGATATTACATATATGAACAATATTTCCTTTATCATTGTCTCTGAATTCAAGCTTTCCTCCTGTGGTTTTGACACTTTTTTCAATGAAGAATATGTTTCCAGACTTGTTCCTAGAACATCCACTATGCATGTTCGATGTATTGTTATTGTTCCATGTTTTCCATTCTTGAAACAAAGACAAGAAAGCGTCTGGAATCCAAATATACATGAATCTATAAATATTAGGAAGAAAAATTTGTCAAATCCACATTTTTTTTTGAAAATTATGATTTATGAAATCATAAATATTTGGTTTTATTAAAAGAGTAGTTTCTTTTCCAATGTCCACCACATTGGAATTTGGTGGAAAATGAAACAATTTGGGGGAAAAATAGTTATTATTCAAAACCAGTTATGAATGAGTAAAATCAATTCCAGAACTATTTCTTAATGGAAGAATTTGACAATACATTTTATCAAACTCTTTCTATTTTGTGGTGAAATTTGATAAAATTTTCTTAGGGGAATAAATTTTAGATTTTACTCTAAGGGATAAATTCCAATCCTTGTGTTTATTAGTTTGAGAATATAGTTTTTATTCTAAAATAGTTTTCTAAGAAATCATATTAATCATACTCTTTAGAATGTTTATTCTTTCCAGAATTCACTTTCTCATGGTTTTTAGAAAAACATTCAATCTCATTATTTTTAGAGTCAATAAATCTAGAGATATCTGATATTTATCATGTAAAAATATAAATCCTAAAATTTTATTCTTAATGTTTCTGAGAAACTATAAAATTTGAATTTTCTAAGAGTTTAGAATATATAGAAACTTTATTATATGAAGTTGATGAATTTTCATTCTCTGAGGAGGATGTTTTTTCATTATATGAATATTCTTTATTAGGATAATTGTTACCCAAGACATATCATTAAGTGATTCATATCTGTGTACCTATTCCATTATTCAATGATAAGATGATTAGGCAAAAAAACAATATTATTCTGATTTTAGGTATCAGAATGAGAATAATAACCAGAAGAATCACCTCCACTAGCAATCAATGAGTCATTAACCTTGAATACTTTAATTTCCTTTGTCTTCCAGTTTTTCCACTTATTCTTCTCATAATATCTTTCCTTGCAATCATTGTTTTAACATCGGACAGTTAGTTCGAATGTCTCTTGCTGTTTTACATTCAAATCTTGTGAATTTAAAATCTTTCATATACTTGTTACATTTTAAGGTATTATTATATCCATATTTTAAATCCATATTTCCAACAAAATTTATTCATTCTCCTACCAAGATTTGTATGATTATTATATAACTACCCAATAACAGTAGAATATGATATGACATTGATTTTCCTCTTTCATGGCTTAGTTTTCATTAGATATTGAGACTTGTTATGATTTTATATTGTAGTAAATGCTAATCAACCATTATATTTTATCAATTTCTATACATCTCTCTTAGGTCTATGATCATATTGTAATAGAGTTTCGATGATATCATCAAGATTAAGATTAGTAATCTTTCTAGATTCATCAACTCCAGTCTTTTTTGATTCCCATTTATTTGGCATGATATCTATGATCTTCTCAACGAAAACATCATCTTTGAAATTTTTCTATCCCATAGCTTGAAGACAATTGGATATTGTCCTAAATCAATGTAGAACCTTAACCAATAGTTCACCATAAGGAAATTCAAAAGTGTGATAGTCATCTCTTAGCATAACTATTCTTTTTTAACAACTTTGTATGTACCAAAATGTTTAATTTATAATTTAATCCATATTCTAGTTGTGGATTCACATAAAAAGATTTGATTGTAAATATTCTGGGACATAGAAAACAATAATGTATTGAATACAATATAGTTTATCTGATATTAAAGTTTTTTCTTTCGTAGTAAATGTTCTAACTTCTTTATTGGGGATCATATATTCACCAGTGATAATGAAAAAGTTATCTACACCTGTATTTATTATAAATGTCTTAATTAAATCTCCCCAATATTCAAAATCACTTCCATTAATAATATATGTTCTTATAGGGTTAAAATTATTGATTGAAATAAAATTCATTATGACTGCCATCATGAAGTGAAAAATCATTTTCCCTCAAATACAAGATATTGTATTTAAAATGAAAACAAAAATCATGAGAATATACAATGAAGTGGAAAACCCGCTCTGATACCAATTGTCGGATCGAAATGAATATGAGACGGGACAAACACAAGAGGGGGTGAATTTTATACTATAACGTTCTATTAAAACCATTACGGAAGTTTCTTAGTCTACTATAACATAAACAAAAACTATTCACAAAGGCACTTATAAAATAAATGATCAGATTGAAAATCTGTCAAATGCTATAATATGATTCCAAAGTTTATGAAAACAATTACATTCAGATTGAAAACAAATATCATAGTAAAAAATTGTAAATGATTCTTCCATATAGATTATAGAATCAATACAAAATGTGTATGTTGTAATTAAAACAATAATAAAATAATAAAAATAGGAAGAATAAATAAAATATTCACTTTCTATTATAATATGTAGTAGAAAAGTAAAAGGGATTATAGTCATTTTATCCCAAATAGTAGGGTGTAACATCACCTTGGATAATAGGTATGTCTCACCAATACTGTTAAGCCCTTAATATGATGATCGGAATGCCCATATTACTATCTGTGCAAGACATCAATTTTATAGGTAATCAGAAACTCTATCATTCAAACACATGAAAGCCCTTGATATGATGATTGGTTACACTGTCTTCTTATCCCCAACATCCCTCAATTGGAATAACCAGATCAGATGCACACAAAAATAAAGAACTTATTAAAAAACTAAGACCAAAATGTTCATGTTTTGAAATTTCAATGCTTTCAAATGAAGTAGAGAGAAGTCACACAATCTCTCTCTAGAACATGGAAGAAGAAGTTGTTTTTATGAAATTCACATCTCTCTTTAAAATGACTTTCTATTTATAGGCCTCATGTTCCAAAATTTGCAGTTTCTCTAATGGTCATGTTTCGTTAAAAAAATCATAGGTACTTGGAAACCAAATATTAAAACAGTCATATTGAAATAGAAATAAAGACATTGTTTTGATTCGTTTATAAGTAACTCCACGACATTGTTTTTGTTAAAACATATTGTATAAGAAAATGATAACATGAGAATGATTGTTATAGAATGTGTGCATTGATGAATGAATAAAAGAATGTATTTGATCAAAGTAAAACATGTTTATGCAATGTATTGATCTGATGTAAATCATGAATTAGGCACAATGTGAATACGATTAACATTGTCAGTATAATAAATAATGTATGTATGATAGAAACAAATATTATGATAGATAGAGTCAGTATGGTAGATATGTTTATTATGATACATAGAGTCAGTATGATATACAGAGTCCATATGATAGACAGAGTTAGTATTATAGACATAGTTATCATGATAGACAGAGTTATTACATACAAAGTATGTCCTTCATTTGAGAAATGAGTACAAAGAAATTTTTGTTTTCAAAAACATGACATAAATGTCAAAATAAGTATTTTGAATTATCATGCGATATTTTAATGTGTTTAGATATTTTCCTTATAAAATAATAAAAAACAATCTTATTTGGATAATATCATAAAAAAATCATGGAAGGGATTTGTGTTTTAATTTAGTTGTTTTATATTTTCCTAAACATAAGTTTAGAAAATAATAACAAACTCCACTCTCATTTCTAGTATAAACAAATGAATCAATCAAAATAATATTCATAAAAAGTTCTTTCATCACACAATAATTATTACATAATATCACTTGATATATCTCAAGGTGCACCTATGATTTCATAATGACCATCCAATTCTTTTTAAAAAACCATTCCAATGTAATAGCTCCTCTCCTCCTATTTATCCATCAACATCATTATTTTATACCTTTTAATATTCAATTTATAATTTTGGGATATGGTTTTACACATCCATTATAATTTCCTCTTGATTTAAAAATTATGGAGAACCCATTTATCTCTCATCCAAAAAAAATTATGAATCATTAACTATTGTCATCACGCTATTGAAAGTTCAATGATGTTTTCTTAAATGAAAGTGATATGATTTTTTGTACGAATTCACACTATAGGATATCGACCTATATATACCTATACATACATTATTGGGGTATTATATGTTTTAACACACAATCCTCAATCCTAGGGTTGTTATAGATGAAATTCCTTTTTTGCTATGTGATCTTAGTGTAACACTTTTTAATAACATGACCAGATAATGATGGGCTTGACTAGATGGAACTCCAATACATTGGGAAATGTTTTATTCTTTGTAGGGACCATGTTGAATACATGGGGGGTTATCCGATGAACATTATATTAGAATGTATTTGTGTTTTACCATGATTTCTGCTTATAATAATATTTGTAATATTGTTACCACATTCTATTATTGCCTCTATTCAGTCATGTTATATCATGAATCATTATTCATGATTATGATTATAACCTATTATGTTACATTGTTATGCCACTTGAATTCTATCTATTTCATTGCCATAGTCCATATTTTTATTATTCCTATATTTGGATTTATTCTTAGCTAAATTCTTATAAATGTCCCTAGGTTATCTTTAGTAATTTTAGTAGAGCAGTTAAAATTTAATGACATGTTAAGGATGTTTTCATTAAATTAGTTATATCCCAGTTATATAATATTACTTTATGTACCTAATCTCTAAAAAATTTGGAATATTGATCCTTTTTGTTGTATTTGGTGTAAATTATGTAATAACTAATGAAATAATGTTTATTAATGATATGTTTTATCATAAGTTATACGATATAACACTTCAGACCTTCTCATCCATTAAATTATAGTTTATAAATGTATTATATATGATATATGTTATTTGTTTAGTGGAATATAGTATTTGTTTAGTGTTTCAGAATTATAATGGGAAATATGGCTAGTAAAGTGGAATTCCATGGCGTTTTGGTGAGAATGATTTTTTATGTCGTCTTCCTGTGCCCAATTAGTGGCGTTGAAATTCCCTTAGGAGTATATGGTTCTAGAAATGGATCTATAATGGAGGGAATATACTCAATGGGTAGATGAAGATCACCACACATCATCCGTAGGCATTGTGAGAAAACAAATTCTAGATTGTAGCTACAATAATGTTTGGCATAACCATTTTAGAAGTGGAGTGAACCAACACATCTTGGAACATGTTGTGAGAATCACCATAATGGCTATCAAATATAATTTTTTAACACAACCTATATAGTTAATATAATGTGGTGGATTCATATGTCACATTGACCTAACCCCTTATTAGAATTTAGAATATTCTAAACAATGTTGTGGATTTCAATGATCATAAAAATAAAGGACTTGGACTAGATTGATTTTATTCTGATATTGTCCCTTAAACCACAAATAGATTTCTTTTCATATTTATCCCTATATAGTCAAATTTTTTATTTTGAACCCCATTTATCATTATATGATGTTTTATGAATGAAGGTGAGATCATATATCCCCCATTCCCATTTAAACATTACACACCATTCTCTTCTATCTTGGAGTTCAAATAATGATTTTTTAAATTGAATGAGATATCAGTTGGTTATCCATCGCATACACCCCAATGATGTAAAAAATAATGTAAATGTAACAGTTAGAACATATAGAGTAATGATATTACACAAGAATATTAACAAATGAAAATAATAAAAACACTTTCCGGACAACATATAGAATAAATAGAAAGGTTTACATCAAATACTTAAGCCCAACCATTTTTTCTATCTGGATCAACCATGAAACATTAATACATCTTCATGAAAATAAAATCTTAATTATAAATAAATTAATATTCGATCATGAGATAAAACCCACTCTCAACTTGAAAATTTTATAGCCAAAATGGAAGAAAATAACATAGAAAGGAACAAGCTAGAATGTAGTTAGAAAGTGTCAACCTCAAATTGATGGTTCTCAATTTTGAGTTGGTGCTAGGTTTCATAGCATTCACAATTAAATAATATCCAATGAAGTAATTTCCACAACTAGAACTCATTTCCCATTGAGATGGATTCTACAACCTAAAAGTTTTATGTTAAGGTTCAATAACATTTATAAGATGAAAAATAATCCTTTCAAACTATTTTAATTTGGAGCCTAATATGAAAGAACTCCATATTATTTTTGTTTGGAACCATGATATTTTCAGCATAATAGTACAAACTATAAATAGTTAAACCCATACTAGTGAAATATTAAAATCATTAAGAATGTCCATAAAATTTTTCCCTCATCCAATATTAATCCTGACCTATAAAAAACTTCTTAAATACATCAAAATGAGAATAATCATCTTCAAAAACAAAAAAAATAAGCAAATATGATTCTTATCAACATAGATACCATAAAATACATGCATCGAACCATACCATTTATGTTTAATGTACAAATGTTTATAGGATTAGTATAGAATCTACATAGAAACTAAAGGAACAGTAGAAGTTTCATCAATCATCTATAAAATAGTCCATAAAGGATATCTCCACATTCATACGATAAAAATATAAATGGAAAGGATATTTATATCCTTTTATTTTATTTTAATTTAATGTTAGGATTTTATTTAAATTCATTATTTTAGAAAGCATTTACTATTTTAAATGAAGATAAATTTCTGTAGGTACATTATCATCCTCTTATTTTTGTAAAAAGACTGCACATTGTTCCACCGTCGAAATGAACATTTTATACCCAATATATATAGTGAACCTATATAAACCATTAAAATAAGTGAATTATATTCATAAAAAATTTTAACTTTCAATGCATCAGTAACTCTTGCATTAAAAGAAGGTACTGCACTAATTTTTTTAGTGGAATCTATTTTTTTGTTTCCTAGAGGAATTCAAGGGTCTAATTCAAATATTTCCTTATATATTATAATATTTCAATGTTTTTTTGTCTTATAGGGGGTTTTATGTTGTTAATATAAAAGTAATTCATATTATTGTTGGATCTCATAGAGCATGTATTCAAATACACCTCTTCCATATGAAATTATTGATCAATGCAAATATGTAGACTCTTTGGAATCATAATGGGTACTTTTATCAAAATCTTCTTTGAAGCCTTCTAGATATTTATTGAAATCATCATAAAACCCTACTTGAATTGTGGAATAATCATTGAAACCTAGAACACTATGAAATTCCATAACAAAATATAAATGATTATTGGCCTCAGTTGTGTGACTCATTAGTTGTCTATTTTGGATATTGTTCACAATTAATATGTTGTCCTCATCGATGTATTCTACAAATGTGTCGTCCCACTTATATTTTCATGATCCCTAGAAGGAATATGAGTATAATAATCATTATTAATATTTAGTAATATCTATTTTATTTTTAGTTTCAACCAATGTAATTTATTAAGCCATCTCTTTAACCTCCCAATCACCACAGTCTTTCAAGAAATGTCTAATCATGTTGAAGTTCCCGCAATAAATAAAAAATATTTTTGTATGTCAATTTTAATAAGAATTTATAATTTCCATTTGGAACCCAAAATTTAGATGGAAGACCTTTTAGAATAGAAACATCAATAAAAAACATACCATATAAATTTATTTTTCGGATCTTTCTATCATAGTAATATAAGAGGGGATTTCCAGTGATGACAGAAATCAAAAATAGGGATTCATTTTAATACAATTGAAGCGGTTGTCTAGGTAATCCAATCTAGATAAGAACCATTGTGGATTGAGAGAAAAGATCAAATTATGGTGTCCATTAATGAAATTTCATAGAAAACCCTTGAATAACCCATAAAACGCCTCACCCAAATTCAATAACACTAATATTTTGAGGTGGGAAAAATGATTTTAGAAGAATATAATATATCTATATGGAATAATAAAAACCAATTTCTTCAGGTTATTTTTTCAAGATATTAAATGACAACCAATATTTTTTGAATTTTTTGTTGAGCATAAAAAGTAGATCCGAAGAATGAATTTTTACCTCATTTGATAATAATTATATCGATGGATGCCCTATTTTATGAGAGTTCATTAGATCAATTCATGAATGGAAATCAATGATAACCACCTCTCTAGGATCCATCAACATGAGTGATCTTCTTAAAAAAACCTTATTTAATGAGATATATTCTTCATTTGGGTTTCTCAATATATCTCATGTGGGCGGTCTTACTGTCCATGGCTCTAGAGAAATCCTTATGTCAACACTATTGACATCATTATTACATTAATGTTTTTATCACCTCCATTGTGAGTATTTTTATGGTGGTTTTACATTATTAGGAATCTGAAAATGAATAAAATAATATACCTAGATGGTTGTCCTTGGTTTTATGCATTATTCATAAATCATAAATTGGGGTACAGAATCCTTTGTCTATATTCTATTAGATAGTTATTTGGGAGAATTGTGATTCTGTTTTCCATTATAGAGGTATCATGCACTATTTAATTGAATATAATTAAACGGTTTAATTTATATTGAAGGGGAAGTGGTGAAATCAACTGAAGATACATGTTCTTGTGTTTTTTGTTTTATTATTTAACTTTCTAGTTAATATTTTCACGGATTTGGATTATGATTAATTTTTTTGGAATTGTTAAACAATATATTTATTGTTGATTAATCCCACCAAAAATTAAAATTTATTTTAACTAATATCATGATTAAAATTTAGTTGCACATGTTAAATTTTTATCATTGAAAAATTTCTTTTATATATTGAATTAAAAAAGGTGAAATACACTGGCCTAATAAGATATAAGATAATGAATTTCATTTTTTCTTTGATGTGTTATGAAATGATTTTGTTTTGAGGGGGAAATGATGTGTGGTAATTTTGATGAGTAGTGTCATTTTTGTGATGTCGTGTACTTGAGAAGAGACGTGGGTGTGGCATGTGGCGGTTGAATAACGGTTCTTGTATACATTTAGGATATGTTATATTATATTTTTATGTGTTAAATTATTATTAGTTATGGAATTTATTTTAAATGATGATATATATATGTTATTAGTTGGAATGTATAATATATCTTTATTTAAAATTATTTGTCTGGTTATAGTATTTAAATGTTCAAAATTAATGAATTCAAATGTAAAATGTTATTTATTGACAAATATAAGATTGAAATAATTTTAAATAATAAATTAAAGGTGGTAAATGGTTTGGGTTATTATTGTGTTTTATTGTTCACCTAGTTATGGAAGTGAAATTAGTATTAGTTTTGAGGCCTTATGGTAAAATAGTAAGAGGTCACAATGCTATTTTTAGTGAACCAAAGATTGTGATTTTATGTACGACTATTATATTTTATATTAACATTTAATTTTTATAGGCACCTGACCAATGTCAAACAGTAGGTGTTGAGAATTTTTTTTGGGATGTCTTCCCAACATAAAATGTGGTGAGGATGGTCAGCTAACAACCCATCATCCCAAATATTTATTAAAATAAATATTTTTATTCATCTTATTTTGTTAATATACATAAATAGTGCACTTGTAGTTTATTTTTATGTGGCTGGGGAGGTGGATTATATAGGGGATCATAGATGGTATGAGAAGGGTAAAAGTTTTATGTTCTTTATGTTCATGAAAACACAATATTCATGTTATGGTAGTGGAAATGAGAGGATGTGAATGAAAATGTGTCTCCAAATGAGATGTGATGTCCAAAATAATATGTGGTTCTTCACATGATTTAGTTTTTTTTCCTTCATAAAGGATTATCTATAATAGATATGAGATTTCCAGGATGTTTAATGGATTTGTGTAAGAGAGGAAAACATTGGAATGTTGTGTGGGTTACAAATTTAATTATATGATTCTTACTATGTTACTTTACATGGATGTGTTATATTATGATAACGACTAATTTTGGATGGTATTTATTAGTTAACCTTCTAGGGTAGACTTTTTTTTTCTGAGTTTACTCATGTGGTATTAGTAATCACTTTTCAAATGAGCTTGATATATTAGGGAAATTATTCTATATTATATTTTGTGGGTTATTCATTCCATTTGATATATTTGGATACTATCAGGGATATTTTCCATCCTAAGTCATATTTATGGTAGTAAACATGGGTCATTATCTTTGTACCTTCATTTATGGCATATATGGGGTACCATTGGAGAGAGGTGGTCGTCATAATAAAAATTATTGTCTCTAAGGATATTTTCAAATATGCTATCAGTTCCCAATACATTGGCGGTACATAAAATACCCATCCAACCATGGATTATAATGTTAACTCCCATACATATATTATAATTTTAAAACCTATCCCTGTATTAAAATGGAACACCCAACCACATTATCATAACACATTATATTTATATCACAATTCCATGAAAAGAATTTTAATTAGTCCAATGCATAACATGGGGAATGAAAAGATGGATTATAATTATTTCATCATTAGAATCATAATAATATCAAATAAGGAATAAATATTTTTACACAATATCAAATCACAAATTAGTCATATGAATCATCAAAGAGTGTATTAATAGAAAAATATACTATTTAATATTACTTGATCATTTCTGGTGAAAAATACCCTTTTTATTTTGAATATACTTATGTAAAATATGAAAAATTTAAAATTTTAATTGGTAATATATTAATTAATAATAATCATGGATAATTAGAAAATGATTCATGATTTTTCTAAGGAAACTAAGTATATTTTTAATAAGATTATATACCAGACTAGAAAAGATATTTTTCCATAAAAAAATCATTTTGAAATTTAGGTTAATAATGAGAGGAAAATAAATAATAAACAATGTTATATAAATAAATAAAAATAAAAGAATAAAATAAAATTGATTTGAGAGATATAATTTATATAATATTTAAATAATAAATTGGGCATAAACAACCATGGAGAAAATTTATATTATAATATAAAACCCATACCTCGGGTCTATTAGGTTAGTTAGAACACTAACATCATATATAAAAACGTTTTTTGTATAAAAGGTTTAATATAGTTCTATATTCCTAAAATTAATAATATTAATTTTCTAAATATTACATATTTTATATCACTCAATTAAAATTATTCATTATCATCATCATTTTGGGTATTAAATTATTCATTTTTTCAGGTATATTTCGGTTCAATAGTTTTGACTATTTCACATTTAATATAGTTTATTGATTTATTGAAACATATTGATGATATAAATATCATATATAATAACTTTTTAAATATATATAACCATTCATAATATTCAGTGATGGAAGATAAATTATATCACATTGAATAGAACGTATTCTATATATACTCATATAATAGGTCTGCACTTTTTCAGTGGATGTAACGAATGAAAGGAAAATGTTACATCCTATTTTAGGTTTATTATTATGTCATTATATCATATAATTTCACTAAATATATAATTTTTATCATCTATGTAAATCATAAATTTTAAAAAAATCACTTCCCTCTTTGAGGTGGTAGTCCACATGTATGATTGAAAGACATTACTGTTTACCAGGGGATCATAAAATATGGATTTTTAAATTATATTATAATTTAATAAGAACAAAAATATATTAAATATAATATATACAAATTTAAACCATCATAAAACCATCCATTAAATATTATCATAGATAATTTATTGTATCATCATGAAAAGTCGCAATACGCACATACGCTCATGTGATAATTTTGTCTCCATTAGATTGAGGATTTGTGGTAAATGGGTTTTCAACAATTATAATAACTCATAAGTATATTGAAGATTATAGATTAAACATTTTTAAAAAATAAATCATTTTATAGGGTGTAAAATTTTTATTTAATTGAATCATCTTTATTATGATTTTATATTTTTTGAGATACCTTCATTAGATTACACCATTGGCCTTGAACAATCAGTCAAATTAGAAGAAATAAATCTCTACGATGAATAAAAATAATATATGAAGTTATTTAATAATTATTATAATATCTATATGAATCAAATGGTGTTAATATTATACTATAAGTGGATTCCTTTTATTTTCTAGGGGAGTGACTTGCATTAAAATTCATAAAGGATTCCAATGATATAAGATCACTAACACATGAATGTGGATCCACATGGATATATATTAGAATTTAGTATAATATCAAGTATATATATATTTATCCAATAAAACTTATATAGGATTGTTGGTAATTCCTATCATTAAATCTTGGTTTAACAACCCGTTAAATTGTTTAATCCTTAACATTGGAAATAATATTTTAATGATATCACATTTCACTTAGAAAAAAATTATTAACCTAATAAAATTATAATTATTTTGTTAATTAATAATGTGGAATCCATTTTACCAGATTAACTTTATATAGGTTTTATAATTTTATTTTTTATTATCATGCAAACTACAATAAATATTCATTTTATAATAAATGAATATTTAATCATAAAACCTAATTTACTTCCCTTTTATGACATATAAAAACTATAAAGGCAATGTAAATGTTTTAAAATAAAATAATTTTTTTTTTAAATTTTACTAAAAATATTAATTTTTAATTTAATTTATTAATATAAAAACACATTGAACACAAAAAATAGTTTTAGGGAAAATTGTGTTTTTTCCCAAAAAAGAACTGAATGAAAAATATATAATGATTATTTTTTTAATATATTATATTATTTATAATTAAAGGATAATTTTACTATTTAATTTCTAATTCATAATATAATTTTTCTTATACAATAAAATAAATATTTCGTTTCTTAATAAGTATTATTAACACTATTCACTAAAAAATAACTTTTTCTAAAAAATCATAATTTCACCAAGAGGTAATATTTAAATTTTAGATTCAAATATGATTTTAATTTAATGAAAGTAATTTCGTATAAATGTTATAAATTATAATAATGGGTGTTATGTTAATATGTATAATTTTTTTTGAAGATAATATATTTTTGATCCATAACATTACTTTACATAAAATAAAATACATAATTATTATGGAATAAAAAATATATTTTATCTATTTAATAAAAATAAATAAATGTTTATTAATAAGGTTTTTTTATTTATACATTCTAATTTAATGTCTATATTATAATGGTTTACTCTATCATGGTTCATATAAACATCGAGATTCATGTAATGAAAGTAATCTGATACCCTAATTTTATTTATATAGAAATACTAAAAAGAATTTATGGTGTTAAAACTATAAATTAATATCATTAAGAAAATTATGAATTAAAATAATCAAAAAACACACTATTTTTTTAGGATCACATTTTAACCCTTGAACTAATAGTGGTTTTATTGGTTTTTGTTGAGGATTATCATTGAAACCATTATATATATACCCCTGGAGAATGTATGGATTACATGAATGTTATTTTAGGTATGGAAAATTTGATTTCATACTATTAAAATAGATATAGGATACAAAAAGATTTTATTTATCATTTTATAAGTCTAAATGAAGGTGTTATCTGCACTATCTAATAATTTTTTTGTACATTCATTATTCTAGTACATGGGTTTTACCTTCATGTATAATTTGGTGTTATAACATATATGTTCATATTTGATATGACATTGTGATATATATATAATGTTTTAAATTTTTTTTATTAAATAATACCTTCATTAACAATTATATTAATATATCCCATTACATGTTATACCGCTCGCAGTGTAATTTCATTACACCCTCTATGCTAGTATATGTACTCTAGGGATTAGGTAGAATACTTCATTCAGTGTTTGAATTTTCCATGAAAACACAATCATCCATTGAGGGAGAGTTACCTAATGGTATCTAATTAAATCATTTTTATATTATTCTATATGGGTTTTCTATGGTATATGGAATGTTTATTGTTGGGGATTATTGTGGTATACAGATACCATATTGGATTTTAATATAATTATATACATATCTACGCACATGTGTTTTTAAAATTTTTGTGATTATTAGATTAATAAATTGAATAATCTATAATATAATAATTGTTTTCTATATTTTTTTATAATTTTTGTAATTAACATGAATTTTTATGTATTTTAAATGTTGTTAATTTGTTTTGTATAATTGATTTCATTATGTTCTTCTATAGAGAAGGTTTCATGATTCGTTAAACTAATTTGATAATGTGTGTTTTGAATTATTTTATTTCTATATGAATCCTAATATAAAACTTTTATGATAATCAAGGAAATATGATTGATTTCAAAAGTTTTGATAAATAAAATACAGATTCCATTGATTACATTTTCCTATTAAGTTTTATCCAAATACCTCTGTGGAGAAGACAATCATAGAGGATTTTTTAAATTTAATCTGGAATATATAAGTTATAATACCTCAAAAAGTGATGGTTTTGTCTGACATGTTAGATATTTTTTGGGGAATTGTCCTACCATCAATAGAGTTGATGACATGCTAAATAGATCTAGAGAGAGTTTAAAGAGAATATAACACATCTTTAAGTTGATTGATCATATAGTGTGTAAGAATATGATTCTAGATTCATTCATGATTATGAAACAAACATGGTGTATGTGTGAATCTTTGTCTAGAATAAGAGGGAGAATTATTTTCTGTATGATGAATTTCACGTGAACTACATCAAGAAATTTAATCATTAAGAATGTAGACTTATAAGGGAATGTTTTTATAGATATAATACATGAGTGAATTTCTATAATAAATTATTTGTCAATCTTCATTGATTTTATTCATTTTTATAAAACCGAAAAAAAGATATAATATTTCTGAGGACCAATTTTTACTATTCGATGAGATTAGATATCTAATTGTAGGTGTGTCACTTTTTTAAAATAAATTTTTATAAATTGTAAACATTGAGATCAAGAATAAATAAGATCTTAATTTTTTAAATAATATATTTGGGGGTTTATTGATGCCACTGTATTAGGAATAATAAAGGATATGATTATCAAAGGGAATGAAATATTTCAATTTATTAGATGAAGATCATATCATCTCCTCTATCAAGAGGCATGGTTTTTTGGGTTTTATTTGTTTTGTAAATAGTTCATTACTAGATTATTTTTTTCAAGTTAACATACTGTTTCACTATTATGTGGAATCTTGAAAAATATTTTAGGGGTTTTCCGAAAGTGGTAACCGGTGGAGTGATGGTGAAAATTTATATTTCTTGCAGAAATCAAAATAAATTACTAGTGAACCATAATAGGGAATAATATACATGTTTTCATGTAGATCTAGAAAAAGTAGTTTTTGGGGTTATTAGGTACATATTTAATGATTGGTTTCTATATTATTGTGCCAAGAATCCTTGGAAGAGGCGATATGTATTGGTTTTTGTTATCTAACTGTAGTTGAGTATGAAATAGTGTATATTTTTGATGGGTTCTTCCATGGATTGATGTATGATGTTAGTTACATTAATTCTAGATAGAATTATACTGATTATGGATATATTTTTTCATTTCATTTAAATTATACGAATATTAAATAATAGTATTTTATTGATCTATTATTTGATATGTTTATATAAATACCACATTGGGATGAATGTCTGATCCTATCATGATATTTTTATCTAATTTTATTAATATTTGTGGTTTTATTCCTTCCCTTAATAGAATCATATTAGTGATGATGCGATTTATATTGATTTTAGGTATTGACTACTTATAAAAGGTTCAATGAATATTAATTTCCTATAGAGATATCAGACATTTTATGCATCCTATGAGGAACCTTATGTTTTCATGGAGGAATTATATTTTAAGGAAATTAGTTATTTCATTATATAAAATAGGATAGGTTGATAAAATATCATGCAGAGGATATGCATCACATGTCTACAAAGGTAATATCGAGTGTTGTTATTCCATGACATCTTCATAAATGTAATTGTGTGTTACCATTGGATTTTATGGGGTTTTGCCTTTTAGGTAATTGATGTTATTATTGACTTCATATATATCATTATGTCTATTTCACTACCAATTTATCACAAACTAGTATCTGATATCAAATATGTAATGAGATGTTAGAAAATAATTTTTCTAATAGATTAATTTGGTAGAGTGTATCTATATATTGTAATATAATATTTTCTCTAAGAAGGTGGATAACTGTTTCTCATTTTCTATTTATTATCATAGGATTAATCACACCATGATAATTTATATGTATACATTACATAGAATCGATAGTTTTTTACATGAATTGAGAGTATCTAGATAGTATTTCATTATTTCGCTCTAGTAATATTGTAAATATATAAGGGAAAATGTGAAGTATATTGATAAGAGTGAATTTTTAAATTGGAACTATCATTTTCAATTCATTCATATGTTGTTCAAGGTGAAAATTAGAATGTTTTGCTAACACATAGATAAAGTATTTATTAAATATTTATTATGACTATTTTTTGAATTTATTTAATGACTATATATTGATATAATCATAAACCTAATAGAATATTTTGAATATCACTGTATATTTGTTAAGGGATCCTCATTTATATAAAAAAAGTTTCATGTTCATATTCAAAATTCTATAAGTAATGATAAAAGGGATGTTTCTTAAAGATAATCGATATTAGTGGATAAAGTGAAGGAGTTTAGAAAACATATTGTAATATTATAATGAATGTTTTTGATATTAATATTTTCAGAGGCCTTATAGTTTACTATTTATAAATATAGTTCTACTTCTATTTCCTATATTCTCTTGCAATGGAATTGACCTGAAATATAGCGGAGTTTTTTCTTGATGATTGATATGAGGTTGAGATTCAATATTTAAATATGTATTTTAGATAACCCCTATTCTAACCATACCATTACTGGGGAAGTCATATGAGGTTGATTTTAATGGTAATATTTTGGAACTAGGAATTTTATTGATGTTGGAGGTTCATGTAGTAATGCATTATTCTAAATATGTGAATCCACAAGATTGTAAATATCATACTCATGAACTAAATTTAGTTAGGATAATTTATTCTATGAAGAATTGAAATATTATTTTCATTAAATGTGATGTTAACTACATTTACTAAATCAAAAGTATTATAGAATGTATTTTTTCCAAGTGATTTGGAACTACTATATAGGGAAATTAAATTTTAATTTGGTGTTCATGAAGAAGTCTCATGTGGACAATGAATGGGAATAAAAAGAAGAGTAGATGCAGTAGACTCTCTTCATAGAGTTCATCTTAATTACATTATTTTCACATTAATATGAAAATATAGATTTTATATTATTTTATTAATCCTTTATACATAATATGTAATATTAATGTGTGGGTGTAAGTACAGTTATGGTTTGTATTTTTTTCATAGAAATAATAATGTATTTAAATATAATGGGTATTATATTCTCATATGGGATCCTTGTAGAAATTATTCACTCAATTAAAATGTTTGGTGTTATGTTTTTATATATCAATTGAAAATGGCAATGATACATTATAATATTTACCAATCTTGATACAATCATTTATTAACAATAATATACCATTGATTTAATTATTATTTGGGAGGCCTAGTAAGATGAAATATATTTGTACTATTTTGTGGTGGTTCTACTATCAACAGGTGATGGTTATCATGGATGAAGATAATATGTTTTTAATAAATGTAACTCTTCTGAAATATATTAGTGATAATGCTGCTACTAGTTTTGATAATTGTTTTATATGATTTTATAGTGGTAAATATATATTTTGGGTAATTATTGATTGGTAGAGAATAGATGATAAATTTATTTTAATTATAGAGACTTCTACTATCAATAATCATAGTAAGATATATATTTTTCTAGATTTTGATGGTTTATAGTAAGGAAACAATATTTTTTATGATTATGATGTGAGATTCACTTATTTGGTTTATAAAGGATAAAAAATTTCTCATGTACTAAAGTGAAATAGGGAATTACATATCATCCATATAAATATGGATACATTATGCATCATATTTATATTCATAATGATAAATTTATACCAATATAAATATTTTTTAGGTGAGTGTTGAAATATTTTGTATTTGGAACATTTAGTTTATAATAAAATTTACAATGATCTATTTTATAGAACAATTTAAAGGATTATATAGATGTCATTTCTTGTTTTGATTGTGTTATATGGAATATATTGAAGAATTAATCATGGGTCCTTGATGTAATAGACCTCTAGAAATGTATGGATGACCAAAAATAGGGTGTCTATCTTCTATGAAAGTGGAAGGACAATGAATATTAAGAATCTTCCTTTTGTCCTTGATTCAATAGACCAATTCTTTAGTTGAGTCTCACCATTATTGGTAAGTAATAGAATATAAAAGAATTATATATTGGTTCTATGGAGTGTTTGACCTTTTTATATTCTAGATATGGTTACATATTTTGTGTATTCATTTATGTTACCTCTAATATTTAATTCTATTTCTGATGTCTTTCAAATATCACTACAAAAAAAGTATGAACATTAAAATCCAAACATACAATAACTGGATAATTTAAATTTTAAAATGGGTATATTATTTTCTAAAAAGTGGTGTGTATTTTTCACCTTGATGAGTTGTTTTGGTAGGTAATGGTTACAATGCATCAATATGTTACATGTTTTATAATTCATGGGAAATATGATTTTTTATCTATCATGAACATTGTTATTTTTAGAATTGGAATTATCATCATGATTTTATGAGTTGGTATAAGATTGGGTTATGTTTTGGAGGTTATTTATGGCTATAAAGTATCATCGAGAACATAATTGAGCCTAATAATATTGTCACTATGGCTGAGTTACAATGAATTGGTATTGGTGTCTCATCGTGTGGTGATTTGTGAGGTCTATTTAATTATATGGGGTTGATCATAGGTTATTCCATGTATATGGATTATTCCAATACATGAAAGAAGTAATTTATATTATCACTAGTGGGTATAAATCCAAGGTTGTTTTCTATATAGGGTTTTCTCTATGTAATGAATTTTCATTACATGATCACATTTCGAATGAATTTTCAATCCATGAATGATCACCAAATTTTGGATTTAGAAAAATAATATTTATTACATATTAATAACATTTTGCGAATAAGGGTTATATTAAAAGATGAGTACATTAGCATAATATAGATGTAAATATTATATATTTGATTCATGATATTTTTTCCGAGGAAGGAGTTCATGCCATGACCCATAGCCACACTGTGAAAGATATTTCACGGGAATGTGTTACCACAAAGGGAACATAGGCCTTATGTATGGGAAGGAGTATATAGAATGAAAGATATGGAAATATAATACATCATCCAATAGATAATTTATTAGAGGATAGTTCTAGGAATTCATTTAATCATTGTAGAGAGGATATTCCATGAAGTCTTAACATTGAGTGTTCAAATTTATTTTTAGAGGCTAGGTACTATGACATAACTGGAGGGATAATACTATAATACTGATCAACTATGTGGTCGAGTCCTATTCCTTGGTATATTCATGTTTTGAAATATTGGGGTACATCTTATTATGGATTAGTGATGGTTTATTTCATCATGACTATAAAGGGCATGTCATGACCAATATTTGGGATATATTTATATTGGGTGAATATTCCATTTCAGGCATATAAATTTTAATTACTGTTTTGGATTTCTTTATTTTGGGGGATATTGATCAAGGGGTGGTCAATAACTTATTCACCATTCTTCCGCCATTCCCTATTGGATATAGATTGTAAGAGAGGTTTTTGTTTCATGGAATTTAGCCTATATTTATCCTTTAATTATTCCTTTTCATACTCCATTATATCTTAATTATAACTTCTTCCTATATAGGGTTTTAGAGATCTTATTCTACTATAGCATAGTGGAACCTGATGTATTTTTTGGTTCTTTAGTGTTATTCTTATAATGGATACCATAGGATGATGAAGGTAGATGTACCTGTGTGCTTCCACTTATGTTATCCACATACCATACTATTACTATTTTACATAAGGTCTAATTTAATGAAATTAAAAATTAACATTATGTGATATGGCTTTTATAAACTATTAGATCTATGTTCTTCCATGAGTGATATTCATCATGTTGGATGGGGGCTTTCAATAGTTAAACAATTTGGTGTGATATCACTCAATAATTTATGACTATTAATTGTTTATGAAAAGTTGATTTAATATATAAGATGACTATAGATTCCTTAAAAATAATTGGGAGATTATAAATGGAGTTCGGACCAAACTTTTATGGTTTTGGGGTGTTAAATATTTGATAAGCATAGTCAGTGGTGGAAAATACATTCTAAAATTGAATAACATTTAATTATAAATTCTTCCCTAAGAATCTCCCAAATGTTGATTTAAGCATCTGTGTGGAATGTGACAAGATGTTCACAAACATACATCTTCTCATTCATTAATTAAGATCCCATTTTTTACATTCAAATCCAATTCCATAAAATATTTGATATATAAGATGATTTATCTTTCCACTAATTATATTGTATTGATGAAATTTCTTGATTGGTATCTTTTCCCACCCCCTGAGTTTTTATACATGAGATATATCTGGAAGAATTTCTCCAACACAACTCAACAAGACAACTACATGAGGTCATTTATATTCAGTTACATTCTCTCTATGTGTTTATATATAAAATATTTTTTGTGGGAAACAAAACTACCCTAAAAATATGTATAATATAGTCCCTAGTTTTCCAATAATCCCCATTAGTCTATATACAACAAATACTTATAAAAGGGTTCATCCTTCCCATATAACACTTTAAAGAGATAGTTATAAGAAGGCCACTCACTGGCCAGAGTGTTTACATTTGAGATCATACATTCAGGGAATATTCTCTTATATGTGTTATAATTTGATATATTTTTTGGTTGTACAAAAATATACAAGAGTTTATATAAACCTGTTTTGTAATTCTCTAAGGAATCCATCAAAATTAAAATCCACAATGGTCAATATTTTTTTTTATCCATAAACTCAATGATAAACCAGGATGATTTTATTTCACTTATAATATATTTTTATTATTACAATCATATAACACTATAATATAAAAATATAAATATTTATGTTAGAAAAACCATTTGATTTGACATAAATTGTTATACTCATATCCTTCTTTGAAATCCATGGAACATTAGTACTCAAAAATCTTCTTATAGAAAGTATATTTAAGTCATTGGCCATGTTTTGGATAATTATGTTGGAGATGTATGTAGAGTTATGATATTGGACATGGTTTGGACTTGGATATATGTTTTAGTAGTTTCATTTTTTGGTGATGCATATGATCATCCCATAAAAGATCTTGATAATGTCCTCTTTAAACATATAACATTTAGATATTTCTTTTCTTCATATATTAGGGGGTTAAATATTTCAATCATACCTTAGAAATTATTGTATTTATTCTTCTTAGTATCTTGATGACTACTTTTTTTATTATTATTTATCTAATACTACTCAGACATGATTTTAGAGTCTTCACATGGACATACACAATTTTTTTTACTATTCTGTATAAATAGGAGATGTAGAGACCATGTGTCATTATTGTAGTGTGATACAAGATAGGGAAATGTCAATATTGTGTCAGAGTTCAATTTATTCATTTCACTACATTAGAAAATTTTCATCAAAAGTTTTCATAGTTAGACCATGGAATGGATTCTTTTACAAGTGCTCTTATTTTATCCACAAGAAAAACAATTATTTTTTCAATGAATTTCAATTGTTGTTATTATTTTCAATTATCCAATTCAGAATATTATTATTAAAAATAATATTTTATACTTCATTTTTTTTAATTCCATTTTCAAAGGGTGGAAATAGGATTGAATAATTAATTATATTAATAAGATAAGATCTAATTCAATTTACCTTCATGTTTTGGACTCATATATAGGTTCTATAAATAACAATCAAAGTATTTAAATGGAAATAATCATTCAATATCATAATTTACATATTGATGACAGTTTTAATGAACTAAATTTTTCAAATGATGTAATTATTTTTGTTAAGTGTAGTAGTATATCAGTTTTTTGAATCAATGATTATTTGTAGGAATACTTAACGTGGAGTTGGAAACTGGTTATTCCAGAGAAGAGTTTACTATACATGACTAGATATAGTTATAACATGACAGTTAAAAATGTGTAATTTTGGTTTGATATGCACTTTGATAGATTTCCACGGGAGTACCTAGGAGACCCTGTTTCTTTGAAACCCCTCATAATTCATCAGCTTGATAAGGTAGTTTATAAAATTACATGGTAAATCATGAATTGGAAAAATATGTTTCTTTAAATACTAGGTATAATCACTCTCACAAACAAAATCCTCACATTTGTTCTAATAAATATCACCCCACCCTTAAAGTTGCAAATAATTCCATCTCTAAATAGTATATAATGATTGAATCCATCCTAGGGGGGTGGTCACATAGAAGGAAAGAATCATTGGGTTTCAGGGGGAAGGATGGATCGACCAATATATGAGGGTGGTATCAATGTTAAAAGAGTCTTAGAGACTATGAAATGGATGCATGAAAGAAATTATAGGGAGACTTTTGGTGGGATTTTTAATTATTTTAGGCACATGATATCCAAATATGTAAATTATTTAATCATGAAGATAATGAGATCATCATCAATCTAATATTTAATTCATCCTATCTTTTCATGCCTTCAACAATATTCCTACTGAATCATTAGAAGAAGAGATATCATTTTCTGGAAGAAAAATTCGATAGAGAGCACACTTCTCATTTTAGGATTCCCTACTATGGATGTAAATTATAAAGATGCTAGTAGATACCCTACTTCTATTAGAGGTCTTTGTAATAAGGATAAACTGAATCTCATTGAGAATATATTTCTAAACATGGATCTAGATAGGTATTTCTTCACCATCTCTTCATTTGAGGGAATCTATGTGAAGGATTTTATTAAGATTCATTTATTAAATAACATTACAGATGAATGGGGGTATCATTGTGTGGTGTAAAAACAGTCAAACCAATCATAGCTCTATAGAATGAATTTTTAGGAACAACAAATTACCGAGGTATGAAAATATTCTACACCTGGGAATCAACCTTCCCTCAATATTCATTTATCATAAAATAAAAACATCACAATTGTATATCATTTTTTATAACTGATACTAGATATGATCTATATATAATTACTTGGGGAAGTTCATTAGGTTTTTTTTCATTTAATTCCACAATAGGTAACTTCCCCCAGTGATGTTACCATGGTGTTGGAAATAAAGGATTTGATTGAAATCACTGTTATGTTATTCTTACTTTGGGTTGTTGGATTTATGGAAAATGAAGAATTAGGAATTTATTGATGATTTAACGTGAACACATGAATGTATTATATAAAAAAATATAAATTTATTGGTTTATATCACCCTATTTTTTAAATAATGTGAGTTTTCGAAGTCTCTAAGACCCATACTAGTCTCTAAATATTCTTCAAATAAATATCATATCCAGGGGCGTGGTCAATGGGTTAAGTTTTAGCTTTCATACAGAGAGTAAAATCTAAATAAATATTTTTTAGGTTCCATGGGGTTCATGTGTTGTGGATGAGTGGTCTGGGGACAGCAGGGTTCGCATGTTCGAGCCTTCTCTGGAACATATAGAAGAGGTGCCTTCTTTCATGCTGAGTCTCAAGATTTACTCACTGATCTATTGATCTTCACCCAATAGAACCTTTCTTTTGAATAAATTGAAAATTAATCTATAATTCTTGATCATTACTTCTATATAATTTAAACCATTCCCTGGTCAATTAAATATATTATCTAATGGTGTAAGGAACCAGTGACTGATCGAATTGAGATACATCATATGTAGCATGAAGGATGACATCAATGGTAACTCAAAGTGACCACAATTTTTTATTTTTCTATTCTTAGATCCCATAATATATATAAGATTAATCAATTTAGATCATATTAATTGGAACTAATCTACTTCATACCACTATAATGCTTTTTATTTTTTTCTTTACATCGATTGATAATGAAATAAGAAAAATTGGGGGGGGGGATGTGGGAATGATTTCTTATTATTGGATACCATATGGAATAGTTCTAATATGTGGGTTTGTGATTTTGTATCCTTAAGGTTCTATCTTACTATGTGAATGAAGTTTGAGGATTATAATGCGAATGGAGGTAACTGGGTTTTGAATGATCATTCCTAATGCATATGTATAGATGAATCTATAGTGGGTTTATTTGAATATTATCTTAAATGTGATATCTGATATTAGAGTATTTATGAGGAACTGTGTGTTTTTACTAAAAGGGTTTTTATTTCTGTTATGGGTTTGAGATCTTAATGATGGTTAGATGAGACTCAAGATATTAGTACGCTATGTGTTATAATGGTATATCAGGATTTCTTCCTGTTATTAAATAGGCATGTTTTGATATAAAGGGAAACCGTATGAAAGTGTTAGCTAATTCTATGAGTTCCTTGAAAGATTTAAATAATTAATAGATACTTTCAGTTTGAGATTGGTGAATGAGAGGGTATATCATCTATGTGATATAGGCAAGGAGGTTCCATGTAAATTTTTAGTGGGAAATCATATTAAGTTATTATGTTTTGATTTGTCTATCATGTAAGGTTGGAATGGGATACTTACTAATTTCACTTCCAAAAGACAATTTGGGATATAATTATGCATGTTATGAATGACTAGTTCATTGGATTGGTGAGTAAACCATGAGCTACAGAAATATGAACCAATATGACATATGTTGAATGGTGTGGTGTAGAAGAAATGTGTTATATTCCTACATTAGTTAAAATAGTTTAGTATTAAGGGATATTGTGAAAAATTGATAGATTGGTTTTAATGATATTCTTTTACATAATGAAATAAGCGTAATCATTTTTTTCAGAAACACTATATGGTGTATTGACTAATGTAACATATGTTTCCCTTGATTAAGGATTTCTTAAGGTTTACATGACCTTAATAGCCCTTAATGACTAATGGAACACGTAAATGGGTGGATAAAAGAATATCCTAGAGGAAGAAAGATTATGTTTTGTATGATACAATAATCTTTTTTAGAGATCTTTATAATGGATATGATATGTATAGTGGTATCATGAGATGCTTCACTGGATGCCATTTTTTTATATACGTGTTTAGTCTATATAGAATAGTCAGGATTTAGAACACTAAGAGGTTCTAAAATTTTATAATAGAGTACTGGACTACATCATTCAATGACTTCACTGAGTAAAGTCTTAGGTTATAGATTGGATTAGTAGACAACAACCTAATTATGGTGATAAGATATGAGTTGATTGTGTAATAGATTTAGATATATTGCTCTGAAGAAGATACTCATACATCTTTAGTGTTGAGCCCATAATGGGCACCGTATGATACGGTTCCCCCTTGATGTCACTGCCTTCTTGCCTTAGGCCGGTGCAGTGTTCCCTCTCGTGCTCAGTGAAATGTGGTAGCGGATGCCCTGCTGTGGGGGATTTCATCGGCTCAGTCTTCCAGTTTCCTAGTATCATTGCTGGCCTTCTCTTCACCTGAATCCTTTTCACTGAATAGGTCTTCCACAATGGCACGGTGTTGATCCACGGCTGAGCTCAAGATTCAGAGGCATGCAGATGTCTCCACACTACCAGTGGGTGTGCATGGTGTATCGTTGTTCCTATGAGAGCCCGGGCTGACAGTTATGAGATCTGGTTAGGACGGGTCTTCCTTCAGGCATATGGTGATTTTTTGGTTTCTTTTTTGCAACTGTTGTGCGTAATATGCCTCTGCAAATTGTTTAGTTTGTGGACGTGCTCCATTCAACCCCCATGAATACTAAGGGTTTTCATTCTGGGAATATCTTCCCACTCAAATGTTTTAAACACTTTTAAGATTTGGCATAAGCGTGGTGTTTTATTGTTGGTTGATTGATCAGAAAAATAATTCACAGATTCATTTGTGGACCCTGGTGATGAATTAATGGATCGGGTTATAATTGTTTTTGTTGATGTTCTGCCTACTACATGGGATGAAGATCACATCTGGGGGATTTTGACGAAATATAGAACTATTGAAAATTAGTTAGCTATCTGGAAATTGGCAACTGTGAAGACCTAAATTGAATTGGTCTTTGTTTTATGGTTGATTCTGCATTGTTGTTTTTCTAGAACTGATATGGGATTTAATCATGGTGGGCCGTGGATCAAGGGATCTACAATTGTTCTCTTAAAATGGATGCTCTAGATGAGGTTCATAGCAATGAGGTTTCATTGTTTCATGTATTTTCAGAATAGTAAGTTTGAGAGGGTATGGCTTTGGCCATCTGTACCATGCCCATGCTCTTTGGCATGTGTCAGCTAGCCGTGTTGCGATGAGAAAATGGTAGCCCGACATTATGGTTTTAGTTTCATGGATGATCTTCTCTCTTGTAGTGATCGTTGTTTTTGAACATGTGTTTTGGTCTATCAGTGGCTGGTTTTTTATGTTTAAGTCTTCAACTGCTGATTCTCTTGCCCTCATCCTTTAAAAGGGGTTCTATTTCAATAAAAAATAATTTTCAGTTGATATATTGCTATGATCATATAACAGAAAAGGTTATTTTACCCATATTTTATGATGCATATTTCTAAAATGAATGGATAATATGATATATTATAAATCATCTTGAGTTCATTGAAAATTATCCCATCTTTTTATAAGAGACAAATAATACAGTTTTTATGTAGTTCCATACTAAACTGGTAGAAGGGACATGATATTTACATTTGATCCAAATCTATGTACAACATTGTTGTAGGGTTGTGAACATTAATAGAATTGGATTATTGAATGATGAAAAATAGTAATTTTGATATTCCGTGGAGTAGAGTAGCTTTCTATGATAGATAAGGAATATATAGTGTCTAAAAAATGGTGAGTATAAAATATAAATGAAAATGAAAATTTATATAGACTAGTTTGGGACTATATATGTATTGAACATGGGTGTCATGTGATGGATTGATAAGTCATAAACTATGTGGGTGATCTATCAGGAATAGTTTTGAGATGACGAAATATGAATTACAATGGAAATTAGTTCTTCTTAGAACTACAATGTTATTATTATCTATAGAATCTCCTAGGATATGAACATGTTTAAGGTATAAAATTTTAAAAAATATAGGTATATATTCAATGAATGGTTGAAATAAAAAATTATAGTTTTAATTGAACATTAATAAATAATTCCATACCATTTATATCACAGAAAAGATGATCTAAATATATGATTTTAATTTTAAATTATTTATATATAATTAGTGATTGTTGGGTGAATGGACCGAATTTAAAGATGGCCTCTATCATTTCTATTGATGGTGTGTAGAAAAGAGTGTCTTGTTTTAATATTTTTTAAAAATATCCATATGTCGTTATCATTTGATGAAGATAAGATTAATTTGTCAATGAATCAAAACACATTATCCTAGAGTTGGTGGTTACATTATTACATTGAAAATTGATACAATGTATTTTATCTTCATGCAACAAATACTTTAGTAGTATTTTTATACTAGATACATACTTGAATTTCAAATTCATTTGAAAACATTAATTACCAATAAAATGTTTTTCATTGATAATTCCATTATTTCATTTTGCATATCCATATATATTAATAAGAAAACACATCATATAATCCATGGGAAATAAAACATAGAAATAGTGGGAGATCAGATTCTCCATAATGGTATTCATACAACTGATTATAAAATTATTATTTATTAATAATAAATATGGAATGGTAAATAATAAAAACAAACTCCATTTTTAAATAATAACAAAAGGAAAATATGCAATGAATAAATGATGATCGAATAAATTAATATAAATAATCAGATAATCCAAAAACTAAACATTGGATATTATTCTAAATAGAATAATTCCGTTGATATCAATAATTAATTCCTAATAAAGGAATTCAAAATTACATACTTTTGAAACACACTATTAAGACTATTCACATTACAGTTTAAACAAATGTGTAGAAACTCTTCAAATTTAGAAATATAATTTGTCTCATGAAACTTTTAAATCCCTATAGTAGTATCTATTGTATAAAATATTTAGTGGAACTTTATTTCGTCATAACAAATCAATACATATTTTGTAGATTTTTGATCATAGAGAAATATTCCTTAATATCATTGAAATATTCTAAACTGGTAAGGTGATTTACTACCACCCATATGGTGTAATTTCTATTATTGGTCATATAGAGTACTATAATGAAATATATGGCATGTTTCTCCCATTTTCATAATGTCATAGGATATTTTCACATCAAAACCATATATTTATAGTATTTACCCATGAATTATTAGCACTCCACACATCATGCTACAAATTAAATAGTCTACCTCTTCATGTAATCCACCAATATTTTTTTTTCTAAAAATTCATATATATCTACTTAATTCAGAGATTAATAGAGAATTATTATCTTTTTACATGAACTAAAGGACCCATCTTCATTTCTAGGTTTTATGGGATGCATAATAGGTTTCATACATTATAATTCCATATTTCCAAAATTTGATATATTGAATAATGAAATCCTTATTATATATAATATAACCATTCTTCTTAGCCTCCATGATTATATAAGTAATATATGGTTGAGAATTATTTAGATATATGTAGGTAATGATATTTTAATTATTCCCATGTCAATCCTTTATATTCCCAAGAATATAGGATCCATTGAAATTATCATCATGGATAGGGTTTCACGCTCTATTATATACTGGGAATCATCCAATATTTTTACCTTCCTTAGATGGTAGTGTTCTGAATAATAATAATCCATGACTATCTCAAACAACCTTCTTTGGCTTACATTGTACCCATTTTTTGTGAATATTTACATAGCGATTTTATGATACGTAAATTTTTTTAAAATTTAACCATAGAGATAATGTCACCAAATCCTTAGATCGGACACCATGATAGCTTATTTTAGATCAAAAATTCTATATTTATTCTCATAGATCATTAATTTGAATGATTTTAATGGAAAAATTTTCAAGTTCTATATATGCACATCTAAATCCTTCTTTGTAATCATCCCTTTAGATCACAAATCCTTCCACAGTAGCGAATAATTTTAGCCTTGGTGCAGTGATTGGAATATAATTTGTCCCTTTAAAGAATTATTCTAATTCCCCATTCTCTAAAATATTGGATAATACCAATCTAATCTTGAGAATATGTGTATTAATGTCATATTGTTTTTTATGGTTTATAATTTTGTTTCATTTAGTTTTGAATGATCTAGAGATTACTATTTACTAGTGAAGAAATTTCACATAATGATACTTATTTTTGGAATATGTTAGATTAAGAACTGAACCTCTTGTTCTTGAGGAAATATGGACCTCTATTTTTGGAACATTTGCTCTCACAGTGGGAAGATCAATATGTATGATATTTTCATTGTCTTTAATCATATTATCTATATTCACTTTCTTATACAAAAATAATATCAATTCATGAAATGATGACTATATAATATACTAATAAACCTCAGCTTACTTATATTGAATCATAGGGTGATCTTGTTATGAAGTTTGAATTTATTTTACATGCAATTTCTATTGGTTCTATGCAATGAAAAAATACATATATATGATAACATCAAATTCGATAAAATGAGGATGGTAATTATTTTTAAATATTACATTCCAAATAATTTATCTTACGTTACAATAATTAAAAAAATTTACCCCGATTATATGAAATTATTTCAAGATTTTATTTAATTTTATTTGAAATCATAAAAGATATACTATTGTGTAATGAATTTCAGTACAAAAATACATACAACAATCTAGAGTAGAGGTTATTAATACATCACCAATGAAGTACATATCAGTTTATGACCTTGGAATTTCCTTGTGAAAACGATTTTTGGTCATCATCATCCTTATTTTACATTTCGTTCACCCCTATAGATGCTCTACTAGCTGGCCCTCATTTTCCCAGTGGGCCTTTTTGGTTTTATTTTTTCTTCTTCGTATAAGAATCTACTCTTCAAGGTCAAGGTCAAGGTCATCCTTGTTTTACATATTATTAGTCAATTATCCTATATAATAAATAATTTTACCCCATTTATGTTATATAAATGTCAGTGGTATATTTTATTTAACTATAACTTCTATTATAATGTTATCTAAATTATTGATATTATTGATGAAAATTATATACTTTATTCCCTATCTTTCCACGCAAAATATCATTTAGTACCTTTTTAACATTTCACTTGGTTCCTTATTCCACATATTATATATATAAGAAACTAAATAATATTTTCTTTATCATATTAATGAATTTATCATCCATGACAATTTTTCCAAATCTTATTTGGTTTTATGGGGGACTTAACTATGTTCATGTTGTAGATCATTATTTTTTATAGTTGGTTTTGTATAATAACATGGAATCATATATTTTCTTTCATTATGTTACACAACTCATTTCAAAAATCATTACCTCATCCATCAAATTGGTTGTTTACTCAATTCATCTTATTTCTAGCCATATACTAAAAGAAATGGAAAATTAGGGATGATGATTTTAAAAATATAAAAACATAACAGGAAACTATGAACATTTATGGGATAAATCATAAATATAATATATTACTTATCCTCTGAATTTATTGGTTTCAATCTATTTTATCCAAGACATATTTCATAACCTAAGTATTATGGGATTTTCCACTTTAACAATGGTCAATAATGTGATTGAGAATTTAAAAAATCATAACCACTATGTGTGTAAAACTATGTAAAAAACAAGGAATCCTTTCCATGAAACAATTGGTTATTTATTCTAGCTTACTACGCCTATTTAATGGTTATTACCACTAGGTATAACTATTATAGATCCATTACTACTATTAGTATCTAGAAAATGATGTATTATCTTTGAAATAAATTTCAGTATACTTTATAGAAATATTGGGATGTTTTATATGTTTATAATTATCTGTAATGATTTTACGGTATTTTTATAATCTTAATCACAAAAAATAACTCATCTTTTCTCAAACATAAATTATTACCACAAATATCACTAAAAACATTATAACATGAATTATTATAGAAATATACATGTAATGAAACCTTATAAGGGAACGAGGAAACGTGATTTTTTGTAATTAGATACATATGATAAGGAATAGAAATTTAAATTTAATTACATAAACTAAAACTGAAAACCATTCCCTTAAATTTGACTAATCGACTAAATCTGCATGGGATAACATGTGCATGCACATAAGGAATAACGAGATGCAATGAAAAGAAAGGGAATATTCAAAGCATACTCAGATGGATGTAATTTATGATATCCTATAAGAAGGAAATGGGTGACATAAAATGGGTGAGACTAATAAATATGATCAATAAATAATAATATAATATGATAATATAAATGAATCATAAGAATGACGCAACACAATAAAAAATTACATCATAACAATAATTCAAGGATATCCCCAAAGACATCATTATATCATTTTCATGGGATATCATATTATGAACTATGAATGACTTATCATTATATAAAACAATCATCCAATGCACTAGGGAATTATATATTTCAAGTCACACACAAAAAGTTCCAATCATGTGCACACATAAGTGTGAAACATATATAATACCAAAGAAGGATATATTTCATCACATTTTATATTTTTATAAAGTAGTTTTGGTTACATTCATGTCATTACAAAATCATTTAAGGAATTTTATAACTATCTATATACCCTTAAGTGGAAATGGGGACTCGTATTCAATGAAAAATTGTTTTGGCATTGGAAATCATAGGAAAATTTTAGCGACAATACTTGTGTATAGAATAATTAATGGAACGATTCATTGAGTGTAAAAGGGAATTAAACTTCATTTAAATCATAAGTATAGTAATTTTGAATTGTTAAAAAATATTCTTATATGTAAAATATGAAATCAAATGGCATAATAAAAATAATCCTCTTATATTAAGATTACAATGATATTACCATTTACCTTGTTATGGTGATTCTAACAGATTAATAATGGCCTATGAAGAAATTTATAACCACACGGTAGGTATATAGATAATTAAGGTATGAGTATATCACTTCTCCTATAGTTTTTAGGGAAGATAAATTATAGTTTGGGTAGGATTAAATAGCAAAAGAGCGGAGTATTAATTATTAAATTTGAAACATTTGCTTCAAACTATAATGATAAATTCAACCAAACCATACACCATAAAACATTTTACCATTTTATCTTCCAAATTAAAGTAGATTTCATTACTTTTATGTCTAAAAATACCTTTTAAAAAAATTTGGGGTTGTGGAAGTGAGTCATGTTACTAAATTAATGATTTACAAATAATAAAATATAATAGATGTTTTGGAAGGATTCCTTAAGGGTTATTGAAAGTAATAAAATAAATACAAAATCCTATTATTTTAAAGGGGAAATTGAATTTTTGAAATAGAAACTATTTACACTATTTATTATATCACTTTTCATAATTTATGATGTCATAACAGATATCATATAAATATACAAAGTTTTATTATTAACTAGAAAAATAAAAGTCTGAAAATATAATGAAAAATTCAATGTTTCATAATTTATATAAGATGATTTAAAAGAAAACATTTATTTTAGAAAAATAATTATATTCATATGAAAATTCAAATTTTTAATTAAATAAACCCAATGTTTAGATAAATGTAATGTTTTTTTGAAAAAATAGTTTTTAGACCCTTATTATAATTTCATTTCAATTCATAATATTATATTATATTTTATATTTAGCAAATATTATTAAATAATAATATTTCACTTAAATATATTTTATTTTAATAAAACTAGAATTCCAAAAAAATAGATTCATGATTTAAAAAATATATTTTCAAACATTAATTTTTTTTCAATATATCAAAATCCATTTTTAATACAATTTAATATTTAAACATTATAACGATATGAAATAAAAATAAAATAATTTATTTATTAAATTTTTTATAAAAAAATTATATTGTATTTATAGTGACCCATGCTTTTCTTATATAACTATTACATCATTTTAAGATAAACAAAATAGTAGTATTACACAATGAGGATCCAATGGTTTATTGTCTTGGAAAAAGTAGGACCACACATAACAATAACAACATCAAGAATAAACATTTATTTAATTCCTTCTTCTCTAGATTCTTATTTTCACTTGACCTCTCCATTGTACATGTAGTCACATGAGGATATACATCAAAAGGTGTGAGCTAAAACCCTTGTAAGAAGATATATAAAAATACTATAACAATGGTTTATCATAACCATAACATAAACAAGGGATCATGAACATGAGAGGAATCATTAATAAGAGAAGTGAAATATGACCATGCATAAAAATGAAACATCATGTATTAGTGGTTAACTAACCCATATACTTGTGAACAAAGCTATAATCTTCTTCACACATCATTTCACATTAACTCATTAGATTTATCACATTAACCAATTCATTGGAGTATAGTATAATTCCGAGAACACCCGTCACATTGAAACATTCATATTGCGTAATTTAATTCTGGGCGCTCCAATCACATCATAAAATTTACTTTTATCATGATTGCCGAAATGAGAATAAATAAAAAATGAAAAAATCTAACCCATATAATTTAATGAGTTTCATATCTTAAGAACACATTCATTGACATTGGGAGCCCAAAATAAGGAGTGAATAACGTACTTGTTATAAGAACCATCCACCTTTAGTGAGAAGTAAAAGCTGTGTTTTTGAAAGAAGAGTTCATTTAGAAAAAATTGTGTTTCAAAAAGAAATATAGTAAAGAACATGAATTTCCTAGAATGGGTAATATAATGATTAAAACAAGATTTTTATGGAGTAATCATACCAATAATTGAGTGGAATATGGGGAACCCGAAGAATGAAATTTGGGTTCGAGAATTTCCCCTCACCTTATATCTAAATGATTCCTTTACATTAATATCCTGTATAACAACATTAGATTTATTAATTAAAAATAAAATACTATTTTATACATGAATATGGTTTATTATGGTTTCATAAATTTATTTATGTTCCTTTAGATGAGTTTTAGAGTTTAAAAACATAGTTTAGGAATGCTCGTTTTATGGTTTTCTAGAGCGGTTCACTTGTATTCATAAATTGATGTTCCAATAGAAAATGGGTAAACATCCAGAACTAATATTACATGTTATTAATTATATTACAGGAATTTAAATGATATTATAATTTATTATATTATATACCAAGTGTCTGAATCATTAGGTTAGAATTAAAAAATGATAGTTTGGTTAATTTGGGTGGTTTTTCAACCACAACGATCTTGTTTTGTTTAACCATTTAGTAATATGTACCTGATATAGATCTAGAATATAAATATGACATAATAAATATAAAATATTAATTTTCAGCCATAAAAATGGTTACATGACCACATATGTAGGTAGAAATGAAAAAAATAAAACATGTAGTTCATGAAGGTGACAGATTAACAAATCAAAAACAACATTTTCTTTTATAAAATAAAATGAAGAGGAGAATATGGTTTTATGGTATAATATTCTATTAGTATTATAAAATTCAATTATATGTATGATACTAGAGTTACCATATCATTTTTATAAATATTGGTTGGGAGATAACTATATAAGAACTCGAATTTGAAAGGAACTTAAAGGAAAAGAGGAGAATTACCTCTTGAGTCCTCCTCTTGAGATCCTCCTTAAGGGACCTATGCATGGTCTTTCTATGATACGAGAATCTCATGGACGTGGGTTAGGGGATAGGGAATATTATTTCATAGTGTTTAGACAAGTCCCAACACATTAGGGGTGTGAGAAAATGAGGGAGCGAAAGGAGATATTTATAGTTGAGGGGAGAGGGGGTTTCTTAATATAAAATTCATTAGTTCCTTATTTCCTCACAAGATAAGGAATACTGAGTATTCCATGTCCAGTAATAGTAATTTTATCATGTCATTCCAAAAAAATGGGCTTACATAATAAGAAAATCATGCATGACTCTATAATTAGCTTATTTAGCTTATTTTGTAAAATATTGTATTTCACTACTGATAAAAAATTCATGTAATTCAGAAAAATCCCAAAAAATCCCCCCCAGCCATTTTATGAAGTTTAGAATACAAAATTGAAGTCTATTTTTCAAAAATAAATTTGAAAATATTATTATTTTAAAATTTAAATGAAATCATATTTTATTAACAAAACCATTCTTAAGGCAGTCATTTACTTATTCTAAAATTTAGGTATATCATACATTCAACATGAATCTTATCTATATACTATCATAGGTAAGGGTACAATTCAATAGGGTATATCACTATTCAAAAGGGTATAATACTATTCATAAGGGTAGGTTACTATTACCCAAAAATAATTTTATTCTTACAGAACTCCAAATAAGTAACTGATTGAAATCATGTATGTCATATTATTGAAATTCCAAACACAGAAGTGCAAAAATATGTTTTAAGTTCACTATGTAATTAAAATTTCATTATGTTCTATTTTCATTAGTTTTATGACATATTTATAAGAAGGGAATTTCAATTGACAAACATTAAGTCGTTACATTCTTCCCCCTTATGAAATTACGCCCTTGAAATTTCACTTTACACAAACTGGTGAGGGAACTTCTCCTTCATCCCCTCCTCTAGTTCTAAAGTATCTTTTTCAAAAATATGGTTCCTCCACAACACATTAACAAGGTGGGTTGTATTGTAGCATAGAACCTTATCTCTCTGGTCATGAACCTCTACTGGATGCTCTCCATAAGAGAGATCATCTTCCAGCTGTACCACCTCTATATTCAGTACATGCGAGGGCTCGGGTATGTAACTCCTCAAGAGTTATACGTGAAACACATCATAATAATTAGAAATATTCGGTGGAAGTGAAATCTGATAGGTCACATCTTCTATGTATCCAAGGATATAAAATAGGATAATGTACCTTGTTCAAAATTCCCTTTCTTTCCAACCCACATGATTCTCTTACATGGTGATAATCGAAGGACGACTATATCTCCAATGTCGAACTCCAAGTACATTCAATGGTTTACATCATATCTATTTTGCCGACTCTGAGCAGCTTTGATTTATTTGTGGTTTTCATGAACCTTCTCATTCATCTCTTGTAGAAGATCGGGTCCTACTAGAATTCCTTCTCCTACTTCATCCCAATAGGATGGAGTTCTACATCGCTTTCCAAACAGAGTTTCAATTGGATCCATCTAAATACATGAGTGGAAGATATTGTTGTATGTGAACTCAACTAATAAGAGATGAAAATCCCATCCACCATTTAATTATAGAGATAAGGGTCTTAGCTAATTTTCAAGTGCCTGAATAGTCTTTTCAAATTGGTCATCCGTTAGGGTTGATAGGCCATGCTAGAATTTAATTCAGTACACATAGAATGATGAAGGATCCTCCAGAATTTAGATACTAACCTTGGATCATGATTAGAGACAATCAAGAGTGGAATGCCATGCATTCTCACCACTTCCTTCAAATTTATCATTTCACATTGTTCAAGTATGATGTCTTCCCTAGCAGTGATAAAATGGGCAGCCTTTGTGAGTTGGTCAACCAAAACCCATATTGCAGTATTCCCCTTTGAAATCTTCGGGAGACCCGTGAAAAAGTTCATAGTAACATTATCCCATTTTTACATGGGTATAGTTAATGGCTACATCAACCCTTTGGGCATTTGTTGCCCTGATTTAACTTGTTGACATACCAAGCACATTGAGATATATTTTGTGATCTCCTTTTTCATGTTATCCCACCAGAAATGTTCTTGGAGATCACGGTACATCATGGTACTCCCAGGATGGATATATAATGTTGAGATATGTCCATTTTCCAATAGATAATTATTTATCCTGATTGATTAATGCACACAATTATGCATTCCAAACTGAATCACACCATCAACATCGATATGGAACTCTTGCAGATTTTCATCCTTTAATGCATTCACCCTCTTTGGTATCTCTATAACATCCCTTTGTGCTTCCTTAATCATCTCTTGTATGGATGGTTTCCCAATCATTTGGGAACGGTAGGATGTATCATTTGTCCTTATAATTTCAAAATCCATCCTTCACATATCAAAGAAGATATGGTCTTTCTCAATCTGTAACGTGGATTGAGTGCCAGGTTCTTTTCTATTAGAGAATCAACTACCCGTTTCTACTTTCCATGATGGTAATGGATAGAGAAATTGTAAACTTTTATTAGCACTAACCTTCCCATTTGACACATGTTGAGATTCTTTTGTTTGAATATATACATTATTCTATTTTTGTTGGTGTATATGTCACACTTATCACCATAAAGGTAGTACCTCCAGATTTTTAGGGAAAATATCACAGCTGATAGCTCTAGATCATGCATCGGGTAGTTCTGCTAATGGATCTTCAACTACCATGAGGATTAGGCAATAATATTTTCATTTTTCATGAGTACACAACCATAGACATTCATTGATGAATCATAGTATATCACAAAACTTTCTCCACTTTTAGGTAGTGTGAGTACATGAGATATGATCAGCCTTCACTTTAGCTCCATGAATCTTCCCTTACATTCTTCCTTCCAAATATACTTTACCCACTTCCTTGTAAACATTGATAGCAGGCTTGAAAATCATAATAAATTTCTCAAAAAAATTCTATAGTACACTGCTAATCTAAGGAAACTATAGATTTATACGACACTAGAGGGTCTGGGCCATTCCTAATTTTCATTTGTTTTTGAAGGGTCCATAGAAATTCCCTCATTTCTGATCACATGTCCCATGAAAGTGATATGATTACTCCAAATGTAACACCTTCTGAACCTGGCTTACAACTTATAATTTCTCAATGACTCTAAAAAAAGTCTAATTTGTTCTTCATGTTCCTCTTTTCCCTTGGAGTAGATGAGAATATCATAGATAAACACTAAAACAAATTTTTCTAGGTAATGTCTAAAGACTATATTAATCAAATCCATGAAGATTTCAAGGGAATTAGTAGGTCTAATTGGAATCACTAGAAACTCATAGTGCCCATACCTTGTATGGAAGGTAGTCTTCTGAATATCATCATTCTTCACCTTTAACTAATGATATCCAGAACAAAGATCAACCTTTGAGAAGTATTGAGATCCTCTTAACTGATCTTATAAGTCTTTATTCCATTGAAGATGATACTATTTCTTTATGGTGATCTTATTGAGTTCCCAATAATCAATGCACAACCACATTTTTCCATCCTTCTTCTTCAAAAAGTGCACCAGAACACCCCAAGGTGATGCACTCGGGCGTATGAACCTTTTTTCCAGATGCTCTTGTAGACGCTTCTTTAACTCCTCCAGTTTGATATGAGCCATCCTATAGGGAAACATTTAGATAGGAGTAACTCTGGGTATAAAATATATATAAAACTCTATCTCATGATCCAAAGTAATTCTAGGTTACACATTGGGAAATACAACACTGTATTCCCTAATGATTGGGATTTTCGCATGGTTGGAACATTCCTTCGACCCAACCATTTGGGAAAGGTATGATTCTTCATAAGGAATCAACAAACACACAGTTAAAGTATTTTTAAAAGTAGATTCATAATATTCCTTGAAATTGTAGAGGGTCATGGGATGGTTTGGAATCTGAAATGATAATTCCTTTTCCTTATAGTGGATATGTTCTCTATATAACAAGAGAAAATCCATTCCCATTATAGCATCGAATTCCCCCAATGGAATTACTTCAATATTCGATGTAAGAATCTTCCCACATACTCTAAGATGAGAAGAGTCAAACAATTGTGTTGAAATGATTGTATCACTTGTTATTTTACATATATCTATACTTCACGGTTTCAGGGATTTGATTCTACTGTTCTAGAAAACTTTCACGATATAAATGAATTCATTGAACTAGAATAAAATAAAACTTTTTCCATTCTTGAGTGAGTAGTAAGTGTAACTTGTATTACATCATCATCTTTCCCCAATCATACAGTAGTGATGGAATAAGACTTACCTTGTTACTTTGGATTTGGTGGCTATTGATGCTGATTACCCTTAAGAACTCGAGGATTAGTGCACTGGCTTGCATAGTTCAGTAGCTCCCTACAGTTGTAACATTGAACCATGGGTGGTTCTCTCCTTTATCTAGCTACATTTTCCTTCTTTTTCATGTATTTTCAACACTCTTGAACATGATGTCCTTCCTTACCACACATGAAGCACTTCCACATCCCATTGAGGCAGTTCCAATGGTGAATATTCCCACATTTTTGGCATGTGGTTCGCAGAGTTTTCATCTCACCTTTGTTATTAAATCCCCTAGCTTGAAAATACATCATTCATTTCTTATCACAGTAGCAGTGGGACCACTCTAAAAACTCTATCAACAATTTTAGAGCACACCGAACAACTTATTCATAACTCCCAAAGTCTCGAATTGCAAGAGCCTTTCGAATGTATGGTTTTAATTATCTAAAGAATCTATCAATATTTCAATCATTATTGATAAAAAACCCATATAATACCTTGAAATGCTAGTAAAATTCACTTCATAGTTTGTGATATATTCTCTTTATTTTTAATTAAGCTCTTTGAATTCTCTCTCCATATTCATGCAAAGTGTTATTGGGAAATACATGTTAAAAAACAATATCTTATTTTCTTCCCATTCCATTTCATCAATTTCCTCCCTTGGCCTAATGTTATTAATCAAATACCACCAATGTTTACTATCTCTATCTAGATAATAAATGGATAAAGTCACCTTCTCCAGAAAAATGAAGCACACAAAAATCTTCTTGATGGAGTTGACCCACTACTCTACAACAAGTGGATCAGAATATCCACTAATCGTTGGTGGTGGTTACCTCATAAAACATTCGATAGCATGTTGCTCCCTATTTAGGGAAGGAGGATGTTCCCCATAATTATGGTTATTTATCATAACCTGATAATGTTTGGTATGAAATTCCATGAGGTTATGAACTGCACCACTCAAATCATTTGGGATGTCATTTAGGAAATCATTACATTGTCCCTCACCCAAGTCGTTGTCCTAGTATCTCATGGGTCCCACCATTTTCTAAAATAGAAAATGTTATAACAAAACATAAGTCAAAAAGTCATGAATAAATTATTCATTTTAGAAAATTTCACAAAAAACATAACTTATGGAACCCCTAGGAAATGATTTTTGTGTGCGTAATTTTATATAGTCTCATGCTAGATGTTTTCTCTAGGGTTCAATAATCATAATTCCAAAATAGACTAAACCTTGCCTCTGATACCAACTATAAAGACCTAGACATTTATTATATTACTATTACATCAATTTAAGGTTAAAAAACATAATTATATTACACATAGAAGATCCAAAAAGGTTTAGTGTCTTGGAAAAACTAGGACCATACAAAACAATTACAACATCAAGCATAATGATTTATTTAATTCATTAATCTCAAGCTTCTTATTGGCACCCGACCTCTCTATATTACATATAGTCACCTGAGGGTATACACTAATAAGGGTGAGCTAATAGCCTTGTAAGATGATATGTAAGGATAATATAATAATGGGTGAGCATAAACAAAACTTAGGAAAATAATCATGAACATGAGAGGAAGCATTAATAAGAGACTTGAAATGTGGAAATGCATAAAAACGAAACATCATGTCATAGAGGTTAATTACCAAACATACATGTGAAAACAACTAGAATCTTGTCCACACATCATTTAACCATAAATCATGAGATTCTTCACTTTTTCCAATTCATTGTAGCACTGTATAATTCTGGGTGCACCCATCATTTTGAAACATTCATATTGTGCTATATAATTCAGTGCACATCCGTCTCTTCATAACATTATCATTTTTCATGCCATACCAAATGAACATATTTAAAAAATGAACACATCAAACCCAAGTAAAGGAATGTGATTCATCTCATAAGAACACGTTCATAAACAATTGGTTCCCAAAAGAAATAGGTAATAACATACTTGTTATATAAACCATACACCTTTAGTGAGAAGTAATAGGCGTGTTTTTGAATGAAATTTTCTTTTGAAAAACATTGTGTTTGAAATAAAATCTAGAGGGAGAACATGTATATCCTAGATTAGATAAGATAATGTTAAACACATTATTTTTAATGAGTAATAATAGAAAAAGAATGTAGTGAAAGAGGGAGATCTTAAAGAATGGAATTTGTGTTTGAGAATTTCCCCTTACCATATATCTGAACACTTCCTTTTCTTTAATGACCAATATAACAAAATTAGATTCATTAATTAAAAATTTAAGAACCTTTTGTACATGAATATGGTTCATTATGGTTTCATTAAGTCATTTTATGATCATTTGGATGAGTTATAAGGGTCAAAAACATTGTTCGAGAATGTTCGTTTTTATGGTTTTCTTGAGCAATTCACATCTATTTATAAATTTATTTTCATTTAGAAAATGGGTAAAAATAAAAAACATATATTACATGTTATTTATAATAATACATGGTTTATGTGATCTTATAATTGATTATATTATATACCATTTTGATGAATCATTAGATTAGAATAAAATGATGATTGTTTGGGTTAACTTCGACAGTTTTCTGACAACAACTATCTTGTTTTGATTATCCATTTAGTAATATGTACATGATATTGATCCATAATATTAAATAGGAAAAAATAAATAATAAATATTTTTTTCAACCATAAAAATTGTTTCATTACTAGATATGAAGGTAGAAATGGAAAAAATAAAACATGTTCTTCTTGAAGGAGATGGATTAACACCTCATGAATGACATTCTATTTTATAAAATAAAAGGAAGAGGAGAATGGGATTGGATGGTATAATATTTCATTAGTAGTATAAAATTCTAGTATATGTATGATAATTGAGTTTCCATACCATTTTGACAAATATAGTTTGGGAGAGAATAAGAAAAGAACAAGAAATTGAAAGGAAATTAATGGAAAAGAGAGGAATTAACTCTTGAATCCTCCTCTTGAGATCATGCATAAGGGACCTAGGCTTAGTATTTTAATTGTTCCAGATGCTCTTCGACAAGGGGGAGGGTATGGGGAAGAATATATTGAAAATTTTAAACAAGGATTGAAGCTTGGTCGGTGTGAGGAAATGAGGGAGTGAAAGGTCGTATTTGTAGTGGGAAGAGAGGTTTTCTCAATTTAAAATTCATTAGTTTCTTATATCCACACAGGACATGGAATAAAAAGTATTCCATTACCAATAATAGTAATTTTATCATGTTATCCTGAAAAAATTGGTATTACATCAATAGATCATCATGAATGACTCTATAATTAGCTTATCTAGCTTATTTTGTAAATTATGGTATTTCACTATACCTCAAAAATTCAAGTATTTCCGAAAAATCAAAAAAATTAACCCCATCAATTTTTTGACATGTAGAATCTAGAAATGATGTTCATTTTTAAAAATTAATTTTATAAATATTATTATTTTAATATTTAATTAAAATCAATATTTAGTATCAAAAACCAGTTATAAAACAGTCATTAGTTATTCTAAAATATAGGTATATCATACTATTAACTTGAATATTATTTATATATTATCATTGGTAAGGTTAATATTAATAATGTTATATCACAATTCATAAGGGTATGTTACAATTCATTAGGGTAGGTTACAATTCACCAAAAATTATTTTTTCCTTATTGGACTCCAAATAACATACTTATTGCAATAGTGTTTGTTAGATTTTTGATATTCCAAACACCGGCGTGACAAACATATGTTTAAAGTTCACTTAGCACATAGTAGTTCATTATGTTGTGTTTTCGAGTGATTTTATGAAATATTTATAAGAAGGTTATTTCCATTGAAAAAAATTGGGTTGTTACAGTTTTAGTCTAGAAACATTTCCCTTTATTACATTAGGGAATTCACTAAGGGAAAGATGTGTAATTGTTAGATTTTATAAGTGTTGTTCCGTGATCATGGTTTTGGATATTATCCGAGTGAGCTTCAAAATCTCATATAAAGGGTTTTTATCTTCATTTAAAAATTTAATCAGTATTGGGATTAGTTAAGGGAAAATACCAATGATTTTATCTGCCTCATATTCTCTTATAAATAAGATTCATTGGGTATTATCCAACTAATCATGGAAATCACTTCTAATATATGTTCCTATTGAATTTATCATAACCTTGTATTTATAAAAATCATATAATCAATATAAAACTATTAGAATCTTGTATAAACACAATATTTAACATCTAATTAATAACATCAGTTTCTTATAAACCGACTCCGATGGTTTGTGCATGAAATTTTTGGCGTCGATTTTAATAAAAACCGACGTACGAAATATTTAATAGTGGGTTTTTAGTCTTTTTTACTATGAAATGACATAGAAAACCAGAATATGAGGATTTTTTGCATTAATTTATACGAAAAATGACACCATAAATGAAATAAAATGTTTTCTTTATTAGTTTTAATGAAAAATGACACCATATGTATAATTGTTTTCGTCAGTTTTCCAAAAAACTGATTCCAAAAATAAGAAAACCCAATATTTTCTGCATTATTTTTTTACTAAAACAGATACTGAATGTTAAAAATATATATATAATATTTGTCAGTTTTGAAAAAATCCAACATAGGTTTTTTTATTTTTAATGCCATATTTGGTAAAAACTGACACTAAAAGTCATGCAAATAATATTTGGATCGAGAAACTCTCATTTTTTACATTCATCGAACTCAAAAAATGTGGAGGCTTGACTCAACTTATGAACAACATCGAAGCCTTATTTTTGATCTCCAACAGCCATTTTTGATGATTTTTAACCATTCTCATGATCTTCGATACGCGTTATTCAATATATTCTATTTTTGGATCGTCTAAGAATTATATGTTCTTTAGAAAGTTTTTTTTAGACTTCCAACCATGGTGTGATTTCAGTTTATTGTTTATATTCATTTATCATTGTTACATTAAATTTTGTTTTGATCTTGTAGTGATTAATTTTTCGAAGTATTATACAGAGAAATGTTCGGATTGGGGATGTATTTTCATGCTAACTCAGAATTTGCAATGTTTTATAATCTGGATGATAAATTACTTATCATTTTATATTGATTTTGACTTGGTTAAATTATTATTATTTTTTTATTTTAATCGTGATTGGACATGGTTAAAAGTTATCCCTATGAGTGATTAGTCAATGTTCATGATATGGATTAGAGTTATGTTATTTTTGGTTATAATTTTTATCTGACATTATGTTTAAATGTATTATTCAATTTTCATAACTAAATTATACCAAAAACTAATTTAATTATATTTATCTAACATTATTTTTTTCTGTGATTATGTATAAATGTATTCTCCAATGTTATGGACAAATTTCTTTAGTCAATGTGTTGAATTTGTTTTCTCAAATTATTTTTGTATTCACCAATTGACTCAATTATGTGTGGAAATTTTTGATTTATGACATTATGAGTCCTCATTAGACAATGAAAATATACTTGGGCGGGGTGGGGTGTCTAAATCAGGAAAACCTAAATTATACAAAATACAAGTTGATTTATTTTTATGATTTTCTACTACTTCGGTCTAGATTTTGAAAACCAAATCCATATCCTATTCTACTCCCATTGAGATGTATATTTTATGCTATTATATATTAATCATTTATAATGGGTTTCCATGGATTATCTTGACTCTGGATTATCTATAATTCATATTAAAATGCATAATATTACCCATGGAAACTTGGTACAACATCCCACAATAACCTTTTATTAGAATCCCATTGGTTCATTCTCAAACTACTTCTTATTTAAGTTACTCATACCTAATACAAAGGTTGTCACTAAATCCAAATAATATACTTTATTTTCACCAAAACCTCTTTGAATGAAGGTAGATAATCTAGAAATAAAAAAAATTCGAATTAAACTATGATATTCAGATTAGTTCCCAATTAATATGAATCAGATTAGGGAATTATCCATTAATTTCATCAGTAGTGATCCTAACCAAGAGAACATAATTGTCTTCCTCTTTGTTTTCTTCATTCCATTCAATGTGAGTTCACAACTCTCACACTAATCACACCAAATTATTATTCTTCCTAAAAACCTATAAATCCTTTTTCATGAACAATTTCAACCAAAAAATATCTATATATATTATTAGAATATTCAATTGATCCACAACCACTTTTTATTCCGAAAATGATACTATTTTTTGGTCACCCAAATTTATTTTAAGATATTCAAATTTAATTATTTATTTAAATTCATCTAGCATAATTTTGGGAGAATTAGTATCGTTTTCACTTATAATATTAACATTTACCAGAGTAATTATTTAATATTCCTTAGAATATCAACATAATACATGCATATAAATTGAAATTAAAATAATTAATATTATTACATGTGTTTCATATCTGATGTTTTCTATTATATTATCTGTGGTTTTTATAAAATGTGATAATTTTTACAATTTATCTGCATATAAATATATATAAGATTATTTGTTTTAATATATTCACCAATTATATTGTGATATCAAAAATTGAATGGATTGTAATTGGATACATTTATGAAGAACCACTAGTGACTATAAAAATATATTTTTTGAATTCTTTGAATTTTTAAACAGCGTGTTCAAAACATTGATTTGATTTTTAGTCCATTTGTGAAGTGTTTAAATATGAGAAAGTTAAACTCCTGATAAATGAAGGACTATCTCATTTCATAGGGTTTAAGACATAATTATATTGGTTGGATCTGGCATGGTGATATAATTAAAAATTCAATATCCAATATTGATAAAAAATTTCATAATGAGGTAGAATATCATATTGAAGAATTAATTCATGATTTAGGTGTTGAAACCGTTGAAAAAATAGAAAATAATTAACAATGGTATGGATATTCTGAGAAACCATTATTCCTAGTGTTTAGTAAATATACAATGTTATAAGAAGTTTGGATATTAGTTAGCTTGAAAGAAAAAGTTGGTGGAGTGATAAATGTTTCTCCAGATTACTTGATTATTAAAAAGAGCTACTTCTAGAAGGCAATAGGCATCCAAATTCCAATTACCACAAGAATAAAATATTATTCCCTATGGGATTTGGGTATAAAAATATACATGCATGCCACAATTATTTTTTACTTCATGGGAAGGAAAATAAATATTTAGCATGTTTTCTTACATATGGGACATGACACTATATGATAGATGAGAAAATCAACTCAGATTCATTCTCAGGTGATGCCATCTAACATCATGAAACATCAATTTTGTACTTTTTATTGCAATCATCCAGATTTTTTTGCAAAAAATTATGATATTTAAATTTTGATTCATTTTTAGGTACTATAATCAAAAATCCAGCAAAATCAATTTTCTACCTTCCAATAATTGCTCATTTGAATCGTTTTTTTCAAAATCAATTGACAATAAAAGGATACGATGGCATTCACATGAGCATATATCTGATGGTAACATACATCACTTTGATGATTCACCACATTGGAAGAGTTTTGATAGAAAAATTCTCAATTTAGTAAGTGAATATAGAAATCATATAATGGGATTGTGTAGCAATGGAATGAATACCTAATGAAGTCTTAGTAGCCAACAAAGTTCATGTCTAGTTTGGATGGTAGTTTCGAACTTGTACCCACATCAATGTAAAAAATCAAAATTATGTTATAATGAGCGTGATGTTTTATGGATCAAAACAACTGGGAAATGATATTGATTTCCATATTTTCCCATTGATCGATGATTTGAAACTACTATAGGACATAGGTGTAAAAGTATTTAGGCATAAAAGAAACAGTATATTCTTTTGCGTGTTATGATAATTTTTACTATAAATGTTTTCCTTCAAATGGAAACTTATCACGATATAGTGTTAAGGGACATAAATCATGTCCATTTTGTGAAGAACGAACTTTATATTATCAATTTCATAGTGGAAGAAAGAAAATGTACATGGAACATTAATGTTTTTTGCGAATTGATCATCATTTTACTAAATAGAAAAAAGAATTTAATAGATTACAATAACAAATCTTTCCCCTCAACCATTTTAATATTGAGAGTATTATGACAGGGTGAGTGATATTGATTCGACATTTGGAATGAAAAAAAGTTCAGGATATCAACGAATAATCAATAAAATGTATTCAATTTTGTTCGAACAATGTTATTAGATATTTTCGAGGATAAACCATAACATCGATGTTATGCAAGTTGGGAAAAACATATGTGATAGTTTGATTGGAAATTTGTTTGACATAAAAGTAAATAAAAAATATGGATTTAATGCTAGATTGGACTAGATATTACTGAGAATAAATTTGGTGTTAGCTCCCTCAGTGAAAAGAAACCGAACATATTTACCTCCAACTTGTCAAATAATAAACAAGATTGAATAGATAAATTAATATCATTGTCTTCATGTTATTAAAGTACCTAGTGCATTTTCTTAAAATATGAATAATTTTGTGTCATTGAAGGATAGTAAATTAATAGGTATGAAGTCTAATTATTTCAATGTGTTGATACAACAACTTCTACCAGTAGCTGTGTGTGGTATATTACTGACATCATTCGAAAATACTATCAGTAGGGTTTGTAATTTTTTCAAATCCATTTGTATCAATTTTTTTGATCCTAATTTGTTAGATGTGTTGGAGAATGAATAAAATATTATTCTTCTAAAAAATAAAAATGTAATTCCCACCAACATTTTTAAATATATTTGTTCATTTGATGGTTCATTTGGTGAGTGAGATAAGAATATTTGGGCCTGTTTATTTAGGATAGATTTATCCTTTTGAAAAATATATGAAAATATTGAAGTGATATTTTAAAAATACTTATTAAACAAAGGAATCTATTATTAAAAAATATGTATCAAAAGTGGTTATTGAGTTCCATACTGATTATTTGAATGAGGTGGAGAATATTGGACTCCATGTATCTCGACATATGACAGTTGATAGTGAAGGTAGATGGGTTAGATGTTTTAAGGTAATGTTCATTCCACATGATGAAGTGATGCATGAACATTTATACATTAAAAACAATACAGATTAGGTTCAATCATATATATAGTCACATATTTCTGAATTAATGTTATGATATTTGAAAAAGAAATGAAAAGTGGACGATGATTGACCATAAGAAGACATATAGTTCATGGTTTAATAAAAATGTCTCCCCATATATGTTTGGTTCAGAAATATCAAAATGGTTAGCATGGGAATATGTAATTATGTGATCATAGGGTATCTTTTTTATATCAATGGCTACACATTTTACTCAAAAAAACCTAGATGAAATGAGTACCATTCAGAATAGTGGTGTTATGGTTTTCACCGAAGAATTTCAATTTTTGAGTGCCAAAGATAAAAACCCATTTTCTGCATCAACACCAAATTTTTGAGTTATATATAACAGAAAATAAATTTATTATATTAAATATCTAGTCACTATTTTTACATTTAATTGGGTTGGTAGTAATAGTGGTGTGAAACATGATGAATTTGGGTTTAAACTAGTTGGATGGAAATGATTTAATTACAATGAAGAACTTTTTATCATGGAGACACATGAAAAGTAAGTATTTTAAGTCACAGTTCCTTAAAACGATCCGGGGACAGTTGTTTATCCTAGAAAAAGACACCATTTTAGTGATTTGGATGATTCTTATGATGTCAGTGAATTACATAACCCTTATTCATCTTTTACGCAATTTTTGGATGATTACAATGAGTACAGGACAGATACAGTGCATGCAGTACATAATGATCATGATGAAGGCATGTGGGAAAACAAAAAAATAGTATCCCATTTTTTTCAGAAATATTTATATTTTTTTTCATTTTTTGAAACATTCAAATGCATGCCTCTTGTTTACTTACTTATTTTTGTCTTCCTTGTTTCTAAATATTCAATTTTCTAATGATATGTATGTAAACAAAATTTGATTACACTTTCCAGTATCAATGTTAAATACTTATAGAGAGGAGAAGTTATAAAAGTTTATATATTTATACTTATTATTAAATATTCTGAAATATATATTTAATGAAATAAAACTATTAAATTAATTTTTTTGCAGCACTAAGGATGCGTCCTCGGTGGAGGATACTTCTAATGATTCTACAAAAAAATCAATTTCTCATGTTGGAAAATTTAGTAATACACATTTATCAAAATAATCACTTTATCTTCATGGTTACAGAGTACAAATCCATTATGATGATAATAATAATCCAATTGGCCCAAATGGAGTTCAGTTTGTCAATTATATAGTGATACAGAGCTGTTGTAGGATTAGTATTTTATATCCTGATTGGAAAACAGTGGACAGGATGGTGAAGCAATATCATTGGAAGGTCGTGATAGTAAATAATGTAATTTATTTATTTTATCTATTTTTTTCAATATTATATATTTCAAATGACCAATTTTATTTCTTCAATTACAGATGACATTCCATTTTGAGGGAAAAAATAAAATTATGAAAATATATCTCTATTTAGTGGTTGTTTGATGGATAAATTTAAAAAAAATGTCAATAGCATATGATTTTGGAAATAGAAGGCTTGAAAACACTTGACTCAAGTATCTATGTATAGATGAAGATACATGGAAGCATTTTTTAGATAGTTGTAATGAAGAAATTTTTTTGTTATGATAATTTTTTTAAATTATAAAATGAATTATATAATTTTCATATTACATGTTAGTTTATTTTTTTTATAACAGGCCTCCGGGAGATCTCATCCGGATATCCAATTGAGAAATGTATACCCTTATACTTTATCACATGGAGGGTACTCGTATTTGGAGCAGAAAATGATTGATGAAAAATTTAAAGCATTAAGAGCTCGATCTAGTATTGATTTAGAAAAGGCCAAATTTGGTCCTCCATATCCTCCCAGTCAATATAAAAAATGTAAATGATAAATAATAAGGAAAAATGATAATATCTTATGGAAGAAGCTAAGTAAGACGCTGATAAAATTTTAAGTACCTATTATTTATTTGTAATTAATTTTTCTATTTTATAAATTACAAACCATGATATAACATTTTTATTTTTCATTTTAGGATGATCATTAGGTGCTAGAGACAAAGGGATAATTTATCCCCAAGGGTATTATTGATATCCTATCCATGACTTTGGGAAAGGCAGAACACCCCATCCATGTTTGAGGATATAAGGTGGGTGTTGGTATTCAAATGGTTTGTGGTAAGAGTAAGAAATCTAGATTCCTAGAAATAGAACACTTAAAAGTAGAGCTGCTTGATTTAAAATAGTCTATGGGTGATCAAATTCATGCATTAGTGATGAAGGATTTGTTAAAATAATGGAATGATTGTCACAATCTGCACAACCTTCCTTGATATATTATTTAATTTTCATTAATTTTTTTATTTTATAAATTATTCACACTGATATAACATTTTAATTATCCAACCTTCCTAGCCTGATCACCCAGACAACCCTACCCAATCTGTCGGCCTGTCCTAGTATCAGCATCCTTCACAGGTATACTACTTTTTTCAACAAGTTATTTATTTTATAAATTTTAAACACTAATGTATCTTTTTTCATTTTTCAGCATTCCCAGCCTACTCACCCAGACTACCCTATCCCATCTTCCTTCTTTTTCGTGTATGAGAATAAATCTGCTGTATATTATTTATTTTTATTTTTTATAAATTATAAATACTAATATAACTTTTTCATTTTACTACCTTCTCAGCCTAGTCACCAGATTATCCTGGCCCTTCTGCCTACCCCACACTGTATGAGTAGCCTTCCCAAGTATATTATTTAATTGTTTTTAATTTTTATATTTTATAAATTACAAACCCCAATATAAATTATTCATTTTTCTGTCTTCCCACCCTTCTCACCTGGACTACCCTACCCACCTCCTTATTAGATTCTCCACCACCTCACTCGGACCAAATCATATATTCCTCATTGTCTGCGGATGATCCTCACATAAATATTGTTGTATTGTGACTCTTTAATTGTTTTGTGGGATTACATAAATCAAAATACTATACAGATGGGTCAAATTAGAGTATCAGTACTCAATATTATAGATATTAATGCTCTACTTCCATTTCATATTGCAAAGATTACTAGAGTTGGGGATTATGTTGGTCATTTCTTACTTTGGACAACTGGGTTGCTTCATTATATTTTGTATGAGAAATGTGTTTTTTTAAATATTAATTATATATGATTCTAAAATTAATTATAATGTTTTCTGACATTTAACTTATATAGGATTATCTGAAAGAAAAAAAATAAGGATAAATGAAACAAATTGTTCAGGGATAATCAACTGTAGGCAAATTAGATATTTAGTTTGGGATACAAAGATTATCTCAGGAATCTTCTTCATTGAATTATATCAATGAGTTTTAAATGATGATCTATATATGCTGAATAGAATATCCATTGAGATTACTTATAAAAGATATCATGAATGTTGTATATTTTGAAGAGCTCTTCCTAAAAGTGGTGTTGTTGTTTACCATATATGTAAATTGAAATTTGCATTTATATTTCATTAATAAAAGATGATTTTAAATCGACTGCCTATATAATTTTTTAAATAAGGTATATACACATTCTTTATCTAGAAAATTAATGTGTAGACATTTATGGTTTTATAGATCCATAATTCATTTCCATTAAAGTGAAACATGGGGAGAATCCTAATAGGTTTGAGTATATGTGTGAGAGATTATCACAAACGGAGATTCGGTGATGGTTTTTTCCATTTTTTGATAAGTAAGAACAAAAACATAATAATGAACTAATGATAATTATAATGTCATTACATGTGAAATTTTTGTACTGTATTTGGCATTAGATTCTAGGTGTATTGTACACAAGTGAATGCACTTTATATTGGTTTTTCTCTTTATTAGGGAATATTTGTACAAATATTTTCCACCTTTTTAGAAATTTATTTTTTGGTTTTTTATGAGATCGTTATGTTTTTTTTCTCAGTGTTTAGATATGTATTATTAGTTTATATATGTGAAAATGCAGTTCATGGGACAAAATTAATGAGAAATAAAAATCTATATATACAAAAAAATATTTGGAAGTACAGGTAATTAGTTTTTATGATTAAATTAGTTCTGAATTTTTTATTTATTCATTTTTATTAAATGATTATTGTTTTATAACTATAGTTACCTCGTCAAAAAGGACATTTTTAATGTTTTTATTATATTCTCTAATTCATGTATGAGATAATCAGAACATGGAAGACTACTCAATTTGATAAGGTTAGTTGTATTAATATTTTTATATTTTCTTCCATATTATTATATTTTATTATATTATATCATTAAATGATCATGTAGGAATTCATATATTCACAATATTATTCCAAAGTTGATATGAATCATATTAAATCTTTATTTGTGAACTATTTATTATGTCTGATTAGGTTTTGAGGCATGTATATTCTAATATTTAAAAATTATATTACATGTGTTTTCAAAAAAATAACACTTTTGATATATTAGGAGTTTGAAACTGTAATAATAAAATGAATGTTTCAACAATAACCAAAATAGAATGTCATAAATTTTAGTAACGTGTAGTTTAATTCTAAATTATTTAGAATGTTTAATATTCGGAATTTTCTATTTCTTAACTTTCAGTGTCGGTATTTTTGATTATTCTTGGCATATGAATGAATAAATAATCAATCAACCATGTGCTAAGAGGCTGTATAATATCCACGTTGAGATGAACCCATGTCGTACCTACTACAACTCCATGCCAAAAGTATAAAAAATACAATAGAAGTGACAAAGAACAATTCAAAAGTACATTAAACATATTACATGGTATCCTTAAGGCATCGAGGATTGAGTCAGGAGACAAAGATGATCCGCGAACAAGTACTTGATATCCACATGGCATCAATTTCTTTCATGGTACTTGGTATCAATAGTTAACTGAATTTTTGGTCTAGCCAGAGGCCTATCATAGGTACATCATAGCCACTGTCTTGTGTTAGGTCATCCACACTAGTATATTCATATCATGACAGTCCACTTGTTACAACTTTAAAATAAAGCTTCCTTAGGTATGTTAATACATTTAAAAATAAATATCATTAATGGAAGCATAATACATGTAATCATTATATATATGTATAAATGTAAAAAAATGTGATAATTAAGAAACATTGTAACAATCTACATAAGAACTTTTCAGGAATCAACCATCAAATATGGTAACATGGGGTACTCATGTACATTAGTTATCATATCAGAAAACATCTCTCATGGCCATACACACACTAACATGCACCAATGTACTTAACATAAGAATCATAGACACATTGGAAACAAATATATTTTGATATATTCCAAATCCACTAGAGGTCATAAAAATTAACTTGCATAGAATGCACATTATTCCCTCCAATGTATATGATCACCCCAAGTGGAAAAAAATTGACGACGAATTCTATTAAAATAGAATATCAACTTATCAATCAAATAAAAATTAAATTTAATAAATTTATCTACTTATTCTCAGATTATTTTAAATATATATCATATTTCAATAAAATTGGAAACATGTTAATTTTTATATTAAATCAAAAAACCCCTAAACATATATCCTAGTATAAAACTATTACAAATCATTTACATACACTCAGCAATTTTTGAATATCTTCATAGACATAAAAGGAAACAAATCACTAATTTGAAATGAAAAATGAAGTTCATTTACCGAGTATATTCACTAGCAATCTCATTTTAAGCCTACTTTATCAGATCACCCATTATAGAACAATTTACCATCAAACCATCCCTTTCTACCTTAACCCCAAATGAAGCATTGTCTACAAATGCACAATATTCCAACATTTGACACTATAATTTATTGACTTCTCTCAAGATCCTCTTCAATTTAATTTCCAATTTTTTTATGATTTATTGATGCATTGATCTTTAACTGGAATCCTCATAAATATTTCAGTGACTCAAATGTATTGTCTTTGATATCAAAGAATTGTTGGGCTATGTGAGAACTGAAAATACTGGAGTCTTGGGACTTGCAATAGTCACAATCTTATTGAATGATGTCATTGATTGAATGTATGTGTATTTTAATTATAAATTTTAATAAAATGCATATATAATGTTTTTACTAACTAGATAAATGTTTTTTTGTTATATATTTTTATTGAATTATAAATACTATTTCATTGCAGTATATTTTGTTTTTTACCGGGGTTTCAATTTTATTGAAATTGTATTTATTTTGGATTTAAAAAATTAACTTACCATCTCAGTTATTTTAAAATCTGATTCATATATTTTTAAAAATAAATCTGGATTTAGGTGTTAGTTTTATCTAAATATGACGCTGTAAACCCAATCCATTTATACATTTCGGTGCCGGTTTATTTAATAAACTCACACCATAAACCTTAATGGAAATGATTTTTGGGGTTAGCTTTAAGATAACCAGTGTCGAAAATAATATTATTTACGTCGCCTTTATAGATGTTGGTAAAATATGGACGTCCAACATTAAAAACTGACGTTAAATTGTGTTTTTTCGCAAGTGATATTATCAATAGTTATGATTCTAAACATATTTTTTAATCCAAAAATATATAACTTATAACTTTTCAAAAACCAAATTTATATATATTTTTTTCTATAATTTCATTTCTCAATAAAGAGTAAAATTATTTAAAATGAATATTCCATTTATAAATCCATAGCTCTTTATAGTAAAATAATCATTTATTTATTGAGAAATTAACAAGAAATAAATTTATTTTCTTTTACCATATTTTATTTTTGAATTTATCATGTTTAGTTTCCCTTATTAATTTATAGTTTTTTGGACATTAATATATTTATGATAATGTTACCTACAAATATTTATTATTCCTTTAATGTTATTTATCACTAATATATATAAATTTTCACTTTTTTATAATGTAATCCTTATATGGAATCATGATTATGAGTTACTTTTATTAACCGAAATAATTCCCACATTCCCTTTTCAACATATATTTTATTATCCCATTGTATGATGGAGATTTTTCAAAAAGTTAATTTTTAAATATTGAACATTTCATTACAGAGATAAAAAATTTGGGAAAAACTTGATTCTGGGGAGCATTTATTACCCCATAAATGTATTTTAATAAATTAATACATTCATCTTCTTGTTGTCATGGATCATTTTCCAATATGGGTGAAATAATATACTATAAAATTATTATTACATAAATATTACAATTATAACAAATATGTTATATTGATAAATTTTAGTTTTAATTATGAAAAAATAAATGTTTATATGATCATTTTAAATAATGAGTTTTTGGAATAATTCATAACGAATAATTACTCAATTTTCAATAATTCTTTTTATGCTTCCAAATAAATATTTCCTCAAAAAATTGTGTTTATTCAATTTTATAGGAATATATTATAATTATATTGGTCCAAATTTAATAATATACATTCCATACATGATTATATTTCGTTAAATTGGAATTTTAATAATATCATAGGGTGATTTTTTGATTATTTCTCTAACATGATTTATTTTTAAGTTAATATAATTAAATACCGATTTTAAAAAAAATAATTTATTTTAATGCAACCATGTAGTTTAAAATATCCTTAATTATTTTACTTCATTTAAAAGTATCATAATATAATTTTATAAAATTAATAATCTATTTAATTTTTTTGTAGTCAATATTATCCATCATTTTTTGGAAATATTTTTATAATTACATTTGATTTTTTTAAAAAATAAATTTATTCCAATTTGATGGAGTAGATTTTATAAAATATATTACACATTTATAATACTAAAACCGAAATTGTTGTGAATATTTTTATTTTCTTTTTGGTCATAATGAATAGTAACATTAGTGAAAATAATATCAACGCTTTAAGGGTAAAATTGTTAGAAAAGGATTACAACTGTTGAATAAGGATTCAAATTTAGTCATGCACCTGCATCTATTTTATTTTACGACTTTAAATAAACTAATTACATCATATATTCTGAAATATGTAATTTTTGAGTCTTTTTCATTGATAACATGCATTAAATTATTTTATGTAAAGGAAAATTCTAAAATATACCCTTCTGTCATTTAATGTATATATTATTTGTCAACACAGATTAAAATTAGTTATTGATTTTTATATAATTTTATTATTAATATGATCAAAATTTTTGAATGATTATATATTTTTTAATTTTCTGTAGATTAAAAATTACCATAAATTCTTATGCAAGAAAGACTAAATACTTTTCATAGTAGTATAAAAATCTAGTAAATTATTTTTAAAAATATCAAAGTAAACAAAATCTATAATTAATAGATTTAAATGAATTATTTTGTAAAATATAATTTACTAGATAATTTTAAATTTTTATATTGAATTTAAATTTCAATTGTGAAAATATATAGTCATTTTGTGGGAATAATTCCCAAAATGGCTTCAATAGTATTTTATAATAAATACAATTTTATTAAACAATTTGAATTAAATAAATATATTATCCTTGGACAAGTGATTGCGATATGGTCAAAAATATGAACAAATTTCTATTTAATGTTCAATTAACCTTATAGATTAATATTATTTACCCTTCAATGCGTAACCAAATATTGTTATCATTATAAACATTAGAAGGGTTATGAATGGTTAAGATAAAGATATTAGTGTTTAAAAAACATGTAAACATAACTAATATTACAAAAATATGATTATATCTATTTTTCATCATCATATATTAAAGCAATATTATTGTGGTGGGCCATGAAAATTATAAATAATTTATATTATGTCAATGCATTATGTCATTCTTATTATAAAAATCTCCTGTAAAATATTTGGATATCACATCTTATACATACCTCCATTTCATAATCAACATATCTATTCTAAAACATTCCAAAAACTCTTATTATCATCTTTGAATGCATTCATGATGTTCACGTATACATGGAAGACCATCCAATGGTTCTTATTGATATATGAAATGGAGGTTCTTAAAACATGATGTAATAGCCCCAGTCGAGGGTTTTCATTATACATAATATTTTAACTATATTAATTATATCAAAACCAATAAAATATATTTACCTCAATATCTACTACTTAATGAAATGATATTATGTTTATTTTATTACCTTTATTCATCTCCATTTCCATTTAATTTAATGTGAAACAATTATTTCAGTGTATATGCGTACTAATTCCTTGTGAACTGATGTATTTCATTTTTTCATCATCGTGCTTCAGGGATTTTTATTATAAAAAAAATATTGAAAATATAAGACATTAATGAATTAATTATGATAATTGAAATATAATTAATAATTTCATTCTTACACTTACACTTGTTATTAATTTATATCAACACTCATCAATACATGTGGACTACCACCTCCATGAGGAGTTGTGATTCATGTTTCATGTATTCTATTGATATGATATTTTCAAATTATATTTAATTTATAGAAATGGTTATTATTAAATGATTAAATTATTTATATGATGAAAAAATACCATCTTTTACCACGACCAATTTACTAAATTATTTAGTAGTTATGTATCAAACAACTGCAAAACACCAGATATTGGCTTAAAAATTATTTAATTAAATATTTCATTTTAATAAATGATGTAAATGGTTTATTAGTAACTACTTGAGTTTTTTAATAGTTCAAAATATATAAAGCTTATGTCACATGCAACATCAAATGTAAAAAATCATAACATATTAATATGAAATTATTAATGAAGCTATAATATATAGTAATATCGTAGACCATTTCCATTTAGTACCATTAAAAGGTAACTAATTAAAATGATTTATCATTGAAAATTTTATTTCTAATAAATAATGTTTTGTTTATATTATAAATTCTCAAACAAAAATATAATGTTAAAGATTATAAAATTTAAATTTGATAAATTAAAATTCATTATGCAATTCCTCAATATAAAAAAAGTAGAAGATGTATTTTTGATATTTTTCAAAGATAATAAATTATAGTTTTACAATAATTAATATTTATTTAAACATTATATTCAATTTTTTGAAATAGTTTATTTATTTTAATAAAATATTTTTTTTAAAAATTTTCCTATTAAATAATATATTTTAATATAATATAAATAAATTTAAATTACTACACTATATTTATAAATATGTGATTAACACATTGAAAAAATTAAAATAATTGTAATGATAACTATTATTGGTTATTTTGTTCGATTAATTATAAATATTGAAATTATGTTTTATTAGTTTATTATTAAATAAATAATAATTTCTTGATAATCATTATTTTATAAAAATCTGATGAAATGGAATTAATAAATCTCTCTAGGCCATATATCATTTTCAAAAAAAATAATCATTCTAAATTTGGTTTTTATATTATACATGCACTAAAATTAAAATTAATTTTCATAAAAAATAGTATTTTAATATGATAAAATGTGTCTTATATTTTATAAAATAATTTTTATATTATTTAATATTTATAATTTCATTTTTTTATTTAATAGAGATTATTTGGACTGATGTTATCTATGAAATTAATGGTCACAAAATTATTTTAGAAATATTATTTTATTAATATTGTGGAAATTAATCCCAATGAATTATAATGAAATAATTTTAATAAATAATATAATTTTATGCAACCAAATTAATTATGTATGTTAAAATTAATTTTTATTCTAATGAATAAAAAATATTATTAAGAATAAAAAATTGTCAAAATGTCGTTTTCATATAAAATTATTTTTATACAAATTGTATTTTTTAATTTGATCTTAAATTTTATAATATTAATAATTATATTCAAATTAAATTGAGGATAAATTATGTCCCCATGCACAAAAATATAGTTATATGTGTTCAGTTTTATAAAACATTAAATCACATAATTGAAATATTCTTTTCTCGTTTTAATGAAATAGTTGAAAATATAAAGACTTAATGAAAAAAACTCAGTTACATGATGTAACTAGGTGTGGAAAAACATTTGAGTACCCTATTCGGCTGAGTAAATCTAGAAAAAATAATTAAAATTCATTGGATCCATTGACATTGGAATACTGTAATGAAATTATTGAAAATTGGTAACTATTTCCACAAGTTCATCTTTTCTCATCCTATAAAACGATAGTGGTACCATCCATCATGGTTAATCATACCAATAGATTTATTATTCAAAATAAGATCAGTTATGATTCATTGAACCATATATCAGGAATACAATATCTAATAAACTTAAATTTAATCTAAGCCCTTCAATATCAATGTAACACCGATGGGAAAAATATATTCACCAATGTAAATGTTAAATTAAATTAAATTATTCTTCTTAAACAAAATATTAAAAAAAATTATCACTATATATAAATATAGTTAAATAAATAAAAATATAATATTTATATTTTATTATAAAAGTGATAAAACCGTTATTTCTTTATTTCTATCCATGTAATAAAACAAAATAACATTGTTGGTTTGTCGTGTCTACTAAGCCCCCCACGAAGTGATGTATTCATATTTTCATTATCAATATTCATGGCTATTAATAATAGGGAAAATAAAGAACAAATATGATATATCTTACATTATTATGATTCAAATATTTTAATCAAATATCTACTATCAATCCCTCTCGCGCATAAAGAATTGGGAATGCTATTCATTTCAACATATGTCTTCCCACCTCAATAATAACGAAATTTTGATTTTTTATTTTGAATTTCATACAATAAATACAAATTATAATATAATTTTAGCCATAATAATAAATATAATTAATACCATTATATTTCCATTCTAGTGAAATTAGTTTGACAGAAACACCACCTTAACCATATTGTTGAATAGAGTTAAAGAGTTTTTACATTTGGTATGGTTTAAATACAGACATGAAAATTCAATTAAAATATTATTTTGAAAGACTATGTGAACATGAAAACAAATAAAATTATACAATTTTATGTGAAAAATTATTAATATATGGTTATAAAAAAATTATTTTATCTACTTATCATATTATTAATGTAAAATATTCATTCTCAAAATTAACTTAAATAATAATTGATGAATTTTGTTTTCAAATAATATAATTAAAATATATATGGAATGATATGATAAAATTTTAAATGATTTTAATATATATATTAAATTATGATAAATGTAATATCAATAATGAACTTATTATTAAATAATGAGTAAATATATCAAATATATTATAAATTCACAAAACAGTTAATATTATTAACATTCGACGTTCATAATATGATATAAATTATTAATATTATCATTCAAAAAAGTATAATAATCATTAAAAAATAGTAATATGTAGGGTAATATATCTGAAATAAGGAATTTATTTTTATGTAACTATTTTACAGGAGGTTATATTGTCATTATCTATAACGAACACAAGGTAGGGGTTTCTTGTCCTAATATTACTTTTATTGTAGAATGATTAATTATTTTTCTCCTATAATCTCATTTAGAAAAATAACTTATCATGATAGAATGATTTCCTCTAAAAAGTATCCCTCAGTGAGACACACATTCTTATATAAACATAATTCAATGAAAATGGATTTTATATTACATATTGGTTTTTTTATATAATGATTAATATTTACAATTTTATTTGAAATTATATTTACTTATATTCCACTTTTAATGTATTTTTGAAAGAATGTTTCCTTTGGTTTATGGATTTTCGTCTATTCTATCCATTCATTGAGAAATATTTTATTAAAATTCATTTATTTTATATATTAATTATTTATATTCTTTCGTTGAATTTTTTTATAAAAGTATATAGTTTTATTAACCGTACATGTATTACAATATTCTTTGTATGCTTCCAATGACTTTTTATTTAAAATTTACTAAATTCATATGGTTTATTATGACTCAAATATCCTTAATATGTTATAAATATATTTTTTATATTAACATTAAATATTGATCTATTTTATCCAGTGATTATTTTTTGATGAATTACACAATATTTTTTAGGGAAATAATGCTTCAGACAAATTCCTTATTCCATTGTGATTTTAATGTTCTGATAAAATCCATTTTGGTCAGATTAATCCAATTATATATATTTAAATTTTCATCTATGTCCATTTTTTTAGTTCTCACTATTTTTCTCCTTTCTGTAGTAGAAAAACCAAATTTTTTTATCACCAAGATGTATTAATTATTAATAAATATTTCAAAGTCTAATATTTAATTGTCCATTTTAATTATGTGGGGTTAAACATTATATTTTAATATTTTAATATGGGTTTTATATCATTGAAAGATAAAGCATCCTCTCAAATACATCATAATGTCTATTAATATATTTTTTGACATCTTTAGGGTCCCATTATTAATGATTAATTTTTAAAATTAAATGAACTAAATGATTTTAAACCTCCAATTTTAGAATGTTTTATATCATTTAAATTATTATATTTTTAATGAATCACAAAAAATTAATATTTATCTATATAATTCCTTTTATTTTATTAAAAACATTAAATTTTATAAGATTAAATTATTAAATATTCTATATAATGTTAAAATTATTCAATTATCTGTACATATGTTATAGAAATATTTTTGTCATTTTCTTGTTTCCATTATAAATAATTCTATTTAAGATCAAATTATATTAAATTATTTCCACATATTTCTTAGAATTTTTTTAAATGTTTATATTATTAAAGACTACTATTAATGATAAAATACATCGAAATATTTTAACAATATTATTTATAAAATCATGAATTTTCAAATTGACATTATAATAGAATATATTAAATGTATTTTTTCAATGTATTTTCTGCTCATTTTTTAAACCATTATGTCTCATTATTTACACACTATGAGGATGTATTTGAAATAATAATTTTTAAAAATCTTCCATTTCTAGTAGAAAAAATTAATTTTAAAATTATATTAACATCTCTTTTTTATGAAGGTTTTGTGAAATATTGAATATTTTTTCTTATATTTTCTTGATGGGGTTTAATTTTCATGAATTGATTTTTTGATCACCATATATGTTATTGTGATATGGTTTATTTTGAAAAATTGGTGTTATGATATTTTTTTACTTCTTATGTTTGTGTTATGAGATGTTTTTGATTGTCTTACGAGATCCATTCTTCTCCATGGTTTCTATATGATACATTTATTTTTTTAAAGTGTTTGAAAAAATGGGTGGATTAAAAAAGGGTGGAATGTACATATATCCCTCCAATGAATTTTTTAAATCTCATAACTCATGAGATGTAAATTTCATATCATTATATTTGTTAGGTCTAAAAGGTTGAATACCATGAGAGGGGGTGAATCAGGGTATGACTAATTTAAAATTAAAGCCCGTTCTGATCACGTTGCACTGTTAAGAAAAAACCTATTCTCTCTCATTCCTATTGCACAATATAAATAGAAAGTAAAGCAAACACATGACACAACAATTATTACTTGTTTCACCACTAAGGGCTACGTCCAAGGAGCATACACCGACAGGTTATCAGTCGAATCAAATTCCACTAAACATCACTAGCTGTGGATTACAAGGTTCGGGCACCATCAATCTATCCCAGGCTCACTGCCTTTCAATGTTAATGGTCAACTCACTGCTTTCCCAAGGGTCACTCCCTGTTTCTCTCTCTTTGGCTCACTACCGGTGGAGAGGATCACCTTCTTCCGAGTCCTTTGCTCATTGCTCTGGAAAGGATCCACTCACAGTTTATAGACCTATAGGTCTCTTGAATTACATGATAGAAAGAATATTCCTTTATATGTAGATGCTCTGTTGAAGTCCATCATTCACCCGTAGATGAATCTCTCTTTTCACCGAAGGTATTAGGAAAAATTCCAGCTTCCACACAGCCCGAAAACACTGCCGGGGAATCAACTTTACATAGCGCACAAGTCTAATCCGGCGCGAAAGTATCAGCATGCAAGTCACAAATGGCGCGCATGTAACACCCCCGGTAAATAAAGAATATGAATTTTTTATATTTATCCATATTTGTGAATAAAATTTTAATATTACTTTAGAGGGAATGCTATGCTCGATGGCATACTCAATACGTAACAACGAGTTTCTTTGAAAATCTTACATTGCACAGTAGTAATATAATAATATTATAATAGTTAACGCCTAGCCGTTGTAATAGAGAGAGTAAACAGAAATAAATAAAAATTGATTACATATGTTTGTTAAATATTTTTACATTTATCTAATAAATGTTAGAGGCTTAAAATCTAAATGACTCCAATTTTAAGAATAAATACTCTAATATTTTTAAAAGATTGTTTTACCGCCTTTTGATGGAGAACTTTTTTTAAATATAACTTTTGACAATTTTATAAGCTCTATTTTTTAAAATTCATTGATTCTTTATGATTGGGATATTTAAATTTACATTGGTTAAAATTTTTGTATGTTTCTGACAATGTTCATTTTTTAATGAATAGTGAGAAATATTGCATTTTACATCAAAACTTCTTTTTCATCTAATTTAAATATATGGTTAGATTATATTTTTAATTGGTTTTAATGTTTTATTAGAATATATTTTTACAATTTAATTAAATGTTTGTCATTAGAATTAATTTCATCTTGAAAATGGACATAACCAAGTGCCAAACATTTCATAGATATTGCTTCCAAAAAACATACTATTGGTTTTGAAAACGGGAATTAACTATATGATTCATTAACGAAACTTCTATGTTTTTAATTTGTTAAAATTAAAATCATTTCTAAATTTGAAATATCAAATATATCTTAGGGTTAATTATTTGTATTTTTCTGATAATGCTTTTTTTAATGAATAGTGAAAAATACAGTTTTTAATTCAAAACTGCCTTTTCATCCAATTTATTTATATATTTAGATTTTCATTTTAATTGTTTTTAAAGTATAATTGAATTATTGTTTATCACTTAATACAATTTTTTTCATTGGAAGTAATTTCACTTTTCAATTGGATGTAAAAACAAGTCAATCTGTTGATAAATTTTACTTCTTAAATACCAGTCTTTTGTTTTGACAATGGGATTTACTTTTAAATTAATTACTAAAATTTATGTGTATTGAATTTTATAAAATGGATTCCATATTTGAAATCAGAAGGTACAAAATATGTAATTAAGACTCTTTTGTTTTTGGACATTATGAATAGTAATGACGGTAATTATCTTAAATTATCGTGTTTAATTAGTAATCGGGTAATTAAGGGTAAGAAAATAATATCATAAAAATATAAAATGACCCTAAAATGTGTCTTAATTCTATTGGGGGTGTCATGGACGACCATGGGATTCCTTTTTCCAACCATGGGACCCCGTGGAATCACTTTTGTGTGATAGTGGCCTTTTATCAGTTTTTTTAAGAACGGAAAATGAAACCAAAGTATGTAACAACTAAGTAAAATAATTTTAATTTTGTCTACATAAAAGATATCTTAGAGTATAAATACTAATTGGAAAGATAAAAAAATTCCTACATTATGATTGTTTTTATATAATTTTTAGACAATAAATAAAATAATTTATTTATGACACCGTGATGATGCCGTGATTACCTCATAAATGAACAATTTAAATAAAATGATAAGTTAGGGTGAAATATAAGTCATAAACTAGTCAAAAACCTATTTTATGGGTGAATTTTGATTCCTTATCACCTTAGCCTCTAAATATATCCTTTTGGGACCTTTGAAATCCGAAAAGCATTTTATAATAAAGTAGTAGTTTATAACCTTCCAAGAGTGCCCCTCCTCTTCTCTTATAATAGGCCCCCACCTCTAGCACCTTACCCATAACTCACAAGCCTTTAAGATGGCCAAAACCAGCCTGTTTTATCTCTCCACGTCCCTCTCTTCATCATTGATGACTCACCTTTGGTAGAATGCTCTTCAAGAAACCCTTTTGGTTCAAACCAAGAGGAGTTACCCAATTTAAAGGTAATGTCTTCACATGTGTTCTTTTTTTTATTTTGCTTCTCCAAACCACTAAATTCTTATTATTAATTTATTTTGTAACAAAACCAGTATATAAAATATACTAGGATGTCTTTATGTTATGTATTATAGCTATACTTACACACACCTCCGTCTAATGGTTAAAAAACAAACTGTTTCTGTGGATGGCGAATTACTACCTCACGAAATGATGATTGTTCAATCTTCTCTTAACACCTATCATGGTGGACATTATGACGTCACTATATTTTATATATGATATATATGGTATTTATTTTTCCCATATGATTCTGTATTTTATATTTAAAACATACCTTTATTCTTTTCATATTGTGCAATAGCGAAAATTTCATACGAGGAAGTGTGGACTACCGCCCCCTCAAGTGATGTGACTCGTTCATGCAATACATGGAATGTATAAAGAATGAAATTAATGAACTTATGTGACCTATAAAACATATATATTATACATGAATTATAATATATATATCTATCAATTATTTTTAATTCCATTAATATGACAAAGAAATGAAAGTAGCGCTCATGCGTATGTACGACCTACCATGTCCATGAACTGTGCATTTCATTTCTTTTTATCTCCAAATGTTATTTAATAGTATAAAATGATTATTTAATTTATATATATGATAATTAAATCATTAATACTATTCTGGAGATGATGTACTTATAACTACAAGAATAATCATTTTCAAACAGGTTCATTTTTTACTCATGTACCAAACATCGACAAAAACGTCAGATATGAACTCACATTATTAACCAATTATTATAACATTATAATATATGATATTATCTGAATAATAATATTTAAAGGTGGAACTTAATCAATTATAAATTGACCAAAGATTATTATTCAGGAATATAAAGAAACGAACAAGACAAGTTGGACTTGAGGTAAGGAATCCAACCTCTCTCATTCTTTTTAAGTAAACATCGTTATGTCATTTCTTTTAAGATCATAGTTATTATGTTTAGGGATGTTATATTATATTACTCATTCTGTAATTTTCATGTTAATATTATGAGATACCCTAGTTGATCTGATAAATCCATTTTTGGAAGTTTTAAGTGGTGTTCTTAGGCTGTCGAGTTTTCATAAGGGATTTTTCGTCTCACTTGTTATTCCTGTGAGACTCATGCTACATTAGCCACTAATTTTTTTGTGTGGTGTATTTTCTACCATTTATTTTACTATTTGTATAATATACTCTCAGTTATGGGTATTTACATATTCATTGTATGACCCTTCTTTCATGTGGTGTACGTTTTGAATGTTTCCCAAATCGGTACGGGAACCTTTCACACTCCACTTTTTAAAAGACTTATTTTGTTATGTCTTTTAATTTACATCTTTTTATGTTGGGATATTTTCTTCTATATACTTATTGATTTAAATTTTATGTAAAAGTGATGAGATACCTTTTTCTCTCTCATCAACTAATTTTACGATTTTTAATGTGACGTCATTAGGCTGTCGAATTTTACCAAGGGAACTTCTTAACCCAATTTTGATTTCTTTGAGTTCAACATGTAGTTATTAAATATTTCATTCTTTGAATATGTTTTAATGAACATTGATTGTTTTATACTTAATATCCACTTATATTTGGTGTATTTATATTTGTTGCACATAATTATGAGATTGAATTATCCTTAATTTAAGGATACCTTCTTTATAATGGATTTCATCTCATTTTACATTTCTATTGAGACTTAATTGTTGTTATGCACCAATTCACTCTTATATGGTGTATATACTGTCCTTTGTAATATTATACCATGAATACCTTTATTCTCATGATATTATAAAGTTCTAATTAAATGTTATTCCTCAATTATTGTATTCAATTATCTCTCATTTTGTTAAAAACCCTTTAACTAAAATATCGTTTTAAATGTTTTAATGATTTATTTTTATAAATATTTCTCATAAATATACATATTTCCAAAATGGTTTTAGGGATTTATTTATATGGATATTAATGGTTTAAAATGTTAAAATATTCAAGGTGGTATGGGACACTTTGATTCAAAAATCTCTTTATTAAATGTTTTAAATGATTTTTTTGGATGGATTCATTATTTCAATATCTTAAAATGTTATATTGTTATTGAAATATGGGAATGTTATCTTTCCTTTATGATTGAGTTATGTGCTATGATTATGTTATGTTTCATGGGAATGTTTTATGAAAATGGGTGTTTCCATGATAAACTAATGGTGGGTGAGCCCGATATAACTCTCCAATGCATTGGGTAACGTGAAGGGGTTAAACGTTATGGTTTCTCTGATGAGATTTAATGAATACACTATGATGGGTATTCCAAACCTAACCATGAGGGTTAATCCCTACGTAAGAATGTTATGAGTGCCTCAAGTTAAGTATATGTGTTATGATTTCTATGAGTTATTCATAAATCTTATGATTTCATGAGGTATGTCAACATGCTTATGTTTTATGAGTAATGTATGATTTCATTAGTTCTTATGTATACATGTACTAATGTTTCCTTTCCGAATTTTTATATCCATTACTGAGATTTTTATGATCATCCCAAGTTTTTGAAATTTTTTTCACAGATCAAGGGAATGGTACATGATATGATGATAGTGTCAAGGATGTTTCAAGAACGAATCCATGTTTTATTTTGAATATGTTTCCATTGATGGAAAAAAATTAATATTATCTTTTATGTAACCACTTTTTTAAATGTGTAATGTAATGCATGATTTATGATCTAATTCTCTAAAACTCTAAACCTGAAAATATCCTCAATATGTATTCTTGAAATAACATAAGATTATGTTAGGTTTAGGTCCGGGTCCTTATAGTTGGTATCAGATGTCGATTTAGATACCTTTAGAGGTTAGAGTGTTGTTTAAGCAAAAGTGACAATTTGTGTATAACCACAATGGTTAGTATATTAGATGGAGTCATTGTTATTTTTGAAAGTTGGAATGATAACATGGATAAGTATATATTAGTTTTTATCGTCCTCATTAGTACATGATGATATTGTTAATATACTAACAATGACATTTTTTGTTTTAGTAAATGGATGGATCTAGCAGGCACCAAAGTGACAATGGGTTTGAAGGAAACTGTGGCGGTTCTATGATTAAGAGACTGAATGAAATGAGGGATTCAATGAGGAATCTCATGGATATTATAAACCAACTATCAATGAGTCATGATTAACTAGTTGAACCTTGGTGAGGTCTCTGATGCATCATGTACGACAGAACGAACTCGATGTGGAAGTTCAGGTAATAATTATAATGGTAACCATTAGGGAATATATGATCCTTACTTTTGATGTAATTATGGGTTGCTAAATGATGGAAGATGAAAGGAATGAGGTAAAATTGATGTAAAATTATTTTATGGTTATTTTTGAAGATTTTATCTCTTTTTGGGGAATGTTTTAAGAATTATATAGTTTTGGAAAAAGGAAAACAGGAAGACCATGTGACAACCCATTGCATTGGACAAAGCTGCGGGAATCGAACCCACAACCAAAGTGTGACTGGTATTTATCACCTACCACTAGACTACGTGAATACCCTGGTTAGTTTTACTAATTTTTTTGTCAGATTATTCAATGAATCAAGAGTAAGTTGATTTTGGGTTATATGTGGAAATTATTAACCTATCATGGAGGATATGTGATTAGACTAATTACTTTTCAGTATGAGACATTAAGAGTAACTGATGTTCTCTGGAGATAAATGTTAAGATTTAACTTGGAAGACTATGTGATTAAATCCTTCAGAGATTTGGGTTTCAATCTTAGTTTGGTTTAATTTTAATAGTTATATGGATAGATATTTATTGAATGGTATTTTTTGAACTTTGGGTTTTGTTTGACAAATTTTGGAGATTGGGAGTAGTTTTTTTTTGTAAAAAAATCATCCTTTTTGGGTATTATCTGATCTCGTACTAAACTTTTTGGTTTGGTTTTGGTTAAGGTAAAAAGACATGGGAAATATATAGTTCTCTTATGTAGATTAGGTGATTCTCAATAATTTGATTATAGTACTCTTAATGCAACCAAGTCTCCCTAAATACTCATCTTTTGGAGAAAATATGAGTTTGAGTAAGGAATCTAGTAAAAGTTGAAAGACTACATGACAAGTAAGTATGTTCCTTATGATTTATTTAAGCTAAAAAATGAATTACTCAATGAAAAGTAAATTAAAACAAAAATGTTGTCTGTTAACGTTTCCTACTGGGGAATCGAATACCGTTTAACCCATCACAAGTTTGTGATTTACTTGTGGTTAACTTTCTCCTAGACTTGTTTACTATCACTCTCCATCAGAACATGACCCTTTGTTTTTTCTTCCATATCCATGTTTTCATGGAATCCTAGTATGGGTTAACTTGTGTGTCCTTTGTACTTCACATTCTTTATTTTATTGTGATAGTTTAAACGACTCTTGTTCCGATGTGGAACTTTCAATGAAGTTTCAGAGCCCAATTTTAAAATTGCGAGGACGCAATTCCCAAAAGGGGGGAAGGATGTAACACCCCAGGTAAATAATTAATATGAAAATTTTATATTTATCCATATTTGTGAATAAAATGTTAATATTACTTTAAAGATAATTCTATGCTCGATGGCGTACTCAATATGCAACAACGAGTTTCTTTGAAAATCTTACACTGCACACTAATAATATAATAATATTATAATAGTTAACGCCTAGATGTTGTAATTGTGGGAATGAACAGAAATAACTAAAAATTTATTACATATGTTCGTTAAATATTATTACATTTATCAAATAAATTTTATAGGATTAAAATCCAAATGAATCCAATTTTAAGAATAAATACTCTAATATTTTTAAAAGATTGTTTTACCACCTTTTGATGGTGAACATTTGTTAAATCTATCTTTTGACAATTTTATAATCTCTATTAGTCAAAATTATCTTATTATTTGTGATTGGGATATTTAAATTTACTTTGGTTAAATTGTTGGTATGTTTCTGACAATGTTCATTTTTTAAATTAATAGTGAAAAATAATGCATTCTACATCAAAAATGCTTTTTCATATAATATAAATATGTGGTTCGATTATATTTTTAATTGGTTTTAAAGTTTTATTAGAATATATTTTTACAATTTAATTCAATGGTGGTCATTAGAATTAATATCAATTTGAAAATGGACATAAACAAGTGCCAAACTTTTCATAGCTATTGCTTCCGAAAAACCCACTATTTGTTTTGATATCGGGAATTAACTATATGATTTATTAACGAAACTTATAATTATTGAATTTATTAAAATGGAAATAATTTCTGAATTTGAAATATCAAATATAGCTTAGGGTTAATTTTTTTTATTTTTTCTGATAATGCTTTTTTTAATGAATAGTGAAAAATACAGTTTTTAATTCAAAACTACCTTTTCATCCAATTTATTTATATTTTTATATTGTCATTTTAAATGTTTTTAAAGTATAATTGAATTAATCTTTTATCAATTGATAAAATTTTGTTCATTGGAATTAATTTCACTTTTCAATTGGATGTCAAAACAAGTCAATCTTTTGATAAATTTTACTTCTTAAAAACCCGCATTTTGTTTTGACAACGAGATTTACTTTTAAATTAATCACTACAATTTATTTTCTTTGAATTTTATAAAATGGATTACATATTTGGAATCAGAAGGACCAAATTATGTAATTTGGACTCTTTTGTTTTTGGACATTATGAACAGTAATGATGGTAATTATCTTTAATTATCTTGTTTAATTAGTAATCGGGTAATTAAGGGTAAGAAAATAATATCATAAAAATATATAATGACCCCAAAATGTGTCCTAATACTATTGGTGGTGTCATTTACGACAATGGGATTCCTTGTTCCAACCTTTGGACCCCGTGGAATCACTTTAGTGTTATAGTGACCTTTTATCATTTTTTAAGAACGAAAAATGTAACCAAAGTATGTAACAACTATGTAAAATAATTTTAATTTTTTCTACATAAACGATCTCTTTGACTATAAATAGTCATTGGAAATATAAACATATTTCCTACATCATGATATTTTTTTTATAATTTTTAGACATTATATAAATTAATTTATTTATGACACTCTGATGATGCAGTGATTACCTAAAAAATGAACGATTTAAATAAAATGAGAAGATAGGGTGAAATATAAGTCTTACACTAGTCAAAAACCTATTGGATTGGTGGATTTCGAAACCATATCACCTTAGACTCGAAAAATATCTTTTTGGGACCTTTGAAATCTGAAAAGCATTTTATAATAAAGTAATATTTTATAACCTTCCAAGAGTGCCCCTCCTCTTCTCTTATAAAGGGCCCTCACCTCTACCGCCTTAACCACACCTCTCAAGCCTTTCACTCAGAAAAACCAACCTATTTAATCTTTCCACATCCCTCTCTTCATTATTGAATCCTCAAATTTGGATGAATGCTATTCAAGAAACCCTTTAGGTTCAAACCAAGAGGAGTTACCCGATTTAAAGGTAATGTCTTCACTTGTGTTCTTTTATTTTATTTTGCTTCTCCAAACCCCTAAAATATTTTTATTCTTTTATTTTGTAACAAAAACAGTATCTTAAATATACTAGGATTTTTTTATGTTAAGGATTATATCTACACTTAGACACACCTTCGTCTAATGGTTAAAGAACATACTATTTCTGTGGATGGCGAATTACTGCCTCACGAAACGATGATTGTTCAATATTCTCTTAACACCTTTCACGGTGGCCATTATGATGTCAATGTATTTTATATATTATATATATGTTATTTATGCTTCACATATGATTCTGTATTTTATATTTAAAACACACCTTTATTCTTTGAATGTTGTGCAATTGCGATAATTTCATACGAGGAAGTGTAGACTACCGCCCCCTCAAGTGATGTGACTCGTTCATGCAATACATGGAATATATAAAGAATGAAATTAATAAACTTATGTGACCTATAAAACATATATATTATACTGGAATTATAATATATATATCTCTCAATTATTTTTAATTCCATTAATATGATAAAGAAATGAAAGTAGCGTTCATGCGTACGTACGACCTACCGTCTCCATGAACGGTGCATTTCATTTCTTTTTTTTCTCCAAATGTTATGGAATATTATAAAATGAATATTTACTGTATATATATGATATTTAAATCATTAATAATATTCTGGAGATGATTTACTTATAACTACATGGACAATCATTTTCAAACAATTCATTTTTGACTAATGTACCAAACATCGTCAAAAACGTCTGATATGAACTGACATTATTAACCAATTATTATAACATTATAATATGTGATATTAACTGAATAATAATCATTAATGGAGTAAAATAATCTATTATAAATTTACCAAAGATTATTATTCAGGAATATAAATAAATGAACAAGACAAGTCGGACTTGAGGTAAGGGATCCAACCTCTCTTGTTCTTTTTAAGTACTCTCTTTTATGTCATTTCTTTTAAATTCATCATTATTATGTTTAGTGATGTTATTTTATATTAATAATTCTGTAATTTTTATGTTCATATTAATAGAGACCCTATTTTATCTCATAAATACAATTTTGGAAGTTTTATGTAGTTTCGTTAGGCTGTTGAGTTTTCGTAAGGGATTTTTCATCTCACTTATTATTCCCATGAGATTCATGCTACATTTTCCACTAATTATTTTTGTGTGGTTTATGTACAGCACATTATTTTACTATTTTTATAATATACTCTCAATTATGGTTATTTAATTATTCATTGTATGACCCTTATTTCATGTGGTGTACGTTTCGAAAGTTGCCCAAATCGGTAAGGGAACCTTTCACACTCCTCTTTTTAAAGGACATATTTTGTTATGTCTTTTAATTTACATGTTTTTATGTTGGTATAGATTCTTCTATATCATTATTGATGTAAATTTTATGTACAAGTGATGAGATACAATTTTATCTCTCATCAACTAATTTTATGAATTTTAAAGAGACGCCATTAGGCTGTCGAATTTTACTAAAGGAACTTCTTAACCCAATTTCGATTTTTTTGAGTTCAACATGTAGTTATTGAAGATATCATCCAATGAATATGTTTGAATGACCTTTGATTGTTTTACACTTAATATCCAGTTGTATTCGGTGTATTTATATTTTTCACACATAATTATGAAATTTTTTTATCCTTAATTTAAGGATACCATCTTTATAATGGATTTCATCTCATTTTTCATTTCTATTGAGACTTCATTGTTGTTAGGCACCAGTTCACTCTTATATGGTGTATATACTGTTCATTGGAATATTATATCATGAATCCCTTTATTCTCATGATATTATAAAGTTTTGATTAAATGTTATTCCTCAATTATTGTATTCAATAGTCTCATTTTGTTAAAAACCCTTTAACTAAAATATCATTTTAAATGTTTTAATGATTTATTTTTATAAATATTTCTCATCAATATCCATGTTTCAAAAATGGTTTTAGGGATTTATTTATATGGATATTAATGGTTTAAAATTTTAAAAGCATCAAGGTGGTATGGGACACTTTGATTAATGAATCTCTTTATTAAAATTTTTAAATGGTTTTTTCGATGGATTCATTATTTCAATATCTTAAAATGTTATATTGTTATTGAAATATTGGAATGTTATATTTCCTTTATGCTTAAGTTATGTGCTATGATTATGTTATGTTTCTTTGGAATTTTTTATGAAAACGAGTGGTTCAATGATAAACTAAGGGAGGGTGAGCCCGATATAGATCTCCAATGCATTGGGTAACGTGAAGGGGTTAAACGTTATGGTTTCTCCTAAGCGATTTAGGGAATATAATATGATGTGTATCCCAAACGTAACCATGAGGGTTACTCCCTACATAAGAATGTTATGAATGACTCAAGTTACCTTAATGTCTTATGATTTCTATGAGTTATTCATAAATCTTAGGATTTAATGAGGTATGTTAGTGTTCTTAAGTTTTATGAGTAAAGTATGATTTCATTGGTTCTTATGTATACATGTTCTAATGTTTCCTTTTAGAATTTTTATATCCCTTACTGAGATTTTTATGCTCATCCCATGTTTTTGAAATGTTTATCACAGGTCAAGGGAATGGTACATGATATGATGATAGTGTCAAGGAAGTTTCAATAAAGAATCCATGTTTTATTTTGAATATGTTTCCATTGATGGAAAAATATGAATACTATCTTTTATGTAACCACCTTGTTTAAATGTGGAATGTAATGCATGAGTTATGATCTAATTCTCTAAAACTATAAACCTGAAAATATCCTCAATGGGTATTCTTGAAATAACTAATGATTAAGTAAGGTTTAAGGTCGGGTCCTTATAGCACAAGTCTCTCTCAACCACATGGGCGATATAAGCTTCTACAACTTCAAACATGCGCGACTCACTTTCTTTTACACCCAAACCATTATTAGTGTGCAAATAACACCAACTGTGCTTATTCACATCAGGTATGCTTGTCATACATACGCGACCCACTACCACTTGCGTGACCACCACACCATCATGACAGGAGATCTGATTTTTCAAATTGTTAAACTCTATTGAGAAATGAGGAGGGGTGGTCCAGTATTTATAGGCATTTTGAACAATCTACGCAACACCATGCAAGTCTCCCTTCGGCGTGCAAGTTTCCGCACGCAGGTCTCTTCTCCTGCAAGTCACTTTCATGACCCACTTACAAACTTGCGTGCACCTCTTTCCTTTTCCATATTTTGACGTTCTGATCTTCAAAAATATATGGCGCACAAGTTTCCAATACTTCTAGGTACTGACGCGCAAGTCAATTCGAAGCGCGCAAGTCACCTGTGTGACCACACCAAAAACTACGTGACCCACTTTTCTTTTACATATTTTGACCTCTTGATCTTGAAAAACATTAGGCGCACAAGATTCCTCTACATCAAGTACATGGTGCCACCTTGTATTTGATCTTTTTTTATCACCTCCAGATCATCAATTCCATTATCAACATTCTTGAATAAAACATAGATCATTAACCACATCTCTTGAACTCAACATTTCACCATGAAATCCCCTTTGTCAACAAATTTTTATGTCATTATTTTTCATTGTCAACAATCACCACACAGATGTCTACATTGCCAACAAACACAATCACCTAGATAAATGCTTCAATGACACCTTGATGGATTTTTTTCCAACAATTATGGAAAGTTTCTTGGTTAAAAAATTGGGAGTGTTATGGTACTAATATCATCTCAGGATTTTACAATTGAATATGTTATCATGTTTCATGTTTCAAGAAGGAAGATTGTGAGAGTCATAAGATCTACTACATATTTTACATGTGAACTTGCTACAATTTTTTTATCTTCACAATGGGTTAGTGTTATTGTGTTAAGATATACTAATAAGTTTATGTTCGAATCAGTTGGTGAGTAGATAGGTTCATTATGATATGAAATTTTATTTTTTTATTATGCCACCATTTTCATATTTTTGACATGTTATTCAATGTTTTCATGATCATGCATTACTTTTAGTTTTTTAAAAAAAATTAGTCATTCAAATTTTTATTGAACATTGATTAAATTTTTCACCTAGTCAATATATTTATGGATTATTAACAATATTATTATGATAATATTTTTCTCCTTTATGTATTATGGTTATTTTTCAGGATTTTTTTGATAATTTATTATATTTATTATATCTTTCTCTGATTATATTTCATGTTTATAGTGTATTTCAGTATGATATTTCTTCTCACATTCTAAAAATTTTAGGAAACCTCAATAATATTATTGAATCCTGCATAATGAAAATATGGTTAAATCATGTGAGAGATATATGAAATGGTCTAAAAGAGCCTGATCATACTGAGATGATCATATTGTGTTGAAAAGTAACATTTTCATATAGCTTATATCCGAGAAGCTAAAAAATTGTGTGTTTGGTTGGTTTTACCTTTTGTTAGATGTATTATTAAAATAACTATATTATAGTATTTCTTATGTGATTATACAAGTGGATTGCTTTAGTTTGTACCAGATATGGTTTTAGTTATTTTATAAAATTAATTTATTTATTGTTTGAGGTTATTTAACCTTTTGGAAATATTTTAGATAGATTTGATGAAAAAAATATACATGATTATAATTAAATGAAGATGTCAAAAAATATTTTTAAATTATTGAGTATATGGTTTTTCCTATTTAATATATACTAGTCTATATATTATAAAATTAATGTGTATTTTTAAAAATTCACCTTAGGGTAATAAATATGAATACACTTTCTTAATAATTAGACTGATAATTTAAACTATGAAAGAAGTGTTGGCTTATCAGTTCAATGTTTTCTAGATAGTCATAAGATATTTTATTTAGTTAATCAAATTATCATTTCATGTTGATACAAAGGATTTATTAGGTTAAGTAAATAGCATATGTTTGAGATAAACAAAAGAAATAATTATATATTTAATTAATTTTAATTTACATTGAAATAAAATATACTATGATGTTTTCAAAGAGTAACCTGTATTGATGTTATTATTTTCATAATTTCCATATAATTTAAATATAGATCATTTGTGATTGAATTTTTTTTCATAATGGTATGGAGAGCGGGAAGACCATGTCAATGTTGGACATGATGGATAATATTGTATTTTTCAACCATATAGGGAAAAAGTCGGAATTTAAAACCATTTGATCATTCTCACCTAACTGTCTCATGTTATGCTAAAAAACATGAGTCATTAAAAATAAACATACACACCAATGAATATAATAATAATTTTTCACATAAGATTGAGAGAGGAAGAATACCAAGGAATAATTATTCAATTTCTTATATATTTAATAGGATAGGGGAAGAACCCAATGGATTGAATAAAATGCAAAAAAAAATGTTCAATGTGTAGAATGATTTTCCATTGTGGTCGAGATTTTCAAGCTGAAATGAAAAACTGCATCCATTAAAATGTGGGGAGTAATTGGTAATAAATAAAATACTTGGAGTATAGAAATTATAAAAAATTATTCCCCATATCAATAGATAATGAGGATATCCAAAATTATTATCCTTATAAATCAATGAATAATTTTACCGCCTATGATACCCATATAACTAAAAGCTGGTCATGAAAACCAAATTTAAAATTTACATTTACCATCCACTATATATTTTGGGACATCCATGTAGACCTTAGTTCAATCCATCCATTGATGCGTAATATTTTTCAATGAGATTCATATAAATATAATAATGATTTTATATAATATAATGTTATTATTTTTTAAATAAATTCATGGAATGTTCTTTATGAAAGAATTTTTATGGATAAATTCTTTATAATAATCCTAATACATGGGTTATCTCAACATAGAATCTATAGTAATCTTACAAGAAATTTATTTTCATGCATCAAACCAACATATGATTGTCAATCAATAAAAGGAACACAACAAACACTCTATTAAAACTTTATCCAATATAAAGGTTATGATACTTAATTATAAATGGAGTTTATCCAATATAGTTATAAATAAACTCAATCTTTTGACATTTATCATATGATGGAATATAATGGATTCATATTCATACTCAAATTAATAATTAACTAATTGAAAAATAACACTGAGGTTATATAAATCATAAGGATTCCCCAAACATTCAATAATATTATTGTATAATTAAACTATTAAAAATTATGTGTTTTGGGCTGGGAGAAAAATACTAAAACCCTTCTTTTTTGATAATTTAAAATACATATAACATGTATCACATAATACACCCAACATAAAAACCAAATATATATTACTAGTTCATTACAAAAAATCTTTATTGAACATGAATATGTCAAACAATTAATGTTTAATATCAGTAGAATTTAAATAATTAATAAAATTTAACATATAGAATTTAATTTATAATATTGGAAACATTCCATGTGTTATATGTATTATTTTTTAAAAATAATTTTAAAAAAATTTATTAAATTTGAGGATTTATTTTATTGTATTCCTCATAATAAAATATAATTGGATTTATGTTTTTTTATTTTTCTTAAACTATTATTTTTAGGTGAATAGAAGTGAATATTGAATTTATTAATGAAATTACTTAAATTATTATTTTTTGGAAAAATTATAATGTTTCTAAATTTTTTCCAATAGTATTATATTTTATTTTGTATTATAAATAATAATAAAAAATTATCATGAAATTTTATGATCATTTGAAACATTTTGATTCATTTTTTATTATTTTAATGAAAATAATTTTTAACTACTCAATTTGATAAATTATAACATTATGATAAGATTTTTTTTGACTCATTTTATAGCTAAATATATAATCATTTTACAATAATAATTATTTTTTATTACTTAGAATCATGGAAAATAATAACATTATTTTAATTAACAATAATTTTCCATAAAAATAATTTTCCTTTTATATGCATTTTTATGCAATAAAATTTCTCCCTTTAAAATTAATCTCCCTAAAATACAAATATGATTTGGTAAAATTAATCAAATATGAGATATTACAAAGTTAAAGTTATTTAATAAGTTCAATTTCACTTTTGGTGTATAAAATTTGGATTATTTGGATTAATATGAATTATAATGATAATAATGAATCATTTGTTTTAAAACTATTGTTTGATTAATTCCCAATAATTTATATCAATTTAATTAAATTTAAAACCATTAAATAAAGAATAATATATAATGGAAAATCACATTAAATAATAGATTAAAAATCAATTATTTTTTAATGACTGTTTTAATTATTCAAAATCAATAATGGTCAAAATGTCAATTTTCTAATTAAAATGGTTTTCTATACATTTTATTAATAAATGTAAAAGATAAGTTTATAATATATAGAATTATATATAGATTAAATATTTCTTATATTTATATACGTCAAATATTAATTTTTTTCAATAGGTTTTGATTAATAAAACGTAAAATCAATAAGTTGAAAACAATTTTCCTATTTAATAGTCAAACATTTAAATGTAAATTCATATGGGTAAAAATAACAGTACAAGTATAAAACATGTGTAGAAACAATTTTTTTTCCTTTTTATACCAATAGAAACTACAAAATGAATAATTGTGGAACATTATTTTCATTGTCCATTGAATATTGTGACAGAATTGCTTTAAAATGATGTGTGTTTCCAAAATTTCTCTATTTCTCCCTTTATACAAGGATACCACTGCCACATTTCAAATATACACATATAAAAGGATTTATTAAAAGCAAAATAGGCCCATTTAATCTCCCAATAACACTATCTATAAAAATATTACCATTTTTACTCATCGTTATAATATTTTCTACATTTTCATGGAAGCCTTAAAAGGGTAAATTATGTCTCTAACATAAGTGCTATCCCCCCATGATAATTTATTGTTAATATAACTATTAGAAATATTTATCACCATAATATTATTCTGAATTAAATATAATTATTATTCAAATAGATTTTTTATTTTCTATTTAATATGCATATTTTTTCATTTTCATCCACCTCAATAAACTAAATAACATCATCAGTGCATTGCAAAGACTCCCACCTCCATAAAGGGATATCTTTTATTTAATTACAAAATTTTATTCATTGTATTAATTTTGGGAATGAAAAAAAATATGATATATATAATATAATTATAATAATCAAATATAAATGTAATATCCAATATCACCCATACCAGACATTGGGAAATGGGAATTATAGTCGTGTGTTCCTGTATATTGTATCCTCTAACAAAAACCATTTCTCATTTTTTGTTTATAATTTCTCAAATTACCCATAATTCCTATAAAATGGTTAACCATAATAAAAAATAAAAATTATAACATTATGATTATTATATAATGATCTTATGTCAAAATAGACACATCATTTAACATAGTCACCCATCGAGTAAAAGTGTATTCATGTTTTTCTATTTTAACCACTTACATGAAAAATGCTTTAAAATAATATTATTGATCATTATGGGAGAATGAAAAATAATAAATTAGTCCTTCATAAAATTATTATTTTTTTGATTAGGAAGTATTATATTATATATTTTTCATATTATTAATTTCAAATTTTCATTGACTAAAATTCCCAAAATAATATATTATAGATTCAAATTTCTGAAAATGTGATAAATAATTATGGAATGAAATATGTAAATTTAAATCGATTTAAGTTATATATTAGATAATATTAAATGATATAAATATATTGATCTTTCAATACAATGAGGGTTAATGATATCAAAATCATTAAATATTTATGAAATAATCTATTTTATTAACACCAGATGATCATTATACATAAATTTTTTTTAATTTATTCATGATAAAAAATTATAATTATAGTTATAAATGGGTATTAATTAATATAATTATTATGAAATTTTATATTATGTTTTCCATTTGTATTTTACAGAATGTTAAAGTATCAAAAATTGTGAAAGTAAACAATGAAGGTGTTTATTGTCTCAAGTTCACATTCTTTTGGACATGATTACATGTTTTACAACTATATATCATTTTTGTGGTATATATACTCACCAAATGAATTATTTCATTAAAATAATCCCTTAGAGATGAGATTTATTTATTTTTCACTTTTGCATGAATATTCTATTTTAATCTATTCACTTATAAATTTATAATGGTTATGTGTCATGTTTTTATTCACTGATACACACATTCTCATATAAATCTAATTACATATAAATTTTTTATATATTACATATTTCATTTATAATATAATAAATAATAATTATCATATTATTTTAAACATAATTTTACGATTTATCAATTGAATTTTTATTCGATTTTTCGATAAGTCATAATGGGTTTTCATGCAAACATATTTATTTATGACATGTTATATGGTTATGAACCAATTAATAATTTTTATAGTGTAAATTATTCCCAAGAATTTATTCTAGCATAATAAATGATATAATTCAAGGTATTTATTGAGATGTATGATAATTAGGCTTTTAAAGACATTTATTTTAACATTATCATAATCCTTATGTTGGTTATGAGACTCATATATCTTCCTTGGGTCTTATTTAAAATTTTGATTCTACCATATATCAAGATAGATATATTATAAACTATTTTGATTTTATTATATATTATTCCTTTTTTTAGAGTAATCAATTTTTATAAAAAAATATTCTTCTCAAATCATTTTTATGTTTCATTAAACTGATTTTTTGTTAAAATTAATTCTCATTAATTTTAATGGAATTTTCATTTAGGTACATATAATACTTATTATAAATGGTCTCTATTATATAGTAGAAAAACTAATTGTTTTTATCTCCAATGAGATATTTATTCACCTATATTCATTTTAATTCAACTTTTTCTCTAATCCTTTTTAATTATTGGGGATTATTCAAAGTTATTTAAAAAATTGAAAATGTTTTTTACATAATTTCAAGATAAAAAGTTTAACATACACCCCATATTTTAATGTTATAATAATTATATACCAGGAAAGGATAAATTATTAATGAGGATTACATTTAATGAAAATGTATTCATTTTATTGCATTTTATCCTTAAAAAATAAACATTTATCAAGTATAAATTATTTTTATTATTTCTAAATGTGTCTTTTTATGAGTATTTTTAATTATTTTACGTACAAAATTATTTCTATTTCATGATTAAATTATTGATTAATATTTATAAATGTATATTTTTTCTACATAATTAATATGATTTTATTTAAAATATTTTTCCTTTTTCATTTTATAATTTATAATAATTATTTATTAAAGTTAATGTTTTCATTTTTGACCCATTATTCTATTGAAAACATTTTGGGTTTTTCAGTTTGACATTAAAAATGATTATATTTGTATATTATATGTTTTCAAAGTATTATCCTTTCATTTTTTGAAAAAAAATTGTAAATTTTCTATGATAATTTTTTTTATAAAATATATTAAAAGTAAATATTTTTTTAAAAAAATCATTCCCTAATTATTTTCTAGGACTTATTACTAGGTAAGTATTTTGATAATGTTTTTAAAAGACATCACTTTCCTATAACAATTTTATGGAACTAATTTTGAATTCAATGTTTTAAAATGGTTCCACGAGAACATTCATTAGATTCACTTATATTTACTCTCAAAGGTATATTCTCTTGAGGTTATGTGTTTGTGACTGTTAATTTGAAATTAGGATATAATATATTTTTGAAAAGGAGTGATTTTATATTCTATGATTTCATTTATTCATTTTATACGAGGTTTATCAGGGTTTTATGAAACACATTATTTTTAAATTTGTAATTTGTGAGATTATAAATGTTTCATATTCATGTTCCACCCAAATTTATTGATAATAATATGGGTGAAATCTATGTCTATTATAATGAATTTGAAAAAAAATTATTTCTCACTAGACCGAAGTGTTTCTTCACCATGTAAGAATGTCACTAGGTTTACAGAGGGTGAGTTTGGTGATATTATGAAATAAAAAAAATTATTCTTGAATAGGTTAGAAATTATACATGTTCATAATGTATAATTATGATAGTTATAATTAAATATCAAAATTTTACATGAGAATAGGTAAAAAAGTCCCTAGGTTTAGAGATGTTTAGTTTTATGGTGTTAATATTTACTATAAAATTTATGTGGGAACAAGACAATGAGTATATGGGCTCACATGTACACCAAATCAAGTAATCATGATTTTCAAACAATTATTGTAATTTTTTTATGGTATGTCATGTTTTTTTGTCTATTCCCTATTTTTAATGAATTGAAATAAATTATATCCAACAAACATTTTTTATGATTTTTTTTAAGAAATTACATTAATTTTATAGTTCTTTACCATTATTTTTATTACCATATATTTATCAATCATGTGTTAAGGTTAATATATTTTTTATATTGAGATCCAATTCTTTCTTATTTAATTATAAAATAATACTTTGTGTTTATAATCTAGTATGCTATTATATGTTTTCTCCCCTAATAATATTCTCAACTCACCTCATTATTTTGTTTAAATTACCCTTGTTATGATGTATTGTAGATCATGTTATACATAAATTTAATGTTTAAAGAGGGATATCATTAGTGAGAATTGAAAAAAAAATTAGTAAATTAAATAATTTATAAATCCAATGTCAAGAATCACTAAACCATTATATATTAGTTTTGTTTCAAAATTTTTGAGATATATTATTTAAATTATGAGATTCATGTATTATTTATATCATCAATATATTCATTAATTTTTTTAATGATAAAGTAATAAACCAATAAAAGGTTAATATTTAGTAATAAAATTATTATATGATTATTAAACATGAGATAAATTATATATATGGTGAGTTGGACTCTATGTAAGGTGTTTCTAAGGACAATTTATTTTGATTGGGATATATTACTTGATCATTATTTATGTTATCAGAAGATTATGATATTGATGGCCAGTGATAAATTTATATTGTATTTATACTAATTTAATCTTGGGTTAATTTTTTCCACATAATCATATCAATGATTAACTCCCTTTTTTGTGAAATGATCAACGATAGGATTTCCCATTTAATATTTATTTCTATAAGACAAATTTTATAATCACCAATTGTTTCATTAGTATTTTATATATAATTACCCTTTAATAACTAAAATAATTAATCTATTATTATTTATTGTATTTAATGTTTAATCTTATGTTATATATTTTTAGGGGGTTATGATAAAAAAATTAACAAATTTATAAGGGATTTATGATAAAGTATTAGTTTTTATGATTTTTTGATTAATTAAAATTGGGAGAGGTTATATGATGATTATTCTATGAAACACTGCTATTTTATTCTCATATATTTATTGCTATAAATTATAAGATTTATTACTATTTTATAAGATCGTTACATAAAATTATTAATAAATTGTTGCTAAAAATCCAACCATATTTCGCCTTCGGGTGATAAATGTTCTCTTCAATTTTAATTCTCATTAAATTTGTTTTAAATAAATTTTAACCATATATGAAACTTATTCAAAATAAAATTTTTATTACCTTATACTTTTTATTGTTTTTAAAAAAAATTATATACCATTTTTTTCTCAAATTATATTTTTTTACTACTAATTTAAGAAACTAATTTTCCCATTTAACATATATTAACTAATTGATATTATTGCTATCTTGAATGTTATGTTTTTGAAGCATCCTTTATGAGCTTCCAAGATTTTTTTCTAAAAAAAATCCTAAATATTTTTAATAACTTTTTTATTCTGAATAAGAAAAATCATAATTAAATGAGTATTTTTTTCAATAAAAATTTGAATTTTCTTTTTATTAGAATTTTCCATCTAGGATGACATTATTTTATGTTCATTATGCTTTATTAGAGATATTATCCAATTAAACCCAAATTATATTTTCTCTAGATGGTATATGATTATAATTGTGAGTTTTTATGAAACTCATTTAATTATAATGGGTTATTTTATGATTATACTATAAATTAATATGACATAACTTGTGATTGGTTATAAATCCCTTCAATGTATTAGTTGGTATCATATGGTATTATAGGATTTTTATTTTCATATTGTATGCCCATAATTATATTGTTTTTATTCCAGAAGGCCATTTATGATGTTTAATATTTATATAATTATACATTACATCATTATCAAACTAATTATAGATGACTTTGTGATTGTTTTAATAGTTATTATATCCATGAATATGTTTCAAACTCTTGGGTTTATTTATGTTCAATTATTTTATAACCATTGATTTAGAACATATTATTCATGTTTTATTTATTTTTTATAGATCATATGGTAAATTTTCCCTTACTAGGAATATTATATCACCATTTTATTATTTATTCCATTCACCATGATACCAAAAAGGTATTCATAAATTATTAAGGTGTTATACTAGACGAAATTATAAGGTATCCATTTGAATATTAAATATGTACTGAATGTTAAAAATTTAATGACATAGTATTTTTTGTATCATTTCACAAGATTGCCAAACTATTATGTAATTAATGATATAATAACATGTATGTTGTTCCATTATAGTAATATAACCACTATCATTTGTTTTCTATAGTCATGGTAAAAGAAAATGATATTATGAATCCTTTCCAAATTGATTATTTCCCTGTGATCCATCAAACACTAGACCTAGTTTAGTAGGGACTACACAGAACCTAATCAACCTAATATGAGGATATGAATATGTATGAAACCTAATTATGACATATTTTATTATAATATTACCCTTGGGTTATATAGAAAATTCTATATTATTTAAATGAACACAATAAACTAATCACCATTTATTTGGAATTATTAGAAAATTATTCCACATATAAAAGTAACTATAATGAATTTACATGACACACATATTGTTTTCTGTTGAACAATAACAAATAATCTCATAAGTATACATTGAGGGGTTTTCATCATTTTAGTTGGAAACACTACACACATAAGATATTCTGATGGTTTTTGTAAGCCTAAATGTCAACCCTATGGTCACACCCTAATGTTCACCATTTAATTTAATAAATATGATGTTATTATCATTTTTTGATATTAGGGTCTATAAAAAATTTTATATACATGAAGCTATCGTCTCAATCAATATTGGTTAATGAGAAACCTTGAAACCTCATAACCCATTATTTTCTCAATTATGAATTGTCATCCTACAATATAATTTAAAAATACCAAATGAGATTTACTCTATAATTTGATATTTTAGTCAATTTATCCAACAAAATCACCTTAAAATTGAATTTCTATTCTAGATAAAAATTAAGATTACTTATGGTGATTATTTTTTTCTATATCCTAAACAAAAATATATTGCATTGTAACTCCAAATAATTTTCATTAAACTCATGAAGAACATGACATGTCAATGATCAATGATCTTTATTTCATCACCTTTTCCTAATATTTTAATTATATTCCTCCTATCATGATCTGTTATAATTAGTATTGTAAAACTTTTTAATGTATCAAATTATTGGTTCAATGGTTAGAATTAGTATCCTTATTCTCATCCTCCAATTTAATTTCAGGTGTATGACAAAATTTAATGTGTTCATTATATTTCAAATTAACAAAGTGAACAATTGGATATATTAATCCATGTTTAAATAATTAAATATAAATAATTTTATTATTAAATATAGAAATAAATAATTCATTATAGTACTACTAGATACAACATGATCTCATACTTCATTCCCTTGATAATTACATGGTATCATTATCGAGGAGATGTCGCTTCGGTAATAACTATATTTATGAGATATGAACAACATGTTATGATTAACCCCTCCAAATATGACATTGGGTTCATCAAACACTTCTTAACCCTAAAAACTATTTTAACATATATAAAAATCTCAGGGGTAGAATCCTTATATCCTATTCTAAATAATATATTATATATTCTTATATAATCACATCATCTACCTCTTGAACATGTTATTGTCATGGTATGACATCCATGAATGGATGTATTACTAATATTTTATTTTGATATTTTGTTTTCTAATAATTTGTTGTTGGAAATATGATAATTCATATTTTTTTATTTAAAATTTAATCCACTCCTTATTATAATCTAAAAATATATTATTCTCCAATAATAACATCTTATATGGAAAACCTTATTTTTATGAATTTCAAATTACAGATCCAATTCTCTCAATAATAGGCCTATATAAATTTTATTAAAAGCCACACATATGGATTTATGAAAATTTTGGACACCTTTTTCTCATGAATACAGTTATCTAACATGATGATAAAATCCACGCCTATGACACTTTTTGAATTTCCATTATACTCTACATAGAAATACCATAAGGTAAAATAAAAAAACAATAAATATATGACTTTTCCATTATAATGAAATCATTGAATATAATGTTTTATAGTGTGTTAAAAATCTTCTTTTATGTTATCATTTTATAATATATTAATCATCATCAAAATATCATGGATATATTGAAAATATATCTTATATATTCAGGGGAATCCTCAAAAAATGAATTTTTTATATCAAAAATATTTCTTTAAGAACATATAGAAATTATTCTTAGTTTTATGATCTAACATTCTATTCTTATAGAAATATATTTCAATTTATTGGAAATAACTTCAATAACATTAACGGAAGAAGAATAAAATTGGGACATCGACATCGAAAAAACATCCTTGCCTAACATATGGTCATCCAACTAGAATGACATATTCTCAAACAAATATTGTTCTTAACATTTAGGACTAAAATTTTCAAAACATAAAAAATTCATATCCTCTAAACAATAAATTATAGAGATAAATTATTGAAAAAAAATGTTTTCATCTTGATAGAAAATTCAACTGTAATATTATAGAAATTTAATAAAAGAGATATTTTTGGGAAATTCATACCATTTTTATTTTTATATGAGTTCTAACTAAAATGTATCTCATTAATTAATAACTATTTTGTCCACATAATTTTATATATTAATGTATTATTTCTATATCCATATTTAGATATATAAAAAATAAGTCTTCTTATCTATATTTTAATTTATATTTTATCCCATTTTCTAAAATATAATACATACTAAAAATTAGATAGATAATTTTCTTAATTAATATTAAATTTATAGTGCTTTATGATTCTGGTTAAGGGAAACTCAAGTTCTTTTTCCCACATGAATGTAAAATTAAAGAATAAATATTTTAAAATTTTCTATTTTTTAACCCTTATGAAAATAATATTTTTTTCATTCAAAATGAAATTAGTTACAAATATCAACCACTTTTTTGTTCACATTTTTTATCAATGATATTTTTTTCATCCATCAATCATAGTAATGTCCAAAAATGGGATGCCACTAAATGGGGTCCTTATTGCAAAAATCCATACGGCCTCAAGCGCATCCACCTAAACACTGGTGGATGATTACTAGAATCGAGGTTCCAAGTGTGTCTATGGGGAGTCTATTCCATCATCACTCGGGTGTATCACAACATAAATACAATATCAGATAAATAGTGGAAGAATTAAATCAATCCGAAAATAAGAAAAAATAGGAATATATACAGATAAACTGTCATTGAAATGAATGTCATATAAAGATGATGGTTATACAAGTCACGTGTCTAATAAATAATCCAAAATAGGTATACATGTAATCAACACAATACTTGTAAAAAAATAAGAAAATATAAAAACTATTCAAGTAGTATCATGAGCCAACACATAGACATGTGCATCATTGTTCCTAAGCATTATTTTGGAAACTCATTTTGGGAGCTTCCCCTTGTCCATACATGTAATCATATAATTTTTTGGGTACCCATCAGCGGCCCGAAAATGGTTTCAAACAAAAATACTAAGATGAAACCAATTAGAAGTCATGTTTCATATACTAAATTAATATATAATAATTAAAATGTGCATGATATAATATAATAAATAATTGAGGTACTAAATATAAAAAACATGTAAGGGTCTAGGTTCCCATGAACACCCACACTCTAATACCTAGTTTGAACTATGTCTTTATGTGTTTGAATTAATAATAAGCCTAACTTATTTTATAATCACATTCATTTGCATGATCATCCATGTATATCATTATAGGTACCAAGGTATCACTCTAGGTGTTTTATAACATCACAATCATTTGAGATAATCTATAATGGTCCACTAAGGGATCCCAACTATCACCCATGATGTATATTATAATATACCATCTGATCACATCATTGGATTTTCATAAGGAGTAAAAGTATCACTCTTGTGTATAACAGTCACCCCCATGAGTTTGTCTCTAAAAATATGTATTTGGATTATAATTTTCACTCAGTTGTAATCAATCTAAAATCCAATTGAGTCCATACATGGAATTTGAATTTGAATCCATGTGTCAGACAAGGTATATTCATAATCATTCAATAAATATCAATTAATTATATCATATTCATCATCTTCTTAATTTCAATTCAATATCTCCTCGAAGGCTGTCTTAAACAAAATAATATTCTTAAAAGATCTAACCTCTATATTACTCATATGACCATTTGATTATAAGGGGAATATAATTCTCTATCAACCAATTATGTGGTGATAATATAGGAACATTCAATCCATTCCCTTTAAATTATAAATGTAAATTAAAATTATCATATTACAGTTCAATTCAATTAATATTGACAATTTCAATATTACACAGCCCATGTAAATGGGGAATCTATCACATATCAAAGGTATCCAAAACATAATGACACCAATTATTGTAAAATTTAATAGATAACTGACAAAAAATTGGGTGGTTCTTTTTTTATGCTTTTAACCTCTATAACATAATCAATGGGTTTCTTGAATTATATTGGTCACACATATTAATTCAATTCAGGTATTTAATTTAATTTCAAGGGTATCACTATGAGAATTGGGAATGGGGAACAACAACATATATATAAACACTTCCACATTGAAGGAAAATAATTATACCACAAAATATAGGTCTATACTAGATTTATCACCCTATATTAGTTTCTAATTTGATTTGGATTAGTAAAAAATAAATAACAACGAAAAAATTGAAAATATAGAAAGCTGCATTCTATGTAAATAAAAAATTTTATGTCAAAAAATGAATAATGACACAAAATAAATAAATTTCATATCGGGATGCATCCAATGATGTGAATGGTTCTAGATTTTGAGATCAGATAGATATTTGGTGGAAAATCATAGAGTTGTCTCATAATATTGATCCCAAAAGTTATGGTTGATTTGTGGGTGAAAATGAATAATTTCATTTATATAAGAATTATTAACATGAAATTAGGTAATTTTCCATGAATTTTTATGTCGTACAGTTTGGCCACATGGTTGGCCAAACTGTGTGCCTACCATGCATCCTTTTCTGTAAGAAAGGGTACCATCACACAATTTCCACAGCAGTTTTGACTAAATATGAACACAAGAAGCCTCAAAAAAATATAAAAACTGTAGTGGGCATCTCATGTCCATATACCTCAAATTATTGGGTAATTCTAACTGTACGGACTAGGGGACATCATATTCTAGTCTCGCACTATTAGAAGTGACTATGTTTCCTTCCACACGTGGTCTTTACTAACCATGTGGAAAGCCTTTTCCCAAAAAAAATTATTTTTAATCATCCAAACATGATCTTAACACCTCCTGAAACCTCTATGACAACTAATTTCATTTATATGAGGACATTCTTATGATTTTAAACATAAATTTTATTTATGTAATAGATTTTGTTCCTTAAGAATGATCTCGGTTCATAAAAATCTCTCCCCTTAAAACAGTTTTTCCCTTAAGTCCCCTCTAAAGGGTGCTCATGAATCATTTAAGAATAACTCGGGCCACTATTATTTTTCATCATTGACAATCTCCCAAGTCTTATCTTGTACACGATTTTTCCTCCATAGCACCTATAATAAAGGAATATTGTAAATTTAGAGAATAACCATTCTATGATCCACAATACATATTAGATGATCCTAAAAGGATTACACTACATGTAATTCATCCTTATCAAGATTTAAATAATGAGATAGGTCATCATGAGTGTTTTGATTTTGAGATACATCGATGAAGCTATTCCTAGAATGGTATATCTAAGGTAACTACAACCGAATGACTATCGTCCATACTATCTCTAGAATATCGTATAGTCTGAAATATCAGAATTAATGTTTATAATGTCTTTAGATCCCTCTATGTCCCATCATCAGTGAAATATTTAAAATACATGATCCCGGACCTCATCATCTAGGGGTCATCTATGGCGATCAACATATGATTTCTCTCAAGACTGTGCAATACCCATCCCCTTTGAAATCAAATGAAGCTGTATTATAGTATCATGTACAATTTTTATTCCACATAAAGCAACCATTACTACTTATAAATGATATAGGGTTGATTATAATGGCCTACCATAAAAATCCTCGTATGTATCATTATGAATAGTATTCTAAAGGATATTATGTTATGTTAATTCAACATGGGGTTTGTTCCTCTTTTTATATCTCCCATAAAATATGACACATGATCACAAAATATCCTCAATCACTTGTATTTTGTGCACTAACTATATATGAGTATGTGGGTGGTAAAATTTTCTCAAAAAAAACTTTTTAACAAGTTCTTTCTACAAATAAATCCATAAAATAGATGTAAACATGGCATCCCTATATAAAATGATAGTTCATGGGACCACGCATATTCTTGCTATCTCATGAATATACAGCCTTTACATCTCATCAACAGAAAAGGACTCCATTATAGGTAGTAAATTCAAAACCATTATAATCCTGTCAACAATATCCCATATGGAATCATTACCTTGAGGATAAATCAGCTTACCTTTCACAAAATCCATCTTTTTGTAATCCCATTTTCATTTAGTAAAGGGAACTGATATACAAGTCAATACAAACAACTATGTTATGCCTTCACCTACAGATAGATGGATCATCTCATAATAAACTAATTGTATCCCATTTATTACATTGCAACTACTATTAATGTTTTTAATTCTGGTTAATGTTGGTTACTCTAGGATGCATTGCCCTAGAAAAAACATGGATTTCTAACATCATCTACTCAAACATGTATAATAAACCCCATTTATGATAGTGCATATCAAAAATATTATCCTCAACTATAGTATAACTAGGTTATGGTTACTCACAATCCATACACTATCATAGGACTAGACACCTGTAGTTTGATATCTACATCATCGTCACACTATTCCCAATGGTAGAGCTAATAACTAAGGATGAAGGATAATCCAATCTCTAACTATCATGAACCTCCATGTGAATCTTTGAGAACAATACATGAGATTCCACTAGGTAATTCCATACTGAACATCTTGTATTTGAGTCCTCCTACATTGTGCATCATCTACTGCGTTTCCCTTATCTATCGTCTAGAAATTCTCAACGTCAAAAAACAATATGTATTCAACCAACCCGTGCTTCCTCATTTAGAGATCATTCCTTGTAGATATGTACTTCATAATTTTTTGGTCTATATATTGCACACAAATATCTCAACGTAAATAATGTCCCTAAAATGTATTGTGTGAACGGATATTGGTCACTTTAGATCATGTTCGTGGGAGTTATTCTCATTTGGCCTCAATTATTGAGTCATATATGATAGGAAACTATCTGCATATAGAAGAACTGCTCCTAGACTGATACCTGATGAATCATATAAAATAATGTCCCTCTTTCTTAGATTAAGAATAATCAGTATTGAAACTGAATTCAATCGACCTTTTATATCCTAAAAGGAATAATTAAATTCATACAACCATAAAAACATCTTACCATTCTTAGTTAACCCAATGACCGGTGAATCTAGGTGTGATAAGTTTTATCCAAAATTCCTGTAACACCCACCTTGCCCAAAAAATTCCATTTCTCAAACACATTATTGTGATACTCCCATGAAACAAAAACTATTACCTTATCATATTTAGCTGATACCCATATAGCAAAGAAAATTTGACCATGGATGTGAATATGATCTACCCACATGTAGTTGTTTGAATGGTTGGAAAATATATGTTTCTCTCTCAATGAATTCAATAAGATCTCCAGTTGTTTGTCTAAGTCATGTCAATTGTGAAAATACTCCCTGATATCATCCATCAATACCATTATTAAAAAATCTATATAAGTATGAATAACTTAGTTGATTAGTGCTCTAAAATCTATTGCCACATCTGTGAGTGAATGGAATAATAAAACAATCATATGGACCGTACCAACTAAGAAATGATGTGCGAGCTATATCTAATGTTTGAATATGAAATAGTTGATAATCATATATCAAATCAATTATCAAGATGACACAAATTCATTGGAGATAATAAAAAATTTCATCGATCTATTATATATGATATCAGTTCTTAACCATCAGTTGTTTTAATTACTAGTAATCCACGCGTTACATAAGAGCAGCTTCCAGTAGTTTCACAGATAAAAATCTCGAACCCCACAAAGAAGTACTATGTTAGATACACGCCTTCACCTATAAATTCTCTATATACCTCACTAGCTCATGTATCTTAGCAGAAACCCCCCTATTAGAGGAATGAATACAAATTAAGCTCATGGAACCTGTTCAATAAAGAGATCTACCTCTCTAATTAGAGTTAAACAAAAATGTTTTCTCAGAAAAATACCTCAAAATAGTCAAAAATGAGATGGAAATCATCTTGGTGTGTTCCTTTATCTTCCAGATATAAACACAAAACTTGTTTTCTCATTATACCTATCCCATGATGCTTGGGTCCAGATTACCTCACCTAGACATCCCATTAATCCCTGTGAATAAAATATCATCCCAATTGAATATTTGTGGAAACCCATTATCGATCATAATAAATGAAATCATGAAAGGGAACCAACTACTCCATCATTAAAATGATGTCAAAACCTTCCCTATGATGGACAAATAGGTCTCATAGGAAGTGATACATTCTAATATCATGGGGGAAATCCCATAAATTATTTACATACTCCCTAAATAGCACCAACATGTTAGCAAGAATCATTAACCAATTAAGAGTTGGAAAATGGAGCCCAAACCTCTCCAAAATGGGAAAATATTTAATGCTAAGAAACACTTTTGTATCCAAAAGGGAATAAGATAAAGAATATTCTACTAGAATAATAACTCTCATGGTATACAGTCTGGAATTTTTCTACTCAGGATTTGGTTGCAATGCGCTTATCTTTCCTTCTCTGCAACCCTATGATATGTCCCTACTAGCTTGATTATATATACTCTACTATCGATGGAACTTTAGGGTCCAAAATCCATGACCACAACCACAACCTCTGCTTGACCAGAAAAATACACTCAAAATCCCTTCTTAATGATAATCTTCTGACCCCAATCTAATACATGTAGTCAGTGCAAATCCTTTCTCACTAACTATTCGTGGAAATGGTCAAAAAAATAATTATAGACAGTCAATATTTCAGTAGGATCAGCATTCGATTGGTTTCATGTGATATGAAGTCCGTGTATGTCCCAGTTTACTACACTAATAGAACCTCACAAGGATACATAATTACATTGTATAAATACTAATATCAACATGTGGAAGCTCAAGATGATGCCTCTTACTACCATTAAATATAGAAGAAATTATAGATGTCGAATGACCAGGAATCGAAACCTAATCCTCTCTCATGTTATTCACTATGATAAGTACCAGATTCACGATTATAGAATATATATTCAACTAAAAGACAATATCATATGATCTAATTGTATTCATGGTACCATCCTCGATTATCCGATCATTATATAACTTGTCACCCATTATAGTAGAAACTAAACACTGGATCCTAGTAAAACATTCCAAATATTTCATAAATAATAATGCACCCTCCTCTAGGTGTGTCAAATCTAGGGCATTATCATACCTCAACATTTTGGGATATAATTATTCATAAAAGAACATATATAAATCTTTCAAGGCCATCTGAAAATGAATATCTTTCTATGTATTGAAAAACAACTAACTCTTTGTGGAAACACAAAACATATATGTAGTGAGCATTACCCTCCACCTAAGGGGAATCTCTAAATTCATAAATATAGATAGAATGGCCTCTACCCATGATTCATTGTCCAATTATCCACCATCCCCAAAACAATGATGGTGGACACTACTTCTTGGAGTCATGCTTCTACACATCCAAAGATGGGCCCAATTACGATGCCCTGTAGTGGTATTCATAAACCACACAAAACATTTATTGAACTATTCCTCAATACATATGTCTGATTGATCTTCTAGTTTCACAGCTAGCCCTACTAAAGGATCCATGGGAATCCCATGGCCCACCACCATCAGAGTGTGGTCATAGCCACCCTTCTAGTGTATGAACAGATTTTTTCATGGTGGCGTGTCCCAATAATTCCAAACACATGACTCATATCAAGAAAAATATCATAGTTTGGGGATAAAAGTGAAGATATTTAAATAGGATAAGTTTAATCTTTCCTATATAACAAAAACATCGCTTTTATTTCTCATGGAGTTAGGTTTGGGTTATATTGAGATTATAAAAATTTAATAGATACTATCTATTTCCCAATACTGTGTTCGGTACTAGGTAATGTAATCCTCTAAATAATTTAATTTTCTATTTTATTCTAGTATTCATGTTCCATTTAATTTATTTAAAAATCATATCACAATTCATATTAAAATATGGTGAACGAAATGGTTCCCCAAACTCTGATCTATAAGGGCACATACACCACATGAAAAAATATGGTTCCCATATAATCCACACCATATCACATTATAGAATACATATCCCAATGGTAGGTATATTTCTCACAACTCCTATCACAACATAATAAAATAAATAATTAATCATAAATGGTATTAAATAATGCATGGAAGTTGATTCATATAAAGAGACTAAATAATTCATGTGATTGTATACCATCATCTCATCTATTTGGAACAAAATAAAACACACAATATTTTAAATAATTACTTCATAATCCATGTACACCATAATAAGGGGGAATCAAATATATTGTCCTCTCCATAATTCAACAAAACACTTTTATTACTGGAAAAATTGATTTTTCATACATGTGGGTTATCTATGACAAGTCATATAGCATTAAAAACTCCAATTAACTTCTTGAAACATCATATTATCTCAAAATAGTAAGTAATAAAAAAAATGTGATGCCACATTGTAAAATCTGGGACATGGATGTCAATAAGTGGTGGCCTGAGCCCGGTAGGCCACATGACCTCGAGTGCATCTCCCCAAATAATAGAGGCATTCAAGTTGTTGTGAGGTCACATACGAGTCAGTGGGGAGACCATATATTCATCATTGGAGTGCAGAACTTTTAAAATACTATATAATAAAAACAAAGGAGGGGCTAAATCAATCATAGAATAGATAAACAATAGTAATAGATACAAATCAATGATAAAAAAAGATACATCATTTATAGATAATAATAATACTAGTCATCTATCTAATCATGCATCCAAAATGGTTATACATATAATTAGTAGAATACATGTAAATAAATAAAAAACAGGATAAAAACTATTCAGAAAGTATCACTAACTTTAGCTTAGTCCTTTTCTCCCATGATCCAATGTAGAAATCTAAACCTATGATAAGGATCATTCCCTGGTGTATATCTGCAATCATGTAATATATTTAGGTACCCATCAGCAACTCAAATTGGCATTGAGAAACAAATCATAGTAATAAAACACTCATAGGAAAAGTTCAATATATCTAGTGAATATATAATAATAAAATTGGGTAGATAGTAATAGAATACCCAAATTAAATACTGAATGTAGAAAATCCAAAGTGTCTAGGTTCCTGATGAAACCCTCTCTCTACTACCTACTTAATACACAGTTGGTAATTTTCTTAATCAATAGTTATCATGTATCATCTTATAATCATCTTAATTTAATGAATGAATATTATTTAACAAATATTCCACAATTCCTAACAAGTATAACATCATACCCTATAAATATAGGTGAGTATAAGATTCTTAAACCAGCCAACTATGCCGGGTAATAAAAAGAAAATATCCAAGATTTTCCTTTGGATTGGTAGATTCATCGTAAAAATTGTTACATTTATTAATCAACTCATAACAAGAGCCCATTCATGGAATTCCAAACATAGAATCTATGTTTCACTATAGGTGTAGTAGTAACTAATAACCTTACATTCCCATTAATGGTGATCCTCATTGTAAAAGAGGTATCAATCAAGGTGTGGTATAACATCTCTTCCATTTGATCTTATCCTTAGTGATCCACTAAGGGAGCCTGTGTATCACCCATGGTAAATATGGTCAATTATCCTATATATTATTCCTTATAAATCCACAAGGGGTCCTAATATTGCTCTTTCAGATTATATTCATCCCCCCTTCAGTCTATACTTATAAATCGTTATAACAAGTCCACGTGTCAGTCAGGCATAATTATGGTAAATGAAAAATGAGTTTTTCCACGACATTCATAAATGACACCATGTGTCACCAATTACATATTCATAATCATTAAAAAAATATCATTTTATTATATCAGGGTCATAAACTTTTTCATTTCAATTAAATATCACATCAAAAGTTTTATCAAAGAATGGGCTATGATTAGATGTGATTTCCATTAGTTTACTAGGAATTTCACTATATGGGGAATAAGATTAAGAATCTTTTGAATACAAGGAATGATTCTCGGTAAATTTCTTAAATTCCCTTTACATTATAAATTGATCATAAAATTATCGAACTACAATTCAATTCAAATAAAATTAACAATTTCAATATTATAAATTACATGGAATGGGGAATAACACACACCACAATGGTTTTAAAAATTTAAAGCCAATGATGGTGGTCTAATTATATACAAGACACCCAAAGGTTTGGATCCATTTCAAGTTTCTCAACCTAAATCCAATAATCATCAAGATCAATTAATTATGTATTTCACTCTTTAAATTTAAATTCATGGATTAAATTTGATTTCATGTTCATCGCTTCAGTAATATATCATGCAACCAAATGAAACATATATGAAGACTTGGATATTTAATTAAAATCATTATTCCACCTACCATAGGTCATTAGAAAATTTCTTATCCTGTATCAGCACCTAACTTGACAACGATCAGAAAAAACTGAAAATAAATAAAGACTGAAAATATGGAAAATTATATTACGCATAAATAGCATAGTTGCTGCAAAAACAATGTAGTAGTTTCGAAAATGTATTTGATATCTTACCAGGATTGATCCAATGGGAAAAATATTTAATGTTTCAAAGAAAGGATGTAGATATAGTTGAAATTGCTACAATAGTATCCATAGAGGGCTCTAAAAAGTTTATGTTTTTATGTGGTGGAAGAAGGAAGAATTATGTTTGAAATAAGATTTAATTAAAGGAATTTAGTAAATTTCCTAATAATTCATGGTTTGCATGGTTTTGAAATAATTTTGGATGAAATGTGTGCCAATAGTGATCCCTTTGTTATATGAAGGGTCACATTGAACAATTTTCATCCATTATCTGACTAACTATACACAAAAATTTTCACATCCCACAGTAAAAACCTAAAGACGGTGGGACATGGTCGTGCACGAAAAATCACATAGCATTTCTAGTTGTTTGTCCTATAATAATCCAGTATCATCTGACACACAGTTAGAAGTAACAGTGTAGCGTTCTAGGAACCGTTTCTACTAAGAGTGTGACACATATGTTTCATCCAAAAAGATGGGTTTTGGGCTCTTAACAATAGTCAGACACCCCCAACACCTCCATGAACATGAATGGAAATCATATTAGGAAATTTTAATCATTAAATGTATAATGTAATGAATGTTAAATATTATGTTCTACAAGAAGGAACCGTAATCTTATAATCATTATAGATTAAGAGATTGAAAAAATTATTTTTCAATTGATCTCTTCTCAAGAAATTATAGGGTCTATATTTTACACATAGAAAATAGTTATAAAATATAATATAAGAATAATGAGTTTGAACTCAATATAAGAAGACCGTTTTTATGTTAGTAACCTTAAAGGTGATCCTAGAAAGTCACTAATTACCATAAACATATGATTCTAAAAATATTAAATACCTTCAAAATAAAACATCATGTTATATCATTAACAATTAATGATGTCTATAAGGTTTAAGGAATTAATTCATAAAGTTTTGGAGGAAACACACATGTGGAGATAATTAACACTAATACACAATGATATTCTAGTGATACAACCTTATATTGATATTCCTATTTAATTCATAGGAATAACTTAATAAAATATTAGATATACATTTTAATTCCCAACACCAAATTTAATATAATGATCATATTAATCTTGAGAATATTTTATTTTTCATCATTGTTTGTATCTATAGATATAGAATTTTTTTCTTATCACTAAAACACCATATGGATTATATATCCCCTTAATACTACCCACATCATCCATAATTAGGTATAATAATGTACATGGGAGTTGAGGTACTTCCCATCAACCTTATGTTAAGGAAAATAAATTTTATTATTAAGAAATTTTTTTGTTAAATGCTTTATATAATTATTCATAATTGTAATTATTGAAGGATACCAATAATTCATTATTCCTCAAGTGTTTTTGAAATAGAAATATTATTCTTTTTTTAATTAATATATATTGACTATGATGTAGTATTTTTTTATGATTAAATATATGAAATATTCATTCCATTTTATATAATATTAACCACCACTAATGAAAGAACAGTCTTCATGATCACTTCCTTTCGCACATTGTAATTTTATCTTTCTCTAACCCTTTTATTAGTTGGAATTGAGGAATATCTTCTATTTATTATTAATTTTAGAAAAAAATATATTCTCATATCACTAGAAATGTATTATAATATCTATTGATGTGTATTATACATCCCTTTCATGGTCTATCTAAAATTGCATCAAGAAAATTGAACCATTATTTATGATAATAGAATTTCATTATATAATAGTCTAATTTCAACTATTCATGGTTGAAATGTAATTTAAAAGCATACCTCATTATATTGTAATGCTTATGTAAATTGAATTAAATCCTTTGTAAAAAAATTCATAACATATTTCTCTCATCTTATATCAAATGATTCTTCTCATCCATTTCTTCCAACCCAAAACATTCGTTGAACATTTATTAATCATGTTATTTAATTATCCATAACATAAAACCAACAAATTCAATGTATTTATTTAAATGTAATTATCTTTCATATCTGTATTCTTAATAATAGTGGCTTATGACTGAACATTTGTAGCCCCTAATTTTTTTTATTTGGAACACAAATATTATAATAATTCTAATCATATGTATAAGAGTTATACCTTCTTAATTACGATATAGATTCCATAGATGTTATTTTCATTCCAAAATATAGCTTAAAATTAATTATATATATATAATATGATAATAAATCTTATTATTAATAATACAACATTAGAATGTTCTATTTTTTTATCCAACTAAAACACTTCAATAATTTAAACAATTTCATATTTTAATTCGAACAAATATTTTCATTAAAAAAAATCATCTTTTTTGAAATTACATTATATTTCATAATTTCCTATTATGGTTATGTAAAACCTCACAAACCTAATTTCCCCATATTAATATTTATATTGGATTTAGGATACTCTTCAAATTGTCTTGAAGATTCATCAAATCTAAAATAAATATTTTTATTTTATTGTATATATGGATTCAAAATTTTTCTACAATATCTTTATATAAAAGAACGTAAAATTGAGATAATCTCATTACTATATCAATTTTTTAGATTACCCATTATATTTCATTTTTATAAACTTAAAATGACCTTTATTTCATTAATTTAATGATATTTAATATATTTTATTCTGTTAAATAATTCTTCCATTTACGTTTATCAAAGAATATTTAACTATTATCTCCGATTTTAATGCTCCATCCAACTATTTCAATTCACCATTAAGATTAATGATCAAAAATTTATATCCAGATATATTCTTCTCAACCAAAAACCAATCAACAGGGAATATTCAATAAAATTATTTTTCAATGAGGTCTTCAAAAATCTTTTTATAGTATCAATAAAATATTTCAAATGACTATTCATTAATTTGTTTTTTTAATATTAGTTTTCATCTTACAACTATTGAAATCATATAAAAAATATTCATTTATACAAATTTCATATATTTGTTAATTAATTTCTTCCTTAAATCTCTTAATATATTTTCAATTAAATGTGTTATCTTCTTTTAGATCCTTCTAGATCAGTCAATGAAGATAAATAAATATTTTACTAGAAGATGAAATTCAATATCTTCATTCATTCACATAGGATACTATATTTTTTTCTTTAATTATTCTTAATTATTTTTATTGAAGTAAATTACTTTTTTATTCTCTTTATTTATAATAAATATATCACTAATTAAATGTTCAATTAAAGGTATATCATCTTAATTTAGTTCATCATACATTTAACACCCTTTCAGCAATTCGAAAATATTTTGGCTCTTAAATATTTTATTTTTCTACCTTTTATGAAAACAATAAATACCAATATCATGGTTAATAACTCAATTTAATTCATAAAATCATGTAATATTTTTCTACAATTATATGATATAGGATCCACTATAATCTTGTAAGTTATCATTCACATAAAACCTATATGAATTGTCATCCAAAAAAATTAATCACATATATAGGAATATTAATCATACAATGGTTATTCCTATTATACATTGATTTTATAAAGAGATAATAAAAATATAATACACTAATTATGTATCATTATACAAGGATTCAAACCTACTTTTATGATGTTATAATGTTTTATGAATTACACATTTTTTATCATAGGGACACTCCATCTATTTATCCTCCGTAGATTTTTTAGGAAAACATTTATTAGTTTATATGTGTGAAGGTATCATAAATAAAAAATTTTATTGAATGTATATTCTATATCACCATTAGTTGTTAAGCCAACTAACACCATAATCTTGAAATAAATTCACTATTAAGATTTAATTTTCTCTTCTCCCCTTCTTCCAAGATTGATTAGATTAACTTCCTATAACGAGGGTGGAGTCTAGGGATTATACGAAACAACATATATTAAATGTTCTTCTTCTATATAATGAATTTACCCGACTATTATAATATTCTCTCCTACTTTATTTAATGTTCATATGTCATTTTAGAACTACTCATTTTATCTGAAAGAAAAAATACAACTCACATTGGGGTTATAAGATTAGTTATTTAATAATAAATTTTCAAGAGATGTAATAATAATTGTCTATATAATCAATGTAAATACACTTGTATTGTTGTTTTTTAATATTGATAACTATCTAAATCAAGGATAAAAATCACGATGATAGGTGTTTTATTTGTAGTTATAATATGTTTTGTTAAAAACTAGGGTTTAAATATAAGATATTAAAATAATAAATATTTCAACACATATCATAGTTTTTTATCATGTTTTTAAATATATTTTTATATCCTCATTAATATTTCACATAATTTTAGTTTGATTATTTCATTTTCCCACAATGTTCCATAATAGTTTTTTACATTTTTAAAAAAAAAATATTTCCACAACCACTCATTTTCAAGTGTCATATAAAACTTTTTCAATCTCTATGTTGATTATTTTAATTATTATTCAATAAATCCAAAGGAATTTTGTTCAATATCTTAATAATTAATAGATTATTCCATGGATTTTAAAATTATCATATAATTATATTTTTTTTAATCATTTATTTTTTATAGATATATGATTCAGAAAATATTCTGAAGATAAATTCTATCAGTCATGCATAAAATATAATTATTTTTAATGTAATTCACAAGCCGAATTATATCATTTATTACTTTTAATTTTAGAGATTGTTGTCTTTTTTATCCTTTAAAATTATAATTAATATTGTATAATTTTATATATTATAAAAAGGAAACCTAGAAAATTAATGGAAAAGCATACAAAGTATTAAGTATCCTTTATTTATTTCCATTTTAATTAGAAAAGTTTATAGTTCATCTTACATGTATTTTTCCAATGTATATATCGGAATTGAAATATTTTTTAAGATAATATCACATATTTGACATCTGTTATTTTGATAATTGATGTCGAAATTCACTAGAAATGATAGTTATTTTTATAACCAATGTTAGGAGTTATTTTGAAAACATTTTTTGAAATAATCAACATTAAATATCCAAAACATTAATATTTTTAGGTAACATATTTTTAAATTAATTTATAGAAAAAAATCAAAAACTAACAGAACATTTGTTGCAATGATGATGTAAACCAAGTCTGTTAAATGATATTTTTGACTGCTATTTTCCCATATTCTCTCAATGAACGAGATATTCAAATAATGAATTATATATCTTTATAAATGTAATATTGATATGTCAATTGTATTCCTATACGACTAAACTATTATGATAATGTTCTCTACAACTTATTGTAAGCTCCATAGCTTGATTAAATTGTTGGGACCAAATATCTTCAACTAGTCCTTCATGGTCATTTTTTGTGAAAAAAAGTATTAATTTTTTAATAATATCCCTATTACATAAAATTAATTATAGAAAATATTTTTATAAATTCACATTTTAAATTGACACTAATTCTACATGATATTTTTGAAATAAAATAATCAAAACATTAGATCAACAAAACATGATGATATTCTATTCTATTAACCTTACCGTGAAATGATATCATTCTTCATGGGGAAATTATTTGTTTAATATTAAATTCATAAAATCTATATAATAGATTAAATTAATTTCTTATGGATGTTATTTCTTAATAATCCAAATTTCTTAGTCTAAATAACATTATTTTCTTGACATAATCCCATATAGTGATAATCCTTGAATGTGTTACCTAATGAGATGTAAGATATTGTTCCATAATCCTAACCTATAGAGTGATAAATTTCTTTTGATGACATGTTCCCTATAATCATGGTGTTACCACTATATTACAATATAAAAATACACATAATTGACCACATTATCATTAATGTATTATAATATCTATGACATCATAATCTTTGGACTTATGCATTATCAATTGTGTTTTATTATTGAAAATTTAAAATTCTATTATTTATCATCCATGTATCTCTTAATATCCAATTAAATACTCATGTAATGATTACGTTATATTCATGTATTTTCCAATATCAATCACAACCTTCTCAAGAATACCCCTATATAACAAGTTAAAAATACAGTAAAATTGGAATCATTCTAATTTTGGACTCTTTAATATCATGAATATCTTTACATATTATAAGGAAGAACCCTAATATGTGGGAATTTACTAATTTTAGCACTAGTTTTTTAATAAATTCCCTTTCAAAACATAAAAAAACATTATATAAGGGACTTAAATTTTTTCAAAATCAAAATATCTTACATATAACTCAGCATTTAAAAAAATTTAAAAATATCATAATTTTGTATAATATTACATATCATTAAATTATATTAATTATTAAATTAGTATATCTTATAAATAAAAGTACATTGTCAAATTTTACAATTCTTATGTCATGAATTATTTTAGGAAAACCTAACACATTATCATATCCCAAATTTTAAATCTTATTTACATTGAGAACATAAATATCAAATTTTCTAATGTAACTTATTGAATAGCTACACTTCAAGAAAAATATTCATAATTCAACTTCATGAAAAAAATATTTATATTTCATATACACTTCCTATTGAAAATAAACTATTCTCACAACATCTTAGATCTCTACTTCCAAAATAAGTTACCTTTACATGCACTTCCTTAATTTTATTTTATACATCCATTACCTGAAAAATAATACATACTATTAAAAACATATCATATAGTAATGGAAGAGATGTCCAATATATTACCACTAGTTTTAATAGTTGTCAATGTTCATGATTTTATAATTACAATCTTGTCAATTTCATGTTAAAGATCAAGACTATATTATTCATAATTTTAAATACGAAAATAAATCATTTAATATCTATAAAAATAAAATATACCACTATAGAGATAAAATAATAAATAGTTGGAGATAAATAAAATCCAAATTGTTAATCAGAGCTATAGTGACCAAGGCTTAACATATATAGATATTTCATCATTTTAGAGGAATATTTAGTAGATTACAATAATACATGACCAATAATAGTAATAAATTAGTATCTATAGAATCCTGGAAAAAATACCCTATCATATTAAAATATCTTCATAATCTCCCATATATATACCAAAAATTAGTACTTTGACCTAAAACCTTTCTTCATAACCCAAATACAGGAAGCATACGAAAGGGTGAGTTTAGGTTCTCAATAAGAGTAAAAAAGGGTGATATGTAAATATATAAATGAGAATAATGGCTATAAGAATGTGATAATAAAATTAGATGATAATATATATATATATAATGTTAAAACTGAATCAAAATAGTTTAACATATTTCATAAGATCATAAAATTGACAATATTGATAATATTGTGGCATAGACATTAACTTGTGTAATGGTGAACTAGTATAAATAGTAATAGTTACAATCATTAAGGATATGAATTCAGGACCATTCTTATACATATAGAAATGAAAAACATGTACTCACATTGAATTGTGGACCTAGAGACCAAAACCACACATAGAATTTTATAAATTTAAACCAGGACCACACATATAATTAGGGACATGAAACCAGGTCCCTGCCTAGAATTATAGAAAAGAATGCTAGGTCCATACAATGAAATGTGGGCATGAAATCTGTTTCATGTAAAACATGTATACATGATATGTTTTCTATATTCAACCAATTCATCAGAGGGAGATAGTGTTCCCAAACATCACACAATGAAATCATACATACATGTTACACATGATCATAAACAATCATATCAAAACTAATTTAATATAATTAGTGTAATAAAAAAGTAATCATATAATAACTACCAAAAAACATACATGATTCATCATCATTTCATCAAAATCATATCCAATGAAAAAAGGGGGTTTATTGGACATAATTGCATCAAAAACATAAACTATTCAGAGAATTAATATGAATGATATTCTTAAACAATAACAAAGTATGTCAACGTAAGTATGAAAGGATTTTGAATGATCACTTGGAACTTCAATTTTAAACGAAAAAAACTATTTAAAATAGAAACAAAAATTCAAAACGGGTTTATTTTAAATCAAATTGAAATAAAATAATGAAATCATGAAAATCATCTGAAATATTTCATGAGGAAAATATCCCTTCATTGTTGATATTGTTATGTTTTCATAAAAAAACTACACAATATTCAAAGATAGTATTTTATTTTCAAATAACATCATAATCTTGTAGGAGTTTATTATATTTGACAAGGAATCATGATTGAATTAAAAACTATTCATTCTATCTAAGCTCAAAAATAATTATTCCAATAATTTTTCTGGAAAAGTTAAAAAATATCAAATTTGGAGAAAGAGAGAGAGATTCCTTTGGAAAGATTAATTAATAAAGTCAAAATGGGTAAAAAATACATTAACATAAATATAACAATAGTAAAAAATTATTTTAAGTCACTTTTTCTATAAATAGGTATGGATTATAAATATTACCCAACTAAGACTTAAAATAAAACTGTCCCAAATATGGAAGAGATTGTGAAATCCACACTCATCAATTAATAAAAAATAGAATCGTATGCCCCAAGAAAAAATAAAATTATAAGAATATGTAAACATCATAATATTTTTTATAATAAAAATAAAATATTTTATTTGTATTATATACATCATGTAGAGGAAACTAGTAGTGTATGAGACTCATATATCACTGAAGTAAAGGTGAGACAAAAATCTCCATACCTTGTGTCTTGAATCACTTCTTACTGAAAAACAAATTCAGTATAATAAATATATGTTTCTTATATATCATATATAGAAGCATATTATTATATATAATACCATATATGGGTTTGTTATGACCTTACATTACCCATTTGTTAATGAACTTACAGTACGTTTTCACATCGGGGTAATATTTGTTGTCTTCATCGCATGCGTCTTATTTTGTCAAATCGTTGGTACTTGTATTTATATCATGATTATCGAATGCTAATAATTATATAAATATAAATTTTCCCAGTATATATACATTACAATAATGTATATCATAAATAAGTACTAAATGGATTACACAGTTCATGGAGATGGTAAGTCGTACGTATGCATCAATGTTGTTTCTATTTTAATTATCGTGTTGAAAAAATGTATATAAATGAAATGTTTATAAATATTCATGTATATAAATTTTTAATTATTCCAATCACATTATTATATAACATATGCTTTCTAAACCCATACATAAAACATTCCATGTGGTGTATGAATGAACCACACTACTAAGAGGGGGTGGTAGTCATCACTTCCTCAAACACGATTATCTTATTAACACCAAATGGAATGAAAAAACGTAACTTTTTTAAAAGTGAATATGAATAAATAAATAATAAATAAATATTATATATAATATATTTAAAATTCTTTTCTATCATAATGGTCACCATGATTTGTGATAATGGAAATAAATGAATACTCATCGTTTCGTGAGGCAGTAGTTTACTGTACACAGAAACATTATGTTTGATATCCATTAGATAGATGTGTGTGTATGTGTAGGTATAAATAATATCATAACAACATCAAAATATTTTTATGATGTTGGTATTTTCATAAAATAATGTAATTATGATAGAGTAATGGATGGGGAAGGAAACTAAAGGTAAAGAGATCGAGAGAAGATGTGACTTCTTAATCAGGTATATCCTTTTGTTTTTTGCCAAAATTATTCCTTGTGTTTGATTCTTCAATATGTATGTCTTATATTAATAATAGAGGGATATTTCGAGGAGAAATGGGTAGGGTTTTTCCTAGAAAAAATTATTATGGGGTTTGAATAATAGAGAAGGATATGTTCTTTTTAAAAATATGGAGGAGGGGCACATTTGGAAACAATAAAAAATATATTTATTATAAAACAATTTCCAATATCAAATAGTTTCAAAGTTATTTTTTTCAATGGAATGATGATTATGGGTCTGAATCATCTCAACCAATGCAATTTAGATGCGATTAGATCACAAAACTAACCCTCACTTTTGGATTTAACCATTACATAACTAAATTAACTTTTACCATAACAACTTGATTTTATATATTACGGTTAATATGAAAAAAATAAAATTACCAAAAAACACCAAATTAGATCCTTAATGATGTATTTATAACTATCATAGTTCATTTTCAGACCGTTACATTTTTATGAATTTTATATAAATTAAAGAAAATAGTTTATTTTAAAGTTTCATTTATGTAAATTTTCAATCTATTTATAACATATATATTTATTAAATTCTAAAAACCAGATTCCATCTTAAAATAAACATCAAATATTATCTAATATTTCATACACATATAAAAAAATTGGACAGAAAATTTTTTCACAAGTGAGATTTATTTTGATATTATTAATAACATTTATTTGATTGTTCCTTTAGTAAATATTTTACTACATCATCATTGTAACAACTAGATTTAATTATATAAAGTCTAAAAATTATAAAAAACATATGATGATGTATATGATTTTATAGGATTCTAATTAATATTAATATTTTAATTTTTCTTCTGTATAATCCCATATTTAATATTATTTAGTTATATATTTTTCATTTTTCATTTTTATATCTTCATCCAATAAAATAAAATAAATATCAAAATATACCAAAAGATGAATTAAATTATCATATTGTCTACCTAAGGTTTATTTTGGTGGAAAAACACTTATCCAATTAAATTAGGATGTCTGTTTGGGTAATATTATATTACTATAATATTATTTTTACAATTAATTACCCTATTAAATTGTAAAAGTGGTAAATAAAATTCAAAATGTACCATTCAAAAAAATTTATTTTAGACCTATTAGAAAAAATATTTCATACTAATTCAAATAATTTATTTCCATTTTTTTAAATTAAATTCACAATAGCTGTAAAATTTTGAAGACTATTAATCCCCCAAATGTGGCAAGAAGGAAAGTAAAAGATACATTCATAAGTTCACCAGTTTTTTATATCTATTTATATTATAAAAAATATTATAATGAACACAATTGGATTATTATATTATTATTTATCTACTTTGATATTAAAATCAATTAAAAATATAAATAATTTTTGAAATGAAAAGGCAGTTTTTAACTACTCTGTACTATTTTTCAATATTAATCAAAATTTGGAACTTTTCTGGAAAACAGATTAAATTGACCCTAATTTAATTTTGTTGTTATGACATCAAAAATAATTTTTCATTTATCAAAATAATTTTCTATGGGTTTATAAAATTAATTTCATTATTTTTAATATAAGAACATGGAAATCAATTCATTTGAAGAAATAGTAATTTCTAGAAAGAAAAGAAGTTTCCAAAAATTATTATTTTTATTATCAAAAACATTATAACTCATATTTAAAAATTATTTATTACTATTCATATCACATGACTAATTTATAGTTTATAATCTCTTATATATATTATTATAATAGTGAATTATTATATCATTGAAACATAGTGTAATGTGTAACAAAAGACATGATGGTGTTGTAGGTATTGAAATCTCCCAATGCTATTGGGCATAAAATAATCCAACCATGGTGGTTTTATTTAATATAAAATATATATTCAGATTATTCTAAATAATAAATATAAAATTATTAAATTAATAAAAAAATAAATCTATAAAATCAAGATGTGTTAAATTCTGCCCCCTAAAATTTAATTTCGACAATGACATTTTTTTGGGTTATCAAAAGTTTAAAAAATGAATATTTTTTGAGAAACCAAAATCAATAAAAGGAATACTAAAACATCATTTTTAAAATTAAATAATATGATCATAATAGTTACACAATGTAACTCATCACTGGATTCCACATAGGATAATATTGGCGGGAATTAAAAAGATGGATATGGAAGAAAAATAGAACTATAATGTTATGATTTAAAATGATAGATAAAATAATTAAGACAATGTTAAGAACCAAAATCCAAAAATCAATGATGATATAAGGATCCATGTAATTCATCGGATGAGAATATACTAGGATATTTTTTTTGGATTTCATGATCCATTTACTAATGAGGACGTATATGTGAATAAATACTTACTTGATATTAGTACAATCTCATAATTGGACATTCTATGATAAATTTCCAATTCATCTCTTATTAAAATAAATGATGTTGAAATTTTCTTTCTTTATTTGTTAGTATATCAAACGATTCATAAATAGAATGACTGGTCATTTCATTAATCAATAGAATATTAAAAAGGATAGAAAAATAATCAAATATGAATATGTACACATATGGTGGGATAATACATTAATATCAAATACTTACATGATGTTTCAAATAAAAATTACATAAATGGATAATCCCACTTTCCTTTCGAAAGATGAAATTCCAAAATATTATAAATAATGCCACTAAATCGGCAGAACATTTATCTCCCATATATCAAAATGTTTTTCATGGTTGTCAAATTCCAAACATGCAAACACCTTTGTCATGTGTTCTATTGATTCGTTGTAATAACCTAATTTACAGTATACCATTAATGAAAACATACATGTTTCTTAATAATAATGTTTCTTGGATATGCTCATTATGTCCCAAAAAGTTTTATAATTCATCTATGATACCATAACCCTCGTGAAAATAAATCCATAATAAGTTACCAAGAATCCAGTATCATATAATTTAATTATTCATACATAACATATATTTATAAAAATATTTTTATATCAAAAGAATGTTCATATTAAATGTTATCCATCTTTTAGGGATATGTTTTTACAAAAATATATGAATCATTTATCTTAGTTTTAGGTACCATTCAACATATACTATTAAAAATATGGAAACACCATAATGGAAAATTAATCCATAATACCATAAAGGAGATTCTAAAACATTTTTATGGAATCCCATTACATAAAAATTGAATCATTCCTCCAATTCATTATCGTACTGTACATTTCCAATTTTGATCACATACTATTTTCTTTTATCCTTGGCCTTATGAGCTTTATATCATCAATCAACATCAATATCCCATAGATTAGATAATTGGTTTTCATAATGACCCATTTCAATTAACTTGTAGCGTTGAATAATGAGTGGATCATTTTCTTTATTTTTCTTACCATTGATTGGAATTTTACATCACTCTAAAACACATTTTCATGATAACCAGGATTACCACACATGAATTATATTCTTGTTCATTTCAAAATTTTCATTGAGTGATCTTTTATAAAAAAAATCAATTATAAGGTTCATAATATTACTTTTCTCTTTGTGGAAAATGACTATAGTTCCCATTTAGCTCTATATTCAATTTTTTATCTCTAGAACATTTAGAGTTATGAACTTTCATTTAAAATTTTAGTGCACAATGAAGGACTTCTACCTAGATTCCAATATCCCTTATGGCTAATGAATTTTGGTGACTCAATTTTAGACCACAAAATATTCAGTAAATTTATTTTTGGGCATGATGATTAACCAAGATACATACCATTATAATCATGTAAAATTAGCTTCATAAGTATAAAAAGACTCATTATTTTTTTTCTTATGCTCAAGGAATTCCATCTCCATATTATTTCATAGAATTATAGGTAATTAATGACTATAAAATATCCCATTAATATCTTCCCATTCAATATATTCAATTTTTCTTTATCCCTCCTATTTTTAATAAGATTCCACCACTGATCGGCTTCACCATCGGGTGGATAAATAGCCAAAAAAAAATTTCATGTTCAGACCACTAAAATATAGGAAATATCATTTCACTTGTACCAATCCATTTTTCATAAAAAAATAGTTCATAAGGCCTAGTAAAAGAAGGTGGACATTGCCTCACCAAGAAATAAATTAAAATTATATCCCTACACTACTCATTTGGAGGTCTATCATGATCTATAGCTTGTGTGAGTAAATGAATAAAATTTTCTATTGAATCCCCCAAAATAATTGGTTACTCGGAAGGAAAATAATTTCATTCCCAATTCATTAATCTTTAACACATTCCCTCAGATTCCTTCAGTAGAATAAAAATGAAAGGAATGGTGTGAAAAAGAGTAATCATACTGGAAAACAACATGATTAAGGGAATGTAAATTCAATCTAAAACTTCTTATGTTTTATCCAAGATATTATATTATCATTAATAAATTCTAGTATAGTATTCTATAGATAGACTTATCATTAGGGACGTAGCTATACATATCATTATGAATATACCTTGGGATATCAAAAAAGTTATTTCATCATAGTTTTTAATGGTTGAATTAACCTTTTCTCTCTGACCAAATATATCATCCTGGGATTAATATACTTGGATATTACCTCATTTGAGAAGAATATTTTTAACATTACAATTATACATGATTGAGGATCATAATAGTTTAGTGTATTGAGAAACAAAGAAAAAATATTAAAAAATCGTGAAAGATCTTCAACATCTTCTGTTAAGATACCAACCATTAGTACATCAACCTAAATCCATTTTTTGTAACGTGGGTGAAACAAAAATATGAAAGGTTGAGCTCATGTGATCCGTAAGAGTAAAAAATAACGATATATAAACATAAACCTATGTATAAAGTTTATGAGAACATGATATAACATTATAATATCATAACATTTTTATCAAAGGTAAGATTAAATCATAAGGAAATAAAATAACACAATCTCGAAGATCATAAAATTGACATAATGCATGAAATTGTGGCATACAAAACCTCTTGTAAATTTTTGAACATGTATAAATAGAAAAAAAAGTCACTCATTAAGGATATAAAATCATGCACTTAAATAAACATATGGACATGAAATCCTTGTCCACACATAGAATTATTTACATGAAAAGTAGGCCCTCAAATAGAATTATGGACATGAAAATGAGGCCTACATATAGAATTATTGACAGGAAAACCATGTCCATGAATAGAATTTTGGACATGAATACCAGTCAGAACATTTAATTGTCTACATGAAGTCATGTTAATGGATAGAAAATATACCTCCTGAGTTTTCCATACATAATTAATGCATCAGTAGGGGATATAGGTCCCCTCATCTCGTAATCAAGTCTTACAAACATGTGCCACAATATAATAAAGAATCCTATTATAACCAATGTACTTGAATGGGTTTCATAAACATGTAATAATATAATAACCTATTAAAAACGGATAGTATTCATAATTATATCATTAAAATCATGACATGTGAAAATAATGGGGTTTCTTAAACAGATTTCCATCAAAACATAACCCATTTAGAGAAATAAAAAGAATGGTATTCTTGACCAATAAAAAAGTATTTTATCATTTGTAGGGAAGAATTCTAAAAGGTCACATAGATCATGATTTTTTTATAAAAATCACATTTTATAACAATAAAAATTCTCAAAAAAAATTCTTTTAAGCCACTTTAGAAATATACATTGTAATCATGAAAATAAATTACAGTAGTTCTTGAGGAAAATATATCTTCTTTGGGGAAATAGTATTTGATTCTTCAAATTCCACAAATATTTAAAATAAAACCTTTTTTCAAATAACCACATAAGAATGTAGGGGAAGATTCAATGTAATAAGGCATCATGAAATCGTAAAAACTTGTTCATTCAGTATAAGATAAAAAAACATTCATCTCATACATTTTCCAGAAATGTCCAACAATATCTCGTTTGGAAAATGAGAAAATGATTCCCTTGAAAAATTTAATTAAAAACTAATAAAATAGGTAATAATGAAATTAAACATCCAAAATTAATATTAAATCATTTTATGAAATTTCTTTTTCAAAACATGGAATTGGATAATAAATATTACCCAATAGAGACTTAAAATGAAATAATCCCAAATATAGAAGAGATTGTAAAATCAATATTCATCACTTAATAATAAATTGAATAATATTCCAATGTAATAAATATTATAAGAATATGAAAATATCATAATATTCTATATAATACTCATAAAGGCATTAAGGGACAGTATATACACAACATTGTAGAAACATATACTGTTTGAGGCACGGGTATTGTATAAATAACTGTGAGAAAAAAATCCCCTTACCTTATTTCTTAACTATCTTGTACACATACAAACATACTATATAATAAATATATGTTTATTAAATACCATTTATATAATTATATTAATATATATAATACCACATATGGTCTAATTACGACCATATATTATGCTGTTGTTAAAGATCTTATGTTATGTTTTCACTTTGGGTAATATTTTCTTGTTCTTCACATGTGAATTAATTTGTCATATAATTTTTCTGTATACATATATAATGATTAAATAATATAGATAATGATAAAAATATGATTTAGATATAGTATAATAATATTACAATAATCTTTAGAATAAATAAGTATGAAATGGAATACATTGTTCATAGAGATGGTATATTGTACATACACATGAAGGATGTTTCTGTTTTAATATTTGTAATGAATGAAATTTTTAAATTATATATAAAAATATTTATTTATTTTTATATATAAGTTAGATATAGAATTCAATCATTGAAATAAATTAGCAATGGAATATGAAAAATGACCAAAATAGGGTCTCCCTACGAAGCTCCTCCTTGCCTCCCCCAACACCACAAAGATGCACACCCGCCTAGATGCCACTTCTATGAACACCATCGGGGAAGTGATAGACTCCTCTATGATTCTGAAGAACATGAAAAAAGACTCTATGACCCCCACTGTGGATGTGACTGACTCCTTGGGGAGTTTGAGGAACATGATGGTAGTCTGAAGCCTCTACAAAGCTGCGGTGGGGGGGGGGGAGCGACAAACTCCTCTATGTGTATGGGCAACTTGACAGATCGACCTATTGTTTAAAATTTAGAATTTTGTCATGGAACACCCTAGCCACTCCGATCCACCTAGAACACATAAATAATCATCTCCCCTCATTCCAAAGGATCGACACCATGAACCCTCCCCTTTTGAATTCTTGAATCAAGAATAACCAGCTACTCTGTGATTCATTTTGAAAATGAATTTTATCAGTTACTTGAGAATTACAAAAACACTATTCTCGTTCTCTATTTTCCCTCCAATTAAAATGGGGATTTCCTTCAAAAATACTTTTGGCCACGAGAAAGGGAGGATACCCCTTTTGGTACTTGGAACTTCAGGAAGCATTCAGCCTTTGTGAGGCGCCCTTGAATCACATGTTGACTCCACCCTTGGCTTTGTATATATGCTTTGTAGAGGACTCTCTTTTGCAAACCCCTTTCACTATAAAAGTCACATGAGCTTCACAAATCCCCTCACTGAGAGACCTTATTCTTCACAAACCCCTCACTTGGGGGGGGGGGGCTCCAGGCTCATGCGAAGCGATTTTATAATCAACGAAGTGGTGCTTTAGGTTGAATTTCCCTACCTCATGCTTCTTCTCATAGAAATTCTAATGGATATTTCTTCTTTACATATCCATGATAACGTTCATGGTTCAATTTATTAATCTAGGAAAACATAAACATTGTATTTATGGTTCCATCACATCACCACGTCTTTATGGTGGTTTAGTTTTATAAGTCCTAGGGGTGAGTAGTGTGCCCATGTCGTCTGATATGCATGATGTTAAAGGTATATGCACCCGCATCCTCAAAACATTATGATAAAAAATGAACACTACATGAGGGATAAGTCTATGAGGACCAGGAAGGGTACGTGCAATATATCCCTCCCACTCCTACTCTCCCTGTGATCTTTGTCACTATGTACACCTCGAGAATCCTCTGTGTAAGCCTCAAACCAACAGGAAATGGTGGACCTTGTATGATGACCATAACCTCTTCATACAACTAAACATCCTCCTTGGGATTCAATCATGGATTAATTCCATTTTTACACTTTGGGTTACTAACCATGCATATTTCCTGCTCTACTCCTCACGGATACACGTTTTGTGATGTGATTGTCATGTTTTTTTCGGTCTTGTTTCTCACACACAGCATGAGTCACCATGGCTAAGAGTAATAATCAAACATAAAATCCACTTTGGGTCATTAACCAAATGTAAACACAAAGATCTTCTACATCAAACTACATGGACTATAATCCTTTCCTTTTTTAAAACAAGCTATATAAGAAGCCACCCTACGGTTCAATCCCATCACCCATTGCTCCCAATAATTTTGCATCTGTTAACCCTTGTACATCATGAAACTAACTTCTATTCCCCTTTCATCGAACATTAAATTAAACTATATTCTCCTTTCATCCCACATGTTGCTAAACATTTTCTATGCAGTACGTGGGTTTTGATCCTTTTTCTGTATGTAGGAATCCTCCACAAGGATCAACCGTAAACACTAGAAAACATGTGAATCCTCTATGATGGACCCACATCCTCAGTATGCCCCCAATTGGTCATGTCAGACTATTTCTTAGGAATCAAACCATGTGTATGACCCATAATCAAACCATACTCTTAAAAATAACAATGTCCCTCTTTTGGTTGGAACCATGAGTAATCTCCCAAAATGTACTCAGGATGTTGTAGTTTATGTTTATCTCAATTATATACCATGTTATTACACTACACTGAAATTTATATTTATCCATTTTTAACAAGGTACATTGGAAGCCTCCCCGAGGTCCTAGACCTTCTTCCATGTGCCATCATGTTCCCTCCCTTGAGCATTTGTGTCTGGGAAAGATTATTTCTTAACCCGTGAGGTTATACTTTCTTCAGGTCCCATCCTATTATCCATTATCATGAGCTACCTCCTCATGTTACTCAACGAACCATCTCCAAAACTATGTGAACATTGATTCTCGGCCACGAGGATACCTTGAAAACATATTTGAGATTCAATCCCAGTATTGTCACCTCCTCATCGGGTTTTGGTTACATCTCCATTCATTTGATTCCTTAACCCATCGACCATATCCATTATGATTTTTCTTATGCCTACACATCCCAATGAAATCATGCCATCCACATTGTCAGCTAACCATTTATGAGAACCCTTTATTATATTTCTCATTGCAGTATATGGGCTGCTTACCAAGCATAAGCCTTAACATGCATCTGGGATGTTGTCCTTTTTGTACACCTAGATTCTATATCTCACCCATTCAAAACAAATGGTATATTATCCTTATCTCCTATAGATGTTATATAGGAGGCCTTTCTAGAGTTCAATCCTAGCCAATGGTAAACCTTGGTGTTTCCATTGTATGGAACCATTCTCCTCTCTAATTCTCCCATTATGGTTCCCAAATCAGTCCTTGTGATGTGAATTAGTCCCCTTTATGGGACGTGTAATCGTCGATCCATCCATATTTAGTGTTTTAATCAATCCATCCAGTAAAAATTCTATGTATATAGTCCATGGAATGTACCCATTTAATCCACATCCATACATGTTCTAATCAGTATGATCTATCTTCTCTAGATGATAAACTCATGGAATACATTGTGTTTATCATGGGAATCCAGTGAAAAGCTCAATGGAATTCCTATGACATATAATTTCCCGAATTCTAAATGGGATGCCTCAGGCTTCTGAACCCTTGATAACCCCTCTAATAAGGGGAAACCCACGTGTACTTGTGTTTTAGAATCCTAACATGCCAGTGTTGCCCCAACGTGACTACTCCCCGGACTGAAGGTTACAACCCTGACTTGAACTCTTTGAATGTCCTTCCAAAATCAGTGTAATTAACTCGAATCCATACATATATGGCACCGATAATAGCTTCATGATCAAAATTTATATCATGAAGGGAGACATGGAAAATGTGATGAATTCCATGGAGGAATCAACAGAACGAGTGACTGACATCTCATCATCCTTTATCATTCATAGATAAAACAACTCTGATGAATTTATGAATACTACCCATCATTGTTAAGTGGGATTGTGGAGCATGAATCATTTCATCCCTATAGATGAATGAAAACCCCACAGAAATCATCAAAAAAATAAAATGGTGAACCCTATGTGAAATTATTCTCCTCTATATGGGGATTGTATGTGTTTCTTAACATTATTAGAAGAGAATTTCACTGGATATAGCACTATGGAGAAAGCTCCCACCAAGAATGTAGTGGTCATCTCATTAAACCCACCAGGATTTGGGGTATTTAATCATTGGGAATCCTAGTATATGACTTTGTTAGTATTAATATTTCTATCTATCCATGGAAGACTGGGTTACATTGGGGCACTGGAGATATCTTTCCTATAATATATACTAATTTCTAAATATTATGGCTTTGAAGGACACAAGATATAGTTATAGGAAACCGATCACATCCCAACCATAGACACAAGGCCAGGGAAACATGAATCCCAAAATAATGTTGGACATCACCCCTTCTATGAGGACCCCTAATACAACAACTATTGGGGGCTTACAACCCATTTCATCCACTAAATTCACTTATAGAAAGGTAATCTATACAATTGTTTGATGATATGAACCTGAGTGGGTTATCATGATGAGGTATTCGGCCTATCATGATTTGGGAAAATTTACTCCCTATTAATGCTACTGCCCTAAGGGATATGTAGGGAGATGATGCTCGCTACTACAACCATTAGTGGCTTTGGGAGAATCCACATTTAATATTAATATGACTCACCACCTTATGAAGACAAGATACGGGATGTTTGAGTCATCCTGGCTTCAACTTCGGCTAGGGATCCCCCAAGAAGGCCACCCACCAAGCCACATTGGAACCATAAACTAGCGCCACTGACTAAAGAGCAGGTGGTCCATACCCCTGGACAGCCATCCCTAGCTCAGTTGACCCAACATCACTGTCAGGTGCATTATCATGAAGAGACCCACCAGGGGGTATCATCTTTCAAGGATTCTATTACCCAATCCACTATTGACACAATCTATTTACCCCTTAATTTTACGTAGTATATGCAGATCCCAATTACTGAGTACTAAAACTTCGATGCCTTGTATGGATTGAGCCACCAAACACCCTACAAGCAGTATATATTGACTCCATCGGTCACCAATGCAAGAAAGAATCCATCATGGTTGATCCACAATGATGATGTTCATTACAGAGGTTATCCATGTACCATCATAAGATAGAGAATTATTCCTCCCAACTCTCGTATCTTGCATGGTTGTCGTCCCCATGCCTCTACCATCAACCTGAGTGCAGGTCCCCTCTCCCACCATCTCATTGCTGCTAAGCATGATCGTCATCCCCATTCCATTGTTATCTGGTTTGAAAATTTCCTTTTCCAACCACGTTTTCAACATGAGTACCCCTCACCCTGTCACATATCATCTTGATGGCCCTCCTCTCTTCATTGAAGGTCATCATGTAGGTATTTACAATATCCATTCATGTCAGTGGGAAGGCCCTCTTTTTACCATAGGTACTGATGTTGTCCAACATGAAGGTCTACACCATTCCAACCCTGTCACTTATGGTGGTCCTCCATGTGTTATATTTTATGACTCCTCTGGTGCTCCCCAAACACAAGAATTTCTAGGTGGAGGTTTTTCCCATGTCAATAATAATCCCTTCTCTAATTAATTGTCTTAGTGTATGAGGGAAGTTCATCACCACCAATGAAAGAACCCTGAGAAATAATAGATCGGAATCAGGACCATATGATTTTTAGACTCTAATGCATAGTATGACTCAGTTATGGAACCCTCACCCCATTCTTATAAATTAATGCCTAGGTTACGAACAAGTCAAGTCTGCCTTTTCCACTTAGAACGTGAGATGCTTTGGATCCATGAATCCCTCAAAAAAAACATACTAGAGGAGGAGGATTTGCCTCCCTTCTTGGTTATTTTTTTTCAATAATCCATATTTTCAAAAATCTCATTCTCTAAATTGATAAGAGATCACATAGGTTTTTTTGGGGACAATTAAATGATGATAACCAACCTAATCCACAAAAATTGATAGCAACACCTATGCAAGAATTTTTCAGATAGCATTCCTTCATATCTGGATGTGGTAATATAGTGAGTGAATTTGCTACAAAATAGACCATGATGTTTATTTTTTCAACTCATGCACCATACTCTCCACTAACTAGTCTACCATTGCAATGGTCCATGTCAGTGCCACTACTAGTCCCTCAACAGCCCCATTCAATCAATGGGGAATCCAAGGTCCAGATCCTAAGTTGGAGACAATATTATTGTGGGACATTCTCATTACAGACAATTTACTTGAGATGTTCAGGATGATTGTAGTTGTAAGCATAAATATTCCAAAGTCCATCACACTAGATGAGGTTATGTGCTTCTAGTGAACCTTAGGGACGATGCATTTCAATCTCTGTCATCGACCTTTGGCTTATCCAAAATTTTGGTAACACTTTGACTACATTGGTTCACATTGTTTCCAAGATGAGTTGGCTGCAATCCTAGAAGCACATCTCCCTTTGTCAACTTTTTATCATCAGACCCTCCAGAAATGATGTGTTTAGAGATTTATAGTTCTCAAACGTGTTATTAAGGAGGATTCCCTAAATGTCCATATCTGTGGATGGGGGAAGTAGACATCCCTACATTTCATTTCTTACCAGATCCAACATACTCCTCTTGGTGATATCAGGGATATTCCTTTGGGCATCATTAAGGTAAATATGATCGTTCTGACGATATAAATATAAGGGGCATCAACATAGGTCATTGAGAATAGTAACAGACGTTGGGGTAACAAACCGTTGGGGTAACAAAACACCCGGCAGACCCAGTATGTACACATTCCATCATAGGACATTTCATGAACTTATTGCACCTTATAAGTCATTTACACTAGTTCTAGACCCCATAAAGGGGAAGAAGCACAATGGACCCATCAAAACCCTTGAACCATCTTTCTTAGTGAATAAGGCGGAGGATGATCATGAAAAGGATTCACTGTGTCAACAGCTCGCCGAAAAGAGATGGATTGTTAATGAGCTCCTCTCTGAATGTGTTACAGAATGATGAACAGATTACAATAATCCTATAATATGTTATCCATGGTAAGAACAACTTCCCAAAGTGAATTTCCCTAGGTGATCTTGATAAACCTACCCATATAGATAGGGTAGGGTTTGGTTTTTATAGAATGAGGACAATATAGTCTTAAAAAATACACTAAATCTACACGAAAATATGCCTCAGGACCCAACCTAGGTTCCAACCACACCTCTGTAGGCAACACTAGTCACTTCTTAGTGTCCTCTATTGTCCCCATAGGTTACTCCCATAGAACCACATGCAATTATTCCAGTTTCTCCATTACCTATTGGGATCACATACCATGTTCAAGAGACATCCAATGCATTGGTGTTCAGTGACCTTGCACATGAATGGAATCATTGCTAGGATGATTCATTGGATTCTATAATTACGTTCATTGGGGCTATGAAAACACATCAGTTAGAAATTCCACTTGATTGAAACCCAAATCATACATGGGTGGACAATATGCCAGCAACCATGGGTTTCATAAATCCTTCCATCCCCCCTTTCAATAGAATGGGTTATCAATTCAGTCACATAGACAACATTATCTCAATGTTAAGACCCATGTTAGGAACTCTATGTCAATGGGAAGAAGAAAAGCGTCGATGTTTTGTATAAGCATTGGAAGGGCCTATATTTGTCTAGTACAGACAGTAACCCATTGTGTCAATAGTTTGTTCCGAGTATCTTTAGAGACAGTTTCTCCACATGTTCAGTTCCACCACCCATAAGACCAGTTTCACTGCCCTCTTCAAGTGCTTGCAAATTCCAGATGAGCCTGTTATAGGATTTGTCACAAGGTGTAAGGGTCACGCATATTTCCTCCATAAGCTGTTGACATAGGAACAACTACTAACAATGTGTGTGGGGGATGTGAAAATTGAATTTGTCTCCTCTATAATAAGTCAAGAAATTTATAGGAATATTTATGTATTTCTAGGACAAATCTCAGCATCTATAGAGAGCATTACAACAAGCCAATCTAGAACATTCGTTGCCTCCTACGGCTCGCACAAGAAGAACTGTTAAGTCCAAGAAAAATCATGTTTTTTCGAGTAGGGGGATCTTGATAGCTGGCATTATTACCATTAGAGATTCCTTGGCAGAATTTCTGAGGGTCATCGCATCTGACTCAGTCTCCGACATAGAATCAACTTCCCTTGAATAGGCATGAGCAGCCACATTATTCCCCACTTCCAACTAGGAATGAAAAAAGGTTCCACCACTTATCCAGGCTCAATCTCATCATTAGGGTGAGGCTCCAAGGGTCCGTTTCCCATATCAGACATACTGGAGTTAAAAATTCAATGTTCTATAACATCCTAGATATTTCCAGTGTTCCTTGGAATCAGTGATCCTATGACTACAAGAATCCTAGAGACTCGAATAAGGAAATATAGGTTATATACTAAATTACATGTCTTATAACCAATTTTTGGGATACTCCCTTCATCAGTTCTATGAGTTAAAAAACTGGCTTTGGGACTATGTCAATAAAAACATATTTATGTTGTATCCATCTCTAAAAGAGTTGGAATGTGTGTTTATAAAACATGACAATGATAGTTAGGGTGAATGGTAGCATGTCTCTAGGTGCAGGTCTCCAATGAATGAAAACCATTTGGAATAAAAGATAGTTTCTATGGTCCATGGTATTATCCATTCACATTTGAATAAATGAGAAACTTACAAAGTCTTTATTTCACCAGTATCCGGTACTTCTTCATGAGCATCCCAACATTCACCATCTTGGGGGAGCAAGCGACGATGACTCAAGGGAGATCAAAGCCCTCCTCCTATGCCAAATATATCCCATAATCTCCTAACAGTCATTCCACCAGTGATTGGGATCACTACCAAAATTATCCTAGTAGTATATGATTCTTCTAATGATGATCATTAGTATGATTTCGTTAATATCATCGAACTAGTGGATGCTTACGTTGTTTCTAAAGATAAGGAATGTCATGTGGACCCACCTAATGTTCCCAGCTGATTCTTGTGCCAACAATACCATTGGAATGTGATCTGTCACAATGAATTGGCCAATCCTTCCAGGAAAGTCATGCATGAAACCTAAACCTGGCAGCATAACAAGTACATCACTCATCACACACAACATTCTTATCATATTGTGTTAAATTCACATCCACAATTGTTCATATTGTTCGATCAGGCAGAGCCACCATGACCTCACCTTGAAAAAAAATTCAGTTAAAGATAAGCCTCATAAATCTAGTCATCATATAGTGGTAACAATACATAGTTAGATAGGTTAGAAGTAGGACATTCCTAGCACTATCCAGGATTTTCCAGTTCAGCCAACAATGTCTGTCACACAACCTTCCACTAAGTGACCTTTTGTCAGAAAAAATATGTGCATAGCACAAAGTTAATATGTTCTCATTCTTCTTTATATTATCCTTGTGAGGCTATTGACCATTATGCATATGATCCTATCAGCAGATATGTGTGAAACACCTATAGAGACATTATGAATCCCCCTCTAGCTTGAGACAGAGGTAGAAGCCACAAGGGAATTTCATGCAGAAGAAGTTGAGCATGTAGAGTGTCAAGCCATCAACTCATTTTTGGTAGATGAATAAGGTTCTCCCATTTAGGGTAACATCCACACACTGTAATTATCTATATAGTTCAAGGTAATGGAGGTTAGCCACTGTCGCATCGACATATGTTCTAGGATCAGTCTTATCATTAACCAGACTCTCCAAAATTTGGTACTATCAGAAATCGAACATAATCCCTCTAACATGATGATTCAAGGTTATGATATGATTGATTAGATTCTTATTGAAAAAGTCCACTTGATTCCCAAATTTAGTGGTCTTATTTATAGTACATATTTTATGGTTATTGGGCAGGACACAACTTAAAATGCTTGATGGGTAGACCATGGATCCACCAGCATATGAAACTCCCTTAAACACATAACCAATGAATTAAGTACCATATCAGTGGTCATGTGGGTGTGGTCCAAGGTGATGAGTCTACTTTTTCTTCTTGTAAAGCCTATTATTTGGATGTTAACTACTACAAGAGAAAGGAAAATCATATTTACGCTAATGATGTCGGACAATGTAACATCATTTTTGACTTAAAAATAGACATGGATTAAACCTAGAATATCCCAATAAACCAATTGGAGTCCATGAACCTAGACCTGGGACACTGCTTTTCCATCTTTGGTATATGGGAAAATCTTGTTCCCCAACGTAAGGCGCTCTAGAAGATCACTTCATACTCCTATACGGATCATGATCGAGTGATCCCACATCCCATTACCCCTATAAGGAATCAGGATATACATCCCATAGAAACAAAAAAAATTCATACTTTCTTGTTCCTCTAGGCCAGGATTAATAGGATCAAGCTATTGCGCCACTACTGATTTTATATTATCTAATGTGGCCCCTTGGGGTAAAGGCTTAATGGGACCAAATCAACATCTTTAGTTATCATGGTTACAACAAAACATGAACCCTCCAATAAATATTTCATTTCTGCTCATGTTGGAACTATCATTCTATTACTTTCAGACAAATTTGATGATTTTCTCCGGCTAATGATCCTCCCTCTAGGGATTATGAAGTAGAATTGAGGACTCCCCTTTTACATTTGAATAATTTATCTCCACTACCATTGTTTAGTTGGTATCGGTGATCCTTAGTACTGAGACATATCTGAGGCTGACACTGATAAGAAAAATTCATCTTATAGAGGAACAAATGCAATACATACATTTCTTGAAGAAGCATCTGGGTGTATTTTCCTAGAGAAATGAAGATATTCCAGGACTGGATCCTTAGGTCTCCATACACCACCTCAGTTTTTCAATAAACCATTGAGGGTTCCAATATCATACCAGAAAGAAGAACCCCTCTCATGGTGCCATGTCTAGGGTCGAGGTTGATAACCTCATATAATCCAACATCATACATAAAGACAAGAACCCAAAATATAAATTCAATATAATTCCCTTCGAAAAGAATAATGGACAGTTCAAAGACAGCATTGATTTTTAGGACCTCAATCACCATTTTCTGAAGGTTGAAATAACCCTTCATGTGACATATCTATTGATAGATGATATAGTTGGGTTCCAAGATCTATCATACATGGATTTGAATTCTAATAATAATAATATCATACTATTCCCCCATGATGAATGGTACACTTCCTTTAGAGCACCACAATGTACATTTTACTAGTAGGTAATTCCTTTCAGTCGGAAGAATTCATGTGGAAATTTTTAGAATGAAAGGCACCACATATTCATGATATTCCTGAAGACATTGGTGAAATTAATTGTGGATGATCTAGTGGTCAAATCCCACTAGTGTCAGGAACATATCATAGATCTATATAAAGTTTTAAGATTCCTCTATTCATGGCATTTGAAGATGAGCCCCATAAAGTGTGCATCTGGGGATACCACTGAAATGTTTTTCAGCATCATCGTTAGATATTGAAGTATCAAGATCAATACAAAGAAGATAAATTCTATCATTTAGATGACTCATGTGAGTAAAATATTTGATATTGATGGTTTTTTAGGACACATTGCATACACACACTGGTTTATTGTGAATTTTTCCAACAATAGTAAATCCTTCTCTTGGATCCCTAAAAAATGTATCCAATAACAATGGGAAGATTAGTGTAAAAACTCCTCTGATGAAATCATGTATTTCTTACTACAGCCTTTGGTTCTGATGCCACCCATCTCTGGATATCCTCTTGTCCATTATGTGACCACTCCAAAATGGTCCTCCGGCATCCTACTCACCTTGAAAAATATTGAGGGTGCTGATAATAGTATATACACTATAATCCACATGTTCAATAATAAAGGTACTATAAATTATTCTATCTTGAAGAGATAAATTTCATTGTTATTCATAGTAAAGAAGATGTGACATTACTTCAACCACCATGGGATACAGATAGTGTATCACATCAACCAATTATGTTCATTCTGAATTACCAAATGTAGACTGGTCCTATAGCTTTGTGGTAAGTGGTCAGTTAGTAGATTGATGTCATGATCATTTAAAAAAATATGCAACAGGTTAGGCCCTAGAAGACTTTTTTTCCAACCATCCATCCCCTACAAAGTGGTCACTAGATCTTTATTTCCCTGATGAGGTCATCCTCTTAGTGTATCTAACCAAACCATGTTGATAGATGCACATCGATGGTGCATATCTAAGACATATAGGTTGTAGAGTCAAGGATTTTAATATTGATATATTATGATTTTGTATCATCTTCCACATGATTTACCATGTTGTCATGTCCTATTCATTCTTCTTGATAGAATGATGCACTACAAAGAGGTAGAGTATGAGGCCCTTATCACTAGCCTCATTATAGAACAAGAGATTGATGTTCTCCACCTTCATGTGAAATGGGACATCAAACTGGTCATCTGGAATACCGGAAGTGACTGTGTTGTCAATAAATCAGATCTCGTACCCTTTCTAGAAAAAACTCAGCAGCTGATGACCGAATTCCCTTCCCATCCAGAAGATACTCATGTTTCTGGGTCGCGTTATGGCCATTTTTTTCTTGGTTTTCCTTGCTACATCTCTTGTAGAGCTTGGAAATGATTTCCTAATTATCCATTTAGAACATCAGATAGCCATTGCTCCCATTACAACGGATGACTAAGATAGCCAGTAGGTAAGTCATATCACCATCGGTGCATCCACATTCGGAACTCTGGTTCCCCCTACCATGGTACGATAAGGAACCCCTGGTTAGATGACTCCATTTATTGTGTGTCTCCATCAAGGTAATCCCTCATCGGGTCGAGCCGAATGAGAGGGATTCTGTCGGCATGCAATAGAGTTCACCCACAATAGAGGTCCCATTCATGAATAGATCCCTTAAAAATATGGGTTTTATGGTGTTATCCTCTACTGCATTCAAGGAAATGGTATTCCCTAAGCCATCCAGGATGTTCATGCCAGTTCCTAGGGACCTCCTCATGCAAGGCCCAAACTCCCTCACAGATCCTATGTTTGAGTTAATTGTGACTTACAATGGTCTGTGACTATATTTAGTTCACCAAGTGGTGCCAAACATGCTAGATACATGCCAATTTTGTGAATTGGACACCTAAGCTTCTCCATTGTACCATGTATTCTTGGATCATTGTGGTCTGGGGACTTGACGTCATGGGGCCATATTCATCAAAAAAGCTCACCAGTGCAGGTTCATCATATACTTATAAGAATTTCATTTCTAGGTGGGAAGATGATATTTTTCTCACAGAAGTCTAGTACATTTCCATATTTCATTTAGTGAGCTCCAATATCATCCAACGATTAAGAGTACCTAATGCCATCCTCACTGATGATGGAACATACTTCTAGAAAGTAGAGCTGATGAAATTTTACTCTAAGTTCAATATCTTTTCTAATCATACCTCTCATTACGACAAGCAAGAAAATGGGAAGAACAAGGAATATAACAAAACACTTTATAACATCTTGCAATATATAGTTTGTTAGAATATGTAGAGATGTCCAGAAAACCCCCATAATGATCTCTAGTACTCTCAAACAACGACTTTTAATTCCACAATGGTGACTCCATATTCCCTAGTGTATGGAAATGAGGAAGTTCTACCCATAGATATTAAGTTACCAACACTCCACAGAGCTGTCTATGATCAGAATCATCCAAAATGATCAGAAAAATTCCATTTGGATAAACTAGAATCCATTAATGGGAAAGGTATTTGGGATGTACATAATCTTTAATGGAATGAGAGCAAGATAGATAGGGAATTCAATAAAAATAATATCTATATTTTTTCCAAAAAGGTGACAATATATTGGCCCTAGGAACACCAATGATACCTTGGAGGAGGCCCCCAAAGCTGGAGCCCAAATGGAATGAACTTGTGTAATTCACAAGGTTTAACCAAATGGTTCTTACTCTATAGTCCCTATGGGTAGTGAGATAATTACTCCTCCCACTGATGCAAAATTCATCATTTAGTACTTCTCTTGAGTTCTTCTATTGTCCTAAACGATGATAATTTATAAATCATACAATATATTTGACCTTTAACAATGATCCCCCTTATCCTTCATGATAATAAAACACAAATTTCTAGATCTCTATGATCATATACTAAGATCCCCATCATCATTCATGACGATAAACTGCAAGAAGTAAAATACATTATGTTCTGATCTCTATGACCATAAACTATGATCTTTATTGTCCTTACCGTAAGACGTCAAACTACATTGGTACCACTACACTTCACACATAACTTTATTTAGGGACATCATCATCCTTCACATCTAAAATGACCGACTAGTGTCCTGGTCACCTGCCATCTTGGTTCACATACATTTTTGGAACAATGTCCTAGAAGATCTAGAATGACAATGCAACACAAGTCCTACATTGTGAATATGTTCAGCAGTTGATACTAATTTGATAGTCCCAATTCTAGAAAACATGATATGGATACCATGTTTCAAACATGGTCAAGAGATATCCTCAATTGTTATCTCCATCCCTATGGTCTCCGAAATATCGGGCGTGGTGATTTACTATTTTATGCTCTTCTGTCCCACACACATGCCATTAAACTGTGAATCTATGGTCCAAGATCAATGACCACAATCTATTATATCCATTATACTTACCACATTTTCTTATATTACTAAAAATTTCAAGAACTACTTGTGTCAGGATTCCCATCTTTAGGGGATATGTAAGAGCACCCAGAAATTTTTCCTTAGGGTCCAACTTCAGTTTTTAGAAACCATATCTCTCCCTTGGCCTCTGGGCCTATGTTCTCCCAGGATTATGTGGTTTAGTAAAGACTTATGTCCTCAATAACGTATGTTTTTCAATAACCACACCACATAAATCTCTCGAGATCTCTCCATTTCCTATACTTACAACCTGACATTAAACTGCACTACAATTAAGAACTATATACAGCTTGAATCCCATCCTTATGGGATACATAGAAATGCCTGGACATTTTACCATTGGGTCCAGCAAAGAGAATCACATATTCCACATTCCTTATGGAATCTCAGCCTAAGTATCCCGGGAGCACATTGAATTATGTGGACCTTTTTCGTCATTCGCATTTGGCTTAAAACTACTATGTCATATATCCCCCTTCAAGGGTATCCACTTAGAGTCCTTAAAGTAAGACATTAAACTGCACGACATCATAATAACTATGTATGGCTTGATTTCTAACCCTGAAGGATATATAGTAATGCTTGAACATTTAGTATTTAGTTATATTATATAATACCTCTCAATATGTTTTTGTTCCCCCACTGGGTTTAGTTCTTTTCAAGGGTTTCATGTTGTGAGGTGTGTAATTTTTACCTCATTCATTTCTGGTTTTCAAGAGCCACACCATTTTCCTCTCCTACTAGTGAATCCCCCTTTCTTTGCGTCCAAACCATATGACGTAAAACTATATGACATTTTAAGAACATTGTATGGAGTGATTCATGTTTTTGGAGTATATTTAGAAACCCTTCATCCATTTACCATGGGTCTATCCCCAAGTCCCTTGATGTTTTCCAGTCCCTTGGCCTAATGACCCCCCTTGGGATTGCATATGGTGTGGTGTGTACTTTTCCAATCCGCATTTAAATAAGGATTTCTTTATCATTCCATGTTCATTATCTTTAGAACCTCATTATTCTACATGTGTCTAAACCATATAGTGAAAACTACCCATCCTCATCCCAAATTACATCAAATTGTTGTGTCCTTACATTATGATGTTGAATGTAATGGGATGGTCATGTCACCTGAACATAAACTATGACACCATCATCTTAGTTGCACAATGGAAAATGGAACCACATTGTGGTGTTATCACTTGATAGGACATCAACCTTGTCATTGTTCACCACCATTAATTTTTTAATGACCTACAATGGGATTGATTTAGAAAGAAACACCTATAATTTACATCCTATGCTAGATTATAAAAAAAATCACACAACCAAAAGGCCAATAACGATCCATCAAATGCATCTACATTTTATGTGTTGGCCAAACCTTCACTAAATTCTACTTCAGAACCAAATATGGATTGATTCTTTCCCTTATAGGATATGTAGGAACGCTTTGGAAAATTTATATAGGTCTAGACCTAGGCCCCTTGACCCTAACATGACCATTTGACAAAAAAATCTCTTTTAGGATAGTGCATAGTGTGGTGCTGACTTTTCCTATCCTCATTCATGTTGGGATTTTTAATCACACTGTGAGCAATCCCTTCAGAATGTTTCTCTACCGAACGTGCTTACCACATGTCGTTAAACTACACAAAACATTAAGAAGCACATACAACATGATTTATATCCTCATGTTATATGTTGGAATGCCTAAATATTTCATATTCGATTCTATCCCAAGGCTCCACAAATCTTCTATTTCATTCATTCCCCAGACCCTGTCCACTTTTGGATTCCATGGGGCGACATGAGTTATCATTGTCATTCATTCATGTAAGGTATGAAATAGCAACCCCAGGTTCTTCCCTTTGGTATACCTTTATCACTTTTATCCATACTATATGATGTTAAACAACATGGAACTTTTGATCCATGTATGGCTTGATTAACATCATCATGTGATATGTAGGAATGCCAGGACATTTCAACATTTCGTCCAACCACAGTCTTATCAACCTATTTCCCATTTCCACCACTAGTCTCCTTGATTTAGACACATTTAAATGTACCCCTATACACTTCTTATACCTCATCAACACATTCATATGAAATTTGGTATAATTCTTATATTGTTTGATTATTTATGTACTTGGTTTCATTCCATTTCCATGCAACATTGGTCCATTTAGTTAGGATTCCATCACTATAGTCTTACAAAAGGACCCCTAAATGGTATTGATTTTTTGCCTTATGGATCTCTTACCATTTCGGGCCAACTTCCAAGATGATTTAGAATAATATTTGAATATATGTTCCACATTTCACATACGGTAAGCAGTTGGAGATAAAGCATTTGTTCCATTTTTTGGCCAAATGATATGAATGATGTGATTCTAATATGGACCAAAACCATCCTAAATTGTTATGAAGACCCCATTATTCCATATATATTGGCCTAGTGATTCAAATCCCATTCCATATCACCAGGTTTAGACATAACCACGACACCCTCTATGTTATCACTCCATGCACCATTTCACTCTATGGGGATGAAGCAGTTTCTTGGGGCTATCTTGGACACTGCACCTTTACCCCCTACCTTGTTCTTCGATGAGAATTAAAGATATACTCCTCCCTTTTTTACCACTCTAAGCATGTCTCCTGTGGGAATAAGGATTTGGATAAGTGATGTTATCTCGTAGAAGTGTCACACTTCCTTTTGATTTGAACTCTACGACCATAAACTAGGATCTTTAGTCTTCTATTCAAGGAATCATTGTAACACCCGAGATTTTTATGAGTAATATTTTGTTTTTATCATCAAAGGAATCTTTCACTACACCCTTTCTTGGCTTACTTTACACGCAATCACGACTTTCCTCGATAGCTTGCGTCGTACGCAATACCGAGTTTCACTAAACAATGATATGCTATTAAAATATTATTAAAACTACCCGTTATGAATAGTAATAACCACTTTTTGAAATTTTATAAATTTTTTTTTTCAAAATGGACTTCATTTTTGGATTCGGAATACCGAAATTAGCCTAGGGTGAAATTTTGGTATTTTTCCGAAAACTTTCAATTTTTGATGAATAGTGTAACCACTAAGTGGTAGGTTAAAAACTGAATTTTTGCATAAAACTTAATTTTACCGCTTCTGTGAATGGAATTTAAAAAATCTGACAGACACGGTTGATATCAGTATGTAAAATGTGGTTCAATGATATAAAAATAATTTATTGGTGAATAGTAACTTTTTACTTTTTTTACCGCGGTTAATAGTAAATAGGGTAACTAAGGGTAAATATGATATTACTATTACCTAACACATGTACTAATTCTATTGGACAAGTGTAATTCGACCAAAAACAAACTTAGGAATAAAATATGACCATTTAGGCGCACTTGGATTAGATTAGGACATTTATTATTAATTTATTTAAAGAAGGGTTAAAATAGTTAAAATCAAAGTTTAATAAGTAAATCATTTTTAATATGGGGTTATACATAAGATAAATTCGACTATAAATATTAATTAGAAAGATAAAATATATTTCCTACATAATGGTATTTTATTTATAATTTTTAGACATTAAATAATGTAATTTATTTATGACACAATGATGATGCAGTAATTATCTTATTAATGAAATATTGACATAATTGCTGTTATAAACACACAAATAAATGTCATTTGAGACTTTTTATGAATTCCAATAATTTTATAGGTTACTATGATATATTAGTGTTGATTTAATCAACTTTATTCGAACATATAATTCTATTATGACTTTCACAAAAATCATATATCAAATAGTGTCAAAATTGACACAAAATAGTTTTTAAATCAAATATTATATTATTAATTGTTAGTTTATTCCTAAAAATCTAAGGTTCGGCCAAATTAATTAGATAAGGATATATATATATTAATAATAAACAATTTGGGGTTCGTTTGGCATGTTATAGTAAGTGTATTAACCATATAGTGAAAGAAAACAAAAAGATACGGTAAAAGTTAAATTATTTAACTTAGAGTTAAATCTAATTGATAAGGTTAAAATAATACCCTAAACTTGTCTAAATAATATTGGTTGATAGTATTTCAACCCATACCCACTTTAGCTTCGAAATATGACCCTTTGGAACCATTATAAACCGGTTTTGACTTTAATATAAAATAATATTTTGAGATATTCCTAAGGTGCCCCTCTCCTCCCTTATAAAAGGGCACCTCCTCCCCCTCCTCCTCAAACCAATTTGAGCACTCAAGCTTGGCCAAACCCTGCCATTTTCTCCTCTCCACTTCCCTATAATAATTCTAGAGGTTCTGGTCTTCTTCAAAGACCAATCTTAGTTCCCTAAGTGGAGGATTCAAAAAGGCGTTCCAAAGAAGAGGTAATATCCATTACCGATCTTTTCAATTTCATTCTTCTTCAACTTCTTCTTCTTTAGTTGTTTCATGATAAAGTAATAACATCAGTATTACTTACATAATTATATGTTATTATAAATATGAAACAACCCTAATTCACCTTCTATCCATCCTACGGAAAAATGAAATCACCGCGCGTGCGTACGTACGGAATACCGTCTCCACGCCGTGGTGTAATCTATTTTCCACCATCACCTTACAAGGATGGGTATAATGGTGTAATGAGTAACTATTTATGATTATTATAAATTAATATTGATACTGAAATAATATATATATACTCCAATACAATTCCACGATCATAGGAACTATATCATCACTCGTGCGTACGTACGGAATACCGTCTCCACGATGTGATGCGACTCGTTCTACATGATCATCATTACATAGTAATTATATAAATTAATTGAATGAATAAATATTATATATGTTACACTAATACCATTATGTATATAAGGTATCTATAACCTTAAAATAAGAATAATAATTTATTCGGCAAAACACGCATAAGAACAAAAGGCAATAAAGACCCGAGTAACAAGTAACAATGAAATATTACTAACAAGAAGCTAATAATATGACCATATATGATATCATATCAATATTTATGATTCTGGAATAAGTCAATAACATTATTTAAACCATTATACTGGATCTTCAGACATGTACAAAGCAAATCGGATCTAAGGTAAGGGAAATATCACAATCTCATTTTTATCCGAGATTTTTTATACATTGGTATTTACTGGGGTGTATTTTATCATCCACATCCATGTTTCCTCAATATGTAATATTATTTCCATTCACCTATAATTGTTTAAATCCTATTTTACCCTTCGGTGAGTTTTTAGTAAAGAATATGAAAGGAATCTTTTGCCATTTTTTTCATACGAGGTACTTTTTGACTTTTCCGAAAAAAGTACGAAAGAATGTTTTTTAACTTATACGGCATGAATGGATTTTTAAAACATTATTTCCAAGAAGCTTCCTTTACAAGTTTTCAAGTTTATTTTTAATCAACTTCTTTTATTTTAAAGTCGTATGACATGTTATGAAAGGAAAAATGTTTTTGAAGAAGAAAGGATATTTTCCTAAAGAATAGAGTTCAAGTGTTCTGTTTTTATCCCTATTATTACATTGATTTGATCATGTTGTGATGGAAATATTTTTTATGAATTACTTTATCTTATATGAATTGTTTTATGATGTCATGTTGTTTAAGAATCCCATTTTTATAACATGGGTTATGCTATGATTTATGGTTTATGATTATGTGGCGCACATAAGAAAGGATTCATTATAAGATGGGTGGAACCTATATCTCCCTCCAATGCATTGGGTAAAGATTTTATATATCATGAGATAGACATGGCTGGAAGGGTAGGTTATACCGGTTCAGTGAAATAGGACTGGAACGAGGGTGACTCGGTTCAGAAAGGGACTTTGTCCACTAAGATAGTATTGGCAATGAGTCATGACTAACAAGAAATGATTTTCCATGATTATGTGTGCATGCCACAAAGTTTCAAGTTTTATGTTATGATTATGGGGATCTCATTTTCACTTCTATGATTTATTCCATGTTAAGATATTATGATCTCTTTTGCAGGTTATGATTTTCAAAAAGATATGATATGATTTTTATTTCCTTTATTTGCCCTTGCTGAGCATTTGAGCTCACCCTTTTATGTTTTCTTTTCCCCAGGTCAGGAAGATGGATATTAAGTATAATATGCTAAAAGGGACCCTAGATATGATGAAATAAATGGGAGACACTGTAGAATATTTATGAACCAGTTGTTTATGTTTCCCAGTTTCTAAAGACACTATACCTATACGGTCCTTTGTGGTTTTGTCATATGTTGTAATAAGTGTGCTTCAATTTTGAAGTATTAATAATGTATGTAAAGTATGGGTCGTTATAATCATGACATTAAACAATATGTGTTTTCATCTATATTTCTAATTCAATGTGGGATACATTTTCCATATTCTTGTCGGGTTGATTTATGATCCCTAATAACATATTTTCACATTAGGAATCTCCCCCTTTGGTCCAAACCCAATGACATGTAATCATAGAATTCCAGTGTCAAAGTTCTCATGACATTAAATTGTGTAATATCTATAATTTTCCTCACCTTATAGGATATCATAATTTTTTGAATTTTCCATCTACCATACTGTAAAAAAGTCATGTGTATCTTGATTCCTTCACTCACATGAATCATAAAGAGGCTCGAACACATTGCTTTGGGCCGAACCAGAAGTCCATTACCCATTCCTTCTTTTCACCCCTAATTATGGTCCAAATTATATGACCTGAAATTGGGAATCCCTAGTATGTGTAACATGACATTAAATTGTTGAACTATGTCCAGGAAGTTTCACCATAGGCTATGTGAAAACCCTGGTCATATGATGTTAAACAATTCCATATATCATCCTCATCATACGTTGGAAAACTATGCATCCATTGTACTAGTTTGTGTGATGTAAAACATTAAGGAATTCTTGTTCTTCAGAAGAAAATTTATGTTTCGAGAAGATTTGATCTTGATTCAGAGCGATATGCTCACCCAATGTATGTTCACCATTCTTGCATTATTTCACAAGTGTGGGACATTATTCAAATAACCCATTATTCCATCACCACACTTTACATGAACTCTATTTTGGAATCCCATTCACTTTCTCAATTGTAAGAGCCCCCTAAAAGTTAGGATTATTGGACATAAGGCTCTCCTACCATCCATGATCCACATTAAGATGGAAATTTTATGTAACTTCAATTTTGGCCCAATGATTTCAAATTTGGTCAGCAGTTTTCCCTCATTTAGTTGTTCCCATTTTTTGATAATGTGATACATATGTAGTTCATTGAAATTTTGGAATGTTTTCATCCATTTTCATGCACCCCCCATTGAATAATGAATTTTAGGAATTGTAATTCTCACTTTCCATTCCAATTTGTTCAAATTTGTTGCTATACCCCTTGTATTTTTTTTGTTTTTGCACTAATGTATGCTGGGAATGGGATGTTCTATTGTTTTCACACCTCTATACTCTACCCATGGCTCTCTTCATTCATCCTCAAAATTCGTAGAGGTCATTCAGACCTTGGATTTCAGGTGATTGGTTGGTGCTCTTGTATTAAAGGAAAATAATTATGTTTTCATCCCATGTTTGGCTCACCAGGAATGACCTACATGATCGTAGGGATTGACTACTTCTCATTTCATAGATAAGAATGAGATGCATAATTCAATGTAGATAACAAGAATCATGCACAAAACCAAAATAAGAATGAATGAATGAAATTATTATTTTTATATCATGAAAATTACAACCCTCGTGGATTGACCCCACTGAACGATGGGTTGACCCCTTAAATGGAACATCAATGCTTTACCAATCTCTAGGTTATGAACTCCATGAATTTTTGGGCATGTTAATCTACTTCTCTACTTCATTGGGAACATGAATTTTCATTCAACTCTGATCTATGCCAGATCAACATATGATCATATGTTAACTAATTCTTTGGGTGATCACCTCTCTATCTCCTCACCCTCTATCAAATGTTCATTCCATCATGATATGAGTTTTGATTCTGTGTTAATGAAAGAAGAGTGTTTGATCACATTCTCCCTCATGTGATGGATTTATTTCTCAGCCTCTTGATGTCTATTGGTGTTGAATGACTTACTTTGTTTCCAGCCGACACCAAGGCCACATACATATTCCCATATTTGTTTCCTCAATGTAATGATGAATAAGAATATGAGTTAATCTATAATCCAGTCCTCCATCACATATTTCATGTAGTCTGGGATGATGTCTCCCCATATGGTTTATCCACATAGCATGTGGAGTTTCCATGATGACGTGCTTGATTTTTTCCTTGAACATCATAGAAAAATCATTATATCATCCTCATAGGAAGTGGTCTCATCCATCTATTTTGGGTCAACAGGTTCATATTCTAGGAACACTTCCATGAATTCCTCGTTATGGTCTACCTATAGCATCCCAAAAGATAGGATGGGATCCACATTAAAAGGTTGGTCTTAATTGATATATTCCTCACTAATAGCATTCAGTTCCATCCTTCTAGTCACATTTCAAACTGGTGTAAATACTGGGATATCTTTATTTTGGGTGACTATTTCCACATCAATCGGTGTTCTCCTCACGATTGGAGCACCAAGTTCCCCAACAATCCTCTCTAGTATTTCACATTCCTTTTTATGAACTTTTTAGAAAAAAATATCTAAATGTCAATTGGTCTCGTTTGATGGGAAAACATGGATTCTCTAAAAGATATGGAATACATAGATCGAATAATTGGTATCACCCTTAATATTATGTCATCAAAACCCTAGGATGTAGACCCTCTTATAGGGTTGGATGCTCCAAATGACTCATACTGGTCACCCGGGTTATCGCAGTCCTACTGGGTTATGTTCTTACCATCAACCTATGTGAAAACACCAAGGCAACTTCCACCATCATGCAATGATGGATTTTGTGATGAAAATTATCCTATATAGGAAAATTTTCAATTGAAATTTTTTTGATGACTTATGTAATAATCATAGTGGAATGGTTTCAAGAATAACTCAATAGACTTAGAAAACTATTCAATCTCCATGGTCGAAAACTCACCTTCCTCCAAAGGGCACCCTATGTTAGCCTCTTCTCCACATGAGGACACCTTATATTCTTCAGGTATTGTGAAATGTTCTATTTTATCAATAGCTCATAGTTGGGGTATGAAATTTTGACCAATCAGTAAATTAAAGTTGTTTGTCATCGAACGTGGAATAACCCAAGATTGTATGAAGTCCAAAAGCTTAGTGATGTATTGTTCCCATCCTACCTAAGAAACTATAATTCTAGATTTTTCAAAGCTTATCTCTGAGAGTTCCCTCCAAATATGGTTGTTAATGTCCCACATCTCGATTGGACTATGAAATTATGATTTTATTTACATGTTATACCAAGGCAACATAAAAATAGAATATTTAAAAATGAATACGATGAACAACTACTTCCCAAGAGCTTGTGTGTAAATCATATTGAACCTCCTTTTTTGCCTCCCATCTAATCGGCTCTACTCATCTAGGATCATTGGGTCCACCGCTATCGCTTACATCCCACTTGTTGTAGGCCCTAGATTGGTTTACTTTCTACTACCCAAACCCCTCCATTATGTTATGTTCTTTCCATTTTTTGTTGTAGGCCACATGGTTTAGGAGGCACCTCGTCATCAGTAAAGATGCCTCATCACATCAACATTTCCCCTACATAAGCTGCTTCCCAAATGATGGCATATTCCTATAATATTTTATAGATATTTTTGGGCGTAGCTTTCTCATAATTCATTTTTTTCCTCCTGCGTAAACATGAGACACATATTCCTAATCTGGAAGAGATGATCATTTTGGCATACCATTAGGTATAATTTAGGGTTAATCACAAAATGGACTAGAATTGTGTCACAAAGCGGTATGGGGTATATAAATCATAAATTTACTTTCAAATGACCCATTCCACAAAAAAACTACCCTATATGTCCAGGATATTGGACCTATGCTGTAAAGACCAGTAAATTTCAAGGAATGTTTTTTTCTTAATTTTCTTTGAAATTTTACAAGAACGCAGTTTCTGACAGAAACTGATTCCGAGGCCCGGTGTGCCCGGAATCATTTTCCACAGTTTGGCTCGGGTATGTTCAGTGAACGAACGAGCGGGTTTTTCTAACTTTTTAACCGGTGCTTGGAATCAAATTCTGAGGGAACCGATGGAATCGAAGTGCCGGTATTTGCATAGAAACGCCTCGTCTGGAGTTGCGTTTGCTCGGGTGTGGTTTTTAAATTTTTGTGGTTATGTTAAGAAATAAAATAAAGTGTGCGACAACTTTATTTTTATTTCACTTAAGGCCACTTAAAATCCACTTAAAGCTTCTTAAGATGAGTTGAAGCGGATAGGGTGCAATTCAAAATATCCTACCCACTTGGTAGGATATTTGTGGGGGGGGGGCCACATGAGCCCCACCGTTTCTTTTCCCCTAAGTAATGCAACTGCGAAAACCCTTTTTAATGAAGTCAACTGACGCATTTTCTAAATTCTTAACGCCCCTATTAATTGGGCAGTTTATTCGTTGAAATTAATTCTATGAATTAATTTTGTTCGTTTCTTAACACGTTTTCAATTTGAGGGCATGTTAATAAAATAAGACCAACACATCTTCTCTCGGTTGTTGTGTTAATCCTTTGGAGAATCTCTAAAGATCTTCATCCTCCTTCGCGAAGAATGCGAAGAACGCGAAGAATGCGAAGAACGCGAAGAATTTCGGCCTTCGACGAAGGGAGACGAAGAACACGAGACCCTCGGAGATCAATGATGTGACGCCGATGATTCTCCCTCTGCGGCGCTTCTTCCACGACGATCCATCCCCACGACAATCTTCGATCGGCATCTTGAAGTAGGGAATTGTGGTACTTTTAATTCATTGTGGATTATAACTTCAACATGGATTTAATTGTTACAATTAAATTTGTATGTTCTTGATCCTCGGAGTTTGTCTACGCGACGCCGAGTACCGTGTGACAGCGACGCCCTTCCGTGACCCGACGATCCTTTTCTTCCGTGATGGTCAATTCCACTCCGAGTACATCCCGTCCAGTGGTTCACCTCGAGGTACCATCCTACTCTGCAAGCCTCAGCCACGATCAGCGTTGTCCGTCATCTGCAACCAACACAACATAGTGCAGGCATAGCCCGTGCATGGGTGAGTATAAGCTACTCACTAGGGACCCCGAGACCCCTAACGGTCTCCCAGAATCCACAAAGGATAATCCACAAAGGAAAGATATAGTCACAGAGTAACATCAGACACTGCTTAGGTATATGCCCATACATATACCTAAGTAATCAATTCTCGTTCAGCTCCAACATCCGAACCCAAGTACAACCCAGTCCACATAGTAAAGGAAAACGTAAATCCACATAGGAAAGCACAACACAATCCACAAAGGAAAGTAAACATGATTCATCTCACACAGGTATACTTCTTCATATGATGATAAAGATGACCAGATATTGCCACTGGTTCATCTAAGCCGTCAGACCCACAAAGGATCGATAGGTACTAACCCCCGCAAAGACCCACAAAGGATCTGACCCACAAAGGATCGATAGGTAACTAACCCCTGCAATGAACCACACAGGATCGGACCCACAGAGGATCGATAGGTAACTAACCCCAGCAATGACCAACACAGGATCGGACCCACACATGATCGATAGGTAACTAACCCCCGCAAAGACCCACACAGGATCAGACCCACACAGGATCTGTAGGCGCTGGCCCACACAGGACCACTGAGCGCTGACCCACATAGGATTGGACCCATATAGGATCGATAGCACTGACCCACAAAGGATCGCTGAGTGTTGTAGTCGTCGCCGTCGAATCCACTTAGGATCTCTGCACAATCGTCGTCATCACAGTAGCAGTCGTTGCCAGCTCTAGGGTTCCCGCACACAGAAACCTCGCTCGGGAGGGTCCGCTCCACGAGCCGAGAGGCTGATACACCAACTAACACATAGTCTAGATTTGATGTATCCAAAAGGTCTGTATCGCCAACAGGAACTCAACATCACAGACGACGCGTCAATCGGACGCCCGGTCTGAGAGCTATTGGCTTTTTCGTTCCAAGGGCCTGGTTGATTTTAAGGAAAAACCAACCCGACCATAATCCACCTACGTCTAAACCTCAGAAGTGGTAATCCAAAAGATCCATCTCACTTATAGGAATTCAACAAAGTTGACGGCACGTCAATCGGACTTCTGAAGCTCAAGATATGAGCGTTTCCGATCCGAGGGCCCGGTTGGTTTCGTGCACGAACCGGCCCGGCCGAACCCAAAGTATTTTGAAACCTTGGGTGTGATATATCTAAAATACCGTCTCGATCCAAGGATTGCATCGCCGCTGACGGCGCGTCGTTCGGAGGCCCGTAGCTCAAGTTATGAGGAAAAGACCGAAAAGGTCCGAAAACGGGGGGTCTGGGCCCGGACTGTCCTGGCCCAACCCACCCTAGGTAGACTCGACCTGGGTCCGGGTCCGACCAGGAAGGCACGGCCCACCCCGACCGGGGTGCCCCAGCCCGGCCTGGGTGCAACTAGGCCCGGCCGGCATGGGCGCGGCTCGACCGCTGGGGACGGCTCGGCCGGTTACGGCCGAGCGGCGTGGGGGGGGGGGGGGGGGGGGGGGGGGCGTGCGGCCCCCACGTGAGAACACCACGGCCCCACGTGGGGCCTCCCTTGGTCATAGGACGTGGCAAGGCCGTGTCCCCTGTCTCACTGAACCCGCGCGGTCACGGGACGCCGCCGCCTCCGGCCGCTAGCGCCGCCGGTGGAGTCCGCGGGCCACCGGAGTTCCTCCGGTGGTCTGATTTCATTTCTGTCTGCGTCGTAGCTCATCCCGGGTCCCGTTCTTCACTGTGGAATCAACAGATCATCTCTGTGGCCCGTTTTGTCGTCGTCCGCTGTTCTGCACACCAAGAACAAAAGGGAGGTGGGTTCAGACTTGTTCGTTGGTCCGCACCCACCACGTTAGCGGTTTGAAACAAGACCATATATCCCAGCAATTGATAAACCAAGTCCCGCAACAATAATTCGCGAACTAACTTGTTAATTGGTTGGTCTGTGTTCTTGCCTTGGAGGAAAAAAAAACATAGGTAATATCATTTTCAAAGTTACCCCTTCCTCAACGTCGTCGTCGGACGCGAGTTCGTCACGGAATTGACCGTCACGGAAGGAAAGGATCATCGCGTCGCGGAAGGGCGTCACTATCGCGCGGTACTTGGCCTCGCGTAGAAAAACTCCGAGGATCAAGAACATATAGATTTAATTATAACAATTAAATCCATGTTGATGTTATAATCCACCAAGAATTAAAAGTACCACAATCCCCTACCTCACGATGCCGATCAAAGATTGTCGCAGGGATGGATCGTCGTGGAAAAAGCGTCGTGGAGGGGAATCATCAGCGTCACATCGTCGATCTCCGGGGGTCTGGCATTCTTGATCGCCCTTCGTCGGAGGCCGGCGTTCCTCCCGTTCTTTGCGTTCTTCGCATTCTTTGTGAAGGAGGATGAAGATCTTTAGAGATTCTCCAAGTTTTTAACACAACAACCACGATAAGGTGTGTGGGTATTATTTTATTAACATGCCAACAAATTGAAAATGTGTTAAGAAATGAACAAAATTAATTCATAGAATTAATTTCAACGAATAAACCACCCAATTAATAGGGTCATTAAGAATTTAGGAAACGTGTCAGTTGATTTCATTAAAAAGGGTTTTCGTGGGTGTGTTACTTAGCTGAAAAGAAACGGTGGGGCTCGTGCGGGCCCCACCCCACAAATATCCTACCAAGAGGGTAGGATATTTTGAATTGCACCCTATCCGCTTCAACTCATCTTATGCAGCTTTAAGTGGATTTTAAGTGGCCTTAAGTGAAATAAACTAAAGTTGTCGCACACTTTATTTTATTTCTTAACATAACCCCAAAAATTTAAAAACCAAACCTGAGAAAACACAACTCCGGAAGAGGTGTTTCTAAGAGAATACCGGCGTTGTGATTCCATCGGTGCCCTCGGAATTTGACTCCGAGCACTGGTTCAAAAGTTAGAAAAACCCGCTCTTTCGTTCACTGAACTTACCCAAGCCAAACATCGGAAAATGATTCCGGGCACACTGGGCATCGAATCAGGTGTCGTCAAAAACTGGGTTCTTGTAAAAATCCAAAGAAAAATAAGAAAAACAATTTCCTTGAAATTTACGGGTCTTTACATCACTCCCACCTCAGGGATTTACGTCCCCGTAATGATACATCATAAACTAGGGAAAAAATGTGGGTACTGAGCACACATCTAAGCCTCCCGCTCCCAAGTGCTCTCCTAGAGGTTCCCGTGCTGCCATCTGATGCGCACTAGAGGAATCGACCGTCCACATAGGACCCGCTCTTGTCGATCCTCGATCTCCACTGGGACCTCTGCAGAAGGTCGCCCCATCATCCACATCTAGCTCCCCATGGTCAAAGATATGCATTTGGTCGTGCACGTACCTCCTCAGCTAAGATATGTGGAAGACGTCGTGCACCCGGTGCAACTGAGGTGGTAGAGCCAGGTGATAAGCCACCTCGCCAGTCCTGCTGAGGACCTGGAAATGTCCGATGAAGCATGGAGAGAACATGCCGCCACGGCCAAATCTCCTTAATCCATGTCGAGGTGAGACACGCAAGAAGACGTGGTTGCCATCCTTGAACTCTATTGGCCTCTTCCTCCTGTCATCATAAGACTTCTGACGGCTCTGAGATGTCCTCATCCGCTCCTGGATGACCTGGACCTTCTCTGTTGTGGCCCGGACCATCTCTGGTCCCACAAGTGCTGACTCCCCAGGGTCTATCTAGCATAAATTAGATCTACAAGGTCTGCCATACAACGCCTCGTATGGTTCCATCCCAATGGTGGAGTGGTAGCTGTTGTTGTGGGCGAACTCCACCAATTGTAGGTGGTCCTCCCAGAAGCGACCAAAGTCGAGGACGCATGCGCAGAGCATGTCCTCGAGATTTTGAATGGTCCTCTCCATCTAACCATCCGTCTGAGGGTGAATGGCTGTGCTCAGACGTAGCTGCGTCTTGAACGACTCCTGCAACCCCTTCCAAAGCCGGGAAGTAAAGAGAGAATCTCGATTGGAGATGATAGATGATGGGAAACCGTGAAGCCGTACAATCTCCTGAATGTAAAGTCGTCCCAAGCTCTCCACTGAGCCCTACTCTCTGATGGGTAAGAAGTGAGCCGACTTGGTGAGTCGGTCGACAATCACCCAGATGGAGTTGTGACCTCTGGAAGTGCGTTGAAGTCTAGTCACGAAGTCCATAGATATCCCTTCCAACTTCCACTCTGAGACCTCCAAGTGTTGTACCAAGCCTGATGGTACCTAATGCTCTACCTTCACCTGTTGGCATGTTAGGCATCGTGAAACGAACTCTGCCACAGCCTTCTTCATGCCTGGACACCAGTGCTGTCGTCTAATGTCCGGGTATATCTTCGCCACTCGAGGATGTACCACCAAAGGAGAAGTGTGAAACTCTCTCAGCACCTCCTCCCGTAAATCAACTGGTACCAAGGTACATCCTCTGAAAAGGATGTCGTGCTCTACTCCAAAGGAGAACCCATCAGGGGCCTGTCCTAAGGAAATCTGTGCACGCTATGTCTCACAGTCAGCCTCCCCACACTGTGCCTCTCTGTCCCACTGTAGTAGTGTAGGGGTGACTGTGAGAGACTGAAGTAAGGCTGCTCCATCTCTATCCACAAAGGATATCCGCAAAGCGGCTAGCTGCTCTGTCTCCTCCTCGAGTAGATGAATGCCTGTCCTCCTGCTGAGAGCATCAGCTACTACATTCCCCTTCCCAGGAGTATAGACTATCTCAAAGCCATAGTCCTGGAGGAACTTGAGCCATTGCCGCTATCTCAGGTTCATGTCCTTCTGAGAGAAGATGTACCTGAGACTCTGATGGTCAAAAAAGACTGTAAAGCGCTTGCCCATCAGATAATGTCACCATGTCTTCAGAGCGAAGACCACTGCTGTTAACTACAGGTCATGGGTAGCGTAGTTCTGCTCATGCGGCCTCAACTGACGTGATCCATAGGCGATCACGGCTTGCTCCTGCATCAGGATAGATCTGAGTCCGGTCCCTGATGCATCGCAGTAGATTACATACCCTACTCATTCCTCTGGAAACCTCAAGATAGGGGCACTGGCCAATCTCGGTCTCAGCTCTTAGAAGCTCTAATGACATCTGTCTGACCACACAAAGGGTTTCCCCTTCTTCGTCAAAGCTAAGAGTGTTTCCGCAACTCTGGAGAAGTATGGGAAAAATCTCTAATAGTATCCAGCAAGTCCCAAGAAACTCCGCACCTCCGTCACGCTCCTGGGGGGCTCCCAAGCTAGAACTGCTTCGATCTTCGCAGGATCCACCACAACTCCCACCTCATAGATGAAGTGTCCCAAGAAGTGGACCTCACGTAACCAGAACTGGCACTTCGAGAGCTTGCCATAAAGCTGGTGCTCTCAGAGTGTGTCTAGTACAACCTGTAAGTGGTAGGAGTGCTCCTCCTCAGTTTTTGAGTAAACCAAAATGTCGTCGATGAAGACCACGATGAATCGATTGAGGAATGGCTGAAAGATCCTATCCATGAGGCCCATGAACACTGCAAGATAATTGGTTATGCCGAATGGCATAACCAAGAACTCATAGTGGCCATACCCACATCTGATGGCCATCTTCTACACATCCGCGTCCCGAACTCTGAGCTGATGATAGCCTGACCCGAGGTCTATCTTTTCAGGGGTTAGTACCTATCGATCCATTGTGGGTCCGATGGCTTAGATGAATCAGTGGAAATATCTGGTCATCATTATCATCATATGAAGATGTACACCTGTGTGAGCTGAATCCTGTTTACTTTCCTTTGTGGATTGTGTTGTGCTATCCTGTGTGGATTTACGTTTTGCTTTCCTGTGTGGACTGGGTTGTACTTGGGTTTGGATGTTGGAGCCGAACGAGAATTGATGACTTAGGTATATGTATGGGCATATACCTAAGCATCATCGGATGTTACTTCTTGATTGTATCTTTCCTTTGTGTATTATCCTTTTTGGATTCTGGGAGACATTAGGGGGTCTCGGGGTCCCTACTGAGTAGCTTATACTCACCCCTGCATGGGCTATGCCCGCACTACGTTGTGTTGGTTGCAGACGAAGGACAATGCTGATCATGGCTGAGGCATGCGGAGCAGGACGATACCTGGAGGTGAACCACTGGACGAGACATACTTGGAGAGGTCGACTGGACCCAAGGAGCAGTGGAGGCTTTCTGTACCCACCCTTCCGGTGGGATTTCCAGTGGATAGCTCGACGTTGTGGATTTACTTTTCAGTTGCTGTTTTTTCGTTTCCAGTTGTACTTTACTTTCAGTTTGGGTTTGAATACTGGCCCACTTACTTTTCCGCACTTAATGTTGTACCAGTTTTTACATAGTGTTTACTTATTCTGCTTGCTTGCTCTGTGGTGTTTTGTTACTTTACAAAGGAAATGCCTTCCCTTTTTCCGGGATTTACACCTTGGTGCTCGTCGCCAGCCCCTGGCCTATGGAAGGCGGGCTTGGGGTAGTCACGGCACGGGCCCCGAGGACGGGTCGTGAAATATGCTCCTCAATCCCCCGAAAAGAGTCAGTGAATACCCTTTTCGGTAGCACAATAAAAAGGTATTTTAATTCATCCTCATTAGAGACTCTGTTCAACACCACCTACTGAGTTTTCTTATCCTGAAAACTCCCTAACACATTCAGAATGGCCTGTCGAATGTCTAACCCAGGGGGGTAAACATGGCTCAAATATTCGTTGATGTTAATTTGTCTCGCAATACATCCATACAATAAATAGAGTGACCTGTACACCCCTCAGGGCTTCATCCCCATACTGATGTGTGACCAAACCTTGTACTTTTTTCATCCATCGGATCCCAAGGTCTACAGGTTCCCTCATCGCTAGAATGGATTCCATAACAAATGTTCTTGGATGTATGCCCATCTTTTTATCTCTGACTAGCAACATCTTTCTACAAATAAGTGTAAAGATATGTCCATCAAACATAACCACCAATTGTTCCTTAATGTTGACATTAAACCCCCACATCATCCACTATATATCATCCAGAATTCACCAGTATAAATTTTATTTACCATGCTGAGAACCCTTGGGATAGGTGGGAGGCCTTACCGATAGCTTCTTTAGGTCCTCCAGCCCTAGAGAGCCATATTTCTTTGGGTTGTTTATGAAATGTACAAACCACAGCCAGAAATGGATGCCCCCCACTGAATATTTTTCACCACCTGGAACCTTGTCCCATTATGTTTTTTTCCTTCCACCACACCTGATCCATATCTTACCATGTATTTGTGGTAGGAAGGAACTCATAGTCCATCACCCCAAAAATGGATGTCCCAATGATCTGATAGAGATCAAAGAGATAGATACTGACCTACCAATGATAAAGGGGGAATTTTTTGGTCCTTATTACCACCTACATATAAAAATTTCATCATGGGTTTTAGTAGGTAGGTGTGGAATTAGTTATCCCGCACAACATAATATTGGCCAACTCTCTTCAGCTCTTCCCCGAAATCCCCGCATAGACCTTGTAACCCCAGGCCCAGTCATCCGTGAAATTTCCTTGATGGCGCATGTCCCAGTATTTAGCACACCCTTTCTTCAGGTTCCTAAAATATTCCATGAAGATGGCGTGGTACTGTGGGGGGGGGGGTATACCTATGGATTCAGTTCTTTCCCATAAACATTGTTGATATGATTGTACATATAGTCACCAATGGAAAGCATGTGGTCTTTCCTTGTATAACTATCGAAAACCCAGATCCACTATCACTAATGTAGCATACTCCTGAACCAAAAAGATGGTTCATCACTATATTATCATGCCATAAGAACATCATCAAACATATTGAAATTGTTCAGTTATAGTGTCATGTAAAGGGGGTCTTTCTTTTCCCCTCTGATAATGACACCACCTATGAGTTGTGATCTGAATGGCATGCTTGTATTATCTTGTCCAAAGATTATCCACCCAATCATGCCTTCGAGAAGTATATTCTAGGACCTCATAAGTAGATTCATTGTGAACCATCTACATCCCAAAGACATTAGTATTTTATCATTCCTTATTATAGTGATATCTTATAGAGCATGATTGACAATATTAATCACATAGACTAATTACAATGCTACCTCACAAATCTCCTTTTCATAATCCAGACTTCTGGAGAGTACAGTCACAAATACCAAAGAATTTTTTCATGGACCATAGAGAAATGGGATCACAAATCCTTTGAAGTCCCTAGAAATGTTCACAGAGTGAGGGAGCTTCACAAATATAGATATAAAAAATATGTGTTTTCAAGGAGATATTCCATAAAAAGATTGGTGCACACGCTTTATTTATAGGTGATGACCCCCTGATATTCATGGAGATCTTGGTTTCCCAAACAGTGTGACGCTTTTGGCCATGTCATGCACCGCGGTGCTCCCAACCCATGCATCTCCTTTCTGTAATGTGGCACCACTATGAAATCTTCCAGGTTTTCGAGACCTACCCTAATAATACGACCCTCATTTTTCTCTGAAGCTCACATTATTAGGGTGTATTTCATGGGGAAAAAATAAGTTCCTTGAAATAAATCAGGAGCGAAAAAAGGCATTTTTTCAGATATTTCTAATCCCATCCAATTTTTCCCATTTATTTGTCTCATTAGATTACTAATGAATCAGTGGGCTATCTATAACAGGGCCCCACCCAAGTCGTACCTATCCAAATCATTCCAGATATATCATATAATAATTTTAATAAATAAAAAATATGCCTTATCATGAAATATTAATATTGAATAAATAATATTTATTTATCAATAATTAATCAATATTGTATGAGTACCAAATATTTTAGTTCATGTTTATTATTATATGTTCCAATTAAACACCATTAAAACATTCCTAAGGAAAACATTCACTAAATATTCCAACGTGTCGCATGAAACAATTATAAGGCTGTACTAATATTCCCCTCGAAGGAATAAAATTAAATAAAACTTATAATATCATGACAATATGGATATTAATTATAAAAATTTTCAATGGGAATTATATTCACTATATAAAGTTGAATTGGACCATAAAAACAAATAAGTCACAATGGAATGTAATTTGAGATAAATTAACATACCATGCATTTCCATTTACGTGAATGACCACTAAAATCCAAAACAAACTACTAATAATGTCACTATATTATTCTAGAACCATAATAATGTTTATATTATCATAAATGATCATCATATAATATATTATTTAGTGTTTTTAGTAATATTTCAATATTTTCACTTTTCTGAATTTAAAATGCCTAGTTTTTCATGTAAATTTTTTTCTTTTTATTTTGTGTTCTTATTAGTTATATTGTATCACAGAAACAATTAAACATTTTTTACTTTTATAATAAATTTTAATTTCATGATAACATTAAAAACATGCAGCACTGAGTTATTTTACAATGTACACAACACCTGGTTCAGAAAAACACAATTTACACATGTTTTGAACAATGAATTAAATTATAAAAATCATAGAGAATTATTAAATTAAATAAATTTGATATATATCTAATAAAATATTTTGTATATTCATTCAGTATATTATATATGCATAGTATAATAACCCAATATTACGCATAAATACCTAAATTTTTATAAAGACATTTTTAACACCATATAATAATAATAGTATTTTGAATAAAATTGTTTATATTTAATAAATTTTATATGTAAAAATAAAATAAATATTTTAAATTGGTTCGTAAAAATTATCATATGGGGAAAATTTTGTGTATCTATGTGATTTTTCATTTTCATATGAATAGTGGAAAATATTCACATTTTAATTCCAAAATACTTCTTTATATAATTTATTTATGGTGTTACATTATATATTTAAATGTATTTAATATAAAATAATATCTAAAATAAATATATTAATATAATTTAGGTCATTTAAATCAATTAGACATTGAAATTGGATTTAAAAACATATAAAATTGTTTGATCATTTTTAGTTAAAACCCCACATTATTGGCATGTCTATGCGATTAATTTGAAATTAATTTCTACCATGTATGTGATTGGAATTTTAAAAAATTAATTAAATATTTGAAGTAAGTAATATTTATAATTTCTAATAAGGTAAATTTTTTTACTAAAAATATAAGTGAATTTGATTAAAATTAATTACAGCGATTTGGAGAAAAATTACCTTAATGTATGAATAAACCATAAAGTTTGGTGCAATATAACATAGAAACATGTTCAAAATCCATTAGATTACAATTATTTCGACCCTATTATCTTTGTTTATAATATTTTACATTATTGGTGTAACCTGACATTGGAAAAACTTGGGTGGAATTCTATATCCAATAATATGCAAGAGTGGCACTCCTCCACCACTATAAAAATAGGCACTCAACCCTCCAACTACCTCACACATCTCAATAAAATTTTGATCTACCAATATCAACCGAAATATATGCTAATAATACATAACCTCATCCTATAAGAATAATCTTATTTTGAAATACAACCATGGAATCCCTTTGATGAAACCAAAATGAGTTACCCCAATAAGAGGTGACATCATTCTTCAAGATCTTTACTTTTATTTGTCTCTCTAATATATATAATCTCTATATTATAAAATTACATAATAAAAAATATATCCTTGATATGGTTATATTTTTTATTTCAAATTTTTTGCATACACATAAACACACTTCCATCGAATAGGATATTAACATAGAATTCTTCGGTACAATGAACTATCGCCTCATAAAGAAAGTTTTTTTTTTACATTTACCACCACTCATGGTTTTTAATTATGATGGAAAATAATTTTATACATGATAAAAATGATATTTTTAATTTATTTTTTCTTATGTAATTTTAATATATAACATAACATTATTATTTTAATTATGTGTATGTATGTTATCATTTTTTGAGGAAGTGTGGACAACCACCTCCTATAAGTGATGTGATTCATTCAGATGTACATGGAATGAATAATGAAAATTTTTATTTAACACCATATATAATAAACAAAATATTAAATATATTAATGAAATTATTACATTTCAAGATATATTTCATATATAATTTCTTTATTACACTTTCCGCACACTAAAAACTGATTACATCAATCATGGACGTGTGGAATACCCCCTCCACTACATGATGTGATTCATTTTACATAACACGAAATATATATATACATATATGATTAAATTAGTTTGTTTTAATTATATAATGATCATTATTTAAATATATTATAATACAAACCTTATTTCTAAAACTATTATTGAATAATGTGAATGTTACTCATGCATGTGTATGATATACAATATCCAGGATTGTAATGTTGGTTCATTTTTCATATAAATATATAATGAATTGTATTAAACACTAAAATTGATGTATAAATGGGATAATTATTTCAAGATAATTATTTAGTATTTATTTATATTATTTTCATTTGGTTATTTTGGACCTACCAAAGTCTTTTTCGACGCATGTACTAAAAATGATAAAAAAACTCGATGTAAATTTAATTGTTTTAGAAGTTGTATTCCAAATTATAATAATTTAATTAAATGTGATAATAAATTTTCAAAAGTTTATAAATCAAATAAATAATTATAATTTTTTATTATACATGAATATAAAGACATATTTGACATGTCTTAAGGAACAGAAGAGATTTTTCCTAAATTTACTGCAATTATGACTTATTTATTTATATGATCCAATTCACATATATATGGATTATATACTACTAATTTATATGAAATATCATAATTATCCTTCTTCTTAGGATATAAATATATTAATTTTATGTTATTTACTAAAGGGAGATTATTCAAATATTTCAAAGTGGTATAAGACACTTTGGGCTCTTAAAAGATTATTTTCCTCAAGAATATATTTTACGGACATTTAATGGTGTTTCCATTCATCAATATCAACAAACAATGATGTTACTTACCATTCACATTGTAATTAAAGGTTAATATTTGTCTTATATTTAATATTTATATTTTAATATAAATAATTTTTATTGAATATTCAATTTGTGGAATGATTTGAACAAACAATGATAGGTGGGGCTTATAATTTATATAGCCCCTCAATGAATCCACTTTTTTTCATGAGCCAAATAAGATGTCCAAATTAAAAAGGTTCCTAACATTAGTTATAAACACCCCACATGATGAATCATTAATTTATAGGTTTTTATTTGCCTCAAAATTTGCATCAAAAAATTATGCATTTCCTTCATTTTTATATTTGTTATCATTGTTATTATCCATGATGTTTTCCTAGGATAAAACCTCTAAATGAATTTAATTATAATTTAATTGATTATATGGAATGTGTTCTTAGTTTATTACATTTATATACTGATCATTCATTATTTAGTTATTTTATAGGAATTTTTAGTCCGTTATTTACCTTTCCATTTGTATTTATTCCCAATTATTTAGAATTTCTTTGTATTTACAACCCATTTCTGATCATTTGTTCTCACCGTTATTATGTTTCCTTTCCCCAGTTTATGAAATGTAATATATTGAATGGTTTTCAATGATTTTTTATGGAATTTAATTATTTATCATGTTTTTATGTCATCTTTACCAATTTATTATTGTTATCATGTATGCAATATGGCATTAAAAAACTACTAAACTTAATGGTCCTTTGGGATTTGATTCCTTGTAATCATAAAATTTACGAAAATAATATCTCCACTCTCATATTCTGGTGTTTTGTAATTATTGATGGAAACAAATTTTGTGTATCAGAAAACAAGGGAACTATATTAAAAAAACATTTATTAAGGAATATAACCCAATTATATTCATTACCGGTTAGTTTGGGACAACATCATATGACTTTTTTAGGGTTCATATTATATGGTTATTCATATAAAAACATCCCTGTCTGGATACTACAAGATGATCTGATTTTGGAATAGATATACCTAATTGTAAAAACTATGACATGGTGCATTGGGAAAGTGTCACCGTAACATGGTATATTACAGTATGACTTAAAAAACACATGGTTTTACACTACTTCCAAATATGCATAGGATAATTCAAATTTTCATTATAAACAATAATAAATTATGTAAAAGTAAATATATCCTCAAATAATCCTTGTTTAAAATTATATGACCAACTAGGTATAAATTTTTCAATTTATGTTATGGGTTAATCTATTATTACAATTTTACAATGATTATAATTTTATGAGCGAATCCAATATAGGAAATTTCATCAAAATGGAACCTATAAGGATGAATGGTATAAATACTCTCAGAAGTATTTATATTTCACTACTTAGTATGCCAATACAAATGGTATTGGAATGGATAAAATTATGGATATATTAGGGAAAATTAATTAGGTTATGATAAAGAAACATTCCCAATGATAGAATATATAATGACCCATAATTTACAAAAATTGTTATTAATTCAGAATTGAAGCATACTTATTACATCATATATCAAAACCATGATATGACCATATAGTTATAGAGTCTTAAGATACTAGGAAACATAAACAAATGGTTCATAATTCTTCTACTTTGTCTCATATTTATTTCATCATATCTAGAGTCCCGTTTTGGAATATCTTACTTAATACCCTTCTTCCGGACCTGGGGAAAAGAAAACATACAAAAGGGTGAGCTCAAATTCTCTATAAGGGTAAACAGTGGATATATCAATCATATCATATTCATAAGAACGTAACATTTTGAAAATCGTAACCTGCAAAAGAGATCATAATATCATAACATGGGATAAATCATAGTAGTGAAATGTAGTCCCAATAATCAAAACATAAAACTTGAAACTTTGTGGCATAAACACATATTCATATAAAATCATTTCATATTTGTCAAGATTCATTTCCAATACTATCATAGCATACAAAGTCCATTTATGAACCGAGTTCACTCCTAGTTCTAGTCATGTATCACTGAACCAAATTAACTTCTTGTTCCAGCCATGTATATCTCATGAGATATAAATAATTACCCAATGCATTGGAGGGAGATCTATGTCCCACCCATCTTATAATGAAACCATTCTTATGTGTGACACAATAATCATAAACCATATATCATAGCATAACCCATGTAATAAAAATGGGATTCATAAAAATCAATCCATCATAACATAATCCATGTAAAATAAAAGGACTTCATAAGAATAATTCCATAATAACATTATAAAATCAATGTAAAAATAGGTATAGAAACAAAACTCTATATTATCTCAGTTGGAAAATAATTTTGATAAAACACTTGAACTCCATTTTTGAGAAAAATATCCTTTGTACTTCAAAAACATTTTTCCTTTATTAACATGTCAAAAACATTTAAAATAAATAAAGTTAATTAAAAATAAACATGAAAACATGTAAAGTAAGATTAATTGAAATAATTTTCTATGAAATCATAAAAAATAATTCATGCCGTATAAGTTAAAAAAACATTCTTCTCGTACATTGGCTGAAAAAGTTAAAAAGTATCTTGTATTGAAAATGACAAAATATTCCATTCATATATTTTACTAAAAATTAACCAATAGGTAAAATTGGATTTAAAAAATTGTAGGAGGATAGAAATAATATTACATATTGAGGAAACATTGATGCAGATGATAAATATTACCTAGTAAATTATGAAGAATAAACAATTTCGGATAAAAATGAGACTGTGAGATTTTCCCTTACATTTGGCCCGATATGTTTCGTACGTATCCGAAAATCTCGTATGATAATTTAAATAATGTCATTGAATTATTAGAGAATCATGTTTATTGTTATGATATCATATATATTCTTATTCTTATCTTCTTATTAGTAATATTTCATTACTACTTGTTATTCCGGTGGTCATTGCGTTATGTTCTTATGCATGTTTTGTTGAATAAATTCGTATTCCTCTTTTTTGGTTATAGATAACTCATTTACATAATAGTATTAGTGTAATATGTATATCATATTTATTAATTCCTTTCATTTATATAATCATTATTCAATGAAGATCATGTAGAACGAGTCACATTACATCGTTGAGACGGTTGGCTGTATATACACACGAGTGATGATATCATTATTTTGATATTAAAATATTATATAATTGGATGTTATATCATATATAAATAATCATAATAATGTTATATTTATTATTTATATCATTTATACTCCTTAACAAACCCATCCAAATGATTAAATTTTTGAATAAAAAACTATACCACGACGTGGAGACGGTAAGCCATATGTACGCACGTGTGGTGACTATTTCATTCATAGGATGGATAAAATAACTAATATGGTTTTACCATTTTTATAATAACATTAAATTATATATAATATACTGGATTTATTATTTTATAATGGAAACAACAAAGAAATAGGAAGTGGAAGATGAAAGGAACATGAAATTGGTGGTGAGATATTTACCTCTTCCTCGGTTTCTTCGTTTTGATTTGATAAAAAGGGCTTCATTGGTTGGCTTTCTGAAAAAAGGAAGTTCTCTAGGATTAAGGGAGGAAAGTTGAGAGGGTATTTGGTCAGGGTTTGGCCGATCCAAATTGCTTTTGAGGTTTTAATTAGAGGGAAGGGGGAGTTCCCTTTTATAAGAGGGGTGAGGGGAACCTTAGGAAAAAACATAAAATATTATTTTATAATAAATTCATATTCGGTTTATAATGGCTCCAAAGTGACTTATTTATAGGATAGGGTGTGGATGGGGAGAAATACACTCAACCAATATGTTTTAGATAAGTGTAGGTTATCATTTTAACCTTATCATTTAGATTTAACTAGAAGTTAAATACTTTAACTTTTACAGTGTCTTCTTGTATTATTAAACTATATGGTTAATAAACAGACTATAAACTTCCAATAGAACCAAAATTGGTTTATTAATATCATATATATTATTATATAAGTATTTTGGATGATCCATATATTTTTATGAATTTATTATCAATTAATAATTTAATATTTGTTTTAAAAATGCTTTTATGTCAATTTTGACACTATTTGGAATTGTATTCTTTCTAAATTCATAACAGCATTATTACTTTAAAAAATTCATCTCACAAACTTTAATTTGTTATATTAACCTATAATATTTGTTTATTTCATAAAAATCCTCAAATTAATTTTATATGGTTATTTATAATATCAATTATGTTAATATTTCATTGATAAGGTAATTACTGCATTATCATTGTGTCATAAATAAAATTATTATTTAATTTATAAAAATTATAAATAAAATACCATTATGTAGGATATATTTTTATCTTTCTAAAAAATATTTATAGTCAACTTTATCTTATGTACAACCCAATATTAAATTTTCTTACTTATTAAACATTGATTTTAATTCTTTTAACTTTTCTTTGAATTAAATAATAATAAATGTCCTAATCTAATCCAAGTGGACCTAAATGGTCATATTTTATTCCTAAGTCTGTTTTTAGTCTAAATACACTTATCCAAATGTGTTAGGGTAATAATAATATCATTTTTACCCTTAATATCCCAATTTACATTTAACCGTGGTAAATAAAAGTAAAAAATTACTATTCACAAAAAAAATTTATCTTAGTGAACCAGATTTTAATTACTAATTTCAACTGTGTCTCTTGGATTTTTAAAATTTCACTCATATAAGTGGTAAAATTATGTTTTATGTAAATTTGCAAATTCCCCTAAGAGGTGGGTTAAAGACGGTAAAAAGTTCAATTAAATTTTTATGTATCTAAAATTATTATAAAATGAATCCAATTAATTAAATTGAAAATATATAGCTATTATATAGCTATTTTGACCTAAAATAAATTTAAATAAAATAAATAATTATTTAAATAAAATTTCGGTTTAAAACTATAACTCAATTTTTTTTCATTATTCATTAAAAATTTAATGTTTTTAGAAAAATACCAAAAATTCACCCTATGTTAATTTCTATATTCCGAATCCAAAAATGAAGTCCATTTTGAAAGATAAATTTTAAAAAATGTCAAAAAGTGGTTATTACTATTCATAACAGCTAGTTTATATTATATTTTAATAACATATCGTTTTTTACTGAAACTCGGTATTGCATACAACGCAAGCTATCGAGGAAGGTTGCTCTTGTGTTTAATGCAATCCAAGACAGTGTTGTGTTTAGTAAAAAACTACTTTGGTATTTCGTATAACATAATACATAAAAACAAAATATTTCTCATAAAATCTCAGGGTGTTACACTGTACCCCCTTAAAAAAGAATTTCTGTCATGACCCGCCTTCACCAAGATGAGAGAAGGGACATCAGATTGCCATACCCTTTCTTCTTCATGTTGAAGGAGAGATAATGACCCCCAAGACCCACCTTCAATAGGTCCCAGAGTGGAGACCAGCACAAAGGGTATAGAATCACACATGAGATGGAAGGCTTTACCCTTTTTCTTTCATTAGGATCAAGAGATAAGATAGTGAATCCCAACAACACCAAAACAAGAGGTTAAAGTACAGCCAAAGAAAACCATACCCATATGCATGTTACAAAATTAAATTCCACAATGTACAAGGAAACTAAAAAGGTGAAGTACTAGAGAAAAGAAAAAAAACAGCACCTACAACTATCCCAACGTCCGTGCTAGTGCGGCCCTACACAATCCCTAAAGTCCTTTTAGAAACCCGAAAACAGTTTCATATATATAGGGTGAGTATACAAGTATACTCAGTAGGGAAAAACAAAGACTCTTGTGCACAAGTGGGGAGGCATTCTAAAGCCCTGTGAGAAAAGAGATTACCAATACACCAAGAAAGGAAAACTATCCACCCAAGCCTCACCAAGGCACACTCAGCAAATAACTCAAGTCAAGTAATGTATAGTAATAACACATTGATGTTTGGGTACCCCAAGCCACTTTCCCACTGGTTATTGAAGACATCGTACACATCGAACCAATCCTTCCATTATCACTACAGTCCCACTGTCACACCCTGCATGCACACACCTGGGCAACAACCACACATCATGCCTGCAAACACCTTTTCCACAATCACCATCCTACCCGCAAAAACCTGGGACAAAAAAACTACTACCACACCTGGAGAAACTGGGGACTCATCCTGAAGATTCTTGGGAAACAACCCACCAGCACACACCTCGGCCAACCACAACAACTACCCTGCCTAAAGAATCATGGGTTATAATGGACCTGAGGCCATCACAGTCTGCCATAAGAGTCTCGGGCTATTTGGGAAAGGGAGCAGAACGGGAGCTAAAAACTAGCCACTCATAGGAGTTTTGGGAAAAGCACCCTCCCCCATAGAATGGGGGTGTTCATAACTAAGTGGTCAACTTGGGTGGGCCACGAATAAGAAATATAATAAATACAATTATAAGTATAGGTAAGAGGCACTCATCCCCACCTAGGGTCTCCAAATCCAACCTAATCACAAACACCCTTGTTATTATTCATTCATAAAATAAAGGCATGACATTCACGGCCAAGTAACAACTCATTCGCAAAACCTACTCTCCATTTAACCCATTATTGGTTTCATGATCAAGTGATCCCACTTATGTAAATTATGCACTACTGGGAAACTAACATACATAAGATCATGCTATAGAAAGTGAAACAACCAAACAAAAATTTAAGCATTCACACCCAGTTCTCTTGTAAAGTCACAAAAAAAAAGGGATTAGTGAGATCTCTCAATGTACTAGAACCAAACCAAGCCTTGAGATACATCTCACACCGCTTCAGATTCACCAACATCAACCATGTCATAAAAATGGATCCCATCCTCACCCACATCACCCTATATGCATCAAACAATCCAACACACCTACTACCCAAACACAGTAAGGAAACTTCCAGGTTCAAGAACATCATTCCCTATGTTTTCTTGTTTTTGGTTAGTTAACCGGGGTGATCACACAAGGTTTGTTGTTCACTAAAAAATCATTTAATCGTATGAGTTTACGTAATTAACCAAATTAGCATGTTGGAGCCATTCAATTACCAGAGAATAAAAGGGTTCATTTGTGTGCAAGGAAAGACCACCAACAACCATGATTTTGAGTATGGATAGCCCATACAGTTATCTACAATAGAAATTATAAAAGAGTACAAAAAATTGTCAAACATACCCCATAATTCCTTAATAGTATGTTTATTATCTTCATTAAGGTTTGGTTTCATCAATTCCCACAGAAACAGTAGCGTACCCACCCCGCTTGTTACACAGTAAGGGGAGATGAAGGAAAATCCTTAACTGGATGATCAAGGATCGAATTTCTTCTCCATGCACCAAGAACGGTGGATGCATGACTTATAGGGTAGTAAAGCTGAGGACTCCAATGGTGAGAAGAAAAGATTTGGCATAGGCGCACCACTTTCTTCGGGAAGGAGAACTCCAAACACACCAGGAAGAAAGGAGAGGAATAGAGGAAAAATAAGAGGAATAAAATTCCTGTGTGATATAAGGATGAGATCTGGTTGTCACATGATATCAAATTTTGAACGGTTTTAATGTCGGACTGTGGTTTCACCACATGATTGAGTGGTTACACACGATTGAATTAATTGTTATTTAATAACTATCTTCAGGAAAAGGTGGTAACAACTCTGACTTTAAAGGATTTTATATAAAAGAGGGGAATATTACAGGGACACATAGCTGGGTTCGTTGAGGGTCACCCCGCTCTTAGGAATTCAAATATTGATTATGGGTCTAAAAATAGCATTGAACCACTTACCAAAAGGTAAAAAGGGTTTAAATGTGGCTTTATGGGAAAAGTAGCTGAAGAAAAACTCAACAAGGCCATGAGACACCGATCAGTCACACCAATAAGTGACACACTAATTAGTCGCACTGATCGAGGAAACACCTATCGGTGTATCCAATCCATGACACACCGATCAGTCACACTGATCGGCGACACACCGATCGGTCGCACCGATCATTGACACACTGATCGGTCGCACCGATTGTGGACACACTGATCGGTCGCACCGATCGGCGACACACGGATTGGTCGCACCGATCGGCGACACACCGATTGGTCGCACCGGTCGTTCACACACCAAAATTATGCCCTACCACTGACACGCAACCCTTGGGATCCGGAATTTGGAAAAGGGATGGGCCATGAGGGTCTGGACCATTACATCAGAAACCTATCAAACTATTATCACCCTCAAGAATGAAAATTAGACACAAAGGAAAGAGGGGGTCTGAAAAACCACCCCAAAAGATACCTCTAAGGAGTGAACCTCTCCGATATGTAGGACCACATCCCCCTTAAGAAACCACGCACCATTAATGGGTCAAACATTCCAGTCATATGGGTTAGGGATTTTCTTCCTCTATGTCAAGATAATATCTACTTTGGGCGGCACTGGATCGCCTGCACGGATTTATTCGCATCCACCTTAATGAAACTTTATTAGGGATCTGGTACTCCCCTACCTATATTTAGGACTTTTCCCATGCATCTATAGAATAATGAAAGCCATATATTTCATAGTTAACAAGGTAATGTGTTCCATCACAACCATTAAAAAAAATAGAACAGAACACAAAACAGCTCCTGGTACTGAGCGCACATCTGCGTCTCCTGTTCCCAAGTACTTTCCTCAAGCCCGCCATGCCACAAAAACACACGAACCAAAGGAATGGTCTATCCACAGAGGACCTTCTCCTCACAATCCTCAATCCTCACTAGTATTTCCACAAAATTCATGTCGTCCTTGATCTCCAGATTTCCCCAGTCGAGGATGTGTGAAACGTCTTGTAGATACCATCGGAGATGTGACACATGGAAGATGTCATGTATTTTCAGTAGCGGCAGTTGTAGTGCTAACTGATATGCCACTTCTCCCACCCACCACAACACGTCGAATGGTCCGATGAACCATGGAGAGAGATTACTCCCCCTGCCAAACCTTTGCTGCCCATGCCGTGGGGAGTCCATTAAGAATACATGGTCCCCGACCTCAATCTCCAAGGGCCTCCTCCTATTATTATCAAAATACTTATTCCGGTCCTGAGCCGCCTTCATCCTCTCTTGTATAAGCTAAACCTTCTCCGTCGTGCTCTGCACCACTTTCGGGCCATGAACACATGTTTCCCCAACTTCGGTCCAGCACACGTGTGAGCTACATGGCCTTCCGTACAAGGCTTCAAACAGAGCCATGCCAATGGTAGAGTGATAGCTATTATTGTAAGAAACTATACCCAAGGAAAGTGTTTCACCCATGATCCCCCAAAATCCAGAATACATTCCTGTAGCATGTATTCCATTTTCTGGATGGTGTGATATGTCTGTCCATCTGTCTGGGGGTGGAAAAAAGTTCTAAGACGTAGCTGGGTGCCAAAAGCATGATGAAATCCTCTCCAAACTCGTGAGGTAAACCGTGCATCCCTATTCGAGACTATAGACCTCGGAAATCCATGAAATCACAACACCTCATCCACGTACCTTCATGCTAAGGCTTCCATTGCACCCGACTCCTTGATCGCCAGAAAGTGAGTTGATTTCGTCAACTGGTCCACCACCACCCTGATATCATCACATCCTCCTTGGACCTTGGGTAGCACTGTGACGAAATCCATCGAGATGTAATCCCACTTAAACTCGAAGACATCTAAAGGTTGTAATAGACAGCCTGGAATACGGTGTTCAGCCTTCACCTGCTGACACACTAGGAACATGGCCATGAACTCTACCACTTCCTGCTTTACCCCGGGCCACCAAAACTAACTCCTCAGGCCCTGGTACACCATGGAAATGCCCATGTGCACTGTTAGGGGTGAGTTTTGTACATCACCAAGAACCCTCTCATGTTTGGCCTCTGTAACAAACAACTTCCCTCAGAAAGCATTTAATTATGACCATCCTTCGTCCACCTTTCTAGAGCGTCACCTTGGTTAACCCCGTCACCCCTCACTTCACTCTCTATGTCTCCCCACTGAGAATATTCCACCTACCATAGTAGATAATATTGCATTTTTATCTGATACAGGAAACCTATACCACCATCCATCCTCGCATCCAGGTGCAGGGCAGGCAACTCCTCCATCGCCTTCTAAGAATCTACCGACTCTCGAACCGTGTCCTTCAGCAACTTCCTGCTCAAGGCATCCGCCACCAAATTCCATTTTCCTAAGGGGTATGAAATCTCAAAGTCATAGTCCTAAATGAACTCCATCCACTTTCACTATCGTATGTTCAGGTCCCACTGGGAGAAGACATTCTTCATGCTTTTGTGATCCGTGAAGACCACAAAGCACTCCCCGTTGAGGTAATGCCACCAAAACATTAGTATGAAAACAACTGCCAAAATATTCTAATCATGTGTGGCATAATTTCTCTCATGGGGTGTAACTGTCTAGAAACATAAGAGATCACCCCTTTTCATTGCATCATCACACACCCGAGGCCTTGTCCTGAAGCATTAGAGAACACCTCAGACACCGCGCCTTCTTCTGGAAATCTCAAAATTGGGGAACATACTAAATTCTCCTTCAGATAGCTGAAGGCTTCTTCACACTATCCATTCCACACGAAATCCTGGTCCTTGGTCAAAGCCGTCAAAGGTGCTTAAACTCGGGAGAAGTTGGGCACGAACCATTAATAGTATCTTGCTAGTCCAAGGAAACTATGAACCTCTACCAAGTTCTTGGGTGCTGCCCACGAAACAACCACCTCATCCTTCGATTGGTCCACTACTATTCCCTAGTTGGACACCGCATGCACAAGGAAGTTCACTTATCGCACCCAGAACTTGCACTTAGACAAATTCCCATAGAGTTGGTGCTGGAGGAGGACCTCTAAAACCATTCTAAGGTGCTCAACGTTATCCTCCTCTGATATTGAGTAGGTTAGGATGTCTTCAATAAACATGACTACGAACAGATCTAGCTATTTCCGAAAGAGGGATTTCATGATCCCCATGAACAAAGTTGGAGCGTTCGTAACACCGACGGACATGACCAAAAACTCAAAGTTCCCATATCTGCATTTGAAGGCAGTCTTAGAGATTTCACCCTCTTTCTCCATCATCTGGTGATATCCCGACTACAGGTAAATCTTGGAGAACCACCCATACCCTTTAAACTGGTCGAAAAGGTTTTCTATCTACATGAGAGTGTAACAGTTCTTTACCATTACCTGATTCATTCTCCAGTAGTATATGCACAACCTGAGACCACTATTTGACCTCTTTGAAAATAAGACTAGAGCACCCAATGGTGACGCACTTGTTCAAACAATTCCATTTTTCATCAGATCATCAATCTGAATCTGAAAATCCTGTAACTCAGAAGGTGTCATCTGGTAGGGATCCATTGAAATCGAACAGGCACCAGGTTGCAAGTCTATCCCAAACTCAACATCACATCGTGGGGGAAGAGTCATAACCTACTCCGAGAAGATGTCTATAAACTCGCTGATGATCCCTGGGACTTCCACCATTTCTGCATCCACCGAATCCACATGATAGTTCAGATAACAAGGAAAGGAGGGGCTCCTCTCGCCTGCTGCTTTTTTGGAAACCCCGCTCACCAATGAAAGTTACACGTCGGCTACCCAAATATGAAAACATGACCCTTCCTCAAAATCAGTCAATGAAGGCACATACAGGGAACAGCCAGTAAATGCCTAGGATGACATCGTATGGATGTATCTTCAATAGTATTTAATCCATGATAGAATGTTGAGACCATATCATCTGTCTACACCCTTGAAAAACATAAAACAAGTCGGTCTGACCTCCGACAGGTGAGCTCAGCACAAAGGGCACTAGAAGTCTCTCAGTGTCTAAATCCAGAGCACGTGCCAGACTAGGTGCAACAAGGGAGTTTGAATCTACTGTGTCAAACAAGGAATATACAATAGTACTAAACAAGATGATCGTACCTCAAACAACTCCAGCCCCTACTAGAACTACTTCCTCTACGACGTGAAACTATACACGCCAATCTCCCATGCCTCTCGAATGTCGGCCGCCTCCCCTACTACGCCCAGGTAGAGGTCCCTGAGGGGAACCCTAGGGACACCCTCCTCCTGCAATGCCTTCCATGGGAGTAGCGGGAGCTTACTGCCCCTACTTCTTCTACAGAATGGGCCTTTCTAGAAACTGCTGCTGCTGAGTTGGGAACTGAACCATCCCACCCTCTCTATACTGCACTCTATTTGGGTACTGAATCTGATGGTGACCATAGCTTCCACATACAAAGAATCTCGTTCCTGGGCCCAAATGGAAAGGGCGAGGGCTGGGTGATCGTAATTGGAACTACTGAGACTTGCTTCCTGTTGGTCGAAACCTATAGGGTCATAATGTTGGAGGTCTATTGCTGACGACCTTCCCCTTTGACGAGCCCAACTAGTTTCCCTCTCACGATACACCTCCCAGTGTGTGCATCATTTCTACCACTTAATCATTCATTTGGACCTCTAAGTACGTCTGTAGGGTGAAGGGAGTAACATCATACTGGAGACAAGGTCAAAGTGCCTCTTCCAAACGTCTCACCCAAGACTCCTCATCCGGAAAGAGGTCAGTAGCAAAGAAAAGGAGATCCTGAACTTGATCCCCATCTCCCTCACTGACATAACCCCAGTTGGAGGTAGAGTAGTTCCTGCCTCTTCTCAGGCTTCATCATTGAAGAGGGGAATTCCACCCATAACTCCTTCTCGAAGTCAGCCCACGTGACCTCAGCCTCCCTCTTCTCCCCAAGATAAAGTGTTATCCACTGATGCACTGCTTCACGCATCAGGATCACAGACAGAAGAACCCAGTACTCTATCGGAGCCCGGAACAAGGTGAAAGATATCACCAGCTCCTCTATCCAGCTCTCTGTCTCCATGTCTGAGATGCTACCCTCGTACTTCCTGAGGGTCTACTGCTGAAAGGCATGATGCGTCCTCTTCCACTGATCATCCTCCTCCTCTCAGTCAGCATTCGGCCGATCATCCGAGTCAACCTCTTGGGCCTCGATTGCCCGCACTACTCATGGTCGTCTCCCATGTGCCATAGCTTCAGGGTAAACAAGGAATGGAAAAGCCCGAGTAGTGTAGAATATTTTTCATAAATTTTCTTAGACTTTTTATTCATTATAAATCCCCAAATACCCATGAATCACAAGAACACAAGTCATTATGATTCATGTACCTTCCCTAGGGTCTCTACCCTAAAATCAATGTAGCCTTACTTGGTCATTCAGTAGGCCCATAGTCCTTGCATCAGATCATAGGGGGCCCTAAAATCACAGGGCCTGGCTGGTCTTCACTAGACTATTTCATGCACCCATATCACCCAACACTTTTTCCCAACCATCCCATGCAATCCTCACTGTTCCTAAATCTAAACTCGATCCTATCTTTCAACCTACCTCTTATACCATTCTGTCACGACATGCCTTCACCAAGATGAGAGAAGGGAAAACAGATTTCCATACCCTTCCTTCTTCAAGTTGAAGGAGAGATAATGTACCCCCGAGATCCGACTTCAATAGGTCCCGTGGGTGGTGAATAGCACCAAGGGTATAGAATCACACACAAGATTGAAGGAAATACCCATTTTCTTTCATTAGGATAGGAAGATAAGATAGTAAATCCCAAAAACAACAAAACTGGAGGTAAAAGTAAATCCAAAAAAAACCACACCCATATGCATGATACAAAAGTAAATGCAACAAAGTACATGGAGACTACAAAGGTGAAGTACCAGAGAAAAGAAAAAAAAAATAGCATCTGCAACTGTCCCAACGTCCGAGCTGGTGTGGCCATGTACGATCGATGAATTCCTCCTAAAAACCTGAAAGCAGTTTTATATACATAGGGTGAGCATAAAAGTATACTCAGTAGGGAAAAAAAGGACTCTCATGCACAAGTGGGAATGCATTCTAAAGCCATTTGAGAAAAGAGATAACCAAATCACCTAGAAAAGAAAACTATCCACCCAAGCCTCACCAAGGAACACTCCCCAAATAATGAAAGTCATGTAATGTATAGTAATAACACATTGTTGTTTGGGTACCCCATGCCAATTTCCCTTCTAGTTATTGAAGACATCCTACGCATCGAACCAATCCCGCCATTCTCACCGTAGTCCCACTACCACACCCCGCCCACACACACCTGGGCCACAACCATAGATCCCACCCGAAAAAACCTGGGCCACAATCACCATCCCGCCCGCAAACACCTAGGCCACAAAAAATACTTCCATGCATGAAGACACATGTGCCTCATCCCGAAGATTCTTGGGAAACAACCAGTCTACACACACCTGGGCCAACCACCAAAACTACCATGACCAAAGAATATTCGGCTATAATAGAACTCAGGTCATCATAGCCTACCCGAAGTGTCTTGGTCTATTCGAGAAAGGGATAAGAAAAGGAGATAATAACTTGCCAATCATAGGAGTGTTGGAAAAAACACCCTCCCCCATTGAATGGTGGTGTTCGGCACAAAGTGCTCAACTTGGGTGGGGTGTGAATAAGAATCATTATAACTAAAATTATAAGTATAGGTAATAGGCACTCATCCCCACCTAGGGTTTCCAAATCCAACATAAGAACAAACAACCTTGTTACTATTCATTCATAAAAGAAAGGCAGGACACTCATGGCCAAGTCACAACTCATTCCCAAAACCAACTCCCCATTTAACCCATTCTAGGTTTCATGTTCATGTGATCCCACTTAAGTAAATTCTACAATACTGGGCAACTAACAGGTATAAACACAAGCTAGAGAAAGAGAAACAGCCAATAAAGAATTTAAGCATTCACACCCAGTTCTCTTGTAAAGTCATAACAACAAAGGGATCAGTGAGATCCCTCGATGTACAAGAACCAAACCAAGACTCGAGATATATCCCACACCGCTTCAGATTCTCAACTAATAACCGTTACAAAACAGAGGATCCCATCCTCACACACATCACCCCATAAGCATCAATCAGTACAACACACCTACTACCAAAACACAGTTGGGAAACTTCCAGGTTCAAGCACATCATTCACTATGTTTTCTTCTTTATGTTTAGTTAACCGGGGTGATCACACAAGGTTTATTGTTCACTAAACATTCGTTTAATCGGACAAGTTTACGTAATTAACCAAATTCCCATGTTGGGGCCATTCAATTACCACAAAAGACAAGGGTTCATTAGTGTGCAAGGAAAGACCACCAACGACCATGATTTTCTGTGAGCATAGGCCATACAGTTTACAACATATAGAAATTTTAAAAGAGTACAACAGAATTGTCATACGCACCCCTTCATTCTTCAACAACCTTTTTATTATCTTTGTTGAGGTTTTGCTTCATCCATTCCCACAGAAACAGTAGTGTACCCACACCACATGTGACACAGTAAGGAGAGACGATGGAAAATCCCTACCTGGATGATCAATGATTGAAGTTCTTCTCCACGCGCCAAGAACGGGGGACGCACGACGTGCAGGGGGGGAACATCAGGGACTCCATGGGTGAGGAGAAAGGCTTCAGAATAGGCAAACCACATGCAATGGGAAGGGGAAATCCAAACATACCAGGATGAAAGGAGAGGAAAAGAGGAATAAGAAGAAAACAAATCTCGTGCGATATAAGGATGAGATCCGGTTGTCATGAGATATGGAAATTTGAATGACTGTAAAGTTGGATCATGGTTTTACTAGGCGATTGAGTGGTTACACAAGACCGAATTAATTGTTATTTAAAAACTCTAATTGGGAAATGGTGGTAACAACTATGAATTTAATGGATTTTATATAAACAAAGGGGAACGTTACACAGACACACAACTGGGTTCGTTGAGGGTATCCCCACTATTAAGTATGAAAATATTGATTATGGGGATAAAAATGGACTTGAACCACTTCCCAAAAGATAAAAAGGGTTTATAAGTGGTGTTACGAGAAAAGCTGTAGAAGAAAAACTCATCAAGGTTGTGTGACACCAATCCATCACACCGATCGGTGACACACAGATCTGTAGCACCGATCGGGGACACACCGATCGGTCACACCAATTGGCGACACATCGATCTATGACACACCGATTGGTCGCACCGATCAGCGACACATTGATCGGTCACACCAGTCGGTCAAACACCAAAATGATGCCCTACCATTGAGGCGCCACCCTTAGGATCTAGAATTTGGATAAGGGATGGAACATAAGGGTCTGGGCCATTACAATTTCTCCCTCAAAATTGTCACTTTGTAACAAACAGATGATGATACCTCTCCCTCATCATATCCTCAAGTTCCAAAGTAGATTCTTCTAATTGGTGGTACCTCCATAAAACATTAACCAAGCAAGTGGTCTTTTTTCATAGAAATTTTTCCCTATGATCCAGAATCTCTATTGGCTGTTATTCATAAGAAATAAATTTCTCCAACAGTAAAATTTCTAATCATAGTACATAGGATGGATCAGGTATGTACATTCTCAAGAGAGATACCTCGAAAACAAGATGAACTTGAGAGAGATTTTCTGGAATCACCAATCGATAATCTACCTTCCCAACAAAAACTAGTATTTCAAAAGTACCAATATACCTAGTGTTCAACTTGCCTTTCTTTCCAAATCTCATTACTCTCTTCCAAGGAGATATTCATAAGAACACTTTATCACCAACTTCAAACTCTAGGTCTTTTCTTTGGTTGTCAGAATAACTTTTTTGTCGACTCTGAGCTGCTATTATGTGTGGTTGAATAGATCTTACCATTTCTGACATCTCATCAACAAGATCAGATCCTAATAGCTTTCATTCCCCAACTTCATCCTAGCAAGTTGGAGTTCTATAGTTCTTTCCATATAGAACTTCATAAGGATCAATGTGAATACTGGAGTGAAAGCTATTATTATAAGAAAATTCCACCAATGGTTGGTGTTGATCCCAACCACCTTTGAAATCCATCGTGCAAGCTCTCAACATGTCTTCTAGAGTTTGAATTGTCCTCTCAGACTGACCATCTTTCTGGGGATGGTAAGTAGTGCTGAAACTCAACTCTATATCTAGAGTATACTAAAAAATTCACCAAAACTTCGAGGTAAACCTCAGATCCTGATCAGATATAATGGAAAGTGGTACTTCATTAAATCATACAAATTACTTCACATATATCCTAGAAAGTTGATCAATAGAGAAATATTCTATAATATCAATGAAGTGTGCCGACTTCGTTAGACGATCAACTATATCCTAGATATCATTTTTTCCTTTGGATGTTTTAGGAAGTTCTGTCACAAAATCCATAGTGATGTTTTCCCATTTCTATTCTGGTATGGGTAATGGTTGTAACATCCCCTTAAACTTTTGTCTCTCAGCTTTAACTTGCTGACAAACCAAGCATCGAGAGACATATTCAGAAACATATCTTTCCATGACATCCCACCAGGAGTACTACTTCAGGTCCCTATACATCCTCGTGCTTCCAGGGTAAATAGAGAATGATGAACTATGAGCTTTATCCAATATTTAATTCTTTAATTCTAGGATAGGAGGAACACAATCCCGATTCCTGAACCTTATTATTTCATCAAAATCAATGTGAAATTCAGGAACATTTCTCACCTTCTTTTGTAACTCTATATCTTCTTTCTATGCCTCTTTAATACACACATGTATAGATGTTTGAACATTCATTTGAGAATGATAAGATTTATCCCCTTCCATTATAATTCCAAGATACATCCATTGTAAATCCATAAATATTGGATCTTTTGTGATCCTCATCATGGATAATCTAGCTTGGTCTTGTCGACTTTATGGGTATTCCACCTTATTTGCTTTACCAGGGTGGTAATGAATTGAGCAGTCATAATACTTAATCAGCTCCAACCATCTTCTTTGGTGCATATTTAGCTCCTTTTGTGTGAAAATATACTTTAAACTTTTATGATCAGTATAAATATTACAACTTTTACCATAAAGATAATTCCTCCAAATCTTTAATGAAAATAATACTGCAGCTAATTCCAAATCATGAGTTGGGTAATTTTTATCTTGGATTTTCAAATTTTGTGAGGCATAAGCTATCACAATATTGTTTTTCATGAGGAAAAACCCCAATCTCTTCTTGGATGCATAATTGTAGATCACAAACCAATCTCCACTACAAGGTAGTGTGAGCAGAAGTGCACTGGATAACCTTTGCTTTTAACTCCTTGAAATTCTCTTCACAGTCTGCCATCCAAACGAACATAACTATTTATTGAGTGAACCTAGTGAGTAGATTAGATAATCATGAAAAATCTTTCACAAACCATCGATAATATCCAGAAAAACTAAGAAAACGTCATATCTCAGTTTTTGTTGTTGGTCTCGAACATCGTTCGATAACCTCTGTTTTTGCTGGATGCACAGATATCCCCACTTTTGAGATTATGTGACCCAAAAATGAAACTTTTGGAAGCCCAAATTCACACTTGGTAAATTTGGCATAAAGTTTCTCCTTTGTTAGTGTATTTAATACAATTATCATGTAATCTTCATGATCTTCCTTTCTCTTTGAATAGACAAGTATATCATCTATAAAGACTACCACAAACTGATCAAGATAGTCTCTAAAGACTCTATTCATTAGATCCACGAAGATAGTAGGGGAATTAGTAAGACCAAATGGAATCAATATAAAATCATAGTGTTCATACCCTGTATGGAATGATATCTTTGGTATATCCTCCCTTTTGACCCTTAATTTATGGTACTCAGAACAGAGATCAATCTTGGAAACGTATTGAGCTCTATGTAGTTGGTCAAATAAGCCATAAATTCGTGGGAGGCGAAATTTGTTCTTGATAGTGATCTTGATAAGTTCTCGATAATCAATGCAGAGTCTCCTTGATCCATATTAATTCTTAACAAACAGAACAGGTTCTCCCCAAGGTGATGCACTAGGGTGTATAAATCCCTTATCATGATTCTCTTAGAGTTGCTTCATCAATTCCTGCAACTCAATTGGGTCCATTATATAAGGTTTCCTTGAAATGGGCATAGAACCCGGTATGAGTTCTTTTGAAAACTCAACTTCACAGTTTGGTGGAAGACCTAGCAATTCCACTGGAAACACATCATCAAACTACTGTACAATGGGAATAGTCTAAATCATGAGTTTCTATCAAACCATTTTAGATAAATAACCTTCATTTATTGGAATCAATACCAATAAGATGGAAGAAATTTCCACTGGAAGGTTATATTCATCCTTGCATCAATAGATGATCATAGATTGATCAGGAATATGAAATGCGACTTCCCTTCTTTGGAAATAGATATGATCTCCTTATAAGGAAAGCTAATCCATGCAAAGAATCACATCAAATTCTACTATAAGAAGGATCACAAGATTTGTAGGAAGAACTTTCCCACAAGTGTCAATTGGAGAAGATTTATAAACTTTTGATGCAACAGTTGTGCCATTAGGAGTTGTCACAGCTAACTCAAAAGCTAATTTTTGAGGTAGTATGGTGATACCCATGAAATTTTTTCAGAAATAAAATAGTGGGTGGATCCAGAATCGAATAAAACATTTTCTACTTTAGAGTGGATGGTAAGTGTAACTTTCACCAGTTCGTTATCATACTCCACATTACCGATAGAAAATACATGTTACATTCTATTATCTATGGCCTCAAGAGTTAGTTTATGTCGATCATCATCAACAACCCTTGGATTAGGGCATTGATTAGCATAATTCCCCATTTCCTTGCACTTGTAACATTAATGTTTAGGAGGTGCATTCTGTGTATCCTTTTCAATGTTTTCATCACTAGACATCTTTTTCCCATCAAGGCGGCATTCAAATGCCTGATGACCTTATTTTCCACATTTGAAACATTTAATTGTTCCTTTAAGACAATTCCATCCATGTTTCTTTACACACATTTAGAATAAAGTAAAACTCATCTTCTTTTCAGTGTGGTCTTTATATTTCCCTTTAAATTCCATTTTACTCTTCTTATCAAACCCATATGACTAATGGGTTACACCAATCTCCATCTCAACCATGAGAGAACATCGAACAATTTCCTCGTAGCTATTGAAGTCCCTTATAGAAAACGCCCTTCGAATACTTTGTTTTAATCCACTAAATGATTGATCGATCTTACACTCAGGTTAGATAATAAATCCATATTCATACCTTGCAATTCTTGTAAAATTTGCATTATATGTTCCAACAGATTCATCATCCATTTTCTTTAGTTCAAGAAACTACTTCTCCATCATTGTTCGAAGAATACGAGGGACATACTTATTCAAAAATATGTTCTTGAACTCATCCCATTCTAGGGACTCAATTTCGACTTATTATCTCATATTCATGATAAGATTACACCATTGATCAGCTTCACCTTCAAAACGATACACAAATAATATGACTTTATCATCTTCAAAACATTAAAGAACTGAAAATATATTTTCAATGGTACTGATCCATTATTCAACAACTAATGGATCAGTAGACCCGCTACATGAGGGTGGATGCTGCCTCATGAAGGATTCAACAGAATGTTGCTCCTTCCTATGCCTGTTTGGAATTCTTTCATGATTCATAGCTTGAGAATGTTTTGTGTGCATGGATATAAGATTTTTAATTCCAGCTCCCATAACATTTGGTTGCTCAGGGGGACAAGCATTCCATTTCCCATCGGATTCAGCATTAAAATGGTTCCTTCGGGTTCCAACCATTGACTAAAACAAATAAGCATAGTGTGAGAAACACTAATGATAATAGAAAAACCACATAATCAAGAATAAAATTTCACACTTATGGTCTTATCATATAGGTTATTCATGGACATTTCTAAAACACTAATATTGTGTTCTATGCTTAGACATATCCTTAGGTTTCTTACTAAAGCGTTCACATCCTAGTTTCCAAAGGTTGACTATACCTTTCTTCTGATACGAACTATAACGACCCATACTTTATATACATTCTTATTACTTTGGTATTGAAGCATACTTATTACAACATATAACAAAACCATTATAGGACCATATAGGTGTAGTGTCTTTAGAAACTGGGAAACCTAAACAATTGGTTCATAAAAATCTACATTGTCTCCTGTTTATTTCATCATATCTAGAGTCCCTTTTCTCATATCATACATAATACCCTTCTTCCAAACCTGGGAAAAAGAAAAAATACAAATGGGTAAGCTCAAATGCTCAGTAAGGGTAAAAAAGGAAAATATCAGTCATATCATATTCATAAGAATGTAACTTTATTAAAATCATAACCTGCAAAAGAGATCATAAAATCCTAACATGGGATAAATAATAGTAGTGAAATTTAATCCCAATAATAATAAAATAAAACTTTAAACTTTGCGACATACACACATAATCATAAAAAATATTTCATATTAGTCATGAGTCATTTCCAATACTATCATTTCGAATAAAGTCCATTTCTGAACCGAGTTCAATCCTCATTCCAGTCCTCTATCAGTGAACCGAGTTAACTTTACATTCCAGAAATGTCTATATCATGAGATATAAATATTTACCTAATTAATTGGTAGGAGATATAGGTCCTACCCATCTCATAATGAAACATTCTTATGTTTTCCACAAAATCATAAACCATATATCATAGCATAACCCGTGTAATAAAAATGGGATTCTTAAACATCAAGCCATCATAACTTAATCCATATAAGATAACATAATTTCATAAAAATAATTCCATCATAACATAATCAAATCAATGTAAAAATAGGGATAGAAAAAGAATCCTATATTATCTTATATGGAAAATAATTTTGATAAAACACTTGAACTCCATTCTTGAGTAAAATATCCTTTCTACTTCAAAAACATTTTTCCTTTGTTAACATGTCATAAAATAATAAAATAAAAGAAGTTAATTGAAAACAAACTTGAAAAATTATAAAGGGGGCTTCATGGAAATAATGTTATGTGAAATCATAAAAATCCATTCATGCCACATAAGTTTAAAAAAACATTCTTCTCGTACTTTGGCCGGAAAAGTCAAAAAGTATCTCGTACTGAAAAAGAAAAAAGATTAATTTCATATCATTTACTAAAAATCACCAATAGATAAAATTATATTTAAACAATTTCATGAGGATAGAAATAATATTACATATTTTGGAAACATGGATGTGGATGATAAATATGCCCCTATAAATTTTGAATTATAAAAAATCTCGGATAAAAATGAGATAGTGAGATTTTTCCTTACCTTAGATCTGATATGCTTCGTACGTATAAGAACATCCTGTATGATAATTTAAATAATGTGATTCAATTTTTACAGAATTATATTGATTTGTATGATATCATATATTGTCATATTCTTATCTTCTTATTTGTAATATTTCATTTCTACTTGTTATACAGGTGTTCATTGCTTTATGTTCTTATGCATGTTTTGATGACAAAATTATTATTCCTCCTTTTAGGTTATAGATAACTCATTTACAGAATGGTATTAGTGTAATATATATATATATATATATATATATATCATATTTATTCATTCAATTAATTAAATTCATTTATATAATCATTATTCGATGAAGATCATGTAGAACGAGTTGCATCACATCGTGGAGATGGTAGGCCATACGTACGCATGAGCGATGATATCATTCATTTGATATTAAAATCGTATATAATTAGATATTATATCATATGTAATGAATCATAATATTGTTATATATATTATTTATGTCATTTATACTCATTATCATTTTCATCAAAATGATGAAATGTTTGAATAACAAACTACACCACGATGTGGAGACGGTAAGTCGTTCGTACACACGTGTGGTGACTTTTTCATTCATTGGATGGATAAAATAAATAATATGGTTTTACCATTTTTATAATAACATCATAGTAAATAGAAGTTACTCGAGTTATTATTTTATAATGGAAACCACAAAGAAGGAGGAATCGGAAAAAAAGGAACTTGAAATAGGTGGTGAGATATGTACCTCTTCCTCCGTTTCATCCTACTGAATTGACCAAAAGGGCTCCATAGGATGGATTTCTGACTAAAGGAAGGCATGTAGGATTAAGGTAGGATAGATGATAAGGTATTCTGTCATGTTTTTTCTGAGCCAAATGGCTTTTGAGGTGTAAATTAGAGAGAAGGGGGAGTTCCCTTTCATAAGAGGGGTGAGGGGCACCATAGGAAGAGCTTAAAAAATGATTTTATAAAAAATTCATATTCGGTTTATAATGAATCCAAGGTAACTTATTTAGAGGATAGGGCGTGTATGGGATGAAATCCACTCAACCAATAGGTTTTAGATAAGTTTAGGTTTTCATTTTAACCTTATTATTTAGATTTAACTACAAGTTAAATACTATAACTTTTATAGTGTCTTCTTGTATTATTAAACTATAGGGTTAATAAAAATACTATAAACTTCCAATTGAACCACAATTGGTTCATTAATATCATATATATTATTATATAATTCTTTTTTCTGAACCATAGATTATTATGAAAAGATTATCAATTAATAATTAAATATTTGTTTTAAAAATGCTTTTAGGTCAAATTTTAAACTATTTGAAATTGTATTCTTGCTAAATTCATAACAGCATTATTACTTTAAAAAAATTTATATAACCAACCCTAATATGTTATATTAACATATAATATTAGTTTGTTTCATAAAAAGTCTCAAATTACTTTTATTTGGGTACTTATAATATCAATTATGTTAATATTTCCTTAATAAGATAATTACTACATCATAATTCTCTCATAAATATATAAATTTATTTAATGTACAAAAATTATAAATTAAATACTATTATGTAGGAAATATGTTTTTCTTTCTAATGAATATTTATAGTCAACTTTATCTTATGTATAACCCTATATTAAATTTTTTTTACTTATTAAACTTTGATTTTGATTCTTTTAACTCTTCTTTGAATTAAAAAATAAAAAATGTCCTAATCTAATACAAGTGAACCTAAATGGTCATATTTTAATCCTAAGGAAGTTTTTGGCGTAAATACACATATCCAAATGTGTTAGGGTAATAATAATATCATTTTTACCCTTAATATTAATATTTACTTTTAACCGTGGTAAATAAAAGAAAAAAATTACTATTCACCAAAAATTATTTTTATCTTATTGAACCACATTTTACATAATAATTTCAACCATGTCTCTCAGATTTATGAAATTTCAATCATAGAAGTAGTAAAATTATTTTTTATGTAAATTTGCAAATTCCCCTAGGAGGTGGGTTAAAGACGGTAAAAAGATCAATTAAATTTTTATGTATCTAAAATTATTATAAAATGACTCCAATGAATTAAAATGAACATATATAGGTATTATATATATATTTTTACCTAAAATAAATTTAAATATAATAAATAATTCTTTAAATAAAATTGCAGTTTTAAACTATAACTCAATTTTTTTTATTATTCATTAATAATTGAAACTTTTCAGAAAAATACCAAAAATTCACCCTAAGTAAATTTCTATATTATGAATCCAAAAATGAAGCCCATTTTGAATGAAAAAATTTAAAAAATGTCAAAAATTGGTTATTACTATTCATTAAAGCTAGTTTATTTAATATTTTAATAACATATCGTTGTTTACTGAAACTCGGTATTGCGTACAATGCAAGCTATCTAGGAAGGTTTCACTTGTGTGTAACGCAATCCAAGAAAGTGTTGTGTATAGTAAAAAACTCTTTTGGTTTTGTGCTTAAAATAATACATAAAAACAAAACATTTCTCATAAATTCTCAGGGTGTTACACTCTACCCCATTAAAAAGAATTTCTGTCACGACCTGCCTTCACCAAGATGAGAGAAGGGATAACAGATTGACATACCCTTTCTTCTTCATGTTTAAGGAGAGATAATGACCCCCGAGACCCACCTACAATAGATCCAAGAGCGCAGACCAGCACCAAGGGTATAGAATCACACATGAGGTGGAAGGCATTACCCTTTTTCTTTCATTAGGATCGAGAGATAAGATAGTAAATCCCAACAACACCAAAACTGGAGGTAAAATTAAATCCAAAGAAAACCATACCCATATGCATGTTACAAAAGTAAATTCCACATTGTACAAGGAGACTACAAACATGAAGTACTAGAGAAAAGAAAAAAACAACACCTGCAACTTTCCCAACGTCCGAGCTAGTGTGGCCCTACACGATCCCTAAAGTCCTTTTTGAAACCCCAAAGCAGTTTCACATATATAGGGTGAGCATACATGTATACTCAGTAGGGAAAACCAAAGACTATTGTGCACAAGTGGGGAGGCATTCTAAATCCCTGTTTGAAAATTGATTACCAATGCACCAAGAAAGGAAAACTATCCACCCAAGCCTCACCAAGGCACACTCACCAAATAACGCAAGTCATGTAATGTATAGTAATAACACATCGATTTTTGGGTACCCCTTGACAATTTCCCATTGGTTATTGAAGACATTCTATGCATCGAACCAATACTGCAATTATCACCGCAGTCCCACTGCCACACCTCGCCTGCACACACCTAGGCCACAGCCACACATCCCGCCTGCAAACACCTGGGCCACAATCACCCAGATTTCCCCCATCAAGGACGTGTGAAACTTCGTGTAGATACAGTTGGAGTTGTGACACATGGAAGACGTCATGTATTCTCAGTAGCGGAAGTGGTAGCGCTAACTGATAATCCACTTCTCCCACCCGCTGCAGCACTTCGAATGGTCCAGTGAACCATGTAGAGAGCTTACTAGAACGTCTACTGCCCATGTCGTGGGGAGTCCATCAAGAATACATGGTTCCTGACCTCAAACTCCAAGGATATCCTCCTATTATTATCAAAATACTTCTTCTTGTCATGATCCACCTTCATCCTCTCCCATATAAGCTGATCCTTCTTTTCCATGCTCTGCACCACTTTCGGGCCAAGAACACATGTTTCCCCAACTTCGGTCCAACACACGGGTGAGCTACATGGACTTATGTACAAGGCTTCGAATGGAGCCATGAAAATGGTAGAGTGATAGCTATTATTGTAAGAAACTCTACCCGAGGCAAGTGTCACACCCACAATCCCCCAAAATCCAGAATACATGCCTGTAGCATGTCCTCCATTTTCTAAATGGTGTGCTCTGTCTGTCCATCTGTCTGGGGGTGGAAAGAAGTGCTAAGACATAGCTGGGTGTGAAAAGCATGCTGAAATCCTCTCCAAACTCATGAGGTAAACCATGCATCTCTATCCGAGACTATGGACCTCAGAAATCCATGAAATCACATCACCTCATCCACATACCTTCATGCTACGGATTTTATTGCACCAGACTCCTTGATCACCAGAAAGTGAGCCGATTTTGTCAACCGGTCCACCACCCCCCATATAGCATCGCATCCTCCTTGGACCTTGGGTAGCCCTGTGACGAAATCCATCAAGATATAATCCCGCTTAAACTCGTGGACATCTAAAGGTTGTAATAGACATCCTAGAATACGGTGTTCAGCCTTCACCTACAGACACACCAGGCACCTTACCACGAACTCTGCCACCGCCCACTTTACCCCAGGCTACCAAAACTGACTCCTCAGGCCCTAGATCATCATGGAAACGCCCGGGTGCACTTCTAGGGGTGAGTTTTGTAACTCACCAAGAACCCTCTCTTGCATTGCCTCTGTAACAAAAAACTTCCCTCAGAAAAGCATCTAATTATGACCATCCTTCGTCCACCCTTCTGGAGCGTCGCCTTGGTTAACCCCATCACCCCTCACTTCACTCTCTATGACTCGCCACTGAGACTCCTCCACCTGCCGTAGTAGAGAAGATTGAATTTTAATCTGATACAGGAAACCTCTACCACCATCCATCCTCGCATCCAGGTGCAGGGTAGCAAACTCCTCCATCGCCTTCCCAGCATCTACCGACCCTCAAACTGCGTCCTTCAGCGACTTCCTTCTCAAGGATTCTTCCACCACATTCCCTTTTTCTAAGGTGTAGGAAATCTCAAAGTCTTAGTCCTAAAGGAACTCCATCCACCTTCGCTTTCATAAGTTCAGGTCCAACTGGGAGAAGACATACTTCAAGCTTTTGTGATCCGTGAAGACGATGAAGTGCTCCCCGATGAGGTAATGCCACCACAACATTAGTACGAAAACAATCGCCACAAGCTCCTAATCATGGATGGCATAATTTCGCTCATGGGGGAGTAACTGTATAGAAACATAAGAGATCACCCCTTTTCATTTCATCAGCACACACCTGAGGACTTTTCCTGAAGCATCACAGAACAGCTCATACACCACCCCTTCTACTGGAAATCTCAGCACTGGGGCACTTACCAACTTCTGCATCAGATAGCTGAAGGCTTTTTTACACTATCCATTCCACACGAAAGCCTGGTCCAGTTTGGTCAAACCCTTCAAAGGTGCTACAACTTGGGAGAAGTTGGGCACGAACCTCCGATAGTATCATGAAAGTACAAGGAAACTATGAACCTCTACCAAGTTCTTGGGTGCTGCATAAGAAACAATCTCCTCATCCTTCGATGGGTCCACCACTATTCCTATGTTGGACACCACGTGCCCTAGGAAGTGCACTTCTCGCATCTAGAACATTCACTTAGACAAATTCCCATAGAGCTGGTGCTGGAGGAGGACCTCTAAAACCATTCTTAGGTGCTCGACATGATCCTCCTCTGATCATGAGTAGATCATGATGTCCTCAATAAACATGACTACGAACCAATCTAGGTATTTTCGGAAGACGGAGTTCATGATCCCCACGAACATAGTTGGAGCATTCGTAACGCCAACGGACATGACCCCAAACTCAAAGTGCCCATATCTGCATCTGAAGGCAGTCTTCGAGATGTCACCCTCCTTCTCCCTTAGCTGGTGATATCCTGACTACAAGTCAATCTTTGAGAACCACCCATACCCTTTTAATTAGTCGAAAAGGTTGTCTATCCACAGGAGAGTGTAACAGTTCTTTACCATTACCTAATTTAGTCTCCAGTAGTCTATGTACATCCTAAGACCACCATCTTCCTTCTTCGAAAATAAGACTGGAGCTCCCCATGGTGACGCACTTGGTCGAACAAATCCCTTGTTCATTAGATCATCAATCTGAATCCAAAAATCCCGTAACTCAAAAGGTGCCATCCGGTAGGGATCTACTTAAATCGAACAGTCACAAGGTTGCAAGTCTATCCCAACCTCAACATCACGTCATGGGGCAAGAGTCATCACCTACTCTGGGAAGACATCTATAAACTCGCTGATGATCCCTGGGACATCCACCATTTCTGCATCCACCGAATCCACATGATATTTCCGCTAACAAGGAAAGGAGGGGCTCTTCTCGCCTGCTGCTTTTTTGGAAACCCCACTCGCCGATGAAAGTTACACGTCAGCCTCCCAAATATGAAAACATGACCCTTCCTCAGAAGCCGTCAATGAAGGCACATACAGAGAATAGCCAGTCAATGCCTAGGATGACATCGTATGGATGTATCTGCAATAGTATTTAATCCCTGAAATACTGATGTGGCCCAATCATCAGTGTAATGGACCGGACCCCTCCGGTCCATTCCTTTGTTGAAATTGATGTGGTCCGCACGGCGCACGTTAAAATTATAATTTTTTAATACTGATGATAACATAAAAATATGTTAATAATAATGATGATGACATAAATTGTGTGATTAATTAAACTAAAAAGAATAATCATGATAAAATGATTTAAATTGGTGTTATTATTATTAATTATGTGAAGTGGGAAGGTGTGTGATCCATTAGACGTTGATAAATGAAACATGCAGTTTTTTTATTAATTGAGTAATTGATGAAATTAAAATAATAATTATGGTTGTTGCGTTAATAATATTATTCATAATATTAATAATAATGAGAAATTGATGAAATGAGTCATGGTATTTATTTCAAACAATTAAATTAACATGCAAGTGGAAGCACGGTGGTGCGTTCAAAAATTAAAGGTGAGTTTGTTATATTGGGTTTATGAAATTGAATGGTTTTTATTTAATAAATGTGGTTTCAATTTAATCAGTGTGAAATAAAAATAAATAGAATAACAATAATTAAATTGATGGATGTTATGCGACATTGACATGGCATGGTTGGATTCAGATATCCAACAGGGTGGTTTAACGTGGTCATTGCGACGAGCGTAAATATTCTTGTTGTTAAAAACAATAACGTCGGGGAGTTAATAAAATAAGTTAATGAAATGTTATTGTTATTGAAGAATAATAAATAACAATGATGGCGTAAAACTATATGTGAGAGGTTAATAAAATTAAATTTATTAAAATGGGGTTGAATATGTATGTTATATTAATTTTGTTTTGTCATTTAATTCAATTAAATGAAATGGTTTTGAGTCGCATGGAATGGTTGTGCACAGGTTCTCCCAAAATTGAATTATGAAATTAATAACATTGATCGTATAATAAATATAATAATACAATTAAAAGGAAAATGGTTTTATTTAATAAATTATAATAAATTTATGGGGAGGTGCATGAGATGGGGAGGGGAGGCGTGAATGCCCCCTTTCCCTTGTATAAATCATATATTTTTTATATAATTTGATTTAATATATCATATATTTTATATAATGTTGATTTAATATATTAAAATAGTAATACAATAATAAAATAAGGGAGTGCGCATGGTGTAAGGGGAGAGATTCACGCCACAAGCCCTTTTGATCAAAATATTAAATTATTATAATAATAATAAAATAATAATATTATTATTTTGGGTGATCAAAACTTAAAAAGTCTATAACTTCTTCATATGGTGTCGGAATGACGAACCGTTAGCGGCAGTGTAATCCTGTAATTAAGACGGTCATTTTAAGACCAGTGATAGATACCTTTTTATGAGTTATGTCTCGGGTCAACAAAACACACATATTAATAAAATTGACGTTATTATTAAAACGCGTGGAAACCGCGTGATGTGTTGTGTGTTGACCAGTCAAAACGTGTAACGGGTGTACGGTCACACCGTGTATTCATCAATACACACTGCATACTGTTTTACCTATTCGTTGCCTATATAAGAAAGGGTCGCGGATTATTTCCAGACTAATCGCTTCTTCTTCGCACGACGACACTCTTGGATGATCAAGAAGTCTTCCTCCTCTAACTTCTTTGTCCGAGCTCCGAATTACTATCCATCAGCGGCCACAGGATCGTAGCGATGAGACGAAGCTTCTAAGCCCGGACTTGTAACCTTTCCTTCCGGCCTTCCTTCTCCAGCTTCCATCCGAGGAGGCGTTTGTCGGGTTTGGAAAAGGCGGAGGACACCGAAGGACGTCGTCGGAAGCGACGTGATCGGGACCTTTTGAAGTAGGGGTTTACCTTCGTCTCTCTATTTGGTGCAACATGCGGGGTGGGATATTTTTCTTTTATTCCATGGGATGCAGTTGAACTTTAAATAAAGAAAATAACCGGATAATGAAGGGTTTGGGGTTTTGTGCTGTTTCTTTTTCCTTCCAGTTTCTTTATCTTCTGATTGTGATTTTGGATTGAAAGGCCTTTGCCTACTGAAAATCAAGGCCCTTGGTGGCCTTTGCGTGCGCAATTGATATCTGAATTGTTTGTGGTTGGTTTTGTTAAAACATGGAAAATGGATAATCACGTAAAGACTGGCTGATTAAATGAGAATGAAAACCTTGTGTGATCACCCCGGTTGAACAAAATTGGAATAATGAACATGTTGGTGGTTTGGTTGTTTTGTGGGAAATGTTTTTGTAAACGATGGGGTTGAAATGGGAAGTGGTTGGTTGTGGAAAATGCCTTTATTTATGAAAAGTGTTTTGATTATTAAAAGTGTTTTGAAGTAAAAGGTGTTTTCAAATGCGGAAATGTTTTGTGTGTGGAAAGGGTTTTATGTGTGGAACTTTGAAATAAATGAATGATGGAATGTTGTATGGTTGTGATAATCTTTTGTAAATGAAATGGCATGTGGTTGCTTGCGTTTTACCTAACCTTGGTTGTGGATGGCAGGGATATGTGTGTGAAAGGTTTTGTCTGGATGATAGTTTCCCAGTAGTAATAATTTGTTAAACCATTTCATGAAACATGAAAACCTAAATGGGGTTGGGGGATGATTGTTTGGTTGTTGATGCATGCTTCGTGGTAGCAGTGCCGAGGCACATGCTCAGTTTCTCTTTTTAAGAAGCCATAGGTTGGGCTGTGTGTTTTGTATATGTATATATATAATTGTATCTTTGGGTTTTGTCACACCACACCCATGTCAAGCACTTAGTGCCGAACACTCCCATTTTATGGGAGAGGGTGTTCCCCCTTAGTTACTAGCTCCTTCCTGCTCCTTCTTCCATAGGCTATGATGGCTTGAGGTGACCTTACACCCAAGACTCGTCACGTAGGTCTCAAAGGCTGTGATGGCTTGAGGCGACCTTTAGCCCAAGACTCTTCGGGCAGGCTTACAGTTCCCAAGAACCTTCGGGATGAGGCCCAGGTGTCTGCGGGCGGGTTAGTGGTTGCAGCCCAGGTGTGTGCGGGCGAGATGCGTGGTTGTGAGGCCCAGGTGTGTGCGGGTGGGATGTGTGGTTGTGAGGCCCATGTGTGTGCGGGCGGGATGTGTGGTTTGTCCCAGGTGTGTGCGGGCGGGAATAGTGTGGTAGCGTCAGGACGTTTGCCGTTAGGGAGAGCAGCATCTAATTAAGTGGGAAATGGTGCAGGGTACCCAATATTTTTGTTCTATATATATACTAAACTTGTTTGTGTTACTTGGTGAGTGTGACCTGTGAGGCTGGGTGGATAGTTTTTCCTTGTTAGTTTCTGGTTCTTCTGTTTTCTCACGGGACCTTAGGGTGTCTCCCCACTTGTGCACGAGAGCTTTAGGTTCTCTACTGAGTATACTTGTATGCTCACCGTACGTTGTTTCAGGTTTTCAGGAGGACTACCAGGGCCATGCGGGACCCTACTAGTCAGGCAGTGGGAGTTATGCAGTTGCTGTTTTCTTGTTTTCCTTTTGGTACTGTACTCACTTGTACTTTTGAGCTTCCTTGTACTTGTACCTTGTTATAAAAATTGTTTAAACATGCATGTGGGCTTGTTTTGGGTTTATTTACGTACACTTGTTCCTTTCCCTTTTTGGTGGTTGACTTGTCCTATTTCCCGATCCAAAATAATAAAAAGGGTAATGCCTCCCATATTTGTGAAAACTCATACCCTTGGTGCTAGTCGCCAACCCGGGGCCTACTGGAGGCGGGACTCGGGGGTCATTATCTTCCTTTCACCATTGCCAGATCAGGAGGGGCATCTTTGGTGGGAGGGGGTCGTGACAGAATGGTATTAGAGGTGATGCTTGAGAGATTGGATGGAGTCTGGAGTTAGGCACAGTGAGGATTGCATGGGATGGTAGGGCAACAGTGTTCGTTAATCTTGGTGCGTGACATAGGCCAGAGAAGACCGGCTAGGACACGGGATTTTAGGGCCCCCCGTGATCCGATGCAAGGACTCTGAGCCTACCGAACGACCAAGTGAGACTATATTGATTGCAGTGTAGAGACCCAAGGGAAGGTACATGCATCATCATGTTTGTGTTTTACTTGATTTGGGTGTTTTGGGAAAGAAATTGAAATAAAATGATAATTAAAACCTTGAGTTTTTCCTTAGTACTTGGGCTTAGGCGATCCTTGTTTACCGTACAGCTATGGCACCTGGACGACATTCCCAGGTGGTTCAGGCGGCCGAGGCCCAGCAGGTTCAGGCAATCGATCAACTGAGGATCGATCGAGAGGAGGAAGACAACCAGTGGCAGAAGACCCTCCGTTCTTTCCAGCGTCAGACTCTCAAGAAGTACGAGGGAAGTACTTCGGACCTGGAGACAGAGGGGTGGCTTGAAGAGCTAGGGATCGCTTTTACCTTGATCCATGCTCCGAAAGAGTACTGGGCCCCCTAGCGGTCAGTCAGCTGAGAGGCGCGGCGCGCCAATGGTGGATGCTCTACCTCGGGGAGAGGAAGGAGGCAGAGATTCCATGGGCTGACTTCGAAAAGGAGTTCCAAGAGGAATTATTTTATTCTTTGAGCAAGGCGGAAAAGCATCAGGAGTTGCTCTCCCTTCAGCAGGGGAGTATGACTGTTCGAGAGTTGGGGATTAAGTTCAAGAATCTCCTACGCTTTGCTCCGGAACTCTTTCCGGATGAAGAGTCTTGGGCGAGATGTTTGGAAGAGGCGCTTCGTCCTTCACTCCAGTATGCTGTGACCCCCTTCACCCTTCCGACATACTTAGTCGTACAGAAGAAGGCGGAAGTTTTATAAAGGATGCACTCGCAGGGAGGTGCACCACGTGAGGGGATCCAGCCTAGTTCGTCGATAGGGGAAGGCAGTCTGCAGCAGGTCTCCTGCGATGGGGCCTTCCAGTTTCAGGCCAGTAGGGTGCAGGCCCCAGCAGTTCCAGTTCAGATCTTCAGGTCCTCGTCCCTTTTTCACGAGCCCATGACCAAAGTGTTTTTCTTGTGGAGGTTTCGGGCACGTTCAGAGTCGGTGCCCGACCCATGCTCAGTACGGTGGAGATGGACAGGTTCAACGCCCTCCTCAGCAGCACCAGTCACGGACAAGACCCTTCTAGCAGAAACAGGCTCCAGTCCCTTTGAGGGGAGATGGAGCAGGTGGTGGCCAGCCACAAGGAGTTCCTCAAGGATCCCAATCGGGACATGGTCTAGAAGGAGGACGTCAACAGAGAGGCATAGGAGCTCAGTGAGGATAGTTGCATGCATCAGAGGCAACATCTCTAGAAGGACCAGGGATCGATAGAGATGTGTTTGGGTTTTCTTGAATGATCTCCTTTATGTTTTGTTGGGAGCTTTACACTCCATTGTTGGAACTCTTTTGCTCATTCTTTGGGCATGTACCTTGTTTTTGTGAGTTTTTAATGCTATGTTGTTTCCCGCTTTTCTTTAAATGTATGTGAGGAGCCCTATCATGTGGGGAGGGGAAGACCTAATCCCTAATCGAGACGCATTAATGTGGATGCGATTTAACCCGTGCAGGTGAGTCAGTGCCGCCTAAAGCGGATAATATCTCGACATAGGAGAGGGAATTCTTAACTCACATAATTAGGGTTGTCAGTTGTTTCTTTTTATGACAAGAGCCCTAAGAGGTATCTTGCGGAGTGGTTGTTTGGATCCATTCTTTTTCTTGGTTGGTTTTTAATTATCGAGGGCGAGAATGTTTTAAGAGGTATCTGATGTAATGGACCGGACCCCTCCGGTCCATTCCTTTGTTGAAATCGATGTGGTCATCACGGCGCGCGTTATAATGATAATTTTTTAATACTGATGATAATGTAAAAATATGTTAATAATAATTATGATGACATAAATTGTGTGATTAATTAAAATAAAAAGAAAAATCATGATAAAATGATTTAAATTGGTGTTATTATTATTAATGATGTGAAGTGGGAAGCTGTGTGATCCATTAGACGTTGATAAATGAAACATGCAGTTTTTTTTATTAATTGAGTAATTGTTGAAATTAAAATAATAATTATGGTTGTTGTGTTATTAATATTATTCATAATATTAATAATAATGAGAAATTTATGAAATGAGTCATGGTATTTATTGCAAACAATTAAATGAACATGCAAGTGGAAGCACGGTGGTGCGTTCAAAAATTAAAGGTGAGTTCGTTATATTGGGTTTATGAAATTGAATGGTTTTTATTTAATAAATGTGGTTTCAATTTAATCAGTGTGAAATAAAAATAAATAGAATTAAAATAATTAAATTGATGGATGTTACGCGACATTGACATGGCATGGTTGGATTCAGATATCCAACAGGGTGGTTTAACGTGGTCAATGCGACGAGCGTAAATCTTCTTGTTATTAAAAACAATAACGTCGGTGAGTTAATAAAATAAGTTGATGAAATGTTATTATTATTGAAGAACAATAAATAACAATTATGGCGTAAAACTATATGTGAGAGGTTAATAAAATTAAATGTATTAAAATGGGATTGAATATGTATGTTATATTAATTTTGTTTTGTCATTTAATTCAATTAAATGAAATGGTTTTGAGTCGCATGGAATGGTTGTGCATAGGTTTTCCCAAAATTGAATTATGAAATTAATAACATTGATCGTATAATAAATATAATAATACAATTAAAAGGAAAATGGATTTATTTAATAAATTATAATAAATTTATGGGGAGGCTCATGAGATGGGGAGGGGAGGCGTGAATTCCCCCTTTCCCTTGTATAAATCATATATTTTTTATATAATTTGATTTAATATATCATATATTTTATATAATGTTGATTTAATATATTAAAATAGTAATACAATAATAAAATAAGGGAGTGCGCATGGTGTAAGGGGATAGATTCACGCCACAAGCCCTTTTGATCAAAATATTAAATTATTATAATAATAATAAAATAATAATATTATTATTTTGGGTGATCAAAACTTAAAAGGTCTATAACTTCTTCATATGGTGTCGGAATGACGAACCGTCAGCGGAAGTGTAATCCTGTAATTAAGACGGTCATTTTAAGACCAGTGATAGATAACTTTTTATGAGTTATGTCTCGGGTCAACAAAACACACATATTAATAAAATTGACGTTATTATTAAAACGCGTGGAAACCGCGTGACGTGTCGTGTGTTGACCAGTCAAAACATGTAACGGGTGTTCGGTCACACCGTGTATTCATCAATACACGCTGCATACTGTTTTACCTATTCATTGCCTATATAAGAAAGGGTCTCGGATTATTTCCAGACCAATCACTTCTTCTTCACACAACGACACTCATGGATGATCAAGAAGTCTTCCTCCTCTAACTTCTTTGTCCGAACTCCGAATTACGATCCGTCAGTGGCCACAGGATCGTAGCGATGAGACGAAGCTTCTAAGCCCGGACTTGTCACCTTTCCTTCCGGCCTTCCTTCTCCAGCTTCCATCCTAGGAAGCATTTGTCGGGTTTGGCAAAGGCGGAGGACACCGAAGGACGTTGTCGGAAGCGACATGATCGGGACCTTTTGAAGTAGGGGTTTACCTTCGACTCTCTATTTGGTGCAACATGCGGGGTGGGATATTTTTCTTTTGTTCCATGGGATGCAGTTGAACTTTAAATAAAGATAATAACCGGATAAAGAAGGGTTTGGGGTTTTGTGCTGTTTCTTTTGCCTTCCAGTTTCTTTATCTTCTGATTGTGATTTTGGATTGAAAGGCCTTTGCCTACTGAAAATCAAGGTCGTTGGTGGCCTTTGCGTGCGCAATTAATATCTGAATTGTTTGTGGTTAGTTTTGTTAAAACATGGAAAATTGATAAGCACGTAAAGACTGGCTGATTAAATGAGAATGAAAACCTTGTGTCATCACCCTGGTTGAACAAAATTGGAATAATGAACATGTTGGTGGTTTGGTTGTTTTGTGGTAAATGTTTTTGAAAACGATGGGGTTGAAATAGGAAGTGGTTGGTTGTGGAAAATGCCTTTATTTATGAAAAGTGTTTTGATTATGAAAAGTGTTTTGAAGTAAAAGGTGTTTTCAAATGCGGAAATGATTTGTGTGTGGAAAGGGTTTTGTGTGTGGAACTTTGAAATAAATGAATGATGGAATGTTGTATGGTTGTGATAATATTTTGTAAATGAAATGGCATGTGGTTGCTTGAGTTTTACCTAACCTTGGTTGTGGATGGCAGGGATATGTTTGTGAAAGGTTTTGTCTAGATGATAGTTGCCCAGTAGTAATAATTTGTTAAACCATTGCATGAAACATGAAAACCTAAATGGGGTTGGGGGATGATTGTTTGGTTGTTGATGCATGCTTCGTGGTAGCAGTGCGGAGGCACATGCTCAGTTTCTCTTTTTATGAAGCCATAGGTTGGGCTGTGTGTTTGGTATATGTATATATATAATTGTATCTTTGTGTTTTGTCGCACCACACCCATGTCAAGCACCTAGTGCCGAACACTCCCATTTTATGGGAGAGGGTGTTCCCCCTTAGTTACTAGCTACTTCCTACTCCTTCTTCCATAGGCTATGATGGCTTGAGGTGACCTTACACCCAAGACTCTTCGGGTAGGTCTCGGAGGCTGTGATGGCTTGAGGCGACCTTTAGCCCAAGACTCTTCGGGCAGGCTTACCGTTCCCAAGAACCTTCGAGATGAGGCCCAGGTGTCTGCGGGCGGGTTAGTGGTTGCGGCCCAGGTGTGTGCGGGCGAGATGCGTGGTTGTGAGGCCCAGGTGTGTGCGGGCGGGATACGTGGTTTGGCCCAGGTGTGTGCGGGAGGGAAGAGTGTGGTAGCGTCAGGACGTTTTCCGTTAGGGAGAGAAGCATCTAATTAAGTGGGAAATGGTGCGGGGTACCCAATATTTTTGTTCTATATATATACTAAACTTGTTTGTGTTACTTGGTGAGTGTGACCAGTGAGGCTGGGTGGATAGTTTTTCCTTGTTAGTTTCTGGTTCTTCTATTTTCTCAAGGGACCTTAGGGTGTCTCCCCACTTGTGCACAAGAGCTTTAGGTTATCTACTGAGTATACTTGTATTCTCACCCTACGTTGTTTCAGGTTTTCAGGAGGACTACCAGGGCCGTGTGGGACCCTACTAGTCAGGCAGTGGGAGTTGTGCAGTTGCTGTTTTCTTGTTTTCCTTTTGGTACTGTACTCACTTGTACTTTTGAGCTTCTCTTGTACTTGTACATTTTATAAAAATTGTTTAAACATGCATGTGGGCTTGTTTTGGGTTTATTTACGTACACTTGTTCTTTTCCCTTTTTGGTGGTTGACTTGTCCTATTTCCCGATCCAAAATAATAAAAAGGGTAATGCCTCCCATATTTGTGAAAACTCATACCCTTGGTGCTAGTCGCCAACCCGGGGCCTACTGGAGGCGGGACTCGGGGGTCATTATCTTCCTTTAACCATTGCCAGATCAGGAGGGGCATCTTTGGTGGGAGGGGGTCGTGAAAATCAGTCTACACCCTTGAAAAACATATAAAAAGTCGGTCTGACCTCCGACTGGTGAGCTCATCACAAAGGGAACTGGAAGTCTCTCCGTGTCTAAATCCAGATCACAGGCCAGACTAGGTTCAACAAAAGAGTGTGAAGCTCCTGTATCGAACAAGGAATAGACAAGATTACCAAACAAGATGATTATACCTCGAACAACATTAGTCCATACTGGAACTACTACCTCTATGGTGTGAAACAATCCACGCATAGCTCCCATGCCTCTCGGCTGTCGGCCGCCTCCCCGACCATGCCCTGGTCGAGGTCCTTGAGGGGCACCCTGGGGACGGCCTCCTCCTGCAATGCATGCCCTAGGAGTAGTGGGAGATTACTGCCCCTGCTTCATCTGCTGAAAGGGCCTTGCTCGAAACTGCTGCTGCTGAGGTAGGCACTGAACCATTCCACCCTCTCTATACTACACTCTGTCTCGGTACTGATTCTGATGGTGACCATAGCTTCCATAGACAAAGAATCTCGGTCTTGGGCCCGAAAGGAAAGGGAGAGGGCTAGGTTATCGGAACTGGAACTACTGAGACCTGCTTCCTACTGGTCGAAACCTAGAGGGTCATGATGTTGGAGGTCAATTGCTGACGACCTTCCCCTTTGACGAGGCCAACTACATTCCCTCTCGTGATACACCTCCCAGTGTGTGCATCATTTTCACCACTTCATCATTCAATTATACCTCCAAGTACGTCGGTAGGGTGAAGGGAGTAACATCATTCTGAGGAGAAGATCAAAGTGCCTCTTCCAAACATCTCACCCAAGACTCCTCATCCAGAAAGAGGTCAGTAGGAAAGCGAAAGAGATCCTTGAACTTGATCCACATCTCCCTCATTGACATAACCCTAGTTGGAGGTAGAGTAGTTTCTGCCTCTTATCAGGCTTCATCATTGAAGAGATGAATTCCACCCAGAACTCCTTCTCGAAGTTAGCCCACGTGACCTCAACTTCCCTCTTTTCCCCAAGATAATGCATCCTCCAATGACACGCTGCTTCATGCATCTGAATCACAGACAGAGGAACCCAGTACTCCGTCGGAGCCCAGATCAAGGTGAAAGCTATCACCAGCTCCTCTATCTAGCTCTCTTTCTCCTTGTATGAGATGCTACCCTCGTACTTCCCGAGGGTCTACCGCTTAAATCCATGATGCATCCTCTTCCAATGATCATCCTCGTCCTCTAGGCCATCCATATATGGATCAGCTGAGTCAACCTCTTGGGTCTCGATTGTCCGCCCTACTAGTGGTCTTCTCCCAGGTGCCATAACATCAAGGTAAAAAAGGAATTCCTAAGGCCGAGTAGTGTAGAATATTTTTCTTAAATTTTCTTAGACTGTTTATTCATTATAAATCCCTAAATACCCATGAAGCACAAGAACACAAGTCATTATGATGCATGTACCTTCCCTAGGGTCTCTACCCTGAAATCAATGTAGCCTTACATGGTCGTTTAGTTGGCCCAGAGTCCTTGCATAGGATCATAGGGGGCCCTAAAAATCCATGTCCTAGCCAGTCTTACCTAGCCTATTTCATGCACCCAGATCACCCAACACTGTTTCCCTACCATCCCATGAAATCCTCACTATTCCTAACTCCAGACTCGATCCTATCTTTCAACCTGCCTCTTATACCATTCTGTCACGACCCGCCGTCACCATGATGAGAGAAGGGACAAAAGATTTCCATACCCTTCCTTATTTATGTTGAAGGAGAGATAATGTCTCCCCGAGACCCACCTTCAATAGGTCCCATAATGGTGAATAGAACCAAGGGTATAATATCACACACAAGATTGAAGGCAATACCCTTTTTCTTTCATTAGGATAGGGAAATAGAATAGTAAATCAAAACAATACCAAAACTAGAGGTAAATGTAAATCCAAAGAAAACCATACACATATGCATGATAAAAAAGTAAATTCCACAAAGTACAAGGAGACTACAAAGGTGAAGTACCAGAGAAAAGAAAAAAAACAGCATCTGCAATTGTCCCAATGTCTGAGCTGGTGAGGCCATGTACGATCCATGAAGTCCTCCTGGAAACCTGAAAGCAGTTTTATATACGTTGGGTGAGCATAATAGTATACTCAGTAGGGTAAACCAAAAACTCGCATGCACAAGTGGGGAGGCATTCTAAAGCCCTTTGAGAAAATAGATAACCAAATTACCTAGCAAGGAAATCTATCAACCCAAGCCTCACTAAGGAAAACTCCCCAAATAACTCAAGTCATGTAATGTATAGTAATAACACATCGATGTTTGGGTACCCCATTCCAATTTCTCTTCTCGTTATTGAAGACATCCTACGCATCGAACCAATCCCTCCATTCTCACCGCAGTCGCACAACCACACCCCGCCCACACACACCTGGGCCACAACCACACATCCCACCCGAAATAACTTGGGCCACAATCACCATCCCGCCCGAAAACACGTAGGCCACAATAACTACTTCCATTCTTGAAGATACATGGGCCTCATCCCAAAGATTCTTTGGAATCAATCTGTCCTCACACACCTAGGCCAACCACCACAACTACCCTGCCCGAAGAATCATCAGCTATAATGGAACTCAGGCCATCACAGCTTACCCGAAGAGTCTTGGGATATTCGAGAATTGGAGATGAAAAGGAGATAATAAATAGCCACTCATATGAGTGATGGATAAAACACCCTCCCCCATTGAATGGTGGTGTTCAATACTAAGTGCTCAACTTGGGTGGGGTGTGAATAAGAAACATTAGAACTACAATTATAAGTATAAGTAATAGGCACTCATCCCCACCTAGGGTTTCTAAATCCAACCTAAGAACAAACACCCTTGGTAATATTCATTCATAAAAGAAAGGAAGGACACTCACAACAAAGTCAAAACTCATTCCCAAAACCAACTCCCCATTTAACCCATTCTTGGTTTCATGTTCATGTGATCCCACTTAAGTAAATTCTACAATACTGGGAAACTAACAGGTATAACCACAATCTAGAGAAAGAGAAACTGCAAAACAATAATTTAAGCATTCACACCCAGTTCTATTGTAAAGTCATAACAACAAAGGGATCAGTTAGATCCCTCATTGTACAAGAACCAAACCAAGCCTCAAGATATAGCCCACACCGATTCAGATTCACAACTAACAACTGTGCCAAAACAGAGGATCCCATCCTCACCCACATCACCCCATAAGCATCAAATAGTACAATAAAGCTACAACCAAAACACAGTTGGGAAACATCGCGGTTCAAGCACATCATTCACTAAGTTTTCTTCTTTCTGTTTAGTTAACCAGTGTGATCACACAAGGTTTGTTATTCACTAATCATTCATTTAATCTGACAAGTTTATGTAATTAACAAAATTCCCATGTTGGAGCCATTCAATTACCCCAAAAGTCAAGGGTTCATTAGTGTGCAAGGAATGACCACCAACGGCCATGATTTTCTATGAGCATAGGCCATACCATTTATAACATATAGAAATTATAAAAGAGTACAACAGAAATGTCAAACGCACCCCTTCATTCTTTAATAGTCTGTTTATTATCCTTGTTAAGGTTTTTCTTCATCCATTCCCACAAAAACAGTAGTGTAGCCACACCACATGTTACACAGTAAGGAGATATGAAGGAAAATCCCTACCTGGATGATAAATGATCGAAGTACTTCTCCACACGCCAAGAACGAGGGATGCATGACTTATAGGGGAGGAACGCCAGGGACTCCAAGGGTGAGCAGAAAGGCATCTGCATTGGCGCACTACATGCAATAGGAAGGGGAACTCCAAACATACCAGGAGAAAGGAGAGGAAAAGAAGAAGAAAAAAAAATCTCCTGCGATATAAGGATGAGATCTGGTTGTCATGAGATATAGAAAGTTGAATGACTTTGATGTTAGATCGTGGTTTCACTAGGCGGTTGAGTGGTTACACATGACTGAATTAATTGGTATTTAATAACTCTAATTGGAAAAATGTGGTAACATCTGTGAATTTAATGGATTTTATATAAACAAAGGGGAACGTTACACGGACACACAGCTAGGTTCGTTGAGGGTCTCCCCACACCAAGGAATTAAAATATTGATTATGGGGCAAAAAATGGCCTTGAACCACTTCCCAAAAGATATAAAGGGTTTAAAAGTGGCATTACGGGAAATGATATAAAAGAAAAACTCAACAAGGCTGTGTGACACCGATCAATGACACACTGATTTGTTGCACCGATCAGGGACACGCCGATTGGTTGCACCGATCGAAGACACACTGATCGGTAGCACCGATCTGCGACACACCGATTGGTCACACCAATCGGTGACACACCGATATGTCGCACTGATCAACGAAGCACCGATCGGTGACACACCAATCGGTCGCACTGATCAGTGACACACTGATTGGTCGCACCAGTCGGTCAAACACCGAAATGATGCCCTACCATTGAGGCGCTAACCTTAGGATCTGGAATTTGGAAAACGGATGGGCCATGAGGGTTTGGGCCATTACAAATTCTCCCTCAAAATTCTTCACTTTGTAACAAATAGATGATGGCACCTCTCCCACATCATATCCTCAAGTTCCCATGTAGCTTCTTCTAATTGGTTGTTCCTCCATAAAACATTAACCAAGCGAGTGGTATTTTTTCGTAGAACTTTTTCTCCACGATCCAGAATCACTATTGGCTATTATTCATAAGAAATAACTTTCTGTAGTAGTACAAATTCTGATCTTAGTACATGGGATGGATCAGGTATGTACTTTCTTAGGAGAGATACCTGGAAAACATCATGAATGTGAGAGAAAATTTCTAGAAGCGCCAATCAGTAAGCTACCTTCCCAACACGAACTAGTATTTCAAAAGGACCAATATACCAAGTGTTCAACTTTCCGTTATTTCCAAATCTCATTACTCTCTTCCAATGAGATATTCATAAGAAAAAGTTATCACCAACTTCAAACTCTAGGTCTTTTCTTCGATTGTCGGCATAACTTTTTTGTCGACTCTGAGATGCTCTTATGTGTTGTTGAATAGATCATACCTTTTCTGCCATCTCATCAAAAATATCAAATCCTAATAGCTTTCTTTCAACATCTTCATCCTATCAAGTTGGTGTTCTGCATTTCTTTCCATATAGAGCTTCAAAAGGATCCATGTGAATACTGGAGTGAAAGCTATTATTATATGAAAATTCCACCAAAGGTTGGTATTGATCCCAACCACCATTGAAATCCATCGTGCAAGATCTCAATATGTCTTCTAGAGTTATTATTTTCCTCTCAGACTGACCTTCTGTCTGGGGATGGTAAGTAGTGCTGAAACTCAACTCTATATCTAGAGTATACTGAAGACTTCGCCAAAACATTGAGGTAAACCTCGGATCCCGATCAGATATAATGGAAAGTTGTACTCCATTCAATCTTACCAATTTCTTTACATATATCCTAGAAATTTGATCAACAGAGAAATATTCTATAATAGCAATTAAGTGTGCCGACATTGTAAGACGATCAACTATATCCCAGATAGCATTTTTTCCTTTGGATGTTTTAGGAAGTCCAGTCACAAAATCCATAGTGATGTTTTCCCATTTCCATTCTGGTATGGGTAATGGTTGTAATATCCCCTTAAACTTCTGTCTCTAGGCTTTAACTTGATGAAAATCCAAGCATCATGAGACATATTCGGAAACATATCTTTCCATGAAATCCCACAAGGAGTACTCCTTCAGGTCCCTAAACATCCTTGTGCTTCCAGGGTGAATAGAGAATGATGAACTATGAGATTCATCCAATATTTAATTCTTTAATTCTATGATGGTAGGAACACAAAACTGATTCCTAAAACTTATTATTTCATCACAATCAATGTGGAATTCAGGAATATTTCACACCTTATTTTGTAACTCTACATCTTCTTTGTGTTCCTATTTAATCCTCACATGTATAGATAGTTGAAAATTCATTTGAGAATGATAGGATTTATCCCCTTCCATTATATTTCCAAGATACATCCTTTGTAAATCCATAAATATTGGGTCTTTTGTTATCCTCATCATGGATAATATAGCATGGTCTTGTCGACTTTATGCGTTTTCCACCTTGTTTTCTTTCCCCGGGTGGTAATGAATTGAGCAGTCATAATCCATAATCAGCTCCAACTATCTTCTTTGGTGCATATTTAGCTCCTTTTGTGTGAAAATATACTTTAAAATTTTATGATCAGTATAAATATCACACCTTTTACCATGAAGATAATGGCTCCAAATATTTAATGAATATATCACTACAGGTAATTCCAAATCATGAGTTGGGTAATTTTTATCTTGGATTTTCAAATGTCGTGAGGCATAAGCTATCACTATATTGTTTTTCATGAGAACAAACACCAATCTCGTCTTGGATGCATCATTGTAGATCACAAACCATTCTCCACTACAAAGCAGTTTGAGCAGAAGTGCACTGGATAACCTTCTTTTTAACTCTTTGAAATTCTCTTCATAGTCTTCCATCTAAACGAACATAACTATTTATTGTGTCAACCTGGTGAGTAGATTAGATAATCGTGAAAAATCTTTCACAAACGATTGATAATATCTAGAAAAACTAAGAAAACTTCGTATCTTAGTTTTTGTTGTTGGTCTCAAACATGTTTCGATAACCTCTATTTTTTCTGGATGCACAGATATCCCCACTTTTGAGATTATGTGAGCCAAAAATGAAACTTTTGATTGCCCAAATTCACACCTGGTAAATTTGGCATAATGATTCTCTTTTGTTAGTGTCTTTAATAAAATTATCATGTAATATTCATGATATTCTTTACTCTTTGAATAGACAAGTATATCATCTATAAAGACTACCACAAAATGATCAAGATAGTCTCTAAAGACTCTATTCATTAGATCCATGAAGATAGAAGGGGAATTAGTAAGAACAAATGGCATCAATATAAAATCATAGTGTATATACACAGTATGGAATGATATCTTTGGTATATCCTACCTTTTGACCCTTAATTGATGATACTCAGAATTAAGATCAATCTTGGAAATGTATTGAGCTCTATGTAGTTGGTCAAATAAGCCATTAATTTGCGGGAGAGGAAATTGTTTCTTGATAGTGATATTTCTAAGTTCTCGATAATCAACAAAGAGTCTCCTTGATCCATATTACTTCTTAACAAATAGAATAGGTGCTCCCCAAGGTGATGCACTAGGGTGTATGAATCCCTTATCATGATTCTCTTAGAGTTTCTTCTTCAATTCATGCAACTCAATTGGGTCCATTATATAAGGTTTCCATGAAATGGGTATAGAACTCGGTATGAGTTCTATTGAAAACTCAACTTCACAGTTTGGTGGAAGACCTAGCAATTCCACTGGAAACACATCATCAAAATCTCATACAATGGGAATAGTCTAAATTACGAGTTTCTATCCAACAATTATAGATAAATAACCTTCATTTATTTGAATCAATACCCATAAGATGGAAGAAATTTCCACTGGAAGGTTATATTCATCCTTGTATCAATAAGTGATCATAGATTGATTAGGAATATTAAATGTGACTTTCCTTCTTGGAAATCTATATGATATCCATATAAGAAAACCCAATCCATTCAAAGAATCACATAAAATTCTACTATAGGAAGTATCACACGATTTGTAGGAATAACTTTACCACAAACGTCAATTGGGGAAGATTTATAAACATTTGATGCAACTATTGTGCCATTAGGAGTTGTCACAGCTAACTCAACAGCTAATTGTTAAGGTAGTACAATGATACCCTTAGAATATTCTTCAGAAATAAAAGAGTGGGTGGATCCAGAATCGAATAAAACATTTGCTACTTTAGAGTGGATGGTAAGTGTAACTTTCACCACTTCGTTATCATACTCCACAGTGCCGATAGAAATTACATGTTAGATTCCTTTGTCTTTGGTATTAGGAGTTTTTTTATGTCGATCATCATCAACAACCCTTGGATTAGGGCATTGATTAGAATAATGACCCATTTCCTTGCACATGTAACATTAAAGTGTAAGAGGTGCATTTTGTGTATCTTTTTCTCTGTTTTCATCACTAGACATATTTTTCCCATCAATGAGGCATTTAAATGCTCGATGACCTTATTTTCCACATTTGAAACATTTAATTGTCCCTTTAAGACAATTCCATCCATGTTTCTTTCCACACATTGATAATAAAGGAAAAATCATCATCTTTTCAGTGTGGTCTTTATATTTTCCTTTAAATTCTAATTTCCTCAGCTTATCAATCACATATGACTGATGGGTTACACCAATCTCCATCTCAACCTTGAGAGCACATCGAACAATTTCCTCGTCGCTATTGAAGTCCCTTATGGAAAATTCCCTTCTAAGACATTGTTTTAATCCACTAAAGGATCGATAGATCTTACACTCAGGTTGGATAATAAATCTAGATGCATACCTTGAAAGTCTTGTAAGATTTGAATTATATGTTTCAACAGATTCATCATCCATTTTCTTTAGTTCATGAATCTACTTCTCCATTATTTTTCAAAGAATACGAGGGACCTACTTATTGAAAAATATGTTCTTGAACTCGTCCCATTCCAGGGACTCAATTTTGACTCATTTCCTCATATTCATGATAAGATTACACCATTGATCAGCTTCACCTTCCAAACGACACACTACTAAGATGACTTTATCATGTTCAAAACATTGAAGGACTGAAAATATCTTTTCAATGGTACAGCTCCATTATTCATCCACTAATGGATCAATAGACCCGTTGCATGAGGGTGGATGCTGCCTCATAATGGATTCAACAAAATTTTTCTCCTTCCTATGCTCGTTTGGAATTCATGCATGATTCATAGCTTGAGAAAGTTTTTTGGGCATGACTATAATATTTTTAATTCCACCTCCCATAACGTTTGGTTGATCAGGGGGACAATCATTCCATTTCCCATCGCATTCAACATTAACACGGTTCCTTCGGGTTCCAACCATTGACTAAAACAAATAAGAATAGTGTTAGAAACAATAATCATAATAGAAAAACCACATAATCAAGAATAAAATTTCCCACCTATGGTATTATCATATAGGTTATTCATGGCCATTTATAAAACAGTAATATTTTGTCCTATTCTTAGACATATCTGTAGGGTTATTACTAAACCTTTCACATCCTAGTTTCCAAAGGTTGACTATACCTTTCCGCTGATACCAACTGTAATGACCAATACTTTATATACATTGTTATTACTTCAGAATTGAAGCATACTTATTACAACATATAACAAAACCATGATAGGACCATATAGGTATAGTGTCATTAGAAACCGGGAAACATAAACAACTGGTTCATAAAGAATCTATATTGTCTCATGTTTATTTCATCATATCTAGAGTCCCTTTTGGCATATCCTACTTAATACCCTTCTTCCTAACTTGGGGAAAAGAGAATATGCAAATGGGTAAGCTCAAATTCTCAGTAAGGGTAAACAAGGAAAATATCAATCATATCATATTCATAATAATGTAACATTATTAAAATCAAAAAACACAAAAGAGATCATAAAATCATAACATGAGATAAATAATAGAAGTGAAATTGAATCCCAATAATCATAACATTAAACTTGAAACTTTGTGGCATACACACATAATCATAAAAAAACATTTCATATTAGTCATGAGTCATTTCCAATACTATCATTGCAAACAAAGTCCATTTCTGAACCGAGTTCACTCCTCGTTCTCGTCCTCTATCACTGAACCAGGTTAACCTTCCATTCCAGAAATGTCTATCTCATGAGATATAAATATTTACCTAATTAATTGGTTGGAGATATAGGTCCCGCCCATCTCATAATGAAACCATTCTTATGTTTGCCACAAAATCATAAACCATATATCATAGCATAAACAATTTAATAAAAATGGGACTCTTAAACATCAAGAAATCATAACATAATCCATATAAGATATCAAAACTTCATAAAAATAATTCCATCATAACATAATCAAAGCAATGTAAAAATAGGGATAGAAAAATAACCCTATATTATCTTATATGTAAAATAATTTTGATAAAACACTTGAACTCCATTCTTGAGGAAAATATCCTTTCTATTTCAAAAACATTTTCCTTTGTTAACATGTTATAAAATATATAAATAAAAGATGTTAATTAAAAATAAACTTGAAAACTTATAAAGGGAGCTTCATTGAAATAATTTTCTCTAAAATCATAAAAATCCATTCATGCAGTATATGTTAAAAAAAACATTCTTCTCGTACATTGTCCGGAAAAGTCAAAAAGTATCTCGTACTAAAAACGAAAAAAGATTCATTTCATATCATTTACTAAAAAATCACCAATAGGTAAAATTTTATTTAAAAAATTGTATGAGAATAGAAATAATATTACATATTGTTGAAACATGGATGTGGATGATAAATATGGCCCAGTAAATTTTGAAGTATAAAAAATATCGGATAAAAATGAGATTGTGAGATTTACCCTTACCTTAGATCTGATATGATTCATACGTATACGAACCTTCTGTATGATAATTTAAATAATGTCATTTACTTTTTATAGAATCATATTCATTTTTATGATATCATATATGGTCATATTCATATATTCTTATTTTTAATATTTCATTGCAACTTGTTATTCAGGTGTTCATTGCTTTATGTTTTTATGCATGCTTTGTTGAATAAATTATTATTCCTCCTTTTAGGATATAGATAACTCATTTATAGAATAGTATTAGTGTAATATATATATATATATATATCATATTTATTCATTAAATTCATTTATATAATCATTATTCAATGAAGATTATGTAGAACGAGTCGCATCATATCGTGGAGATGGTAGGCCGTACGTACACACGAGCGAGGATATCATTCGTTTGATATTAAAATCATATATAATTAGATGGTATATCATATATAAAGATTCATAATAATGTTATATTTATTATTCATGTCATTTATACTCATTATCATTTCCATCAAAATGAAGAAATGTTTGAATAAAAAACTACACCATGATGTGGAGACGGTAAGTCGTACGTACACACGTGAGATGACTTTTTCATTCATAGGATGGATAAAATAAATAATATGGTTTTACCATTTTTATAATAACATCACAGTCAATATAAAATGCTGGAGTTATTATTTATAATGTAAACCACAAAGAAGTAGGAAGTGGAAAAAATGAACTTTAAATAAGTGGTGAGATATGTACCTCTTCCTCGGTTTCTTCCTATTGATTTGACCAAAAGGGCTCAATTGGATGGCTTTCTGACTAAAGGAAGGCATCTAGGATTAAGGTAGGATAGATGATAGGGTATTTTGGCATGGTATGGCCGAGCCAAATGGCTTTTGAGGTGTAAATTAGAGAGAATGGGGAGTGCCCTTTTACAAGAGGGTTGGGGTGCACCTTAGGAAGAGCTTAAAAAATTATTTTATAAAAAATTCCTATTCGGTTTATAATGTCTCCCAAGTGACTTATTTAGAGGCTAGGGTGGGTATGGGTAGAAATAATCTAATCCAATATGTTTTAGATAGGATTAGTTTAACATTTTAACATTATCATTTATATTTAACTCTTAGTTAAATAATTTAACTTTTACCGTGTCTTCCTATATTCTTAAACTATATGGTTAATAAACAAACTCTAAACTGCCAATTGAACCCCAATTGGTACATTAATGTCATATATATTATTATATAAGTCTTTTGGTTGATACTTATATTTTTAGGAATATAATATCAATTAATAATTTAATATTTGTTTTAAAAACGCTTTTATGTCAGTTTTGACACTAGTTGGTATTTTGTTTTTGATAAATTTATAATAGCATTATTACATAGAAACAAATTCATCTATCCAACCCTAATATGTTATATTAACCCTGAAAATTAGTTTAATTCATAAAAAGTCTCATATTAAATTTATTTGGGTATTTATAATATAAATTATGTTAATATTTAATTAATAATTTAATTACTGCATCATCATTATGTCATAAATAAATTAAATTATTTAATTTATAAAAATTATAATTAAAATACCATTATATAGGAAATAATTTTAACTTTCTAATGAATATTTATATTCGTATTTATCTTATGTATATCCCTATAATAAAATTATTTTACTTATTATACATAGATTTTAATTCTTTTAAATCTTATTTGAATTAAATAATAATAAATGTCCTAATCTAATCCAAGTGGAGCTAAATGGTCATATTTTATTCCTATGGGTTTTTTGTCTAATTACACTTATCCAAATATGTTAGGGTAACAATACTATCATTTTTACCCTTAATTTCTCTATTTACTTTTAACAGTTGTAAATAAAAGTAAAAAGTTAATAATCACCAAAAATTATTTTTATCTTATTGAAACACATTTTACTTACTGATATCAACCATGTCTCTCAGATTTTTGAAATTCAACTCACAGAAGTGGTAAAATTATGTTTTATGTAAAATTTTAAATTCTCTTAAGAGGTGGATAAAAGACGGTATAAAGTTCCATAAAATTTTTATGTATCTAAAATTATTATAAAATGAATACAATGAATTATATTGAACTTATATTGGTATTATGTGTCTATTTTGACCTAAAATCAATTTAAATAAAATAGATAATTATTTAAAACAAATATGGTGTAAACTATAACTATGTTTTTTTCACTATTCATCAAAACTATAATGTTTTCAGAAAAATACAAAAAATTCACCCTAAGCTTATTTAAATATTATAAATCCAAAAATGAAGTCCATTTTGAAATATAGATATTATAAAATTTTAAAAAGTGGGTATTACTATTCATAATGGCTAGTTTATATAATATTTTAATAACACATCTTTGTTTAGTGAAACTCAGTATTGCATACAATGAAATCTATCGAAGAAGGTTGATCTTGTGTGTAATGGAAGCCTAGACATTGTTGTGTTTAGTGAAAGATTCATTTGGGGTTGGGTACGACATGATACATAAAAACAAAATATTTCCCATAAAATCTCAGGGTGTTACGGAATCCTATTGCAAAATGAGATTCTCCTACACGACTTTTCTCTATTCAATAGAATCCCTCGTTTATATATGGGACTAATACTATTGTTTTAGATATGAAATAGACTATGTATATGGAGAATATATTTGAAACTATCAGATGCAGTGAAATGGAAAAGGTTTCACCTGTGGTCTATTCCTAGAGAGGTGATGATGATTAATGGTTATCCATTATCCAAAATACTAGGGAGGAAGAAGAAATATAACTCATGGAATGGGGACCCTTTAAGTAAAAATAATTTAATAAATACTTCCCTCGTAATAAAAAAAGATCAGTTGAAGAGGAAATTCTGGAACATAACAAAAATTTATAAGAGATTCTATCATATTAAGAAGTAACATTTACAAGGATATCTAGGAATTCTAAAAATTATTTAACATACATAGAGTACATGATCGCCTACTTCTTTGAAGTCCATAATCCAAATTTTGAATGGAGATGGTATCTATGAATTTTTCATCATACAAAGAAATACTTTTATGACCCACAAAAAGTAGACATAATTTATAGAATAACTATAATAACTGAAAACAAATAGAATAATATTCCTTATGAGAATCATGAAAAAGTTATTATGTATAATATTAATAATAAAATCACCCATTTACATATTTTAAAAATTTTGTTGAAATGTACCTTTGGATATGATTGAAACCATAGTTGTTTTGTTATATGTGTTGTGATATAGGCCACCAAACTCATGAATACAGGAAGAATATGGGGAATGATTTCAAATGATTAACCTATAGGGTGCTAGAGCACTCTGGAAATGAATTCCAAAAGAATTAATGGAATCCAACATAGAAGATTCGAACATGATATGACAATGCTTATGAAATCACTAAAGAGATGGTCGTGCAGACAAATGGTGTGGTCTAAGGTACATTAATCCTATATTAAAATTTCTAAAATTCCATGGTAAATTCATTTTCCTGACACTCATTTATATATACCTTGTTATTTGTCATATTTATAAATTTACATTTTGATTTAATAGTGGAGTTTTTAATCAAAATGTTTAAGGAATGTATATTCCAACACAAATTTTTTGTGATGTACATATTATGATAGATAATAAAGATGTACATCAGTACACAGTTATCATACCGATGATTGAATTTTATTTTATCCTCATTATAGACTAGATCTCCAAATGTGATGTACAATTTTACTATTAAAAGAAGGGAATGATGATTACTAAGGAATACATAGAATACCTTTTATTTATAGCATAATAATCATCACCTAAATTTTATCAAGATCAACCCCCTGTTTCTCTTCTGAATAAAATTATAGGTTAACAGGAGAACAAACACATAGTGAAGAATAATACAATCATCAAATTTAGGATGTACTGATTTTACAATAATAAGTTTATCTAATCCCTGATGTAAAGAAAAATATCAAAGACTCCCTATAGAATTTCCATAGTGAAATTAGTGGATTTGATGAAATATTTTGGAATTATGGGTTTGTAATATATAGGTTTTCATTGAATAATTGAATTCTTTGTGTCCTAATGAAAAAATAATAATTTTATTTCACATTTATCAAGGAAATTGGAGACCAGAAAATAGAACCTTCTAACCCATGTTCTTGAATAAATATATGTGATATTTTTAGTGATAATTTTGTGACATTATCTCTATAGTTAATTATTTGAAATATGCACAGATCAATTTAATGTGAATGACATCTTTACTCAGAAAGAGATAAACATGAGACAAAGTAAATATACCAAGTTACTTAAGCAATATGATTACTCAATTCACTACAGCATGATGAAAGATAATAGTGTAGCATATTCTTTAAGTTGAATGGTTCATAATGTTCTAAACTAGATAATGACTGAAAAGGATTATACCTTCATGGATCTATTAATAATGGATAAGAATATTTCAATGGAATGGGAGACTTTAATAATTTTTCAATTGATTTCAAAACAATAATTATTTAAGAGAGTAAATAATTATCAATTTGTTGATGGGGGATTTTAGAAAAAAATCAATCAATGATGTGGATGATTGAAAATAAAGAAAACATTCTTTTGAATATGGAGTAATAAAATTTGAAAATATGCTATGTGATCCACTTATACCTAATCAAAAATGAGAATTTCTATATGACATAAATAGCTCATATTTATCAATACTCCACAACATCAAAAATAATTATATGGACTAGAAAGAATATTTTTTGATGGATTGTAACGACCCAAAATTTTGAATAAATTATGTTTCCTAATTTTGTGTGATTTTATTTCTTATACTCAACAAAACTATTTCATTCGATAACATGAGTATAATTAAAATGAGACCATTGGGTTTTGACTGTTATATGACCATTGTTCAATATGACCGCTGGATGCTAAACGTTTTGATTATTGTATCTAAATACAAGTAATCTTGGTTAATTAATATAGAAATAAGATTTGATGGCCTCACCCAGAAGTCTTGGAACGATCGAAGCCCATCTAACAGAACGTGGGAAGGAGGTAGCACCACTGGGCTTTGCTCTGGACCAAACCCAAGCCGAACCTCATCGTGTGCAGTTAGAACGGAATCACCTTCACGAGAAGTTCAAACTGATAGAAATTACTACTCGTGCGATGTTGGCCGAGCCTCCCTCGGATACTCTCACCTTAGCACACCTTACACTTAAGTCCTATGCTGGTGTGATAAGGGGCTATGTAAGGAGACCGTAACTGCCTTGTGTACTCCTTTGTTTTAAATAAAAATTTTGATTTCTTCTTATGATGAAGTTTATGAATTTTCGAATGTCTGGATAAATATAGAATGCATATTTTTGATGAATTTCAGAGATATGATATTTTTAAAATGTTTATGTAAACCATAAATAATTAAAAATGTGTAATTATTTTCAAAAAATGGTCTTCTACAATTATGTTCAGTACGAAATTTAGAGTCTAATAAGATCAACTTAATTTTTGATGAATAGTAAATTATGAATAGTGATTTTATGCTTAGGATTAGTAATGTGACCAAATGGATTAGTAATATCACTTAAAGAAAGTATTAATATAATACATGAACCTTGATTAAGTAATTTGATTCAATAAAATGGTTAAATAACGGTTTCATAAATTATTATTCAAGTATTAGTTTCTTTCGGGTGAATAGTGTTTTTTAAATAAAAATTAAATTAAAATTATTTTGAAAATTATTTTTATAAAATGGATTTCATTTTTGAATTCAGTGCATCGATATTATGTTATGGTAATGTTTGGGGATTTTTCTGAGAAAGTATAATTTTCGATGAATAGTGAAAATACAGTTTTAGGGTTTCGGTATGTTTAATGACATCATAACTATGTCATGATGCTGTCATGAGATATTTTAAGGGTTGGAAGACCGAAGGTGATAAATTATTGTTTGGTGGGACCCATGTGGCCAATACCATGGGAAAATACATTGGGAAGCCCATGGTTTTTCCAAAACCACAAATGAGGTGTCCCTTGGCCATTAATGCCTTGTCCCCTTACTTCCCCTATAAATACCAAGCTTTCCTCTCATCCATTCGACTCCCAACTCTCCCCCAACTATTCTCCGGTCTCATTAACTCCCATGGAGTCCTCCCAAGGTGCCCCCAATTCCTCATGGTCCCAAACTTTGAGATTTAAGAGATACGTTTTAAGGTAAGGGATCTGACCTCTCTCTTTCATTCAAGAAATCTCTTTTATGTAATTTCTTTTATGATCAATGATCTTATGTTGGAGGATGTTATTTTATATTCTCTTACTTCCCTTTTCATGTTCATATGATGAGATACCCCCTCTTTATCTCATCAATTCATTTTAATAATGTTTAAGTGGCACCGTTAGGCTGTTGAATTTTTAAGGGATTCTTTAACCCTTCCCTTTTCAAAGTTCTACATTCATGACATGACGTTCAAGTTTTTTTTATTATGTTAGGGTATGATATCTATATATATAATACTGAACTCTTATGTTCATATGATAAGATTCCCTATTTGATCTTTTCAATTCATTTTTGTTGAAGTTTAAGTGACGTCGTTAGGCTGCCAAACTTTTATTGGATTCTTTCACCTTTCTCATTTTTCAAAGTTCTACTTTCATGTCAAGTCTCTCATGTTTCTTTTTATTATGTGGGGGTGTGATATCTATATCTATAATATTTATATTTTATGTTCATATGATGAGAGACCCTATTTTATCACGTTAATTCATTTTTGTTGAAGTTTATGTGATGCTGTTAGGCTGTCGAATTTTTAAGGGATTTGTTCACTTTTCTCATTTTTCCAAGTTCTACTTTAATGTCAAGTCTTTCAAGTTCATTTTTATTACGATGATGTATGATATCTATATCTATCATACAGATATTTTATGTTCATATGATGATAGACCCTATTTTATCTCCTCAAGTCATTTTTGTTGAAGTTTATGTGACGCTGATAGGCTGCTGAATTTTTTAGGGATTCGTTCACCTTTCTCATTTTTCAAACTTCTACTTTCATGTCAAGTATTTCAAGTTCCTTTTTATTCATTTGGGGTATGATATCTATATAGATATCATACTGATCTTTTATGTTCATATGATGAGAGACCCTATTTGATCTCTTAAATTCTTTTTTTTTATGTTTAAGTGACGCTGTTAGGCTCACGAATTTAATAAGAGAAATCTTATTTTTGTCTTCCTTTCATGTTCGAAATTTCATATGGTATATCATTTAGATTTCATTACCATGTTCTTAAATCCTTTATATTCTATCCCTCTACCTTTTTATGGGCCATTTATAAGTGTTTTACCCATGTCCCCTCTCTTTTCAATGCTTTCTAAAACCCCGAAACATACCTATTATGCTGCAGAATTTTCGTCTCAAAATGTCTCTCTCTTTTTTCTAAAGTTATTTTATTTTATTAAGTGAATAATCAAAGATCTCTCTCTCTCTCTTCTATATGGTTATTCACATATATACCATGTTTTTCTATTTTAAATTAATGGATTTACATACATAAGACCCGGTTTCCCTTTCCGTGGGTTTAAAGTGACATAAAGATCACGTCTTTAAAGCAGTTTTAAAACGTTATGATTATGAAATGAAACCCATTTATTTTATTCTATATGGGTTGTTTATGAATTTATTAATGATGATATATGTGGCTCACATGATAATAAATACATTTCAGGGGTGCTCCCTGATAGCGCTCCAATGCATTGGGTAAAGACTTAATCTCTAGAGATGACTATTTTTAACGACGCCTTGGTGAATAACCTTGGTAAATTTTAATGACACCTTGGGGATGGACCTTGGTGAAATGAAATGATTGTCAATATTAAATGTTTTAGCCACATATTCATGTTATGAAATAAGTTATTTTTATTATGATATGCCTCAGGATTTCTTTCTCATGCCTTAAAGTTCTTTTCATGACTTTATTGATGTATCTCAAGTTCACATGTTAAATGTTTCCCTTGTTTCCATTACTGGGCCTTCGGTCACCCTTTCTTTTGATGTATGTCCCCAGGTTATGAGAAGCAGTAATGAACCTAGGATGAACATGAGGATAATCCTTTCAAGTGTTTAAGAAAAATGTTTTACATTTTCATGTTTTATGTTCCTGGTTTCCAATACACTAAACCTTAAAGATCCTCGGTTTTGTAAAATTTAAGGAAAGTTTATGTGATAAAAAGGCAGGATGCTATATGGATAACATGAAGCGGTAAATTACTGATTTTACATGTATATTTTATTTGTTTTCTATCAAGTGAAGGCATTTAGGCACCATCCTAACAAAGTAATAAAACCACATCATATTCTTGGTTGGAAATGGGATGAAATGACTAAGTAATTTTTCAGAGTACCAGAAAATATTCATAGAATGAATGAAAATTATGTTTTTTAATGATTTAGTAAACAAATTTTCAAATTAACATGTTAGAAAATAAGAACTGCAAACTTGAGTGCCTTGAAAGTCTCTATGTTAAAGAATCTATAAGACTTCATCATACACCACTTTCAATTATTTTTGATTTAAATCCCTATTTTACCTCATAATTGTAGATGAGTCCTCAAAGGGATCTTGATACTAAGATTCATTTGTCAAATTCATACCATCTTCAAAACAATGGATACTCTAAAAGATAATTTCAAACAATGGAAGGCCTGTTGAGGTCATTCTCACTCAACATTCAAGGTATATAGGATCAATAAATATATTTCATTGTGTTTTCCATTAATAACAGTTTCTATTCAAGTACTCAAATGGAATCATATAAATCATATATAGAAAGATATTTGGTACACCAACACATTGGGAAGAAGTTGGTGATGGAAAATAGTAGTCTTATAACTTGATAAATGGATGCAGAAAATGGTTAAATCTATTTATGATTATATTAAATTGGATCTATGTATAAAAAAGGTATGTACATATAATTGTGGGAAATATTTATATTTCCCATTGGGAGATCATGTCTTATAGAATGTATCTTCATGTAAGGGTTTCATCAGGTTTGGTAATCAATTGAAATTGAGACCCATGTATGTCGGACCCTATGAAATTATAGAAAGGATGGGTGTTATTTTTTATCTTTTTAAAATGATGCCTAATCTTTCAATGCTACACGGTCTGTTCTATATATCTATGATAAATATGTATATTCTAGACCGAACACATTTTCTAGTGTCTGATGAGATATAGTTGGAACCTAAAAATTAATATTTTCCGGAACTGATTAAGATTACTGACACCAATTAGAATATTTTATGAAATCATATGAATCTTTTGGTAATGGTTCTCTTGGGAAATATCAAAATGGATGAAGAAACTAGGGAATGAGAGTATTCTATGAAGGAGAACTACCCATATAATTTTGACCATAGTTCGCATAAAAATTTTAGGATGAATTTTTTGTATGAGTTAATAATGGTTCACCCCATGAAATTACTATATATTAATTTTAGAATAAATTTAATTTTTATGATAGCTTTCCAAACATGAAACAATGAGTTTGTTTTCAATGCACGCAACACTCAGTGTAAAAAACACTATTTACTCCCTTTTTCACATTATATTAAATTATAACACTGGTAAGAATTTATATAGTAAATTAATATGTTATATATCCAGTAAAAAAATTTATATTCATCCAATTGATTTCATATGCATATGATAAGAACAAACCCAATAAGGGAAAAACCCATATATTTACAAAGGTTAATCTACCACATTTGAATTGAGAACCCATTTTAAATCCACAATTTTACTATTTTATAGATATCATATGTCAAAATAAAATTCATCATTTAATTATGAACATTAATTTTGATTAGGGTAATTTTGGAATTTTTCAGTAAATAATCATTATTTAGAGAATAATTTAAAATATGGAATTTTAATTTAAAATTTCTTTCTCATCTACTTTTTTACGTTTTTTCATTTAATTTTAATAGTTATTAAAGTTAAATTATATAAATTATAATTCATTTAAACCATATTTGGCTAAATATAATTAATTTCACATTTAAATTTTAAATATAATCGTAGAAAACATTTGGATATTTTAACATTAAAAACATCATTATTATCCCCTCTTTATGATTAATTTTAAAACAAATTATGCAACATTTATTATTTGAATATGGAAAATTGGATTAAATATTTGGAATAATAGAAATTTATAATGTTTAATATGTTCAAATTATTTTTCTACCTGAAATATCAGTGAATGTGATTAAATTTAAGAACAACTATTTAGAGAAAAAAATACTTATTGAAGGACTAAAACGTAAACATAATTCATTAAATGACCATGAGAATTTTCCAAAATCTATTTTAGAGACTTATTCATACCTAATACTCAATTGGATATAATATAGAATATTATTGGATATACATGACATGGGAAAACCATAGGTGTATCTGTAATGCCCCCAAATGATAAATGGTTAAATGGCTATATGATATGACTCATGTCAACAAGGTACACCTTCCTTTTGAGGAGCCTGTCTGATTAGAACTCCAATGTTAAGCGTGCTTGGCCTGGAGTAGTGATCCGGATGGGTGACCTTTTGTGAAGTTTCCTAGGGTGTGTGTGAGTGAGGGGAAAATCTATTGGAAAGGACATGTGTTGGCCTGTGGGGACAATCATTAGTCAGATGACCCATTTTAGCATGTAGGTGGACCGTGGGATGGTCCCCACATGTATGTGGGGTAACTTGTGGTACCTGGTGGGCCAGGACCTAATGAAAATGTTAAGGTGGGGTTTTTATGCTGTCATTAGGACCCGGTTGTCACAATTTTTCACGACCCATCCTCAGGGCCCAGGTCGTGACTACCACAAGCCCGCCTTCCATAGGCCAGGGGTTGGCGACTAGCACCAAAGGCGGAAATCCCAATAAAAGGGAAGGCATTGCCTTTAAGAAACCTAAACACACACACAATCAGAGTACAAGTAGAAGAAAAACACTAAGTAAGTAGTATAACAAGTGTGTTGAAAGTACAAAGGGGCTGGAATAAAATCCCAATAGTAAAGTACAAGGAAAAGACAAAACAATAGGAAGGTGTCGAGCTGCTTCTGAATCGTCCTCCGGAGTTCCTACCTGAAGGGTAGGTACGGATGGGCACCTCAGCTCTCCATGCCCGTCTGCCACCTCCGGTACCATCTCTTCATGAAGTCCACCTCTGGGTCCTGTCTCATCGTGAAATCCACCTCCCGGAACCGTCCAGCTCTACAAGCCTCAACCACGATCAGTGTTTTCCATCATCTATATCCAACACAATGAGGTGCGGGCATCACTCGTGCAGGGGTGAGTATTACGATACTCAGTAGGGACCCCGAGACCCTCAAGGTATCACTAAATCCATCAAGGATAACAACAAAGAAGGATCTCAACTGATAACCCTTACTTATGTATAAGCTCATACATATACCTATGTTATTAAGTAACCCATCTCAAACATGGGCAAAACACGATGGTAATCGACTCAGCTCACACCAGTATTTTCATTAATGATATCGAAACCACGACTACTGGAGAACTCCTCCTCTGTCGAGTACAGTGGGTCTGACACTAAAACCAAGAGCTTCCCATTAACCTTGGACTGCTGAAGTACTCCACCTATCGAGTACCATGGGCCTGCTTCTACAACTAAGAGCTTCCCACCATGGGTCTCGAGCTACAACCAAGCACACCCCCTTATACCCAAATAGGTACTCCTTCTGTCGAGTACCATGGGTCTGCCGCTACAACCAATTTCTCCTCGGCCGTGGGTCTGCTGCTACAACCAAGTGCACCCCACTGGGCCATCTAAATCACTATGAGTCGATCGATCGACAGTCGTCATGTCTCAGCCAGCTACTAGGTCTCAGCACTCCGTACTCTCATCTTTGGGGGGGGGGGGGTCACCTCCATGAGCTACTGTTCTATACTTCCAAGTGTCATGTAATCTCACGTGGAAGTATCTCAAAGGACCGTTTCATCATAGGGGTCTCAACGCAATAGACGACTTATCAGTCTGATGCCTGGTCTGTGAGTTATTATCATTTCCGTTCCAGGGCCCCAGTTGGATTTCAGGTACAATCCAACCCGGCCATCCCCAACCACAACAAAATCAAGTTTATAGTATTTGAAAAGAACCATCTCATCAAGAATAATCCAACTTAGTCAATAACACGTCAATCAGACATCTGATCCACAAGTTATAAGTGTCTCTAATCTGAGGGACCAGTTGGTTTCGGGTTCGAACCAACCCGACCATACCCAAAATTCGCCGAGACCTTGAGTTTAATATAGCGAAATTATTTTCTTGATCAACGAAATCCTACGAAACTAATGGTGCATCGATCAGAGGTCTGTAGCTCAAGATATGTCCGTTTAACCGAAAACGGTCCGAAAATAGTATGGGCCCAGTCTGATTCGTCCCAATACCCCCCGGGGGGGCCTGAACCGGGTCGTCCAAACCCGGGTTCGGGACCCGCCCGGCGGGGCGTGGCTCGGCCTGGCGGGGCACGACCGGCCCAGATTGTGCGACCTGCAGCCCGGCTTGGATGCCGGTCGTGGCTCGGTGCTGGCTGAGCGGGACGCAAAGGGGGTGCCACCCCCTATTTGCGGAAACAAAGGACCCAGTGGGGTCCGACTTAACAACATGTCGGGGGGGTTACACCCCCCAGTTTTCCGGTTAACAACCGTCCATTATAGTCGGCCGGTTTATGAAGCGTCATGGGACCCAGAGGGGGTCCCGCCTCCTGGAGTCACCGGGGGCCGGCTGGGCCGGCCACCCCTGGTGGTCCGCCACGGCTTTCAGTCGCGGCTCGTCTCCCCAGCGCAGCATGGTAGTGTCGTGCCCCTCCACCACGGCTCTCTCCAGGCCGCGGCCTTCCTCGGCCCCTCCGGCGCGGCGCGACGGCGTCACAAACTACCGCCACGGCCCGCTCCTATTGCGGTCCCCTTTTTTCCCGTGCGGTGCAACGATATAGAGCCACATTCGCCGCAGCCTTGCATGGCCACAGTTACCTACTGATCATCGCACGGTGCAACGACACAGTGCGCCTCTGCCTCCAACATCAACAAAGTTTAACAATGAAAAGGGGAGTAGAATCGACCGTGTTCGTGTGGTCTGATCTCCTCCCGTTATGACGATATGATGCGGCCAAACGAAACTCAACAATTGAAGAATGATGAAGAATGGTATTAAAAACTTAACATAACAACCCCTACCTCAAATAATTTACATCGCATGTCGGGTGTCATGGAAGACCGCATCACGAGAAACAGATTCGTTGGTGACACGGGAGTGTATCCGAAGATGTGGTGTCTTCCCTCTTGTCATGGAGAAAAGAAAAAGAAGCATGTCGACCGTTCTTCGTCGAGGGAGGAAGTCGTTATTTGTGGATGAAGAAATCTCTCCTCAAATTCTCCAAAAATATTTGACAAGAAAATATTTCATTAAGTCTCCTTCTTTTAAAATATATCCATGAAATTTAAAAGAAGTTAAAGAGTTGTGACAAATATAATTAATAAAGTTATTAATTATCTTAGTTGTCTCATTAAGCTTCTGAGGTTGAGAGGCTCCACTTCAATAAATGAAAAAGTTGAGTTTCCAAGTATTAAACAAGGGGTGAGTTATGGGGAGGTCAAGGGGGTTATGGGGGAGGTGAGGAGTTAGGGTCTCATGTGGGCCCCACCACACTAAACTCCCCCATGGAAGGTTTGGTGGGTGTGGGCCCCACATCTAACTCCCCCTTTGTTGAAAATAACCACCTACTTTCAATAAAATTTGTACACAACAAATTTTATTTAATTTAATCTAATCCTCAAATATTAAACCCCAAACCGCTCAAAATAAAACTATAGACAAGGTCCCCTTAAGCAATTTCCGGTGCTGCAAGTTCATTGGTGCCCTCAAATTTCAATTCCGAGCACCGGTTCAAAAGATAGAAGAACCTGCTCATTTTTTTACTTAACGTACACGAGCTAAACTTCAGAAATTGATTCCAGGCACATCGGGCCTCAGAATTAGGTGTCGTCTGAAACTGCACACTCGTAAAATTCCAAATAAATCAAGAAATAAAATTTATTCTTTAAATTTCCATGTCTTTATATTACTACCACCTTAGGGATTTACTTCCCCGTAAAGCTACAAAACAACTGGGGAAACAAAAGGAGATACCGAGCACGCATCTGAGCCTCCCGCTCTCATGTGCTCTCTTGGAGGTTCTCGTGCTACCAACGAAAGTGCACATGAGGAATCGACCATCCCCATAGGACCTGATCATGTCAATCCTCAACCTCTACTTGAACCCCTTGATAGTCGCCCCATCATCGATGTCCATCTCTCTGTGGTCGATGATAACGAATAGGTCGTGCACACATCTCCTCAGCTAAAATTCCAATCTCCTACTAAGAGCACCAGCTACAACATTCCCCTCCCCAGGAGTATGAGAAATCTCAAAGTCTTAGTCTAGGAGGAAATCAAGCCATCATCGCTATCTCGGGTCCATGTTCTTCTGAGAAAAGATACACTTGAGACTATTGGGTTAGATTGAACCGTAAACCGTTCACTCAAAAAACAATGGGTGAGACTAGCCAAATATAAGAACTCATCTCCACCCATCTTCGTCTAGGTTCTACCAACGAGATGCTGAGATTGTTCCTCTACCAAAAAGAGAAATCTGGTCTCATCCACTAGATGAACCATGTTATTTTCCTAAAAAAGTCAATCCAAACATGAACGTTAAAATTTCATTCCATGGACGACGTCATAAGGCCTCGACCCAACTACCAAGAGATTAAACCTTTACTCTCTCCTACAAGGGTTGATTCACACTATCGGAAGTAGTGTGTGGTCACTAGGTCTCCTCTAGTAGGTATCTAGAAAGTGAGGATAAGGTCAACAGATTTAAACCAGAACCTTTTAGTATCAACCATAAAAAAGGAAAGTAAAGTAAAATCACAAAGAAAGGTGTCTTTTCTTACTACAGCTCAAAGTACAAAGTCACATACAACCATAACAACAACAAAAAGGAAGATAGAATCACCTAGAAAAAAGGCCTTCATTCCTAGAACTAGTGATGCTCCTATCCCCCCAGTTCTGGACCTCCATATTCGTATGCTTCAGCTGCCTGAAGTTGTGATCTCCCATGTCCTCCCGTTCCCTGTAGCCAGGGTGGACCTCCTAGTGGTGGTGGTGGCAACATCTTGAAGCGTCATCCACCTCCAGCTGCATGGACAGCTCCTCCGCCACAGTCTCCTGCTCCTTGCAGTCTGCCTCGATCGCACCACTTTCTCTGCCTCAAAGGTCCTTCGTATATCTGATGATCATTTGTATGGAGGGTCAGACAGTCACGTGCCATGTGACCAAGCCCGCTGTAGGAGTACCAATATCTGCACCAGGTAAGTCATTTTCCATCCTGGGTGCCTCGCTCACACGATCCAGAGTCATGCAGTCGACCAACTATGTGTCTGGTCCTCTTGGACCACTGCATCATCTGTCTACTGCAAGCTACAGAAGACTCTGCTGCATTTCGGCAGTGGTGGGTTCCACTGCTGGAGACTGCTCAGCAAGGAAACTCTCCACTAAGATGGCTCGCTCTAACACCCCCATCTACATCGGGATGCTATGGGAGAGGACTGAAGATCTAATCTATCGCATGATCCTCTGCTTGAAGGTCCCGACCCTGAAGAATGGGTATTGTACCATGTCTGTAGAGTAGCACGTGAGTTCTGTGAACCTCACTGAGTAATGCGCCACTGCCATGATACCCTACAGTTGATGCAATAGCTCCTGAATATGCACCGCCCGAAGGGTGGCTGGTAGAAACTCTGCCCGAAACAGGTTTCAAAGTCTGCCCATAGAAGTTTCAGCTCATCGTGCATCTGGAGCATCATGCTCCACCATCTGCCTGCTGCTGCCTAATGGAGGCTGGCAGCAAGGATCACCAAAAAGGCAGATGGTGTCCTTACTTGCCTGAAGACTCTCACCACAGCATCCAACCAATCATCAGCCACTTGGGGGACCATCTCTCCCTGGAACCTGTGTGGCCTCTGGCGTTGGAACTCATACAGTGCGCTCAAGCGGCGTGCATTACCTGATACAGGGGTAGGTGGCATCGGTGGCCCAACCAGTGGTAGTACCGCTGGTGCCTCCACTGGGGCCTCAACGGGATGAGGGCCCTATACTGAGGCCTCATCGCTCGACATCCTATCAGTACGTACAACTCTCGTGGGTCTAGATGGTTGTCCACGGGGAGGAATACTAAAAGAAACATATGCAACATGATCAAAGACTATACCTGGTGATCTGACCTGGTTTGAGATAATTTAAAAGAATCTTTTGAAAACACACACGCAATTAATGTTTTTGTGCATTGAGTTGGAAATCAGATGTCAGGGTCCTGGTGTATGGATACGTTGGTCGTCCGTACCAACACTGGACTCCCTGAACTGATAACCACACTTAGTACCCTTATCTCTATTGCTTCACAGAACGAAAATATCAGAGTCCTAAGTTCTGTGGAAGAACCGGCGTCCTCTGATACCAATTTGTCACGACCTGTCCTCAGGGCCCATGTCATGACTACCCCAAGCCCACCTTCCATAGCCCAGGGGCCAATGACTAGCACCAAAGGCGTAAATCCCGATAAAAGAGAAGGCATTTCCTTTAAGAAACGTAAACCCACACACACAAAAAGAGTACAAGAGGAAGAAAAAATCTAATTAAGCAGTATAAAAAGTGTGCTGAAAGTACAAAGGTGCCGAAATACAAGCCCAACAGTAAAGTACAAGGAAACGACAAAACCACAAGAAGGTGTCGAGCTGCTCCTGAATCGTCCTATGGATTTCCTACTTGAAGGGTTGGTATAGATGGCCACCTTAGCTCTCCACGTCCATCTATCACCTCCAGTACCGTCTCATCGTGATGTCCACCTCCGGGTACCATCTCGTCATGAAATCCACCTCCGGGTAGCATCCATCTCTACAAGCCTCAACCACGATCAGTGATGTCCATCGTCTGCATCCAACACAATGAGGTGCGGGAATAGCCCATAAAGGGGTGATTATAACGACACTCAGTAGGGACCCCGAGACCCTCAAGGTCTCACTAAATCCAACAAGGAGAACCACAAAGAAGTATCTCAACAGATAACCCTTACCTAGGTATAAGCTCATACTTATACCTAAGTTATCAAGTAACCCATCTCAAACATGAGGAAAACACGATGGTCATCGACCCAGCTCAAACAAAGATTTTCATTAAGGATATAGAAACCATGGCTACTAGAGAACTCCTTCTCTTTTGATTACAGTGGGTCTGCAGGTACAACCAAGCGCTTCCCACTGACCTTGGACTGCTAAAGTACTCCAACTGTTGAGTATTGTTGGCCTGCTGCTACAGCCAAGCGGTTCCAACCATGGGTCTACCGCTACAACCAAGCGCACCCCTTATAGCCTACAGAGGTAATCCTTCTGTCGAGTACCGCGGGTCTGCCGCTAAAACCAAGCGCTCATCCTTCATGGATCTACTACTACAACGAATCTCACCCTACTGGGCCATCTAAATCACTCTAAGTCAATCGATCAGCAGTCATCATGTCTCAGCCAGCTACTATGTCTCAGCACTCCGTATGCTCATCTCTAAGAGGGTCCACTCCATGAGCTACTGGTCGATACTTCCAAGTGTATTATAATCTCACGTTGAAGTATCTCAAAGGACCGCCTCGTCATAGGGGTCTAAACGCAACAGGAGGTGCGTCAATTAGACGCCCAGTCTGTAAGTTATTATCATTTCTGTTCCAGGGGCCCGGTTGGATTTCGGATACAATCAAACCCAACCATGATCAAAACACAACCAAATCCAGTGTAGAGTATGCCAAAAGAACCATCTCATCAATAGAAATCCAACATAATCAACGGTATTCCAATCAGACGTCCGGTCTTCATGTTATAAGTGTTTCCGTTGCGAGGGCCCGGTTGGTTCCAGTTCGAACCAACCCCGCTGTACCGAGACTTTTCCGAAACCTTGAGTGTAATATACCAAAACGACCGCCTCTATCAAAGTAATCCTACATAACTGAAGGTGCATCGATCGGAGGTCCGTAACTCAAGATATGTCCATCTAGACGAAAATGGCCCGAAAATAGGGGGTCTGGGCCCGGTCCGATCCGGCCCAATACCCCCAGGGTCGGCCCAAACCGGGGTGACCCGACTCGGGTCTGAGTCAGGCCTGGTCGGGTACGGCCCGGCCTGGCCGGCCACGACTCGATGCTCGCTGATCGGGACGCAAAGGGGGTGCCACCCATGTTTTCGAAAACGGCGGAACCTGTGGGGTCCGCCCTAAAAATATGTTGGGGGGGGGTTACACCCCCTGTTTTCCGAGTAACGTCCGGCTATTACGGCCGGCCAGTTTGTGAAGCACTGCGGGACCCAGAGGGGGTCCTGCCTCCTGGAGTCGCAGGTGGCCGTCTGGGCCGGCCGCCCCTGCTAGTCCGCCGCGGGATTAGGCTGTGGCTCGTCTCACCAGCGTGGTGCGACGGCACCGCGCACCACCTCCCCGGCACGCTCTGGCCACAGTCCTCTTTATTCCCATTCGGTGCAACGACACCGCTCCACCTTCGCCGTGGCCTTGCATTGTCGCGGTTCTCTGCCGATCACCGCATGGTGCAATGACACCGTGTTCCTCCACCTCCAACATCAACAAATTTTTACAAAGAAAAGGGGAGGAGAATCAACCGTGTACATGCGGTCTGATCTCCTCCCGTTATGATGATATAATGCGGCCAAACGAAATTCAAAAATTGAAGAATGATGAAGAACGATATTAAAACCCGAACATAACAACCCCTACATCGAATAATTAACATCGCACGTCGGGTGTCGCGGAAGACAACGTCGTGGGGAAATGATTTGTTGGCGACGCTGGAGTGTATCCAAAGATATGGTCTCTTCTCTGTTATTGCAAAGAAAAGAAAAAGAAGCACGTCGACTGTTCTTCATCGAGGGAGGAAGTCGTTCTCCATGGATGAAGAATTCTCTCCTCAAATTCTACCAAAATATCTTCGAAGAAAATATTTCATTAAGTCTTCTACTTTTAAAAGATCTACATGAAATTAAAAAAAAGTCAAAGAGGAGTGAGAAATATAATTAATAAGGTCATTAATTGTCTTAGTTCGCTCATTAATCTTGGGAGGTGGAGAGGATCCACTTCAATAAAAGAAAAAGTGGAGTTGCCATGTATTAAACAAGGGGTGAGTTATGGGGAGGTCCAGGGGGTTATGGGGGAGGTGAGGAGTTAGGGTATCTTGTGGTCCCCACCACACTATACTCTCCCACGGGAGGTTAGGTGGGTGTGGGCCCCACCTCTAACTCCTCCTTTGTTGAAAATCACCACCTTCCTTGAATAAAATTTGTACACAACAAATTTTATTTAATTTAATCTAATCCTCAAATATTAAACCTCAATCTGCTCAAAACGAAACTACGGAAAAGGTCCCCTTAAGCAATTATCGGCAATGCGAGTTCATCAGTGCCCTCAGATTTCAATTCTGAGCACCAGTTCAAAAGATAGAAAAACTCGATCGTTCATTTACTGGACGTACCTGAGTTAAACTTCAGAAATTGATTCCGGGTACACCAGGCCTCAGAATCAGGTGCCGTCTGAAACTGCACATTCGTAAAATTTCAATGAAATATTATGAAAAAAAAATTTCCTTGAAATTTCAGGGTCTATATAGTATCTACCTTTCTGATACATTACAAGAGTTCCAGTCATCTTCCACTATAAAATGGGACTCAAAGCTCCCATTGCTTCAGACCTCTCATGAAAATTTCGGTCAACCCAGATCTATAAAAAAAGATCATTGACATCCCTCCCCTAATTTATGAATCCTACCAATGTGAAAAAATCTATCAAAGTAATCCCATTGGTGAAACCCAAAGGAGATACCCAGATAAGAGGCATCATCATTCCTCAACCTCTTTAGTTTCATTTCATTATCCAATATTTTTATTATACTTATACCATTATTATATAACTAAAACGATTTTATAATTAAAATGAGATGTTATTATATTATGGTTTATACCTACACTTATATAAAAATTCATCTAATGGGTAATGAACATACTATTATTGGGTACAATGAACTACCACCTCATGAGACACATATGTGAATTTTTCCTTTACCAATATTCATTATTGAGAATTATGATGAAAATGATGTTTTTATATGATATATATGATAGTTATAAATTATTTATTATTATTTAATTTTTATATAGAATATACAATTATGCACTTAATTTTGTGAAAATATGATAACAACCTTTCTGGATGTGTGGACTACCACCTCACAAAAGATATTTGATTCATTCAAACGATACATGGAATGTATAAAAGATGGTTCTAATTAAAAATATTTGGATTAATAAACATCAATATTTTATTGATTAAAAAATTAAATTTTTAGAAAAATAATTTTTATCATTGTTTTAATTACCCCTTTCACACATTAAGAAGTGATAACATTAGTCATGGAAATGTTGACTACTTCCTCCTCGACAAGATGTGATTCCAATTATGTAAAAATAACTATATATATATGTATATTTCAAAAATAATGTTTAAATTATGACATAAATATTAATATATAACTAAAGAATATTGCTGACATTTTTCCATAATGATCATTGAAAAATGGGAGAGTTACTCTAGTGTACGTATGACCTATTGTCTTCATGATTGTAATGTTGGTTGATTTTTCCAAACCATCCTTACTGATGGGTTATATGAATATAATTTATTTAAATATATAATAATAAGGTCATTATTCATATTCTATAACTATTTATATAATGACCACATTGACCATAGTTATCCTAAAAAATTCATTTTCGATATATGAAAAGAATTTGACTAAAAAGAGCTGATGTAAACATAATGTTTTTTCGTGGTAGTATACATAATTTTTAAAAGAGAGTTAAAATAATTAATTAACATTAATAGTGTTTGTATTAAATTAAATAATTAATATAATATAAATATTTAATAATATAATGACACATGCAACAAGTTAGACACAAGATGAGGGTTTTTGTCTTAATATTCATTACATTTAGACATAACTATTATTATGCACAAATTCAGTTTTATAAGCTGTATATACTGCACTTTGGCATGTTATCTCGTCAATATCTTAATTATAATTTTATTATAAGTTTAATTTAATTTTATTCCACCATGGTAATGTGATTAAAATATTTTTATGCATTAAACGACCCTTTGACATATTTAATATTATTTTCCTCAATTATACTTTTTATGACGTTTCATCAGTATTTACATTCAAAAACATAAAAACACAGGTTGTTACTTAAAATACACATGGATATTATTTATAAATCTATATCATTAATTTCATACTAATATTTTCTATTCCATTATTATTTATTAGTCAATATGATGAATTCCTTGGAATATAGTGATATGTGGAGCCTGAACATTATATACCCCCTCGATGAATTGACATATTGTCATATGATAAATATTTTACCATATTAAATAGGTTTCTACATATAGTTTTAAACTATCTAGATGATGAATTATGAAGGTATATGTTTTCATCTGAGTCAAAAATGTTGTCCAATAATTAAAAATTTCCATCATAGATATTTATATTACAGTTGTTATTAACCATGAGTTTTTTATGTGATAAAATCAATGGACACATTTCATTCCTAGAATAAATATTAAATGGATTGAGTTTTTAGTTTAACAAATATCATATTTCTTCTTACTTATCGTTTTGTTTAAATGGATTGATTTATCTCTTATTTACATCTTTATTTTTATTTACATTCATTAATTCATTATATCTTCCATATTAAATACCCTTATCTAGAATTTAAGATCACCCTTATTAGGTTTCCTTTCTCCGTGATATGAAGAGGAATCCATTGAATGATTTTCAAGGATGATATATATTTCATTTTATTATTTATCGTTTTATTATTTCTTATTTCTTAATGTATTAAAAGAATCATATATGAAATCTATCTTTCCAAAACAACTAAAATTGTTGGCCCATCAAGATTTGATTCATTGTAATCATTCCAATATAATAAATTAATTCATTGGATCTACGATTTTGGGGTCAAGGAGTAATATATATCATGATTTCATAATCATAAGAATGTACAACATGATTTAATTACCATATATATTCTATATATATTTATCTGTCATATTCCATTATATTTTGAGATAATTAATTCTATACATCATTCATGGATATGGTAGGTCATACATTTAAATGAATGAGAATTTTATTTCATTTTCATATTAAAATAATGACATGTAAATGATATATATTTTTATTATTATTGTAGTATAATATTTAGGCCATATATTTTCTATATTTTTATTAAAACCATCCTTTATAAAATCTATATATACTGCAAACAATTCACTTTGATTTGAGGAGTTGGTAGTTAACACTTTATTAAATGAGGTTATTATATTCTCAAAAAATAGAATACATAAAGATACGTGTTAGATAAGAAATTTCATAGTCATAAAGACATTATAAATATTATAACTATCGCATATAAATATAGTGTCAAACAAAATTCCAAAAAATGAAATATGGTAACGAAAAAATGAATAATCATTTATTTCATGATGCGGTAGTCCATCATACACAAGACGCTAGGTTCATTACCCATTATATAGATGAGTTTTTAGGTTTTTGTTGAAACCTTAATTAAATAAAATGATTATATATTTTGGATACGATGGTTATTTTTTAATGATGTTATATTAGTATTTTAGGGGGTGGTTAATGAAAATAAACAAAAACAAATTAAGGATGGGTGTTACCTCTTCTGAGGGTAACTCATTTAGGTTTCCACCAAAGATCATCCATAAAATTTCTATAAAAAATGAGGACTCTATTATTAATGTGGGTTTTTATATCTTAATTAAAATAAGTTTGTAATGAATAAATATTGTTATGAGTGTGGAATTTTGAGGAGTGAGCTTTTTTATAGTTGAGGAAGATTAACATTCTGGTATATTTTCAGAAATGGAATTCCACCCATGTTTTTTAATTGACTGTGGATCCATATATATTAAAAATTTCATAAAATGGATAATATCATATTTATATGGCTAGAAAATATCTTTTGTTAAACTATCTATGTCATATTTTTCAATAATTTTAGGTTATAGTCTCCCTTTATTCAAGTTTTGCTATTAATTGTTGTAATTAATTATAGTCACTTTCACTAATCGTTTGGGTAAAAACGATTTTTAAATTTTTATTTATTAAAAATTATTCTTGCTCAAAATATATAATAAAATTTATTAAATCCGAAACACATAATGGGATGAAATTAATTAAAAATTAGTTCCACAGAGGTGACGATAATGTTGGGTTTTCAAGTAAAAATGGTGGAAAGTTGAAAGGTTTTTATATAAATTTTTATGAGATATTAATTCCAATAAAAAAATTTAAGATTATATTCATAATTTATCTACATTAATAAAAAAATAAAAAAAATAATTTAATCTTACAGATAAATTAATTTAAAATCATTATTGAATTAAAATTCAATATTTTTTACTATTAATCAAAATAAGAAATTCTTAGATAAAAATTCCAAAAAAGATCACCCTAAAATATTTTTTATATTATATTTTAGTTTTTTTACATTTAATGATAAAATTTATATAATTTAAAAAAATTGGATTTAAACTAGGTTCTCTATTAAATGGTGGAAAATGTATGTTTATGAATATATATATTTTGTCAAATATATTTAATGAATGTAAAAAATATTTGATTGGATAATATATATATATATATATGACTAATATATATCACAAATTAAAATTTATTTAATTTATTATCATAAAAAACATTTCTTGAATACAAGTAATATTTTATAAAAACATTCAATTTATATTAATTTGGATATTATGGTATATTTTAACTAGTTTTTAACCAATTATATCAACAATATGGTTTAATAATGTAGGTATTCTAATACATTACCATCAATTAAACTGGTTTATTGTGTTTTTCTCTATTAAATATTAATATCATTATAATTAATTGTTGTTTGGTAAAACATGATCTTTCATGTAACAAAATTTAATGAACAATGTTATCCATCCATGTAATTTATGCTAACTATGTGTTGAGTTCATTAAAATATATATAATGGATTTAATTTAAATATAAAATATATTATAATTTCTCAGGGTTTAATATTTCATTATAGTCTTCGTGTTGTGTGTCATATACGCTACTATGTACAATTTTCCTACCGTTGATTTTCAAGGGGTTACATTCTCCCCAACTTAATTACACTGCATCCCAAAATTTTAAACATAATCTTAGTAAATGAAGGTTTGATATTTTAATATAATATTTTTGAAAAAACAACTTCTTAAATAGTTTTAATTGAAAATATTTATAATTATAGGTAAAAGGTAAAGTGAAGGTCACCACAAAACTTGGATTCAGAATATAAAATCTTTAGTGAAATCCTAGATATGAATGTTAAATCTAATTATCTTTTTTAGATGTAGTGAGATGAAAATAAAGTTCATGAGTATGTTTTTGACTAAAGGACCATAACTAAATGTGTGAATAAAGGTCCGTGATATCATAAAAATGATTATAATACGATACCATTTTTGTTCCAATACTATTTTCTAAGTGGTGAGAAATTCATTCACTATAAAACAATATATTTATATATGTATTTATATAAACACAATATTTCCCTTCTATTGAAATTTCAAATATTTCTACATTATATCGATGAAAATGTTTCTTCTTTAGGTGACGTAATATATCAAACTAGAAAACAGTTGGAATCATCTGTCATAATCTTTTTTTAATGATCACAAATCCAAAATATCTACTAAATTTGTTTAACCATATCTAATCTGTCTTAACTATTTTTTTATTTTTTTAAAAAATATTTTAATTGTAGTAATAATGGATTTCCTTGATAAATTATTACGTTTAATCCATTCTATGAATATCATTACTTATGTCTGTATATAGATATTTGACATAGTCTAAGAAACAATGATTTTGCCACCAGTTCTGGTTTTCTCACAAGTGAACCGGACACCATGACCTAGACACCGTGACCAAGACACCATGACCCAGAATCCGTGAAACAGACACCGTGACTTGACACTATAACAAGACATCATGACCAAACACCATTACTAGACACCATAAACAGTTTCATATTTGTCAAAGTCTGTGACACCATTTCATTATTAAAACTCTATTTGAAGTTTGTTAAAGAACCATACACCTTGGTCCTAACATCACATATGTTCTATAAGTTCTTGATCTATATAAAACTATTCCATGTTAACATTCTCACCACTCAAATGGAAATAAGGAAATACCATTTCATGGAGACTCTGTTTCATTGAGACACCACTTCATGGAGACACTATTTTAGGGGACAATTTTTCTATGTGACACCATTTCCAGATAGACTTTGACACCATTCTTTAATCTATATTGTCACTTTCAATTTAATCATTAACTTTCATATTGGAGACTTTTAAGTGTATTGAATTAATTAATATTACATTGTAGACATGTCACTAATAGTACAAGGTATGAGGTGCACAATACATGCTTCATGTCGGCTCCAAAACAAGAACTCCAAGAATAAAAATAAAATCTTGAACTAGAAACAAATTTGTTAGATAACAAATAAGTTTGATAATTCTTGAAAAAAGAACACCCACACGCAACACGATACATCTAAAGAAAACAAGAAGTATTTTGGATTCCAAAAGCTATGATACCACATATCAGAGTTAAGAACATCTTAACAATATAGATTCTATAAAGAACATGATCTGGATCTAATTGGAAACTAGGGAAATAGACATGTGATACTGCATCTCTCAAAATAGGACACGATTATTCCATCGACTTCATCCATGAATTCCAGAGCTTCATACAATATCACTCAAGTAAATTCTAACCTTATCTCATCAACTTTTCTATATTGGATATTATTTTTAGCTTTTGAGCAATCCGTGTTTGTGTGTGTCTATTAAAAAACACACACCGTCTCCATCACAAAACTAAAGGATACAATCTATCCTTCCTCTTATATCATATTACACTTGTTTACTCCAATAGATAAGTGTGGAAGAGGTCCATGTGTGACATGGTAGTTTATACCAATGAAGAACTGTGGAAGAGGTTGTGTGGACTGGAAAGTCTTGTGCACTGTTGTTTACCCCAATTCAGCATTTTGATCATGTTTATAAATATAAATATCATGGTGGAAGGTGATCACCAACTGGAGTGGATTAGGTCTCAGCTTGAGACTGAACAACCTGTTTTATATCCATGGTGTAGTTTAATTTAGTAATTATGATTTTATTGTATAATTCAGAAATCTTTAGATTCACATTGACAGTTAATCATGAATAAATTTTATAGTTGTTTTTCATTATTAGAATAGCTTCAAAAGTAATATTAATAATGAATATTGAGATTACAGAGAATTAATCAATATTTTGAGAAGTCATTGGAATAATCAAACATTCATCACCATATTACATTGTAAAACTGGGCTGTATTTTTTTTACTCATGAATCGTTTAAGAAATTTTTTCTAACTAAACTTTTTATATATACTCAAGTCACCCCCGACATGAGTACTCTACTCAGAAAAACATTTGGGATCAGAAAAGTTTATTAAGACTCGGTTTTTTCATCTACTGAACTATGATTTTAGTTATAATTTAATGATCGGTAAAAATATTTGAATTCAAAATTTCTATCTCTTTTAATGTATTTATTTGTTATGTGTAATATACTCGAAGGTGCTGAAAAAATAGACCTCCATTATTTTATTATAACTAAAAATAACTAATTGAAGATTAAATTTAAAATGAATTTATAAAGTATAGGTTTTGAAATATTGACTACAATTATAGATGATTATAAGATTCTTTATACATATATAAACACATGGGATGACCCAACTAAAACTACCTACAATAATAATATCAAAGACGTGAATGCTCAATATTGGCCTTTAGGGGATGAGGAATTAAACATAATTTTTGTGTGTAAAAATAACCATGAAATTTTTTATATGAGGTATGTTTCACATGAAGGAACCTATAGTATGAAAAAATGAACCTTAGTACTTATACTATTAAATATGTTTAATTTAAAATGAAACCAGATGAGAATATTTCTGACATGTATCTCAGGTTCAATGAAATTGTCAACACATTGATTTCTCTTGGAAGAGAATTTATAGCCAAAAAATAAATCATGAGGACTCTCAGATTCCTACGTAATAAATGGAAAGGAATGTCTGTCTCTATTATAGAGTCACATGACATCAGCAAGTTACCAGTAAAATAATTCATTGGGAAACTAATGATGTATGATGAGGAGTTGAATGTCCACAAGGATGTTGAGTATGAACCCAAATAAAAATCTATTGCATTTAAGACCACTACCTCTAAACCCAAAGAAAAATGAAAATTGGAAGTCTATGTAGAATGTTCCTATAATGAATAATCGTCACCTAACAATGTTGAGGATATAACTCAATTCACCAAAATGTTTAATAGATTTTACAAAAAGAAGAATATTTTTAGAAATCCTATCTTCAAAGGAAGATATGATCAAAAAGGAAGCTAGAAGAATCATTGGAAAATAAGTGACAAGTCTTATGAGATATTATTCTATGAATGTAAGAGAATGTAACATGTAAAGTTTGACTATCCCAAGTTCATGTAAAAAACACGAGGACAAATATGGAATGTATAAAAATTCAATGAAAGGAACTTGGAGTGCTTATGAGGTCATTTCATGTGACTCAAAAGTTTCACATGGTGAACATGCTAAAAAAGCCAATATGTGTTTTATGAAAAACACATGTGAGGTAAAACAAGAATCTCCTATGCATAATTACTATTATTCTAGAGATTAATTTCATTCTGAGAGTATGTATAATAAATAAATGTTTGAGAATTGTAATATTCTTAAAGAGACATGTAATGATCTCCAAGATAAATAATAGTATTTTTAGAAATTTTATGCTCTTAACTGAATTGTTAAATATGAACATACTGTAGAAAAGGATAAAAATGTTCAATTACTCAATGAATAAAATTTACTAAACCTATATAATGAGAAATTGAAAAATGACTTCTAAAGTTTCACTAATGGTAATGATAAATTGGTACAATTTCATGGTAAACAGAGTGCTCCTAAATATAATACTGGTATTTGCTACCAACCTAGTAAAAGAAATTTTGGATAAACTAACCTTGTTTCCAAATATACGACATAAAACATTATTCCTAGTTCTAGAAAACATTCATCTAGTTAAAATTATTATATACTTTCTAATGTTTCATGTTTTCCTTGACCAAATAGAATTTATTTTTCAATATTTTTACATAATTATTATAGGAATCCTATGAGGTAGATATGGGTTTTTAAAGCACTAGTCACTAATATTATAGGACACAAAAAAAATAATCGTACCAAAATTATTTTGTATTTGACTATTTTTGTATGAACGTTTCTAAAAGATATCTTGTAAAATATTATGGTACTTGGACAGTGCGTGTTTAAGACACATGACAAGAGACTATTCAGGCTTCGAGAACATAATAAAAAATGATGGTGGACAAGTCCCCTTTGGTGTAATTTCCAAAGGAAAGATCATTGGCCTTTTCCAAATCGGTAACTCTAACTCATTTTTAATTTCCAAAGTATATTTTTTGATGGATTGAAATATAATATTCATATTATTTCAGAACTATGTGATGATGGATTTCATCGTAAATTTGAAAATGATGCTTGAAAATGTTTTTAATTATAAAAATAAATTATGGTTCTCTATATTGTGAAATGAAAATGTATACTGTATTAACATAGATTATTTATTTTCTAAAAATTCATCATGTTTAAGTGTATTTCACCAACTGTCTTGGATTTGGCTTAGGAGAAAATGACACTAATACATTCAATCATTTAGAATGTTAAATAGAAAATGATAAGTCATAGGACTACCAAAACTGATGTTTTCAAAAGATAAAGTGTGTAATCCTTGTCAAAAGGGAATGCCACACAAAATATTTTTTGAAACAAAATAAATAAGTGCCATCTACTCAACCTGTTGAACTGGTTAACATGGATTTGTTTGGACAATCTAGTGTTTTTAGTTTAAATGGGAATCACCATATTTATATTATTACAGAATATTTTTATAGATATACGTGAACTATATTTTTTTCTCACAAGAGTGAAACATGCTCTCACTTCAAAAAATATTCCAAAACTGTATAAAATCTTAGTTGACTAAAAATTAAATTCATAAAAATAGATAATGTCTATGAGTTTGTAATTCTAGATATTAAATCCTTTTATGCACAAAATGGATTTAGTCTTAATTTATCTTCCACTAGAACTCCTCCACAGAATGGAGTTTTAGAAAAAAGAAATAGAACCTTGCAAGATATTTCTTGAGCCATGTTTAGTGAATATGACAGACCTCTTTATTTTTGGGCTAATGGTGTAAATACTACATGCTATATTACTAACAGAGTATTTATTATTCCTATTCTTAAAATAATTTCTTATGTGTAATGGAACAATAGAAAACACAATCTAAGATGTGGTAATGTTATTGTTTTCAAATTCTATATCCTTAATAAAAAGGAAAATGTTGAATATATTGATTCCAATAGTGATGAAGGAATATGTCTATGATACTCAATCTCTAGTACAACATATAGAGTGTTTAAGAAAAAGAATTAAATGTGTGGAAGAATTGTGCCATGTAAAATTTGTAGAAACAGATCCACATGAGGATAATTCCTCACGAGTGAACCTGGAGGGTGATGTGTCAATCCTAAACATCAATGCAAAATCCTATAATCATTTTCTAATGGAATATGTGAAAACATTATGTTCTAGAAATTCTTCTGATTGAAGTCTTAATGATCCCATACCAACTGATTAACCTCACATCACTGGTACTTATTTTCTAGAGCTATTAGAACACATATGATCCATAGTTTAGATGCTTTTGTAGGAGATTTATATAAAGGAATGAAGACTAGAACATCTCTTATAAATCAGGTCAAACATCATATATTTTTGTCTCAAGATGAACCTAAGCAATAAATTATGCTATCAATGACGAATATTTGGTGATAGATATTAAATAAGAACTTAATCAATTTGAAATAAACAATGTGTGTGAACTTGTTGATAGACTCAAAAACAAAATTACCATAGGAACTAATAATGTGTTTAGAAATAAGGTTGATGAAGCCGGTAACATAAATTGAAACCAGGCTAGATTTTTTGCACAAGGATATAGTCAAGATGTAATAATTGAATATGAGGAAACCTTTGCACCTGTATCTAGAATTGAAGCCATCAAAATCATGTTTTCTTTTGATGAACATATGAATTTCAAACTATATCAAATTGATGTTAACAGTGCATTCTTAAATGTGTATATAGCTTAGAATGTATTTGTTGAGTAACCGCATGGTTTTACAAATTCTTATGTTTCAAATAAATTTTTTAAATTATAGAATTCTGTATATGGTTTAAAACATGCTCTAAGAGATTTTTATGATATATTAGGAACTCTTCTTATTTTTATAGGTTTTACAAAAGATATATATGATCCTACCCTCTTTATAAAACAAATTTCCAATTATTTTTTAGAAGTTCAAATTTATGAAAACGATATTATCTTTATATCATAAAATAATTCATCATGTATTTAATTTTCCAAAATGATGAAAAAAAAATTTGAAATCGGTTTAATGGGTGAACTAAAATTCATTCTTGGATTTCAAATCATTCAAAATAATGATTTCATTATTTTAAATCAATGGAAATATAGTAGAGATCTTCTAAAATGTTTAGACAAGGATAGAACTAAAATTATTGACACTCTAATGAGTACAACATGTATGTTGGATCTTGATGAAGAGGGAAAATCTGTTGATCTAACCACTTATAGAGGAATGATTAGAAGCTTTCTCTTCATAACAGCTAGCTTAATTGATATTATGTTCATTGTATGTATGTATGCTCATTTTAAAGAAAACCCTATGGAATATCATTTAAGTGATGTCATAATAACTCTCAAATACCTCAAGAATACAATAAATTTAGGACTTTTCTATCCCATAAGACAATCATTTGGTTTAGTTCGTTATTATGAAGTTTCTTTTGAATGTTGTATGTTAGATTGAAAAATCACATCTGAAACATGCCACCATTTATTCAAGTCACTAGTATCATGGTGTATTAAGAAATATAGCTTTGTTACATTATCCACTTCTTAAGATCAATACATAACTTCTCGTAGCTACTATGCACCAACATTTTGGATAAAACAAACATTACTAGATTATGGATATCAACTCAGTCATGTAACTATAAATTGTGACAATACCAGTGCTATTATTATCTCCAAAAATAATGTTTCACACTTGAGAACAAAACATATAGATATAAGACATCACTTTTTGAGTGACCATTATCAAAATGTAGATATCAATTTGGAATTAATTGGAACTTAATATCATATCACTTATATATTCACCAATCCATTAAATTCTGAATGAATAGATTACATAATACATGAATTTGGAATGATAATACTTTAGTAGTAAGTGTACTATTTCACAGCTTACTATTTCACAGTTTATGATCTCATCATGAAAATCTATTATGGTATCACCATGAAAGTCTGTTCTAGTCTCACCGTAAAGGAAATTTTTTGTTTTATCTATATATTATTAACCGAATCACAATAATAGATTATTTTATTCTTTTACATTACTATTCTTTTTATTTTGTGATTCTTAAAATCCCTTAACGATAATAACGAAAGGAGATTCACTCTCTTCTAAACCCAAGCTCACTTCTCTGAAACTGTAACCCCTCACTCAACATTTCATTCCCTCTAGAACCATTATTGAATGCCAATAATGAAACAACCATCCTCATAGACTTATGAGAAGAACATATCAAAGAGGAAGATGAAAATATCACTAAAGATAGCACATGAAGTTCTTCTCAATTTGAACGTTTTTGACATAAAAGTGGTACTCATGTTTTTCTTTAGTATTGAATGTTCATAAAGAGAAGGTATGGATGTATTGGTTCAAAAAGGAATCTAGGAAAATATATTCCATTCTAGTAACTCAATTTTATTAGTTTGTTCAATTAACATTAGATATTAATGATTGATTGATTACCAGAAGCAGGATGAATTTCCACAATGTACCTTTGATTCAAGTTTATGGTCTATTAGATTAAGGATACCACATGAGGGTATTTATATGGACTACTATAGAGGTACTCCAACTCCAAGTGAGATATATTTTTTAGAATATGACTTAGGAATCTAGACTCACAATAAAACTAAGAGGAGAACTTTTACAACATAGCTAGATGGTGAAACCAGGTTATTGTTTAAATTTTTTCAGAATATGATATGTCCACGAAAATGAGATTTTTCTACACTTATGTATTAGGTTGTATTTTTGATACATCTTATGAAGAATGGAAATAATATTAACATATGTGTCTATGATTTACTTTATATGGGTGAGTTGATAAAAACTACCTCAACATCAACCTTCTGTTTCTACATAAGGTTAATCTATGCTATGCTTCATGAAAAACGGCGGGTTAGACCAGATGAATATTTCCATAAAGATTATGTATTTTTTATCTCAAAAGATACAGTAAAAAGGATGACAATAAGATGGAATCCATAGATAAAATAATTTTTGGAAAATAATGATAGGGTTTATGAAAATTTCATTCCGGTTGAGCATTCCTCAAGACCTATGAACATTTTTGATACAATATTGGAGCTAGATGAAATTTTTGAGTATTATTTTGAGGAATAAGAATAAGTGGTTGTTGAACCTACCTGGAAAACTGTCCTGGATGAAGAATATTTTAGACCAGTTCTCCAAGACATTACTGACAAGGAAATACCTATTCCTGAAGAAATTGTAGATCGTGAAGATGAAATTTCTTCTAAAGAATAGTCCTCTATTAGTGTAAGGTAAAAGGAAGTTCTTGAAGAGCATCTTGATGAAGATCATTCTCTTCAGATAGAAGCTAATTTTGAGGAATACATAGAGGAACAATTTCTTCTTGAGACTATCTCATATACTAATGAAATAATTCAACAATCCTTTCAATTGGATAGAAAGGAAATGAGGGAAGATATTGGTGATGATATTTTGGAAACATTTAAAAGAACTAAATCTATTATTCCTGAAAGATATTCAATTATAGAGGGGGAGAATAAGCATAATATAGATGTGTCGATATTCCTAATCCAATTGATCTAAGCTCTATGGATACATGATATAAATTCCCCTGTTACATTGATATGAATGATTCTCAAGAAGCCTCAGTTAAAGGTATAGATCTATCAATTGTGTTTTAATAGAAACTAGTTTATTTCTCATAATGTTATCTCTTCAAAGGAACCAGATCCTTTCACCACTCTTATTCCAGATCTTTCAAAAGAACCATCTACCTTATTGAGTGAGGATGATTTGAATGCATTTGGGTTTAATTTATTGGATGGATTTGAAAAGATCCTGAACATTGAACTTTATCATGTGACAAAACAGAGTGAAAGAGATGAGGTCCTACTGTTAGAAAAGATTATATAGAAGATTAAACCAAAAATTATTCATGAAATTCAAGAGGTCTGATTTAAAAACAAATAGATAAGTGATGAAGTGATGTCTCGAAAGGATATGGTTGATGATATGAAGAGATTATTGAAATGAAGATCAAATCCTATTTCATATCCAGTTGAGGATGTTTATGGTTAGATTCCATAGGAATATTACTCCCTTATTCATCCTAATCGATATTCTATACCTAAAAAGGCTGTTGAATGGGAGACGTAAACAGTTCACAAAATGTGTGAGCTTGTTATTGGTCTCAAAAAAATAACTAATGAGTATAAGGGCTATCTCCATAAATTTCTGAATCAACTAATGTCCCTTACATTAGCTCTTACAGCTTCTAGTTCCTCTATAATGACTTCCCAACCATCATTGGATAGTGACCTACTCAGAAAAATTTTTAATGAAAAACTCCAATCATTGCTAAGTGGCTTTGACAAGGAGTCACTCTATGTGGTTGTCATTAATAGTGAAAAAGTACATTACATTTTAAGAATTTGTTCCAAGATATCCTATGATGCTTAGGAAGAAATTATTAAAAATATTCATTAATATTCTATAGTATTTCATCGATGAATTATATGAAAAAACACTGTATGTACCTTGTAGAGAATCCGAAAATCCCTCTTGTCACTGAAGCACTCAAAACTCAAGATCAAAAGATGAAATATTTCACCACTTTGGTGGAAATTTTCTTGGGTAAAAAAGACAAAGTTTATAAATTAATATAGTATTGGGTGAGATTATATCCGGCTTCATCAATTTATCGAGTCCTTGTCTTCATATGAAGAGAAATGCAATTGTGGGTCCTGCAGTTGCACCCTTATGACATGGTATTCCTACCATGTCATACAATATAATTTTCTCTACCTCTGTGTCTATCTCTCAGGCTCTTTATCAGATCACTACTATTATCCTTGATCAAAAATTATCAAGGTATTCCATCAAACATACATTGGACCCTTTTATTTTTTAAGGACTCCATCTTCCATCTTTGTCAGTTGGTTCACTTCCTTCTTCAACTTATACCTCTCCTCCTTTATCTTCGAGTGATAATGCTACAAAAGGAAAAGAGAAGACAACCAGTTCTGAAAATTGACCACCATATTTTAATAGGGATATTTTTGTATATTTTTGCTTAATGATTGTAATGTCACATCATTATCAATCTAAGGAACTGTGAACTTTTTTTTACTCCTCACTTATTTAGTTTTGTAAACATTTTTATAATCATGAAAGGGGGAGATACATGTACTCTAAATGAACAAAAAGAGAGAGACACATCCACTGATAAAAAATATCTAACCCACATGATTTTTGATCAAAAAAAATGGGAATATTTTTGGACTCCTCCTGTATTAATCTTGCCATAATGATCCCAATTCCTGAACATCCTGTAAATCTTCTTAACCATATCAAATTTTTATCAACTCATTTTTGAGAATTTTTAACTATATTTAAATTTTTATTCTATGGAATTTCCTTGATGAATGATTATGTTTAATCAATTCTATGAATATCACTTATTCTATTTATATATAGATATTTGGATAAGGTTGAGAAACCATGAGTCTGCCACCAATTCTGGTTTTCTAGAAAAGGAATCAGAAACTGTGACCCAGACCCCATGGCCCCGAAACCGTGACCAAGACACGGTGACCAGACACTATAACCAGACACCGTGACCAGACACTGTGACTAGGAACCATAACCACATCCAGGTCTGTTGAAGTATGTGGCATTGGTTTCATGTTAAAACACTGCTTGATGTTTGGAAAAGGGCCAAACACTATGATCCTAACACTGAATCTGTGCTACTAGTTCCTAATATCTAAAAAACTTTGTCATCTTAATTGTCACAACACTCAATATCAATGAAGGAGACACCATTTCCTAGAGACATTGTTTCCATGTGAAAACATTTCCTGGAAGACTGTGACACTGTTCATTGATCCATTTTTACGTTTTCAATTTAATATCTAATGGTCATATTTGAGTCTTTTAAATTTAGTTACATAATTATATTTCTTTGTAGACGTGTCACTGATAGAATGAGGTATGAGGTCCAGAATACATGAATTATGTCAGCTCCAACACATGCACGCTATGAATAAAAAAACATGACCCAGAAAGAAAAGCGTGGGATAATGAAGGATCACATGAATTCATGCAAAAAGAACTGACACATGAAACAAAATTCATCTGAAGAACACTTGAATCATTGACGAAAAACTGTGGAAGAGTTCGTTTGACCTAGAAAGTCATGTGCACTATTTTTTACCCCGATATTGGGTGTGGATCATTTATATTAATATAAACTATTTGGTTGTTGGTGATCACCAAGTACAGTGGACTAGGACTTAGCTTGATACTGAACAACTTGTTTTATATCTACTATGTTGTTTAATTTATATTTCTCTATTCCAGTTTATAATTCACAAATCACTATATTTATATGGATTGTGAATCTTTGGCCGAAGTTATAATTGTTTTTCCATATTAGAATAGCTTCAATAGTAATATCATTAACGAATATGGAGATTTCTGAGATTTAATGAATCTTTTGAGAAGTAATTTGAAGAGTCAGACTTTCATAACTGCATTACATTGAGTAACTGGTCTGTATTTTTTTACTAATGAACCATTTAAGGAGATTTTTCAAACAGAAATTTTTATAGATACTCAATTCACCCCTCTGGTTCACTCTACTCCGACAAACAAATAATGCATCCAAAGTTCCACATAAACTACTTCATAAATGGTCAACCTTCTCAATTGTTTATGATCCAATTCATTTGAAAGAAGGTTAAAACGTTTCCAAAATTAATTAATCACCAGACTTTAATCAATATTAATTATCTCTATAATCATGTCATACTGAACATATAAACAAATTCATAATGTATTATCATGAAATATGGCAATAAAAAAATTGCAATAAAACATTATTGGAAACATGAATAAAACATATTTCATAAATGAGAAAAAAATTATTGGATATAATCCTTAAATAAAAATATTTTGTAACCCATATTAATGATAGTATAAACCCTATTATCAAAAAATCCTTAATCAACTTCAATGTAGTTGATATTATCCAAATCAATCATTTATTTATACAAAAAACATTTTCTAAACATTACAAATATATTAATGAAAATCATTCCCTTAACCATATATTTATCAAAAAGTATAAATTTCCACTAAATAATTTTTCTTAGTACTATTCAACATGTGATCTATAATATTTAATGAAAAAGTACTATTTTTCATTACTTTTATTCTTCATAACATCTTCATTAGGATACACTTATAACATATTTTTTGGATCCAAATACACATTAATATTAATCCTTATACTTCATTTGTATAAAAACCCTAATCATGGAATTATACCATTATAATGTTTTATGACATATCTCCTTTAATTTTTGGGGATTCATTGTAATAGTTCCCCATCTACATGGAGTTTCTACACTTAATTATAGTGTTTTCCTTCATAACTTTACATTCATATAGATGGTGAAAATTTTATCCACACATATTAAAAACTCCCAATTCATTTAAGTATTTACCAAGATGAATCTTTAAATGTGTTTATCAAGACATAAATAACAAAAGAATATTCTTTTTCTTATATGAATTCCCTTATTCATGGTTCTAGAATACCATTTATTTTCTTGGTTCACAGTGAATATATTTGTAAAGTCCTAAGATTGTTAATAAGTAATTTTTTTAATTTATTTTATTTCATATGTTGTACAATACAGCTCGATAAGATTAAAATACAGACAACACTATTGTATCTCATAGTATACACAAACCATTGTTTGGATTGTCGTACACATTATTTCATGTTCTTTTGATAGAATTTTTTTAATGGAAGACCAAATTTATGAGAAAAACAAAATATTATATCGGTACCTTATAACATCACCATTACAGTGGTGGAATTGAACAATATTAACTAAAATATTAAAATATTCTTTACATTAGTATATATAATGAATTATTATGTGATTAAATAATTGTAAATGAATATAAAACTGTTTTAAGAGAAAATTTTTATTATGAAAATTCATTTAAATTAAAATAAGTGAGCTTATAAAATAATATAATCTATACAGATGGATTATAAAAACGAAATATATTGTTAATATATTAAATCCAATATTGAAAATCCATCTTATATGGTTTAAAAACATTATATAATAACATATTCAATTTTTCAGATAAATAATGATTTTTTAAAAAAATATGTTTACCACCATTTGATGTAGCCCCCATTTTAAATCTAGTTTCTTTTAAAAAAAATATTCTATTTGAAAAGTTTTTTTGGAAGTGGTATATAAAATTTTAAGTTGGATTAATTTCTGATATTTTCTAGATAACATTCAATTCATGATGAATAAATAAAATATAATAAAATGGAAGTGAATATTAGTTTTTTCATTGAATTAATTTATTGGGTTAATTAAATTATATTCTAATTTTATTGTAAAGTTATATTATAATTTTATCAGTTATTTTAATTTAGTTTATTGGAACTAATTTTAGATTGAATTTAGATGTGAAAAAAATTTCATTCATATTCGTGTATTAACTTTTAAAACACGTTTTATCATTCCCACCACAAGATTAATTTCATTTTAACTAATGAAACCTAATTTTCATCATTTTATAAAATTTCATTCCATATTTGAAATTAGTAGGTCCAAATTACTTAAATATTTTAATTTTTTTTGAATTATTATTAGTAACATCAGATTTTTTTAATACAATAAAAGGATACATCAGGTAATTAATGATAAAAATAATATTTTAAAATTACAGTAACACCTATCCAAATATAATGGAGATGTTTTTTAAACTAAATCATCTTTGTATCTAAATTGAATATTTTGTAAGCCACATGAATGAAATAATGTTATTTAAAATTTTTTATTTATAAAAAAGTTAAATATGTATTACTCTATTCTTAATAACAATATTATTTTTAAAATAAGTGTTTACAAATGGCCATTGCAACTATAAATACAAATTTTAAATATTTAATGTTCTTATATATCATGGTAATTCATTTTTTTAGGATATAAATAATTACCTTAGCGACTTATACAACAATGATGCGAAAATTATTTAATTGCTGAAAAATCAATAAATGAATGATAATTTGAAAAATAATATCCTTTAAAAGACCTAACCAGTTGACCAAATATTCTTTTATGAATATATCTCAACCACAACCATCCAAGGGTCCAATTATTGACTATTTAGGGGCCCATGTAAAATATTATGATACTTATAATGTTTTATATAAGTTAATGTTATAGTTGTCACATTCATATTTTAACAAATATACCATATTTATTATAGCATATTAGAGAAAATATATTCAAATATAATTAAATTAATAAATTATAGAGGATTATTATTTTTCATTGAATTTTATTTTTAATTTTTAATAAAAAAATATGTATATTATATAAGTATAAAAAATTGATGTAGTAATTATTTTATTAAGGGATATATCAAATTAATGTTATTAAAAAGATTAAAATAAATAGAATTTTGGACAACTAATATACCAAAGAAATTCCCTAATTACCATTTCATAAGAGTAATATAATAAAAAATTTATTTTGAAGTTAACTTATCTTCTTAATGAAACTAGATATTATGGAATTGAATATTGTCAAAATTGACATGGATGTCTGATTATCAAAATAACGATTAACTAAATTATTTAAAAATAATAATAAGTTTTAAAATATACAAATAACTAAGATATTTTATAAAAGGATATAAATCATTTATTAATGATATAATTAATATCAAATATGTAATAATTAAAATTTTATAATATTAAATATTTTTTTACCTTAGTGAAAATTAAAATAGAATGACTAAGGCATAATTAAAATTTTAAGTTTTAAATTGAAATCATAACATGACAAAAATTTATTTGATGATTATATTAAAATCTTATCCTATATTATATTTTAAAATATTACATTTTGGATGGTTTTGGAAGGGGTTTTATTATACTATAAAATTATATTTTTGGAAATTTCCAAAGTGGCCCTTACCTCAATTAGAAAAGGCATTCCTCCTCCCTCATTTCTACATGTAACATTTGAATTTATATTAAGCAATACTCTTACCTATTTCCTCCTAAAAATTCCATATCACATTATAGAGGTGATGGTCTCCACAAAAGACCAACAATATTGCCATTAAGTGAATATCTAGTGGGAGATCTTCAATAAAAATGGAAATCTCATGTACAAATTATTTTATAGGTATTTCTTCTCAGAAATACTCTTAAAATATTGTTTCCATTCAAAATTAATAACTATAGTATTAAAAATATTCTGAGATTTTATTATGAATATGGAACAACCATATTGCCCTTTTATCCAGCATATGAAAAAAGAAATTACCATGAGTAAGTACAATTTACTATCTCCACATCATCATGTAACATTTTTTTAATCACCACTTTAGAAGGGATGGTATAATGATGGAAATAATATCGATACATATAATTATTACAAGATATTAATTCTAGAACAATATATATACCATCTAATTCCATATCACTACACAATTATGTTAATGATATCATAGCTCATGCATATGTATGTCCTACCGTCTTCATGATGAGATATGATTCCTTCTACAAGATCATAATTAAAAGCCTGATAATATAAATATATAGAATTAATCGATATTATATATATATATATATCTATATATATATTATACTAATATAATTATATAAATTATATAACTATAATATAATAATATAAACATGACTTATCTAACAAAACATGTTTGATAATGTAAAGCTGTTGATACATGATATATGGTAAAAATGTTATAAAAAGAAGATAAATAATATGATTACCTATGATATAATAAGATTTAATAGGATTATGGAATAATTTAATGAGATTATTTAAAACCTTATACTGGAGGCACAGATCTATACCAAGGGAATCTGACCTAAGGTAAGGGATTATTTTTTCTCAATTTTATTTCTGTGAGACTCATGCCATATACACTACTTATTTCTTATACATGGTGTATGTACTACCTAATAATGTGTTTTATTATTCTTTTCCTAAATGTATGTTATTTTCATAATTTAATTTCTTTAATGGGGAATATGATTCTAATGGTGACAATGTGAAGAGTATTTATTATGCAAATTTTAAATATTTAGAAATGTTTCATATCAAGTTTCTATTGTGAAATATTAATCATCCAAGTCCATGTTTTTATAAAATGTCTTACTATAAATTTTTATTTTAACTTATTCGAGAGGAATGAAATTGTATTATTGAATAATGAATTATTTCCTTGAAGATTACATTAAAATAATACAAGGTTTTTTTCAATTGAATAATTTTATTTTAAAAGAGAATAGAATTTAAAAAAAGGTAACATATTTAAAAAAGAAATAATATTTCCTAGAAAAATTATTTTCAAGTAGAATATCAAAATTATTATCTATATAAAATAAAATTTCATTGATTTAATTTTTTTGAGGATATGTTTTATGTATATTGTCCTAATTATTATTATTGTTATGTTTATATATATTATGGAATTATTACAATGAAACCCATGAATTTTCCATTGTTTAGGTTATGATTGAATGCTAATTAAGAAAACCATTTGTTTTTATTGGCTCTGATCTGATGAATTATTTTCGTTATCGTTGAAATCATTTGTATGGTCTTAATTGTGCGATGTGTGGGAACTATATCTCCCTCTAATGCGCTGGGTAATGATTTATATCTCTTGATATAGAATGGTAAGTAATGTGAAATGATATTTGTTCAATAGTACATGTCTATATTGGGAAATAATATAAGTTCAGTAACAACCGGTAAGAATAAGAAATGATATCAGTTCTGAAATATAGGGCTGGAACATTATATATACACGGTTTAGTAATACAATGAAATAATGAAGAGTGAACCTAGTTTAGTAATGAAATTTTTTCACTAGAGTGGATATTATTTCCTATACTTATCTGTTTTCCACAATTATATTTTTTTCAATTTGATTTTCCCATGTATTTTGTTCAATTATGATTTTTCCATTATGAACATCCAAGATTTATTGCATGAATAATGATTTTATTATATGTTATATATGGTATAATTTTTAAATTTTATGATCATGTTCTCTAATTATAAGGATTTTATTTTTTTATATATTCCTTTTTTATCTGTATTATGCATCTGAGCTCACCATTTTATTATGTTTTTATTTCCCCATGATATAAAGAAATAATTTAGGAAGATAAAAAGGTGAATATAGTTATAGGATATTCCAATGATCATTTACTGAATTAGAATAATGTGTTCCATATTTCCAAAGTCACTAAACTAATACGGACATTGGAAATATATTTTTGTAATATATTAAGTATTTCAAAAAAAATTAATGTAATATTCATGGGCATAATTCTTGGGAATTTATAGTTTTTATTAGAGAAAAGGTATTGTCAGCCATTGGAACCTAGGATGTGAAAACACTAGTGATATCCATGGAGATATTTATGAGGATAATTCTTAGGGTTTCCTAAGTATAAGTCCAAATAATATGTTATGATCACATAATTTTGGTAATGATCATGAATAAGAAAGGAATAAACATAAAATATCATATATATAAGTATTAAACATAATTTACCTTAATTATGTGTTTTAATGTATGATAAGTATTTCTCAAAGTTATCTTTCTGGTCATAGTTAATAGAAATAAATAGATAGAACATATTTTTCAATGAATGTTTTAGATGTGTAAAGCATAGGTACTATTTTTCTTAAGTGTAAATTTAATGAACAAAATTTGGAGTGTGGTATGATTATTTGTTATAAAACTGGGGATAAAGATACTTCTAACGACATGTGAAATATTTGCATTGATCAAATAATTTTCATTACCATAAATATATAATCATGATTATATTAAGGTTATTTTAACTTAACACATGATTCTGGTTTAATATTCATGGAAATAATAAAATAACGAAGCATTAATAGTATGTTAATAAAATGTTATTAATGATTGAAGTGTATATGTTTTGGAATTCAAGGATTATGTAATACAAATCATAAAATCTATAAGTACATTAAGTATATTCTTTTCATTGAGTATTGAAAATTTTATACTTAATCGTGATGAATACTTATAGAAGATATTTAAGGTAAAAGTAGTATTTTAATTTAGATAATGTAACCCTTAATATGTTCTTAATGTTGCGATTATAATTTTCGATAAATATATTTTTGACATTAATAAGTAAATTAGAAGGAACTGATTACAATGGAAATCATTAAGGATTTGTAGGTTATTTGGTTTAGTGTATCTTGGATGAAGTGTACAACATTTTGAACATAAGGAATATATGAAATAAATGTAGTTCTGAGGAAACAAGCATGTTTTCAATAAAGATATATTGAAATTACGATTATTACCATGTCTGAAGAGAATACATGATGTCGATGTTCACCATTTTGGAATCTGAATAATAAGAAATACATTTTGATATATGGGGGATAAACGTTAATCAGAGTTGGTGCACCTATTTCTATTGTTTTGGATATTTAGATTTCATAAGGATTGTAAGGTTATCATATTATGGAAGGATTAATTTAAACTTCAGATAGTTATTGTTAGAATAAATTATTATCACACCATAGGTGGAGTTATGCTTATTTGATGACTTCACTAAACTTTTTATTATGATAATGAGACATTTATTAACCAATATTTCTATTTATGGATTATATGATCTTCTAACACTTTTGTAATGAAAAATAAATCATCATTTCATTGAATAATAGATAAAGTATATATTATTAAATTCATGACCTGTATTTAAATTATTTCTAAATAACATTTGTATATCTTATAATTAAATTATTCAACATTTTGAAAACGGATCATGATGTAATACGATGTCTTATTATCATCATCTTTGATGATATACATGACCTCTTTAAACTTCATTAGATTATGATTTTTTATTGTTAACTTTCTCTGGATCACCCACTTTCTTGTGATTAGTGATATTTATCAATCTCAATTATTATTTAAGATTTCCTTCCATTCCCAAATTTAAAACAATGATCTCCAATGAAGATTTATATTTATTATTTAATTTTTGCAACTATTATTTCCCAATAGTTCACTTCGAAATGTAATTTTTAGTGTATCTTTTTTATGATGTGGTTTCATATGAAAGTACCTTTCTATTATAAATACTTTTTTGAAACAAATGAATTTCAAGAGAGGAATACATCTTAAAGGGGGTTTAGAGTAACACCATAATATTTTTATGATATGGTTTTTTAAATTTTCTTGACATCATGTTGTGTACATTAACCCAATATATGCCTGTTCTATACTAAACATATTCTTAACTTTCATTATACCCAATACTATTATCGGCTTGTTTTATACAGAATTTTATTTTCATTTTGTAGAATTCAATTCACACAAGTCTGAGATTAATTGAAGAATGAAATATTATTATGCTTCCTTTTAACATATCCATTATAATGGAGTGTATGAAAATTATTAACTAAAAAATGATTATATTATCCACACATGTTTATATAATGAAATATTTAGAGAGATTTGAATTTCAAATGAAAATAAAATCCATTTAAAATAATTAAAAACATTTTTTCTGAAAATCTATTTAAATGAAAATAATTTAGTTTATAAAGAAATAATATCACTCTTTATGGATTATATTAATTATATATATAGTATATTCAATATAAATTTTAAAATTCAACTTATAATTTTTCTAGACATTATATAAGAACAAATTCAATATTTCCAATAAAAGAAGTATTTTTTATAAAAAAGATGTTTTAACACCTTTTGACGGGGGACCCATTTTAAATATATTTTTGACACTTTTTTACTATATTTGTTTTAGTAAATATATTCTCATCAGGTGACATATGAAACAATATATTTGTTGATTTTTTTATAATTTTATGATAAATTTAATGTTTTGATGCATATTAAAAATATAAAAATTTTATTTGAAATCAACTTCTTTCATTGAAATAATTTTAACAGTAAAACAATATTATTTAATTATTTTAAATTTTAAATGAATTATTATTTTTTCAATTAATATATTTTGTTCAATGGAATAAATTATTCATTTAATTTAGATGTAAAATAACTTCAATCATTTGCGTGTTTAAAATTTTAAAAGTAACTTTCTCATTCATATCATGAAATTATTTTTAAATTAATTATTTAAATTTTTGTGTTTTAAATTTTCATAATGGATTCATTATTTGGAATCAGTAAGTCTAAATTATTAAAATATCATTTATATTATTTTTGGGAATTATGAATCATATGTTTTGTAATTTTTATTAATACAGTAAATGGGTAAATCATATAATTAATGGATAAAATAATATTATAAAATCACCCTAACACTTGAAATAATATTATTAAAGATTTTTTTTCTACCTAAGTCATCCATTAATCTAAATGGTGTACTTTGGATGAAACATGGATGAGATTATGATATTTAATATATTTTATTTATCGAAAGGATAAATATGTATTACTTAAATTTTAATAACTATCTCATTTTTATATATGGTTAGACAAAAGATTAGTTAGAAAATAAAAAAATTTAAATATAAATTTATTTATTTATTCTGGTAATTTATTTGATATTTGTATGATATAAATAATTTCCCAAGTGCCTTACACAATGATGATGCAGAAATTATTTAATTGATGAAAAATAAATAAAATAATTTTAACATAAATAATAATAACCATTAAAAGACCAAAACACAATAAAAAATATTAATTTTCGTGTATATATCAACCATAACCATCTAGGGTTAGAATTATAGACCATTTGAAGCAACATGTAATAGATTATAGCACATATAATATTTTATCTCAATTAATTTTAATGATGTCACATGTATTTTATAATAAATATTAAATTAATAATATACAATTCTCTAGAATTTATATTAGGGTATAAATATTATTATGATATATATTGGACTTTTATTTTTCATAGAATTATATTTTCAACATTCATTCAAAAATAAGTATATTTAAATATTACAGAAAACAAATGTAGAAATAATTCATTTAATTTAATTATAAAATAAATGTTATTAAAAATATTATAATAAATATAATCATAGAAAATTAATATATCCAAAAAATTTCAAAATTACATTTACATCGTTTTAGTATAATAAAATATTTTCTACCCAGTCCTGTTATTATAATTATATTTTGAAGAATAATGGAATTGAATGCTTTTTATATTGACACTATTGTGTTTTTTATAAAATAATTATTTATTAAATTAATTAAAAATCGTAACTGTTTTTCCAAATTATATAATAATTACTCTATGTTATAAATGTTCTAAATTATTCATTTATGTTCTAATTGACATCATATATGTAAAAATTTTACCATATTAATATTACATAATTCGATACGTTAGTTAAAAATAAAATAGAATAACTAATGTAATTTAAAATTAAAAGTTTAATTTTGATAGAAAAGCTTGTATAAAAATTTAGGGTTGTTGATATTAAAACATTATATCATAAAAAATTATATAATATGACATTATTATACTTTTTGGATTTGGTTTGATGGTATTATAAAATAATATTTTTTACAATCTAAAGGTTCCCTCAACTCAATTAAAAATGGGCACCCCTCCCTCACTTATTCAGTTCACTTTTCGCAATAATTATCAGATTTACCAAGACAATTTTATATTTAAACATACCTAGTAATAATATATATGTTATTTTATTCTCACACGTCTCTCTATAGTTCCATTAAGAGGAAATCTAGAGGGATCTCGATAATGAACACGTAATCCCCTCTACCTATTTTTTCAATGTTATTTCATATTCTACAAATTATTAATACATTTATTCCATTATAAATTTATAAATACAGATACACATATTTTATTAGATGTTTTTATGAATACGGAACAACCATATTCCACTTTTTATCCATCCTATGAGAAATCAAATCACCCCGTGTAGGTATGACCTACCATCTCCAGAATATAGTCTAATGTTTCTTTCATCCCCATTTTATTTGGGTGGGTATGAATATGGAAATTTTATCTATTTATGAAGATTATAAATCTATAATTATTATTTAATAATATATTTACCTTCCACATATATATCATTCCACTTTTAAGGGAATGATATCGTCTCTTCTATATATGTATGACCTACCATATCTACGGGGCGATGCGATTCATTCAATATTATCTTCATTAATACCAGGATTATATAAATTTATAGAATGATTAAATATGAAATATATTATATTAATATCATTAATTAAATAATATAACTATATCCTAATAGGAGGAACATGAACATATATGAAAAAAAATTCATAGGAAACTAAATCATTTAATACCTGATTGACGAGTAATATTGTTATTAACACGCATGTAATAACATGATCTCTTATGATATAACAAAATTTAATATGTGTCTAGAATATTATTATTACATTATTTAAACTACTATATTATATTCTTAGATACGTTCAATTGGAATCAGACCATTGTTAAGGGATTATTTTTTTCTCAATTCTATTTATGTGAGACACATGTCATATATACAATGTGTTTCTTCTATGCGGTGTATATAAATCCTATGGATGCCTTTATGAGTCTTATCCATATCATTATGTTATTTTTATAATTTTCATTCATTAAAGATTAAAATGATTCAAATAATTATATTGTGAATAGTTTTTATTTCACAATCTCTTCAATATTTTGAATTGTTTTGTTTTAATTCTCTATTAATGAACATTTATCATCCATGTCCATGTCTTCATGAAATATTTTACTACTATCATATGAATATTTATATCAATTTCTACATTTTTCTAAATATTTAAAAAATAATATTTTTTTTCTTTTTCATAAGGAGTTAATTTATTAATTTTATGTAAATAATACAAGAATAATGACTTTATTTATGTTACATGGCATGAAAAAAAAATTATGATTTAATTGTGTTTTATTTCCTGGATGTATCCCTTATAAGAATACAATGTTATTTTTAAAGGATTTTTTATAAAATTTCATCAAATTTTAACAAAATAAATGGTTTTCAATGATGAAAAGATATTTCTCTTATGAATTATATTCATGTATTCTCCGATAAATGTATTTTCCATACAAAAATATTTTTTTTGATGTCTCATATGATTTAATGGGGATATGTTTCTGGTATAATATCATTATTATTCCTGTGATTTTGTATATTTATTATGGAATGATAATTGTGAAATCCATATCTTTTCCATGGGTTATGTTATTATTGAATTATGTTTATTGAACCAATTTTTTTATGGGTATAATAAGATGAATAATGTATTTTACTATAGAAAAATTGTTCGGATTTCATTATGTGATGGGTGGGACCAAGATATCCATCCAATGTATAGGGTAAGGATTTATATATCATAAGATAAACAAGGATCGAATTAGAAATTATATTGGTTTATTAATATATAACAGAAATAAAAAATGATCATCATTCACTAATATTTAGATAGAATGCTATGAAAACCTGGTTTAGTAATATATGTATAGAATGAGAAGTGAATATGTATTATTTTAAGAAATTGCCTATTATTGTGGAATTTATTTCATATGATTAAGTGTTTTCCACTATTCATTGATTTATTCCAATGTATGTTTCTAATGGATAATTTTATTTTTGGACTTACGCCTTCTTAACCACTAAGATGTATTTCATAACTCATGATTTTGATATATCATATATGTTTTACGAATTTGAAAAGTTTTTTTTTCACATTATAGAGTTCATGTTAAGATTTATATTTTACTTGTTTATCCTTACTGGGCATCTGAGTACACCCTTTTCATATGTTTTCTTTTACATGGTTATAAAGAAAGGATTTTGAAAGGAAAACTATAGGGGAATATATTTATGGGAGATGTTCAATGTATTTCACCAAATTAGAAAAATGTGTTTTAGGATTGTAAAGGAAGTAAAATAATATTTTATTTGGAATTTTTTTGTGTCATTATTTTAGTATTCCAAAAAATTAATTTAATATTAAATAACATAATGCTTGGTTTATTAGAATATTGATCAAAGAAAATTCCTTCTCCGTATTGATTGAACTCAAAATTATCTCTTCATATGATGATAAGTTTTGGGATACCAATGAAATTTGGATATATGGATTAATTCATTTAAATTAGTTGTCAATCATACACTCCATGTTCCATATTTTATTTATAGAATCAATGGCTAATCTGCTAAAGGTAGCCTCATAATACCAACCTCTCTATTCATCCAATGTTTGTTAGATAAAGAATAATCATTTCATATTATTTTTACGATAATGAGGGAAGTATTTACCAAATAATGTCTCTATAAAAGTGTTCCATTCCATGAGTTTTATATATTCTTCCTCCCTAGTAATTTTGATCGAGGGCCACCAATGATTATCATCACCTGTATGAAAATATACCCCAAATTCAACCTTTTACTTCCCAACTCATACCAAGGACATAAATATCTTCTCTAAATAAATAATTCATTTCTCAAATACAATTGGATTCATTTCCCAAAAGAACTAATTTTTATTTTTACACAAAAAGGATCGTTCCTGGTATATTATCTATAAGGAATAGGGTCCTCCATTCAAAAAAGGCAATTTTCATAACCTGATTATGCTGCACTAATATAGAGATAATTTCATCCATTACAATACTATCTATATTTGTTTCCTCAATAGGGGAATATCTTCATATTTCATGCGTATTGATACCATATTTCATTTCATGCGTAATTTATAAACAATGTCATAGAATATATTATATTATAACATTAGTTAGCATAATTTATAATATAAAAAACTAGTGAAATACAAAATATAAATAGAATCTTTTATTTGTATATAATCTCATAATCATTAACATGGGTTTCTTGTGGATTAATATACATTAAAATAAATAAAAAAGGTCGGTATATAGAATTTGAATTATCCTAAGTGTTTCCATATGGAGTGTCAAACCAGATGTGCTCTAAGAACCCTTTTCGAGAACCAAGTCACAGTGAGTCAGGCCCAACAAACCTTGTGAGTGTTGTTACACCGTGGAACGTCTGTACCAGAACAAAATTCAAATTTAGTGTCCAAAAATGACATTAATTGTAGTAATAATGGCATAATCACTACATTACCAAAATTATCAAATATTCTCCCATAAAAATTTTCAAATCTATCTTAGGGTTTCATTCGATATTATATATTTTCAGAACCCAGTTTCCATGGATACTAATAATCCAAGAAATGATACAAAGTATAGCACCCCAACCATTTCAGCTTGTAACCAGTGCATTAATTTATTACATTGGTATAAATATAATCTTCAGTTCCTAAGTTACAAAATATTTTAACTATTTTATAAAACATGAATACAAACATGATATAGAAATTAAATTGGTTAAAGAATAAAAATTACATAATAAAATGAAATAAATAGGATCCATGAAACTCAGTCAAAGTAATCTCATTCATAAACTAGGGAATGGAAAAATACTATGGGTTGGCTCAAATTCTTTGTAACAATGTGTAATGTGGATGAAATTATTAATTAATGAGAGAAAATGAACATGTAATGAAAAATAAATGATAATAGATTCCATTTAAATAACTAGATACATCATAATAAATATGGAAAGTTACAAAACAAATAACACATTTCAGTTCATCTATAAAATGAGAACTAAATTACTCAATTGATAGGTCGAACTGAATCTCATTGAAAAATAGTGTCAATGTTGGAATGAAGGATATGCTTAATTATTTGATTCCTTGTTTCTTATGTACATGGAAATTTTATAACCATGACCATTCATTATAAGATTTTGAATATCATATAACAACATAACTAATTTTCCCTAAAGAATACTTTTTTAAACTATTTATGCATCTATTGAATATTTATAACTAATCCCCATCTTTGTTATACTAGTCCAAAGTATTCCTCATATGTTGAATAATAAATTTAATATATAATAAAACATGACTTATTATAAAAAATTGAAATTGACTCTATTATATGAAATGATAAATTATTCCTTGGTGGAGTATTAGTGTCATCAAGAGCATTTTTTTGAATGGAAATTCCCTTAAAATATCATTAAAACACTATTGAAAAAATAAACTTCATACATTCTAATTTGTCTCATATGACTTTGAATCATTTCCAATCATAATTCCCATAAAGTATTAACATTAAATATATCTTATATTATCATTAAAATAATTATATTCATCATATAACTTGTAAAAGGGTAGTATATAGACCATATAAAAGAGATTTGGTTTATAATGAAAAATAAGTCTCAACAGATTGTAAATTGAGATAAAAAACCTTACCTAGCATTTAATTTAGAGTGAAAATCCACTACCATCATTTATAATGGTTTTAAGAATTTTGATAACATATTAAAGAATAATATTAAAATTTATTAAATCCTATATTATTCTCTTATAAAATCCTATTACCCATTTATTAGTAGTCCTTCAATACATTCTCTATTTCAGGTGTTAATTTCATAGTTTCTCGAGTATGATTTCATTTGTTTTATTTTTTTCCTAATAATTAGATCATTATTATATCTTCTACATAATTTTTTCCACGATATAAGTATTATATATATTATTATATATGTATGTTATAATAACTCTATAATATTAATTTCACAAATGCCCGATATTTTTATAAAGACCGTCATTTACATATTCCATGTATATAAAAAATACATCAGTATAAAGTCATTAAATATATCAAATCTAGAATATATATATAGTTTTTATTTCATTATTTTTATCCAATAATGTTGCTAAAGTTTAAATTTACAATCATCATTTCGAGAGGCATTACTCTACCGTACACCCGAACAGTATGTTCGTTGCCCATTAGATGATAATGTGTAAAACTGTATGATGAAACATTAATATAAACAAATATTAGCATATAGAATATATATTTGATATTATGTAAGCATCTAATAAGAATACTTGTTGGTGGTGAATGAAAATAAAACGAAAGATGTTGTGGGAGGATGTTACCCCTTCTTTTGGTAACTTAGTTTGGTTTGTTACAAAGGCATTCCAAAGATTTGTTTCTACCAAATGGGGTCTTATTGTATAAATAGATACATTTTTGGGGCCTAAATAATCATATTTTGGGTGTACAAATGTTATTTAGTGTTTTGAGGATGTTCGAGGGGTGTGTGCCTTTTTATACTGGGGGTTGAATTGTATTGTTGTAAATTTCTGGAAATGTAATTCCACCAATGTTTTTCCAATTAATGTGGAGAAAATATTGGTTCATATTATGTAAAAGGTATTATAGGGTCTAAATATGGAAACTAAATTGATTTTTGACAAGTTTCTAGGTCAATTTTTTTCATTATGATTAATTTTTACTCTCTTATTTATCATTTTTAATGACTATAATTAATTTCAATCACATTCAATAGTAATTTTGGTCAAAAATTATGTTAAAATTATTATTAATTATAAATTTTTATAATTAAAATTATTGGATTAAATTTTATAAATTATAAACACATATTATAAAAATTTTAATTTAAAATTAATCTTGTAAACAACATGAGAAAGCAAGTTTATAAAGTAAAAATATTTAAAGGATTTTTATGTTTTTATAACCATTTTCAATGTAATATTGAATAACATTACATAAATAATATTGACATATTTAAAATTTATCTAAATTCATATAAACCACAATAAGAAATATAATTTACCCCTATAAATAAACTAGATGATAAAAATACTTTTCAAATAAATTCAGTATTTTAAATTATTCATAAAAAATGAAACATCACAAATAAATTAAAAAAAATCACCCTAAATTGTTTTATTTCTATAATTATAAATTTAATATTATTTTTTTAATTTATTTTATATGATTTTCAAATATATTGGATGAATGTAACAAATGTTTTATTAAATATATAATAAATTAATTACATTAATACAACTTATTAAATTTAAGAATTTTAATTTTTAGCATAAAATTACAATGTTAACCTAAAAATATGTTTTTATAATTATATTCCATTCATATTCAATTAGTTCTTATATTAATTTCTTATTTATTTGAAACAAAAGAATTAAACCATATATTCCCCTCGTTAACTTAATACTATTAATGACAGTAAATATCAATGACTTATATTAAAATATTTAATAAAAATTTATTAATAATATATTTGTATTCGATAAAACCCTGCCTTTCATGTAATGCATAATACCAAAAAGAGTAGGTGTTGCGTGTAATGAATGATAACTCAGTTTTTTATGAATTATAGGGTAGATAATGGAATTAATTAGAATATAAAATATATGATTATTTTTAATAATATTTTATTTAAATATACTCTTTGTGTTTCATGTCATAAAGCTATTAAACACAATTTTCACATTATACTTTTGGGGTGTTAAATGGGTAATCACTATGTTAGAGATATAATTTATTTTCATAATGATTCATAAACTCTAGTCTCTAATAGGGAACCTTTATTACTTATAAATTTTGTATATTCCTCCAAGAGTAAATGAGATGTAAATGTCTTTTAAGAATAGAATATCATCGATAGACATGTCACCAAATAGAAAAGGCTTCACAGATTCACCTGCTATGATTCTTGTGTATGTCCTCATCATTGGTGGAGCTTCAGATGAAAATTTCTGACTAGTTTAGTTTTATTATGACAATAGTTACAAATATGTGATCATAATACATCCACTGAATGATTTTATATTTATCCTTTTAAATATCTATTTTGTCTTATTTAAATAATTGAAAGTTACTTGGTTCGATCGACCTGGGTCCAAGAGATGAGATAAAATATTTTTATGATTATTTGGAGTACATTAATGGAACTGAGCAGATATAAATATTACGTCGATCATCATCATTTAAAATTATAGTTTTCAGTTTGCGAACTAGGTTTTCATGAATGTTATATCCCATTTAGGTCAACAACAGATTCTTATTAAATGAATGAATGATTCTTATTTTGTGGTACATTTGGGGGTTTTTAGTGGGTAATGAATTTTAATTTCCCATTATCACTTCCACCATAGTTGAAATCGATACATAACATGTTCCATGTATCACATTTATGAAATTATCTTTTTAATCCTCATCATGTTTTGATATGGGGTGATCTTCATGATGAGACAAATTTATCTGTGACTAATAAAATAGTCAAGATAGTTGACTCAGAGACAATGGTACGTCATCAGAGAATGATATGTTTTTTCTATGTTTTATAGAATAATGGTTCTTGAACAAATGACACTTTGGAGTGGAAGGAAACGATGATAGAGAAGTGGGATCATTATTTTTATATAAAACATGTTGGTAGGATAGTTGTTGAAAACGTTTCTATAGGGGAGGATGTATTTTCATATTATGGGATTTAAAGAACATCTTGACCCTCTTTTTTATCATTATTTTTTTGGGTTTTCCTTGGTTGTTTTGAGTGGAAGAATTAAATTTTGTGATATTTCATGTATTTGCAAGGTTGGTACATGGATTTCCTAAATTTTTCTCATAAATAGTGAAAATATTTCATTCTCTGTTAGTGGTGGTTTTCACTATTGGCATATGGTTTGAAAAAACATTCTCCCATTTAGAAAGAACCATTGACCACATTATAGGGGTGCACATTTATGTTTTATGGTTTTTCTAACTAGGTGGACCGTCCATAAAAACCATGTGTGTGAGAATTTTTAATTCCAACTAATATTTTTAGAATTTCTACACCACTCTTATTCTCCCAAATGGACTATTATCTTACACCTCCCAATTTTTTTGTCATGGTGGTTATCAAGAAAATGTTTCCCCTACAAAACCCAAAATTGACGAATCAAAGCTTCATTGGAAGATTTAATCCCTTTGAAATATTTGTGTATCCTCATGATTGTTCCCTCCTTATCCCTCCTTCAATCCTCAATATATTTTGATACATTATATAATTATCGACATATTTAAACTTTATTTATTTCGATATTACATATATATTGAATTTTATGTCCACCATTTTGACATTCAATGCAAGAAAATGACATTATAGGTGTTGAGTTTTTATACCACAAATAAAGGTGGGTGTTTCTATATTATATTGAGATATATAATTTAACGTTTATATTTTTTATTTCATAAATAATAATTTAAATTGATTTTTGAAAACCCAATATTTTGTGAATTAGAATTGAATTTTGATTTCACATTGAATTTTTTGGAAACCCCCAATTCTAATAGAATTGTAATTTGGAGAATCCTTAAAAATTATTGAAATTACTGATTGATATCAGATGTGGTTTTGAGAAAAATTGATTAAATTGAATTTATAAAAATCTATGATTTGTTTTGGTTTGAATATGAATGAATTGACGAAAGGATCACGTTTAGTTTTTGAAATTAAAATGGAATTTTGAAATAGTAAATTGGGAAATTTGAATTTTTAATGTTGATTGATTTTAAATGTAATGATTTTTCCTTTTTATTTCAATTGATTGATTACATGTGATCCTTGTTGATTAGTATGTTATTTGGAATAACCACACTTGGATGGTAATTTTGTATCTGTGAAATGATGATGAAAAATATAACAATAATCTATCTATTATGGAATTATACCCGACGATATGTTGATGATTCTAATTCAACATAATCCTGAGGGACATGTGTATACACAATTCCTTGATCATGTATATGAATGTGTGAGGGTTCTATAAATAGAAAATATCATACTAGAGGGTAGATGATCATGGTACTTATTATGACTATATTGATTATAAATTTATTGATTATAATACTGCATTACTCATGACTAGTGATTATTATATAAATTATTTATTTTACCAATGATTGAAATGTTTGCCACCCTTTGAAAATATGCATGTTTTATTTTTTGTTTAAAATTTATAAATTATTACATGGATTGTTTTAAATAAATTGAAAGAATGATTTGTTATATTATTGTGTAATATTTTTATTGAACACAAGGGGAGACCATAGTTGTATTATAATCTCACACCCTAAACTTTTCGTCATGTGTTTTTAAATTTCCTACTTCAAGGTCTAAGAAAGGGAAATCTCTCATGGAGGAGGTGGACATTCATACTCATTTTACATGCGGTGATGTTTATATTGAGGTATTATTTTATTCTTGTTTTATATTGAGTATTTTTTATTTAATAGTTTATATGTTTTGATATACTAATTACGTTTTAGGTACTATATCGCTTTGGAGTTCTGAGCATACTAACATGTATTAATATATTCCATAATTTTTGTATCACTACATGCTAATATTTTTATAATTCATTCATAATATTTACAAATTTATGAGTAACATGTAAATATTCAATCATATATTCCATTAGAATACTTTTCTTTATCTTCCCCCATATTTTTAATGAATTATTTAATTCGGAATTATCTACTATATTTAAATTATTTTTTATTATAATTTCAATTTCCAAATGGAATATTTTCTTTTATATAACCTGTTAACAACTGATATTGTGTTGATATTTCCCATTACTAAACTTCTTTATAATAGTGGTGATCTATACAACTTATAATGAAAATGTACTTGGTGATTTTTTTCCCATAAGATTCCTTCTTTCAATGAATCATTTATATTGAGGCATTCTTAACTATGAGTAATCATAATTAATTCCATGTTCCCCATTATAATTTTAATCTTAAATTTATATGTTTTGAGTTCGATTTTTAAGTAATTTATTCATTGCCATTTATATAGTTTTATTCTAAAATGTTCTTTTGTATATTATAATATTATCCTATAATTCATTCATTTTCTTGAAAAATATAGCATATCCCATTATACTATAGTAAAGTTTAAAAAACTAATGTATTTTTTCCTAATATCTTGAAAAACTAATTATAGTACATATATTAATGTAGACATGATTTTTTAGATTTGATGATTAAATCTTATTCAGATGGTAATTATCTCTCATAATCATTTTGTAAAGACCCGTAAAATTAAATGGAAATTTTTTCTTAATTTTTCTTTTGAATTTTAAAAGAGCGCAGTTTCTAACGGCACCTAATTCCGAGGCCTGGTGTGCCCGGAATCAATTTCTGAAGTTTGGCTCAGGTACGTTCAGTGAACGAACGAGCAGGAATTTTTAACTTTTGAACCGGTACCCGGAATCAAATTCTGAGGGCATTGATGGAACCGAAACACCGGTAATTTCTTAGGAACTCATGTTCCGGAGTTGCGTTTACACGAGTATTGATAATAAAAATTTTGGAAGTTTATTTTATAATTACAATACAATTTTTATTATTTTACACTAAGTGTTAGTTCTTGATGGATGTTGGGAAACCACCCAACCTCCCTTGGGAGGTTATGAGGGTGGTGGGGGCCACACGAACCCCACCCCTTCATATCCTCTAAAACCCCCCTCAACTCCCACTTTAATTTTGTTAACCTAAGTTATAACTTATGACTTAAATGTAATAAGTTTAATGAGGTGAGTTGTGTGTGGTTATTGAATTTCAAATTTTTGAATTTCAATTGGTAGGTTGTGTTAATAAAATAAGACATAGTCTTATTTTATTATGTTAGAGTTTTGCAACATTGAGAGTATTGGGAAAGTATCTTCTTCTTCTTCTTCAACCTCGACCAAGAACGCAAAGAACACCATTCTTCAACGAAGTACTTCTCTGCCGAAGAACATGGTTCTTCTGCGACTTCGTATCTGCGACTCGACGTTCTTCTTCACCGTCATCTCTTCCGCGATGGGTGTCCGCAACGAAATCACCGTCAATGACTTCGAATCCTCACTTCGCGACGTCGACGTTCTCCTGCGACGCCCGACCTCCGTGACGCTCGTCTTCCATGGCTCGTTGACGAACACCATTTGTGAAACGAGGTAGGGGATTATTTTATTTAATTATTTCCGTTGATGATTCTAGTTTATTGATTATCGTGGATTTTCGACTAGATGATATCATTTAACGAGAGGGGGGCCGGACCACACTAACACGACCGAACCCCCCTCCTATCTTCATGTTTGATTCTTTGTTTTTGGAACGGAATGGTGTGGTGCCATCACACCACGCTAGAATCACACAGCAAGTATTACGTGACGCCATCGCGCCGCGCCGTGGAACGAAATTCAAGGATGCGATGCCGTCGCGCAACGTCAAAGAAAACCGAAGACGCCGCGGCCGGAGTGGGGCCACGGCGGAGAGGCTCGGTGCTGTCGCACCGCTCCAGACGACAAGAGCAGCGGCCAGTTCCGAGCCGTGGCGGAGCAAGGTGACCGGCGGCCAACCGGGCTGCCGGTGTCGGAGCCGGAAGGGGACCGGCCATTGCCGGTCCCGTTGAGAAGGAGTCGGCCGGCCAGGTCGGGCTGGCCGGAAAGGGGAGGGGTCGGGGGAATTAAAATCCCCCGGCTGGTTCAAACGGCCCCCATTAATTTGGGGGGGGGGGTTACACAGGGGGGCAGGCACCCCCCCCCCCCTCTTTGCCGAATGGCTCGGCCAAAATCCGAGCCAGACAGTGCGCTGGGCGCGCTGTCCCCAGCCGGACCGGCGCCCAGACGGTCTTCCAGGCCGGGCCGCGCCGAGCCGGGCCGGGACCAGCAAGGCCGGGCCGCACCGCTCCCAGCCGGGCCGGGCCGTGCCATGCCGGGCCGACCCTGTCCGGGGCGGGTTGACCCGGTTTGGGCCAACCGGGGGGTCTCGGGCCGGGTCGGTCTGGGCCCGAAATCCCCGTTATCGGACTGTTTGGGTTCAAATGCCCATAACTCGGGCTACAAACCTCCAAATGACGCGCCATCAGCGGCGATGCGATCCTTGGATCGAGACCTTCGTTTCGGTATATCACACTCAAGGTTTCGGAATACTTTGTGTTCGGCCAGGTTGGTTTGTACACGAAACCAACCGGGCCCTCGGAGCGGAAACACTCATATCTTGAGCTACGGACGTCCGATTGACGTTCCGTCAACTTTGTTGAGTTCCGCTTAGTGAGACAGATCTTTTGGCATAATCCGACCGAGGTTTGGATGTAGGTGGAGTATGGTTGGGTTGGTTTTACTTTAAAAACCAACCGGGCCCCTGGGACGAAAAAACCAATAACTCTCAGACCGGGCGTCCGAATGACGCGCCGTCTGTTGCGTTGAGTTCCTGTTGACAATACAGAACTTTTGGATACATCAACTCCGGACTATGTGACAGTTGATGGATCGGCCTCTTGGCTCGTGGAGCGGACCCTCCCGAACGAGCATACTGTGTGCGGGAACCCGAGAGCTGGCTGCGACAGCTACTGTGACTGCGACGACGACTGTGCAGAGATCCTCAGTGGATTCGATGACGACGACTACAGCACTTAGCGATCCTATGTGGATCAGTGCTACCGATCATGTGTGGGTCCGATCCTGTGTGGGTCAGCACTCAGCGGTTCTGTGGGATCCAGCGCCTACCGATCCTGTGTGGGTCCGATCCTGTGTGGGTCCGATCCTGTGTGGGTCTTTGCGGGGGTTAGTTTCCTACCGATCCAGTGTGGGACTTTGCGAGGGTTAGTACCTATCGATCCTTTGTGGGTCCGACGACAGATGGATCAGTGATCATCTCTTTCGTCTTCGATGATGTATACCTTTCTGAGCTGAAACCTATTTTTCTTTCTTGTGTGGATTGTGTTGTGCTATCCTGTGTGGATTACGTTTTGCTTTCCTGTGTGGAATACGTATACTTTCCTGTGTGGACAAGTTTATTCATAGGCTCGGAGGTTGGAGCATATTGGAATCGATGACTTAGGTATATGTATGGGAATATACCTAAGCAATGTCGGTTGATAATTCGTGATTGTATCTTTCCTTTGTGGACTATCCTTTGTGGATTTTTGGAGACCTTCAGTGGTCTCGGGGTCCCTACTGAGTAGCTTATACTCACCCCTGCACGGGCTATGCCCGCACTACGTTGTGTTGGTTGCAGACGACGGACAACGTTGATTGTGGTTGAGGCTTGCAGAGCAGGACGGTACCTGGAGGCGGACCCTTGGGCAGAATGTACTCGGAGCAGACGGTGGGACCCGAGGAGCTTTGGAGCTATCTGTACCCACCCTTCAGGTGGTATTTTCAGTGGACAGCTCGGTGTAGTGGCTTTTAATTTTCAGTTGTTGTTTTCCATTTCGAGTTGTACTTTACATTCAGTTTGGGTTTGTATACTGGCCCACTTACTTTCCACACTTACAGTTGTACACAGTTTTTATTAAGTGTTTACTTTTTCCGATTTCTTACTCTGTGGTGCTTGTTTACTTTACAATGGAAATGCCTTCCCTTTTTACCGGGATTTACGCCTTGGTGCTAGTCTATAGCCCCTGGCCTATGGAAGCCGGGCTTGGGGTAGTCACGGAATGGGCCCCGAGGATTGGTCGTGACAAATTGGTATCAGAGAGGTTTGGTTCTACTGCGAACTCTGATCTTTTCTATGTGAAGCAATAGTTTTTAGGGTATTGAGTGTGGTTATCAGTCTAGGGAGTCCAGTTTTGGTGCAGCGACCGACGTATCCGTACACCAGGACCCTGACTTCTGATTTCCGATTTAATGCACGAAAACATTAATTGCCTATGTGTTTCAAGTTTTCTTCGTGATTACTTTGTATTAGCTCACCAGGTATACTGTTCTGACCGTGGAACACCTATTTCCTTTTCAGAATGGCCCCATGACGGCAGCCAGCTAGGTTTTTGAGAGTCGAGTGTGATGACAGCCCACCGAGCGACGAAGCCTCGGTGTAGGGCCCTTTGTCAGTAGTGGCACCGGTAGTAGCACTACCCACCGAGCCACCGATGCTTCCAGCACCAGCCGCTGAAGATGCACGTCGCCTCAGCGCACTGCATGAGTTTCAGCGCCAGCGACCACCCAAGATTCGTGGGGAGATAGACCCCCAGGCAGCCGAGGACTGGCTGGAGGCAGTCGAACAAGTTTTCAGGCTAGTGAGGACACCAGCAGACCTCATGCTGATCCCCGCTGCGAGCCTACTGCACGTAGCAGCGGGCCGATGGTGGAGCTTTCTGCTACAGGTGCACGATGAGGCATCTCTTCTTTGGATAGACTTTGAGAGCCTCTTCCGCTCAGAGGTTGTCCCAGCCACCCTCCGTGCGGTGTGCATTTAGGAGTTTCTTCAGCTGCGGCAGGGTAGCATGGCGGTCGCCCATGACTCGACGAGATTTACTGATCTCTCGCGCTACTCTACAGACCTTGTACGGGACCCATTATTCCAGGCCCGGACCTTTGAGCAGGGATTGAGACACGAGATCAGGGCATCGCTGATCTCCCTCAGCATTCCGACTCAGACAGGAGTACTGGAGCGGGCCCTTTTGATCGAGAGTTTTCTTGCTGAGTCTATACCAGCACCGAGACCCACCGTAGGGAGGCACGTAGCAGAGTCATCTGTAGCAGGCAGTCGATGGATGAATCAGGGGTCCAGGCAGACCAAACCCTCAGGCAGACGACCTCAGGACACTGGCTCAGCAGTGCGGGGCACACAGCGCGGAGCCAGTCTTTCAAGAGGCAGACAGTGCTACTCATGCGGCGGTAGGGCCACATGGCTCGAGACTGCCCGACCCGCCGTGCCAAGGAGCAGTAGATGGTTGAGGGACCACCGTGGAAGAGGCATATGGTCGAACGTGGTGGTCCGCAGGTAGTAGGCGGACGAGGAAGAGGAGCTGGATGAGGAGAAGGTGGTGGGCGATGCTTTGAGGTTCTACCACCACCACCACCACCACCAGGAGGTCCACCATGACCACAGGGTGCTGGCGGGCAGAGACAGGCAAAGCTCCAGGCAGCGGAGGCCTATGACCACGGTGCGCCCGGGATGATTCGAGGTACTATCTGTGTTTATTCCACCCTTGCTGCAGTACTTATAGACACAAGAGCGAGTCACTCTTTCATAGCAGCTGCCCTTGTTCGGAGCTCGGAGATTCCGACAGAGCCGTTGGCTCGATCGTTACGGCTAGAGACTCTTACGGGAGTAGACTCGACGATTACGCACTGGTGCTGACAGTGTGAGCTTACTCTAGAAGGCAAGACCTTCGGCTAGGATCCTCTTGTAGCAGTTGACGTGCGGAGTCCTGGATTTCCTACAGTGGTGGATCAGTTTGTGGACGTCTTCCCCGACAACATTCTAGGGATACCTCCTCGCAGAGAGGTAGACTTTTATATTAACCTGTACCCCAGGACAACTCCGATATCGAATCCATCATATCGGATGACCCCCGCTAAGATTTGAGAGCTACGGGTACAGTTGGAGGACTTGCAAGGAAAGGGGTTCATCCGACCCAGTGTTTCACCCTGGGCTTTCCCGATTTTGTTCGCAAAGAAGGCAGACGGGAGCTTGCGACTGTGTGTTGACTATCGTTGCCTGAACCACGTGACAGTGAGGAATAAGTATCCGTTACTGAGGACTGATGACCTCTTTGATCAGCTCAAGGGAGCACGATGGTTCTCAAAGATAGACCTCAGGTCAGGCTATCATCAGCTCAGAGTTCGAGATGAGGATGTGCAAAAGACGACCTTCAGATGTCAGTATGGCACTATGAGTTCTTGGTTATGTCATTCGGCGTAACGAATGCTCCAATAGTGTTAATGGCCCTTATGAACAGGATCTTTCAGCCATACCTCAATCTATTTGTCGTGGTATTCATCGACGACATTTTGATTTACTCGACGACTGAGGAGGAGCATGCCTACCACTTACGGGTTGTACTAGACACACTCCGAGATCACCAGCTTTATGGTAAGCTCTCGAAGTGCCAGTTTTGGATACGTGAGATCCACTTCTTGTGGCACGTCATTTCTGAGGCGGGAGTTGCAGTGGATCCTGTGAAGATCGAGGTAGTACTAGCTTGGAAGCCACCCAGGAGAATGACGGAGGTGCGAAGTTTCATGGGACTAGCTGGATACTACCAGAGATTTGTACCAGACTTCTCCAGAGTTGCGGCACCACTCTCATCTTTGACGAAGAAGGGGAAACCCTTCGTGTGGTCAGACAGATGTCAGCAGAGCTTCCAGGAGCTGAGACAGAGATTGACCAGCGCACCTATCTTGAGGTTACCTGAGGAGGGAGTAGGGTACGTAGTCTACTACGATGCATCAGGGACCGGACTCGGATGTGTTCTGATGTAGAAGCGGGCAGTGATCGCCTATGGATCACGTCAGTTGAGGCCACATGAACAGAAATACGCTACCCATGACCTGGAGTTAGCAGCAGTGGTCTTCGCTCTGAAGACATGGGGACACTATCTCATGGGCGAGCGCTTTACAGTCTTTTCTGACCATCAGAGTCTCAGGTACATCTTCTCGCAGAAGGACCTGAACCTGAGACAGCGGCGATGGATAGAGTTCCTCCAGGACTATGACTTTGAGATAGTTTATACTCCTGGGAAGGGGAATGTAGTAGCCGATGCCCTCAGCAGGAGGATGGGCATTCAGCTGCTTGAGGAGGGGACAGAGCAGCTATCCGCTTTGTAGATATCCTTCGTGGATAGAGATGGAGCAGCTTTCCTTCAGTATCTCATAGTCACTCCACCACTACTACAGCAGGTCAGAGTGGCTCAGCGTGGGGACGCTGACCGTGAGATGCGACGTGCACAGATATCCTCAGGACAGGCACCTGATGGTTTCTCCTTTGGAGCAGAGCACGAAATCCTTTTCAGAGGACGTACTATGGTACCAGTCGCTTTACGGGAGGTGGTACTGAGAGAGTTTCACACTTCTCCTTTGGCGGTACATCCTGGAGGGGCGAAGATGTACCAGGATCCCAGACGACAGTACTGGTGGCCAGGCATGAAGAAGGCTGTGGCAGAGTTCGTTTCTCGATGCCTCACCTGCCAGCAGGTGAAGGCTGAGCACCAGGTACCAGCAGGCTTGGTACAGCCCTTGGAGGTTCCAATGTGGAAGTGGGACAACATATCGATGGACTTCGTGACTGCACTTCCACGTAATTCCAGAGGTCATGACTCTATTTGGGTGATTGTCGACCGAGTCACCAAGTCGGCTCACTTCTTACCCATATGAGAGAAGGGCTCAGTAGAGAGCTTGGGACGTCTTTACGTTTAGGAGATTTTTCGGCTTCACAGTGTGCCATCATCTATCGTCTCCGATCGAGATGCTCAATTTACTTCCCGGCTTTGGAAGGGGTTGCAGGAGGTGTTCAGAACGCAGATACGTCTGAGCACAGCCTTTCACCCTCAGACGGATGGTCAGATGGAAAGGACCATTCGGACTCTCGAGGACATGCTCCGCGCATGTGTCCTCGACTTTGGTCGTAGCTGGGAGGTCCACCTACCCTTGGTGGAGTTTGCGTACAATAACAGCTACCACTCCACCATCGGGATGGCACCGTACGAGGCGTTGTACGGCCGACCTTGAAGATCTCCTTTGTGCTGGACATACCATGGGGAGTCAGCACTTGTGGGACCAGAGATAGTCCAGGCCACGACAGAAAAGGTCCAGGTCATCCAGGAGCGGATGAGGATAGCTCAGAGCCGATAGAAGTCATATGCTGATAGGAGGCATAGGCCACTAGAGTTCGAGGATGGAGACCCCGTCTTCTTGCGTGTCTCACCTCGACGTGGTTTACAGAGATTTGGCCTAGGCGGCAAGTTATCTCCGCACATCATCGGACCCTTCCAGGTCCTCAGCAGGATTGGTGAGGTGGCTTATCTCCTGGCTCTACCACCTCAGCTGCACCGGGTGCACGACGTCTTCCACGTATCTCAGCTGAGGAGATATGTGCATGACCTGGCGCACATCATTGACTATGGGGAGCTTGACATTGATGATGGGGTGACTTTTACGGAGGTCCCGGTGGAGATAGAGGATCGACAGGAGTGGGTCCTACGTGGATGGTCGATTCCTCTAGTGCGCATCATATGGCAGCACGGGAACCTCCAGGAGATCACTTGGGAGCGGGAGGCTCAGATGCATGCTAAGTTCCCTCATTTGTTTCCCTAGTTTTGATGTATCTTTACGGGGACGTAAATCCCTGAGGTGGGAGTAATGTAAAGACCCGTAAAATTAAAGGGAAATTGTTTCTTAATTTTTCTTTGGAATTTTACAAGAGCGAGGTTTCTGACAGAACCTGATTCTGAGGCCCGGTGTTCCCGGAATCAATTTCTGAAGATTGGCTCGGGTACGTTCAGTGAACGAACGAGCGGGAATTTCTAACTTTTGAACTGGTACCCGGAATCGAATTCCGAGGGCACCGATGGAACCGGAACACCGGTAATTTCTTAGGAAATCCTATTCCGGAGTTGCGTTTACAGGAGTGTTGATAATAAAAATTGTGGAAGTTTATTTTATAATTACACTACAATTTTTATTATTTTACTCTAAGTGTTAGTTCCTGATGGAAGTTGGGTAACCAGCCAACCTCCCTTGGGAGGTTATGAGGGCGGTGGGGCCCACATGAACCCCACCCCTTCATATCCTCTAAAACACCCCTCAACTCCCACTTTAATTTTGTTAACCTAAGTTATAACTTATGACTTAAATGTAATAAGGTTAATGAGCTGAGTTGTGTGTGGTTATTGAATTTCAAAATTTGGAAATTCAATTGGTAGGTTGTGTTAATAAAATAAGAATTAGTCTTATTTAATTATGTTAGAGTTTTGAAACCTTAAGAGGATTGGGAAATCATATTCTTCTTCTTCGTTATCCTCGATGAAGAACGCGAAGAACACAATTCTTCAACGAAGAAATTATCCACCGAAGAACACAGTTCTTCCGCGACGCCGTATCCGCAACGCGACATTCGTCTTCCACGTCGTCTCTTCCATGAAAGTTTTCCACGATGAAATCGCCGTCAACGAATTCGAATCCTCGCTTCGCGACGTCGACGTTCTACCGCGACGCCCGACCTCCGCGATGCTCGTCTTCCGTGGCTCGTTGACGAACACCGTTCCTGAACCAGTTTTGGGGATTATTTTATTTAATTATTTCCGTTGATGATTCTAGATTATCGATTATCATGGATTTTCGACTATATGATATCATTTAACGAGAGGGGGGCCGGACCACACTAACACGGTCGAACCCCCATCATATGTTCATGTTTGATTCTTTGTGGTTGGAATGGAATGGTGTGGTGCCATCACACCATGCGGGAATCACACGGCAAGTATTACACGACGTCGTCGCACCGCGCCGTGGAAATAAATTCAAGGACGCGACGCCGTCGCGCCGCGTCGAAGAATACCGAAGATGTCGCGGCCGGAGCGGGGCCACGGTGGAGGGGCACAGTTCCGTTGCACCGCACCAGACGACAAGAGCCACGGCCGGTTCCGGGCCGCCGGTGTCGGAGCCGGAAGGGGACCGACCTTTGCCAGTCCCGTTGAGAAGGAGCCGGACGGCCAGGTCGGACCGCCCGGAAAGGGGAGGGGCCGGGGGAATTAAAATCCCCTGGCCGGTTCAAACAGCCCCCATTAATTTGGGGGGGGGGACACGGTTACACAGGGGGGCAGGCGCCCCCCTTTGCCGAATGGCTCGGCCAAAAGCCGAGCCAGACAGCGTGCTGGGCGCGCTGTCCCCAACCGGACCGGCGCCCGGCCGGTCTGTCAGGCCGGGTCGCGCCGGTCCGGGCCACGCTGGGACGACCCTGTCCAGGGTGGGTCGACCCGGTTCGGGCCAACCGGGGGGTCTCAGGTCGGGTCGGTCCGGGCCCGAAACCCCCGTTATCGGACTGTTTGGGTTCAAATGCCCATAACTCGGGCTACAGACCTCCAAACGACGCACCGTCAGTGGCGATGTGATACTTGGATCAAGACGGTCGTTTAGGTATATCTCACTCAAGGTTTCGGAATACTTTGAGTTCGTCCAGGTTGGTTCGTACACAAAACCAACCGGGCCCTCGGAGCGGAAACACTTATATCTTGAGCTACGGACGTCCGATTGACATGCCGTCAACTTTGTTAAGTTTCTCTTAGTGAGATAGATCTTTTTGCATACTCTGCCCGAGGTTTGGACGCAGGTGGAGTATACTCGGTTTGGTTTTACTTTAAAAACCAACCAAGCCCCTGGGACGAAAAAAGCCAATAACTCTCAGACCGGGCGTCTGATTGACGCGCAGTCTGTTGCGTCGAGTTCCTGTTGACGATACTGAACTTTTGGATTAATCAACTCTAGACTATGTGGCAGTTGATGTATCATCCTCCCGGCTCGTGAAGCGGACCCTCCCGAACGAGCTTGTTGTGTGAGGGAACCCTAGAGCTGGCTGTGACTGCTATTGTGACTGCGACGATGACTGTGCAGAGATCCTCAGTGGATTCGACAACGACGACTACAACAGTCAGCGATCCTATGTGGATCAGTGCTACCGATCATGTGTGGGTCTGATCCTGTGTGGGTCAGCGCTCAGCGATTCTGTGTGAGCCAACGCCTACAGATCCTGTGTGGGTCCGATCCTGTGTGGGTCTTTGCGGGGTTAGTTTTCTACCGATCCTGTGTGGGTCTTTGCGGGGGTTAGTACCTATCGGTCCTTTGTGGGTCCGACGACTTAGATGGATCAGTGATCATCTCTTTCGTCTTCGAAGATGTATACCTATGTGAGATGAAACCTATTTTGCTTTCCTGTGTGGATTGTGTTGTGCTATCCTGTGTAGATTACGTTTTGCTTTCCTGTGTGGAATACGTATAATTTCCTGTGTGGACTAGTTTATTCTTGGGCTCAGAGGTTGGAGCATATTGGAATTGATGACTTAGGTATATGTATGGGAATATAACTAAGCAGTCTCGGTTGTTACTTCGTGATTGTATCTTTCCTTTGTAGATTATCCTTTGTGGATTTTGGGAGACCTTCAGGGGTCTCGGGGTCCCTACTGAGTAGCTTATACTCACCCCTGCATGGGCTATGCCCGCACTACATTGTGTTGGTTGCAGACGACAGACAGCATTGATCGTGGTTGAGGATTGCAGAGCAGGACGATACCTGGAGGTGGAACACTGGGTGGAACGTACTAGGAGCAGACATCGGGACCTGAGGAGCTGTGGAGCTATCTTTACCCACCCTTCAGGTGGGATTTCCAGTGGACAGCTCGGCGTAGTGGCTTTTACTTTTCAGTTGCTGTATTCCCTTTCAATTTGTACTTTACTTTCAGTTTGGGTTTGTATACTGGGCCACTTACTTTCCGCACTTACAGTTGTACACAGTTTTTACTTAGTGTTTACTTTTTCCACTTGCTTACTCTGTGGTGCTTGTTTACTTTACAAAGGAAATGCCTTCCCTTTTTACCGGGATTTACGCTTTGGTGCTAGTCGCCAGCCCCTGGACTATAGAAGGCGGGCTTGGGGTAGTCACGGCACGGGCCCCGAGGAGGGGTCTTGACAAATTTTTCTTAGTAATTTATCATAAATAATTTACATATTATTTTTTAAAAACACATTCCAAATAATACTTCATCTATGATAGATTCTCCATACCATCCCGATGAGTGTGACAAAAAATTTGATTCCATAAAATATTCTCTCCACATACTATATAGAAAATGTAATATCATTAATACACATCGAAGGTAAGTTACTATTCATTAATCCTCCTTACATAAGTCAATTTTAATTCCATATAATGATAATAAAATATTTTTTATTGATTTGTACATTTAATAATGTGTCACATAACAATATCACAAAATGAAAATTGTATCTATAGATATAGAAATATAAAACCGGAGTATTGTGAAATTCATATATATAAAAATGGTGTTTTCCAAATACTATTTTCGTTATAGGCATGCAATTTTTAAGACAAACTGTACATTTTTTGTTAAAGTTTATTTTTTTAAGATACATTATTCAACCATTTCAGGTCACCATTGAATATTCAAATATCCAATTATTACTATTGTTTTTTGGAATTGATTAAATCAAATAAAAAATACATGTCAACTTCATCTTCAAAATATCTTAAATTTTAAATCATTATGGAATGTTATTTTAGGGGTGAATATGTAACACCCCAGGTAAATAAAGAATATGACATTTTTATATTTATCCATATTTGTTAATAAATTATTAATATGACTTTAAAGGGGACTCTATGCTCGATGGCGTACCCAACACGCAACAATGCGTTTCTTGGGAATCTTACGTTGCACTCTAAGGATAAAATAATATTATTTTAAATGGTAGTTAACATGTAGCCATTGTAATGGCGGGAATGGATAGAAATAACTAAAATATGATTATATATGTTTTTAATTGTTTTTAAATTTATACAATAAAAGATAAAGGCTTAAAATACAGAAAGAATTCAATTTTAGGCGTATATGCCCTAGTTTTCCCTAAAGGTTCACTTATCGCCTTTTAATGAAGAACTGTCATTAAATATAGTTTTGATCACTCTTATACATTCTTTTGGACCAAATAAAACTCTTATTAAGAATGGGGACATCAAATTTTACTTTGTGTGTTTTTTTGGTATTTTTCCGATAAAGTTCATTTTTTTTAATGAATAGTGTAAAATGTTGTGTTTTAATTCAAAACCTCTTTTTAATATAATTTATTTATATGATTAGATAATATTTTGAATTGGTTTTAAAGTGAAATTAGAAAATATTTTTACCATTAAATTCAATAGTGGTCGTCGGAATTAATTTCACTTTGAAATCGGACTTAAACTAGTGTCAATCTTTTGATACTTATTGTTTCATAAAAATGCGCTATTTGTCATGACAGCGGGAATTAATTATTAAATTAATTAACATGACTAATATGTTTTGAATTTTTTAAAACGGACTTCATTTTTGAATTCAGAATATCAAATATAGCTTAGGGTGAATTTTTGGGATTTTTTCTAAAAAACTTCAATTTTTGATGAATAGTGAAACCACTAAGTGGTACTTATAAAAACTGATTTTTCCGTTTAAATGGAATTTTGCCATCTTTGTGTTTTGAATTTCAAAAATCCGACATACATGGTTGTCATTAAGAAGTAAAATGTGGTTCAATGGGATAAAAATAATTTTTTGGTGAATAGTAACTTATTAAGTTTTTAATCGCGATTAGTGGTAATTAGTGTAGTTTAAGGTAAAAATGATATTATAAGACTGTGAAAACACCATGACACTTGTCCTACACCTATTGGGTGAGTCATGGCCGACCAAGACAAGCCATGGGCCAACTTTGGGACCCCATGGAGCCACTTTAGTTGGAAAATGACAATAATATATTTTTATTTAATGTTAAAATTAAAAATTACACAAACATGATATGTTTTACTAAAACAATTTTTAAGTGGGGTTATACACGTCACAGTTTTGATTATAAATAGTCATTGGAAAGATAAAAATATTTCCTACATCATAGTAATTTTTTTTATAATTTTTAGACATTAAATAAATTAAATTATTTATGACATCATAATGATGCAGTGATGACATCATTATTTAACGATTAAAATAAAATGGAAAGATAATGTAAAATCTATGAACTACACATGTCCAAAACTTATTGTATGGATGGATTTCTAACCTTTATAACCTTATCCACGAATATATCAATGTGGGACCATTTAAAACCGAAACACATTTTCAAATAAAGTAATATTTCCTTACATTCCAAAAGTGCCCCTCCTCTCCTCTTATAAAAGGCCCCCACCTCTACCTCTTTTCACACACTTTTCAAGCCTTTGGCTCGGCCAAAACCTGACCATTTACTCTCTAAACATCCCTCTCCTCATCCTAGAGGATTCCCTTTGGGCAGAATCCTTTCAAAGGAAGCCTTTAGGCTCAAATCAAAAGGAGTTAAACTTTTAAAGGTAATTCATTCTCTCATGTTCATTTGTTTTATTTTGCTTCTCCAACGCCCTAAAATCTTTTTATTTATTTATTTTGTAACAAAAATACTATATTCAATATACTAGGATATTTTTATAAGATTTATTCGAGCTACACTCTCACACAACTACATCAAATGGTTAAAGAACATACGGTTTCCATGGATGGCGAATTTCTGCCTCCCGGAACGATGATTGTTCAACATTATCTTAACACCTTCAAAGGTGGCCATTAAGATGTCACTATATTCATACATGATATATTATATGTTTCTGTTTTACTTATACTTCTGTATTTTTCCTTTGTGTCTTACTTTTATGGCTTCCATTATGGGTATACGCGATATCTTCATTTTAGGAAGTGCGGACTACCGCCCCCTCAAAGTGATGTGATTCGTTAATGCCATATGTGGGACGTATAAAAGATGGATTTAATGTTATTATATAAGATGTTATACTGGAATTATTATATACCTCTATATAATTATTATTTCTTTCCATTAAGGTATGAGATAGAAATGAAAGTAGCGTTCATGCGTACGTACGGCTTGCCGTCTCCATGAACGGTGCATTTCATTTCTTATCCCGAAATGTAATGTACTATTAAAATTACATATATATAATTGATATATATAATGAATGATATATCTAAATGATGAATATAATTCTGGAATTAAAATATACATAACTCTCATTTAGTTTTAATTCCATTAATATGACAAAGAAATGAAAGTAGCGTTCATGCGTACGTATGGCTTACCGTCTCCATGAACGGTGAATTTCATTTCTTACCTCTAAATGATTATGTAATATTATAAATACATGTATATTCTGGATATATATAATATATATGATATCCAAATCAGGAATGTCATTCTAGATATAAATAACCTTTGACCACACGAACAACATGTAATTGTAAGAAGTCCACTTTCGACTTAAGAACAAAATACCGACAAAATGAACATTATTAACTTAAATGATTACATAATGTTTATAACATGTCAATAATTGATATAAAAGGAATAATGAACTTGAAAAAGGTTCTTAAGGAAGTAGAAATTAACTCAAGTTTATTATTCAGGGCGTTAAATAACGATCGAGTCAAGTCGGACCCGAGGTAAGGGATCCTACACCTCTCTTTCTTTTTATGTACACTCTTTTATGTCATTCCTATTAAGCTCATATTTATTATGATTGGGATGTTATTTTATATTAATCCTACTCTAATTATTATGTTCATATGATGAGAGACCCTATTTCCTCTCATCAATCCATTTTGGAAGTTTTGAGTGGCGCCGTTAGGCTGCCAAATTTTCGTAAGGGATTTTTCATCTCACTTTTATTCCCGTGAGATTTATGCTACATTTGCCAAAAATTCCATTGAGTGGTGTATGTACTGTACATTATTCTACTCTTAGTGTAATATAGTTTCGTTTATGAGTATTTACATCAATGATCTATTGTTCTTCTTTCATGGGGTGTATGTTTTGAATGATACCCAAGTCAGTAAGGGAACCTTTCACCCTCCTCTTTTTTTTTAAAAAAAGACTTCTTTTGTTGGGTCTTTTAATTCACATATTGTTATGTTTGGATATGTTCTCATATATCCTCATTGATGTAAATTTTATTTCCATGTTATGAGATACACTTTTTATTTCTCATCAACTCATTTTGATGTGATGCCGTTAGGCTGTCAAGGGAACTTTTTAACCCAATTTCGACTTCTTTGGGTTCAACATGTAGTCATTGAATATGTCATCCATTGAATATGTGTGAATGACCTTTTATTGTTTTACACTTAATATCCACTTATATTTGGTGTACTTATATTTGTCACACATATTTTTCAGATTGATTAGTCCTTAATTTAAGGATACCTTCTTTATAAGGGATTTCATCACATTTGACATTTCTATTGAGGGTTCATTTTTGTTATGCACCAATTCACTCTTATATGGTGTATATAATATCCTTTGGAGAATTATATCATGAATCCATTTATTCTCATGATATTATAAAGTTCTGACTAAATGTTATTCCTCAATTATTGTATTCAAGTGTCTCTAATTTTGGTAAAACCCCTTTAACCAAAATGTCATTTTAAATGTTTTAATTATTTGTTCTTATTAATATCCATGTTTTAAAATTGAATTTAAGGATTTATTTATATGGATATTAATGGTTTAACATTTTAAATCTTCAAGGTGGTATGGGACACTTTGATTTAAAAATCTCTTTATTAAATGTTTTAAATAGTTTTGAAAATTGTTTTGATAAAGGATTCTATTATGATATATTGTGATCATTCCTTTATATTCGTGTTATGTTTTATGATTTTATATTGGTACTTGGACATTTTAACGGGTGGTTACGTTATAAACCATATGACGGGTGGTGCTGTGAATACCAGGACGGGTGGTTACGTTATAACCTCCAATGCATTGGGTATGGAAGTCGGCCGTATGGATATTCCATTAAGTATGTATTGAAATTGGCCGTATTGCTATTCCATTAAGTGATATGTGTGGATGTAGACCGTATGGTTATTCCACTTAAGTATGTTTATGTCCCAAGTTACCTTTATATATGTTATGTGTTCTTTATATGGGTTTTATGGTAATCCTTTGTTTACAAAAAGGTAAGTAATGATGCGTTTTTTTCAGTGAAGAGTTTTTACTACTTCATGAAGGTGAAAAGTATTACATTGATAAATTATTCATGGTTTACTTGTTGTTTTGAAAAACTAACAGTTTTCATTCTTTGTGTATCCCTTACTGAGCTTCTTATGCTCATCCCAAGTTTTTGAAATGTTTTTTCACAGGACTTAGTGTGGAATAGGGTCAAGGATGGGACCAAGGGAAATTCATGCTACCTAAAACATGGAACTATACATGTTTCTTTTTAAGAGTTTTTATTTTATGGAAATTTAGTAGAAGAGACTACTTTGTAATCTTTTGAGATGTAATAGTTTTGTCCTAATTCTATAAAACTCTAAACCTGAAAAGATCTTCAATGTGTAATCTTATAATAACTCAAGATTAAGTACGGTTTAAGGCCGGGGCCTTATAGTTGGTATCTGAGGTCGGTTTAGATAACTTTAGAGGTTAGGGTATTCTCTAAGCATAAGTGACATTACCATAATGGTTAGGATTTTAGAAATAGTCCTATTTTTAGATAAAGTGAATGAGTAAGTATATCTTAGTGTTTATCTTCCTCATTAGTACATGATGGTTATGTTGATATACTCACACTGAACTTTTTGGTTTTCTTAAATGGCTGGATCTAGCAGGCACCAAAGAGACAATGGGTTTGAAGGAAATTGTGGTGGTTCTCTAATTAAAAGACTGGATGAGATGGGGGATTCAATGAGGAATCTCACAGTTGTTCTAAACCAACTATCAAGGAGTCATGATCAACCACTTAAACCTTGGTGAGTTCTCTAATGCATCATGTACAAGATGGACAACTCGATGTGTAAATTCAGGTAATAATTATTAAGGTAACCATTAGGGTTTATATGATCCTTACTTTTGAGGTAATTATGGGTTATTATATGTTATGACGGAAAATGAAAGGCATGAGATAAACGTGAGGTTAAAATATGTTATGATCATCTTTGAAGATTTTATCCCTTTTTGGGGAATGATTTGAGAAATATATAGTTTTGGGAAAAGGACAACACGTAGACCGTATGACTACCCGTCGCGTCGGAAAAAGCTGCGGGAATCGAACCCACAACCAAAGTGCGACTAGTATTTACCGCCTACCACTTGACTACATGAAGTCCCTGGTTAGTTTGACTGATTCTTTTTAGTTATATGATTTTATGAATTAAGAGTAAGTTGATTTTGGGTTATTTATGAAAATTATTAACCTATCATGGAGGATATGTGATTAGGATAATTACTTTTCAATGCGAGACTTTAGGAGCGATTGATGTTGTTTGGAGATAAGTGTTACGATTTAACTTGGAAGACTATGTGACTAAATCCATAAAACATTTGGGTTTCAATCGTAGATTGGTTTACTTTGAAGAATTTTATGGACAAATAGTTTATCTAATGGTCCTCTTTGAACTTTGGGTTTTGTTGGACAAATTTTGGAGATTAAGCATGGATTTTCTTTTTAATGGGTTATCATTTTCTGGATTATCTGACCTTGTAATAACCTTTTTGGTTTTGATTTTGGTTAAAGCCTAAAGACATGGGATGTATATAGTTCTCTTTTGTGGATTAGGTGATTCTCTAGAAGTTGATTATAATACTCTTAATGCGAACAAGTCTCCCTAAATACTCGTCTTTTGGAAAAAAATATGAGTTTGATTAAGGAATCTAGTAAAAGTTGAAAGTCAACATGATAAGTGATTATGTTTCCTTATGAATAAATTCCTCAATAAAAAGTAACTTAAAACAAAGATGTTGTCTATTAAATTTTCTTACTGGGGAATCGAATACCATTTAACCCATCACAAGTTTGTGATTTTCTTATTGTTAACTTTCTCCTAAACAGGTTTTCTATCACTGTCCATCAGAACATGACCCAATGTTTTCTCCTCTATGTCCATGTTTTCCTACATGGAATCCTAGTATGGGTTAACTCGGGTGACCTCTGTACTTATCTTTCTTTATTTTAAAGTGATTGTTTTACCGACTCTTGTTCTGAAGTGGGACTTTCAAGGATGTTTCCAAGCCCAATTTTAAAAATTGCGAGGACGCAATTCCCAAAAGGGGGGAAGGATGTAACACCCTAGATAAATAAAGAATATTTCATTTTCATATTTATCCATATTTGTTAATAAAGTATTAATATGACTTTAAAGGGGACTCTATGCTCGATGGCGTACCCAACACGCAACAACGAGTTTCTTGGGAATCTTACGTTGCACTCTAATGATAAAATAATATTATTTTAAATGGTAGTTAACATGTAGCCGTTGTAATGGCGGGAATGGATAGAAATAACTAAAATATGATTATATATGTTTTTAAATGTTTTTACATTTATAAAATAAAAGATAAAGGCTTAAAATACGGAAAGAATACAATTTTAGGCGTATATGCCCTAGTTTTCCCAAAAGGTTCACTTATCGCCTTTTAATGGAGAACTATCATTAAATATAGTTTTGATCACTCTTATACATTATTTTGGACCAAATAAAACTCTTATTAGGAATCGGGTTATCAAATTTTACTTTGTGTAATTTTTTGGTATTTTTCCGATAAAGTTCATTTTTTAATGAATAGTGTAAAATGTTGTGTTTTAACTCAAAACCTCTTTTTAATATAATTTATTTATATGATTAGATAATATTTTGAATTGGTTTTAAAGTGAAATTAGAAAATATTTTTACCATTAAATCCAATAGTGGTCGTTGGAATTAATTTCACTTTGAAATCGGACTTAAACTAGTGTCAATCTAGTGATACTTATTGTTTCATAAAAACACGCTATTTGTCATGACAGCAGGAATTAATTATTAAATTAATTAACATGAATTATATGTTTTGAATTTTATAAAACGGACTTCATTTTTGAATTCAGAATATCAAATATAGCTTAGGGTGAAATTTTGGGATTTTTTCTAAAAAACTTCAATTTTTGATGAATAGTGAAACCACTAAGTGGTACTTATAAAAACTGATTTTTCCGTTTAAATGGAATTTTTCCATATTTGTATTTTGAATTTCAAAAATCCGACATACATGGTTGTCATTAAGAAGTAAAATTTGGTTCAATGGGATAAAAATAATTTTTTGGTGAATAGTAACTTATTAAGTTTTTAATCGCGATTAGTGGTAATTAGTGTAGTTTAAGGTAAAAATGATATTATAAGAATGTGAAAACACCATGAAACTTGTCCTACAGCTATTGGGTGAGTCATGACCGACCAAGACAAGCCATGGGCCAACTTGAGGACCCCATGGAGCCACTTTAGTTGGAAAATGACAATAATATATTTTTATTTAAGGTTAAAATTAAAAATGACACAAACATGATATGTTTTACTAAAACAATTTTTAGGTGGGGTTATACAAGTCCTATTTTTGATTATAAATATTCATTGGAAAGATAAAAATCTTTCCTACATCATAGTAATTTTTTTATAATTTTTAGACATTAAATAAATTAAATTATTTATGACATCATAATGATGCAGTGATGACATCATTATTTAACGATTAAAATAAAATGGAAAGATAATGTAAAATTTATGAACTAAACATGTCCAACAATTATTGGATGGGTGGATTTATAACCTTTATAACCTTATACACGAATTATATCAATGTGGGACCTTTTAAAACCGAATCACATTTTCAAATAATGTAATATTTCCTTACTTTCCAAAAGTGCCCCTCCTCTCCTCTTATAAAAGGCCCCCCACCTCTACCTCTTTTCACACACTCCTCAAGCCCTTGGCTCGGCCAACCCCGGCCCATTTACTCTCTAAATATCCCTCTACTCATACTAGAGGATTCACTATGGGCCGAATCCTTTCAAAGTAAGCCTTTAGGCTCAAATCAAAAGGAGTTAAACTTTTAAAGGTAATTTATTCTCTAATGTTCATTTGTTTTATTTTGCTTCTCCAACCCCCTAAACTCTTTTTACTTATTTATTTTTTAACAACAACAGTATATTAAATATCCTAGGATGTTGTTATAAGATTTATTCTAGCTACACTCTCAAACAACTACATCAAATGGTTAAAGAACATATGGTTTCCATGGATAGCGAATTTCTGCCTCCCGGAACGATGATTGTTCAACATTCTCTTAACACCTTCAAAGGTGGACATTAAGATGTCACTATATTCATATATGATATATTATATGTTTATGTTTTACTTATGATTCTGTATTTTTCATTTGTGTCTTACCTTTATGGCTTCCATTATGGGTATACGCGATATCTTCATTTTAGGAAGTGCGGACTACCGCCCCCTCAAAGTGATGTGATTCGTTAATTCCATAAGTGGGATGTATAAAGGATGGATTTATTATTATTATATATGATGTTATACTGGAATTATTATATACCTATATATCATTATTATTTATTTCCATTAAAGTATGAGATAGAAATGAAAGTAGCGTTCATGCATACGTACGGCTTACCGTCTCCATGAACGGTGCATTTCATTTCTTATCCCCAAATGTAATGTACTATTAAAAGTACATGTATATAATTGATATATATAATGAATGATATATCTAAATGATGAATATAATTCTGGAATTAAAATATACATACCTCTCATTTAGTTTTAATTCCATTAATATGACAAAGAAATGAAAGTAGCGTTCATGCGTATATACGGCTTACCGTCTCCATGAACGGTGCATTTCATTTCTTACCTCTAAATGATTATGTAATATTATAAATACATGTATATGCTGGATATATATAATATATATGATATACAAATCAGTAATGTCATTTTGGATATAAATAACCTTTGACCACACGAACAACATGTAATTGTAAGAAGTCCACTTTCGACTTAAGAACCAAATGCCGACAAAATGAACATTATTAACTTAAATGATTACATAATGTTTATAACATGTCAATAATTGATATAAAAGGAATAATGAACTTGAAAAAGGTTCTTAAGGAAGTAGAAATTAACTCAAGTTTATTATTCAGGACGTTAAAGAACGATCGAGTCAAGTCGGACCCGAGGTAAGGGATCCTACACCTCTCTTTCTTTTTAAGTACACTCTTTTATGTCATTCCTTTTAAGCTCATATTTCATATGATTGGGATGTTATTTTATATTAATACTACTTTAATTATTATTTTCATATGATGAGAGACCCTATTTCCTCTCATCAATCCATTTTGGAAGTTTTGAGTGGCGCCGTTAGGCTGCCAAATTTTCGTTAGGGATTTTTCATCTCACTTTTATTCCCGTGAGATTTATGCTACATTTGCCACAAATTCCATTGAGTGGTGTATGTAATATCCATTATTCTACTCTTTGTGTAATATAATTTCGTTTATGAGTATTTACATCAATGATCTATTGTCCTTCTTTCATGGGTTGTATGTTTTGAAAGATACCCAAGTCGGCAAGGGAACCTTTCACCCTCCTATTTTTTTTTTAAAAAGACTTCTTTTGTAGGGTCTTTTAATTCACATATTGTTATGTTGGGATATGTTCTCATATATCCTCTTTGATGTAAATTTTATGTCCATGTGATGAGATACACTTTTTATTTCTTATCAACTCATTTTGATGTGATGCCGTTAGGCTATCAAGGGAACTTTTTAAGCCAATTTCGACTTCTTTGGGTTCAACATGTAGTCATTGAATATGTCATCCATTGAATATGTGTGAATGAACTTTTATTGTTTTACACTTAATATCCACTTATATTGGGTGTATTTATATTTGTCACACATTTTTGAGATTGATTAGTCCTTAATTTAAGGATACCTTCTTTATAAGGGATTTCATCACATTTGACAATTCTATTGAGGGTTCATTGTTGTTATGCACCAATTCACTCTTATATGGTGTATATACTATCCTTTGGAGTACTATGTCATGAATCCATTTATTCTCATGAAATTATAAAGTTCTGACTAAATGTAATTCCTCAATTATTGTATTCAAGTGTCTCTAATATTGGCAAAACCCCTTTAACCAAAATGTCATTTTAAATGTTTTAATTATTTGTTCTTATTAATATCCATGTTTTAAAAATGGTTTTAAGGATTTATTTATATGGATATTAATGGTTTAAAATTTTAAAGCTTCAAGGTGGTATGGGACACTTTGATTCAAAAATCACTTTATTAAATGTTTTAAATGGTTTTGAAAATGGTTTTGATAAAGGATTATATTATGATATATTGTGATCATTCCATTATATTGGTTTTATGTTTTATGATTTTATATTGGTACTTTGACATTTTAACGGGTGGTTACGTTATAAACCATATGACAGGTGGTGCCGTGAATACCAGGACGGGTGGTTACGTTATAACCTCCAATGCATTGGGTATGGAAGTCGGCCGTATGGATATTCCATTAAGTATGTATGGAAATTAGCCGTATGGCTATTCCATTAAGTGATATGTGTGGAAGTCGACTGTATGGTTATTCCACTTAAGTATGTTTATGTCCCAAGTTACCTTTATATATGTTATGTGTTCTTTATATGGGTTTTATGGTAATCCTTTGGTTACAAAAAGGTAAGTAATGATGCTTTTTGTTCAGTGAAGAGTTTTTACTACTTCATAGAAGGTGAAAAGTATTACATTGATAAAGTATTCATGGTTTACTTGTTGTTTTGAAAAACTAACAGTTTTCATTCTTTGTGTATCCCTTACTGAGCTTCTTATGCTCATCCCAAGTTTTTGAAATGTTTTTCATAGGACTTAGCGTGGAATAGGGTCAAGGATGGGACCAAGGGAAAGTCATGCTACCTAAAACATGGAACTATAAATGTTTCTTTTTAAGAGTTTTTATTTTATGGAAATTTAGTAGAAGAGACTACTTTGTAATCTTTTGAGATGTAATAGTTATGTCCTAATTCTCTAAAACTCTAAACCTAAAATGATCCTCAATGTGTAATCTTTTAATAACTCAAGATTAAGTAAGGTTTAAGGCCGGGGCCTTATAGAATATATATTTTAATCATTAAGTACAAAATATATGATCATATTGTACATTCTATAGTGGATAAAATTATTTTCATATGAGTTGTGATATATTGAATTGTTCATATTCTTCATTATCTTCTACAAGAAAAAGTACAACATTATTTCTTATAATTGAATTCATTACTCCCAATGTAAATGAAACTAAAATAATATCCAAATAACAATATTTCATTTTGATATGTGGATATATTTTAATTCTCTTTTACAATAATAAAAATTCCATTTCTCCATATGGAAAATAAAGATTCCCAATAATAAGACTCTATTATACCTATAAAGTGACATTATTAACACTTTAAAAAGATTCATATATTTTTTTCAGAATATCATTACATTAATTAATTTATGTCTAAATTGATTAATTGTGGTATGTCTGAGATTTTGTAGATATTATAATTTCATTTACATTCCTTTTTTAGTTTATGTTTTTCCATCATTTTTTATGATGATTAATTAATATATAAAACAACACATGTACCCATAGATTTGGTTATTTGAGATCTAGTAACTTCCATACTAATTTTTTATCCTTGTTCACCCCTTTATTTCATTTCTTCAACCCCCAAGAATATAAATTTTGCCTTTTTTCCTTGGTTTATCTACTTTTGTTTCAGTATCAATCTTCTTTCTCAGTTAAAAATGTCCATCATTGACATTTCAATAACTAATGATTTTTCCAGGATATGTCAAATATTATCATCACTGATCGTGCCTTATTCATTAATTAATAACATATATTTCAATATTTCCTCATTTTTTAGATGATTATATTTATATTATTATAATATATTTTCTATGAAATCAGAATATACCTTAAGATAATAAACATATCATGAGGATTCCATTAGTAATCCACAAATTTTATTATTCTTTATTTTCAGGTCAAGATCCTTATGAGCCCCTTAAAATTTCTCAATTAAATTAATAAACACTATTTACTTTATCAAATACACATATATCAGATTTTTAATTCTCAATATAAAATATCCTATGGTATTTTTTGTTTTAGAAAAACATAGTTTCAACTTATTAAAAATGATATTACATAGTATATTATTTTTTTCATACCAACACCTTTCAAAGAATCATACTTTAATTTTTTTTCTATATTTAATTTTCTTATAGTAGGGTACAGATTCCTTAATTTCATTGAAATTAAAACTCACCTTAAACACTATAAATTTTTTTTTACACATCCATTAGTGATGTAGTAAATTATTCATACTAAAAACTAGCTTGTAATTAATTCTTACAAATCATATTTTTCTATATTAATCCTCCTTAGAAAGTATTATATTAAATAATCACTAATATCATATTAAATTTTACACATTTTGATTTCATAATTTTATTTATAGTTTGATTCAATATAATTAGATTACTTTTAAAATTAAATTTCAATATTTAGTTGAAACTCGTATTTGAATCGTTCGTAGTGTAGATCATTGATAAATAATTCAAAAATATTTTCTATTTTAAATATTGAAACCATTAGATTGTAATTTTTTTGTAAATATATGTATGATCATCTTCATTGTATATCATTTTTTATTCTCATAGCAATGTATATGAATAGATCATAAAAATTACTAACAATAACAGAGATGCAATCAACTTTTTCATTTAAACACATAATAATAACACTAAATATTCTTTAAATAACATACATGTTTTCTTATTATACATTTTTCAGCATCATAAATATTTAATTTATTTTATGAAATCGAGTTCATTTTTTTGAAAATAATATCATTTATTTAATCCATATTAGATAATATTAAATTAATAAGTCCATTATAATTGCATCCAAATTTAATATTTACATAGTTATTATATCATAAATTGTTTGGTAAAATAAATTAGTTGAATTAACTATACTATAACAAGGTAAACATCATTCCCCTCAGATTATAAATGATATCTTATTATAATATATAATTTCATATAATTTTAGTGATTAAATGTGGTTAATATATTTTTATTCATAAAAATGTTCATTTCGAAATCCTAATTAATTATATTTAATGAGAAATAACACATCCCACTAATACAATATATTTTAACCTAGGTTATCATTATATATCTAATTTGTGTCGGGGGGTGGTGAATTAGAGTCCCACTAATTTTTTATAAATTAAATTTCAAGTGGATATTTCTATATTGGTTTCAAATACATGATTAATCAATCATGATGATAACACACATGTACACAAAAATGTAAAATTATAGTGAAGTAAAAATGCATATATTTTATTTTATTCAGCCATAATGGGTGGTATCCAATGATTAAGTATTAATAATGTGTTAATATACCTAATAAATAATCTACTATTTTTATTACAATATCTAGTTAATGATCTCTAATAATCCATTCTCCCCAAACTCATAATATCATATACTTTTTTATTTCAAATTGGGTTTCCCATATATCGTCATGATTTTTAAATTATATTTTAAAATTTAATATTCATTGACTTTTTTACTTATTTTTCAGGAAATCCAAACATTTGATATTCTTCTTCTGAATATTCACCATAAATGAAATATATCTACTTAATGATTAATATAAAATGACTAAATATTCATAATTAACCTTGTAACCAAAACCATTGGAATCTTATAAATTCTTGAAATATAACATCATCTAAATTTAAAATATATAATAATTAAATATTTCTTTCAAAAATTTTCCTCAAACTACCAGAACATGAAAATAATAAAGGCTTCATTAGTGGAATGATTTTCATTTATATTCTAATGCAGCCCATAGAATACCATTCTAGGAATTAATTCTTTATTTGTTTTTCTAACAACTGATTAATGGTTTCATTATTAATGGAATTACCATTTTACGAGGAAAATACTAAATTAAAAAATTCATTATCTATAATTTTCAAAATGTGAACCATATCAATGAAATGGTTTACCAAAAAAGTAAAAACCATTTAAATTCATGATTTTTTTTCCATGGTGTGACTGCTAAGATTGGGTTTGATCGATATTAAAAAAATTTAAAATGATGAAATGAATTTATTTCATATATTATATCCCAATTTCTCATTCAATTGCTCATGGGTAATATTACTTATAGTGTATTCTAGGTGTGATCAACTTTATCCAAACATAATTGATAAAATGGATCAAAATTTTAAGAATTTTAATTATTAAGTATGTTAACACTTCAATAGTGATGATATACCTATGATTTCCATTAACATTACATATCATCATTTAGTTCAATGATTTGTTTCAATTTACATTTTATCATTCTAATATAGTGTAACTTTTGATCAAAATGTTACATCTTCTTAGAATCCCACCAGAATTATAGACACTTGAACATCACCACTTGAAGACCCCATTATAGAAAATAGCTCAATGAACATGAACTCTTGAATTTTCATTATACATAATCTTGGATGACAATAGATTCACCCATGTCACCATACTAAATTAAACTCATTCATCCATATTTAATCCAACTAAGACTAGAATTATAGTAATGTAATAAAGGAAATAAAATAATGTAAAAGAATATAATAACAGTTTTACGTGGTTCAAATTTTTTTCTTATATACATATAGAGAAATATAAAAAATGAATATATAATAAGTACAATGTTATAACATATTTTCAATAGGAAGTGACATAGATCGCTAACTCATATACAATTGACCCCATGAAAAATTTGTCATGCATAATTTTTTGTACCACTGAGTCTTATGGAAATATCGACTTTATAAAATTTGATTCCATAATTAGTTTAACTATAAAAATTTTTGGCTGCAAGTTAAACGCATCGATCAGAATTCCTAACACCATTAGAGTGATATATTTCCATGATCCTCTTTATTTACTCAATAATTCTCTACCCTGAATTTTTTAAATGTATTCAATTCCATATTACTATAAGTGAAATTCTTAATAATCAACTAATTTACTACTCACTATGGTGAAAGCGGAATTTTTGTTTACGGTTAGGTGGATCTTCTGAGTTTGGTTCTGGATCGCCGACGGTGGTGACGACGGAGGATGTCGAGCTATCCCAAGCATCGATTGATGTAGATGAATATGTTTTTCCCAGTGTACATGATGTCGGCAACAACGACGGATGTTGGTACCGCCGACATCCATCTTTGGATGGTGGCATGTGGTGTTGGTTTTCGGATTGAGGCGCAGGGTGCACAATATGATGGTGGGTGTGTGGCTCAAGGCGCTGTCTCATGATTTCGGTTTTAGGAAATTTGAAATGTGAATTTGAACTGGATGTTTTGAAGTGGTGAATTGGAATGATGAATTCCTATATTGGGTACCGACAACCCTTAAACCGACCATTAGAAAATGAAAAAAAATGATTTGAAGGTAAATCTAATTTACTACCCACCAGATAATACACATTTATAAATTTATCATTTACAAAAAATAAAATTTCAAATCACATGAACATTTTGTTCTTTCGCTAACAAAACTGTTGATTTTTCTAATGATCATTCATCTACTGTACATTCTCATTCACAAGAAGTAAATTTACTAAATAAGAAAATATTTCAATTGAATATAGAATCATGAAATTCTTGAAATAATTCAATATTTTAAAAATCATATCCCTATCTATATGAAACACTTTTCCATACTTTTTTATGTTCCCCCAAGACATACTGACGAATTATGCTCCATGAGACTCTTCTGGATGATAGATTTTGTGAACATATCCCATAAGTTCTACATACATGATATATTATATATCATTATCTCCCCATATTAATTTATCTCCCAAATGTAATATACATTCGGGTCAATTTTATTTTTTCTTCCCATGGAACATAATATTTTTGTCCAATTTAATAAAAATATATCATTAAAAGAATAGAGTTATATTTTCCATTATTATTTGAATATCCTCAATTAGAACCACTATCCAAAAAATATCCAATTATTATTTTATTTATAATTCATATTCCTATTACATTGTGGATGCTTAAATTACTAGTCACAGCCTCAATATCTAGTTCATTATGGTTCCACAAAATGTAAATATATACATGATTGTAATTTTTCATGTTTCTGAGTCTCCCTGAAAGTGTGATTCAATATAACCTATAACTAGATAATGATCAATGATTTAAAGGGTTTTATATTACTTCTCATTAATATATCATTGTATCATGTTCACATATTCAAAGTTCTCTCTCTACATATTATCCCCAAACATGATGATAAATCCAACTATAAAATAAAATAACTAGATAATTTATGACCATGTAAAGAATTAAACATCAATATAACAATGAAAATATAATTATTTACATTTTTAAATATTGTTTATAAATTCATTGCGATGTTTCCATTGAGAATTTAATTTTTTGAAAATATATTTTGAAAATTAATTTCTATATATTTCCAAATTATTATATTGATTTCTAGAAATACCCTCTCTGACAATACCATGATTCCTTTACTAATATTTTATTAAATCATAATTCCCATTATTTTAAATTCATTGAAAATATCATTCAATTAAAATATCAAATAAAATTCTTTCTATGACTCATAATTATGTTGAATTAACAGACCCCCCATATACGACACTATGATATTTAAAAAAATAACATTGTAGTCGATAGCCAATGTGACATGCATGACCACGATTGGATGAAAATATAAGACCCTATTAATTTATGATATAAATTTTTATAAATAAATTAAACTTTTTCATTAAATTTAAATACACATAACATTGAGTTTTTATTGATTTGAACTCTACATCGAGTTTCTTTAATAGCATTCATTACACACAAGATAGAGTTTTACAGAAGAAGAATATACTACTAGCATGTTTATTTAACATATCACATATTATTTAGAATAGAGTTTATAAATAGTAATATCTATCTAATTAAAATATATTCATTACAGACATGTATTAATTATATATTTATTAATATTGACATAATAATCATTTGAAAGAAATTGAAATATCTTATGAAATATTTATTTGTAAAAGACTGCCAAATAACCCTTCCGAAACATAATTTCAAATAAAATTTTTTCTACTAATATATAAATTATTTGATAAACTATAGTTTTTCGATATAATCATGTCAAAATTATCTTTAGTTATCATTTATTTATACGTCTAAAATATTTCATTTTTGATAAATAGTTAAAATACAATATTTTAATGGAAGACTACCTTTTCATTTTAATAAATTAAATTGTAAAATTATATTTTTAATTCATATTAGATTTATTAATTAGTCCATTTTTTTATATATTAATTAAATTTAGTCCATTGGAATCATATTCAAATTAAACATTTATATAGTTTTTTTCCTAAATTTTGAACATTTTCTCTGTAATATCCTCATTCTCTTCGGGGCATGGAGATTAATATCAAATTAAAAAATTTCACTTTTGATAATTTTATTTTTAAAAATTTATTATATATTTTTTATTGGAATAACTTATTATTTATTCTATGTAAACAAAATATTTAACTAAAATTATAATTGAAATCTATAAAAATTAATTATTATTGTTATGGAAAAGATGGATTTATCATGTCGTAGTCTAACCAGATTAGGGTTAAAAATAATCCAAAAGCATGTTTAACACCAACTAGATGGACATATTTATACCCTATCTATTATAGGTTCTATAATGTTTCATTTTTTATTATTTTGGAATGATAGAAAGGTGGTTATGATTGAATCATCTCAAAAGATTACAAGTGTGCCACTCTACTTACTTATAAAAGGCCACCTTATATCCTCTCCTCTTCACACATTCACACACGTTCAGATCATCTATAACATTAAAAATCTATATCAAATAGTCCATACACTAAACCTTGAATCTTTATTTTTTTTAATAATTATATCATATGTAGGTTTTATTTAAGCCTAAGGTGGACACCTAAATTAGAGGTAATGATCATCAATGAGAACATTTATACTATTTATTATTTAACTAAATCAATCATCATTAATTAATGATGATACAATAATTTTTTTATATTAAATATTAATATATTTTCTGTAAAAGTTTCATCCACAAATATCATCTTTATGTCCATAAAATGGATGTTGAAATCATCATTCATGTGTATGGAAGACTACCCTCTTATAAATAAACATCATCTGTTTTTCTATTACATCCTCTCAGAACATGGTATTATGATGGATATAAACAATATTTAATATATTCATAACCTAAATATACCAATTTTTTTTTATCTCAATTATAATTTTTTTGTCTATATAGTATGAGATACGATTACATAGTTTGTTTGTATGGTGAACAATTATCTTGCAACGCAATGACATTTATCCTTCTTTAACACTATAAATCGATGTTGATATGGATAATGTTAATGATTATATGTAATATAAATGATATTATTATTGTATTCATTAAATATTTATAAATTTAAATAATAATAAATCATTTTACCTATTAACTCAATTATTGATGATCACATCATTCTTGTACATGTGGAATACCCCCATTAATATGTGATGTAACTCTATTTTCATCACCACACAACATTTAGTACATATATAATGATATTAAAAAATGTAATATATTTTTTATGATATTATGAACATTTATTAATTTAAGAATTTACATAGATCTATTCAATGATAATCATTTAAAAATGGAATCATTAATAAGACATACTTACCACCTACCATCCATATGATTATATCATAATTCATATTTCACAACCATATATCATGATCTATTTTCATGTGTCATTAATTTAAAACTATTATAAACATGTAATTATTATTATTCTGGATACTGTAGAACTGTATAATAGGATTAAGAAATATATCTCTCAAGATGGAACATGGATGATAAAAAAGAGGCAATTAACACCTAAAATAATGATAATAATGAAATATTGGAAAAACATAGGTAATAATATATAATAAAAGGATCAAAAAAGATATTATAAATATTAATTTCATTTTTCAATATGTTAATAACTTGTTTTATATGAATATAATGGAGGTTAAATAACATTCATGGAAAGGAAGCGTAAGATAATGGATTTTGTCACAATTTCATTTCATTGAAGAATATTTTAATATTATACACAATATTTCATTTATATGTATTATAGAAGGCCCCACCCTTAAACATTACATAATCTTTAGTTATTTCAAGAATACACATCGAGGATCTTTTCAGGTTTAGAGTTTTAGAGAATTAGATCAGAAATCATGCGTTACATTCCACATTTAAACAATGTGGTTACATAAAATATAGTAGTCATTTTTCCCATCAATGGAAATATATTTATAATAAAACATGGATTATTTCTTGACACTTCCTTGACACTATCATCACATCATGTATCTTTCCCTTGACCTGTGAAAAACATTCCAAAAACGTGGGATTAGCATAAAGAGCTCAGTATGGGATATAAAAGTCTGAAATGAAAACATTAGTCCTTGTATGAAACCATACGTTACTCATAAAACATAATAATTTTAACATACCTCATCAAATAATGAATAAATCATAGAAATCATAATACATAATGGTATCTTGAGGCATTAATAACATTCTTATGTATGGAGTAACCCTCATGGTTACGTTTGGAATACCCATCACAGTATATTCCCTAAATCTCTTTGGAGAAACCATAACGTTTAAGCCCTTCACGTTAACCAATGCATTGGAGAGTTATATCAGGCTCACCCGCCCTTAGTTTATCATGGAACCACCTGTCTTCATAAACAATTCCCAAGAACCATAACATAATCATATCACATAAAACATGCATAAAGAAAAAATAACATTTCAATATTTCAATCACAAGGTATCAATAACACATTGATATAATAAAAAAATTATCAAAACCATTTTCGATACCAAAAAAATGGAAAATTAAAAAATAGTATTTTTTTTTATTTTTTTTAAAAAGTTATGGCTTGTAGAGGAAGCCAAAACTCAAATAATGGTCACGGCGGTGGAGAAGTCGTTGCCACCACATACGTACGACAAAAAAAACATTCCCTTTTATCGTTTAGTAAAAGCTTCATATAAAAATGATTCCTTTTGAATAAATGTAATATTCAAAGGGGTTTACACACCGTATAAAAGAAAGTTGTGTATAAAAAAAATATGCCTCAATGAAAGGAGATTGAGACGAAGTACCTTACCTCGTGTCCGACTTGACTTGATCATTCATTAGTCTCCTGAATAATAAACTTGAGTTAATTTATAATTTCTTTATAACCTTTTTAAAGTTCATTATTCCCTTTATATCACTTATTACCATGTCATGAACAATAATTAATTATTTAAGTTAATAACCGTCGTTTTAACGATCATTGGAACTTGAGTAAAAAATAAACTCTTTATAATTAAAATTTGTTCATGTATCCATTATATCCAGAGTTATATTAATGATTTAGATATCATATATATTATATATATCCAGTATATACATGCATTTATAATATTACATAACATTTATAGGTAGGAAATGAAATGCACCGTTCATGGAGACGGTAAACCGTACATACGCATGAACAATACTTTCATTTCTATTTTATATTTTATGGAATGGAATCAAAATTATATAAAGGTATATTATAATTCCAGTATAATATCAGATATAATATCATTAACTCCATACTTTATATGTCCCACATATGGAATTAACGAATCAAATCACTTTGAGGGGGCGGTAGTCCGAACATCCTAAAATGAAGATATCGCGTTTACCCATAATGGAAACCATAAAGGTATGCCAAAAATGAAAAATACATAATCTTAAGGAAACCATAAACATATTATATATCATATATAAATATAGGATCATCTTAATGGAAAACTTTTAAGGTGTTAGAAGAATATTGAACAATCATCGTTTCGTGAGGCAGAAATTCACCATCCACAAAAACAGTATGCTCTTTAACCATTAGATGAAGTTGTGTGTAAGTGTATCTGGAATCCTTCTTATAAAAACATCCTAGTTTATTGAAGATACTGGTTTTGTTACAAAATAAATTAATAATAAGAGTTTAGGGGGTTAGATATGCAAAATAAAACAAAAGAACATTAGAGAAGACTTTACCTTTAAATCGGGTAACTCATCTTGTTTGGAACCAAAATGGTTTCTTGAAGAGATTTCTTCCAAACGTAAGGCTTATAGGATGAAAAGAGGGATTTTTAGAGATAAAATGAGCAGGGATTGTCTGAGCCAACGACTTTATAAGTGTGAGTAAGAAGGTAGAGGTGGGGGCCTTCTATAATAGGAGAGGAGGGGCACTCTTGGAAAGTTATGAAATGTTACATTATTTTAAAAAGGGTTTAAGATTTAAAAGGTCCCACATTGATATATTTCTTAGATAAGGTGATAAGGGTTCTAAATATAGATATCCAATAGTTATTTGACACGTTTAAGTCTTAGATTTTACATTACCTTAGCATTTTATTTAAATCGTTAATTAACGAGGTAATCACTACATCATCAAGATGTCAAATATAATGTAATTTATTTAATGTATAAAAATTATAAAAAAATACTATGAGGTAGGAAATATTTATAGATTTCCAATGACTATTTATAGTTCAATATACCATTTATTTAGACAAAATTAAAAATGTTTTACTCAGGTGATACATTCTTTAGTGATATTCTCCTTTCTTTAAAAATAAAATGATAAAGTGTCACATTCACCAAAGAGTAATTACATGGGGTCCCTAAGTTTGTCATAAGGAATCCCATGGTCTTCAATGACACAACCATTAGAATTAGGACACATTTTGGGTCATTTTTTATTTTTATGATATTATTTAATTATCCTTAACTACCCGATTACTAATTAATCATGATAATTAAAGATAATTACCATCGTCGCTATTCATAATGTCCAAAAACAAAAGTGTCTTAATTAAATAATTTGGAACTTATTATTAAAAATATGGAATCCATTTTACCAAATTCTGAACATAGAAATTGCAATAATTAATTTAAAAATAATTCCGGTTGTCAAAACAAATAGCGGTGTTTTTTAAACAATATCTATGAAAAGTTTGGCACTTGTTTATGCCCAATTCCAAAGTGAAATTAATTATAATGACCACCATTGGATTAGATGGTAAAAATTTATTCTAATTACACTTTTATACCAATTAAAAAGATAATATAACCATATAATTAAATTATATGAAAAAGTATTTTTGATGTAAAATGCAGTAATTTTCACATTTCATTTAAAAATGAACATGGTCAGAAAAATAAACAAAATTTACCCCAGGTAAATTTAAATATCGAAATCATAATGAATAATTTTATTTTGACAAATATAGCATATTAAATTTTCAAAAAATATATCTCAAAATGGTTCACCATAAAAAGGCGGTAATACAATCTTTTAAAAATATTACTGTATTCCTTGCTTAAGATTGGATTTATTATCATTTTTGGCCTCGAAAACACTATATAATTCATAAATAGACATAGATAAGAATTTCTTATTATTCATTACTTACGTGTGATGTTACATCCTTCCCCCATTTAGAAAACTATGTCCCTACAATTTATTTACTTATTTAATAAGTGGGGGTATTTATCTCTCATTGCATTTTCAGATTCCTATGTTGCCTCCTCCATCATGTGGGTTTTCCACAAAACCATTACATGATGAATCACCTTATTCCGTAGCACCTACTCCCTGTGGTCAAGAATATGGATATGTTGTTCCTCATAAGTTAGTTTCTCTTCCAACTGAACTACCTCTCGACTCAAAACATGAGACGGATCTGGCATGTACTTCCTTAACATTGAAACATGAAAAACATTGTGTACCTGAGATAAACTCGGAGGTAAATCCACTCAGTATGCAACTGATCCAACTCTCTACAAAATTTCATATGGTCTAATTAACGTTGGACTCAACTTTCTTTCTTACCAAATCACATCACACTTTTCCATGGTGATACTTTGAGGAAGACATGATCACCTACCTCAAAAGAGAGATCCTTCCTCCTGTTGTCTGCATAACTCTTCCGCCTACTCTGAGCTGTTCTCATGTTTCTATGTATCAGCTGAACTTTTTTTTCCAACTCTTCTACCAATTCTGGTCCCATCAACATCCTTTCACCCACTTCATCCCAGAAAGCTGGAGTTCGACACCTCTTCCCATATAATTCCTCAAATGGTGCCATCTGTATACTGGAATGAAAACTTTTTTTATAAGAAAACTCAACCAAAGAAATATGTTGGTCCCAACATCCCAGATAATCCGTCGAACAAGCACGTAGCATATCCTCAAAAGTCTAAATCATTATTTCTGACTACCCATCTAATTGAGGATGAAAAGCATTACTAAAATTTAATTCCATACCCAACCACTTTTGAAGGCCTTTCCAAATGTTTGAAGTGAACCTGGGATCATAGTCAGATACAATGGAGAGAGGAACACCATGTAACCTAACTATCTCTTTAAGATACAAATGGGAAAGTTGATCTTGTGAAAAAGTATCTCATATAGAAGGTAAATGAGCATATTTATTCAATAGATCAACAATAACCCAAATTGGATTATTACCTCGTGGTGTCTTTGGGAATCCCACAACGAAGTCCATGCATAAATTCTCTCATTTCCACTCTGGTACTGGTAAAGGGTGAAGCATCTCATTCGGTAACTACTGCTCTTCTTTAACCTGTAGACAAGTCAAACACTTCATAGTAAAATCATCAATAAATCTTTTCATTCCATCCCACCAGTAGTACTCTCGAAGATCTCTATAATCTTAGTTTTTCCTGGATGAATTGAAAGCGGAGAACTATGAGCTTCACATAAAAACTCTCTCTTCAACTGTGAATCACATGGAACACACAATCTCCTCCCAAATCTCAAATCAAAAACATTATCAATGTTTAATTTAGGCAACTTATCCTTCTGAACCAGCTCTACCTTTTTCTGCAAATCACAGTCTTGCTTCTGTACTTTCTTAATTCTGTCTGATAGAGAAGATTTCACTGATACTTGAAACAAAACATAAGGACATCCTACACAAACAACTTCTATGCCAATGTTCATAAAATCCTTAACCAAAGGATCACGTTCCAAACACAACATTGTTAATGAAGCATTACTTTTTTGACACAAAGCATCATACACGTTATTTTCTTTTTCCGGATGGTAATGAATTGTACAATCACAATCCTTGATTAATTCTATGCACATCCTCTATCTCAGGTTCAGTTCTTTCTGAGTGAATATATACTTTCAACTTTTTTGATCGGTATATATTTCACACTTTACTCTATACAAATGATGTCTCCAAATTTTTTAAGTGAAAACAATAGCATCTAATTCCAAATCATGTGTAGGGTAATTTACCTATAGTGTTTTCAACTATCATAAAGCATAAGAAATTGCCTTGTCATTCTGCATTAGGATGCAACCAAGTCCTTTCAATGAAGCATCACTGTAGATAAAAAACTCCCCATTCCTGGAAGGTAGTGCCAAAACTAGAGCATTCACCAATCTTCTTTTCAGTTCCTGAAAAAAATCATCACATTCTTTTGTCCAGATAAACCTAACACCCTTCCATGTTATCTTAGTCATTGGACTAGATAACCGTGAACAATTTCTAACAATACTTTGGTTGTATCCTTCCAAACCAAGGAATCTATTAATCTCATTTACATTTCTGGGTCTTGGCTATTCTTTAACAACCTTTGTTTTTGCAGGATCAATAGTTATCCCATCTTTAGAAACAATATGACCAAGGATAGAAATTTGTTGCAACCAAAAATCACACTTGCTGAATTTTCCATTCAGTTTCCTTTCTTTTAAGGTTTGCAAAATAACCCTTAAATGAAATTCATTCTCCTCTTTACTTTAATAAAACACCAAAATATCATCAATGAAAACTACCAGAAACATATCCAAGAACTCATGGAAAATTCTATTCATAAGGTCTGTGAATACAGCAGGTGCATTGGATAACCCAAAAGGCATAAAAAAATTCATAATGGCCAAATCTTGTACGAAACGCGGTCTTCGGAATATCTTCTTCCTTTACCTTCAACTGATGGTACCCCAATCTCGGGTCAATCGTTGAAAAATACTGAGCCCCCTAGAGCCGATCAAACAAATCATCGATATAAGGCAAAGGATATTTGTTCTTAACAGTGATGTTATTCAAGGCTCTATAATCAATGCAATGTCTCATTGAACCATATTTCTTTTTAACAAATAAAACATGAGCACCCCATGGTGATTTTCTAGGTTGAATGAAACCTTTATTTAATAAATATTTCAATTGATCCTTCAACTCTAATAGTTCATATTGAGCCATTAGGTATGGGGGTTTTGAAATTGGATTAGCATCGGGAACTAAGTCAACATTAAATTCTACAACCCAGTCTGGTATTATTCTAGGCATCTCATCAGGAAAAACATCAGGATACTCATTTACCACTGGCACATCATTAATCTGAATAGTTCCCTTGTTTTCAACAATATGTGAAAGGTAACATTCATTCCCATCTTTTACATGTTTCACAGACTCTTGATATGTTATCAACAGTAAGGGTTCATTATTGAACACAAACTAAAAGCCTTTCAGAAAAAAACTTATTTATCTCTACATTCAATCATTGAATGGTAAATAGAGAGCCAATACATACCCATGATAACATCAAACTCTAATAGAGGTAAAAAAATATGGTTTCATTGTAGGTTCTTTCCACATATAAGGATATGAATATTCTTAGAAATTCTTTTTGCCTCAAAATTTCCCCCAGGTGTTTTTACCATAAGATTAGGAGTCATTTCTTGAAATGGTATTCCCATATTACTAGAAATGTTTTCAGAGATGAAAGAATGTGTAGACCCCGAATCAAACAACACACTGACATAATCTAAAAAAACAAAAAAAAGTACCTGATACCACTTCATTTTATGGCCCAACATCTGCTGAAGTAGTTGCAAAGGATTTCACCACCCCTTTCTGCTTGTAGTCTAACTGCTTCCTATCACTCGAGCTCTTTGTCGGACACTCGTTTGCATAGTGACCCATCACATTGCACTTGAAACATTTCACTAACTATAAATAAAATTTGGTCTTACCATCACCCAGATCATTTTCAGTGCAATCACGATCTTATATCCCATCTTACCACATCGATAGCACATTCCATAATTCTGAATACATTCCCCAGCATGCCTTTTACCACATTTATCCCAAACTGGAAACTTATTTTTCTTACCATCATACCTTTTTGAAGAATTCTTCTATTTCTCCTACCACCTCGGTCTCTTCTTCTGTTGGTTGTTATAGAAAACTTGATCATCGACAAACTCTATTTCCATCTTCACAGCATATAGAACAAGCTTTTCATAACTTTTGAACTCACGAGAAGCCAATTCCCTTCGATATTTTGGGTCTGATCCTGAGTAAAAATGATTTATTTTACTATCACGGTCTCAGATAAAATTTTGAGCATACCATGACAATAGAGTGAACCTCTCTTCATAATCAGCCATTGAGTTGTCCTTTTTCCTAAATTCCAAGAATTTTTTTTCCATCCAACGTCGAACAACCTTAGGAAAATACTTCTCAAGAAACATACCTTTGAATTAATCCCAGTCGAGAGAATCAATCTCATCAGCATCCCTGATATTTTTAACCATCGACCACCACTGAGCTACTTCACCCTCCATATGGTATATAGAAAGACTAACCTTTTGATTGTCTGAACACCCCATGACATCGAAAATCTTCTCCAATGATTTAATCCAACATTCAGCTAGCACATGGTCAGATGATACTCTGAATGATGGGGGATGTTGCCTCGTGAAATGTTCCACCACTGACATGTTCCTCTGTGGTTGATATGGCTGATCTCGTGCATGGATACCACCACCATTTATCGCTTGAGTCAACTGCGTCATTACTGCAACAAACTGTTCAGTTCCACTTCCGACCATCTCAGGATGCTGATTCAGAAGTTCATTTCATTCTGTATTCCTTCCTAGCACTGCATCCATGTTTCCTCTGCGGAAAACCATTTTGAACAAACATGTCTTAGATGAAGCAACATGGTAATCTTAAAATGATATATCATTCCAATTTGACCATAAATAAATATTTTTGGATAATAATTTAATATAATTTTGACTCTTAAAGTTATCTAAACCTTCCTCTGATACCAACTATAAGGCCCCAGACTTAATCATTACATAATTTTGAGTTATTTCAAGAATACGCATTGAAGAACTTTTTAGGATTAGAATTTTAGAGAATTAGATCATAAATCATGCATTACATTCTACATTTAAACAAAGTGGTTACATATAAAATAGTACTCATTTTTTCCATCAACGAAACTAGATTTAAAATAAAACATGGATTCTTTCTTGACACTTCCTTGATACTATCATCACAACATGAATCTTTCCCTTGACCTGTGAAAAACATTTCCAAAACGTGGGATGAGAATAAAGAGCTCACTAAGAGATATAAAAGTACAAAATGAAAACATTTGTCCATGTATGAAATCATAAATTACTCATAAAACACAAGCATTTTAATATACCTCAGAAAATCATGAATAAATCAAAGAAATCATAATACATAAAGCTAACTTGAGGCATTCATAACATTTTTATGTAGGGAGTAACCCTCATGGTTACATTTCGAATACCCATCACAGTATATTCCCTAAATCTCTTCAGAGAAACCTTAACGTTTAACCCCGTTGTGTTACCCAATGCATTAGTGAGATATATTAGGCTCACCCGACCTTAGTTTATCACGGAACCACCCGTCATCATAAACAATGCCCAAGAACTATAACATAATCACATCACATAAAACATGCATAATGGAAACATAAAATTCCACATTTTAATCACAAGGTATCAATAACACATTGATATAATAAAAACATTATCAAAACCATTTTCAATACCAAAATAATGGAACAGTAATATTTTTTATTTTTTTTTCATTTAAAAAAACGTTATGGCTTTTAGAGGAATCCAAAACTCAAATAATGGTCACGGCGGCGAAGAAGTCATTGTCGCCACATACGTACGACAAAAAAACATTCCCTTTTGTTGTTTAGTAAAAGCTTCATATAAAAAATATTCCTTTTTAATAAATGTAAAATTCAAAGGGGTTTATACACCGTATAAATAAAAGTTGTGTATAAAACAAAATATGCCTCAATGAACGAAGATTGAGACGAAGTCCCTTACCACGTATCTGAATTGACTCGATCGTTCTTTAATCTCTTGAATAATAAACTTGAGTTAATATTTACTTGCTTAAGAACCTTTTTCTAGTTCATTATTCCTTTTATATCACTTATTACCATGTCATGAACACTATGTAATTATTTAAGTTAATAACGGTCGTTTTAACAATCATTGGTACATGAGTAAAAAATAAACTCTTTATAATTACAATTTTTTCATGTATCCATTATATACAAAGTTATATTAATGATGTAGATATCATATATATCATATATATCCAGTATATACATTAATTTATAATATTTCATAACATTTAGAGGTAAGAAGTGAAATGCACCATTCATGGAGACGGTAAGCCGTACGTACGCATGAACGCTACTTTCATTTCTATTTAATATTTTATGGAATGGAATAATAATTATATTATGGTATATTATAATTCCAATATAATATCATTTATAATATCATTAAATCCATCCTTTATACGTCCCATATATGGCATTAATGAATCAAATCATTTTGAGGGGTCGGTACTTCGCGCTTCCTAAAATGAAGATATCATGTTTACCCATAATGGAAACCATAATGGTATGTCAAAAATGAAAAATACAGAAGACTAAGGAAAAAATAAACATATAATATATCACATATAAATATAGTGTCATTTAAACGGCCACTATTTAATGTGTTATAAGAATATTGAACAATCATCGTTTCGTGAGGCAGAAATTCACCATCCACGGAAACAGTATGCTCTTTAACCATTAAATGAAGGTGCGTATAATTTTTTCTCGAATCCTTCTTATAAAAACATCCTAAAATATTTAATATACTGTTTGTTTACAAAAGAAATGAATAAAAAGTGTTTAGCGGGTTGGAGAAGAAAAATAAAACAAAAGAACATTATAGAAGACTTTACCTTTAAATCGGGTAACTCTTCCTAGTTGGAACCAAAAAGGTTTCTTGAAGAGATTTCTGCCCAAGGTATGGCTTCTAAGATGAAGATAGGGATGTGGAGAGACAAAATTATCAAGGCTTATCCGAACCAAAGGCTTGAGAAATGTGGGTATGGAGGTAGAGGTGGAGGCCTTTTATAAGAGGAGAGGAGGGGAACTCTTGGAAAGTTAAGAAATGATACATTATTTTAAAAAGATTATAAGATTTAAAAGGTCCTATATTGATATATATCTAGTCTAAGGTGATAAAGGATAGAAATATACTCATCCAATAGGTCCTTGAAAAGTGTATGTCTTAGATTATACATTATCTTTTCATTTTATTTGAATCGTTAATTAATGAGGTAATCGCTGCATCATCATGATGTCATAAATAATTTAATTAATATAATGTCTAAAAATTATAAAAAAATACTATGATGTAGGAAATAATTTTATATTTCCAATGAATATTTATCGTCCAAGATATAATTTATGTAGACAAAATTAAAAGTGTTTTACTCAGGTGATACATTCTTTAGTGATATTCTCCATTCTTTAAAAATAAAAAGATTGTGTCACATTCACCCAAAAGTGATTACATGGGGTCCCTATGTTTGGAAAAAGGCATCCCATGGTCGTCCATGACACATAAAGTATCATTAAAACACATTTTGGGGTCATTTTTTATTATTATGATATTATTTTATTATCCTTAACTACCCGATTACTAATTAATCAAGATAATTAAAGATAATTACTGTCAATACTATTCATAATGTCCAAAAATAAAAGAGTCTTAATTAGATAATTTTCACCTTCTGATTCCAAATATGTAATAAATTTTACCAAATTAAAAACATAGAAATTGCAATAATTAATTTAAAAATAATTCCCATTGTCAAAACAAATAGCGGGTTTTTTGAAACAATATCTATTAAAAGTTTGGCACTTGTTTATGCCCAATTCCAAAGTGAAATTAATTATATTGACCACCATTGGATTAGATGGAAAACTTATATTCTAATTATAATTTAATACCAATTAAAAATATAATCTATCCATATTATTAAAATAGATGAAATAGAAGTTTTAATGTAAAATGCAGTATTTTCACTACTCATAAAAAATGAACATGGTCAGAAAAATACAAAAATTTACCCAAGATAAATTTCAATGTCCCAATAATAAATAATAAGTTCAATTTTACAAATAGATCTTATAAAATTTTCAAATGATATATCTAAAAATGGTTCACCATCAAAAGGCAGTAAAACAATGTTTTAAAAATATTACTGTATTCCATGCTTAAGATTGGATTTATTCTCATTTCAAGCCTCTAAAACACTATCTAATTCATAAATAGACAGAGATAAGAATTTCTTATTATTAATTACTTATTTGGGATGTTACATATTATATACTAAAATGTTGATGTTAAATAATATGAAACATTAATAATTTATGGTATTTGATTTTTTAATTTGATTTAATTCATATAATTATATTTCAATTGAAAATTACCAAGTGGTAAAAAATTTCATAAATCAATTTCTTTTTATTGGGTTATATTTATTATTCTTAATAATTAAAATTCTATGATTATGTTTATAATGATATTTTATTTTATATCATTGTATTTACACCTGTTTCATTTTGATTTATAGTTGATACATATAATATATTCAATGATTAATTCTCACATAAGTGTTATGGTCATTATAAGGGTTAGTTTTACAATGTCATTCTATGTGATATAGGTTACATTTGAATATTATTTAATGTTAGTAATATTATTATTATCTAACAACCCCTTTTTATTTTTGTCTCCTCTTGTTATTTTTGATATTTACAACTAATCTTACAATTTTTTTCAATAGTTGTTATTTTAAACTGTGGATGAACATTATTAAAGGAAATTAAAATTTATTTATATATTTCTCTGATACTAATAAATAATAAATAACCATTTAAAATAAAATTTCTTAATTTTTTAACCATTTAGTAATGATTTATGAAATAATTCTTCACCTATTTTTCCATTTTATAAAATTTTTTAAATGAAATCATGTTATCATTTTTCAAACAAAGGACTATTCTAACCATTTAATATTAAAAAATGAAAGTTATTTTTATATTATATGTCATTTATAGAATTACCCACTAACATAAGCATCGTACCATTAAAACATTTACAAAATGTTAAACCGATTATTTTTAAAGATAATTTTTCTTACTATATTTCAAATTAATTGTTTTTAAATTTAATTTTATAGAAAAAGTATTTCCAAATGTTTTCTATTAAAAAAAATTATAGATTGAATTTGATATTTTTTTCAAGTGTTTTTTTGGGAATTTATATTTTCCCACAAAAACCCAATTATTATACAAATACTCCACTAGGGATTTGTTGTATTGATATCATCTTTATATTCCACCGGAATGGTTTAAGATTGTTTTGATTAGTGATTATATAAAAATTAAATTACTTGATTCATTTCTTTGTCAATAACATTTATATGAAATTTTTACAATACTATGAACATTTTAATATAAATATCCCCAAAATATAAATATTATTTACTAGGTATATATATATTTTTATCCCTTATGTCATTTATAAATAATTTGTTCTACATTGAATGTAATTTTATTATATGAAGAAATATTGATAAATATATATTATTTAATCAATAAATATATTTTATGAAAAATAATATTCTTTATGCAATAAATATAATTTTCAATATATAAAAAATAATTTTGAAATGAAATTAATTAGTGGGTACCAATTAATAGTATTCCCCAGATGAATCATTAGTCTTGTGAGTTGAATTAATAAGCTATCCTGAAATTATTTGGCCAAACCAGTAGAGTTTGTACCCATTATTTTTAATCTATATTGTGAATTGTCTTCAAGGTAAACATATCATTTTCCTAAGTCATCACGTTCATTATTTATGAATTTAATTAATTTAGAATTAATTATTTTAATCCATGAAATTTGGGTGATGATACTATTTCTATAAAGTATAGGCCAGTGGGGAAACCTCAATGAGGAGGGTTATAATGGGCCAAATGATTGATTATTTGGGTTAATTTCATGCAAAATAATTACATCGGGTTACCATTTTCATTTTAAATGGAAACTCCCCTTGGTTTCCTCTCCATAACATTGTACATACCAACATTCTAGAGGTAGTTTTCTAATTGGGTATTTAGAACCAACCACTCTTAAAGACTAACATTGGTTAATAGGATGGGAGGTCGGGCTCATTCCACACATTTGATGGGAATTGTTTCCAACTATAGGACAATATTAATGATTTATGAGATGTTTTTTAATCTCTTCATAATCCTACTACATGACTAGTTTTCATTAAAAAATGATTAATGGTTAATTCCCTTTATATAAATAATAATAGGACTCTAATTGATGAAAATAGGAATGCGGTCTCATTAGTGAATCCAACTATATTTATCTATGGTTATTCATTATTTTTTATGTAATGGATATCTTATTATATAATGAAGCCATATAATTAGGTAAATTAGAATTTTCTACAATGTAGGGAGGAAATTAATATTCCGAGGGGAGGATATATCAATTTAGTGGTATCCAAAATCTCCTTGATATTTTAGGAATAAAAAATTACATAGTTCATTAAACCTATGAATTTTAATGACTTGCGGAGATGAAATATGTTTGATAATTTAGGCACCAATTCATTTTAATCAATTCACTAGGAGACATTGTATGTATCCTATTTATGTCAGGAATTATGGTTATCATATTTCCATGACGCACTCATGACTGGCCCCACGATATATTTCCTTATGTATAGGTGTGTTTATATAATTCTAGTTATCAAGGATTACATAATAGGATTTACTTTTTAAATAGAGATTCATCATTCTAATGTCATTTTAATTATGGAATTATATGCCCATTTGAGCTACCCACGATGTGAGAAATAAGTTAAAATAAGTGATTAGTGTTATTGCATATGTATTCTGGGGATTTTGTGATTGGACTACCCTAGAAATGTTTAATAATGAGCTCATGTCTCGAAGTGGCATCATACGTATCCTGATTATGGAATGAATTAGAGTCATTGTATTATAGTTTATTTCTTATTCCTATGATGGTATAGATAGAGTGAACATCTCATGGGCATGATTTGGCCCCGATGGTAGAAATATTGGAGACACGAGAATAATATTTAATTGGAATTTTATTTCTGTTTGGGATCATTCAACAAGATGGAGTCCAATGTATCCTATTTATAGTAGTAATTATATTCCTCACATGTCAATTTATATAGGGACCAATCATCATTATGTCATCCTATGTATCCTTGTTATGGTATGAATCAAATTTATTGTAGTTCATTGATTGGGGCTTACAAACTATTGTTTCCCTTATATGCAGGGAATATTATATTATCCCACTGGTTGGGGATTACAAAATGATGTTTCAATTGTATAGAGGTCATATCATATTACTCTAGTGGTTGGGGCTTATACAAAGACATTTCATATATATATAGGGCATATCATATTATGAATATTGCGTGGGCTTACACAATAACATTTCCCTTATCTGACTGGAATATCATATCATTCCTCATGTAGGGTATGACACCCCGATGTTTCCCTTATATGAATAGAATATCATATTATACCTATAGGTAAGCAAATCACATAGATGTATTCCTTATGATCATGGATTATAATCTGAGGATGAACATGGTTTTCAAGTCCATAGATTCCTTATTGACCTGTCCTTTTTTCCTTCATTACACGTGTCGATTGTCCACTAATAAATTCATGGTGTTTTGCCAAACATTTCGATGGATTTAGTCTTGGAATTTTAGGATAAAATGGTATGATTCAATTCACTATTCCATTGGATTTTTCACGATATGGATGGAATATTTAAGGGTTTTCCGATGATCAATGTCGCCTCATCCCTTGGAAAATCGAAGACAGTGGCGGTTGACCCAAGATTCAATTACATGATAATAACTAGATTGTATATAAGGGTTCTGCATAATACATATTCCATGATTATGTTCTATTGTAAGAGAAGGCTGAAACACTTGGAGGGTGTCCAGAGAGTCATTGTGACATGTATCACAGTGTGTCACATGTTCTGGATGATATATCTAGATGGAATCGCGATAACAAAATAGAATTAAAAGGGTGTAATGAGTGTAAATGAACATGATTTTGAGCATCCACGAGACTTGACAAACATGATTGGGTTCTATTATTTGGGACTGGAAAAATTTATGAAGGACATATCAATGTTTTATTGTAGATCCCATATGGATTCTCCATACTAAAGTGGCTTAACCAGTGTTTCTCATGTGGATTTATTTTAAATGTTTTGTGGACTTCAGAAGGTCCAAATAATATTCCAAAGATACATTTCATGATCTTACTGACATACCTTGGGGTTTTCATGTGTCTTTGGAGGTTCACATGACACACCTAGGGGATGAGTGCATATGTTATTCACTCAATTATTACCATTTATTAGACCTTTTTCTCTCATTTTATTTGTGAATCAGTTTTTTTTTCACTTATTAATAATTTCTATTACATCTCATGTGATCTATAACTTATCTAGGTTGCTTTTTTCATGTCCTGAAGAAGTCCTTCACATGATTTATCAGTGATCACGTGAAGTGCTTACACTTGCTTAATGGTTTTTGTGGTTGTTACATAGTAATTACCTTATAGGAAGATCTTCTAGTATTGAGATCATACACCGTAAGAAATCGTCACTGACTCTGGAATGAGGTTCTAGGATTTTATTTTAACTCAATGATTATTGGTAATTTTTTCATGATGGGGTGGGTGTTTATCGGTCTTACAACAAATTTGTTTTTCCACTTTTTGTGGTCTTTATTGTTCGAATCTAAGAAGGAGCTAGAAGATGGATTCAAGATCATGAATCTTCATGAGAATATTCAAAGGATTTATCTTTGGTAATTTCCTGATTTTCAGTGATATATACTTCCTCTCATCAATGTCTCTATTATAAGATTATTTTCAACTAATGAGTTCTATTTGAATCTTTTCTGTTTGATGAAAGTCATTTATATTAGAATATTTACATTTCCAAGTTCTTTTTCATGATCATGAATATTATTTAATAGAATTTATGTGATAGTATGTGACAAGTCAGCGGCCTTCACAAGACCTAACATGCATTACAAGGTATCTTTTCATAATAGGATGTTGATGTACTCGACACGCTATAAGGGTTTTATGACCACGACATACAACCACCTAAATTTTTTTCCTTCGTTTTATTTTACAAAGTTCAAGAGTTATGAGAGATTTCCTGAGTAAAATCAAAGAAAAATAAAATACCTTTGGTTGATGGGTCACATGAAAAATAAAGGCCTTGTGGGGATGTGTGAAAATTTCATGAAAAAAATACATCCATTTTTTCATAGGATTTTGGAGAGGTAGTGCATGTTTTCCAAGACATGCATAATTCTCTTCATGTGATGATAATGACATGCTAATAGGCTTTTCTTAGGTGAGGTAGGATTGTCATCCAAGTCTCACGATGTCTTGTGGATCACTAAGGGTGGGTCACATATCATTTATGACTGTGAGTAGCTCATGCCTCTCCCTTTTATTTCCATTATTTTAATGTTACAAAGCCTAATTGGTCTCATGAGTTTTATTGAATGTTTTTGCGGGATCACATTAACCCTATCAGTATTCCATCACATGAGTTTTATGACCACAAGAGGCCTCCAAGTATTGGTGATTTTACGAATATTTATAATGTATTTTTAGAAAGTTTGTAAGTCTCTTGATAGTTGAACAACTATGTTGCCTGGGGGTGTTTATTCAGTTGCCTCCATTTGACAACTAGTTGAATTGGGAACCTTCACAAGAGAAGGAGTACATTGTTGAAGGGAATTAGAGGGACCTTCTATTGGTTATTTTGCATGCATGGTTTCTTTTCATGACCCCATTATAGTTACATTATTTGGATTTTATTGGAGGATCGTTTCATTCACAATTCTCATCCATATATATACTCCTTATCATTTTAGGGGAAATTAATAGCCATATATTAGTTATTTCATCTTTTATTGATTATTTTCTTCTCATTTGTATAGATTAAACAAATTTAACAAACTTATAAATGATATTTGTTGGGAATGAGCTTGTTTATGAGGAATATAAATTACCACTGAAGTCATTGGCATTTTCACAAATAGATGTCTAGGGTGACACTTGGTTTGTCGAGTGTCTCATGGTATTCCATGGGATAACCTATTAATATTGTTTTGGAGATCCATTCAATTCATGGACTACTCATTCCTCCATAGATCACTCACTATATATATGTCATTTACATTCATCGCAAGATCATTATGGAAGACCTGATCATGAGACCCTGTTGAATGTAGTGTTTTCAAGATGATCATTTTGTAAGACCGTTTTTATAGGATCCTTCTTGAACCTACTATGACCTAAATTTTGGTAATTTTTTAACATTGGTTTTGAGGATTTTATTTTTATAAGGGTTTTGTGGGGTCATATTTAATGATCATATTACTGATTTAATATCACATGAATCTTGTGAACATGTTCAGGTCATGTGATTATGAGTCCTATCAGGGGTCATAATATTAGATGATGTGTTGTGGTTGTATATGACCCACTAGTTCTTCTAGTTTAAGGTGATTGTCTAAAATTTTAGGGGATTAATGAATGACATTATTTATTATTTGGAAGTGCATTAGTCTATTATTTTATTATATATTTATTTTATAATATTTTACATTGTCTATATGAAATAAGACACATAACTTATGTTAATAAATATTTCAGCTCAGTCTAAAGTCCCTTGTCTACAACCAGTCAAAAGACTATCAATTTTATAAATCACAAAACTGACCCTCTATATCATGTGTATTATTAGAAGGAGATTCAATATATGTTCTCTCATCTATGATTTCAGACTATCTTCAATCTCACCAACTACCTTTATATGGGTTTTGTTGGTTTGATAATGTATTTATCCACCTTCTAATATCAATCTACCATATTGGTTGGTGTCATTTTATAACGATTGTGTTCATACAACTATGTTTATCGATGAGATACTTGTTCTAGCTAGATCCCGTGGTTTTTCATACACTTTGTAAAACTCTCCATTGGATATAGATGGATGTGACTTCACTCATCACCCTATTTCTTACAGCTACTCAAGTATAATCAACAAAAATCTAAAAACAAAGTGACAGTATAGATCTCGAAATTGGATTTCCTTCTAGATGGTAATATTTTTGTAATAATGGTCATGCCCATTATGGGTTAGGAAATGTATCAAAAAATTTGATGATGATTTATATAGGGAACATATTTTTTGGTAGTGTGGATCTCTTAATTTTTCTTCTATGGCCATATGGATCTACTATATAAAATGATTAATCATTGGTTCACTAACACTAAATCATTTTATTTGTTCCATGATGAAGTGGGAATAATCCTATGTGATTTCTACCAATTGGTTGGAATCCCTCAACAAGAAAAAATGTATAATAACTTCCTCTTGAACAAATATTTCTAGGATGATCCCATGAAAAATCAATTTTTAGAGAGAGATATCATCATAATTATGAATGAGATACAACTAATGGAGATGAATATACATTCACTTATCTTTTTTATGGTTTGGAACACAATTTTTCTTTTTTGGATAAGGGAGATGAAAAATTCCAAAGAACCTCATTGATTCCCTTCATGGAAAGTCACGAGTTTTATAGACCCTATTTGGACATTATGTAAGATGACAATCATGCCTCTTGGGGATATGAACTTAATATTGTCGTCTCTATAGACCATATGATATTATTTTTTAAGCCATGTTTTGAATTGGATAGTTTTCCACATTTGGTGAAGAATATTCAGGTATTTTTTTCTTCACATTAGTGATGCCGGAATACTTGTGGATGGATAACATCTCCACATGGTAGTTTTGTTCATTATATGAATTTATCATCTCTTAATATTTATTCCACAAGGATGTATCCCCTATAGGATCAGTGGACCATTAAAATTTCTATTAGGATGGATAGGGGAGAATTTATATAGTTATGAATATTATAATGAAACTAGAATTAATAAATTATTATCTAATCCTATATTAATCAACATATTATGGGTTGGATTTATGTCCATAATCTTTGAAGTGGTTGTAGATGTACTACAATGATTTTATATGATTTATTTCATCCCACTCATGAACTGGATGAGACAATTATTGAAAATTACAATAATCGCGTCGACTAAAGTTAAAATGTGATATCCCATTGAGATGTGGTTTTATGGATATGATGGAAAAGATGATCCTCTTCGATCCTTATAAAAAAAATCAATAAAATCATTAGTTTAGATAAAACCAAGGGTTCTAACTTCATACCTTGTCTTGTTTATGAGAGGAGAGGAATCTTGGGGTAATCCATTGGGTTTGGATGATGTTGGAATGTGAAGACACTAATAATAAAATCAATCTCCCTTATGTCAATGATTCATCCATTCTAAAAAATGATTACTCCAATGCAAGGGTAGTGGCCCATCTTGGTGGTGTTATAAGAAGACTAGTCGATTATGTAAGAATCAATTTGGCTTAACCATCTTTTCTATCAATGGAAACAATGGAGTAGATTGATTACTTGGGATAGGAATCATGGAAGCTCTTTCATCGTAGCGATGACAACCATGATAGCCGGACATAATACATCGAGGAAATTAGTCCATTGGTATAGGCTATTGATGATACAACATGTGAGAAAAGATCATATGAGGTTTCTTCTACTAATTCACTACAAGGTTTGATGGTTTTTCCAACACCTACTACTCTCAGTCCCTCCATCATATAGAATCAAACACAATTTAGGATGATCTATAAATATATACATTCATTCATTAGTGACATTACCATGGAATCATATCTTGACCATGGGTGCTACCTCAATCAATGTTTTCGTGAAAAGGGTGAAAGTAGTTTTGATCTGAAACTATTTTATGATATTGTGATTAAAAATGTAAAAAAGTGGTGTGATTAATCCATTAATGAGAGTTACGTGAATGATCTTTTATATCATTACCCCAAATCTGATAATATAAAGGATGATTCAGAGGCATTGGAGTAGGCTCTCCTATTGATATATAATATGAAAATCTTACAAATGCATGGAATCTTTAGATATGAATATGCAAAAAAATAAATGCTTTTTAGAAGTATAACTCTTCAACATTATCACCCTCATTGGATAATTCTCATAATATATTAAATTAGTTTATTACATTTGTAAAGACACTTCTTATTTGGATATAAGAATATGTGTGGCGTGAGAAACACTCCCATGTTCATTTAATGCTTCTTGTCAGTCCCTCGTAGACATGGCATGTTCAGTCGATCAAATCCTATCATATTCCATTAAATGATGTTTTTTTTGAGATTACTGGAGAGACTCCAAATAGTAAACATTAATATTGTTTGATGATTTATCGGGGAATATACATTATGAAAATTATATGCATTTTTTTATTTTCCATCATGAAAAGAAATAATTTTTCACTACTTAGATATTATTTGAATTACCAAAGATAACCATCCCTTTCACAATATCATGTAACTATGAATTAATGTATAATAATAGATTCATATTTATTAGCACTCATGAATGTCCACAATAATGTGATTCTTCACCGACATATCTATTATATCTATGATAAGGTCACTTATTTATCAATAATGATAAATGGGTAGGTTATGTGTCCCAGAGGGAGGATTCTTTTTCCCTTGATAAAGAATATGGTATTAGTCAGTATAGATATATTTATTCTATGTCCATATAGTCAGCCTTAAAACTATTTCATTCTTTGTCACTATTCTAATGTCTTTTAGGGTCTTTTATCTAGGACATTATATGGATTTATTTTATATTATTTTATCTTGGAACAATTATCTCTTCAGTTTAGGGTAATTTTACTTAGTAGATAATATTTATTTAGTTGTGGGTATTTTATATCAGAAATGATATTTTTTAGGTTAGAGTCATGTAGCTCGACCGAGATAATTTTATAGCTTAGGGTATTTTTCTTGGACCCGATAATGATTTATTTTAGGGTGTTTTATCTCGGACATGATATTCCACTAGTTTTGGGTCCTTCAGCTCGGACATGATATTTCATTACTCTAGGGTCTTTTAACTCAGATGTGATATTGACATAGATTAGTTTATTTTATCTCAGACCTGATATTTCTGTAGTTTAGGGTCTTTTAGCTCAGACCATATATGGAGTTAGTTTACAGTGTTTTAGCTCAGACCTGATGTTGCTTTTCTTTTCAGTCTTTCTATTCAAGTTTAGGTTTTTAGATAATTAGGTCATAACATTTACATAACAACATGAATAATAAAATAATACAATTCTACTAAGTATAAATTTTTTCATAAAATAAAAACTCTAGAAAAGAAAGTGTCATGTCTAGTTCCATGTTCTAGACTGCATGACTTTTCCTTGATCCCATCCTTGACCATTATTCATCTTTAAGTCCTGTGGGAATCATTTAAAAAAATTGGCATGAGCATAAAAACCTATGTAAGGGATATAAAATATCGAATGAAAGCATTATCCCATCAATAAATACAAAATAAAGAAACCATAATTTTCCATCATAACATACCTCAATAAATCATTTGATTTATGAACAACACATAGATATCATAAATCATAAATGTAACTTACAGCATAAATAACATAATTACATTGTAGATATCACAGTTACATAGACTGTCACATTTTGAATACCCATAAAAGTAAATTCCCTAAATCTCTTAGGAGAAACATTACCCATTACCTCAGTCACGTTACCCAATGCATTGGACAACTATCTCAGTCTCACCCACCCTAGGTTTATCACAGAACCACCCGTATACATAAACAATTCCCAATAGACAAAACATATTCATAACTTATAAAACAAACATAATGGAATGTTAACATATCCACATTTAAATCACAATATATCATTTATAAATATTGAAAAAATCAAATATTTTAACAAACCATTTACAAAAACAATTAAATTATTAAATAAATTGATTTTTGAATCAAAGTGTCCCATACCACATTGAATAATTTGAAATAAAATTTAATTTCAAAAAATTCATTTCCATATGTATAAATACTTAAAGATATTTTTAAAACATGGGAATTAATGTAAAATATATAGAAGAATAAACATTTAAAACATTTAAAATGATATTTTAGTTAAAGTGTTCTTAACAAAAATGAGAGACCCTAGAATACAAATAATTGAGGAAACAAATTTAATAAGAACTTAAAATATCATGAGAATAAAGGTATTCATGATATAATATTCCAATGGAATCAATATACATCATATAAGAGTTAATTGGTGCATATCAATATTAATGTCTCAATGGAAATGTAAATTGAGACGAAATCCCTTATAAAGACAGTATCCTTAGATTAAGGACACATAAATTACATAATTATGTGGGACAGAAATAAATACACAAAATATTTATGGATATTATGTGTAAAAAAAATCAAATGTTATTCACACATATTTATAGCATGACATAATCAAGAAGTAGATGTTTAACACAACAAATTGAAATTGGGTTAAGATGTTCTCTTATAGGAATTTGACAGCTTAACGACATGAATTAAAAATTCAGAAAAAAAATTTGTTTAGAGGGAAAATGATAGATCGTCAATTGTACATAATATTTAAATCAATAAGGATATATAAGAACATATCCCAACATAATAAGATGTATATTAAAAGACATAACAAAAAATGTCTTTTAAAAAGAGGAGGGTGAAAGGTCCCCTTAACGATTTGGTAACATGCAAAACATACACCATATAAAAGAAATATAACACAATGAATATGTAAATACTCATAAATTAAATTATATTACACATAGAATACAATCATGGGATGTAAAACCACCACAAAAATGGAAATAGTGGCTAATATAGCATGAATCTCACGGGAATAAAAAGTGAGATAAAAAACCCTTACCACATTGTAATCCATCAAGGCATTTGATAAAATTTTAATAACCACCAAATGAATCACATAATACCATTAATATAAATATAATCATGATAATATATATCAAATTGTATTAAAAAATACACCACATGCAATAAATTAGTGGTGAACAATGGAAATCTCACGGAATTAAAAGTTAGTTAAGAAATCCCATACCACTAGTCCATCTTGACTCATATGTTCCATGTTCATACTGAATAATAAAATTATGTTAATTTATACTCGTTTAATAACCTTTTTAATTTTTATTATTACTTTTATATCACTTATTACCTTTCAATAACCGTTAGTTAATTATTTGAGTTCATATCTTACTTTATTTCAAGGTTCGGAATTTGAGTTAAAAATGAACTTGTTATAATTCCAATTTGTCCATGTGGTCAATACTCCATTTTCTCTAGAATGATATTAATAATTTAAATATCATATAAATCATACATATAAAGTATATATTTTTATTTATAACAAAACATGACATTTGGAGATAAGAATTGAAATGCACCGTTCAGCGCGACGGTAAGCCGTACATATGCATGAATGCTACTTTCATTTTTTATTTTGTACGTTAATGGATTTAAAAAATAATGATACATAGTTATATTATAATTAAATTATAATAAAATATATAATATCATTAACTACATCACTTATAAATCCACATAAGGCATTAACGATCCATATCACATTGAGTGGGCAGTAGTCTGCACTACCTAAAATGAAATTATGGCGTTTACCCATTATAGAAAAAATAAAGTTATGATATAAATTAAAAATACACAAGCATAAATAAAAAATAAACATAATATATACCATATATAAATACAGTTCCATCATAATGGCCACCATTAGAGGTGGTAGGTGTTAATTGAAAAATCATCGTTTCGTGAGGCATTAGTTTTCTATCCACAAAAACATTATATTAATTACCAATTATATAGTGGTGTGTGTAAGTGTAGTTATAATCCATCTCATAAAATTATCCTAGTATATTGTGGATACTTGTTTTTTTACAAAATTAAGGAATAAAAAGATTTTATGGTGTTGGAAAAGTAAAATAAAAAAAATAACATAAGAGATGATGTTACCTTTATATCAGGTAACTCCCTTTGGTTTGAACCAAAAGGGTTTCATAATGGGTTTAAGCCTAAGGTAAGGATTTTAAGTTTAGAATAGAGATCTTGGGAGATTATTTTAGCAGTTTTTTCATGATCCAAATGCTTATGAAGTGTGAGAAATGGGTTAGAAGTGAGGTCTTTTATAAGTGAGTGGAGGGGCTCTTTTGGAATGTTTGAAACAAGTAGTTTATTATAACCTCATATTCAGTTTCAAAAGGTCGAATTATCGTTAATATAAAATATAATATGACTCATGATCAAAATAAAATAATCCAATAATATTGGTCTAGTTTTGGATATATTTTTAATATTTATAGTCATGTTTATTTAAATAATTTTTTAATGAGGTAGATATTTTATCATTATTGTGTCAGAAATAATTTAATTTATTTGATATCCAAAAATTATAAAAAAATACTATGATGTTGGAAATATATTTAACTTCCCAACGAATATTTATATTCAAAAAAGAAAACTTATATAACCCCAAGTAAAAAATGATTTACTAAAAGATATTTGTTTATGTCATTTTGGCCTTTAGTTTAAATTAACAAATATAACGTGTCATTATTACTCCCATGTGGCCCCATGAGGTCCCCAATTTGACCCAAGTATGCCCATTGTCAGATATGTATTGTTACGTAGGATTAGGAAACATTTTAGGGTAATTCAGTATTATTATAATATTATATTTTACCCTTATTAAATATTATTACCTTTTAATCATGGTAAATAAAATATTTACTGAAGTAACTATTTAAAATATCAAAAAATAAAAGATACCAATTTACACAATTTTGACATAATAAATCTAAATATGGAATCCATTTTTATAAATTCAAAACACATAAATAGAAGAAATTAATTTAAAATTAATTCCTGCTTTTAAAACCAATAGTGTGTTCTTAAGAAATAATAACTATCTAAACATTGACAATTATTTATGTCCAATTTCAAAATGAAATTATTTACGATGACCAAAATTAGATTAAATAGTAACATATATTCTAATTACACATGAAACCCAATTAAAAATACAATATAACCATATAAATATATTATATTAAAATGCAATTTTGAATTAAAATACAGTATTTTTCAATATTAATTAAAAAAATGATCATTATCAGAAAAATAGAAAAATTTCATCCAAGGTAAATTTTGATTTCTGTTTTCTAATGAAGAACATTATTTTGTCAAATATAACTTAAAAGTGTTACAAAAACCTTATTTTAAGAGGGTTCTCCATTAAAAGGCGGTAAATCATCCTTTTAGTGAATATTATAGTATTTAGGCTTAAAAAGAATTCTTTACTTATTTTAAGCCTCTAAATTATATTGGATAAATCTAAAAATATTCAACAAACATGTATAATAATATTTTAGCTAGATATATTCATTCATTCCAATACACCGACTAGGTGTTACCTACCATTTAAAATAATAATATTATATTAATAGTGTGCCCCGTTGGATTTCACAGAAACCCATTGTTGCGTGTTGGGTATGCCATTGAACATAGTGTCCCATTTAAAGTATAATTAATATTTAGTTCACAAATAATAATAAATATGAAAAATTTCATTTTCTTTATTTAAATGGGATATTACATCCTCCCCCCTAATTTGAAATGCATCCTCACAATTTTAAAACTGGGATTGGAAATTTCATTAAAAGTCCCACAACAGAAAAGAGTGTGTAGAACTATAACTTCAAAAGAATGAAAGTGAACTACGAAGGTCACTCAAGATAACCCATACTCAGAATCCATGTAGGAAAAAATGGATATATAAGAGAGAAAAAACGGTCATGTTTTGATGGAGAGTGGTAGAAAACAAGATTTGGAGAAAGTTAACCACCCGAAAATCACAAACTTATGATGCTTTAAATAGTATTTGATTACTTAGTATGAAACCTAAACCAACAATGTTTTTGTTTTATGTTCCTTTTCATAATTTTTAGGAATTCATTTAGTACATTGAATATGAACATAAGGAAATATAGTTACCTTTATTTAGAGTTTAATCCTTAAATAATTTTCTACTAAAAACATATCATTTCTCCAAACAATGATAATTCAAGAAGACTTGGTCAACTCAAAAGCATAAGAATCATATTATAGAGAATAAAATAATCCAAAAATGATGAACTATCTATTTCCCTTGTCTTTATACATAAACTAAAACCTAAAATGGTTAGTACGAGATCATATTATCCCAAAAAATTATAGTCCTTTATAAAATAATAATACTATTAATCTTCAAAATTCATCAAAAAGTACCCAAATTTCATGAAATACCATTCAATACACAATTGTCTTTAATTTTCAAAAAAATAATCCAAAATAAGATTGAAACCCAAAACTCAGAAGGATTTAATCTCATAGTCTTCCATATTAAATCACAACATTTATCTCCATATAGCACCAACTACTCTTAAAGTCTCATACTGAAGTGTAATTAAACTAATCACATATTATATATGATAGTTTATTCATTTCCATAAATTACCCAAATATCCATATTTCCAAAATAAAACATAAATTCATCCAAAAATAAAATTTCAACTATTATTCCACAAATGAAATCCAATATTATTCCATTTTATGTAGGTATGTATTTTTCCCCAAAATAAATAACGTCTTCCAAAATCAATTTTATCACTTAATCACCAAATCATTTTATTATACTAAGGAGATAAATTTTATAAAACACAAATTCCCCAAAAAAACTTATTCTTGATCCATAAATCCATTTAACATAAAATAATAAGTCATACTAACCAGGGAATTCACATATTATAATGGTAAGAGATAAATCTCAATCGCACATTGGTTGTGGGTTCGATTCCAATAGCTTTGCCCGACGTGAAAGGTTGTCACACAGTCTTGGTGTTGTCCTTTTGATAAAACTCAGAAATAACCCTAACTTTTTTTAACCTCAATGGTTTCATTATAGCTCTTGTTTTCTTCCAAATTCAAAATGATCTCAACATCTTAATTCTTGAAGTCTTATTTCACCACCATCTGATAAAGTAAAATGATCCCCAAAATAAATAACAGTATACCTTGATCATGGTGTCCACTTGGTTTCATCATTATCTTGTTCACGTAGGTAAAATTCAATGAATTGAAAAATGATTTATAGATCCTTCAAAATAATTTTCTCCCTTTATCCAAATACACCTTGTACAACATGGGTCATATGGGTGTTATTAGAAAAATAGTTTTGGAAAATAATCATTTATGACATATAATTTCAAAACATTTGATAAAACTTGATTTTTATAAAACAATACGACTAAGTTTGAGTTGAAACTTTAAATTAGTGGGTATTTTAAAATACCAAAAGTATGTTATGAGAGACTATATTTTAAAATCATATATATATATATAGTTTTCACAAGGTTCTCTTTTTTTATGACCTTTTACAATATCATAATATGTTTCCAAATCGTGTGATAAGGAAAAATAATTGAAAATTCCTTAAAAATATTTACCTTTCCTGAAAATTTGAGAATATTGTGAAAATAAAACTTGATTAAATAAAATACATGATACGCGATGATATCGGGGTATAGTGTAGGTGTTTGATATCTCAAACAACTGCTTTCAAGATAGTTCTATGCTAGAGAATGTCTCACAATTATTCGAACATGGCATTGCAATAATTATTGCGAGTAAGTATTTAGGAAGAGATAGTAATGTCGTTTGAGATAATCGTCATTCAATCCCTAATTAAAATACCTTGATCTGCGAAATGTTATAAAACACAGATTTAAATAAAATAATAGACCTAGGGACTAACCATGTGTTTTATGAAAACACCTAATCCCTAATGTTTTCTAAACCGACCACTGATACCAAGTATAAGGACCCATCCAAAAAACATTATATTATATTGAAATAAATGAATAATTCACTTTGAGGATCTTTTCAAGTTTAGATTTTTAGAGAATTAGGTCATAACATTTACATAACAACATGAATATTATAAGTAGACAATTCTACTCTGTACCCATTTTTGTCATAAAATAAAAACTCTTGAAAAATGAGTCATGTCTAGTTCTATGTTTTAGACTGCATGACTTTTCCGTGATCCCAATGTTGACCCTTATTCATCTTTAAGTATTGTGGAAGATATTTAAAAAACATGGCATGAGCATAAAAATCTCAGTAAGGGATATAAAATTTGGAATGAAAAAATTAGCCCATCAACAAATAGAAAAAAAAAATAAAACCATAATTTTGAATCATAATATACCTCATGAAATCATAAGATTTATGAACATCACATAGATATCATAAATCATAAAGGGAACTTATGGAATAAATAACATACTTACATTGTAGTTATCATAGAGATAGATAGAGTCACATTTGGAATATCCATCATAGTATATTCCCTAAATATCATAGGGGAAACATTAACATTTACCTCAGTCACGTCACCGAATGCATTAAACATCTATCTTGGGCTCACCCGCCCAAGGTTATTCATAGAACCACCCATATACATAAAAAATGCCCAATAGCCAAAACATTTTCTTAACCCATAAAACAAAAATAATGGAATGATAAAATTTCCACATTGAAATAACTATATATCATTTAAAAATATTGAAAAAATCAAATATTTTATCCAACCATTTTCAAAACCATTTAAAATATAAAAAAAATAGATTTTTTAATCAAAGTGTCCCATAACACTTTGAAGAATATGAAATAAATTTTAATTTCAAAACATTCATGTGCATATGAAGAAATCATTAAAAGAATTTTTATAACAAGTAAATTAATGTAAAATAATTTGAATAATAATACTTTAATATATTTAAAACGATATTTTAGTTAAAGAGTATTTAACGAAATGAGAGTCCCTAGAATACAAATAATTGAGGAATAAAATTTAATCAGAACTTATAATATCATGATAATTAATGTATTCTTGATATAATATGCCAATGGATAGTACATACACCGTATAAGAGTGAATTGGTACATATCAACAATGAAGTCTCAATGGAAATGGAAATTGAGACGAAATCCCTTAAAAAGATGGTATCCTAAGATTAAGGATAAATCAATTACATAATTATGTGTGAAAAATGTAAATACAAAAAATATAAGTGGATATTATGTGTAAAATAGTCATGGGTTATTCACACATATTCATTTCATTACATAATCAAGAAGTAGATGTTTAACCCAAAAATTGAAATTTGGTTATGAGGTCTTCATACAAGAATATGAAATCCTAACAACGTCACTATAAAATTCAGAAAATAATCTAATGAGAGGGAATATTATTTTTCTTCCCTTGGACATAAAATTTACATCAATAATGTTATATAAGAATATATCCCATCATAATAAGATCTAAACTAAAAGATATAACAAAAAGAAATCTTTTAAAAAGAGGGGGGGGGGGGTGAAAGGTACCCTTACCAATTTGATAACATGTGAAACAAACACCCCATGAAAGAAAGATCACAAAATGAATATCAAAATAACCATAAATTAAAGTATATTACACAAATAATACAATCATGCGACGTACATCCACCACAAAAAAGAAAATAGTGCCTTATATAGAATGAATCTCACTAGAATAAAAAGTGAGATGAAATATCTTTACGACATTGTAATCAATTGGGTCAAATGAGAAAAAGTTGATAACCTCAAAATTAATCATATAATACCATGAATATAAAAATAATAATGATAATATATATATATAGAAGTACAAAATACCACACATGCAATAAATAAGTGGTGAATAATAGAAATATCAAGGAATTAAAAGTGTGATAAGAAATCCCTTACCTCGTGTCCAACTTGAATATTATTTCCCTTGATCATCCTGAACAATAATATTATGTTTATTTATACTTTATTCATAACCTTTTTGAAGTTTATTATTACATTTATATCACTTATTACCTTGTAATAACAGTTTGTTAATTATTTGAGTTCATATTGGACATTTTGTTGATGTTCAGAATTTAAGTTAAAAATTAACTTGTTATAATTACAATTTTTCCATGTGGTAAATACTACATTATCTACAAAATTATAATAATGATATATATATCATACAAATAATATATATCCAATATATATGTATTTACAACAGTACATGAAATTTGGAGATATGAATTGAAATGTACCGATCTTGGCCACAGTAAGCCGTACATACGCAAGAATGCTACTTTCATTTTTATTTCAAAATTTAATGAAATTAAAATGTAATGAAACATTGTTATATTATTATTATAGTATAATATCATATATAATATCATTAACTCCATCCTTTATACATCCCACATAAGGCATTAACGAGTCATATCACTTTGAGGGGGCGGTATTCCCCACATCCTTAAATGAAATTATCATGTTTACCCATTATGTAAACAATAAAGGTATAATATAAATGAAAAATACATCAGAATAAATAGAAAATAATAATAATATATATCATATATAAATACAGTTCCATCATAATGGACACCATGAGAGGCTGTAGGAGTTAATTGAAAAATCATTGTTTCGTGAGGTGTTAGTTTGCCATCCAATGAAACATTATTTTCTTTACCCATTAGATGGAGGTGTCAGTAAGTGTAGTTAGAATAATTCTCATAACAACATACTATTATATTGATTATACTTTTTTTATTACAAAATAAAGGAATAAAAATAGTTTAGGGGGTTGGAGAAGTAAAAAAACAAAAGAACTTAAGAGAAGACGTTACCTTTAAATCGGGTAACTAACTTTGGTTTGAACCAAAAGGGGTTATTTAAGGGTTATATGCCTAATTTAAGGCCTCTAGGTTTAATGAAGAGATATTGGAATCTTATTTGAGAAATGTTTCCACGATCCAAAGTTTTGGGAAGTGTGCCAAATTGGATAAAAGTGTGGTCTTTTTAAGGGAGTAGAGGTGCTCTTTAGGAATGTTTGAAACAATTATTTTATTATAACCTCATATTCTATTACAAAAGGTAAACTATTCCATAATATCAAATTCAAGATGACTCATGGTTTAAATAAATTATTTCAATAATAATTTTACTTGTTATGGATATTGTTTTAATATTTTTAATAATGTTTATTCAACTCATTTATTAATGAGGTAAATATTGTATCATTATTGTGTCATAAATAATTTAACTTATTTGATGTCTAAATATTTTAAAACATTACCAAGATATAGGAAATATTTTTTTATTTCCAAAGAAAATATATAGTCAAATGGATAACTTATATAACCCCATGTAAAAATTATTCACTAAAGGATATTTGTTGATGTCACTTTTGTATTTACATTAAATTAATTAATATAAACTATCATTATTACTCCTATGTGGCCCCATGAGGTCCACAATTCGACCCATGGATGCCCATGGTCAGATATATACCTTTAAGTAATTTTAGAACACATTTTATGGTAATTTAATATTATTATAATGTTATATTTAAAAAATATTTATTATTTTTACCTTTTAGTCATTGAAAATAAAATATTTACCGAAGTAAATATTTAAAATTTCTAAAAATAATTGTTACCTATTTACAAAATTTGGACCTTAAGATTCAAAATATGGAATCCATTTTTCTAAATTCAAAACACAGAAGTGACAGAAATTAATTTAAAATCAAATCCTGCTATTAAAACAAATAGCGTGTTTTTATGAAATAATAACTATCAAAAGATGGACACTTGTTTATTTCCAGTGTCAAAATTCAATTACTTTCAATGACCAAAATTAGATAAAATATTAAAAATATATTCTAATTACACTTTAAAACCAATTAATAAGACAATATTACCATATAAATTAATTATATTAAAAGGCACATTTGAATTACAATACAATATATTTCACTATTAATTAAAAAAATGAACATTATCAAAAAAATACCAAAATATAATCCAAAGAAAATTTTAGTGTCCCGATTCTAAAGAAGAATTTTATTTTGTCAAATATAATATATAAGAGTGACAAAAACCAGATTTTAATAGTGTTTTCCAATAGAAGTTGTTAAATCAAATTTTTAGTGAATATTAGAGTATTTATGCCTAAAATCCAATTATTTAATTATTTTATGTCTCTATCTTTTATTGGATAAATGTAAAAATATTTAAAAAAACATGTATAATAATATTGTAGTCAGTTCTACTCAGTCCCGCCTATACAATGGCAAGGAATTAAATACTATTTAATATAATAATATTATATTATTAGTGTGCAATGTAGGATTTACAAGAAACCCATTGTTGTGTGTTGGGTATGCCATTGAACATAAGGTCCCCATTAATGTAGGTTGAATATATAATTCACAAATATTAATAAATATGAAAATTTTCATGTTCTTTATTTATCTGGGATGTTACAAATATTCAAGAAAAGGGTCCTTGAAGATGGGTATATTTTCCAAGGTCTACTCAGGATTTAATTTTTTATGATCTATTAAGGGAGAAATACAAGGGATTCTCTGTCTACCATGTTTTCTGGAATTTTTGGAATGTATAAAATAACATAATTTTATGAGTGCTTAAATATGTAATGTGAAAACAAGAAGGGTATGTTCCCTGACATTATGGAATTATATGTTCTTCCTTGGTGTTTATAGGGCTCAAATGGATTTAATATCCTTTCAGTAAATGAGGATATGCTTTTAGTTAGATATTAAAGGTTGTTATTTACTGGTAACATGTTAAATAAAAAGATGACATCCAATACGTTATGAGGGCCACTACAAATTTTATGAATAGTAAAACATCTAGATGATAAGGTTGGGTTTGGTAGGAAGGATACATAGGAAGGGTTTATGAAGCCTTGGAATGTTTAGCTATTGATTGTGAAGATAAAAAACTACATCTAGTTCTTTTAAATCATGAGGAAAAGGAAAATCAATGGTTTAAATATGCAGCATCACAATCCAGCACTGAGAAAGGGTAAAAAATATGGTGACATAATGTTTAGGATGTCAAATCCTCTAGGATAGTTTTATATCAATGATGTAAGTCTTGATTCAAAGTGCATAGACTATGAGGATGATTTGGAATGGCCATATAGAGAGTATTTCAGATCATAGTGCGGTGTTGAATTATGTCGTAGTGATGTCAATGCACGCATGGATCATAATTCCCTTTTTATAGATTATGATTTTGGTTGTCGACCACAGACACATATGAATGAGACGTATGAAAATAAGCAGAGTCCATAAAAGAAACCATTTAAGTCAGATATCCATTAAAAGGTAAATTAAATATTTATACTGATGTTGGGAACCCCATATCATGATGTGTGATTTGAGGAATGTGTAATATCATAGGGGGTTTCAATAACCCTAAAATTGTTTCTTATGAGAGAACTTAGTATCTTAGAGAGGACATATGAAAAAAAATTACACTACCATTTTCCTTAACCTAGGGGTCTAACAAGAATAGATTAACTTTTATTATATATAAATAATAGACCCTATAAGTATTAGGAATTATATATTTGTTCCCTAACATTTTCCTAAACATTGGATATGATGTGACTAATGAAAAAATCATTGATTTTCTAGGATTCCCTTTGTGGGATTTCAACTTCACAGGTTTTTTGCCACTTTAGTAACTAGTATTTCGTCTTGTGATTCAAACCATTATCGGATAGAGTATAATGTCATACATATTTGAAAAAAGAGAAGGTATTTTAAGGTCATGAAGCACATTAACCTAATATGGGGGACAATACATATGATCCCAATTAATGCACCTAGGGTCAAGAGTACCCCATAATAATTCTATGTTGGTGAAGATATTATTACAAATCAAGTATCAAAGATCATAGGTAATGAGTGATGATATTATACAATAATAATATGAGTAGATCAGATCACCATGATTAATTACGTTCTTCCACGGTGATTTGAGGGATCTTAAAAATCATAATTTCATTTTTTCCATAATGAATGATTTGTATGAATATGAGAAGCTCATATACATGAGTTTTAGGTATACATGTGTAGTCAAGAAAAGGGTCTCTTAAATTATGGTTTTCATTATAGGGGTAATTAATGGTTTTTTTGTCCATAATTTCCTGATACATGAAGTATTATTTATATATTTATGTTATTAAATAATAATCAGATCATTATTTTCTCTGGATGAAAGGAATGAGTATATCACAGTCTTTTGATAATGGATGAAACATGGTTAATGATCTGTAGTGATTTCTATCATGTTTTGGGGATGTATTCTATGTAGTTTATTGGTGTGAGGTAAGGATGTTTTCAATTCATTTTAATGTAATGTTATATTTAAATTATACTCATGTAGTTTAAATTTCATACAACCATGATTTTTTCCTCGAAGTTTATCATCATGTGCTAATGATGTCTTTTGTTCAGTTTATTTTTATTTTTTAAAGACATGATTGGTGTGCAGTTTTAATGTCATGATCCATGGACGTTTCTATGTATCATAACGTCATGTTTTAAGGACGTACATTCAGGCAGTATAATTTATTGTTGTATGGGCTTGAGAAAAAACATGAAAAAAATATATGAGGCATATTATACATGAAACCTGGCTATGTGTAGATCTGGATCGTTCATAGTCAATGATATTTTGTTAGAATCAGTCCCTTGTAATTTTTGGGGGAAATTGTTTTTTAGTTATTGTAGCTATCACCTGATTGGAGATCTAGAAATCACTATGTATCACGTGAGGATAACAGTCAAACAACCCATAGTTTTAAATGAAGATCTCTTTGTAGGTATGATCTGTATGTAGAGGGATATTTTTATTATGCTTCATGTTAATATTCCTATACATGGAGATCTACATGTCACTATATATCATAGGATGAAATGAATAAATTCACATGTTGATTAATGAGAAACAATATATCTAATTATAAAACATCTGTATAAGATGGAATTGTTTCAGTTGATTCTTCCTGTTTGGCACATGATTAGAGATCTACGCATCACTTTGTACCCAATGATGATTGGAATCAGTCCAGAAATATTTACAGAGGTACCATTCAGATAAATTTCACACCCAAATGATGTGTGGTTGTTGAGGTGAAATTGGGTCTTATGGATATACCCTAGTATAGAAATTCTAGGGAAACCATGTATTATATGAAAATATGAATCTATCCATATAAAGTTTTTTAAACCCCTTGATGTTAAACCTCATGTTGTTAGGATATAATTTCATGATGTTTAACATCATGATGATAGGTTAAAGAGTAACTATAATGAATGAATGGAAATGTTTCAGCTAGGACCAATAGTGGAAGTCCAGGTTTCTCTATGTCTCTCATAATAATTAGAATCAAGAAAAAAGTTGTTCTCAGAGATGTTCCTTCCTACAAATGTCCTTCCTATACACATATAAATGATTTTTTTTACATTTTTCATAAATGGCCACATGATTTAAGATTCATGAATCACTTTATATCCTATGACATAAGGAATAAATTCACATGTAGTTCTTGAATGTTAGTGTGGTAGGATACCATCACCGGAAATGGTGGTCCTCTCAATTGAGGTCCACAAGAAGATACAATTATATTTCATACAAGGTGCATTACCTATGTAGTATAATATCATGTTGTGAAGAATTATGGTGTATATTTTATGTTTACTGCATCTAGGACCATGGTGATGCTACTAAAAAAATCTAGTAATTTTTTTCCTATGGATCCCTTACTAATCATCCTTTGTACATGATAGTAATGATAAGTGTGTAAAGCAAGGAGTGAATAGGATTCCTATCAATATGTATAATAAATTAATTATTGGGTAGGCGTATTTTGAATCATGTGGTTTCTGGACCAAGATATAGGTTAGTGGAGTCCCTACATATCTCATTAATAGTTTAATATATACATAAATGTTTTAAAAAAACTCTACAATTTAATGTCCTGAAAAAAAATATTAATTTACAAGTATATATCAACCATAATTATCTAGGGATAGAGTTATAGACCATTTTGAGCAGCATGTAATAGATTATAGCACATATAATATTTTTTCTAAATTAATTTTAATGATGTCACATGTATTTTATAATAAATATTAAATTAATAATATATAATTCTCTAGATGTTATTTTAGGGTACAAGTATTATTATGATATATATTAAAATTTTATTTTTCATAGTATTTTATTTTCAATTTTCATTCAATAATAAGTATATTTAAATTATAAAGAAAAAAATTTCCTAATAATTCATTTAATTTAATTATAAAATAATCGTTATTAAAAATATTATAATAAATTAAATCATGGAAAATTAATATATCCAAAAAATTTCAAAATTACATTTACATCATTGTAGTATAATAAAATATTTTCTACCCAGTAATGTTATTATAAATATATTTTTAAGAATAATGGAATTGAATGCTGTTATAATTGACACTATTGTGTTTTTATAAAAATAATTATTTAATAAATTAATTACAAATTGTAACTGTTTTTCCAAATTATATAATAATAATTATATGGTATAAATGTTCTATATTATTCATTTATATTCTAATTGACATCATATATGTAAAAATTGTACTATTTTAATATTAAATAATTTTTTAAGTTAGTTAAAATTAAAATAGAATAACTAAGGTAATTTAAAATTAAAAGTTTTATTTTGATAGAAAAGCTTGTATAAAAATTATGGGTTGTTGATATTAAAAAATTAAATCATAAAAAATTATATATTATGACATTATTGAACTTTTTGGATGAGGGTTGATTGTATTATAAAATAATTTTTTTAAAATCTAAAAGTTCCCTCAACTCAATTAAAAATGGGCACCCCTCCCACACTTCTTCAGTTCACATTTGGCCATAATTATCAGATTTACCATGACAATTTTATATTTAAACATACCTAGTGATAATATAAATGTTATTTTCTTCTCACACGTCTCTCTATAGTTCCATTAAGAGGAAATCTAGAGGGAGCTCGATAAAGAAGAGGTAATCCCCTCTACCTATTTTTTCAATTCTATTTCATATTCTACAAATTATTAATAAATTTATTCCACTATAAATTAATAAATACATATACACATGTTTTCTAAGATGTTTTTATGAATACTGAACAACCATATTCCACTTTCTGTCCATCCTACGAAAAATCAAATCACACCGTATATGTATGACCTACCATCTCTAGAATGTATTCTAATGTTTCTTTCATCACCAATTTATTTGGGTGGGTATAAATATGGAAACATTATCTATTTATGAAGATTATAACACTATAATAATTCTAAAATAATATATTTACCTTCCACATATATATCATTCCACATTTAAGGGAATGATATCGTCTCTTCTGTATACGTATGACCTACCATATTTACGAGGCGATGTGATTCATTCTATATTATCTTCATTAATACTATGTTTATATAAATTTATAAAATGATTAAATATGATATATATTATATTAATATCAATAATGAAATAATATAACTATATCCTAATACGAGGAACATGATCATATCTGAAAAAACATGCATAAGAAACTAAATCACTTACTTCCAGATTGATGAGTAATATTGTTATTAACACAGATGTAATAACATGATCTCTTATGATATAACAAAATTTAATATGTGTCTAGAATAAGATTATTAAATTATTTAAACCAGTATATTACATGCTTAGATACAGTCAATGTGAATTAGACTTTTGCTATGGGATTTTTTTTTAAAAGGTTGGGGCCGAAGCCTCATTTTTATTATTAAAGCAAAGCAAAGACCTCTTTAACTGGGTAGAGGGAGACCCATTACATAGCCCGAAGGCCCAGTGGTCATTTATCCCATTACATGACCCGTAGGCCCATTTTTTTGGCCCAAAGACCATTCTGTGAATAGTACTGCTACAGTACCCGCATTGCTACAGTACTGCACAGTACCGCCGCCGCTACAATGCTCTGCCGCCGCTACAGTGCCCGCCGTTGCTACAGTGCCGCCACTACTACAGTACGCTACAGTATGCTACAGTACCTGCGCCCAATGGGTTTTGAACCCCCATTTTTCATGTAGATTTAAGGGGTGCTTACCACTAAGCCAAACCCCAACTACCTATGGGATTATTTTTTTCTCACTTCTATTTATATGAGACACATGGAATATACACAACATGTTTCTTCTACGCAGTGTATAAACATCCTACTGATGCCTTTATGAGTCTTATCCAAATCATTTTTTTATTTTTATAATTTTCATTCTTTCAAGATTAATATGATTCAACTGATTATAATGTGAATAGTGTTTATTTCACAATCTCTTCAATATTTTGAATAGTTTTGTTTTAAGTCTCTATTAATGAATATTTATCATACATGTCCATGTTTTCATGAAATGTTTTAATATTATCTAATGAATATTTATATCAATTTCTACATTGTTCTAAATATTTAAAAAATAATATTTCTTTCTTTTTTATAATGAGGTAATTTATTAATTTTATGTAAATAATACAAGAATAATGACTTTATTTATGTTATATGGTATGAAAAAAATTTATTATTTAATTGTGTTTTAATTCCTGGATGCATCCCTTATAAGAATAAAATTTTATTTTCAAAGGCTTTTTTTAAAATTTCATTTAATTTTAACAAAATAAATGGTTTTCAATTAATAAAATATGTTTTCCTTACGAATTATTTTCAAGTAATCTCAGAAAAAAGTATTTTCCATAAAAAAAATATTTTTTTGATGTCACATATGCTTTAAGGGGGATATGTTTCTGGTATAATAACCTTATTATTCATGTGATTTTTTATGTTTATTATGGAATGATAATTGTGAAACCCATATCTTTTCCATGGGTTATGTTATTATTGAATTATGTTTATAGAACAAATTATTTTATGGGTATAATAAGATAAATAATTTATGTTACGATTTAAAAATTATTTGGATTTCATTATGTGATGGGAGGGACCGAGATATCTATCCAATGTATTAGGTAAGGATTTATATATCATGAGATAAACAAGGATCGAATTGGAAATTATATGGGTTTATTAATATATAACAGAAAGGAAAAATGATCTCGGTTCACTAATACATGGATAGAATGGTATGATAACCTGGTTCAGTAATATAGGTATAGAATGAGAAGTTAATATGTATTAGTTTATGAAATTTTCTACTATTATGGAATTCATTTCATATGATTAAGTGTTTTCCACTATTCATTGATTTACTCAAATGTATATTTCTCATGGATAATTTTTTTTTTGGACTTAAACCTTGTCAATCACCAAGATGTATTTCATAACTCATGATTTTGATATATCATATATGTTGAACGAATTTGAAAAGTTTTTTTTTTCATTTTTCACATTATATAGTTCATGTCAGGTTTGATACTTTACTTTTTTATCCATACTGGGCATCTGAGTACACCCTTTTCATATGTTTTCTTTTACATGGTTATAAAGAAAGGATTTGGAAAAGAAAACTATAGGGGAATATACTTATGGGAGATGTTAAATGTATTTCACCAAATTAGAAAAATGTGTTTTAGGATAGTAATGGAAGTAAAATAATATTTTATTGGGAAATATTTTTGTGTAATTAATTTAGTATTCCAAAAAATTAATTTAATATTAATTACATAAAGCTTGTTTTCTTAGAATATTGATCATATAAAATTCCTTCTCCATATTGATTGAACTCAAAATTATCTCTTCATATGATGGTATGTTTTTGGATACCAATGACTTTTGGATATATGGATTAATGCATTTAAATTAGTGGTCAATCATACACCCCATGTTTCATATTTTATTTAAAGAATAAATGGCTAATCTGCTAAAGGTAGCCTCATAATACCAACCTCTCTATTAGTCCAATGTTTTTTTGATAAAGAACAATCATTTCATATTATTTTTTTGATAACGAGGGAAGTATTTATCGAATAATGTCTCCTTAAAAGTGTTCCATTCCATGAGTTTTATTTATTCTTCCTCCCTGGTAATTTGGATCGAGGGCCACCATTGATTAGCATCAAATTTTAGAAAATGTACCCCAAATACAACCTTTTACTTCCCAAATCATACCATGGACAAAAATATTATCTCTAAATACATAAAACATTTCTGAAATAAAATTGGATTCATTGTCCCAAGAAGAACTATTTTGGATTTTTACACAAAATGCATCTTTCCTGGTATATTATCTCTAAGGAATAGGTTCATCCATTCGGAAAAGGTGATTTTTCTTAACCTGATTATGCTGCACTAGTATAGTGATAATTTCATCCATTAAAATACATTCTATATTTTTTTCCTCAATAGGGGAATATCTTCATTTTTCATGAGTATTGATATAATAATTCATTTCATGTGTAATTTCTAAACAATGTCACAGACTTGATTATATTATAACATTAGTAAACATAATTTATAAAATAAAAACTACTGAAATACAAAAAAATAGAATATTTTATTTGTAAATAATCTCATAATCATAAATATGTGTTTCTTGTCTATTAATATAAATTAAAATAAAACAAAATGGTAGGTATATAGAATTTGAATTATCCTAATGTGTTTCCATATGGAGTGTCAAACTAGCTGTGATGTAAGAACCCTTGTCAGGAACTAAGTCACAGTGAGTCAGGCCCAACAAACCTTGTATGAGTTGTTACACCATGGAATATCTGTACCAGAACAAAATTCAAATTTAGTGTCCAAAAATGACATTAATTGTAGTAATAATGGCATAATCATTTCGAGAGGGATTACTCTACCATACACCCGAACGATATGTTCATTTCCCATTAGATATTAGTGTGTAAAACTGGAGGATGAAACATTTATATAAATAAATATTAGAATATAGAGGATATATTTGATATTATTTAAGAATCTAATAAGAATACTTATTGGTGGTGAATGAAAATAAAACGAAAGATGTTGTTGAAGGATGTTACCCCTTATTTGGGTAACTTAGAATGGTTTGCTAAAAAGGGATTCTAGGGATTTGTTTCTACCGAATGGGGTCTTAGTGTATAAAGAGATGTATTTTTGGGGCCTAATTAATCATATTTTGGGTGTAAAAATTTTATTTAGTGTTTTGAGGATATTCGAGGGGTGTGTTCCTTTTTAAACTGGGGGTTGAGTTGTATTTTTGTAAAATTCTGGGAATAAAATTACAACAATGTTTTTCCAATGAATGTAGAGAAAATATTGGTTACTATTATGTAAAATGTAGTATAGGGTCTAAATATGGAAATTAAATTGATTTTTGACGTGTTTCTAGGTCATTTTGTTCATTAAGATTAAGGTTTAGTCTCTTATTTGTCATTTTTTTAATGACTATAATTAATTTCAATCACATTAAATAGTAATTTTGGTCAAAAATTATGTTAAAATTATTATTAATTATATATTATTATAATTAAAATTATTGGATTAAATTTTATAAATTATAAACACAAATTAGAAAAATTTTAATTTAAAATTAATCTTGTAAACAACATGACAAAGTGAGTATATAAAGTAAAAAATGTTTAATGGATTGTTATGTTTTTATAACCATTCTCAATGTAATATTGAATAACGTTACATAAATAATATTAAAAAATTTAAAGTTTATCTAAATTCACGTAAACCACAATAAAAAATATAATTTACCCTTCTAAATAAACTTGATGAAAAAAATAATTTTCAATTAAATTCAGTATTTTACACTATTCATAAAAAATAAAACATCGCAAATAAATTCAAAAAAAAATCACCCTAAATTGTTTTATTTCTATAATTATTAATTTAATATTACTTTTTTAATTTATTGTATATTTTACATGTATTGGATTTAAAATGTTTTCTTCACTAAAATGTGTTAAATGTTTCTATATATTAATATAGACATTTATGTATAATATTGGGTTTATCATTATTCTATGATTGTGTAATATATTGGATGAATGTAACAAATGTTTTATTTAATATAACATAAATTTATTACATTAATACAACTTATTAAATATAATCATTTTAATTTTTAGAATAAAATTACAATGTGAACCTAAAAATATGATTTTATAAAAATATTCCATTCATATTCAATTAGTTCTTATATTAATTTCTTATTTATTTGTAACCAAAGAATTAAAACATATATTCCTCTCTTTAATTTATTACTATCAATGACCGTAAATATCTATGATTTATATTAGAAGATAAAATAAAAACTTATTAATAATATATTTTTATTCGATAAAACCCTGCCTTTCATGTAATGCATACTACCAAAAATAGTAGGTGTTGCATGTAAAGAATGATAACTCAGTTTTTTATGAGTTACAGGGTATATAATGGAATTAATTAGAATATAAAATATATGAATATTTTTAAGAATGTTTTATATAAATATACACTTTGTGTTTTATGTTATACAAGCTATTAAACACAATTTTCCCATTATACGTTTGGGGTGTTACATGGGTAATCACTATGTTAGAGATATGTTTTATTTACATAATGATTCATAAACTATAGCCTCTAATAGGGATCCTTTTTTACTTATTAATTTTGGATATTAATACAATAGTAAATGGGATGCAAATGTATTTTAAGAATAACATATCATTGACAGACATGTCACCAAATATAAAAGGATTCACAGATTCACGTGATATGATTCTTGTATATGTCCTCATCAGATGTGGAGCTTCAGATGAACATTTCTGATTAGTTTAGTTTTATTATGAAAATAGTTACTATTATGTGATAATAATAGATCCATTGAGTGATTTTATATGTAGCCTTTTAAATTTGTATTATGTTGGATTTCAATAGTTGAAAGTTCCTTGGTTCGATCGACCTTGGTCCAAGAGACATGATAAAATATTTTGATAATTAGTTGGAGTAAATTGATGGAACTGAGCAGATATAAATATTATGTTGATCATCATCATTTAAAATTATAGTTTTCAGTTTGTGAACTAGGTTTTCATGAATGTTATGTCCCATTTAGGTCAAAGACAGATTCGTATTAAAGGAATGATTGATTCTTATTTTGTGGCACATTTTGGGGTTTTTAGTGGTTAATGAATTTTGATTTCCCATTATCACTTCCACCATAGTTGAAATCGATACATAACATGTTCCATGTATCACATATTTGAAATTATCTTTTTAATCCTTCTAATGTTTTGATATGTGGTAATCTTTATGTTGAGAAAAATTTATCTATGACTCACTAATTAGTCAAGATAGTTAACTCAGAGACAATAGTATGTCATCAGAGAATGATATGTTTTGTCCGTGTTCGATGGAATAATTGTTCTTGAAGAAATGAAACTTTGGATTGGAAGGAAATGATGAGAGAGAAGTGGAATCATCATTTTTATATAAAAACATATTGGTAGGATAGTTGTTGAAAATGTTTCTATAGGGGGAGGATGTATTTTCATATTATAGGATTTAAAGAACATCTTGACCCTCTTTTTTATCATTATTTCTTTTTGCGTTTTCTTTGGTTGTTTTGAGTGGAAGATTTAAATTTTGTGATATTTCATGTATATTGAATGTTGGTACATGGATTTTATAAAATTTTCACATAAATAGTGAAAATATTCCATTCCCTGTTAGTGGTGGTTTTCACTGTTTTCATATGGTTTGAAAAAACATTATTCCAGTTAGAAAAAACTATGCACCACATTAGAGGGGTGCACATTTAATTTTTATCATTTTTCTAACTAGGTTATCCTTCCATGAAAACCATGTGTGTGAGAATTTTTAATTCCAACTAATATTTTTAGAATTTCTACACCACTCTTATTCTCCCTGCTAGAACATTACCTTACACATCCAAATTTTTTATCATGGTGGTTTTCATGAAAAAGTATCCCCTACAAAACCCATAATTTATGAATCAATGATTCATTGGAAGATTTCATCCCTTTAAAATTTGTGTATATCTTCATGATTTTTCCCTCCTTATCCATCTTTCAATCCTCAATATATTTTGATAGATTATATAATTATCGATAGATTGGAACTCTATTTATTTCAATATTACATATATATTGATTTTACTGTCCACCATTTTTACATTCAATGTAAGAAAATGACATTATGGGTGTTGAGTTTTATTCCATGAATAATGGTAGGTGGTTCTATATTAGATTGAGGTATATAATTTAACTTATATATTTTTTATTTCATAAAAATAAATTTAATTTATTGTTGAAAACCCAATATTTTGTGAATTAGAATTGAATTTTGATTTCAAATAGAATATTTTGGAATCCCCCAATTCAAACAGAATTGTAATTTGGAGAATCATTTGAAATTATTGAAATTACTGATTGATATCAGATGTGGTTTTGAGAAAAGTTGATTAAATTGAATTTATAAAAATCTATGATTTGTTTTGGTTTGAATATGAATGAATTAACGAAAGGCTCAGGTTTTGTTTTTGAAATTAAATTGGAATTTTGAAATGGTAAATTGGGAAATTTTAATTTTTAATGTTGATTGATTTGAAATGTAATTATTTTCCCTTTTTATGTCAATTGATTTATTAAATGTGATCCTTGGTGATTAGTATGTTGTTTTGAATAACCACACTTGGATGGTAATTCTGTAGCCATGAAATGATGATGAAAACTCTAACGATAATCTATCTATTGTGGTATTATACCCGATGGTATGTTGATGATTCTAATTCTACATAATCTTGAGGGACATGTGTATACACGTTTCCTTGTTCATGTATATGAATGTGTGAGGGTACTGTAAATAGAAAATATCATACCGGAGGGTAGCTGATCATGGTAATTATTATGACTATATTGATTATAAATTCCATTGATTATGATACTGCGTTACTCATGACTAGTGATTATATAAACGGTTTTATATAAATTATTTATTTTACCAATTATTGAAATATTTTCTACCCTTTGAAAATATGCATGTTTTATTTTATGTTTAAAAATTATAAATTATTATCTGGATTGTTTTATATAAATTGAAAGAATGATTTTTTTTATTATTGTGTAATATTTTTATAGAAAACTTGGGGAGACCATAGTTGTATTGTAATCTCACACCCTACACTTTCCATCAGGTGTTTTTAGATTTCCTACTTCATGGTCTAAGAAAGGGAAATATCTCATAGAGGAGGTGTACATTCATACTCATTTTACTTGGGGTGATGTTTATATTGAGGATTTATTTTATTCTTGATTTATATTGAGTATTTTTATATTTAATAGTTTATATGTTTTGATATACCAATTAGTTTTTAGGTACTATATCCCTTTGAAGTTCTGAGCATACTAACATGTATCAATATCTTCCACAATTTTTGTATCACTACATGCTAATATTTTTTTTAATTCATTCATAATATTTACACAGTGATGAGTAACATGAAAATATTCAATCATATATTCAATTAGCATACATTGAATTATTTCCCTCTATATTTTGAATGAATTATTTAATTCAGAATAATCTACTATATTTAAATGATTTTTTATTATAATTTCAATTTTCAAATGGAATATTTTCTTTTATATAACTTGGTAACAATTGATATTGAGTTGATATTTACCATTACTAAACTTCTTTATAATAGTGGTGATGTATACCACTCATAATGAAAATGTTCTTGGTGATTTTATTTTTCATATTCATTCTTTCAATGAATCATTTCTATTGAGGCATTCTTAACTATGAATCAACATAATTTATTCCATGTTCCCCATTATAATGTTAATCATAAATTTATATGTTTTGAGTTATATTTTTAGATAATTGATTCATTGTTATTTATATAGTTTTATTATGAAATTTTCTTTTTTATATTATAATATAATCATACAATTCACTCATTTTCCTGAAAAAAATAGCATATCCCATCATACTATAGTAAATTTTGAAAAGCTAATGTATTTGTTGTCATAATATCTAGAAAAACTAATTAGAGTATATATATTAATGAGGACATGATTATTTAGATTTTATGATTAAATCTTATTCAGATGGTAATTATTTCTCATAATCATTTCCCTTAGTAATTTGCCACAAATAATTTACTTATTTTTTTTAAAACATATTCCAAATAATACTTCATCTATTACAGATTCTCCATACCATCATAATGAGTGTGACAAACAATTTGGTTCCATAAAATATTCTCTCCACTTACTATATACAAAATGTAATATCTATAATACACATCGATGGTATGTTACCATTCATTAATCATCCTTACATAAGTTAATTTTAATTCCATATAATGATAATAAAATATTTTTTATTGATTTGTATATTTAATAATGTGTCACATAACAATATCAAAAAATGAAAATTGTATCTATAGACATAGAAATATAAAACCCAAGTATTGTGAAATAGATATATATCAAAATGGTGTTTTCTAAATACTATTTTCATTATAGTCATGCATTTTTTAAAACAACCTGTTAAATTTTTTTTTCAAGACTAATTTTTTAAGATACATTTTTTCATCCTTTTCAAGTCACCACCCACTATTCAAAATTACACTTATTACTATTATTTTTTTGAAATAATTAAATAAAATAAATAATACATGTCAACTTCATCTTCACCATATAATAAATTTGAATTCATTATGGAATGATTTTTAGGGGTGAATATATATTTAAATCTTTAAGTACAAAATATATGATCATATTATACATTCTATAGGGGATAAGATCATTTTCATAGGAGTTGTGATATGTTGAATCATTCATATTATTCATTATCTTCTACAAGAAAAAGTACAACATAATTTCTTATAATTGAATTCATTACTTCGAATGTAAATGAAACTAAAATAATTTCTAAATAATAATATTTCATTTTGATATGGGGTATACATTTTAATTATCTTTTCCAATAATAAAAATTACATTTCCTCATATGGAAAATAAAGATTCCCAATAACAAGACACTATTTTACCTAAGAAGTGACATAAAAAACAATTTAAAAAGATTCAAATATTATTTTCAGTATCTGATTACATTGATTAATTTATGTCAAAATTGATTAATTGTGGTATGTTTGAGTTTTTTTAGATTTTATAATTTCATTTAAATTCCTTTTTTAGTTTATGTTTTTCATTATTTATGATGATGATTAAAAAAATATAAAAAACATCATGTGTACCCATAGATTTGGGTATTTGAGAACTAGTAACTTCCATAATAATTTTTTCTCCTTGTTCACCCCTTTATTTCAATTATTCAACCCCCAATATTATATATTTTTTCTTTTTTCGGTGGTTTATCTACTATTGTTTCAGTATCAATATTATTTCTCAGAAAAAAATGTCCATCTTTGACTTTTCAATTCCTAACTCTTTTTCCAGGATACATCAAATATTATCATCACTGATCATGCCTTATTCGTTAATTAATAACATATAGTTCACTATTTCCTCATTTTTTAGATGATTATTTTTATAATATTCTAATATATTTTCTATGAAATCAGAATATACCTTAAGATAATCAACATATCATGAGGATTGCATTAGTAATCCAAAAATTTTATTATTCGTTGTTTTCAGGTCAAGATCCTTATGAGCCCCTTAAAATTTCACATTTAGATGAATAAAAACTATTTATTTTATCAAATACATATATATCATATTTTTAATTCTCAATATAAGATATCCTATGGTCTTCTATTTTTTAGAAAAACATAGTTTCAACTCATTAAAAATGATATTCCATAGTATATTATTTTATTTTCATATCAACACCTTTCAAAGAATCATATTTGAATTTTTTTTCTTTATTTATATTTCTTATAGTAGGTTACACATTCCTTAATTTCCTTGAAATTAAAACTCATCATAAACTCTATAAACAATTTTTACACATCCATTAGTGATGCAGTAAATTTTTTATATTGAAAACTGTCTTGTAATTAATTCTAACAAATCATATTTTCCTATATTAATCTTCCTTAGAAAGTATTATATTGAATAATAACTAATATAATCATAAATTTTACACATTTTGATTCCATAAATGTATTCATAGTTTGATTCAGTATAATTAGAATAATTTTAAAATTAAATTTCAATATTTTGTTGAAACTCATATTTGGCTAGTTTTTAGTGTAAATCATTGATAAATAATTCAAAAATATTTTCTGTTTTAAATTTTGAAACCATTATATTGTAATTTTTTTTGGAAATCTATGTATGATCATCTTCATTGTATCTCATTTTTTCTTCTCATAGCAATGTATATGGATAGATCATAAAAATTACTAACAATAACAGAGATGCTATGGACTTTTTCATTTAAACACATAATAATAACACTAAATCTTCCTTAAATAACATGAATGTTTTCTTATTATAAATTTTTCACCTTCATAAATATTTGAATGAATTTTTGAAATCAAGTTAATTTTTTTAAAAATAATATCATTTATTTAGTCCATATTACATAATTCGAAATTTTTAAGTCCATTATAATTACATCCACATTTAATATAGACATAGTTATTATATCAAAAATTGTTTGGTAGAATAAATTAGTTGAATTACTATACTATAACAAGGTAAACATCATTTCCCTGTGATTATAAATGATATATTATTTTATTATATAATGCCATATAATTTCTGTGATTAATTGTTGTTAATATATTTTTATTCATTAAAATGTACATTTTGAATTCATATTTAAAAATATTCAATGAGAAATAACACATTACACTAATACAATATATTTTAACCTAGGTTATAATTATATATCATATTTGTTTCGGGGGTGGTGAATTAGATTCACACTAATTTTTTATAAATTAAACATCAAGTGGATATTTCTATTATGGTTTCAAATACATGATTAATCAATCATGATGATAACGCACATGTACAAAAAAAATGTAAAATTACAATGAAGTAAAAACACTTATATTTTAGTTTATTAATCCACAATGGGTGGTATCCAATGATTACATATTAATAATGTGTTAATATAACTAATCAATAATATACTATTTTTATTACAATATCTAGTTAATGATATTTAATAATCCAATCTCCTCAAACTCATCATATCATCTACTATGTTATTTCAAATTGGGTTTCCATATATCGTCATGATTTTTAAATTATATTTTAAAATTTACTATTCATTGACATTTTTACTTATTTTTTATGAAATCCAAATATTTGATTTTCTTCTTATGATTATTCACCATAAATGACATATATCTAGTTAAAGATTAATATAAAATGACTAAATATTCATAATTAACCTTTTAATCAAAACCATTGGAATATTATAAATTCTAGAAAGAAAACAACATCTAAATTTAAAATTTATTATAATTAAATATTTCCTTAAAAAATTTCCTCAAACTACCAGAACATCAAAAAATAAAGGCTTCATTAGTGGAATGATATTCATTTATATTCTCATGCATCCCATAGAATACTATTCTAGGAATTACTTCATTCTTTTTTTCGAACAATTGATTAATGGTTTCATAATTCATGGTATTACCATTTTATGATGAAACCTTTAAATTAAAAAATTCATTATCTATAATTTTCAAAATGTGAACAACATCAATGAAATGGTTTACCAAAAAAGTAAAAACAATTTAAATTCATGGTTTTTTTCCATGGTGTGACTGCTAAGACTTGGTTTGATCAATATTAAAAAAAATTAAAATTTTTTAAATGAATTCATTTCATATATTCTATCACAATTACTCATTCAAATGATCATGAGTAATATTACTTATAGTGTATTCTATGTGTGATCAATTTTATCCCAACATAAATGATAAAATGAATCAAAATTTTTAAAATATGAATTCTTAAGTATGTTATACTTCAATGTTGATGATATACCTATCATCATCATTAACATTACATATCATCATTTAGTTAAAAGATTTGATGCAATTTAGATTTTATCATTCCAATATAGTGTAACTTTTGGTCAAAATGTTACATCTACTTAGAATCCCACCAAAATTACAGACACTTGAACATCCCCACTTGAAGACCACATTGTAAGAAAATATCTCAATGATCAAGAACTCTTGAATATTCATTATACATAATCTTGGATGATAATAGATTCACCCATGTCACCATACTAAATTAAACTCACTCATTCTTATTTAATCCAACTAAGACAAGATTTATACCAATGTAATAAATGGAACCAAAATAATGTAAAATAATATAATAACAGTTTTATGTGGTTCATAATTGTTTCCTATATAAATATATCAAAATATAAAAAAATGAATATATAATAAGTACAATGTTAGAACATATTTTCAATAGGAAGTGACATAGACCGCTAACTCATATTACAATTTACTCCATGGAAAATTTTCCACACATAATTTTTTATAGCACTGAGTCTTATGGAAATACCGACTTTCTAAATTTCCATTCTATCATTAGTTTAACTATAAAATATTTTGGGTTCAAGTTAAACTCATCGATCAGAATTCCTAACACCATTAGAGTGATACATTTCCATGAACCCCATTATTTACTCAAAAATTCCCTACCCTGAATTTTTTAAATGTATTCAGTTCCATATTACTATAAGAAAAATTCTTAATAATCAACGAATTTACTACTTACTGTGGTGAAAGAGGAATTGTTGTTTAAGGTCTGGTGGATCTTCTGAGTTTGGTTCTGAATCACCGACAGTGGTGACAATGGAGGATGGCGAGCTATCCCAAGCTTCGATTGATGCCGATGAATATTTTTTTCCCGGTGGACATGATGTTGGCAACAACGACGACTGTTGGTACCGCCGACATCTTGCTGTGAATGGTCGTGTGTGGTGTTGGTTTTCAGATCAAGGCGCAGGGTGCACTGTACGATAGTGGGTGCATGGCTCGAGGTGCTATCTCATGATTTCGGTTTTTGAAATTTGAATTTGAACTGGATTTTTTGAAGTGGTGAATTGGCATGATGAATTCCTCTATTGGGTACAAACAACCCTTAAACTGGCCTTTAAAAAATGAAAAAAATGATTTTCAGGTAAAACTAATTTACTACCCACCAAATAATACACATTTATAAATTTATAATTTACAAAAAATAAAATTTCATATCACAGGAACATTTTGTTGTTTCGCTAAAAAAATTATTGATTTTTCTAATAATCATTCATTTACTGTACATTCTCATTCACAAGAAGTAAATTTACTAAATCAAAAACATATTTCAATTGAATATGGAATCATGTAATTCTTGAAATAATTCAATATTTTAAAAATAATATTCCTATCTACATGAAACACTTTTCTATACTCTTTTATGTTCCCCCAAGTCCTACTGAGGAATTATACTTCATGAGACTCTTCTGGATCATAGCATTTGTGAAAATATCCCATAGGTTCTACTTACAAGATATATTACATATCTTTATCTCCCCATATTCATTTATCTCCCAAATGTAATATACATTTTGGTCAATTTTATTTGTTCTTCTCATGGACCATAATATTGTTGGCCAATTATATTCAACTATATCATTAAAATAATAGAATTATATTCTCCATTATTATTTCAATATCTTAAATTAGAACCACTATCCACAAAATCTCTATTTATTATATTATTTATAATTAATATTCCTATTAAAATGTGGATGCTTAAATTACTAGTCACAACCTCAATATCCTGTTCATTATGGTTCCACAAAATGTAAGTATATACATGATTGTAATTTTTCATGTTTCTGAGTCACCCTAAAAGTGTGATTGAATATAACCTATAACTAGATAATGATCAATTTTTTAAAGGGTTTTATATTCCTTCCAATTAATATATCATTATATCTTGTTCACATATTCCAAGTTCTCTCTCTATATATTTTCCCCAAACATGATGATAAATCCAACTATAAAAGAAAATATCTAGATAATTTATGACCATGTAATGAATAAAACATCTATATAATAATGAAAATATAATTATATACATGTTTAAATATACTTTATAAATTCATTGTGATGTTTCCACTGAGAATTTAATTTTTTGATAATATATTTTGAAACTTCTTTTCTATATATTTCCAAATTAATATATTGATTTATAGAAATACCCTCTCTATGATAATACCATAATTCCTTTACTTATATTTTATTAAATCATAATCCCCATTATTTTCAATTCATTACAAATATCATTAAATTAAAATATCATATAAAACTCTTTCTATGACTCATAATTATGTTTAATTAACAGACCCCCCATATACAACACTATGATATTTTAAAAAAATAACTTTGTAGTTGATAGCCAATGTGACATGCATCACTACAATTAGATGAAAATATAACACCCTATTAATTTATTATATAATTTTTTTAAATAAATTAAACTTGTTCATTAAATTCAAATACACATAACATTGAGTTTTTATTGATTTGAACTCAACATTGAGTTTCTTTAATAACTTTCATTACACAGAAGATAAAGTTTTACAGAAGAAGAATATGCTATTGGCATGTTTATTTAATATATCACCTATTATTTAGAATATAGTTTATAAATAGTAATATCTATCTAATGAAAATATATTCATTACAAACATGTATTAGTTATATATTTATTAATATTGACATAATAATCAATTAATATAAAATGAAATATCTTATGAAATATTTATTTGTAAAAGACTGCCAAACAACCCTTCTGAAACATAATTTCAAACTTTTTTTTCTATTCATATATAAATTATTTGATAAAATATAGTTTTTCCATATAATCATGTAAAAATTATATTTAGTTATCATTTATTTATACAACTAAAAAATTTCATTTTTGATGAATAGTGAAAATACAATATTTTAATGGAAGACTACCTTTTAATTTAAATAAATTAAATTGTAAAACTATACTTTTAATTCATCATAGATTTATTAATTAGTTCGTTTTTGTATATATTAATTAAATTTAGTCCATTGGAATCATATTCACATTAAACATTAATATAGTTTGTTTCTTAAATTTTGAGCATTTCTCTATAATATCTTCATTCTCTTCGGGGCATGGAGATTAATATTAAATTAAAAATTTTCACTTTTGTTAATTTAGTTTTTAAAAATTGATTATATATTTTTTATTTGAATAAATTAAAAATTATTCTATGTAAACAAAATATTTTACTAAAATTATAATTGAAATCTATAAAAATTAATTATTATTGTTATGGTAAAGATGGATTTATCATGTGTTAGTCTAAGAAGAAAAGGGTTAAAAATAATCCAAAAACATGATCAACACCAACTAGAGGGAAATATTTATACCCTATCTGTTATTGGTTCTATAATGTTTCATTTTTTATTATTTTGGAATGACACAAAGGTGGTTATGATTGAATCATCTCAAAAGATTACAAGTGTGCCACTCTCCGTACTTATAAAAGGCCACAATATATCCTCTCCTCTTCACACATTCACACATGTTCAGATCATCTATAACATTAAAAATCTATATCAAAAAGTCCATACACTCATCCTTGAATACTTATTTTTTTAATAATTCTTTCATATGTAGGTTGTATTTAAGCCTAAGTTGGACACCTAAAGTAGAGGTAATTATCATCAATGAGAACATTTATACTATTTATTATCTAACTAAATCAATCATCATTAATTCATGATGATACAATAATGTTTTTATATTAAATATCAACATTTTTTTAAAGTTTCATCAACAAAAATCGTCTTTATTTCTATACAATGGACGTAGAAATCATCATTCATGTGTTTAGAAGACTACCCTCTTATAAATAAACATTATATGTTTTACTATTACATCCTCTCACAATAAGGTATTATGATGGATATAAACTATATTTAATATATTCATTACCTAAATATACCAATTTATTCATTATCTCAATTATAATTTTTTTGTCTATATAGTAGGATATACGATAACATCGTTTGTGTGTATGGCGAACAATTATCTTGCAAAGAAATGTCATTTGTTCTTCTTTAAAAATATAAATAGAAGTTGATATAGATAATGTTAATGATCATATGTAATATAAATAATATTATTATTTTATTCACTAAATATTAATAAATTTAAATAACAATAAATCATTTTACCTATTAACTCAATTATTGATGATCACATCATTCTTGTACGTGTGGTATACGTCCATCAAGATGTGATAGAACTCTCTTTTCATCACCACACAACATTGAGTACATATATAATGATATTTAAAGAAGTAATATATTTTTTATAATATTATGAACATTCACTAATTTAAAAATTTACATAGATCAATTCAATGATAATCATTTAAAAATGGAATCATTAATAAAACATACATACCACCTACTGTCTATATGATTGTATCATAATTCATTTTTGAAAACCATATATCCTGATCTATTCTCACGTGTCATTAATTTAAAAATATTAAAAATATGTAACTATTATTATTTTGGATACTATAAAACTATATAATAGGTTTAAGAAATATATCTCTCAAGACGAAAAATGCATGACAAAAAAGGGAAAATTAACACCTAAAATAATGATAATAATGAATTCATGGAACTAAATAATTAATAATATATAATTAAAGGATAAAAAAAGTTATTATAAATATTTATTTCCATTTTCAATATTTTAATAACTTGTTTTATATGAATATAATGGAGGTTAAATAACTTTCATTGGAAAGGAAGTGTAAGATAATGGTTTTTGTCACAATTTCATTTCATTGAAGCATATTTTAATATTATACCCCATATTTCATTTATATGTATTATATTCTACTACGTTGATTTTAAATAATATGAAACATTAATAATTTATTGTATTTGTTTTTTTTAATTTGATTTAATTCATATAAATATATTTCGATTGAAAATTACAAAGTGGTAAACAATTTTATTAATCAATTTCTTTTTATTGGGTTATATTTATTATTCTTAGTCATTGAAATTATATGATTATGTTTATACTGATTTTTTATTATATGTCATTTTATTTACACCTATTTAATTTTTATTTATAGTCGATACATATAATATATTCAATGATTAATTCTCATATAAGCATTATGGTCATTATAAGGGTTAGTTTTATAATGTCATTCTATGTGATATTGGTTAAATTTGAATATTAGTTGAAGGGAGTAATATTATTATTATCTAAAAAACCCGTTTTATTTTTGTTTCCTCTTGTTATATTTGATATTTACAACTAATTTTACATTTTTTTCAATAGTTGTTAGTTTAAATTGATGATAAACCTTATTAAGGGAATTACAATTTATTTCCATATTTCTTTAAAACAAAGAATTAATAAATAACCCTTTAAAATAAAATTTCTTAATTTTTTAACCATTTAAGAATTATTTATGAGATAATTCTTCACCCATTTTTCCATTTTCTAAAATTTTTTAAATGGAATAATGCTATCATTTTTCAAACAAATGACTGTTCTAACCATTTAATACTAAAAAATGAATGTTATTTTTATATTATATGTCATGTATTGAACTACCCACTAACATAAGCATTGTATCATTAAAACATTTAATAAATGTTAAACCGATTATTTTTAAAGATACTTTATCTTACTATTTTCAAATTCATTATTTCTAAATTTAATTTTATAGGAAAAGGATTTTCAAAGTGTTTTCAATTTAAAAAAAATTATAGATTGAATATGATAATTTTTAAAGTGTTTTTTGGGAATTAATATTTTTCCACAAAAACCCAATTATTATACATATACTTCACTAGGGGTTTGTTGTATTGATATCATCTTTATTTTCCACCTAAATGTTTTAAGATTGTTTTAATTAAGGATTATATATAAATTTAATTCCTTGATTCATTTATTTGTCAATAACATTTATACGAAATGTTTACAATACTATGAACATTTTAAAATAAATATCCCCAAAATATAAATATTATTTACTAGGTATATATATTTTTAACCCTTATAACATTAATAAATAATGTGTTCTACATTGAATGTAATTTGATTATATGGAGAAATATTGATAAATATATATTATTTAATCAATAAAAATATTTTATGAAAAAGAATAATCTTTATGAAATAAATATACTTTTCAATATATAATGAATAATTTGGAAATGAAATTCATTAGTGGGTACCAATTAATATTATTCCCCAGATGAATCAATAGTCCTGTGAGTTGAATTAATAAGCTATCTTGAAATTATTTGGCCAAACAATTAGAGTTTGTACAAATTATTTATAAACTATATTGTGAATTGTCTTCAAGGTATACATATAATGTTCCTAAGTCATCACGTTAATTATTTATGAATTTAATTAATTTAGAATTAATTTATTTTTATCCATGATATTTTGGTGATGATACTATTTCTATAAAGTATAGGTCAGTGGGGAAACCTCAATGAGGAGGGTTATGATGGGCGAAGTGATTGATTATTTGGGTTTATTTCATGGAAAATAATTACATCGGGTTACCATTGTTATTATTAATGGAAACTCCTCTTGGTTTCCTCTTACATAACATTGTACATACCAACATTCCAGAGGTAGATTTCTAATTGGGGATTTAGAACCAACCACTCTTAAAGACACACACTAGTTAATAGGATGGGAGGTCGGGCTCATTCCACGCATTTGATGGGAATTGTTACCAACTATAGGACAATCATAATTATTTAAGATATGTTTTTAATCTCTTCATAATCCAACTACATGACTAGAATCCACAAAAAAACTGAATAATGTTTAATTCCCTTTATATAAATAATAATAGGACTCTAATTAATGAAAATAGGAATGTGGTTTCAATAGTGAATCCAACTATATTAATCTATGGTTATTCATTATTTTATAAGTAATGCATATCTTATTATATGATGAAGCCATATAATTAGGTAAATTAGAATTTTCTACGATGTACTGAGAAAATTAATATTCTAAGGGGAGGATATATCAATTTTGTGGTATCCAAAGTCTGCTTGATATTTTAAGAAAAAAATTACATATTTTATTAAACCTATGAATTTTAATGACTTGCGGAGATGAAATATGTATGAGAATTGAGGCACCAATTCATTTCACTCAATTCACTAGGATACATTGCATGTATCCTTTTTATTTCAGGAATTAAAGTTATTATATTTCCATGACGCCCTCATGACTGGCCACACGATATATTCCCTTACGTATAGGCGTGTTTATATAATTCTAGTTATCTTGGATTACATAATAGGATTTACTTAGTAAATAAAGATTCATGATTCTAATGTGGTTTTCATTATGGAATCCTATGCCCATTTCAGATACCCTTGATGTGAGAAATAAGTTAAAATAAGTGATTAGTCGTATTGCATATGTATTCTGGGGATTGTGTGATTAGACTATACTTGAAATGTTTAACAATGAGATCATGTCACGAAGTGGCATCATACATATCCTCATTATTGAAGGAATAAGAGTTATTGTATTATAGTTTATTTCTCAGCCCTATGATGGTATATATTGAGTGAACATCCAATGGGCGTGATTTGACCCTAATGATATAATTATTGGAGACATGAGAATAATATTTAATGGGAATTGTATTTCTGTTTGGGATCATTCAACAGGAAGGAGTCCAATGTCTCCTATTTATAGTAGTAATTATATTCCTCACATGTCAATTTGTATAGGGACCTGTCATCATTATGTCATCCTATGTATCTTTGTTATGGTAAGAATCATATTTATTGTAGTTCATTGATAATGGCTTACAATCTATTGTTTCCCTTATATGAAGGGAATATAATATTATACAACGAGTTGGGGATTAAAAAATGATGTTTCCATTATATACATGTCATATCATCTTATTCCAATGGTTGGGGCTTATAAAAATACATTCATATATATATATATAGGTCATATAATATTATTAATATTGTGTGGGCTTACACAATAACATTTCCCTTATATATCAGGAATATCATATCATTCCTCATGTAGGGTATAACACATCAATTTTTCCCTTATATGAATAGAATATCATATTATACCTATAGTTAGGGAAATCACATAGATATATTCCTTATGATCATGGATTATAATATGAGGATGAAAATGGTTTTTATGTCCATAGATTCCTTATTGACATGTCCTTTTTTCCTTCATGACACGTGTCAATTGTCCACTAATAAATCCATTCTGTTTCGCCCAATATTTTGAAGGATTTAGTCTTGGAATGTTAGGATAAAAAGGTATGATGCAATTCACTATTCCATTGGATTTGGCATGATGTGGATGGAATATTTAAGGGTTGTCCCATGCTCAATGTTGCCTCATCCCTTGGAAAATCGAAGACACTGGCAGTTGACCCTAGATTTAATTCCATGATAATGACTAGATTTTATAGAAGGGTTCTTCATAATACATATTCCATGATTATGTTCTATCTCAAGAGAAGGCTGAAACACTTGGAGGGTGTCCATTGAGTCATTGTGACGTGTTTCACAGTGTGTCACATGTTCTGGATGATATATTTAGAGCGAATCGCGATAACAAACTGGCATTACCAAAGGGTGTCCTGAGAGTAAATGAACTTCTTTTGAGAATCGACGAGACTTGACCAACATGATTGGGTTCTATTATATGGGTCCAGAAAAATGTATGAAGGACATATCAATGTTTGGATATAGATCCCATATGGTATAAGGCCCCGACCTTAAACCTTACTTATTATTGAATTAAATGAATAATTCACATTGAGGATATTTTCAGGTTTATAGTTTTAGAGAATTAAGACATAACTATTACATCTCAAAAGATTACAAAGTACAAACATTTACTAATTTTCCATAAAATAAAAACTCTTAAAAAGAAACTTGCCTAGTTCTATGTTTTAGGTTGCATGAATTTCACATGATCCCATCCTTGACCCTATTCCACGTTAAGTCAGGTGAAAAACATAACAAAAACATGGGATGAGCATAAAAAGCTCAGTAAGGGATTCAAAAAGAATGAAAACTGCTAGTTTTTTTCAAAACAACAAGTAAACCATGTATACTTTATCAAAGTAATACTTTTCACCTTTTCGAAGTAGTAAAAACTCTTTGCTGAATAAAAGTTCATTACTTACCCTTCTGTAACCAAAAGATTACTATAAAACACATATAAAGATCACATAACATATAAAGGTAACTTGGGACATAAACATACTTAAGTGGAAGAACCATAAGGATGACTTCCACACATATCAATTAATGGAATAACCATTAGGCCAACTTCCATACATACTTAATGGAATATCCATACATCCGACATCCATACCGAATTCATTGGAGGTTATAATGTAACCACCCGTCCTGGTATTCACGGCACCACCCGTCATATGGTTTATCACATAACCACCCATAAAATGTCCAAGTACCATTATAAAATTATAACACATAAAACCAAAATAAAGGAAGTATATCATTTAAATATATTGAAATAATAGAATCCTTTATAAAAACCATTTTCAATACCAAAATACATAAACGAGTATATGGTATTTATTTCATTTTAAAAACATTACGTCTTGTTGAGGAAGCCAATGACCAAATAATACTCGCGGCGGCGGAAAAGGTCGTTGTCACCTCGTATGTTAAAAGAAACATTCCTTTTTCTCATTTAGTAAAACGCTTCGTAGAAAAAATATTCCTTTTGAATAAACATATAAGTCAATGGGGTTTATACACCGTATAAAAGAAAGTTTTGTATAAAACGAAATATGCCTCAAGGAAAGGAGATTGAGACGAAGTCCCTTACAAAGACGGTATCCTTGGATTAAGGATAAATCAATTACATAATTATATGTGACAAACGAATACACCAAATAAAAGTGGATATTAAGTGTAAAACAATCAGATGTTATTCACACATATTCATAGAATGACATATTCAAGGAGTACAAGTTTATCCCAAAGAATCAGAATTGGGTTAAGAAGTTCCCTTGCAAAAACTTGACGGCCTAACGACGTCACTACAAAATTCAAAAAATGAGTTGATGAGGGATAAAAAGGGTATCTCATCACTTGGACATAAAATTTAAATCAATAAGGATATAGAAGAACATATCCCAACATAATATTATGTGAAAAAGACATAACAAAAGAAGTCTTTTACAAAAAGATGAGGGTGAAAGGTTCCCTTACCGACATGGGTATATTTTGAGACATGCACCCCGTGAAAGAAGGACAATACACCATTGATGAAAATACTCATAAATGATATTATATTACACAATGAGTAAAATAATGGGCAGTACATACACCACTCAAAGGAAATTGTGGCAAATGTAGCATAAATCTCACAGGAATAAAAGTGAGATGAAAAAATCCCTTACGAAAACTCGGCAGCCTAACGACGCCACTTAAAACACCCAAAATGGATTGATGAGATCAAATAGGGTCTCTCATCATATTAATATAAAGTTTACATAAAGAGGAATATAAAAGCACATCCCCCAACATAACAAAGAAGTTCTTAAAATAAGTGACATAAAGGAGAGTACTTAAAAAGAAAGAGAGAGGTTAGATCTCTTACGAAAATTCGGCAGTCTAACGACGCCACTCAAAACATCCAAAATGGATTGATGAGAGAGAGTATGGTCTCTCACCATATGAACATAAAAATAACAGTAATATTAATATAAAATAACATCCCAATAACAAGAAATATGAGCTTTAAAAGGAATGACATAAAAGGGTGTACTTAAAAAGAAAGAGATGAGTAGGATCCCTTACCTCGGGTCCGACTTGACTCGATCGTTCTTTAACATCCTGAATAATAAACATGAGTTCATTTCTACTTGCTTAAGAACATTTTTCAAGTTCATTATTCCTTTTATATCAATTATTGACATATTATAAACATTATGTAATCATTTAAGTTAATAATGTTTGTTTTGTCGATATTTGGTTCTTAAGTCAAAAGTGGACTTCTTACAATTACATATTGTTTGTGTGGTCAATGGTTCATTATATCCAGAATGATATTCATGATTTTTATATCATATATATCATATATATCCAGCATATACATGTATTTATAATATTACATAATCATTTAGATGTAAGAAATGAAATGCACCGTTCATGGAGACAGTAAGCCGTACGTACGCATGAACGCTACTTTCATTTCTTTGTCATATTAATGGAATTAAAACTAAATGAGAGGTATATATATTTTAATTCCAGAATTATATTCATCATTTATATGTAACATAAATTATATATATCCATTATAAATATGTACTTATAATAGTACATTACATTTGGGGATAAGAAATGAGATGCACCGTTCATGGAGACGGTAAGCCGTACGTACGCATGAACGCTACTTTAATTTCTATCTCATACATTAATAGAAAGAAATAATAATGATATATAGGTATTTAATATTTTCAGTATAACATCATATATAATATCTTTAAATCCATCCTTTATACGTCCCACATATGGTATTAACGAATCACATCACTTTGAGGGGGCGGTAGTCCGCACTTCCTTAAATGAAGATATCGTGTTTACCCACAATGGAAACCATTAAGGTATTCCATAAATGAAAAATACAGAAGATTAAGTAAAACATAATCATATTATATATCATATATAAATATAGTGACATCTTAATGGCCACCTTTGAAGGTGTTATATGAGTGTTGAACAATCACCGTTTCGTGAGGCAGAAATTCGCCATCCATGAAAACAGTATGTTCTTTAACCATTAGATGTAGGTGTATGTAAGTGTAGCTTGAATAATTATTATAACAACATGATAGTATAATGATGATACTATATTTGTTACAAAATAAATTAATAAAAGAGTTTAGGTGGTTGGAGAGGCAAAATAAAACAAAAGGACTCAAGTGAAGACATTACCTTAAAATCGGGTAACTCCCATTGGTTTGAGAAAAAAGGCTTCCTTGTGAAGACTTCTGCCCAAAGTGAGGCTTCAAGGAGTAAGAGAGGGAAGTTTAGAGAATGAATGGGCAGAGTTTGGCCGAGCCAAAGGCTTTGGGAGTGTGGGTAAGGAGGTAGAGGTGGGGGACTTTTGTAAGAGGAGAGGAGGGACACTCCTGTAAAGTTACAAAATGTTACTTTATTTTCAAAAGAGTTTCGGATATTAAAGGTCCCACATTGATGTATTTCGAGTATAAAGTGATAAGGGTTAGAAATCCACTCATCCAATAGGTTTTGGACATGTGTAGGTCTTAGATATTACATTATCATTCCATTTTATTTAAATCGTTAAATAATGAGGTCATCGCTGCATCATCATGATGTCATAAATAATTTAATTTATTTAATGTCTAAAAATTATTAAAAAATACCATGATGTTGGAAATTTTTTTAGATATCTAATGACTATTTATAGTCAAACATATATCTTTTATAACACTATGTAAAAATTCTTTTAGTAAAACATTTCATGTTTGTGTCATTTTTACTTTATCATTAAATAAAAAGGTATTTATGTCATTTTCCAACCAAAGTGGCTCCATGGGGTCCCCATGTTGACCCATGGATTTTATTGGTCATCCATGACACATCCAATGAGGGTAGGACATGCGTCTAGTTCATTTCATTTTATTAATTTTTTTTCTTACCATAAACTACACTAATTACCTCTAATCGCGATTAAAAACTTAATAAGTTACTATTCACCAAAAAATTATTTTAATCCCATTGAACCACATTTTACTTCTTAATGAAAACCATGTATGTCGGATTTTTGATATTCAAAACACAAAGGTGGAAAAATTTCATTTAAACGGAAAATCAGTTTTTATTAGTACCACTTAGTGGTTTCACTATTCATCAAAAATTGAAGTTTTTCAGAAAATTACCAAAAATTCACCCTAAGCTATATTTGATATTCCGAATTCAAAAATGATGTCTATTTTAAAAAATTCCTAAAATATAATTTTCATTAATTAATTTAATAATGAATTTCCACTGTCAAAACAAATAGAGTGTTTTTATGAAACAAAATGTATCAAAAGATTGACACAAGTTTAAGTCCGATTTCAAAGTGAAATTAATTCCATCGACCACTATTGGATTAAATGGTAAAAATATGTTCTGATTTCACTTTATAACAAATTTAAACGATAATCTAATCATATAAATAAATTATATTAAAAATAGGTTTTGAATTAAAATTCAACATTTTTTACTATTCATTAAAAATTGAACATTTTCGGGAAAATACCAAAAATTTACACAAAGTAAATTTTGATGTCCCGATTCTAAAGAAGAATTTTATTTTGTCAAATATAATACATAAAATTGTCAGAAAGTGGATTTAAAAGAGGTTCTCCATCAAAAGGTGGTTAATCGACGTTTTAAAGAATATTAGAATGTTTACGCTTAAAATTGGATTCATTTGAATTTTTAATCCTCTAAAATTTATTGTAAAAAGTAAAAATATTTGGAAAAAATATATAATCATTTGTTAGTAATTTTTGTTCATTCCTTCCATTACAACAGCTAGGCATTAACTACCATTTAAAATAATATTATTTTCTTATTAGAGTGCAACGTATGATTCCCAAGAAACTCGTTGTTGCGTATTGGGTACGCCATCGAGCATAGCATCCCCTTTAAAGTAATATTAATATTTGATTCACAAATATGGATAAATATAAAGATGTCATATTCTTTATTTACCTTGGGTGTTACATCCTTCCCCCCTTTTGGGAATTGCGTCCTCGCAATTTTAAATTTGGGCTTGGAAACATACTTGAAAGTCCCACATCAGAACAAGAGTCGGTAAAAAAATCACTTTAAAATAAAGAAAGATAAGTACAAAGGTCACCCGAGTTAACCCATACTAGGATTCCAAGTACGAAAATATGGACATGGAGGAAAAAACAAAGGGTCATGTTCTGATGGAGAGTGATAGAAAACATGTTTAGGAGAATGTTAACCACAAGAAAATCACAAACTTGTGATGGGTTAAACGGTATTCGATTCCCCAGTAGGAAAAGTTAATAGACAACCTTTTTATTTTAAGTTACTTTTTATTGATTAATTTATTCATAAGGAAACATAATCACTTATCATGTTGACTTTCAACTTTTACACAAACTCATATTTTCTCCAAAAGACGAGTATTTAGGAAGACCTGTTCACATTAAGAGTACTATAATCAACTTCTAGAGAATCAACTAATCCACAAAAGAGAACTATAAACTTCCCATGTCTTTAGACCAAAACCAAAACCAAAAAGGTTAGTACATGGTCAGATAATCCAGAAAAGGATAACCCTTTAAAAAGAAAATCTATGCTTAATATCCAAAATTTGTCCAACAAAACCCAATGTCCAACGAGGACTATTCGATAAACAAATTTGTCCATAAAATTATTCAATGTAAACCAAACTAAGATTGAAACCCATATATTTGAGGGATTTTGTCACATATTCTTCAATGTTAAATCGTATCATTTATCTCCAAACAACATCAGTTGATCTTAATGTATCGTATTTAAAAGTAATTAACCTAATCTTATATCCTCCATGATAGGTTAATAAATATCCATAGATAACCCAAAATCAACTTACTCTTAATTCATAAAATCATCTAACTAAAAATAATCAGTCAAACTAACCAGGGACTTCACATTGTCCAGCAGTAGGCGATATATACCTGTTGTACTTTGTTTTTGGGTTCGATTCCCGTAGCTTTGTCCGACGCGATGGGTTGTCACTCAGTCTGCGTGTTGTACTTTTTATAAAACTCCAAAAATAACCCTAACATTCTATAACCTCAATCGTTTCATTATACCTTTAATTTTCATCCGAATTTGTTACGATCTCAACATCTTAATTCTTGATGTCTTATTTCACAACCATAAGATAAAATAAAACGATTCCCATAATGAATAACATCATACCTTGATCATGGCATCCACTCTATTTCATCGTCATCTTGCTCACGTAGGTAGAAGTCCCATGAATTACAACAATGATTTGGATATCCTTCAAAATCATTTGCTTCCTCTATCCAAATACACCTCGTACAACATGGGTCATATGGGTGTTCACAGAAAAACAGTTTTGGAAAATAATCATGTATGACATATAATTCCAAAACATCTGATAAAACATGATTTCTATAAAATAGTCGGACCTAAATTGAGTTAAAACCTTCTATTATTGGTACATTTAAAATACAATAAGTATGTGATATGAGACTATATTTTAAAAGAAAATATAAATAGGTTGCGCAAGGGTCTCCTTCCTCAGCACCATTTTTAAAATCGTAATACGCTTCAAATTCTTGTGATAAGGTAAAATATTTGAAAATACCTTGATAATATTTACCTTTATTGAAAATATGAGAATATTGTGAAAATAGTATTTTTCTAAAAAAAACCCATGATCCATGATGATAACGAGGTATAGTGGAGGTGTTTGATATCTCAAAAAACTACTTGCAAGTGAGTTGTATGCTAGAAAAAACATCACAATCATCTGAAGATGACTTTGCAATAATTATTGCAAGCATGTCATTAGGAAGAGATAGGAATGTCATTTGAGATCCTTCTCCTTCCATTCGTAATCGAATTTACTTGACCTGAAAAAATGTTATAAAACAAGGATTTAACTGAAATAATAGATATATGGACTAATCATGTGTCTCACAAGAACTCCTAATCCCTAAAGTTGTCTAAACCGACCACTGATACCAACTATAAGGCCCTGAACTTAAACCTTACATAATATTGAATTAAATTAATAATTCACATTGAGGATCCCTTTAGGTTTAGAGTTTTAGAGAATTAGGACATAACTATTACATCTCAAAAGATTATAAAGTATAAACTTTTATTAAGTTTCCATAAAATAAAAACTCTTAAAAAGAAACATGTCCAGTTCTATGTTTTAGGTTGCATGACTTTCCCTTGATCCCATCCTTGACTCTATTCCACGTTATGTCCTTTGAAAAACATTTCAAAAGCTTGGGATGACCATAAAAAGCTCGTTAAGGGATTCACAAAGAATGAAAACTATTATTTTTTTTCAAAACAACAAGTAAACCATGTATACTTTATCAAAGTAATACTTTTCACCTTTTCGAAGTAGTAAAAACTCTTCGCTGAATAAAAGTTCATTACGTTCCCTTCTGTAACCAAAATATTACCATAAAACCCATATAAAGATCACATTACATATAAAGGTAACTTGGGACATAAACATTCTTAAGTGGAATAACCATAAGGTCGAATTCCACACATATCACTTAATCGAATAGCCATTCGGACAACTTCCATACATACTTAATGGAATAGACATATGGCCGACTTCCATACGCAATGAATTGGAGGTTATAACGTAACCACCCGTCCTGGTATTCACGGCACCACCCGTCATATGGTTTATCACGTAACCACCCGTAAAATGTCCAAGTACCATTATAAAATTATAACACATAAAACCAACATAAACGAAGTATATCATTTTAATATATTGACATAATAGAATCCTTTATCAAAACTATTTTCGATACCAAAATACATAAAAGAGTATATGGTATTTATTTCATTTTAAAAACATTACGGCTTGTTGAGGAAGCCAATGACCAAATAATACTCGCGGCGGCGAAAAAGGTCGTTGTTGTCACCGCGTACATTAAAAGAAATATTCCTTTTTGTCGTTTAGTAAAACACTTCGTAGAAAAAAGATTCCTTTGGAATAAATGTAAAAGTCAAAGGGGTTTATACACCGTATAAAAGAAAGTTGTGTATAAAACGAAATATGCCTCAATGAAAGGAGATTGAGATGAAGTCCCATACAAAGACGGTATCCTTGGATTAAGGATAAATGAATTACATAATTATATGTGACAAAAAAATACACCAAATATAAGTGGATATTCAGGGTAAAACAATCAGATTTTTTTCACATATATTAATAGAAAGACATATTCAAGGAGTACAAGCTTATCCCAAAGAATCAAAATTGGGTTAAGAAGTTCCCTTGCAAAAAATTGACCGCCTAACGGCGTCACTACAAAATTTAGAAAATGAGTTGGTGAGGGATAAAAAGGGTATCTCATCACTTGGACATAAAATTTAAATCAATAAGGATATATAAGAACACATCCCAACATAATATTATGTGAAAAAGACATAAAAAAGAAGTCTTATACAAAAAGAGGAGGGTGAAAGGTTCCCTTACCGACATGGGTGTCTTTCGAGACATGCACCCCATGAAAGAAGGACAATACAACATTGATGTAAATACTCATAAATGAAATTATATTACACAATGAGTAAAACAATGGGTAGTACATACACCACTCAAAGGAAATCGTTGAAAATGTAGCATAAATCTCACGGGAATAAAAGTGAGATGAACAAATCCTTTACGAAAACTCGACAGCCTAACGACGCCACATAAAACTTCCAAAATGGATTGATGAGATCAAATAGGGTATCTCATCATATTAACATAATGTTTACAGAAAGAGGAATATAAAATAACATCCTCCAACATAACAAATAAGTTCATAAAATAAGTGACTTAAAAGAGAGTACTTAAAAAGAAAGAGAGAGGTTAGATCTCTTACGAAAATTCGGCAGCCTAACGGCGCCACTCAAAACTTACAAAATGGATTGATGAGATAGAATAGAGTCTCTCACCATATGAACATAATACTTTCAGTAAGATTAATATAAAATAACATCCCAAAAACAAGAAATATGATCTTTGAAAGGAATGACATAAAAGATTGTACTTAAAAAGACAGAGAGGAGTAGGATCCCTTACCTCAGGTCCGACTTGACTCGATCATTCTTTAACGTCCTGAATAATAAACTTGAGTTAATTTCTACTTTCTTAATAACCTTTTTCAAGTTCATTATTAATTTTATACCAATTATTGACATGTTATATAAATCATGTAATCATTTAAGTTAATAATGTTTGTTTTGTCGATATTTGGTTCTTAAGTCAAAAGTGGACTTCTTACAATTACATGTTGTTCGTGTGGTCAATGGTTCATTATATCCAGAATGATATTCATGATATGGATATAATATATATCATATATATACATCATATACATGTATTTATAATATTACATAATCATTTAGAGGTAAGAAATGAAATGCACCGTTCATGGAGACGGTAAGCCGTACGTACGCATGAACGCTACTTTCATTTCTTTTTCATATTAATGGAATTAAAACTAAATGAGAGGTATGTATATTTTAATTCCATAATTATATTCATCATTTATATGTAAAATAAATTATATATATCCATTATAAATATGTACTTATAATAGTACATTACATTTGGGGATAAGAAATGAAATGCACCGTTAATGGAGACGTTAAGCCGTACGTACGCATGAACGCTACTTTCATTTCTATCTCATACATTAATGGAAATAAATAATAATTATATAGAGGTATATTATAATTCCAGTATAACATCGTATAAAATAACTTTAAATACATCCTTTATACGTCCCACATATGGCATTAACGAATCACATCACTTTGAGAGGGCGGTAGTCCGCACTTCCTTAAATGAAGATATCGCGTTTACCCATAATGGAAACCATAAAGGTAAGCCATAAATGAAAAATACAGAATCTTAAGTAAAACATAAAAATAGTATATTTCATATATAAATATAGTGACATCTTAATGGCCACCTTTGAAGGTTTTATATGAGTGTTGAACAATCATCGTTTCGTGAGGCAGAAATTCGCCATCCACAGAAACAATATGTTCTTTAACCATTATATGTAGGTGTGTGTTAGTGTAGCTTGAATCCTTCTTATAAAAACATCCTAGTATATTGAATATACTGTATTTGTTACAAAGGAAATGAATAAAAAGAGTTTAGGGGGTTGGAGAGGCAAAATAAAATAAAATGACTCAAGTGAAGACATTAACTTAAAATTGGGTAACTCCCTTTGGTTGGAGCTCAAAGGCTTCATTTCTAATACTTCATCCCAATGTGAGGCTTCAAGGAGTAATAGAGGGAAGTGGAGAGACAAAAAGGGAATAAGTTGCCCAAGCCAAAGGCTTTGGGAGTGTGGGTAAGGAGGTAGAGGTGGGGGCCTTTTATAAGAGGAGAGGAGGGGCACTCTTGAAAAGTTACAAAATGTTACTTTATTTTAAAAATAGATTCGGATTTTAAAGGTCCCACATTGATTTATTTAGAGTATAAGGTCATAAGGGTTCGAAATACACTCATCCAATAGGTTTTGGACATGTCTAGGTCTTAGATATAACATTATCTTTCCATTTTATTTAAATCGTTAAATAATGAGGTCGTCACTACATCATCATTATGTCATATATAATTTAATTTATTTAAGGTTTAAAAATTATAAAAAAAAATACTATGATTTAGGAAATCGTTTTAGCTTTCCAATGAATATTTATAGTCAAAATTCTGACTTTTATAACCCCATCTAAAAATTGTTTTAGTAAAACATCTCATGTTTGTGTCATTTTTACTTTATCATTAAATAAAAAGGTATTTATGGCATTTTTCAACCAAAGTGGCTCCATGGGGTCCCCAAGTTGACCCATGTATTGTGTTGGTCGTCCATTACACATCCAATGAGGGTAGGACATGTGTCTCGGTCATTTAATTTTATTAAAACATTATTCTTACCTTAAACTACACTAATTACCTCTAATCACGATTAAAAAATTAATAAGTTACTATTCAAAAAAAAATATTTTAATCCCACTGAAACACATTTTAATTCTTAATGACAACCATGTATGTAGGATTTTTGAAATTCAAAACACAAAGGTGGAACAATTTCATTTAAATGGCAAATCAGTTTTTATATGTACCACTTAGTGGTTTCACTATTCATCAAAAATTAAAGTTTTTCAGAAAATTACCAAAACTTCACCCTAAGATATATTTGATATTTCTAATTCAAAAATGATTTCTATTTTACAAAATTCAAAAAAGATTAGTTGCATTAATTAATTTAATAATTAATTCCTGTTGTCAAAACAAATAGCGTGTTTTTATGAAACTAAATGTATCAAAAGATTGACACTAGCTTATGTCTGATTTCAAAGTGATATTAATTCCATCGACCACTATTGGATTAAATGGTAAAAATATATTATAATTTCACTTTAAAACCAATTAAAAAGATAATCTATCCATATAAATAAATTAGATTAAAAAGAGGTTTTGAATTAAAATACAACATTTTTCACTATTCATTAAAAATTGAACTTTTTTGGAAAAATACCAAAAATTTACACAAAGTAAATTTTGATGTCCCGATTCTAAAGAAGAATTTTATTTTGTCAAATATAACACATAAAATTGTAAAAAAGTGGATTTAAAAGAGGTTCACCATCAAAAGGCGGTTAATCGACCTTTTAAAGAATATTAGAATGTTTACGCTTAAAATTGGATTCATTCGCATTTTTAATCCTCTAACATTTATTGTAAAAAGTAAAAATATTTGGCAAACATATATAATCATTTTGTAGTTAGTTCTGGTCATTCCCGCCATTACAACGACTAGGCATTAACTACCATTTAAAATAATATTTTTTTATTATTAGAGTGCAACGTAAGATTCCCAAGAAACTCGTTGTTGCGTATTGGGTATGCCATCGAGCATAGCATCTCCTTTAAAGTAATATTAATATTTGATTCAAAAATATGGATAAATATAAAGATGTCATATTATTTATTTAACTAGGTTGTTATATAGGGATTCTCCATACTATATTGGCTTGACCAGTGTTTCTCATGTGGATTTATTTTAAATGTTTTGTTGACTTCACATGGTCAAAATAATATTCCAAGGATACATTTCATGATCTTACTGACATACCATGGGGTTTTCATGTGTCTTTCGAGGTTCACATGACACACCTAGGGGATGAGTGCACATGTTCATCTCTCAATTATTCCCATTTATTATACATTTTTCTATCATTTAATTTGTGAATCAGTTTTATTTTCAGTCAGTATTAATTTATATTACGTCTCATGGGATCTAGAACATATATAGGTTTCTTTTTTCATGTCCTGAAGAAGTCCTTCAAATGATTTATCAGTGATCACATGATGTTCTTACACTTTCTTAATGGTTTTTGTGGTTGTTACATAGTCATTACCTTATAGGAAGATATTCTAGTATTGAGATCATACACCCTAAGAAATCATCACTATCTTTGGAATGAGGTTCTAGAATTTTATTTTCACTCAATGATTATTGGCGATTTATTCATGATAGGGTGGGTGTTTATCGATCTTACAATAAATTTGTTTTCTCCACTTTTTTGGTGTTTATTGTTCGAATCTAAGAAGGAGTTAGAAGATTGATTCATCATCATGAATATTCATGAGATTATTCAAAGGATTTATCTTTGGTAATTTTTTGATTTTCAGTGATAGAATGTTCCTCTCATAAATGCCTCCATTATTATATTATTTTCAACTAATGAGGTCTATTTGAATCTTCTCTGTTTGATGAAAGTCATTTATATTATAATATTTACATTTCCAATTTTCATATCATGATCATGAATGCTATTTAAAATAATTTATGTGATCGTATGTGACATGTTAGTGGCCTTAACAAGGCCTAACATGCATTACAAGGAATCTTCTTATACCAGGATGTTGATGTACTCGAAACGTCGTAAGGGTTTTAGGACCACGACATACAACCACCTACAATTTTTTTCCTTTGTTTTATTTTACAAAGTTCAAGAGTTTTGAGAGATTTCCTAAGTAATATTAAAGAAAAATACAATACCTTCGGATGATGGGTCACATGAAAAATAAAGGAATTGTGGAGATCTGTGAAAATTTCTTGAAAAAATACATCCATTTTTTCATAGGATTTTAGAGAGGTAGTGCATGTTTTCCAAGACATGCCTAATTATCATTATGTGATGGGAATGACATGCCAGTAGGATTTTCTTAGATGAGGTAGGCTTGTCATCCAAGTATCATGATGTCTTGTGGATCTCCAAGGATGGTTCACATATCATTTATGACTGTGAGTATCTCATGCCTCTCCCTTCTATTTCCATTATTTTAATATTACAAAGCCTAATTGGTCTCCAGAGTTTTCTTGAATGTTTTTGCGGGAAAACAATAACCCTATCCATATTCCATCAAATGATTTTTGTGACCACAAGAGTCCTCCATGTATTGGAGATTTTCCGGATATTTATAATGTATTTTTAGATAGTCTGTATGTCTCTTGATATTTGAACAAATATGTTTCCTAAGGGTGTTTATTTGGTTGCCTCCATTTGACAACAAGTTGAATTGGGAACCTTCACAAGATAAGGAGAAAATTGTTGAAGGGAATTAGAGGAACCTTTTGTTGGATATTTTTCATGCATGGTTTCTTTTCATGACCCTATTATAGTTACATTATTGGGATTTTATTGGAGGATCGCGTCATCCACAAGTATCATCCATATATATATTCTTTATCATTTTATAGGGAAATTAATTACCATAAATTAGTTATTTCATCTTTTATTGATTACTTTCTTCTCATTTGGATTGATTAAACAACATTAACAAACTTATAAATGACATTTGTGGGGGAATGTTCTTGGTTATGAGGAATATAAATTACCACTGAAGTCATTGGCGCTTTCACAAATAGTTGTCTTGGGTGAAACATGGTTTGTTGAGTGACACATGGTATTCCATGGGATTACATATTAATATGGGTTTGGAGAGGAATTCAATTCATGGACTACTCATTCCTCCATAGATCACTCACCTTATATATGTCATGTGCATTCGTCGCAATATCATTATGAAAGACCCGATCATGAGACCCTGTTGAATGTAGTGTTTTCCAGATGATCATTCTGCAAGACCATTATTTTATAGGCTCCTTATTGAACCTACTATGACTTAAATTTTGGTAATGGTTTGGACATTGGTTTTGAGGATTCTATTTTCGTAATGGTTTTGTGGCATCATCATTATTGATCATATTACTGATTTAATATCACATGAATCTTGTGAACATGTTCAGGTCATGTGATTGTGAGTCCTATCAGGGGTCATACTTTTAGGAGATGTGTTGTGGTTGTATATGACCCACTAGTTCTTCTAGGTTAAGGTGATTGTCTACCAATTTTGGTGATTAATGAAAGACATTATTGATTTTTTTGATGCACATTAGTCTATTAGTTTAATATATATTTATTCGAAAATATTTTACATTGTCTATATGAATTAAGACATATAACTTATGTTAATAAATATTTCAGCTCAGTCTAAATTCCCTTGTCTACAACCAGTCAAAAGACCATTATTTTTATAAATCACAAAACTGACCCTCTATATCATGTGTATTCTTAGAATGAGATTCAATAAATGTTCTCTCATCTATGATTTCAGACTATATTCAATCTCACCAACTACCTTTATATGGGTTTAGTTGGTTTGATAAAGTATTTATCCACCTTATGATATCAATCCACAATATTGGTGGGCGTCATCTTATATTGATTGTGTTCATACAACTATGTTTATAGATGAGATATTTGTTCTAGATAGATCTCGTGGTTTTTCATACACTTTGGAAAACTCTCCCTTGGGTACAGATGGATGTGATGTCACTCATCACCCTATTTCTTACAACTACTCAAGTATAATAAAAAACAATCTAAAAACCAAGTGGGAGTATGGAACTCGAAATTGGACTTCATTCTAGATGGTAATCTTTTTGTAATAATGGTCATTCCCATTATGGTTTAGGAAATGTATCAATAAAATTAATGATGATTTATATAGGGAACATATTTCTTAGTAGTGTGGATCTCTTAATTTTTCTTCTATATCCATCTGGATCTACTATATAAAATGATTAATAATTGGTTCACCGACACTAACTCATTTTATTTGTGCCATGACGAAGTGGGAATAATCCTATGGGATTTCTTCCAATTGGTTGGGAACCCTCAACATGAAAAAATATATAACAACTTCCTATTGAACACATATTTCTAGGATGATCCCTAGAAAAATCAATAATTAGAGAGAGATATCCTCATAATTATGAAATAGATACAACGAATGGAGATGAATATACATTCACTTATCTCTTTTATGTGTTGGAACAAAATTTTCCTTTTCTAGATAGGGGAGATGAAAAATTACAAAGAACCTCATTGATTCCCTTTAGGGAAAGTCCACTAGTTTTACAGTCCGTATTTGGATATTATATAAGATGACAATCACACATCTTGGGGACATGAACTTAACATAGTGGTCTCTATAGACCATATGATATTATTTTTTATGGACATGTTTTGTATTGGATAGTTTTCCCCATTTGGTGGAGAATATTCAGGGATTTTTTCCATCACATTAGTGATGCCTGAAGACTTGTGGATGGATAACATCTCAACATGGTAGTTTTGTTCATTATATGAATTTATCATCTCTTCATCATTATTCCATAAAGATGTATCCCCTATAGGATTAGTGGCCCATTACAATTTCTATTAGGATGGATAGGGGAGAATTTTTATAGTTATGAATATTATAATGACACTAGAATTAATAAATCACTATCTAATCCTATATTAATCTACATATTGAGGGTTGGATTTATGTCCCTAAACTTTGACGTGGTTGTAGACATACTACAATGATTTGATATGATTTATTTCATCCCTCTCATGAACTGGATGGGCCAATTATTGAAAATTACAATAATCGCATTGACTAAAGTTAAAATGTGATATCCCATTGAGATGAGGTTTTATAGATATGATGGAAATATGATCCTCTGAGAGCCTTATAAAACAAATCAATTAAATCATTAGGTTAGATACAACCAAGGGTTTTAACTTCCTACCTTTCCTTGTGTTTGAGAGGAGAGGAATCTTGGGGTAATCCATTGGTTTTGGATGATGTTAGCACGTGAGGAGACTAATTCTAAAATCATTCTCCCTTATGTCAATGATTCAACCATTCTCAAAAATGATTACTCCAATGAAACAGTAGTGGCCCATCTTGGTGGTGTTATAAGAAGACTGATCGATTATGTAAGAATCAATTTGTCTTAACCGTCTCCTCTATCAATGTAAACAATGGAGTAGATTGATTACTTGGGATAGGAATCATGGAATCTCTTTCATCATAACAATGAATACCATGATAGCCAACGTAATCCATTGAGGAAATTTGTCCATTGGTATAGGCTATTGACGATACACCATTTGAGAAAAGATCATATGAGGTTTCCTTTACTAATTCACTACAAAATATGATGGTTTTTCCAACACCGACTACTCCTAGTACCTCCATCATAGAGAATAAAACACAATTTATGATGATCTATAAACATATACATTCCTTCATTAATGAAATTACCTTGGAATCATATCATGACTATGGGTGCTACCTTAATCAATTTTTTCATGAAATGGGTGAAAGTAGTTTTGATAAGAAACTATTTTATGATATCATGATTAAAAATGTACAGAAATGGTGTGATTAATCCATTAAATAGAGTTACATGAATGATCTATTATATCATTACCCCAAATCTGATAATATAAAGGAGGATTTAGAGGCATTGGAGTAGTCTCTCCTATTGATATATAATATGAAAATCTGACGAATCAATGGACTCTTTAGATATGAATATGCAAAAAAAATAAATGATTTTCAGACGTATAACTCATCAACATCATTATCCTCATTGGATGCTTCTCATAATATATTAAATGAGTTTATTACATTCTTAGTGACCCTTCTTATTTGGATATAAGCATAAGTGTTGGGTGAGCAACACTCCCATGTTCATTTGATGCTTCTTGTCAGTCCCTCGTAGACTTGGCGTGTTCAATCGATCAAATCATATCATATTCCATTGAAAGATGTGTTTTTTGAGATTACAAGAGAGACCCCAAATAGTAAACATTCATATTGTTTGATGATTTATCAGTGAATAGATTTTATGAACATTATTTTCATTTTTTATTTTCTTTCATGAAATGAAATACTTTTTCACTACATCGATATTATTTGAATTTCCAAAGATACCCATACCTTTCAAAATATCATGTAACCTTGAATTCATGTATAATAATAGATTCATATTTTTTATCACTCTTGAATGTCGACAATTATGATATTTTTCACCGATATATCTACTATATGTATGTTAAGGTCACTTATTTATCAAAAACAATATATGGGTAGGTTATGAGTCCCAGAGGGAGGATTCTGTTTCCCTTGATGAAGAATATGGTATCAGTCAGCATAGATTCATTTATGATAAGTCTATATAGTGAGCCTTACAAACACTTTCATTCTTTATCACTATTCTGATGTATTTTAGGCTCTTTTATCTAGAACATTATATAGATTTATTTTAGGTTATTTTATCATGGAACTTCTATCTCTTCAGTTTAAGGTATTTTTCTATAGTAGATAATTTTTATTTTGTTGTGGGTATTTTATATTAGACATGATATTTTATAGGTTAGAGTCTTGTAGCTCGGCCTAGATAATGTTTTAGCTAAGGGTATTTTTCATGGACCCAATAATGATTTATTTTATGGTGTGTTATCTCAGACATGATATTCCACTAGTTTTGGGTCCTTCATCTCGAACATGATATTTAATTACTCTAGGGTCTTTTAACACAGATGTGATATTGACATAGATTAGGTTATTTTATCTTAGACCTGCTATTTCTATAATTTAGGGTCTTTTAGCTCAGACCATATATGGAGTTAGTTTACGGTGTTTCAGCTCACACCTGATGTTGCTTTTCTTTTCGGCCTTTATATTCAAGTTTAGGGTTTTAGATAATTAGGTCATAACATTTACATAACAAAATGAAAATTAAAAGAATACAATTCTACTCAGTATATATTTTTTCATAAAATAAAAACTCTAAAAAAGAAAGGGTCAGGTCTAGTTCCATGTTCTAGACTGCATGAATTTTCCTTGATCCCATCCTTGACCCTTATTCAACCTTAAGTCCTATGGGAATCATTTCAAAAAATTGGTTTGAGCATAAAAACCAAAGTAAGGGATATAAAATATGGAATTAAAACATTAGACCATCAATAAATACAAAACAATGAAACCATACTTTTCAATCATAACATACCTCAATAAATCATAAGATTTATGAACAACACATAGATATCATAAATCATAAATGTAACTTACAACATAAATAGCATACTTACATTGTAGATATCACAGTTACATAGACTGTCACATTTGGAATACCCATCATAGAATATTCCCTAAATATCTTAGGAGAAACATTAACCATTACCTCGGTCACGTTACCCAATGCATTGGAGAGCTATCTCAGTCTCACCCACCCTAGGTTTATCACGGAACCACCCGTATACATACAAAACGCCCAATAGCCCTACATATTCATAACTAATAAAACAAACATAATAGAAATTTAACATATCCACATTGAAATCACAATATATCATTTCAAAATATTAAAAAAATCAAATCTTTTAACAAACCATTTACAAAACCAATTAAATTATTAAATAAAGAGATTTTTGAATCAAGGTGTCCCATACCACTTTTAATCATTTGAACGAAATTTTAATTTCAAAAAATTCATGTCCATATGAATAAATACATAAAGCCATTTTTAATACATGGTAATTAATGTAAAATATATAGAAGAATAAACCTTTAAAACATTTAAAATTATATTTTATTTAAAGTGTTTTTAACAAAATGAGTCACCCTAGAATACAAATAATTGAGGAAAAATATTTAATTAGAAGTTCAAATATCATGAGAATAAAGGTATTCATGATATAATATTCCTAAAGGACTTAATATACATCATATAAGAGTGAATTGGTGCATATCATGATTAAAGTATCAATGAAAATGTAAATTGAGACGAAATCCCTTATAAAGACAGTATCATTAGATTAAGGACAAATAAATTACATAATTATGTGGGAAAAAATAAATAAACCAAATATTATTGGATATTATGTGTAATAAAATCAAATTTTATTTACACATATTCATAGAACGACATAATCATGAAGTAGATGTTTAACTCAAAAATTGAAATTAGGGTAAGATGTTTTTTTACAGGAATTTGAAAGCCTAACGACATCAATTTAAAATTCAGAAATAATTTCATGAGAGGGAAAAGGATATCTCATAAATTGGACATAAAATTTACATCAATAAGGATATATACGAACATATCCCAACATAATAAGATGTATGTTAAAAGACATAACAAAAATATGTCCTTTAAAAAGAGGAGGGTGAAAGGTCCCCTTTACGATTTGGTAACATGAAAAACATACACCCCATGAAGGAAAGATCAAACAATTAATATGTAAATACTCATAAATTAAATTATATTTCACACAGAATAAAATCATGGGATGTACATCCACCACACAAAAGGAAACAATGGCTAATATAGCATGAATCTCACGGGAATAAAATGTGAGATAGAAAACCCTTACCACATTGTAATCCATCGAGTCGTATGATAAAAATTTAATAAACAAAAAATTAATCAAATAATACCAATAATATAAATAGAATCATTATTATATATATCAAATGGTAGTACAAAATACAACACATTCAATAAATATGTGGTGAACAATGGAAATCTCAAGGAATTAAAAGTGAGATATGAAATCCATTACCACTTGTCCAACTTGACACATATATTCCGTGTTCTTCCTGAATAATAAAATAATGTTATTTTATAATCATTTATGAACATTTTTAATTTTTATTATTACTTTTATATCACTTATTACCTTTCAATAACAGTTAGATAATTATTTGAGTTCATATCGGACTATATTTCAAGGTTCGGAATTTGAGTTAAAAATGAACTTGTTATAATTACCATTTGTCCATCTGGTCAATACTACATTATCTCCAGAATCATATTAATAATGTATGTATCATATAAATCATACATATAATGTATTTTTTTTATAACAATACATGACATTTGTAGATATGAAATGAAATGCTCCGTTCAGGGCGACTGTAAGTCGTACGTACGCATGAATGCTACTTTCATTTTTATTTTGTACATTAATGGAATTAAAACATAATGATACATAGTTATATTATAATTAAATTATAATATCCTATATAATATCATTAACTGCATCCTTTATAAATCCCACATAAGTCATTAACGATCTATATCACATTGAGTGGGCAGTAGTCTACACTACCTAAAATGAAATTATCGCGTTTACCCATTATGGAAAACATAAATGTATGATATAAATGAAAAATACATAAGCATAAATAAAACATAAACCTAATATATACCATATATAAATACAGTGCCATCATAATGGCCACCATTAGAGGTGTTAGGTGTTAATTGAAAAATTATCGTTTCGTGAGGTGTTAGTTTTCTATCCACAGAAACATAATATTCATTACCAATTAGATGGAGGTGTGTGTAAGTTAAGTTCTAATGCTTCTAATAGTAACTTTCTAATATATTCAAGAAACAATTTTTATTAAAAAGTAAGGAATAAAAAGAGTTTATGGGGTTGAAAAAATAAAATAAAAAAAAGAACTTTAGAGAAGATGTTACCTTTAAATCAGGTAACTCCCTTTGGTTTGAACCAAAAGGGTTTCTTTAGGGATTTAAACCTAAGGTAAGGCTTTTAAGATTAAAATAGATATCGTGGGAGCTTATTTTAGCAGAGTTTTTACGATCCAAATGCTTGAGAAGTGTGAGAAATGGGTTATAATTGAGGTCTTTTATAAGTGAGAGGCGGGGCTCTTTAGGAATGTTTGAAATAATTATTTTATTATAACCTCATATTCGGTTTCAAAAGGTCAAATAATAGTTAATATCAAATTTAATATGACTCATAGTCAAAATAAAATAATCCAATAAGAATTGTACTGGTTTTGGATATTTTTTTAATATTTATAATCATGTTTATTTAAATCATTTTTTAATGAGGTAGATATTTTATCATTATTGTGTCACAAATAATTTGAGTTATTTGCTATCCAAAAATTATAAAAAAATACCATGATGTTGGAAATATATTTTTAATTCCATTGAATGATTATATTAAAAAAATATAACTTATATAACTCCAAGTAAAAAATTATTTACTAAAAGATATTTGTTTATGTCATTTTTGCCTTTAGTTTAAATTAATTAATATAAAATGTCATTATTACTCCCATGTGGCCCCATGAGGTCCCAAATTCTACCCATGTATTCCCATGGTCGTATATATATCATTATGTAGGATTAGGAAACATTTTAGCGTAATTCAATATTTTTATAATATTATATTTTACCCTTATTTATTATTATTACATTTTAATCATGGTAAATAAAATATTTACTGAAGTAACTATTTAAAATATCTCAAAATAAAAGATACATATTTAAACAATTTGGACCAACTTAATCTAAATATTGAATACATTTTTCTAAATTCAAAACACAAAAAAAGAAAAAATTAATTTAAAATTAATTCCCGCTTTTAAAACCAATAGCGTGTTTTTAAGAAATAAAAACTATCTAAAGATTGACAATTGTTTTTGTCCAATTTCAAAATTAAATTACTTTCAATGAAAAAAATTAGATTAAATAGTAAAATATATTCTAATTACACATGAAACTCAATTAAAAAGACAATATAACCATATAAATATATTATATTAAAATACACTTTTGAATTAAAATACAGTATTTTTCACTGTTAATTAAAAAATGATCATTATCAGAATAATACAAAAATTTCATCCACTGTATATTTTGATTTCTTTATTCTAATAAAGATTTATATTGTGTCAAATAGAACTTATAAGTGTGAGAAAAACATGATTTAATGAGGCTTCTCCATTAAAAGGCGGTAAATTGTACTTTTAGTGAATATTTGAGTATTTAGGCTTAAAATAGAATTCTTTACTTATTTTATGCCTCTAAATTATATTAGATAAATGTAAAAATATTCAAAAAACATGTATGATAATATTTTAGCTTGTTATACTCATTCTGCCCAATACAACGACTAGGAATTAACTACCATTTAAAAGAATAGTATTATATTATTAGTGTGCCCCATAGGATTTCACAGAAACTCATTGTTGCGTGTCGGGTATTCCATAGAACATAGTGTCCCCTTTTAAGTATAATTAATATTTAGTTCACAAATATTAATAAATATGAAAAATTTTATGTTCTTTATTTACATGGGATATTATATCCTCCCCCCTTATGGGAATTGCGTCCTCGTAATTTTAAAACTGGGAATGGAAATTTCATTAAATGTCCCACAATGGAAAAGATTCAGTAGAAATATCACTTCAAAAGAATGAAAGTGAACTATTAAGGTCACTAAAGATAACCCATACTCAAAATCCATGTAGGAAAACATGGATATATAAGAGAGAAAAAATATTCAAGTTCTGATGGAGTGTGTTAGAAAACAAGATTAGGAAAAAGTTAACCACTCGAAAATCACAAACTTATGATGTGTTAAATACTCTTTGATTACTTAGTATGAAACATAAACCAAAAACGTTTTTGTTTTATGTTCCTTTTAATTATTTTGAGGAATTCATTTACTCCATAGAATACGAACATAAGGAAATATAGTTACCTTTATGTAGAGTTTAATCCTTTAATAAGTTTCTACTAAAAACATATCATTTCTCCAAATAATGATAATTCAAGAAGACCTGGTCAAATAAAAATCATAAGAATCATATTATAGAGAATAAAATAATCCAAAAATGATGAACAATCTATTTCCCTTGTCTTTAGACGTCAACTAAAACCTAAAATGGTTCTTACGAGATCATATAATCCTCAAAAATAATAATTCTTTATAAAAAAAATACTCTTAATCTTCAAAATTCAACAAAAAGTACCCAAAGTTTATAAAATACCATTCAATACACAATTGTCTTTAATGATCATAAAAATAATCCAAAATATGATTGAAATACAAAACTCAGAAGGATTTAATCTCATAGTTTTCCATATTAAATCATAAAATTTATCTCCATATAACATCGACTACTCTTAAAGTCTCATACTGATGTGTAATTAAACTAATCACATATTATATATGATAGGTTATTTATTTCCATAAATTACCCAAATATAAATATTCCCAAAATAAAACATAAATTCTTCCAAAAATAAAATTTCAACTATTATTCCACAAATTAATTCCCATAGGACTTCATTTTCTGTAGGTATCTATTTCCCCCCCAAAAGAAATAACGTCTTCTAAAATCACTTTTATCACTTAGTCAACAAATAATATTATTATACTAAGGATATAAATTTGATAAAACAAAACATCCCCAAAAAAACTTATTCTTGATCTATAAATCCATTTAAAATAAAATAATAAATCATAATAACAGGGTAATTCACATATTCTAGTGGTAAGAAATAAATCCCAATCGCACTTTGGTTGTGGGTTCGATTCCCGCAGCTTTTCCCAACACGAAAGGTGGTCACACAGTCTGTATGTTGTCCTTTTGATAAAACTAAAAAATAACCCAAATTTTTTTCAACACCAATGGTTTCATTATACCTCTTGTTTTCATCCAAATTCATTATGATATCAACATATTAATTCTTTAAGTCTTATTTCACCTCTATCTGATAAAATAAAATGATCCCCAAAATAAAGAACATTATACCATGATCATGGTGTCCACTTGGTTTCATCATTATCTTGTTCATGTGGGTAGCAGGTCAATGAATTAGAAAAATGATTTATAGATCCTTAAAAATCATTTTCTTCCTTTATCCAAATACACCTTGTACAACATGGGTCATATGGGTGTTCATAGAAAAATAGTTTTGGAAAATAATCATGTATGACATATAATTTCAAAACATTTGATAAAACATGATTTTTATAAAACAATATGACTATGTTTGAGTTGAAACTTTAAATCAGTGGTTATTTTAAAATACCATATGTATGTGATGAGAGAATATATTTTAAAATCATATATATATAGGTTGCACTAGGTTCTCCTTCATTAGCACCTTTTTCAAAATCATAATATACTTCAAAATCATGTGATAAGGAAAAATAATTGAAAATTCCTAAAAAATATTTACCATTCTTGAAAATTTGAGAATATTGTGAAAATAAGATTTGATTCAATATAACCCATGATACACAATGATATCGGGGTATAGTGGAGGTGTTTGATATGTCAAAAAACTGCTTGTATGTGATTTGTATGCTAGACACAGTTTCACAATCATCCGAACATGACATTGCAATAATTATTGCAAGCAAGTCATTAGGAAGAGATAGTAATGTCATTTGAGATACTCCTCCTTCCATCTCCAATTTACTTACCTTGATCTACAAAATGTTATAAAACACAAATTTAAATAAAATAATAGACCTAGGGACTAACCATGTGTTTAAAGAAAACTCTTAATCCCAAATTTTTTCTAAACCGACCTCTGATACCAAGTATAAGGACCCATCCTAAAAAAATTACATTATATTTAATTAAATGCAAAATTCACATTGAGGATCTTTTCAGGATTATAGTTTTATAGAATTATGTCATAACATTTAAATAACAACATGAATATTATAAGTAGACAATTCTACTATGTACCCATTTTTTTCATAAAATAAAAACTCTTGAAAAAAGAGAGAGTCATGTATAGTTCTATGTTATAGAATGAATGACTTTTCCGTGATCCCAACATTGAAACTTATTCATCTTTAAGTCTTGTGTAAAATATTTTAAAAACATGGGATGAGCATAAAAATCTCACTAAGGGATATAAAATTTGTAATGAAAAAAATATCCCATCAACAAATAAAAAACATGAAACCATAATTTTCAATCATAACATACCTCATGAAATCATAAGATTTATAAACATCACATAGATATAATAAATCATAAAGGTAACTTATGGAATAAAGAACATACTTAAGTTGTAGTTATCACAGAGATAGAGGGAGTCACATTTGGAATATACATCATAGTATATTCCCTAAATATCATAGGGGAAACATTAACATTTACCTCTTTCATGTTACCCAATGCATTAGACAACTATCTTAGGATCACCTGCCCAACGTTTTTCATTGAACCACCCATATACATAAAAAATTCCCAATAGCTATAACATATTCGTAACTCATAAAACAATCATAATGGAATGATAACATTTAGACATTTAAATAACAATATATCACTTAAAAATATTGAAAAATTAAAATCTTTTATCCAACCATTTACAAAACCATTTAAAATATTTAAAAAATTAATTTTTGAATCAACGTGTCCCATACCACTTTGAAAAATTTAAAATAAATATTAATTTAAAAACATTCATGTGGATATGAATAAATCATTAAAATAATATTTATAAAAAGGAAGTTAAAGTAAAATAATTTGAAGAATAAGCCTTTAAAATATTTAAAACGATATTTTAGTTGAAGAGTATTTAACAAAATGAGAGACCCTAGAATACAAATAATTGAGGAATAAAATTTAATTAGAACTTATAATATCATGATAATTAAGGTATTCTTGATATAATATGACAAAGGATAGTATATACACAATATAAGAGTGAATTGGTGCACATCAACAGTGACGTCTCAATCGAAATGGAAATTGAGACGAAATCCCTTAAAAAGACGGTATGTTAAGATTATGGATAAATCAATTACATAATTATGTGTGAAAAATATAAAAACACCAAATATAAGTGGATATTATGTGTAAAACATTCATTGGTTATTAACACATATTCAATGCATGACATAATCAAGAAGTAGATGTTTAAACCAAAAATTGAAGGTTGGTTAAGAAGACTTCTTATAAGAATATGACATCATAACAACGTCACTTTAAAATTCAGAAAATATGTTGATGAGAGTGAAAAGGATTTCTCATCCCTTGGACATAAAATTTACATCAATAATGTTATATAATAATATATCCCATCATAATATGATCTAAATTAAAAGATATAACAAAAAAGAAATATTTTAAAAAGAAGATGCTGAAAGGTACCCTTACCGGTTTGATAACTTGTGAAACATACTCCCCATGAAAGAAAGATCACAAAATGAATATCTAAATAACCATAAATTAAATTATATTACACAAATAATACAATCATGGGAAGTACATCCACCACAAAAAAGAAAATAGTGGCTAATATAGAATGAATCTCACAGGAATAAAAAGTGAGATCAAATATCCTTATGACAATATAATCAATCGTGTCATATGAGAAAAAGTTGATAACATCAAAATAACTAACAGAATAACATGAGTATAAAAAAATAATGATAATATATTTCAAATGGAAGTACAAAATACACCATATGAAATAAATAAGTGGTGAACAATGGAAATCTCAAGGAATTAAAAGTGAGATAAGAATTTCCTTACCCCGTGTCCAACTTGACTCTTATTTTCCTTGATCATCCGGAATAATAATATTAAGTTTATTTATAATTGATTCGTAACCTTTTTTATGTTTATTATTAAATTTATATCACTTATTACCTTGCAATAACAGTTTGTTAATTATTTGAGTTCATATTGGACATTTTGTTGATGTTCGAAATTTAAGTTAAAAATGAACATGTTATAATTACAATTTTTCCATGTGGTCAGTACTAAATTATCTATAAAATTATATTAATGATATGAATATCATATAAATAATATATAACCAATATACATGTATTTATTACATTATATGACATTTGGAGATAAGAAATGAAATGTACCGATCATGGCGACGGTAAGCCGTACATACGCATGAACGCTACTTTCATTTTTATTTCATACTTTAATGAAATTAAAACATAATGAAACATTTTTATATTATAGTTACAGTATAATATCATGTATAATATCATTAACTCCCTCCTTTATACATCCCACATAAGGCATTAATGAGTCATATCACTTTGAGGGGGCGGTATTCCCCACACCCTTAAATGAAATTATTGTGTTTACCCATTATGTAAACAATAAAGGTATTATATAAATGAAAAATACATAAGAATAAATAAAAATTAATCAGAATATAGATCATGTATAAATACAGTTCCATCATAATGGCCACCATGAGAGGCGGTAGGAGTTAATTGAACAATCATTGTTTCGTGAGGTGTTAGTTTGCCATCCACAGAAAAATTATTTTCATTACGCATTAGATGGAGGTGTGAGTAAGTTCAGATATAATAATTCTCATAAAAACATCCTATTATATTGAGTATACATGTTTTATTACAAAATAATAGAATAAATAGTGTTTAGAGGGTTGGACAAGTAAAAAAACAAAATAACTTAAGAGAAGACGTTACCTTTAAATCAGGTAACTAACTTTGGTTTGAACCAAAAGGGTTTCTTGAAGGGTTATATGCCTAATGCAAGGCCTCTAGGTTTAAGAGAGAGATCTTGGAATATTATTGGAGATAAGTTTCCATGATCCAATGTCTTGAGAAGTGTGATAAATGGGTTACATGTGAGGTCTTTTTATAAGGGAGTAGAGGGGCTCTCTAGGAATATTTGAAACAATTATTTTATTATAACCTCATATTCTATTCGAAAAGGCCAACTATTCCATAATATCAATGTCAAGATGACTCATGGATTAAATAAATTATTCCAATAAGAATTTTACTTGTTAGGGATATTGTTTTAATATTTATAATAATTTTTATTAAAATCATTTATTAATGGGGTAAATATTGTATCATTATTGTGTCATAAATAATTTAACTTATTTGAAGTCCAAATATTTTAAAACCTTACCACGATGTTGGAAATAATTTTTTATTTCCAAAGAAAATATATATTTGAATGGATAACTTATATAACCCCATGTAAAAATTATTTACTAAAGGATATTTGTTGATGTCAGTTTTGTATTTCCATTAAATTCATTAATATAAACTATTATTATTACTCCCATGTGGCCCCATGAGGTCTACAATTCAACCCATGGATGCCCATGGCCGGATATGTACCTTCAGGTATGTTTTGAAAACATTTTAGGGTAATTTAATGTTATTATAATGTTATATTTAAAACTTATTTATTATTTTTACCTTCTAATCACTGAAAATAAAATATTTATTGATGTAAATATTTGAAATTTCTAAAAATAAAAGTTACCTATTTAAAAAATTTAGACCTACAGATTCCAAATATGGAATCCATTTTTCTAAATTCAAAACACAGAAGTGGCAGAAATTAATTTATAATTAATTACCATTGTTAAAACAAATAGCATGTTTTTATGAAATAATAACTATCAAAAGAAGGTCACTTGTTTATGTCCAACTTCAAAATAAAATTACTTCCAATGAACAAAATTAGATAAAATATTAAAATTATATTCTAATTACACTTGAAAATGAATTAATAAGACAATATAACCATATAAATAAATTAGATTAAAAGGCACATTTGAATTAAAATACAGTATTTTTCTCTATTAATTAAAAAAATGAACATTATCATAAAAATAAGAAAATATCATCCAAAGTAAATTTTAGTGTCCCGATTCTAAAAAAGAATTTTATTTTCTCAAATATAATATATAAGAGTGACAAAAACTAGATTTAAGTAGTGTTTTCCATTAAAAGTTGGTAAATAAAATTTTTAGTGAATATTAGAGTATTTATGCTTAAAATCCAATTATTTAATTTATTTAAGTCTCTAACTTTTATTGGATAAATGTAATAATATTTAAAAAACATGTATAATAATATCGTTGTCAGTTCTATTCATTCCCGCCTATACAATTCCTAGGAATTAAATACTATTTAAAATAATAATATTATATTATTAGTGTGCAACATAGGATTTCAAAGAAACCAATTATTGTGTATTAGGTATTCCATTGAACATAAGGTTCTCATTAATTTCGGTTGAATATATAATTCACAAATATTAATAAATATGAAAATTTTCATGTTCTTTATTTATCTGGGATGTTACAAATATTCAAGAAAATGGTCCTCGAAGATGGGTATATTTTCAACGGTATACTCAAGATTTAATTTTCTATTATCAATTAAGGGAGAAATACAAGGGATTCTTGGTCTACCATGTTTTTTGTAATTTTTGGAATGTATAAAATAACACAATGTTTTTAGTTCTTAAATATGTTATGTGAAATCAAGAAGGGTATGTTCCAAGACATTATGGAATTTTATATTCTTCCTTGATGTTTATAGGGCTCAAATGGATTGAATATCCTTTCTGTAAATGAGGATATACTTTTAGTTAGATATTCAAGGTTTTTATTTATTGGTACCATGGTAAATAAAAATATGACATGCACTATGTTATGAGGGCAACTAAAAATTTTATGAATAGTAAAACATCTAGATGATAAGGTTTGGTTTGGTAGGAAGGATATGTAAGAAGGGTTTATGAAGCCTTGGAATGTTTAGATATTGATTGTGAAGATCGACAACTACATCTAGTACGTTCAAATCATGAGGCAAGGGATATCAATGGTTTAAAAATGCAGCATCACATTCCAAAATTGAGAAAGGGTAAAAAATATATTGACATAATGTTTAGGATGTCAAATCATCTAGGATAGTTTTATATCAATGATGTAAGTCTTGCTTCAAAGTGATTATATTATGAGGATGATTTGGAATGGCTATATAGAGAGTATTTCAGATCACAATGCGGTGTTGAATTATATCATAGTGATTTCAATGCATGCATGGATCATAATTCCCTTTTTATAGATTATGATTTTGGTTGACGACCATAGACACATATGAATTAGCCATATGAAAATAAGCAGAGTCCATAAAAGAATCCATTTAAGTTAGATATCCATTAAAAGGTAAATTAAATATTTATACTGATGTTGGGAACCCCATATCATGATGTGTGATTTGAGGAAAGTGTAATATCATAGGGGGTTTCAATAACCCTAAAATTGTTTCTTCTGAGAGAACTTATTATATTAGAGAGGACATATAGAAAACAATTACACTACCATTTTCCATAACCTAGGGGTCCAACAAGAATAGATTAACTTTTATTATGGGTAAATAATAGACCCTACAAGTATTAGGCATTATTTATTTGTTCACTAACTTTTTCTGAAACATTGGATATGACGTGACTAATTAAAAAATCATTGATTTTATTAGGATTCCCTTTGTGGGATTTCAACGTCACAGGTTTTTTGCCACTTTAGTAACTATTTCTTAGTCTTGTGATTCAGACCATTATTGGATAGATTATAATGTTGTAAATATTTGAAAAAAGTGAAGGAATTTTAAGGTCATGACGCACATTGCCTAATACGGGGGATAATACATATGATCCCAATTAATGCACCTAGGGTCAAGTGTACCCCATAATACTTCTAAGTTGGTGAAGATAGTTTTACAAATCATGTATCAAAGATTACACGTCATGAGTGATGATATTGTATAATAATACTATGAGTAGATCATATCCCCATGATTAATTATGTTCTTCCATGGTGATTTGAGGGATAAAAAAAATCATAATCTCATATTTTCCAGAATGAATGATTTGTATTAATATGAGAAGATCATATACATGAGTTGTAGGTAGACATGTGTAGTCAAGAAAAGTTTCTCTTGAATTATGGATTTCATTATAGGGGTCATTAATGGTTTTTTCTCCCATAATTTCTTGATACATGAAGTATTATTTATATATTTCGGTTATTAAATAATAATCAGATCATATTTTTCTCTAGATGAAAGGAATGAGTATATCATGGTCTTTTGATAATGGATGAAACATGGTTAATGATCTATAGTGTTTTCTATCATGTTTTGTGGATGTATTCTATGTAGTTAATTGGTGTGAGGTAAGGATGTTTTCAATTAAATTTAATGTAATGTTATAATTAAATTCTACTCATGTAGTTCAAATATCATATGACCAGGATATTTGCCTCGAAGTTTATCATCATGTGCTAATGATGTCTTTTGTTTAGATTATTTTCTTTTTTTAAAGACATTTTTGGTGTGGAGTTTTAATGTTATGATCCATGGACGTTTCCATGTATCATAACGTCAAGTTTTAAAGACGTACATTCAGGCAGTAAAATTTATTGTTGTATGGGCTTGAGAAAAAACATGAAAAAAATATATGAGGCATATTATACATGAAACCTGGCTATGTGTAGATCTGAATTGTTCATAGTGAATGATATTTTGTTAGAATCGGTCCATTGTAATTCTTGGGGGTAATTTTTTATTAGTTGTTGTAGCTATCACCTGATTGGAGATCTATACACCACTATGTATCATGTGAGGATAACACTCAAACCACCCATAGTTTTAAATGAAGATCCCTTTGTAGGAATGATCTATACGTAGTGGGATAATTTTATTATGACTCATGTTAATAGTTCTATTGATGGAGATCTACCTGTCACTATGTATCATAGGATAAAATCAATAAATTCACATGTTGATTAATGAGAAACAATATATATAATTATAAAACATCTGTGTAGGATGGAATTATTTCAGTTGATTGTTCTTGTTTGGCCCATGATTGGAGATCTAGGCATCACTATTTTCCCAATGATGATTGGAATCAGTCTAGAAATATTTACAGAGGTACCATTCAGCTAAATTTCATACTCAACGGATGTGGGGTTGTTGACGTGAAAATGGGTCTTATGGATATACCCTAGTAAAGAAATCCAAGGGAAACTATGTATCATATGGAAATATGAATCTATCCATATGATGTTTTTTAAACCCATTGATGTTTATCCTCATGTTGTTAGGATGTAATTTCATGATGTTTAACATAATGATGATAGGTTAAAGAGTAACTATAATGAATGAATGGAAATGTTTTTGCTAGGACCAATAGTGGATGTCCCGGTTTCTCTATGTCTCTCATAATAATTAGAATCAAGAAACAAGTTGTTCTCATAGATTTTCCTTCCTACAAATGTTCAGCCTGTACACATAGAAAGGATTTTTTATGTTTTTCGTAACTGGACACATGATTTAAGATTCAGGCATCACTTCATATCCTATGACATAAGGAATAAATTCACATGTAGTTCTTGAATGTTGGTGTGGTAGGATACCATCACCAGAAATGGTGGTCCTCTCATTTGAGGTCCACAAGAAGATATAATTATATTTCACACAAGGTATATTACCTATGTAGTTTAATATCATCTGGTGAATAATTACAGTGTATATTATATGTTTACTAAATCTAGGACCACGTTGATACTACAAAAAAAATCTTGGGAATTTTTTCCTATCGATCCCTTACTGATCATCCTATGTTGATGACAGTAATGATCAGTGTCTAAAGCAAGGAGTGACTAGGATTCCTATAAATATGTATAATAAATTAATGATTGGGTAGGCATATTTTGGATCATGTGGATTCTGGACCAAGATATAGGTTAGTGGAGTCCCTAAATATCTCATTAATAGTTTAATATATACATAAATGTTCTAGAAAACCTCTACAATTTAATGTCCTGCAAAATAGGCATTATCCATTCAGTTTAAATTATTGTGTTATGGGTATTGATCACTTAAAATGAAGAAAAATTTAATACTATGTTTGGACCCATAACTATATTTTCTATCTTCATTACATATAATGTAAATACCTGAATCATGCCATACATATTTCTTGTGGAAATATTCAGATTCTCTTCACATGGAGAAGACTTCAAACATGTTGTTAAATATCATGTGTTATGGTAAAATATCACCTAATTTGAAGGGAAATGATATAAGTGTATCCAAATAATTTTAAATCATGAAATATGGAATTTTTATTAGTAATTATAACTTTATTTGGTAAGGATGATGTCACATTATTTAACATCTTTTAACTAGGATTTGATCACATACTCATACACCATGTATCCTGTATGAATTTTTCTAGACGATATCTATCAATGATTATTTCATGTGAAATATATAATTATTGGGTGTATGACAAAATACACATCCATAGTGTGAAATGTGTAATCCAAATTATAAAATTCCATATGTATGATTTAAGTCCCTCCCCATTTGGGTGTCTATTTTGAAATCTTTATCCCTGGTATTGTTGCAGTTCAGAGGGAAAATACAAATTCATTTTCGTGGAATGAATGGAGGTGAACATTCTTATTAATCTATTGTGTGATATGATTATTATGGACACCCGGAATCGGTAGGGTGTGAAATCTATTTTTATCATGTCACACCAATTCATCCACCTATTTTTTGTTATTATATATCATCTGATAGTTGTTCATAAAATTTCTATTTGAAGCTATGGTTGATGTACATCTATTGGTAACACTATCTCTTCCCCTTACACCAATGAGTATAGATTTTGATGTGTAATAGTATGTGTGTTGGTACGGTAGGCCCATAAATTATAGGGGAGTTTTTTCGAACATTAAATCATATCCGTGTTCACCATAGTTTTGAGAATATCAGATATAAAATTATTGAAGGCCTCTATCTCTTTATTTTACATTGGGTGGTAGATGTATTATTGATGGGACTCAATATTGTTCTCTTGGAAGAGTTTCATCAACTCTGTAGATGAGAATTTGGTGATGTTTTCCATCAATATTGTGTGAGGGGCCCCTTACTTGGAGATGATTCGGGACAAAGTTGATGATACTATTTATTCTTAATTTTTTCAGGGATATTTCCAAATCCAATTTTAAAAACAATTATATAGAAATAAGTATGTACTTGAACTTTCTATCCATGAATGGGGTATATGGTCACATAACATCATTTCCCCTAAGAGAAAATGACCATCAATATTTAGTTATATATAGAAATTGTGGGGGATTATTGATGAAGGTTTCATGGATCTAGAATGGATGACATTTTTGGTGACTTCAGTTTAATCATATATCATGGGATTCAAGTAATATCCCATCCTCTTAATTTTATTATAGAGCATGGTCCCAAATTGATGAGTGACACGGGAACCTGCATGGACTTATTCCATGAAAATGAGATTGCATTATTCTAATGTGAATCTCACGAGGTTTCCCTAAAATTTTTATTTTTAGGGGGATGTTCTGGAATTTGGAACAACCTATAGGAAAAATTCAAAACAGAACAGAAATTATGTTTTCTTTCAACTCAATTTTTTCAGATATTCCTCTTTTAAAAATAACTACTTATAGGCCCCAACTATCCAAGGGTGGATTCCCTCTAATCATGATCTAGGGTGGTTATGAACATCTTGATATCCCCCATATCACCCATTATGATAAATGAGACCATTATTTGATGTGAGATATGGAATATTGCTCCTTCTTGATCAGGGTTGGATGAGATAGTTTTTGTACAATCCAATGTGTCTGGATGATCACTATGTGATCGGGGAATAATATTAAATGTAAAGTCAAAAAAGAAATCATCCTTTGGCCCCCAACATTTCAAGTGATAGGGGACAATTCGTCATTTTTTTGTTATATTTAACATTGATCATCTTTATTAATACTTCTAATTCCTCATTGATATTCATGTATGTTATGTGAATATGTAGGACTAACTCCCACCTAGAGTTGATGGAATTTTATTAAAACTCATAGTTTTTTAGACATTGAATTGTTAGATAATGAATAAAAACAAAAAAACAGAGGAGAAAAATACATACCCTAGTTCAACACAACTATGATTTTGTTTTTCTATCCATTTTCCAATTGGACATCCGGACATGCCGTCAAAATACCTCATACATTTCTTGGGAGTTTCATGGATATATAATACATCTTCTTCAATAATCATGGTCTCCACTAAGGAATTTTTCAAGGCATAGTGTGTGTGAGGAAATCAACCATGAACTTACCTTTTACTAACATATATGAAAAAAATTGAATGTCCAATTATTGTATAATGGCTTCCCATTGGGCCAAGATCCTAATCAACAAAGGGGGGACAATTATAAACTTGATCCATTCAATATGAGAGACCATATGGATATCATGGTGGTTCTAGTAATTCCCCATCCTTTTCATTAAGAATATGGAATCATTATATTTCTTCTCAATATCAGAGTACTAGTTTTTTGTACCTATCTATCATTGTCAGTATGAGGTATTACAGACTTTTCTAACTCCTGTTATGATTTTTCTATTTGATTTGGGTGCCTAGTGAGAATTCCCTATATCCCTCGTATAGGATGAGTGTCCTACCATCCAAAAAAGGAATTCAGACCGATTGGGGTAAGAGATAATATTGGATATATTTTAAGGCTTTCTATCCTTAAATTATCCATTGATAGGTGATTTCATTCTTAATTCACATGGTGATGGGGAGATTTTTTTTGAGCCATGGTGGTTCTAAATCGCCAGGTGTAGGTGAGGATCCCTTGGAGCCCCTCAGGTCATTGGGATTTTTTCGAGCTGAAAATTATAAAATAAATATAATTTTATCTTAGTGTACCTAAATTACATGGTGGAATACCACAGAGTAATTTTACATCCATAATTCTACAACAATAATTAATTTTATCGGATTAATCTTTAGACATTCCAATTATGGATTACTGAATACTCTATGAATATCTATGATGTGATCACATAAATATCATGGTTTGATCACATGTTCTTCAAAATAAATCTAGTTACCTTTCCCAAGTATAGGTTGAATATATGGTGCATTGTGTATTGATATTGTATTGACATACCCCTACTGAACCAAATCTGATGCATTATGTTATAACATTATCATCATCACAAGAAATCAAATCTCGAAGTACCTATCTTTTTATTATCCTTGAAAAATTAGATGCATACAGTACATTTACATTAAATAATTAAATGAAAATTATCTTTTTATTTCCATAAATAACACTCATATCTCATAGACTATCCCTGTCAGTTAGTTATAATATACCTCTTCACATCCTGTAGAAAACGACACATAAGAAAGTAGTGAGGTAAAATACTTAATATGGATAAAAAATTATAGCGTAATATATAATAAATGAGAATAATCTCATAATTGAATGTATAAAACTGATTCACAAGCCATTTAAAGAAAATATTGAGCATTATGTGGAAATAATTAATCAAATAATAGCACTTTTACATACACATGGATATTCTACTAGATGAATAATCACATCTAACATTAAAAACTAATCTCCTAAAAATGTAATGCATAATTATATAAATCATAACTGTATATTCAAGGCCTTATGCCAAGACCATGCATTAATAGATCAAAATTCAATCTTGCTTGTCTCATGAGACCAATAGACGCATCGAATGGATAAATTGGTCCCCAAACACAACTTACAAAGTCATATTCATTCTTCTTGTCAAAGTTGTAATACATTACCAACATAAACATTGATATTTAAAATATAATATGATATCTATATACATTATCTGTATGCCACAAATAGCATAAAACTACATTATCCACAATCAAAAAAATTTATAAACCCTTCAATATAATAACATAGTTTGTATCATATGAAATCACCCTCATTATAGAAATAACAATTTTATTGAAAATAGTTATTTAAAATGAAATGAAATTTAAAAATAAATTATTTTCATTGAAAATAATCCTGTAATCTTGTAATGGGTGTTTCATAGATGATAAGGGTTCATGATTTTTAAGAAAGTCCCTCATGTCATATAAGTAAAAAAACAATCTTCACGTACTTTGTTGAAAAAATCATACAACGTAAATCATTAGGAATGTTAAAAAAAATCAATTTATGAAATATAACATTGTTAATTTTTTCTCTTAAAACATTTAATGTAATATTATTAATGTTTTAAATATATTATTAAGAAACATGGACCTAGAGGATAAATATGTCCTAGTAAATTCTTATATAAAAGAAATCTCAGATAATATAGAGATCATGAAATCAGCCCATACCTCATACTATCCTATAGTTGGGGGAAAATTAATCTAATAAATAATTATTAAATAATGTAATTATGTTATTCTAGAATAGTATCCATTATTTAGGATATCATATATGATCCTCATGTATCAGGTTTTAATAATATTTCATTATTATCGTAATTTATTGAGTGAACTACATGATTTCCATATGTTTATTTTGTCATGTAAGTCTTGTTTATTAAGAATAGTATATATCATATAAATATATACAGAATGTTTTTATGTACATAAATTTTATATTAATTAATTATATAAATTTTTATAATCAATCGTAAATAGATGTGGTGGATGATGAATCTCAATGAGTCGTGGAGACTATAAGTAGTACAGACGCACGAGCGATGGTATCATTACATAATGGTAAAGGGTAAGAAGTTAGTTGAAAGATGATTTATAAATTAAAAAATAATGTAAACATTTTTATTTAAAACCATTATATTATTCATCATACTTAACTAAATAATGTATATATGAAAAGTAGTTTACACTACAGTGTGGAGATGGTATGTCATTCATACGCATGCATGGGGATATTTTTTTGGTAGCATAGGTAAAATGAGGAATATGGATATACAATAATCATAAAAAATCGTGGAATATATTATATGTTGGAGTTATTACTATATATTGTAATCAACTTTGGAAAAGAATGTATACGGTGAAAATAACCTTGAAAGAGTTGGTAATACAATTTCCTCTTCTTCAACTGTCTCATTTTTTCCCAAAAATAATATATAGGATGTCCTTATTCCAAATGTATTGCCTCTAGGATTAAGTAATAGAATTTGGGAGTATAAATTGGTTGATTATGGATGAAAAATGATATAGATGAGTGAATAATAGATTAATAGAGGTTCCCTTTTATAATATAGGGATTGGATCTTTTTGAAACTCCAATACTATTAATTTAACAGAAACTTATTTTTGATTTCAAATAGTTCAAAAGTGAGTAATTAAGAGGATAAGATGAGTATATATCATAATAGTACTTCAAATTTAAATTTATACATGCATGGATTTAATTTTTAACTTTATAATATTTAATGATCATCAATTAATCTATTAAAGTTTTATTTGGGTAATAATATTCAATATATTAAAATGTTATAAATATTTACATTACTGGTGTAAATTGACCATAAATGTGGATTTTATAGTATATAATGACCTATAATTTTATCATTGTAGTTTTAAATGTTTTTTAATTAATTTAATAAAATAACATTCTTATAAAATATCAATAGTGTCAATTTTGACACTCTATATTACATTGACATAAATTAAACTTAAAAAAGTAATATATATATATATATATAAATATAAGAACCCAAACTTATTACATACATAATTATGAATTTAGTCAAGAATGCACTTCCTTTTACATTGATGTCCTTTTCATGTTTTCATCATTTGAGAATTTGGATGTAATATATTCATAACATTACACATTATTACAGAGTGGATATATAAAAATAGTTTCCATTTTTTTCCAAAATATAAAACATTAAATCATAAAAAATACACCTTTCCATTTATTTAACATTTAACATGGATTACTTCCTTCTCATAAAAATACCTTAACATATGAAAATCTTTTAAAAACTTGGGATGAGCACAAAAGCTCAGTAAAGGATGAGAATGTAAGGGAGGAGAACATTATTCCATGAATACTCGTAACGTATGAAAAAATTTTCAGAAGAAATTCTTGTCACTAATATTTACATAAATTGTGTAACATGAGATTTAACCAAGATCCACTCAAAAAATTAAAACATAAATATTTTCATAGAGGTATCTTGGGGAATTACGTATATAATCTTGTAACCATTTTTGCCGACTTTATAATTTGTAACCCTCACGACTACCTTACATTATGTAACCATCACATTTACACTTGGAGTAACCATATGGTGACCTCCAACATACTCTTACCCATTGCATTGGAGTGAAATATAGGTCCCACCCTACATCATAAACAATTCACAAGAACCAAAACATAACCATACAACATGAAAAATTGCATAAAGACATTACTTTTTAATTATTTTAAACAAAACATAAAATGAGGATTTTTTTTAAAAAATCCTCTTATAAATATCATACAATTGAAGAGAGACTTAATAGAGTGGATTGAGTATGTATATATACTATAAATACACATAATATAACATAATATAAACAGAACCCTTCACAAAAAAAAATTAAATAGATCATATATAATGAAGTAGAAGGTTAACCCAAAGAATAGAAATCGGGTTAGGAATTCTGTTACCTCAAGATTTTCTTACATCAAACTTGTTTAAACATCCTGTATAATGGTTAAAATAGTGTTATAAATATATTAATGAAATATTTTCATGTTTATAACATCTTATCTGATCAATTAATAACTTCATTTCACACCTTAATTGTTAGTTTTTTATTCTTGCACTGTTTTGGGTGAGTTCCTTACATGATTTCCATGATTAGTTCATGATGAATGTTCTTGTTGATCTGAAGTGAAACTCTAGAATTAGAATGAAATGGTATTTAAATATTTTTAGTACCATAAATTTTACCATTTATAATTTTGATTTCATATATGAGGATGATTCATATGTTTAAACATTAATGATGTTCGTTTATATCTTTTAGTGGTTCTTCGATAACAACAACATCATTTTGTCTAATAATTTAGAACCCTGAGTAAAAATGATTTCCAGAACCGCGGATAAGACATAATACACATATTATAACCTGGTTTAATCATAAAAATGTTATTATGACCAGAATTGAAAGAATTAATGAAAATTGAAATCACATCGTCTGCAATGTCGGTAATTCGACACATCACGGACAATATTTTAATTTTTTGAATAAGTGGGGGAGGAGAAAAATAATGATGATGAATTTTAAATGAATATGAGAGAATACAAAATATACAATATTCTTGATCATTAATTCCTCTTTGTTTATAGGAGGTGAGGAATGAAGAAAAAAATAACGGAATCATAGAATAAAAGAATTCTTGATAAATTTATCACAAAAATTCGGTAGCCTAACGACATCTCTTAAAATTTCATAAAAATCATTTGATGAGAGGAAGTGGATATCTCATCATTAATAAATAATATGGGTAGTAAGGGGGGAATATTAAATGAAATTTCCCATCATAATCCTAAGGGAAAGAGAGAGAATAACATTAAATTAATGAAAAGAAAGAAAATAAAAGAGGATGATTACCTCTTGATATGTTCTCCTTGAGATCCTTCTTAAGGGCTTTAGTTTTTGTCTTTTGGCGAGACCAGAAGCTCTAGGACATGGTAAAGAATATTGGGGAGTGAATATGGATGAAATTAGACAATTCTCACGTCTTGAAAGGTGTGGGAGGAAGAGGGGAGTGAGGGTGGTATTTATAGTGGAGGAGAGCAGGTATTTTTCATTATTTTAATCATTAATGTAATATTATTACTCATATCAATGAATAATCATAATTCATGTGACCGAAAATAGTAATAATGGCATGTGCATTCGAACCAAGTGGGATTACATCATCCTTGCATCACTTATGATGCAGAAAATCAAGTATTTAACATTTATCGTATTTTATCGTATTTTACTTTTAATAAAACATTCATGAATTTCAGAAAAATACCAAAAATTCACCCATTCTATTTTTTTACATGTACTATTAAAAAATTATGTCTATTTTTAAAAAATAATTTTCTATATATTATTAATTTAATTTTTAAAAGAAAGAATTCTTTATTCAAAAATTAAGAGCTCTAATTCTACAACTACTTCTTTATCACAACGAAAATTTTTCCAAGATGTTATTATCATATACCCTTAAGAAGATAAAATAAATATAAAATTTACTATTCATTAGGTTCATATTTCTATTTATAAGGGTATGTTTCTATTTAGAAAAAAACAAGTTTGTTTCATCAGAAAATAAATTACTGAACACAATTGTACATGACAGTTTCTTGATGTTCAAAAAATATAAGTGGGAAAAGTATGTTTAAAGCCTAGTTATAAATATCAACTTAAAACAAATACCCATGAATTTCTATTTATTTTTAAATAAACATGGGGTGTTACATTATCCCTACCTTTTGGAAAATGCATCCTCGCAATTTTATTTACTTATTAAAAAAATGAGGGCACTATGCCCTCATAGAATCTTTAGACTCCCATGTTGCTTCTTCAAACATGTGGTTTCTCCACAAAACCAATACCTGGTGGATTACCTTTTTCTGAAATACATGTTCTCTTCAATCAAGAATCTGAACTAGTTACTCTTTATAATAAAGGTTCTCTTCAAGAAGAATTACTTTTGGGATCAAGAAATGTGATGAATCTGGCACATACTACCTCAACATCGAAACATGAAAAACATTGTGTACCTGAACAATGCTCGGAGGAAAAGATATGAGGTATGCAACTGTACCATTTTTATCCTAGAATTCAATAGGACCAATGGACCATGTAATTAGCATCCATTTCTTACTGAAACACATCACACTTTTCTAAGGAGAGATTTTATGGAAATCATGGTCACCTACCTCGAAAGATAAGTCTTTCCTTCTGTTATCTGCATAACTTTTCTGCCTGCTTTGAGTTGTCCTTATGTGATGCTAGATAATTCTCACATTTTGAGCCACTTATTCTACTAATTTTTTCCCAATAAACATTCTTTCACTGACTTCATCCCAAAAATCTAGAGTCCGACACCTCTTCCCATACAATGCCTCAAATGGTGCAATCTGAATACTGGAATGAAAACTGTTATTATAAGAAAACTAAACTAAATAATTGTGTTGATCCCAACATTCTTGATAGTTCATTGAACATGCTCAATGCATATCCTTTAATGTTTTATTCGATCATTCTGACTTCCGATCGGATTGAGGATGAAAAGCTGTACCGAAATTTAATTCTATGCCCAACAATTTCGGAAGTACCTTCCAAAAGTTAGAAGTGATCATGGGATCTCGGTCAGACAAAATGGAAAGAGGAACTCCATGTAGCCTAACAATATCCTTGAGGTACAATTGATAAAGGTGATCCAAAGATATTGTATCTCGAATAGAAAGTAAATAAGCAGATTTTGTCATCCGATCAACAATAACCCAAATCACATTGTTATCTCGAGAAGTCTTTTGTAGTTCCACCAAAAATTACACGGATATATTCTCCAATTTCAACTACAGCACTAGTAATGGCTGAAGCATCCCCTTCTATAATTGTCACTCTACTTTAACCTATTGACATGTCAAACACTCATGGTAAAATCAGCAATATATCTTTTCATTTCATCCCACCAATAATACATCTGAAGGTCTCTGTACATCTTAGTACTGCCAGGATGAATAGAAAATGTAGAACTATGAGCATCACACAACAATTCTTTCTTCAACTGGAAATCGAAAGTCACACACAACCTTTTTTAAAATCATAAAACCAAATCTTTATCAAGATTAATGTTTGGAAACAAACCCAATTTAACCAATTCTACCTTTTTCTGTAGCTCATGAACATTTTTCTGTGCTTTCTTAATTCTATCAGACAATGAAGATTGCACTGAATCCTGAATCAAAATAGAGGTATTCCCTGCACCAAAAAATTCTATGTCCAAATTCATCAAATCATTACTCAAGGGATCATGTTCCATATGTAACATGATTAATAATTCATGATTTTTCTGACTTAAGGCATCCGCTAGTTTGTTTTCTTTTCCAGGATAGTGATTGATCATGTAGTCATAATCCTTTATTAGTTATAGCCATCGTCTCTACCTCATGTTAAATTCCTTGTAAGTGAATATATACTTTAGAGTTTTATGGATAGTATATATTTGTAATTTGTATACGTATAGATGATGCCTCAAAATTTTCAAAGCAAAAACCATAGCTTCCAATTCCAAATTATGTGTGGGATAATTTAGTTCACGAGGTTTAAGTTGTATAAAATCATAGGAAATTACATGATCATTCTACATCAAAAAAAAACAAGTCCCTTCAAAGAAGCTTCACTATAGAAGACAAAATCACCATTTCAGGAAGGTAAGGCCAAAACTGGAGCACTCACCAATCTCAACTTCAGTTCCTGAAAAAAAACATCACATTCATTTGTCCAAAAAAATATAACCCCTTTCTATGTTAACTTAGTTATCAGGCTAGATAACTAGGAAAAGTTATTAACAAACTGTTGGTAATAACCTACTACACCTATAAAACTATGAATCTCTATATCATTTGTGGGACTTGGCCATTCATAAAATATCTTTTGTTTTGGAAAGAACAATTGTGATTCAATCTTTATTTAAAATGTTCTCAAGAAAATAAATCTGTTGAAACAAAAAATCACACTTCCTGAATTTTCCATACAGTTTATTTTCTTTTAATGTTTTCAAAACAACCCTTAGATGTTTCTCATGCTCCTCTTTATTTTTAGAAAAAACCAGAAGTTCATCAATAAATATAACCACTAACCTATCTAAGAACTCATGAAATACTCTATTCATAAAATTCATGAATATAGCAGGTGCATTAGATAATCCAAACGGCATGAAAAAAATTCATAAGTCCCATATCTAGTATGAAAGCCTGTTTTTGGGATTCCATCCTCCTTTACCTTCAGGTGATGGTATCTAGATCTCATGTCAATCTTGGAAAATTAATGAGCTCCTAGGAACTGATCAAAAAAGTCATTGATATGAGGAAAAGGATACTTATTTTTAATACTGATGTTATTTAAAGCTCTATAATGAATGAAAAGTCTCATCGAACCATCATTCTTTTTAACAAACAAAACAGGAGCTCCCCATGGTGAAGTGCTAGGTCGAATGAAGCCTTTGTCAAGAAAATCCTGCAACTGATTTTTCAATTCAAGAAGTTCAATTCGATCTATACATTATGGGGGTTTAAAAATTATCATAGAATCAGGAACTAAGTCGATTCTGAATTTGAATTCCCAATTAGGTATGACAATGGGTTACTCGTCAGAAAAAACCTCATGGTATTCTTTGACCACTGGAACAACATTAATTTCAATTGCTCCGTTGTTTTCAACAATTTGAGCATGATAATGTTAATTTCCATCTTTCAATAGTTTTTTAGCATCCTTATGTGTTATCAATTGTATGGGTTCACTATTTTATACAAACAAAAAGTCTCTCTGAAAAAAAAAAACTTCTTTAGCTATACAGTAAATCATAGCATGATAATTAGAAAGCCATTCCATTACCAGAATAACATCAATGGCGACTAAGGGTGAAACAACATGGATTGCAGGTAATGTATTTCCACATTCCATAATAGAAAAATTATTATAATTCATCATTGCTGTAACATTTCCTCCTGGTATTTTGACAACATGTTCAGGTCTCATTTTTTGAGGTGATATTTCCAATTTACCAGAAAATTTCTCAGATATTAAGGAATGTGTAGACCCCATATAAAACAAAACATTAGAAAAATCCTAGTGAACAAAGTACCAGAAACAACTTCATTGGATGGCCTGAAATCTACTGATGTCGTTGTAAAGGATCTCCCTACAACTTTCTTCTTATAATCTGGCTTGTTTCCATCATTCATATCTCTCTTTGGGTAGGCATTACCAAAATGACCCATGTCACCACATTTAAAACACATTACAGTCTGCTTATCGGGATTAGTCTTCGGATCATTTTTGCTACAATCTTGGGCCATATGGCCAAACTTACCACATTTAAAACACTTCTCAGTATTGTTAAGACTTTCCACAGGGTGTTTCTTTCCACACTGTTCACAAAATAAAAATTGTATTTTCTTACCATCATATATCATTGGTTGATTCTTACCCAATTCATTCCAACTGGACCTCTTCATCTTTTTATTTCCAAAATTCACATGATCATCAGAAAACTCAATATCTACCCTCTCATCACATCAGAGAAGTTTCTCATAACTTTTGAATTCACAGGAGGCCAACACCCTACGATACCTTGGCTTCAATTCAGAGTAAAACCAAATGATTTTTCTATCACGATCCAGATTAATATTTCGAGCATACCTCTCCAGTTGGGTGAAGTTCTATTCATACACAGCCATTGAATCTTCCTCATTCTATTTCAATTCAAGGAATTTATTCTCCATTTTATGTTGCACCACCTTAGGAAAATATTTTTCAAGGAAAATTCTTTCTAATTAATCCCACTCTAAGGAATAAATATCCTATTAACCCATGATATTCCTTACCATTGACCACCACTGACTTGCTTCCCCTTCAAAATGTTAAATTGAAAGACATACCTTTTGATTGTATGATCATCCATTAACAACGGATATCTTTTCAAGGTATTTGATCCATCCTTCAACTGCTACTGGGTCAGAAGATCTATTGGAAGCATGAGGATGTTGTCTCATCAAATGATCCACTACTGTCATGTTCCGTCATGGTAGCTCTATTGGTCCTCTTGAATGGATTCCACCCGCATTTATTTCTTGCGTTAGATGAGTCGTTACAATCACAAACTGCTCGGTTCCAATCCCTACCGTTCCAGGCAGTAGTTCTAGAAGGATGCCATTTTTTCGGTGCCTTTCCTCCTTAGCATCATTGTTCCTTCTGTATAAGACAATTCTAAAAAAACATATCTTAGTTGAAGAATCATGGTAATCTTTAAATGCTATAACATTTCAAATTATACATATAGTGAAAATCATTTATGGTATTCTATTAACATCACCCCAACCCCTAAATTTTTCTAAACCACCCTATGATGCCCTCTATAAGGACCCGACCTTATTATATACATAATATTGAATTTATTCAAGAAAACACTTCCTTTTACCTTGATGATCTTTTCATGTTTTGGGCTTTAGTTAATTGTTACATAATTCATTCATGACATTAAACATTATTACAGAGTGGATACCATAAAAATAGTTCCCATTTTTTTCAAAATATAAAACATTAAATCTTAAAACAAGACTCCTTGAAAATTCATCAACATTTAACATGAATTCATTCCTTGTCTTACACATCCCTTAACGTATAAAAATAATTTAAAAACATGGTATGAGCACAAAATCATAGTAAGGGAAGAAAAAGTAAGGAAAGGGAAAATTAGTCCTTGTATTCACGTAACGTATGAAAACATTTTCAGAAGCCATGTTTGTCACTCATATATAATTACGTTTTCAAACATGATATTTAAACAAGATAAAAAAAATGCAAACATAAATATATTCATAGAGGTATCTTGGGGCATTACTTACATAATCTTGTAACCATTCTTGGCTACCTTATAATCTGTAACCCTCATGGCTACCATACATTGTGTAAACATCGAAGTTACACTTGGAGTAAGAATACGGCCGTCCTCTAACTTACTCATACCCAATGCATTGGAGGGAAATATAGGTTCCACCCTTCCTCATAAAAAATTCGCAAGAACCAAAACATAACCATACAACATGAAAAATATCATAAAGACAATACATTTGAATTTTGTAAAATAGAACATAAAAAAATGATTTTTTAGAAATCCCCCTTTTAAATATCATACGATTGAAGAGATATTTAATAGAGTGGATGGAGTATGTATATATACTGTAAATACACATAATATAACATAATATAAACCGATCTTATAACACAAAAAATTTAAATAGCACCTAAATAATGAAGTAGGAGGCTAAAACAAAGAATGGAAATCGGGTTATGAATTCCCTTACCTCGGGCTTGCCTTATATAAAACTTGTTTAAAACTCATGTATAATGGTTAAAAGAGTGTTATTAATATATTAAAGAATTATTTTAATGTTTATAACATATTATATTATCATTTCATAACCTCATTTCACCTCTTAATTGTTAGTATTTGTTTCACTATTTTGGGTGAGTTCCATACATGATTTCAATGATTGGTTCATGATGGATGTTCTTGTTTATTAGAAGTGAAACTCCATGAATTTAATGAAATGGTATTTAAATATTTATAGTACCATAAACTATAACATTTATAATTTTGATGTTTTATATGAGGATGATTCATAATTTTAAACATTAATGATGTTCGTTGAGATCTTTTAGTGGTTCTTCGATAACAACAACCTCATTTTGTCTTATAATATAGAACCCTGAGTATAAAATAATTACAGAACCATGGATGAGACATAATACATATATTATAACCTGGTTCAATCATAAAAATGGTTTCATGTCCAGACATGAAGTAATTATTGCAAATTAAAATCACATCGTCCACGATGTCGGTAATTCGACACATCCAAGACAATAATTTAATTCCAGGAATAAATGGGGGAGGAGAAAAATAATGATGAATAATTTTCCATGAAAATGATAGAATCCGTACTATAAAACATTTTGGGGCTTTCAACCCTCTTGGTTAAGATGAGGTTATTAAGGAAAAGAAATGAAATGAATCTTAAAATAAAAGAAAACATGGTAAATTTATCACGAAAATTCAGCAGTCTAATGACATCTCTTAAAATTTCATAAAAATAGATTGATGAGAGGATGAGGATATATCATCATTAATAAATAATATGGGTAGTAAAGGGGGAATATTTAATGAAATATCACATCATAAGACAAAGGAAAAAGAAGAGAATAACATTAAATGAAAGAAAAGAAAGAAATTAAAGGATGATGTTTACCTCTTAATCACTCCTCCCTGAGATCCTCTTTAAGGGAATTGGTTTTGTTCTTTTAGTGAGACCAGAAGCTCTAGGATGCGAGGAAGATGATTGGGGAGGGAATTTTGCAGAAATTATACAATGATCAAGGCTTGAGAGGTGTGGGAGGAAGAGGGGAGTGAGGGTGGTATTTATATTGGAGAAGAGGTGAAATTTTTATTATATTAATAATTATTATAATATTGTTTCTCATGACTATGAATAATATTAATTAACGTGACCCCAAATAGTAATAATGGCATGTGAGTTAGAAACATGTGGGCTCACATCATCCTGGAATATCCTATGATGCAGTAAATCAAGTATTTAGCATTTATCGTATTTTATCGTATATTACTATTAGTAAAAAATTCATGAATTTAAGAAAAATAACAACCATTTACACTAACCATTTTTCGACGTGTAGAATTCAAAAATGAATTCCATTATTGAAAAATAATTTTCTAAATATTATTAATTTTATTTTTAATTAAAATCATACTTAATTAAAAAATTAACAGTTCTAAATGTACAAAAACTTCTTTATCACAACAAAAACTTAACCATGATGTTATTATATTCTATCTTTAAGAAAAAAACTAATAATATAATTTACTATTCAATTGGGTCATATTACTATTCATAAGTGTATTTACTATTCAAAAAAAAGCACGTTGGTTTCACTAGACTCCAAATAACTTACTAAATACAATTTTAGATGACAATTTTTTGAAATTCATAACATATAATTGGAATAATATTGTTTAATGTCTAGTTATAAATATCTACTTAAAACAATGTTCCATGCATGTCTATTTATTTTTTGAAAAACATGGGGTGTTACAATATAATTTCAATAAAAACCATTTAATATACGCATAAAAAGTCTTAGTAACCTATAAAATTCATGTATGACCTTAATTAATTAAAAAAAAGTATGAAGTTTTTTTAAATACATTTATTTGATATTTCTATGAATAAAATAATTTCTAGGTAAGCATTGTTTCATCGTTAATTAGAATTATTTAATCTCAAAAAATTATCAATAAATAACTATGATGAATATAATAATTTTATATTTATATATAATATTTACAATAGATATTATCTCTTGGTTATTCCTATATTAAAATTAATATACTTATATTAAATGAGATTGAAATTTTCTCACTTTCATTGATTTTTATATTATTTCTATCATGTTCATAGAAAAGTGTCAATTAAATGATTCCATTTCTAACTATAGGTGATAAGGGTCGAATTTAGTCATCCAATTGGATTTTTAATTGTGTTATGGTAATTTTATAATATATTGTTTACCTTTAATTACATAATTCACAATTAAATCTAGTAAATAAATACAAATTTTCAAAAGTAAATAATCACCAAAAAATTATGTTGATCCTATTAGATCAAAAATTCTAAACTAAATACTTCCATATATTCTTGTATTTCTAAATTCAATTAAAAAAATACAATGGTTAAGTATATTGGTAATCATCCAGATGTGGCAGGAATGTGGGTAAAAATTCATTCAAATGTTCAATAAATTCCCATATCAATTTCTATTATAAAAATTGATTCTAATGGAAAAAATTGTAAAAATATAAAAATTATATATTAATTTTGAATTTAATATCAATTTAATGTAAATAAATTTTTTAAATGAGGCATTCACTTTTTCGAATAAATTTCTATTTTTCACTATTCATGAAAAATGCAATCTTTTCCGAAAATAAATAAATTTCAAACTACGATAATTTTTATATTCCAAATTAAAAAATAAATTAAATTTAGAAAAATAAATTTTGAAAATTTTATAATGATGTTAATACTATTCATATCCACCTTTTAAATGTCTAGTTTTATAGATCAGGGTGCACTCGAACTCAGTGTTGTGTCCATTGCATGTTATTAAAATATTTAAAATGAAACATAACATGCATTCATGGGGGGTTAAATTATACATTATATTATGAATTTCATTCATTAAATTTCTATAATATAATTTAAATAAAGGGTGGTTCTTCATTATATGTTCATTATGTTCCCTATCCACCTCATCCATATTGTGGTTTCTCCATAGAACATTTACTAATAGTGTCATATGATTCCTCAACACTTGTTCTCTAGTATAAAGAATACTAATAGGTTCATAATATTAAAATATATTATGTTATAGTAATGTCTATTCATAGGTTAGTACATGTGTTGGGTCTGGCATGATTTTAGTTTAAAATGATATGTGGAAAACATCATGAACAATGGAGAGACATAGTGCAATTTCTAAATTGTAATCTACTGCTCAAAATCCATAAAAAATTTAAAAATGTCCAATTTATATGGGAGTTAACATACCAATATTACCGAATCATATAACACCATTCCCAGGAGAAACCTTGATGAAAGCATGACCTCCTATATGAAACTCCAAATCCTTCCTTCGGTTATAAACAATTATATTTTCCCAACATTGAGCTACATTCATATAGGATCTAATAGTCTCTAAACATTATGTTTTCTCCTCGAAAATATATTTTCCAATGAGTATTATTTCACCAAAATCAACCCAACAAGTAGTTGGAAAACATCTCTTTCCATATAAGGCATTATATGTTTTCATCTAAATACTTGAAAGGAATCTATTATCATAAGATAATTATACTAAATGTAAATATAGAGGCAACATACCTTGAAAGTCAGGTGATAATGATATCAAAATTTCTTCTAATATTTGAATAGTCCTTTTTGATTATTCATCAGTTTCAGGGTTGTAGGCAGTTCTCAAATAAATCTTAGTCTATTGGGCATTCTAAATAATTTTCTAGAATATGGATGTAAAATGGGAATCACACACAGAGAGAACTGATGGGGGTACACCATGATGTTTACAACTTCATTAATGTAAATTTTTTCTTAATTTAAATTTTGTAAATATACTTATATAGGCGAAAATGTGCTGATTTTGTAATAAAATCAACAATACCCCATATATTATTATTTCATCAAATAGTTTCATTAATCCTCTTGGATTTTGTATTACAACTATTATCAATCAACAAACCTAACATCATGACACATAATTATAAATCTCCATCTAAATATTTCCACCTAAAAAACATTCCTTAAAATATATATACATCTTAGTACAACCATGTCATAGAGGAAAATTTATGTTATTCACATCATCGAATAATTCCATTTTTACCTCATGCATAGAGGGAAAAAAATTCCTCCTCCAAAATTTCAAAAATATCATCATCACATACGAATCCAATTAGTTCACCATCATTCAAAACATTAATATTTTTTATAATAACCTCATCATTAGACTAAGGACATTTTATATTTTCCAGTAAAGATGATTTTTCAAACATTTGATAAACTAGTGTTGTTTCCCCTAGCATGGAAATTTCCATATCCATTTTTATTAGACCCAGGAATATAGGATCCCATTTACTCTCATTTTTTTTCAATACCCCATGGTCCTTCCTACTCAAAGATTCATCCAACTTATTCTCCTCCCATAGGTTGTAGTGTATTGTTCAATAATTATCCTTGAGTTGATCAATCCATCTACTTTGTCTTGTGCTGAGTTCTTTCTCTGAAAAAATATAAATCAGACTTGTTTCATCATTATATGTCACACATCCTTCACCATAGAGATAGTGTATTCATATCATCATATAAAATTAACTACATATAACTCAATATCTCATGGTGGGTTGTTTTGGTCAGGAAAATTTACATTCCTTGATGAATATGAAATAACTCTATCATTATACATAAGAACACAACTAGCCATTTTTTTGTTTCATCACTATAAATCAAACTACCCTTCATTTACAGATTATAATGTTAATATAGTAGAATTTAATAATATTCATTCATTTATTCATAACATTATTCACACTCTTTCCCCAATATAATTTAATACCTTTACATGTTATCTTGGTTAATGGGTTATCTAATTGGGAAAAAATATGGGAATAATGTGGATAGTAACCCTCTAATCCAATAAAACTATGTAAATCAATTAAGAATGAAAATTATATACGTTGATGTATTACCTTTTTCATTGAAGGATGAATTGATATTCAAAAATTGGAGATAATATATCCAAAAAATAAATTTTTGGATGCCAGAATTTACACTGGCTCAATTCCCCAGTATAGCTCATTTCATCTATAAGTTGTCAAAACATTTCACATGTTGTTTTTTTAGTCTTCATTGAATATTGAAGATACCATGGTATTATCAATAACTACTATTAAAATATAATCATGAAATTCCTTGAACACTATATTAGTTAGACCCATCAAGAAATATGGTGAATTAACTAGTCCATATGGAATTAATGTAAACTCCAAATGTCCATACCTTCTTAATAATACCTTATTTTGAATACATTCATTATTTAAAAATATTTTATGGTATCAATAACTAATTCTACCTAGAAAAATAATGTCCATTTTGAATTTGATCAAAACAATCATCAACACGAGGTAGATGATAATTGTTAATTATTATAATACCATTTATTTCACTATAGTCCATGAAAAACCTCATTGATCCATATATATTCACAAATAATGATATAGGGAACCCCAGAGGGAAAACTAATACAGTGAATAAACCATTTATTACACAAAACGTGTAGGTATTTCTTTATTTCTACTAATTATAGAGTTTCCATTGAATAATGAGTTATTAATATTGGTCTTGCATCTATGACTAAGTCAATATAAAACATAACATCCCACTATATAAAATTTTTAGGTATGTCCTCTGGAAATACATAATTACATTCTTGTAAAATAGGCACATCCTCAAATTTAAGATTAGTAGGATTCGTCTTTTCTACTTCCTAATGAATTTCATTTACAAGATCTATTGGAGGTGGTTCTTGATATGATTAAAATTATGGTGTTTATTCTCTATAGATAATTTATTCTACATCTTCCTCACAAATCATAACTTCGTTCTTATTGAAATAATTGTTTTCATCATATTTAGATAGGAAGTCTATACTAAGGTTTATAACATACACAACCATAGTTATGATGATAAATTTAGTAGATAAACCCTATTTATTTGACATAATTGGAACTTTTAGGCACATATTTGTGGCAGTGAGACATACATAATGATTTTTTACTAAATAATCCCTTGTTAATGTGAGTTGAAACTGCCTAATTATTAATTAAATAAACGGTGATATAAGAAAATGTAACGATCCATAATAAAATAATGAATTTTTGTCCCAATAAATTTGATTATCAAAAATAAAGGCTATAATACAATGTCTCAATAAATTTATCTAAAAATGATTTTCATAAGGAATTAATATGAAAAATTTAGAAAATGATTCTAAAGGGGACTCGTCTTCTTCATTACACTTTTAATGAATTGGAGGATTCTTTGGGATGTGAAGAGTGATCCTTTTTTTACCGAAATATGTTTTTGTATTTGAATAATGATATACAATCCATGCATAATGTAGCATCAAACTCAACTAAAGTACCATGAGATTTGATGGGAGGTTCAGTCCAGAAATGTTAACCGAGGAAGAGTTATAAACCATGGAATTAATGACTTCCCCATTCATTGATATCATAGATAAATTATCATTCAAATTTTGTGGGGGTCCTTGAATAGTACAACTATACTTTCTGGATATGAATGATTGTGTAGAACATGAATCAAATTGTAAATTCATTATTCCTAAATGAATAACTATCATACTTGTCACCTAATCTTTTTCTAGCTCCACATAAATAGTAGTTATAGAATAATCCCTTCCTTTTTCTATTAATCATTGTTTTTTTGTTGGCTCTGAAAATCTTCTTCTTAGGAAAATTGTTCTCATAATGCTCATCCTCTATAGAGTTCTAACAAAACACTACATGCTGAGTGTTGATCTAAACCATCATTTCTTTTTACACATTTGTGAGATTTTTTATATTATGTCGGTTGTTTTAATCCATATTTCCCAACATTCAACATTTGAATCAATTCCTGGCTCCCTATTGATATTTCCCAAGAATAATTTCCCATAATTTTTACACATGGGATGAGCATGCTTCTTTAAATCATGGATTTTATTTGCAGGGCCTCCCAAATTAAATTACATCTTATTATTTTTGTCACCAATCCCACAACACCAATGAGAGTCTCTGATCAACATAAAATCCATATTGGCAGAAAAGAAATTCTTTTAAAAACATTCAATGTCTCAAATCACCAACTCTTTCATAGACTCAACATTAATCTTCGAAATAATCCACACACCTTAATTTCAGTGTTCTTGAAAAAGATAGAGCATTAATTTGAAATCACAGTGATGTTTTCATCATATTCCCCAATGGAATCATCTTCCTTTTTCATGATTCCATGGAACTCTCATTCTATATTGATATGTTGGGTTTATGGAAAATATTTGTTGAAAAACATACTCTTGAATTCCTCTAAAATACATGTAATATATTTCATCCAAAGGCTTCGTATTCATGAATAGTTTCCACCATTGATTTTCTTGACAACCAAAACAATAAACCTCCACTGTGAATTTTAATTTTTCTGAGAACTAGTGAACATAGAATATCTTTTAAATGGACATAATCCACTATTACATAAGGAGGGGATCAAAAGATCAACTAAACACATGAGGAATTATCTATATAAAAGATTCGACATCAACTTTATCATTCTTTTGGGAGGACATTGTTCCACATGGATAATGTTATTATTCATAACAAGATCAAGGAGAGCAAGTACTATCATGTGGTTTTGAGCCACCTTTCCCATAATATCATGAATATCCTTAGAGGAATATTCACATTCCATATCACATGGATTGTGTGCACATGATCTTATTTTTCCTGCCATTAACTATTAAAAAACAACATACAATTAGAGGGGTTGAATAGTTATATATTGATCATAAAAATATAACTTTTAGCATAAGAGGATAAACATGTAAAGGATAACTATATCCAAACTTGTGATTCCCTATGTTTCAATATTAGTTATTCGAGAACTATTTCATAAGCTATATTTTTATGGGATTTTTTATTCATTTAATAATGGTTTTCACTATGTTCATGAATTTACTAAAGCATATATCCCAGGAGCGTCAAACCAAGAGTGCAGCAAGGCCCATTGATGTGCATTGGTTCCCATTCAAATCTAGTTCAGAGTGTGATTTTGGGTTATATACCTTGATACATGTATTCTAGATACACCTATACCTATTTTTATATAGATATATATATAAATTCTTAATAAACCACTTACTCTATACTTGTGAGATATAGTGATGTTTTCTTATACGTAGACACAACATTAATGCTCTTTCTAAAGTTCTCTATTCAAAATATAAATAAATAACTAGACCAACCTCCATTTGATACCAACTATAGAGACCCTAGCCTTTTTCATATAACATTACATGATTTTAAGCGTAATTATACATCATAGTGAATTCCATGTATCAAAAAGTCTAGTGTCATGGACGTCTAGGCACAGAAAACTAAAAACATGGGACTAAAAACATTATTATTTAATCATCATAAAGACCTCCCATCTTCTATTGATCCCATATATTTATATTGGGTTACCTAGTGATCACATGGACAATGGGATGTGCTAAAATACCCTAAAGGGAACATAATAATGAATAATTCATGATCACAATTGTTATAGATCATGACATAATGATATAATAAGGCATGTAGAATCATCACTTATAATGATGGGATTATATAAAAAATTCATAGTAATTTGGTTGAAATATAATATTGAATTTAGCACGATATAAGGATAACCTCAAGGTCAATTTCACATGGTAGCACAATCCATGGCTAACCCCAAGCACATCGCACATGCTAGAGCATGCCGAAGATAACTGCCAAGACCGTCGCACATAACATCTCAAGAGAATAAACCTTACTCAATGAATTGTATCACTATCTGGATTCACCCTTAATATCATTTAATGAATATATTTTTTGTATAAATTGTAATACATAATAAATCATTCAAAAACATAATGGTTACCTATAGATATAATTGGGTACAACAATCAAGATAATTAGAATAACAAATGATCATATCATAAAATTTTCCATGAATGAACAAAACGAAAATATACATAGACATTCATATGGTATAATATTAATGTATCATTTTATGTTCCATCAAGTATAATCTAAAACATATATGAAATTTATTTTATAAATCATTACATTAAAACAATTTTTGATGGTTCAAGGAAGGTACTATTGAGCCACTAAAATAGAAAAGTGAACAATCCTTTATGTAAAACTAAAAGAGAACCACAATGGTTTTCATAATAAAAATTATATTTTATAAAAAAATTATTTCTTAAAAAAGAAGATATATTGCAATTGAAATTGGGTAAGAATATGAGATGTTCACCCAAAACAGATTTTACTGTTGGGAAGTATTGAAGTGGGAATCTCTGAAAAATATGTATATCCACGAAAGGGAATGAAAAATGTTTCTTGATAAATTAATCGGGTAAATTGAAACAAATTTTGGAATATGAACATAAAAATGATATGATAACTTCATTTTTTGAAGGGATGCTACCGAAACCTGAAGGAATAAAGGAGGTTTGGGTAGAATCCCATATGGACTATCGACATCGTATCCAGTGTACTTAAGGGGACTTAATGAGCGGGAAATGGGATTTATCATCACATATAAATAATTTTCAAAGTACGAGGGATGTGATAAATCATTCCCCATCATTAGGGATTATAAATAAAAGGGCATAACATATAGGAAATTCTTGTATAAATGTCATAAATAGAAGATATCTTACCTTAAATCTGATAGTGTTATCCACCTGACATTAATGACCAGAATAATAAAAATGGATTCATTAATTAATAATTACTGAACCATTTTACATTTAATTGATTAATTATAACCATTTTATGTTCATTCATGACCTTTTTGATTGGTTATGTTGGTCAATTTCATTGTCCGGTCCATTTTTTTGAGGTTTCATTACTTATTTACATGAATAGATAATCATGTTTAATGAGAATGGTTCAGCCGAAATAGTGTTATTTTTTATTATTAAAAATCCTTAAGGAAACATGGTAGTAAATTTCATTTTATTATTTGGAGTGAAGAATAATCATTATGTAAATCTTTGGTGATAAACTGTTGGGTTAATTGGATGATTTTAAAACATAATTATAATGTTTTAATTATAAATAAAAACCACGTGTACAAAAATATTCAAGAACCATTGATTATAAATAATATATATGTTGTGGTTTGGTTGAACTCGGAAAATTATTTCATGACCCAAATAGAAGATGTTAACATAAAAAAGAAAACCCATCGTCTGTGAAGGTGTTAAATTAGCACATCTCAAATGGAGTCTTTACAACTAGTATAAAAAGTGGGTAATGAGATATTGTGATAAAATATACCATTAGAATAATATAATTCCATTATATTCATGTTACTGTAGTTATCATACCATTTGGGTGAAGGGGGTGTTGAATGATAAAGGGAAATAAAACAACTTGAACAAAAAAAATGAATTTCAGATAGGAATTATCCACTTGAGTTTATCTCCCTTGAGAGACTCTTTGAGGAAGATATTTTTGTATTTTAAATACACCAAGGGATGATAAAAATTGGGGAGGATAGTTGAGAGGGATTTGGGCTGATTTAAGGGCTGACACAAGGCTTGAATGGTGTGAAGAGAAGAGGTAGTGAAGAATGATATTTATAGTGGTGGATAAGTGGGTTTTGAAAATATGTTAATCATTAGTTTATTATTTTTTTATAAGAGATTAAATAGTAATAATCCATGACAAATAATAGTAATAAGTTCATGTGAATTTGATATATGTTTCTTAGATCATCCATGATGCTAGGAATATTCCATTAAGCATATAATGTATATATACCATATATTCCTGTATTTCACAATTCATAAAAAATTCATGTAATTTTGTAAATCAAATTAAATTCCCCCACAAATTTCTCAAGCATCTAAAATAAAATAATGAACTCCAGTTTTCTAAAACAATACTAAATATAATTATTTTAATTTTCAATTAAAATCATAATTCCTTTGAAAAATATTTATTTTAAAACGTTAAATTATTTTATAATGATTCCAAATATTACATAAAGTCTTATAAAATTCTTGTTAAACAAGTAGATATAAAATTGTTAATTTATGAACACATTTTAGGAAAATACATTTTATTTTAAATTAATAATTTATGACTTAAAAAATACCCATACTATTATTATGGTAATATTTTCCCTTATATTATACCTACATTTTATTTATAAAATAAATGCTTACATTATTATTATTTTCTATAATGTACTATTCTTATATGTTACATTACTATTCATAAGGGTAGGTTAATATTCATATGGTTAGGATAATAATAAGTAAAAAAGTTTGTGTTATCAGACTCCAAATATCTTGCAAATCGCAATAGCATTTTCCAGATTTTCAAAATTCAAAACATAGATGTCTCAAAATTATATATAAATGTCAAACAGTACTTATTATTTCATTGGGTTGTGATTACATATGACATATTTATAAGAGAATAATTTCTAATTTAATATCATTGGGTTTTTATATGAGGATAGTAGGAGATTTATAGAATATATTAAAATTCAGTATCTCCCTACCAACAACAAACATGTGGTAATGTAGAATTGTTTAAAAGGGAGAAAAATAATTCTTTTGAAGAAACTGTGAATACAAGGCAATGTGATTGGATTCTCAAACCAGATTATTCACTATGGGCACACTAAACTACCTAAATGGCACCCATATACAGTACATCATTTATAATTTTGTATGGAAAACCGTATAACCATTTAGTTGAGCAAAAAAATCATTCATTTTGGGTGATTCAGAAGATGAATCATTATTATGAGAAGTATTGAAAAAACAAGATGTTGTAGTTAACAACATTAAGAGATATGTGGTGGTATACCAATGAAAGATCTGTAATTTATAAGGACAAAATAAAAAGTGCATCATAAATGCATTACTAGGCATATAATTTTTTAATGGGAAAAAATTTTGTTGTTCAACTAATGATAGAAACTCCTACCTAAAAAGATGAAATGCTGATGGTAAGGCCACCATGAGGTCACTGATTTCTTTTCTAATGGGACCATTGAAATATTGAGATATGATTGAACTTATTTAAAAGAGAATGATCAGAAATTGAAAAACATTTATGTACCATTATATGATGGCTACATCATCATCCTCAATATCAAAAGAACCAAAATTGAGTCAGGATTTCTATATGAAAGAAGTGATTAAAAGGAGGAAACCTAGAGTAGGGAATCTTATTGTTGGTTGGATTATGATAGATTATAGAAATTTTAGAGTGGTCCAGGTGATGAAAGGAATGAATGAACTATGTCAAAACTACTACTTTCAATTTAAAAACATGATATCAAATTACATGATGTGTATCCTTTTTGTCAAAAATTCATTTTCATTTGGAATTACAATACATAAACCTCAGTTACATATCACAAAATATGTCGCTTATATTTTTATAAATACATGTCTTGAACCTGAGGTTCACCACCTACAACAAACTTGCGACCCTTCACCTCCACTATATTCTATCCTGATACCCACACTACCCTCCATTGTTCCTCTATTATTATCTCATCCCCATTCCCTATAACCCACAAAACACCTCCCTCTCCCCATCTATTACACAAACACCATAATCCCTGCATTCTTCCCCACATTACTGAGCCCCCCGACCCCTCTCTGATACAAAACCTTGCCACTCCATTTTCTATGGACTAAACCAAATGGCCCCAATCCTCAACCACATCATCCTCATCCTTGGACGAATACCCATATTTGAAGTGCCCACATGGATTAATTTCTATAACACATACTGAACCATCCACTCCATCTTCATCTTCTGGTGCTCCACCTACTGCCTAAGTGGAATCCTCCTCCACATCAACCACTAGTAATGAAAACCACTACTAGTATAATACATACGATTGTAATCCTTAACATCCTATAGTCAATCCATGACAAAATCATTATAGAGGTTCACAAGGAAACATATATGGATTTGTATTTGGTTTTTGATGATATTGGAGATTTTTATTAACAATCTCAGAATCCTCTTCAGTGTCCGGCCCCATGAGAGTTCATTCAATGAGTTCAGAATAGGCTGTGACATATATATAGTGGATTTTTCAATACTAGATATTTATCTAACCCTTCTGCTAGTTCTAGCCATAATCGATTTTCCATGGCTATGGTAGATGATTTCTTGGCACCCCAGTTACCCCATGAGCCTCACATCATGAAATCTACCCTCATGCAGGAACTATAGTTTTGTATGCTACATAATTTTATGTCCCATGGATGGTTCTCTAGGGGTAATTCATAAAGAAGCATAATCCAGATAGAATTTCACATTATCACAGTTTACATGGGTAGGCCAGCCATCAACAAGGCTGCAATATATTTCATATATATCAATTCCAAAGCCCATCGGAATCATGGATCGTTAATGGGAGGCTATTTCAATACTAATCTGACTAGAAGGATTATAATAATCGATAAAACACTTCCAATGTACTCCCTAGGATAAGTTAACCTCATCAACTTTTTGTACTGAAAGCGATTTGTCTACTAGGTAAATATGATGACTTCTAATTATGGGCACCAAGCCTTTAAGAGGAAGCACCATGTGTGGAAGACCGAAAAACATGTTGCCGCTCACCCTCCAGTTGATTCCAATTTCAAATATACATATGTAACATCTATTCATCATTCAACCTATTCTAACACCACAATCACTATTCCTCCTCCAACACAACAAAACCTTTCATAGATCTAGGAAAGACAACAATGCATCAAACCTAACATGTTCCCTATTTCTACTCACATTCATCTCCCCTTAATTTATCCCTCATAGTTTACTACAACCCCACCACCATTGAATATAACCCTTATATTATATTATTTCCACCTCATCTTCATCCCACACTAACCATCCCACATGTCTTCTTGACCTCTCTACCCATACTGAGTAATTTGGATAGTAGGACTCCTGAGGAAAAATGTTCTCCTCTGAATCTTCCACGAAGGTATCTTTCATCAATCCAGCTACCAGACCCTGATCCCTTTTTATAGATTAAGAACACTCCAAAAACAAATCCTGCACATGTTCCCACCATCATGACTGAATCATTTGCTTCACCCGTGACCACTGATCCAAACCTCTAACTACCTTAACCACAAAATGAATGCATGAAGATGGAGGAAATCATTGGAACAAACACCTATTGTGTCATGTCTATTTTCTATCAGGAAATTGAATTTCTGTGATAGGGTATATCATTTATTTTTTTCATCTATATCTACTCTCATTTTTTTGTATTGATCATTCATATATACGGGTATTGATTTTTTAACATCTTCTTAGCTTTCATTTGACTTTTTTTATTTCTTACATATCATTTTCTAGATCCCCTATGTCTTTTGTAGTTGTTGATCGAATTGTACCACAATATGTTCTAAAAAAGTGTATTCTAGTAATTCATATAAATTGTACATCAACATCTATAACTATACATTGAAATCCATGTACAAAAATAACCACCACATTTCGTGATTCCATACCTCCCACATTTGATTCACATTCACTCTCTTCACCCTAAAGTTGTCAAATCTGTTATGAGACCCTACGAGCTTAATGAAACATCTACTAGTAGCTAAAATTCAATAGGATATCTTAAGAATATGGATCCCACTACAAGATATCTTAGTCCATCTTTTTGGAATACGATGTCCTGTTATCACATTATAGGAGGAAACCCATAGTTGATCTTTTCTAAATATTGAGTTGTCATGCTTGAATATTTTTAATTTTCATTTTGAGTCCCTTATAATGAAATATTGGAAAAATAAAATAAATTTAAATAAAACTCTTTAATCTTGTTTAGAATACTATGCACCTGCCAATAATTTTTCATTTCATATTCTTAACACATGTGGACTAATGTTTCATATTGTGCATAGGTTATTTTATAAAATAATTTGTAGGTGACCCAAATTTCAACTAGAAAAACCCAAATTCCCACATAGATTGAATCAATCTAGAGAGATGTTAATTCCCATAATTTTAATATATTAAATTCCATGTGCATTATTTTGATCGTTTCCTTCCTTAATACTCCCATAAAATTTTATGGATTTTGCAGAAAATATCTCAGTCAATGTATAGGGGAGATTATTGTGATTTCCACTATCAATATGGTTGAATTTTTTCTTGTTCTCACTATTATAGGATGCTTTTTAAAATAAAATCATTATTTCAACTAAAAAAACATTATTCCCTTTTAAATAAAAGAGAAAGTGATTTTGAAAATTGATCTAATCATGGTTCTTTCTCATTGTAGAATAGTATAATGATTAATGATATAATAACTATAATTATAACCCATCCTTTTTTAAATTATGATTAATTAACATATAATAAAGTTTTTACCCATTTTAATTGCCAATTTCTATATTTATTATCAATAACTGAGTGGACACTAAGCCTAAAATTATATATTATCTTCGAAGAATATTTATTATATGATACATGGGACATGTAAAATGATCTAAACATGCCTTGAGATATTATTAAGGCTATTAGTGAAAAATAAAAAATTCAAAATGATTGAGGAAATATTTTATATAAAATTTTCCTTAGGGCCACCTTACATCATTCCATAATTTATACTATAGATTCCATGAATAAACTAATAAGATGAATCTATTTCAATCCATATTTTACTTCACACTCTACTCCTAGTATAATGTATGATTTAATTTTGATGATGTGTGTGGGATTCATTTACAAAAAATGGTATGATTATGTGTATAGAGATTTAAAGTGTACTCATCATACTATTTGCTGGTAATCCATATTTATATTGTATCACTTTCAATTAAATCTTCTCCTTTATAAAAAAAATTAGATAATTAATTTTTATTTTATATGTGTTGTGTCCTATTAATGTCAAAAATCTAAATTTCCACACTGATGAATCCCATGAAATATCATATGTGGTTAAGGGATGGATCTCAGATCTTAACTAGACATGATGACCAAATGATATAGATATAGAAGAAAATGGAATATGAAAAAAATAATCATTTTATACTTGCATAACATATATATAGATCCAACTATAGATGTTGGAGTGTGGTATTGAGTAGCTGAGAGGAAGAAGTGTATTACACTAATCCTAAAATTCATGCATTATTCTTCAGATAATTCCCTCCTTTTGATATTTGTATTAACATTATACCCACCTATAAATAGCCTCACAATCAATAGAACCTAATTTCTAAAGCAATAATGATTAATTTGGTACTTGTCTTTTCAAATTGGAGACGATAGAGCCAATGAATGATTTTTCTTATGAGCATGTACTCACGGTATAAGTATAACTCAAATTTCATTTTACCTTCATTGATAAGAGAAAATTTATTGTGTGGTAAATTAAAAAAGTGTATAGAATTCAATTAATAATTGAAATATTATATATAAAATATAAAAATTTAATTAAAGTAACAAATTTATGATGCATGATTGGTTCTCTATGAAAGGATAATTATGGAGAGTAAAAATTCCCACAATATTTAGTTTTTATTATCTATAAATAATGAATGTTTCCAATTTTAATTAGTTTATCTTTTTGAAAGCAGTATTGAGTTAATTTTTCAGGAAAATCAATTGTTCAAATGTGGTGGAATTTGATAAGATGAATTAATTTATACAATATTCATTAATTTACATTAGGATTTTATTTGTTTTATTCCATAATGCACATTTTATGTTATTAATTTTTATGGATTGAGACATTCATATATTCAAAGTGTAAAATGTAGAAAAAATATAGAATTCACCTATTAAACTTCATGACCACTCAATACCCATCACGTAAAAGGATTTCACAGTATCCTACAAGTTGTGAGCCTTGTCGTTAACCAAGCGATGAAGTATGTAGATAAAGAATCCTGTACACATGGTGAGTAACTAATACCTGACGTGACCTCAGTAAAACCAGTGGATTTAGAAATCCAATCTGGTGGAATATTTAAAAGGCCAAAACACATCTTCTATCCTTGGTACACGATGTGTATGAAGTCAAACCTCATATTTTGTAACATCCTAGGTAAATAAAGAATAAGTTATCTTTATATTCATTATTTTTTTTAATTAAATGTTAATTTTACTTTAAAGGGGTTGTTATGTTCAATAGAATACTCGATACGCAACAACGAGTTTCTTTGAATCTTATGTTGCACACTAAAAATATAACATTATTATTATAAATGGTAGTTAATTACTAGCTGTTGTAATTGGTGGGAATGAATGAAACTAACTACAATATGGTTATACATGATTTTTAAATGTGTTTACATTTATGAAATAAAAAGATAGAGGCTTAAAATATGAATGAATCTAATTTAAAGCATTATTTACATTAAAAGCAAAATTAATCACATTTTAATGGAGAAACCTTTTTAAATCTAGTTTTGGTCACTTTAATAAATTCTATATGGCAAAATAAAATCCTTCTTTAGAATGGGGACATCAAAATTTACTTTGTGTATATTTTTGGAATTTTTCCGATAAAGTTCATTTTTTAATGAGTAGTGAAAAATATTGTATTTTAATTCAAAAGTTCCTTTTAATCTAATTTATTTATATGGTTATATTATCTTTTAAATTGTTTTTTAAGTGAAATTAAAATATATTTTTACCATATAATCAAATGTTGTTCATTGGAATTAATTTTACTTTGAAATTGGACAAAAACAAGTATCAATTTTTTGATAGTTATTGTTTCTTAAAAACACACTATTTGTTTTGATAATGGGAATTAATTTTAAAATTAAATAATTCCACTTTTATGTTTTGAATTTGGAAAAATAGACATCATTTTTTAATTTGGAATATCAAATATATCTTAGGCTGAATTTTTGGTATTTTTCTGAAAAACATCAATTTTTGATGAATAGTGAAACTACTTAGTGGGAGTTAAAAACTGACTTTTTCATTTTAAATGAAATTTGACCACTTCTGTGAATTGAATTTTGAAAATAAAGCATACATGGTTGTTATCAAGAACTAAAATGTGGTTAAAGAAGAAAAAACATTTTGGTGAATAGTATCTTTGGACTATTATTTACTACGGTTAATGGTAAATAGGGAAATTCAAGGTAAAAAGAATATTATAATAATTCACAATTACCTTAAAATTTGTCCAAAACTTATTTTTTGAGTCATTATCGATGATGGTCATCTTTGGGTAGATTTTGGGACCCCATTGAGCCACTTAGGAGTGAAAATAACAATTTAGGTTAATTAATTTAATGTGAAGACAAAATTGACATTAACAAAAATATTTTAGTAATTAATTTTTATATAATGTTATATAAGTCATATTTTAGACTAAAAATATTATTTGAAAATTTAAAAAGATTTAATACATCATGTTATTTTTTATAACTTTTAGACATCAAATAAATTAAATTATTTATGACACAATAATGACGTAATATTTACATCATTAATAAATGATTTAAATAAATAAGATTATAATGATTAAAATATTATCTGAAACATGTCCAATTATGATTGGCTGATTTTATTTCAAACATGAGTCATCTTGCCTTCGACCATAGTTATTTTTGGACCATTAGAAACCGAATATCATTATATTATAATATTAAATTTTCACACTTTCTTAAAGAGACCATCCTCTCCCTTATCAAAGGATACCACTTATAATCAATTCCTCACACACTCAAGCAATTTGGATTGTCCAAAATCTACCCAATTACACACCCAACATACCTATCCTCCTCTTAGAAGCCTTAATTTTGATATAAGGCACTTAAGAAGACCTTTGGTTCAAATCAAAGAGAGTTACCCAAATTAAAGGTAACAGTTTCTCTTAAATTATATTCTATTATTTTACTTCCCCAACCCCTATAATATTTTTATTTTCTTTCTTTTGTAACAACACCAGTATCCTCAATATACTAGGATGTTTTATGATAAATATTCGAACTACAGTTACACACAACTACATCTAATGTATGAAGAACATAATGTTTCTGTGGTTGGAAAACTAACGCATCACGAAACGATGATTGTTCAATTACATCTTACCACCTCTCTTGGTGGCCATTATGATGGCACTGTATTTATATATGATATATATTATTTTTATGATTTCCTTATTCTTCTTTACTTCCCCATTTATATCAAGCCTTTATTGTTTCCATAGTGGGTAAATACGATAATATCATTTGAGGAAGTACGGACTACCGCCCCATTAAAGTAATGTTACTCGTTAATGCCTTATGTGGGATTTATAATGGATTGAGTAAATGATATTTTATTTGATATTATACTGGAATTATAATATACCTATGTATCATTATTTTATAATTCCATTAAAATAATAAATATAAATGAAAGTAGTGTTCATGCGTACGTACGGATTACCGTCTCCATGAACGGTGCATTTTATTTCTTAACTCCAAATGTTATGTAACATTATAAATAAATGTATATACTGAATATATATATTATATATATGATATTTAAATCATGAATATCATTATGGATATAATGGACTATTGGCCACATGGACAACTTGTAAATATAATGTGTTCGTTTTTTACTCAAGCACCAAATATTGACAAAATGAACGTTATTAACTTAAATGATTACATAATGTATATAACATGGTAATAAGTTATATAAAAGGAATAATAAACTTGAAAAGGGTTCTTAAGAAATTACAAATTAACTTTAGTTTATTATTCATGAGATTAAAGAACGATCGAGTCATGTCGGACGTGATGTAAGGGACTTCGTCCCAATCTCCTTTCATTGAGGTATATTTTGTTTTAATACACGATTTTCTTTTATATTCTATATAAACACATATTACTTTTCATTTCATTAAAAGGAAATATTTTTCTATGAAGTGTTTTTCTAAATGAAAAAATGAATGTTTCTTTTAACGTAAGCGGTGACAATGACCTTTCCGCCGCTGCGAGTATTATTTGATCTTTGGCATCCTCAATAAGCCATATTGTTTGTAAAATAAAATAAATACCTTATACTCTTTTACTCATTATTGGTATTGAGAATGGTTTTGGAAATGGATTTGTTCTGTAAATATATATAAGTGATATATTGTGATTGAAATGTGGATATTTTTTCTTTCCTTTATATTTGTTGTATGTGTTATAATTTTTATTGGTACTTGGACATTTGACTGGTAGTTACAAGATACATCAAATGATGGGTGGTGTCGTGAATAACAGGATGGGTGGTTGTGTTATAACCTCCAATGCATTGGGTATAGTAGTCGGCCGTATGGCGATTCCATTAAGTGATATGTGTGGAAGTCGACCGTATGGTTATTCCATTTAAGTATGTTTATGTCCCAAGTTACCTTTATATGTTATGTGTTCTTTATATGGGTTTTATGGTAATATTTTGGTTGCAAAAGGGTAATTAATGATCTTTTTTTCTGTGAAGAGTATTTACTTCTTCAAAAAAGGTGAAATGTATTACTTATGATTATTTATTCAAACTTTATTTGTTGTTTTGAAAAGCTAACATTTTTCCTTCTTTGTGTATCCCTTACTGAGCTTTATATGCTCATCCAATGTTTTGATATTTTTTTCACAGGACATAAAGTGGAATAGGGTCAAAGATAAGATCAAGTAAAATTCATGCCGTCTAAAATAGGGAACTATACATGACTCTTTTTTTTCAAGAGTTCATGTTTTGTAAGAATATGGAAACTGAGTAGAAGTGTCTATTTTGTAATATTTTGAAATGTAATAGTTATGGACTAACTCTCTAAAACTCTAAACCTGAAAAGATTCCCAACATGAATTATTTATTTAATTCAATATTATGTAAGGTTTAAGGCTAGGTCCTTATATATTTTTGGTGAGATACATGTGGGTTTTTCATATGAATCAAAAACTCCAGAGAAATAAATCGATAGGTTGTACATGAGGTGTAATCCATTATTAATCACGACTCACTTTTCCTATATATATAGAATCCTGTTAGAGGTTTGGAGAGAATCCCATAGTATAGTTTTTATGTGATTTTGTTCCCTTTGAGTTCCTTTCACCATTTCCCTCTCAAACTCAAATTTCTCTGTTATTTAATATTTTACTTTTATTCATGAGACACTTATTGCGTTTTTCTTCATCACCTTGCAATTTCTACTTCATAACATACGACCTCTCATTGTCAAACATGTCTTGGATCCATTTATTCTTCCATTCTATGAATACAAATTTTTAAATTGTGATTTACATTTCCTCAAACCCTTAATGATTGGTCATCCCCATTGAGAATAAAAATCATTATAGAATTGTAAACATCTATAATTTCATTAATTTAAACATGTAATGTATGGTGTTTATTTATTTATTTTCATCCTAACCTACCATGAATGGATAATACACCTAGGTATAGGAATCAATAATAGATATATAATAATTTATAATAAATAATTAATTCAAATTCTGGTAACTCTAAAGGATTAGTAATCTGGATAAATCATAAATGTCTATCCAATTCAACTAACCATTGCTAAAAAAATGATATTTAACTGAATAAACTTAACTTAATTGGAATATATTAGGCTTTGAAAATTATCCTTAGATACATTCATCCATAGGATCTCCACATAATGTATCTAGGTTATCAATATCTCAATATCCAAGAATAGTGACCTCTGAGATAGAACTATGTTACTTGACCAATGTCAAATATCATCATTTTATTACTTTGTAGCATAAAAATTGAGGACCCTACCAAGATTAGAATTAATATCATCCTTTGTAAGAAAATTTAAAAATTATTCCAACCCCTCTTTAATAATTTTATGAAATCATCAATAACCATAGATTTAGTAACTCCAAAATTAAAAGCATCTAGAAAATAAACATACTTAAAGGGTCTCAAGAAATTAACCTCAAAGAGCCAGATTTATCCCAATGGAATCGACACATGACTTCTAGTATAAAACAATGGAGTAGTTAGTGATGTTTAGAAAATCAATAAATCTAATATGATTACAGATCATGTGAATCCAAAAATGTGTGCAGGCGTGTCAATGTGCATAAAACTATGATGTAGTGGTTAGGAAAATTTTATTTAACATTAAATATATCAAAATAAATTTTTTATTTTATCATATTTCATTATTTTTTATTATATTATCAGATTATTATAATTAAATATTCATTATTTTAATTATTTTGGGTGTTAATTTCCTTGTTTTCTCAAGTCTGTTTCATTATGTATGATCTAGATTGTTCAATTATATTATAGTTACAACACCTAAAGAATAAAAATCATTAAATAATTATAACATTATTAACTCAATTATACTTGTAGGACTAATAATGAATTATGTTTTGGAGAAATTACATACATTATGATCACCGAGTATGTTTGTTCTATATATGCAAGATTGACATTTCCAGCTTTCAATAAACATTATTGAAAGTAGGTAAGTAATATTTTATCATTATAAAGGGATAATTATATCATGTATGCCATAATAAAATTTTAAACACAATTATATATATATATATAAATATATATATATATTCCATGTGATTTGGTGATGTAAATTGAGTCACTTCATATCGTGAATGTGGTAGTCCACATGTATGCGAACAACGTTATAATTTTCTCAGTGTAGAGAAACGGAAAATATATCTTATCATTATACTCATAAATATTTCATAAATTTAACAATTATTTAATTTATATAACCGATATTTATTAAATTTATTTTTATCTCCATTCGTATAAAGAATTATTGATAGACGAATAACATTGGTGCACAAAACAGTAGAACTACAAACAGAAGACCGACATTATCATTTCCCCTACTGAATGAGAATTAAGAATAATATATGAAATAAGGAATTAAACTGTATAATAATGTTATAAATATCACATATATTATAAATATATATCATCATAAAAAAATCATAGGTGGAAATCGAAAAATAAATAATAATATTCACATGGTTGTCGATCATCATACATATGAACAATGATTCCGTAACCCAGTTAGTGGAATTGTGGTTGATTCTAGGCCTGGAAAAAAACATTCAAACAAATCATTATATGTAAGATAATTTTGTTATAATATGTTTGTGGTTTAATAATAATTGGAAATGGGTGAGTATGAAATAATATAACAATACCCGTTGTGGTGAGTGGAAAACATATTATTATTTTTTGAAAATATTGAATCATACCCACGTCTTTATCATGATAAAATTATAAAAAATGGGAAATTATATATAATAAAAAGTATATGATATAAATATTTCCATCCAATTGGATTTGGTAACGTTTTTCAGTTATTTTTAACCCCTATATATGTTAGTTCAATCTAAGGTAAATACATTCTTATGTAAATCACTTCAATTAATTTTAATTTTTTTCAATATTGTTTTTTATGTATTTATATTGACCATACAATCAAATTTAAATTAATATTATAACAAATATATAATCCATTTTCTTAAATTCTATTCATATAATAGATAAAAATCTAATTTATAATTCATCGCAAAAAATCCAAAAGAAAGTATGGTTTTAAGGAAAAAATGGTCAAAAGTTTATTTTGTTTTTTTCATAATTCATTATGAAAATGATTACAACGGAATAATTTGGAATAGTTTTATATGTAATTTAATTACTGATAATTTTTAAAAAATTAGAAATATAATTTAACAATATTAAATATTTAACATAATTTGATATTTTTAACTAAAATTCATAAATTTCCACTATTCACTACAAAATGAAAATTTTCAAAAAAATATAAATATTTATCCCTAATATAATTTTTTTAGGATTAGACCCAAAATTAATTTCATATATTAGAATAAATTATCAAAATTTGTTAAAAAATATTAACTTATGTGCATAAACTATGTCTATATTGTCTTTTAGAAAAAATATATTATATCATAAAACCATTCGTATTCAATATATTGTTATTATTCTATTTATTGTAAATACATGACCATAATATTCCTAATTTGTATATTTCAATTAACATACATCATTCAATTATCTAGGTAATAACTATCATAATAATATTTTAATAATATATAATATTTCTTTTTAATTAGGTTTAATGTATTGTGTAAGAGAAACTCTATGTTTCATGTAATAATAGAAAAACAAGATGTTCCAGGAAATTAATCAAATTTAATTATTTAAATAAATGTAAAAATAAATATATCATAAATTATTTTGGATTTATATTTTCTTCTAGTAATAGTGTTTTTTGTCACACATTCATTCAAATAAAAAATTATTAGTTAATTATATAGGGTGGTTACATAATGTTTTTCAATATCTTCTCATGGTTTTCTAGGACAACTTTTGTATTTTCTACAACTTCATTACAATAGGTTATAGTATGAAATATCATTACATATAATGTATTATACAGAAATCATAAAATACATTAATAAAAACTCTAATTCTATTCATACTTTACAAATGGAAAATAAAAATCCCATAGACATTAAAAGTCATGTGAGAACAACCAAAAAATATCATCAAACGCATTATGGCCCTTTAGAACTATCCATTGATTTTAGGATGGTTAGAGGTTCTATAATGATGCTTTGTATTAAGGTATTGCAAAATTATTTAAAATAATTTTGTTTTAAATACTGGATCATGAGAAGAAATGATTGAAATTTGTTCACCAAGAAGTATTATAAAAATATTAATATTGATCCATATGATGAAATCAGTAGATAAATAATATCTTATAGGGAAAATTTGAATATTTTGTTTGGATATCATTAATATACCTTATTGCATCATCCATCTTTGGAGTTTTTGTAGTCGTATGAAAATTTATATATTAACATCATTCCATCATGATATATTAATTTGAATTTGTTGAATGAATCCAATAGGATACAATATCTTATAAATAACAAATTGAAAAACCAAACATTAAGTCACATAATCAAGAATTTACAACATCATGTTAACCAATAAAAAATGTTACCTTAACTACCTATAAATCATTGAGCTAACATGGAGTATGAAGAAATATGAGCTATGTGAAACATCCAATTATTCCATTTTTTGATCATTTTTTGATGGAATATACAATATATTTATAAATTTTAGTTAACCATCTTTAGAAACAATGTCAACCAATTTCCAATCATTCCCAACATAAACATTCATCTGAAAATTAACATCATTATATTGAAAAAGTTTTACCTTTTCTAGTAAAGATTGTTTCTTAATAATTTGAAAACATGATATGTCTCAAAATTCATAATAACATCTATATGTATATTTTATTGGTACATTAACATAGGTTATATATTTATTATCAATTGGGTAAGATAATAATGATATTTTATACTCAATGCATATGTTACATTATTTAATATCCATTCATTGAAGTTTATTGAGAAATAATAATCCATAAGTAGTTATAGAAATATTCTTTGCCTCATACTGTGGTAATTATATGAATATATATATTTTATGATATTATGTCCTTAGTATATCATATATATTTCACTATATAGATAATGTATCCATATCTATAAATAAAATATTATTACTACCAACCCAATACATTGTGTTATATTGTTGTGCTACTAAGTATTTGACTTCATCAATGGATAAGAAATAAATATTTCATTCTATACAAGGATTAAAAAATTCCATTATTATATTTGTCACTACATATCATAAATCCATCATTTCTGGATGTCATTGTAATAATTAGAGCGGTGACCAATATCCTCTCCAATTAATCAAAAAATTTATAACATTCATTTTTCTATATGAAGTTATCCCATTAAAATGTAATCATGACTAATATTTTATCCATTTTAGAAATAGTAAGAAGGAATCTCCGATTGCTATGTAATAAATGAATGAAACTACAATCTCATGTTATGTTCATTTTTGTGCGAAATTAATTTAATAACTTTTTAATCACATGATCAACTGGTATTACAGAATTGGAAAAAATATATCAAATAAAATGAATTTTCAAAAGCCAAAATATTCAAATTCTAAATTTCCCATATTATTATTTTCTTATAAGATTATGATGTCTGATTCAAACATGATTATCATCACAATATATAATTTTAAATACATAAATATGTCATCATTGAATACAACAATAAAATTATTAAGATATTCCATGAATACACTACTGCTTATATATATAAAAACATATGGTACCATATTCAATACAAATTACCTGATTGTAAAGTCATAATGTCTGTGCCTTATTTGTAATTCTTTATTCATAATATATTTCTTCATTATTCTCAATTACAGATACCCAGAATGAAGGTTAATCTATGAAAAATATTGAGCTATGCGAAGTTCATTAAATAAGTCACCAATTAAAGAGATATGGTAATTTTACATTAACATAATAATATTTACATCCATATTATCCATGTACAACCTCATATATCCGTCATTATTCTTAACAATCATTGTTGTGTCTTTTAATGGTGAAAAACCAGGTCATATACACCACAAATCAGAAACCTCATATAGTTGTTTCTTATAATCCACTAACTCCACCATTATTATTATAGAGGTTTTCATTAATATTAGTCAAATATCATGGGTTGAATACATGGACAAATAAACATCACACTCTAGTGGATATGTAGGTAATTCCCCTAAAAAATAAATAAATATATTTATATACAATAAGTACAACCCCAATATGAGGAATATCATTTCTTTCAATAGCTATTTATTTCAAAAATTTCCCCAAAATTCTAATTTAGATGAGTTACTATAGGTGGATTTTTCAACACTCTGATAATGTCATGTCCTCCCTAAATATAATTAATTCCATGCCTTCTTCAAAAATCATAATTTTATTGAAATTTTATTAAAATTTTCAATCAAAATTTTTCATCCACTTCATACCGTGTATTATATCAAATTAATCAATATGTTTGGTAATAAAGTTTGAGAAAAAATTATTTTTACTTATAATAATTATGGATAATTGAAAATTACTTTTTGTAGTGGGAATTCTATTAAGATTATTGAATCAAAACTCTTTTTTTGGTGATAAAGAAAATATATAATTTTCTTGGGAAACATGTATTTTATAAAACTATGAGAATATCTAAAATAAAATAATGAATATTATAAATTTAAGGATATAATTAATATAGTTTCCACCTCATTATATGAAACTTCCTCCTTAGTATTAGTTATCACATAATTGATCCATTTATACCATCAACTTTAATATGGTTGTTTCTATAAATGCTATGGGTATTACATTATATAATGTACTATTTACTTAATGATTATGGATTGGATAAGTATGGTATCAATTTTCATATTCATTCATGAGCAAGAAGAAAAAAAATTCCTTGGTAACACACATATGATTCCTTCATGATTTTACTAGGATGTTTTATTCCACAATTTTCACAACATAGAATTTCTTTCAAATTTTCCTTCTTCATCGATGTGATCCACTTTTCTTGTTTTCTAGAAGACCTACTATTTTTTCTTGTTCACCTTTAATTCACATGATCATAAATATTATTACTCAATTTTGATGAAAAAAACATTTTCATTATATGATAAATCATTTTGAGGAACAACTTCCATTCGAAGACAGATCAAAATGACATCAATGAGAGTGATAATATCATATTTAGTATTATGTATATAACATTTTAAATACATGGGTAGTCTTAGAGTAGAGGAATCATACTCCAAAAACCACTCTTATTAATTTTTGATTATGCTGAGGGAAATTATCACCATTTCAATTCATAAAACATGATTGAAATATTTTTTAAATAATATTTTGTCCAAATCTGCCAATTATATGTGTTATATTTTTGCCCTTTTATATTATTTTGTACTAATTAATACTAATGATTATAATATCTCATAGCGAAATACAATTCTTTTATAACCTTCTACATTTAATCAAAATCTGGGTCAAGGAATATCTTTTCACATTGCTGAATGAAACTCTATTCTACCAATAGAATTATAAACCCACAAAATTATTGGGTCTTCATTCACATAATGTGATCCAACATGGTTGGACCACAATATGGACCCACATGTATACCCATTCATGGAAGGTTATTTATTATATCATGAGTATGATACCCTAGTACAAATATGATCTTATTAGACACCAGAATGGATACATTGTCTTACTGAACAAAGATATTTATATATGGAATGTGAATGTTGATAACATTCATTCTTATGGAATTCGTTTTTAAACCATGGAATATTCTGTATTATCTAATTGAATTTTATATTTTAAAATCATTATGTATAATTCTATATCTACTCTAAAAAATACAACAATTAAAATATTTAATCATTGTTATTCACATAAACCAGAACCTGGTTTCATTGGTGATAAATTTCAATAATAAAATTATTTTCCAAATCCTCAAAGTGGTTTATAAATAAAATGTGAACTATCCCAATCATATACCATAGGATTGTCAAACCAAGTTGATAGAAATGACTATTTTATTTCAGTTTTTGGAAATTTATTCTAATCAAACAGTAAATTTTTCTTCATTAAAACATTTATGAAATCTTTCCCTTACCCCCATCCAATTATAGTATCAATATATTTATTTTTTGATAAGGAATACCACATAATCAATATCATACCAAAACACTATGATTTCCTTCTGTACGTATCCTTAATGTCTTCCATATATTTATGTTCTCTATTCTATATTCTATTCAATCTTGTTTAAAAAATTTTAAAAAATATCCTCTAATATAAATAATAACAACCACAACTCTAGTAACCTAAAGCTGGTCATTAATTTATATCATCTTTTTATATATAAAGTGAATTTTTTTGAAAGAATACTCAATTTATAAGTCATAGAAATAAAGATACATACCAGATAACCATATAAAATTGGGTATATAATATATAAAATAAAAAAGTAAAACATTCAAAATCCTTGAAATGATTTAATAAACTCTTAATTATATCATTGGCATAGAAAAAAATAAGGGTGAGACTAAATAGTCTGTAAGAGTCACTTAATGTGTAATATTCTATGAATAAAAAGTAAAAAATAACTATAGAATGTTAAATAAGTGAAATATATACTATTTAATCAATAACATGATGATCATATTTTTATAATCCATAATCAATATGTTATGAAAAATCACTGAACACACATTTCATTTGATCAAGAACATCTGCAAACAATTAATCCATGAATATTATTAGTGAAATGAAAAAATTGATTATAATATTTATATTATCAGTATAAGAAATGAAAAATATTATGCCACATTATCTCCGAGCTCATGAATATATATCTTCATGACCCGTACACAATGAAGGTATTAAAAAATGCATAAAGCCCCCATATAATATGGGAAAAAAATTCTTCAGGAAAACATTCAATGAATCAATGAGATATAATATTTTGGGTCCCACCATCCACTTCATGTAAAAATCATTTCTCATATGTAAAATTACCAAATTAATTAATGAATGATGTTACTTATAAATAAATAATTCATATGGAGTATAAAATATAAATTTTCCCAAGTTCCCATGATAATAAAAAATCCTTCATTTTATTAATAGTAAAAACAACGGTATACAATTTATGAAATAATATTTTTGATCATAAAAAGAATATGAATAATTAATTAAATTTTAGTCACTCGTGTATAATCATCATAATAATGTGATATTCTCATGAGGGAGTTAACAATTGAAAAATTAATGATGCATAATTTACATTTTATGATAAATATATGTATTTTTTAAAAATAAAGGGAATCATAGATAAATATTAAAATAATAACTAATAAAATATTTCTCTATCTAAAACATTAGAAAATATATTTAAGAATAAAAAATTTCATAAAATAGTTTTTGTGCTAGGGAAATTAGTTATCATTCTATATGATAGAAACATTCTTTTTGACTTTTTTGTTATGAAAGTCGAAGATGTAACTATCAAAAAAGTATAATGATTCTTCTGAAACCTTTTTAAATGTAAATATTAAAATAAAATTTATTTAATAACCCAATTTATTATATAATTGGAAATTTATAATCCAATTTTAAAAAACATGTACATTGAATAATAATAAACTTGACTAAAAATGATATAAGAATATTTTTTCATTAAAATTTTTCTTTTCTTGAATCTAGTACAAAAGGGAAGAAGTGTTACAATTAAATTATAAAACTCACTAAATATCTAATGGATATTTTAATTATTTGATCTTAGGAAGTAATAATTGTAACATTTATTCGTCAATAATTAAATCAATCCCAAAATTAACATGAGAATTAAAAATATATTCTTACCACTGGGGTAATTGAAATAATTATAACCCCATTTAAAAAATGATCTTAATTATAAATTTAACCTATATGAATAAATTGTTATTCATCTTATATACATAAATTTTATAGGATATATGTTTAAAAAATGGATATGTGTACAATAAAAATATGCTTTAATGTAATTTAAATTGAGAAAAAATCACTCAAATTAGGCTCCCCTATAATTTAACTTGATTTAACATCATAAATAATGGTTTAAAAAATATAATTAATTTAAAAATATAAATTATTAATATTTATAATATCATATATTATATTTTCATCACATATTGTAACATAATCCTAAATAATATTTCATTTTTTTCATTATATTCATTGGTAATTTCCTTATCTTCATGCACATATTTGCTATTAAATTTTTGAATGTTGTATATGGGATATATGTTAGATCATATTCACAATAATTTTAATGTTATAGAAAACATTTTAATGAATATGATAATTTTTTTACTCCATCTTGATTAATGGAAACAAAAAATTAATTACATAACTTCTTTGAGATGGTATGTCGTATGAAAACATTAGAGAAGATATCATTTCCATAATGGGTGAACTGGTGAGGATGTGGGAGAAATATTTATTTTTAATATTAAATATCATGTAATTATTATCATATATACAAAACATTTCCATCATTATTAAAATCCATGTGATTTGGGTATGTAAAAAAAATTGCATGAGTTTGTGAGGTGGTAGAATGCCGTACACAACTTTGATAGTTGTGTTTCCCATTTGATGGAGAAAGACATAAATAAATATTATAGAATGAACAAAATAAAGTCTAAATATATATAATAATATGTTTTATTATCTTTTATGTGTAATACATAATTATATGTGGTAAACTAATCTATTAAAAATTGATAGGTTCTTTACCTACTGGAAAAGAAACAATCATTAGATCTCTTTTAAATAACCTAAGGGTCTATCTTAGGAGAGGAACACCACCTCTAAAATATGTATAAAGATGATTATGATATATTTTGGTAGGTTTTGGACTGGTTATTTGTCTTTATAGGTGTTATTAAACGATGTGATGTGGTTTCATGTTATAAATATGTTGGGGACATTCATCGAAACAACTTTGAAATTTGATAAAAATTAAAAAAAATTAAAAAGTAATTCCCTTGAAAAATGAATCAATATTAACATTAATTAAAAGTTTATATAGATTTTTCTTAAATCATTCATATCCATTCTGAGTTTAAAAAAATTTAATAGGTAAACATACTCTTATCATTTTTTAATCCACGGTAAACACATCTTAACACTAATCATGATAATTAATTTTTATAGTATTGACTATTCATTGTAACAAAAAAGCATGTCAAAATTAGTATGTAATATTAATAATATATTTTCCAAATGAAAAAAAAACATTTCACCAAACGCAACTGAAATAAGAAGAAGATTTTAATTTAAATATAAATCAGTAAAACATGTCGAAAATGATTAATCATGTAATTCATTTTTCAAAAATAAGATCATATTATATTAACTATATAACTATAATTTAGAAATATATCAATTTATAATAATATATTTACATATATAATCAATAAATTTACTTTTAACTATTAGTCAATAATGATTATATTAATTATTTAGTATTATTGGACATTATTCCCTTAAAAATAGGTTTCAGAGGAAAAAACATTTTACCGGAGAATAAACAATTTTGATAAAAATTATTTTATATTTATTTAGATCAAATATATAGTAAATTATGTTTTAATTAAAATTTTAATAATAAAGTATTATTATTAAACTGATGAAATGTTAAAATTCACATATTCAATTTGAAATAAAATATTATTTCCATTGGTTATTTTGAAAATTTCATTCTAGGTGTATTTGACCATGTATATTCAAAATCAATATTTATCATATAAAAATACATTTTTAACGATATTATTTATTAAATTTTTATTTTTGTTATACTTTTATTAAATTAATATTATCTCTTACAAATTTTTTTGATCATGTGTTGTATCACACTCATAGTATAGGACACTTTACCATTAAATCATTCATTTAAATGTTCAGAAGAATTATTTTATATGTTTTTATTCCAATTCTATATTCATAAATGAATGTAATCATATATATAGATATAAATGAATGATAACTGAAATTTTGGGTCTCTTTTTTCATTCATTCAATTTTTTTCAATTGATTGTTTTTTATATTATTTAGTATGGAATGTTTTAACAAAATAGAATATAAATGTTCTATTTTATTAAATATTTTTATAAAATTTAATATTATATACATATATTTTATTTTATTCTTGTATTCCATTAAAATATTTCCTATCATTTCCAAGTAACCTAGCTTCAAATTTTTTCGTTATTTTTAAAATGGGGTTTAAATATAAATTATATTTCAATATACGTAAATATATTTAATATGGGTGAATATAATATATTTTTGTATGTTGATGTAAATTAATTCTATCATATTTATGATTATGTTATAGTTCTCGGGAATTTTTCCTGATAATGGTTTATCCTTATGTAGGTCAGGATCGTAGGTTAGCGTTTTATAGCTGGTGATGATGGGTCATCATGATATATAATTCCAATGTATTGGGTAAGAGGATGGGGTAAAACAGTTATCTATATCTCTAAAAATCTTAATGGAAATTTCTAGGTATATTGTCCCATTTTAAGTGTGATTATTTGAGTAATATTTAAATTATTTCCTAAGATAACTACATTTTCCTGTTTAATTATAATGGATTTTTATTCAAATCTTATTTTTCAAAAACAAAAGATAATAGGAATATGTTTATAAGAAACTCTGATATATTTATTATGTTTTAAATGAATAACATTATTTATAAATTATCAATAGTTTTTTGGAGTATAAATAATATGTTATGTGTTATATTTTTTCTTCTTTTGTTTCATATAGAATATTTTATAAAAATATTATTGTAGTTAAGATGATTTTTTGGGTATCAAGAAAATTATTTTTTGTTCAATGTTTATTCTAAAGATTTTATATTTTTAGTGATTATTGAAGTACTAATAGGTTATGATATTCATTATTATTCTATATCCAATATAGATATTATTTTTCTCATCATGTATATTAAAATCTATTTTATAGTGTTTTAGGGATCATTGGAGACAATGAGGACGTAAAGATAAATTTTTTCAATATATGTAATGAAAATAAAAAATGTTATGTAATAAATGTTTTGAATTTTGTAAAATTTTTATACTAAATAGATGTTTCAACATTGTGATGTAATATTTTTTTAAGGTGGATGGATTATATAATTAGAACTCTATACCTAAAATTTTATTAGGCAGGTAAGAAAATGAATAATTCTATTAAAATTTAATTTAAATAATTTTTTATGGTTGGTTTAATGTCTCAAATTTTTCCTTTTATTATTTTTAAATATTATATGGATTTATTTGGAGACCAGAAGTGAAGACGTCACATCATTCTGAGGTCTAGTGCACCTGGAATGGTGGTTTGAACTTTTTTTGGTTAAGTGAGTCAGTGCTTATACGAGGTTGTGGATGCTTCCAAATAGATGACCGGATTAAAAATATGAGCGCACTGTTGCGTCCAGAATGACGACTTTACCTACGAAGGGGCCTAACCTCGACCGGTACGGGTTGAGGGAGAAAGCTAATTTTAAGACGTTTTCGTAAAATATAAAATAAAATAAATTTCCGAAGGTTTATTTTATTTTAAGGAAACGTTCATTGCAGCACAGCGATGAGACGTCTGTTTCCTAAATTAATGATGGCAAGTTGGAGTCATTAATACTTCCACGTATTAAATTCCAACACGTTTCCCTTTTTAATGGGTTAAGAATTGTTGATCGCTGGTTACGATTGGGAGGAACCTCTATAGAATCCGCGGGGCGTTGGAGAAATTTATCGGCAACAAACAATGATGGATCGAGGCTGCGAATCATTGTGCCAACAACGTTGAATGATCTCGACGACAACGGTAGCACGACGCCTTCGTCAACGATCGATCGTTCCGATAGGTAGGGGTTTATTATTTCAATTTCTTTTCCATGTTTTTGTGTTTAAACGACGAACGTGGATCAACCACGAACAAGTTGATCCATGGATTCGTATGTTCTTGCGGGAGGGTTTTCTTTGGTATGATTTTGGGGAAATAATCCATGCTTTTATTTATGTTGATCATCGCTTCGTTTAAAGCTACTAACGAGAGTGGATGAACGCCGTGACGAACTACGGCGGAGGATTGTTCCTCAATTTTGTATATTATATTTCCTCCCCCTTTTTCATTTCTCACACGTTCTTCATGTTCTTCACGGGGCTACGAACAATGGATCGTTGTGCATCGGTTCCCCGACTCAACGATCCCAAATAGAGGATTTGACACCGAAATAGCCTCGTAGAGGTGCGACGACGATTGCGGACGATGAATCGGACCAGATCGATAAAAGGTGTTCTCCGAGTGTTCTTCTCACAGGAGGATGAAAACACATTTTTGGAGCCGATCAGAGGCCAAAAAACATCGAATGTTGCTTCGTGGTGTCGGGGAGACCAAATCCTGAAGGTTTCGTTGCAATCGAAAGCTGGATTGATGATCGGAGCAGCATGGGAGGCGCGCTGGTGAAGAGCATCATTTATGGAAATTTCCAGAACAGACAACATGTAGTCCCAAAGAACACATCATGTAGTACTGGAGGTGGCTATGGTTTTGTGGGTCAGAGAAGAGTCACACAGCATGTTGAACTGTCCCTGAATATCAGCATGTATTTTGAAAATACACAGACACAAGATGATCTACATGGCTTCAGGCGTCACAGTGTGTACAATATGGAAAATGCAGCTATGTGAAGCTCAGTGTGTATCCAGGGGATGCACAGACACGGGCTAGAGTACACGAGTTGTTAACCGTGTACAGCTGTGTGGCCAGTGACACGAGGCTAGCCCCATTCATTCGGAAACAGCATGTACATCATACTACACGCCATGTACTATGATTTCCTACATAACCAGCCTAAGACACGAGCCATTGTACACTGGCAGTACCTAGTGTCAGATATAAGACATGTATATTTTCTACACGTAGTGTACTTTTTGGAAAACAATATGGTCCTCTTGTTGACCATATTCTGGACATATTTTTTTTGGGTTAGTGCCCCTTCTTCTCATTCCCCTGAAGTTCCGGAATCGTTTCCTTCTACAGAAGTATGATCCCTTCATCCAGTCTTTCTGTGATAGAGTCGGCATCCCTCCGAGAGGCCCGATGCTAGATCCTCTATCCATTCCTGACCCTATGTAGAGTCAGGAATCGATGTGACCAACTGTATCGGGCATTGATCCTGTACCTAGCTATTGAATCACCTAACTGGTGAATCCGGATGAGTCGCGGTATCTGCCATGACCCTGACAGTGATCCTCATCTGTGTATCGTTATCTTTCCCACTCAGGAGTGTGTCTCCTGTAATTAGTTATTTGTATCCAATGTAATATTCCCACTCAAGATTGTGTCTCCTGTAATGAGTGTAGCTACTTCTCGAGATGGTTCCCGACGAATAGCACTTCTCAGACGGACGTCATCAGATCTATAAGACTCGTGGAGTGGGTTCTCCCAGAACGATTGCATCACAGAGTCATCGAACAGAATCCCTAACAGGGGTATGGGGTTGTGTGACTTGACTCTAGACTACAGTCTGAATTTTGAATATATCCAGTTTGTTTTATATGTTCTGTAGAAATATATTGTGCATAGCTGATTGTACATTTACATTGTTTACTGCTTTGTGGTTTTCAGGGTCCTCTAGTAATTATTTTTATACTCACCCTTGCACGAGATTTTCCCGCACCTCTGGTGTCTTGTGCAGATGAGCTGCCTTTTGATAGAGTCTAGGGTGGATCAGGACAGGACCGAGCATTCTGAGATTCCCCATTGGCCGAGGTGTTCCTACGGCTACGAGAAACATTCCCAGTACCTTTTTCATTTACCGGTTGAACTTTGCAGTTTTTAGAATCTTGTTTGCTTGTTTTTTGTGGGCTTGTATTCTGGTCCAATGTACTTTTTAGTACTCTACCTTTCATTGTACTCTGTTGGTTGGGGTTTAGTTGTATGCATGCATTTAGTTCCTTAGTGTTTTACATTTCAGAATTTTTGGGCTTGGAGATGTGTGCATGTGTAAAGGTACTTTGGAAGTTCCTCCCATGTTAGTGATATTAATACTTGGTGCTAGTCTCCAGCCCTTAAACTATTGGAGGCGGGCTTGAGGAGCCACGGCGCGAGCCCCACTGGGACGGGTCATGACAGAGTGGTATCAGAGGTGGTCGATTCTACCTTAGGACCAAGAGTCTGTGAGTTTGATTTGGGGCAACAGTGTTAAGTGTTTCAAGATCGGCTTTTAGGCCATAGAATCAAGTGTTGGTGCGGCGGTGGTTGTATCCATACACCAGGGCATTGATAATCTAATTTCCGACTCAGTACACGAAAACTCTAGTTGCAGGGAAATAAAAAGGTACATGCATCATATAAGAATGGTTTGTGGCTTCCATGTCCTTGTGTTTGCTATCCAAGTATACTCTTTGACCATGGTACATCTTGTTTCCATAGAGGATGCCTCCATGATGCATACCTGATAGGATTCAGAAGCACGATCAAGAGGATGCCCCCCTCATTGATGAGGCTTCGATACAGGGGCCAGTTCCCCAGGCATTGCCACTGAGTGGTGCACCTGCTATTCCACCACCGGTGGTGCAGCCAGTGCTACCTGCATTACCGACCGGTGAGGAGAGCAGGCTTAGCGCGCTCCATGAGTTTCCAGAGACAGAGACCCCTTAGGTTTCGAGGCATGACGGAACCTCAGGCAGCAGAAGACTGGCATGAGGTGGTGACCAGAGTCTTCCGTTTAGTGAGGACACCAGCAAACTAGATGGTGATCCTAGGAGCGAGCTTTCTTCAGGGTTCGGCAAGAGGATGGTGGAGTCTGACCACATAGTCTCAAGGCGAGGGGACTCTTTTGTGGATGGATATTGAGTGACTCTTTAGGGAGGAGTTCTCTCATGTTACATTGAGATCTGTGCGCATCCAGGAGATTCTTCAGCTCCAGTAGGGCAGTATGATAGTAACTGACTATTCATCAATGTTCTCCAACCTCGCCAGGTACTCGATGGATATGGTCAGGGATCATTACATCAGATCTCAGACCTTTGAACAAGATTTATGATGATACATATGAGCTAGTTTTGTCCCTCTATGCATATAGACTTATGCTGGAGTGCTCGAGTGAGATTTGGTGGTCAAAAGCTTCTTGGTAGAGCAGAGACAGTTGCCGAAAATCAGCAGTAGACAGACAGTTGTGGAGACCTCGGCGGTAGGGAACCGGTGTCAGATGCAGGTATCAGGACATTAGAGACGTCGGAGGAGGTCCCAGGATAGGGGATCGACAGTCCAGGTCTCTCGGGATGGATCCCTTCGGCCTCGAGATAAGGGATGCTATGCAAGCAACGGTAGGGGACATCTCACTAGAGATTGACCAACCCGTTGAGCTGCTGACAGAGAAGCGTTGGATGGACCACCAAGGCAAAGGTAGAGAACAGAGCAGGTAGACCCTCTAGGTGGCCGACATGGAAGAGGAGTATGGAGAGCTGTTGGTGGTGGCAAACGATTCGACTTACTTCCACCACCACCACCAGGAAGTCGCACCAGGCTTAGGGAGCTGGGGGGATAGGGGTGGGGACAACTGCATGTGGTTGAGGCATAAGACCCATGTGCTCCAGGGATGATTCGAGGTATGATCTTTGTCTTTTATACATTAGCTTCCGTACTCATAGACACAGGTTCCTGTCATTCTCTTATATCAACATGTCTTGTACAAAATCGATAGATTCATGTAGAACCATTGACTTGATCCTTACGCTTGGAGACACCAACGGGAGGAGACTCGATGATCACTCACCTTTGCAGACAATGTGATCTTACCCTTGGAGGCGAGAGTTTCGGTTGGACCCTCTTGGTGGTAGCGTCGAGGCCTTACGACGTCATTCTCGGTATGGATTTGTTATCATCGGTCCATGCCCAGATTGACTATTTTAGGCGAAGAGTGTGGTGTGTTCGCCATTATGGAATGAGGTTTTCCTTTATTGGAGAAAAGGAAACCCAAGAAGCACAAAATGTGCTCATGCATAGGAGGGTGCAGCCGATCACTCATGAGTTGGATAGCCTTACCCTAGGATCTGTATATGATGTGAGCTTCTAGTTCCTAGAAGTAGTGGCGGAGTATGAGGATGTATTTCTCGAAGATGTTCCCGGATTACCTCCCCACCGGGAAATTGACTTGTGCGTCGACTAACACCCTGGGATGACACTGATTTCCCCATCGGCTTATCTAATGGATCTCACAGATCTTTGCGAGCTGAGGGTGCAGTTGGAAGATTTACATAACAAGGGTTTCGTATGACCCATCGTCTCACCCTGGGTGGCCCCAGTCTTGTTTTCCAAGAAGGCAGACAGGAGTCTGAGGTTGTGTGTGGATTACCAGTGCCTGAACCAGGTGATGGCGAAGAACAAGTATCCACTGCCATGAATCGAATACCAATTCAATCGGCTAAGTGGGGCATAGTGGTTCTCGATGGTTGACCATCGATCATGCTATCACCAGTTATGAGTACGAGATGAGGACATAACGAAGATAACTTTCAGATGAACCTATGGTCACTATGAGTACATGGTGATGCCTTTTGGCATGAAGAACACCCCCGCAGTGTTCATGGAACTGATGAACCAGATCTTCCAGCCGTACTTGGACTGGTTCATAGTGGTCCTCATCGACGACATCCTCATGTACTCAACGTCAGAGGAGGAGCACGCGAGACACTTGCGGATGGTTTTGGATGTACTTCGGGAGCACCAGCTTTATGGGAAGCTGTAATGTGCCAGTTCTGGATTCAGGAGGTCCACATTTCAGGACATGTCATCTCAGTAGATGGAGTAGCCGTGGACTCAGCCAAGGTGGATGGTGTGTTAGCATGGGAGCCACCTCAGAGCGTGACAGAGGTACGGAGCTTCCTTGGGTCAGAAGGATATTACCAGAGATGTCCTTGACCAAGAAGGGGCAGCCGTTTGTGTGGATGGGTAAGTGTCAGTTGGCTTTCGAGAGGTTGTGGCAGAGTCTGATGAGCGCCACAGTCTTGATATTTCCAGAGGATGGTCTCGAGTATGTGGTTTTCTGTGATGCATTAGGCATCGGGCTCGGCTGTGTCCTGATATAGCAGCATGCTGTGATTGCTTATGGTTTGCGCTAGCTTAGGACACATGATCATAACTATGAGACTCATTATAATGAGTTGGAAAAGGTAGTTTTCACATTGAATATGTGGCTACACTACATCATGGGTGAGCAGTTTATCGTCTACTCTGAACCAAAGATTCCCAAGTACATATTTTCATAGAATGATCTGAATATGAGGTAGAGGTGTTGGCTAGAGTTCCTCCAGAACTATGGTTTTGAGATCATCTATACTCCTGGAAAGGGGAACAAGGTGGCAGATTTCCTTAGCTGAAAGTCGAGCTCACAACTGTTGATTGAGGCAACACAACAGTTAGCCGCATTACAGTTATCCTTCGTGGATGGAGAGGATACTTCTTATCTACAGTCGATTGTTGTCACCCCTCAACTCTTATAGTGAGTTAGGGAGTCACATCTTGGGGATATCGACTGTGTGGCTTTACGTTCACAGTTATCCACAGGACATGCTCCTGATGGATATTATCAAGGTTGGGAGCACATAATTCTTTTCAGAGGATGCAATGTTGTACCAGTGGCATTCCAGGAGGAGGTCCTAAGGGAGTTTCCTACATACCCTTTGGCAGTACATCCCGAAGTGTCAACGGTGTACCAGGATCTCCGATGACATTTCTGGTGGTCAGGCATGAGGAAGACACTAGCGGATTTCATTTCTCGATGCCCCACATGCAAACAGGTGAAGGCTGAGCACCACGTTCCAGAGGGATTAACTCACCCGTGGAAGTTCTAGAGTGGAAGTTGGATGGAATATCGATGGAATTCGTAACAGGAATACCACGAATTTCCAAAGGGCATGATTCCATTTGGGGTATCGTTGACCGACTCACCAAGTCGGCCCACATCATATCTATCAAGGAGCAGAGTTCCGTAGAGTGATTTGGATGCCTCTAGGTGCTGGAGATAGTTCAGTTTCATGGCGTCTCCTCGACTATAGTGTCAGATCGAGATGCCCGCTTGACATACCAGTTGTGGAAGGGATTGTAGGAGGATTTTGGGAATTACCTACACTTGAGCACAACGTTTCATCCCTAGACTGATGTTCAGATGGAGAGAAACATTCAGGTTCTAGAGGATATGTTGCGAGCTTGTATCGTGGACTTTGGTTGTGGCAGGGAGGACCACATACCATTGGAGGAGTTTTCGTACAACAACACCTACCACTCCACCATTGGTATGGCACCGTTTGAGGCCATGTACGAGAGACCTATCCGGTCACCACTTTGTTGGAACGACCCCAGAGAGTCAGCACTCATGAGTCCAAAGTTAGTGCGAGCTACCACAGAGAAGGTTCAGATCATCCGAGAGCAGATGAATACTGCACATAGCACGTAGAAGTCCTATGCTGATAGATGATAGAGTCCTCTGGAGTTCGAAGAGGGAGACCACATCTTTCTTCGGGTCTCACCTCAATGAGGGTTACTAAGATTTGGCCGGGGCAGAAAGCTATCTCCGAGGTTAATCGGACCCTTCCAGATTCTGTGTAGAGTTGGTGAGGTGGAATACCTCCTAGCTCTATTGCCTCAGTTGCATCGGGTACATGATGTCTTCCACATGTCGCAGTTGAGGAGGTACGTGCACGATCCGTCACATGTCATCGACTGGGGCGAGCTGGACATCAAGGATGGAGTGAAATTTATTTTGTACCCGATGGAGATCAAGGATCAGAAGGAGAGGATCCTTCATGGGTGATCAATTCCCTTGGTGCGCATCCAGTGGCAGCACGAGAATATTAAAAAGATCACGTGGGAGCGGGAGGCCCAGATTCATGCCCAGTACCGACATCATTTTGAGGAGCCCTTGTTTTGGATTTTCTGGGATGCAAATCCCAAAGTAGGGGAGAATTTAATATCTCAGATTTTTTCATTCATTATTTTAAAAAATTATATGGAATTATTTCAAGACTGAGTGCGAAGACGACATATTATTCCGAGGTCCAGTATGCCCAGAATGGTGGTTTGATCTTTTTTTGTTATGTGAGTCGGTGCTTATACGCAGTTTTGGATGTTTCCAAATAAATGCCCAGATTAAAAATCTGAGCACACTGTTGCGTTAGGAACAACGACTTTACCTAAGAATGGGCCTAACATGGACAGGCGTGGGTTGATGGAGAAAATTAATTTTTGGACGTTTTAGTAAAATAAAAATAAAATAAATTTCAAAAGGTTTATTTTATTTTATGGAAGCATCCGCTGCAGCGCATCGACAAGACTTTTGTTTCCTAATTTTATGATGACAACATGGCGTCATTTATACTACCATGTAATTAAATTCCAACACGTTTCCCCTTTTAATGGGTTAAACATTGTTGATCATTGGTGACAATTGGGAGAAACCATTGCAGAATCCACAGGGCGTTGGAGAAATTTCACCGTGACAAAAAATGATGGATCGAGGCTGTGAATCATTGCACCAATGATGTTGAATGATCATGACGACAACGGAAGTGTGCCGCCTTCATCAATGATCGATCCTTTTGAATGGTATGGGTTTGTTATTTAAATTTCATTTCCAAATTTTTTAGTTTAAACGACGAACGTGGATCAACCACAAACAAGTTGATCTGTGGATTCGTACATTCTTGTGAGAGGGTTCTCATTGGGATGATTTTGGGGAAATATTCCATACTATTATTTATTTTGATCTCTGCTCCATTTAAACCTACTAACATGAGCGGATCAATGCCTTGACGAATGACGGTGGAGGTTCGTTCCTCAATTTTGTTTATGGGATTTCCCCCCCCTTTTTCTTTTCTCAGGCGTTCTTCGTGTTCTTTGCAGGGTGATGAAAAATGGATCGTTGTGCTTCCATTCCATGATTAAACAATCCAAAATCTAGGATTTGTCACTGTAACATCCTTGTAGAGGTGAGACGATGATGGCAGATGACGAATCAGACTGGATCGTTAAAAGGCATTCTTCAAGAATTCTTCATACAAGAGGATCAAACCACATTTTTAGAGCCGATCGAAGGCTCAAAAACACAGGAATTGGATTCGTGGTGTCACGGTGACCAAAACCTAATGGTTTCATAGAGATCGGACATTCGGATCAACGATCGGAGCAGCACAAGAGGCACGCTAGCAAAGAACATCGTTTCTTTAAATTTCAAGAACACACAACGTGTACTTCTGAAGAACACGTAGTCTAGTACTGGCGGTGGATAGGGTTTCAGGGGTTAGAGAAGAGTAACACGGCATGTGACCTTGGTCACATGGCGTGTTGAACCGTTCTTCAATCTCGGCGTGTATTTGGGACATAAATGGACACGGGATGATCTACATGGATTAAAGACACACGGTGTGTACATCATGGCATAGGCGGCTACGTGAATCTCAGCATGTATCCAGGGGATACACGGACACGGGATAGTGTAGAGGGGTTGTTAACCATGTAAGGCCGCGTGGCCAGTGACACAGGGCTAGCCCTAGTCACTCAGACACGGTGTGTTCATTGTAATACACGTCATGTACTATGTTTTCCTACATAACAAGCCTAAGACATGGGCCGTTGTACACGGGCATTACCCGGGGTCAGACAACACATCGTGTATATTTTCTACACGCCATGTACATTTTGGAAAACTGCATGGTCCTCTTATTCACCGTATTCTGGATATATTTTGTTTGGTTTTGTGCCCCTTCTTCTTATTCCCCTAAATTTCAGGAATCCTTTCCTTATATAGGAGTATGATCCCTTCATCCAGACTTTCTGTGATAGAGTCGGCATCACTCCGAGAGGCCCAGAGTGATATTCTCTATCCATTCCTGACCCTAGGTAGAGTCAGGCATTGACATGGACAACTCTACCAGGTGTTGATCCTCTACTTAGCTGGTGTATCACCTAACTGGTGAATCCGGATGAGTCGCGGTATCCTCCATGGCCCTGGCAGTGATCCTTATCTGGGTATCACGATCCTTCCCACTAAGGAGTGTGTCTCATGTAATGAGTGCTTTCAATATAAAGTATCCTTCCCACTCAGGAGTGTGTCTCCCATAATGAGTTTAGCTATTTCTCGTGACGGTTCACGATGAACAACACTTCTCAGGCAGACGTCATCAGAGCTATAAGACTCACGGAGTGGGTTCCCCCGAAACAAGTGCATCACAGAATCTTCAAACAGATTCCCTAACGAGGGTATGGGGTCGTGTGACTTGTCTCTAGACTCCGGTCTGGTTTTTGAGTATATCTGTTTTGTTTTATATGTTCTGTAGACATATATTGTTCATAACTGACTATACCATTACTTTTTTTACTGCTTTGTGGTTTTTTGGGTCCTCTACTGAGTGTTGTTATACTCACCCCTGCAAGGGCTTTGCCCGCATGTCTGGTGTCATGTGCAGACGAGCAATCTTTTGATAGAGTCCAGGGTGGACCAGGATAAGAACGAGCTTTCTATGTTCCCCCACAGGCTGAGGTGTTCCTATGGCTATGAGCTACAGTCCTAATACCTTTTGTGTTTACAGGTTGGACTTTTCAGTTTTTAGACTCTTGTTTGTTTGTTTTTGGTGGGCGTGTATTCTGGCCGAGTTTACATTTTAGTACTCTACCTTTCGTCATACACTGATGGTTGGGGTTTAGTTGTATGCATGCATTTTGTTCCTTAGTGTTTTACATTTCAGCATTTGTGGGCTCGGAGATGTGTGAATGTGTACATACACTTAGGAAATGCCTCCCATGTTAGTGATATGCCTACTCAGTGCTAGTCACCAGCCCCTGGCCTATTGGAGGCGGGCTTTGGGAGTCACGGAGTGGGCCCCACTGGGATGGGTCGTGATAGTTGGGTACATATATATATATATAACTACTATATATAAAATTAATAAAATTCAATTCTATTATTCATATGAAATATCTTCATAAAATTATCACTTTATATCACACACTTCTGTTAACTACATATTTAATATTAAGAATCAACTATTTCAGTTTTACTTATTTAATGTGGAGCTTCTTGTAAGTATCATGTACTGTATAAAAAATACAATCACACTCATCTTTAATAATCCACTCCTATATATTCTATTCAATATTGTTTCTCTTATAATCATATTATAGTTAAAATACATAATTTTCATCTCTATTTCCTATGAATGAATATGTTCAATATTTTTTTATCAAAATTTATCTATATCATCTGAATCAATATTTTTATTTTATTATATTCCAATGAACTTGAGGTGAGATAAATATACTGACTTACATACCCATATATATTCTAGGAACTGTTGTCTCATTTCTATTGAGAGGCTTCAATTGATTTAGTCATCTGTTATTCCAATAACTTCTCTCCATGGAATATTTTTACCTATAAATGAATTTTTAGGATATATATTAATTTTATCAATTTGAAATTAATAATTAATGAAACTATTTTTTATAAGGATTTCCTATTATAGTCCAAAATTCCTAATACCAATTCATCTACAAACATCAAAAAACATATTCCAATGTTCTCAACACTATTTTATTATCCCCTGAATTTAATCGTATATTTTGAAAGATTCAAACCACATATATCCATTTCATAAATAATTGAATCTCATTATATTTGTGTATAATGATTTATATGAATACATTATTAATGGAATAATTGATGAAGGTAAAACAATAATGTGAATTTCTTTTAAATTTAACTAAGGATGAACCCTACTCATTCTAATGTATACTAAATCTCATTAGACATTTTAGTATTATTTTATTCAATGTGATATTCACCATCCATTTCCTAAAAATTATAAAATTCTAAACACATTTCATGTTTGAAGGGTCCATTTTTATTATGCCTTTCTTCCATAGAGCATTCATACAATTCACACATACACTCTTGAGGAAATGGTATCAAAACACTGATCATCTAAAAGTAGATGTTATGACGGCTTTCTATACTACATCATTTTTTGTCAGATAATATGTTTTATATTTTATACCTCTAGTATGATATTGTCTCATTTTGTGAATTCTCAAAACCCCATAGATGTTTTTTATATCATGCTTTAACTAGTAGTCTATATGAAATCATATTCTTTTAGAAGCCTAGAATATATTTGACTAATTTCAACATAAGATAATAGTAATTATTTAACTTGATTATAATAAATACCTTCTCTATGATTCAATAGATTCATCATCTAATAGTTACAATCTCTCATAACATTTAGGATGAAATATCATTACACTTCCTATTTAACTAGTGAATTTTAATGATGTACATGATTACGTAATTCCATATTCTACCTATATATAAATAATGCTGAGTATGTTCCAACATTATTCGACAATTATGATCATTTAGTTCGATCATACATAACTTTTTTAAAAATTTCATTCATCTCATGGAAATCATTACAGATATGTATTATTCTCACATTGTTCCAATAAGCTCTCCTAATTCATGTAGATAAACCTCTATAACTATCTCATGAGATTCCGTCTCATCAACTTTGGTTAACTAGATGAGGAGATCATCCTCCTCCATTTAAATTCATTTAATCAATAAAATAATATTATGTATACCACATATATAACTCATCATTAAAAAACAAGTGTTTCATATTAATGAATATTAAGTTGGTTCCCATTGGATTTAATTAATATTAGAACCATTGAATTATGTGAATCTAGTAATTATAAGAACACTAAATACAAAAGAAATAATCACAATTAATCACTACAACTACTCATTGTATCTAATTATTTTGTTGAAATAATTCTGCATAATAGATAATAAAAGACATCATATAGCCTCATGTTATACAACTCTCACATAATTCAAAACTGTTTTATTATTTTTGGGTGATCATATAAGTCTGATAAAGCTCTCATAAAATTTATCATAGTCTAATTACCCTTCACGATAATTTCCTCATTCAATGATAATTAAATACACACTAAATGTAATTCATTTTAATTAAGACATCGACTATCTCCTTTCTTCAATAAGTTATACATTACCTCCCTTCATTGAAACATTGTGATCATTTTGAATGATATATTCCTCTAACATTACATAGTATATGGTAAAATAAATTATATTAGATCATTATATCTATAAATTAGTATCTTAAAATTCCATCACATTTCAACTAAATCAGTCCTTCTAAATCATTAAATGTCCTTAAATGATAAAAATGATATGTGTGTTACAATAATGGAATCATATAAAATACTAAGAGAACCTCATAATAATTTTTTTAAAATTCTTTTTTAATTCAACAAAAATTATAGATATGGGATGATAAAAACCATAATACAACACTAATCAAAAGAGTTCATGAAAATTTTTAAATTGAAATATCAATGTTTCAGAAATATGAATGAAAAATATACAACATAATCACAACACTGATGAATATACTAAATTTTATTTTTTCAATCTCATACAAACTATAAAATTAATTAATAAATGAAAAAATGTAATAGTATAAAATAGTGTGGTTATATTGTTTAAAATATTTTTTAAATATATTTGGAGAAGTATCCAAATATTTATTTATATTCAAAGTACAAAGATAAAATATTTTATTTCTATCTTCCATGTAGATTAAAAAATAATATAGTTTTTAGAAGCCTCAAAAATGTCGACTCACAAATGTTTATAGTGGTCTCACATAGTAATCTGGATGATAGAATTTCTACATTTTTGGGTTCCCAACCATTATAGAATGATAATATCAAATCTCAGTTACACTCATAAATATCACCTCATACCACAAATAGATAAATATTGTTTAATATAGCTCAATATTTTCCATTAATTAATTCCACAAAATATCAAAATACATATATTTCTATATTCTATAAATAACCATTTATAACGAAATTTCTTTTAATTGAACACTAACTAGGTCACCATCACATGATCAAAACCCATGATCTAGTATGTACATAATCACTTAATCTATTTTTCCATGCTCTCATAGAAATCAAATTATTCTATGTTCCTCTTCCTATTGAAAATACTCCACGTCATGAAATAACTTCCCATAATAAAAAATAAATGTTATTTAAATCACAAAATGTTCTAAATCAATATCAAATTGTCTCTATATCTCAACACATGTATCATACATAATATTTTTTTTTATTAAATTCTAATTGGAAAACTATATAATAATACAACATCTGGCGGCAATTGTAATACATTCAAAAGAAGATTTATCATCATAAATAATTCAATAGGATATCTTCTCCATTATGAACTCTAAAATTTTAAATTTAATTTGAATATATCATTCTTTATTATGTTATTAAAAATGATCATTATTCTATAATATTAACCAAAAAATACCATTCATTATCAATATATTATTCAGCATTTAAATATTTTATTAGAATTTCTAAAAATATATAATTCATTTTCTAATTCACAATAGTATAGTTAGGATTATGAAATGAGTTGGGAAGGTATATCCTTATCCAAGAAATATAAACACATCTTAAACTATATCATATATTAATTTAAATTACAAATGATAGTGAAAATATAATTTTGTTTTCAAATTTATATAATAGACCCATATATAACAATTCAAACATCCCATTTTCATAATACATCAATGTACTAACCAGGGTGATTATCTCACAAATTTTATCTAAATACAAACAATGTGGTTTATCATTAATTTTTATTATAAGAATACTAAATATTCCATACAATAATTGGATTCATCAAAATTATATGAATATATACCATTATCTCATACACAAAAATAGGCTCAATGAGAGTTAATTATCTTGCTTCAACCTAACACAATAGTTTTTGTCACATTATTACATATATTTAATTAAGTGTATCCATATAAATCATTGATTAATTGCTTTTTCCAAATAAAAGAAATATTAATATTATATTGTCCTCCAATATTATTTCCATGTTAATTAAAAACAACAATTAATTTCATATTATTGGAGAATAACATACTCATTTTTAGCATTATAGCCAGATGATTCCATAATAATATAAAAAAATGATGAAGTGAACAAAAAATCACATCATAATACCATAAATGAATGAGATTTTTGAATCATAATCAGTTCATATATATATCACATATACTAAAGGCCTCTTGAATAATTAATATGATAACTAATTTCACATTTCGAACCATAATCACTTGTATAGAAACTTATTTATAGGATATATATGTATAATTATAAGACAATAATTTAAAATATCCTTATATTACAATGTCACCAATGGAAGAGGATATAAATGTCCCAAGGAAAACTAATACAATATCTCTACATATACCAAACTCAAGCACTATGCGATATAATGAGTTATGTATCTAATCATCATTACCTATAACAACTTCCATTGGATTCCATGGTACATCATTCATAATTTATGTATAAAATACCATACCCGAATAATGAAATAAAATTGAGAGCTCCTACATCGTGATCATGGACTCCAACACTCAATTTGAAAATCTATGCATCAGGGAAGCTACCAACATTAACCCACTAATACTATCCCTAAAATTTATAGAGTCATGAATCCTTATGATATTTTTATGGGTTATGTGTTCCTCCATTATAATATCCAAAACTATATATCTGAAATAATTCAATTAAAACACCCTACCTCTAGGATCTTTCTGAAATTTAGGACGAATATATTATATCAATACAATTAGCTAACATTAATAACCCTATTTCACAATTTTATGGGTCATCATACTCAAAGTTACAATCATAACATTAACCTTAGTGGATTTATTGGATAAAGGGATACAAAAGTTGTTTAGTTAATTTTCCCTTTTATATTTCCATCAATAATTATTTTTGATATTAGAAATATACCTTATAACATTATAATTGGATTAATTATAATCATTAATCTAATCAAGTATTATCACCATCCGTTCATGATATAGATGACTACAATTTGATGTAATTAAAATTTTGGATAGTCTTTCTCGTGTGTTAATAACATCCTTCTCCTCTACCCATCCATGAGATATAATTGTTTCTACCAAAGAACCATCCAAACACTGTTTGTGTATGTATATATAAAATATAATATTTTTGACAAATTTATGATGTTAATTTTTATCATGTTATTATTCTTCTTTAACTAATAGAATTACATGAACTTAATATCCTACTGAATAATCAGAAATTTATAAAAAAAATTCTTCAGTGGTGACTAAAAAATAGAATATTATTAAATAAAATATTTTTAGTTCTTATCATCTCCTACTAAACTAAACATATCAAAATTATTCTTGGTCTTCTCCCATGAAATCAGAGAAATAATAATATCTATATAAATGAAGACACAATACTCAGTTATTAAATATAATATAAATCGAATCCTATATAAAAAATAATATTTGAATAGGTTTTAACAAAACCTATTCTTCTGAAGTGTCTCCATCATAATAATTAAGTGAGTGCAGTCATGTTAATCTAATATTCAATAAAACATTTTCTAATCACTAACACAATGTAAAAAAAATCATGGTATTTATGGATGATATGAATCTTCAAAAAATTATAATATCTGAATTATTAGAATCATAAAAAATAATTTATATATAATCTTAATGTATATAATTTTGTATGATTAATGAAATAATACTTATTATCTAATTAACCCCGATCTAGATATATTTTGACCATGGGTAAATCAATACGAAACACTTAGCTATCTTTTACTTATCAAGAAGATCACATATGCATGATAGGGACATTTTATTCTTTACTATCACCCGATCAAAATTCCCACATGTGATATATATCGTTAATCTATTATTATTTTTCCTATCCAACTGAGGAGAGGTGGAATGCCATCGTTTAAAATATCCCTTATCTGATAAATCCTATAACTGAATAAACACCACCTGAAACTTTATAGCCATTGTTTGATAAGACGGAAAGGATGTGAGGATCACTTTTGGGAACTAGTTAATAGTGAACTCAATTTGTCTATTCGTTTGTAATTTAATGGAGATATCATAAATTAAAATACAACATCCATCTACCATAACAAATAGTGAAAATTTATTTCATTATTCAACCAATTAAATAAGTAATCCATCTAACTAACAAGGTATTTATCTATTGAATGTAGGGAATATTTCTTCTTGACTCTATTGAAGGTCCCAGATTCTCAAATAATTTAGGGAAATCACATAATGTTATATAAGTAAAACTCTACATTAATATAAATAAATTTAATTATTAAACCATATTATTATTTCAATTTTATTTATGAAGATACATATTATAATCTGTAAAACTATATTGTATAATGATATATCCCCTTCAAGAATAATAATGGATTATCATAGAAACATATGCCTTGATTATACAAACTCTCTTTGTCTTGTATAATAAATCATGGAATAAAAAATCATCTCCACATTAAAACTAACCTAGTATATTTCTTGTGTACTTTTTGATAAATTAGATACACCCATATCAAACATAAAAGATAGAATAGATAATAATATAACTTCTAAAAAATTTACTATTATAGGTTAAAATTTAGAATCAACTAGTTATTTGTTTTCTATAAATAGATATCCATGATTCTTATGACCTGGGGCCAACTATGTAATTATACCAGTCATATTCTTTGATTCATCTCCATCATTCATTGATTTTCTTGGATAATCATAAATCATTACTAATAGATAAAACATACTACAATATTTATGTGGATTAATAACTACCACACTAATATAAATGACCAATAATATCACAATAATATTATGAAATTTATTTTTATTAGAAACATCCAAATTTAGGGGAATAATGATACAATATTGGTAACAAGTTGGATATATTCTCAACTAAAATGAACCCAACGCTATAGAATTACACATTAATCATTCAGAATAAGATTCATCATTATTTATTTTATATACACTATAAATATGTTCCATTCCTCTATATATATGAGGGAATTTGTTTACTAAATAATATCTACACCATATACTTCATCAATAGTTTAAATAAATATAATTAACTCATTGGTGAGAATATCAGGAAAAATAACTATTGATTGATTTCTACGAAAATGAATTTTCTCAAAATTATGTTCATATATATTTTTATAATTTATCTACATTATAGAAAATATAGCTTCATAATACCCATTTCATACTCTAACACCATCACGAAACCCTACATGAATTTTAGGAAATCTCAATCCTACAATAAAATCAATGTTACTAGATAGAAGTATTTCCAATACATTTTATGATTATTAACATGAAATGTACCCCTGAAAAAATTCATTCCTAATTATCCACCACCACATAAAATATTATCTGTAATAATTATAATTAGAAATTTACATAACCAAAATCCTATGAGTATGAAGGATATATAATGTTTTTTTATCACATCAAAGAAATATTTATCATCCTTGACTTTGGTATCACCCAAAAATATAGATTGAATACACCTATAAAAAATTATAACTAAATCAATATCATTATAAAAAAAATTATATGTTTCATTCTAATTTTCTGATATCACATCAGCAAAAGTAATCAAGAGTTTTGGGAAAAATTCCAAAATCCCATATCCTTCTTCACAAATATTATTTATTCAATGATTTGTACATATAAAAATTTATGTTTATAATTAATAAATGAATCACTATATTGAATATTATATACTGATGTCTTAGTGTTTCAGAACATAAAATGTATGATTCAATTCTATATAAGTTACTATTTGTTAACTTTTTTAGATTCACTCGATCCGTAATCATTCTTTACATTAGTAATCAAACTATTTTAACAAAATTATATTTAATCAATAAACAACACCTAAAAAATTTAAATACAACTTTTAAAACCATTAAAATGGATGATTTTTTATATCCATGTATATATATATCATCTTTATCCATGAATTCTAGGATGAAATAATAAAAAACCAATTCTGACACTTCATGATTATATACTCATTTGTGGGAAATCCACTAAAATATCCCAACTGACCATCTAATTAGTTATCTGTGTAAAAATAATTAGAAACTCATTCCTTTCATTAATGTGGTATGATATTAATATATATTGGTACCCATAGAGTTATTTCATTTAGAATATTTATAAATTCTCAAATTCTAATAAGAAATTTAAAAACATTGATCACATCCTAATATGTTGTAAAAAATATTATGATACAAAATAAAATTACTAGTGATATAATCATATATAAAGAAAGAAAGTGGATAGAATCTAATTATGGGGGATATAACATATTAATTTATAAATTATTTTCTATTGAAACAAATTCCATTATACTTGTTTTTTATGGGAATTTATCATTTAAAAATAAAACCTCATATAAATAATGTATTCCATCTTAGAGTAAAAAGAACCCAAAAATTTTTCAATTATAAATACACAAAAAAAATAACCAATATAACAAAAATAAATATAAATTTATTCCCCCATAACAATAAAAAATAATTATCTCCTCCAATGTATCAAAAAACAATTCCATTCACTCGTTGAAAACAACTTAAATGATTCTTATCTAATGAACATCACAAATTTTATCTATACTGAATCATAAAAAATTATATTTGTATATAGAAAATTATACATTGATTTTCATGTATATTTTCATAACATGTTTAAATTTCATTTATGATTCCCATAAATTCCATTGAATCATTAATTGTAAACCATGTAATTAATTCCATTTAATATATTTTTACATAGTTTTCAAAAATGTAGTTGAATCCAAAAATTGATATAAAATTATGTAAGTATATAAAGACAAATCATTCCATTTTATATCAAAATCTATGGTAAAACATCATGTTTCACCCAAAACAATAACGTTAATGGTTATCCACACCAATAATAGAGACCACTGATAATGTGAAACAAAATGTTTTAAATTCATTCATAGGGAATTATGATGCACAAATAGTTGATAATCTCTACTGTAACCATAACCATTATACTAATAAATCACATAAATTTGTTTTATAATAATCCCAAGGGATCTCCCATAACCTTCTGTGCTATGGAATAGCACCACAAGCCTCACTATAATAATGGGAAAAATATTAATCCTATTTTTATTTAGATTTTTAATACAATATATTAGGGATTTAAATAGATGTTTTATATAAATTATTCATATGCTAGACATTCAAAAAATATAAAAAAATTCAATAGATATCATAAACGAAAATTTATAGAAATATTAAAAACAATAACCCTATAAATATAGAGAAATGATCAATCCCCATTTTATTCAGAAAATATTGAAACATCAAATAATGGAAATTATAAACAATTCCAATGATAAGTGAATACATGGAATGCATTTTTCGTGTACAAATAATATCCATCTACAACCACCTATCTACTGAAAGCCCAATTTTTAAACATAACTATATTTAAATAAAATGACAAACAACAATGATATGACACACATGAGTTTCGATAAACTAGTTTTTTCCTCAAATGAAGTAGATGATATTGACTGAATCCTGATATTCCAATCAATGGTATGAGAAAAAACACACAATAGGGAACAACCAATGCTATCTAACCTCAAAAAATTATGTAATATGTTTATGAATCATGATTTATACATAAATAAATAAATAAATAAATATATATATAATATTTTAAAGAGTGCAAATCCTTCTTGAAATTATAAATCAAGAAAGTAAATTTTAATGTTATTATAAAAAAATAATGCTACAAATTATTTTCCATGAATATATAAATTCATATCCCATATCAAATTTTAATTTTCATTCATTATATAATTAAATCCTAAATTACTCTATTTATAGTATCCAAACACAACAGACTTCCTTCAAAAAGGGTTAGTCCAGAAAGATATCTCTTGAAACGCATCCTCAATAGAAGTCAGGGTAAACTCACGGACACACCTATAGATTAAGATGTGAACTACATCCTTTAGAAACTAATCACTCTTTATAAGGTGGAACATTAAATATATTACCCACCATAAGAAGGAAAGTTATATCCTTCTAGAGATAAATAGTTTGTTTTCCTACTTTTTGATGAAGCACTTCCCCCTTCATTGTAGAGAACATGTATATGAATATGAATGGACAGGTAGGTATATCGTACATCATACCCATGGTTGAATAAAAACTAAAAAACTATAAAATAATAATTTATCTCAATGTTTGTAATGATTAAAATGACTAACCAGAATAATAAAACATACACCTATCAATCTAGACTATTTTGGATCCCTAGAAATATTTCATCAATATTAAAAAATATTATATGCATTTATCCAAATTCTAAAGTTATCCATAGTTCAGTTGAATCTATAGTCTCTTCTATGGGGTATCTCTATATTTATTGTGCACTGGGACTCTAGGATTTTCAAATACAGTGAATAGATATATTGATGATGGTCTTAGTATATTTAGTTATGAAAATTGTAGCACAAATATAGACTGAAAGACATATAATTTTAATCAAACCAATTTATATTTTATTTAGAATGATATTTTTTCTTCCTCTATAGAATGAACTCTTCATGAAGACTCTAGTTATTTCAATATTTTAAAATTTTTCATTAAACTAATAAATTATTCTTTTATATGTAGTTTTTTTATGTGAAATATTGCAAAAAAAATTAAAATTTCATATAATAAAAAACAATACAATATTTCATTAGAAAAAATTATATATTAAATATATAATGATAAAACATATGGTATTAATCTCATCAAGGTACACCATTGTTTATTTTCAGTCATCATGTTGGGGTGTAAATTAATGGGGACTAAATAATATTCTAAACCGCAATTCTTTTATGGTTCCATTATTACACAATTACAAAAATTAACCTCTTGAACTAAATAATAACTATCTATATAATTGATTACCTTATATCATATCATATTAAACAACTCCCAAAACTATATCTAGAAATATTTTCTTGGAATAGTAATCATTAATTAACATAGTCTCATATCTTATTCAATTCCTTGTAAATTTTCATCAAAAAATTCATTCAATTGACATTAAAAACACTTTAAGGTTAGATGTCAATGTTTACAAAATATCACCCTCATTCACACATGTAAAAAGTGTCTTCGTATTGGGATTTATAGTATTAAAAACAATCATGAGTCCCAAAATATAAATATGGATTCAATAAGGGAATTTAATAGATAATTTATTATACTCAAGCTATAAAGGGATTTATAATAATTTATATTTAATACATGTATCTATATACCTATGTCATTCCACAAAATAAAATTTTGGTATGAATATTTATATAGTCAATTTTTATAAGGAAATGTGTAAACAATAACATGATGTGTATCTATCGTATATATTATTTAAATTGTTCTATATTATTCAGGTATATATATATTATAGGATAAATGAAAGCTCATATTCCAAAAATTATTATGGATGAGTAGAGCACATTTTTTGCTACCCATACATTCTATTTATTATTTTTGGATATTTGATGGATTATTTTCACATCCAGGTTTTGAGATGGCTTGTAATTATATTGATCGATGTGCCCAATACTTTTTTGATGTATATTAAATATATTAAATTACCCAGATGATTAGGTTTTAGGGAAAAGTGGAATAAAATAAATACAGAATCACAGTTCAAAAATCTATGCGCACCAATTAGTTTAAAATGTGGGTTTTACATTAAGTATGATATAAAGATTTTTGGATTCGTGTTGTTTGAGAAAAATTAATTTTGGTTGTAAAATGAATAAAATAATTAACTAAAATAATTTATTTTATTAATCGATATAGAAAAACCTTATAAACATTAAAATATGTTTTTATATACAAACTGATTTGTCATCTTTATAACCATAAAATTCTGGGAGAGTGTTTGAGAGTTTTTGGAAGAGGATCAGATGAAGAATAAAATCATAACCTATGATCGATGACCGGTGAACAATAGAATCAAAAGATCACAAAAATGAAAATGATATGGATTCATTAAACATTTTTCATTGTTTCAAATCATTTTTGGATGATGTATAAATTGGATTTATTCAACATTATCAATTTATATTGTTAATACGAAACAATCTCCCATCTGATTGATTCATGGATTAGTCATATTTTGTGTTGATAGTATAAATAATGATCCTTTTGAAATAATTTTTTACTTATTATGTTCATTCATTCTTCATTAAAAAATAATTAAATTGATTAAGACCAAAAATAACTACGATTAATACTATTTCTATGTTTATCTTTGATTTCTATCATTTTTTCTAGTTTTATTCACCTACATTGTTTTTTGGTGGTGCAAACCAAATTCTAAAGAATTAAATGTTACAGTCACATTTTTTGGAGAAATGATTTGATATCACATATTTTTTCTACATATGGAATGAGGATCATAATAAAATGAAAAAACAAATATTATCAGGATAGGTTAAAGAAATTTACATGTGGGTTTTTAATGAAAGGATGTGTTATCATCATTGGAAATGATTTTTGGTAAACAAGATGCTAGAATCTATCAAATAGATCTAAAAAGACTGGTAAAACCCCATATCCTCGTGTCATGGACATGATTAATGATAGATTATATAGATTTTGGAAGCTTCAATATGATCCTGTGGGATTCTATAAAATCTATAAACATGATGAGTAATCTGATATTACATGATGTGTGGGACCCTAGAATGGTATCTAGGTTTTTTGTGGTGAATTTAAATATCAGGTGTTTTGTTAGTTGATCACATGGATTATAACCCTACCTTGGAAGCTCAGTGTGTGTGAGAAAGTGTAAATTGACATGTATAAGAACACATAAGAAAATAAATGCCATGTACTCCCACACAAACATAGAAATTCTAGGATTACATTTTTAGATTTGAGTATTCTAACAAGGTTAGAAACATAAGAGCATGGGAAAGTCATGTAATTTGACACAAACATGGAAATGGGACATTAACATGAGAGTAACATAATGTCAAAGAGACACAATGTGTAATTATATTATATTCCATGTAATCAATCACATTTAGCTTGGATCCCATATCCCTTATATCATGGAACTGTATCATTAGGGTGTGTCTATTGTATCCATTCCTGGATTATTATTATAAAATCATGTCCAAAACAAAGGAGAACATTCCCTTCAGAAAGTCTTCTGGTGTAGAGTTTTCAGAATCCTTCGATGATTCCTTGAATCAGATCCTATATCATATTTGTTACATAGGTGGAGTTGTGGTATAGTCATTGTAGAGACCCGAAGCCTGACGTACATGGACATTACATTACTTTTGCGGAATACATAGTACATAACAAAAACACACACACAAGGATCGTAATAGTTTAGTGTCTTTGGAAACTCGGAACGTAATGTTCTAAACGTGGTGAAAGATCTTCAATATCTCCCATAAAGATCTTCCCCTTTTTTCCTACCTAAAACCTTTCTTTATATCCTGGGGAAAAGAAAACATAAAAGGGTGAGCTCAAATGCTCAGTAAGGGTAAGCAAAAAAAAATCAATCACATCATATTCATAAGAATGTAACTTTTAGAAATCTTTACCTGCAAAATAGAGCATAATTTCATATCATGGGATAAATCATAGTAGTGAAATGAAATCCCAATAATCATAAATTAAAACATGAAACTTTGTGGCATACACACATAATCATAGAGAATCATTTATTTTTAGTCAAGACTCATTTCCAAGACTATCTTAGTGGACAAAGTCCCTTTCTGAACCGAGTCACCCTCGTTTCAGTCCTGTTTCACTGAACCGGTATAACCTACCGTTTCAGCCATGTCTATATCATGAGATATAAAATCATTACCCAATGCATTGGAGGGAGATATAGGTCCCACCCATCTTATAATGAATCCTTTCTTATGTGTGCCACATAATCATAAATCATACATCATCGCATAACACATTTACCAAAAAATGGGATTCTTGAAACATCATGACATCATAAAACAAATATTATAAGGAAAATGACTTCATAAAAATAATTCCCTCATAACATAATCAAATCAATGTAATTAAAGGGATAAAAACAGAACCCTTTATTATCTTAGATGGAAAATAATTTTGATAAAACACTTGAACTCCATTCTTGAGGAAAATATCCTTTCTTCTTCAAAAACACTTTTCCTTTCTTAAAATGTCATAAAATACTAAACTAAAAGAAGTTGATTAAAAATAAACTTTAAAACTTGTAAAAGAAGCTTCTTGGAAATAATGTTTTAAAAATCCATTCATGCCGTTTAAGTTAAAAAAACATTCTTCGTACTTTTGTCGGAAAAGTCAAAAAGTACCTCGTACGAAAAAAAACGACAAAAGATTCATTTCATATTCTTTACTAAGAACTCACTGAAGGGTAAAATTGGATTTAAACTATTGTAAGTTGATGTAAACAATATTACATATTGAGGGAACATGGATGTGGATGATAAAATACACCCCAGTAAATACCAAAGTATAAACAATCTCGGATAAAAATGAGATTGTGATATTTCCCCTTACCTTAGGTCCGACTTGCTTTGTAAGTGTCCGAACCTCCTGTATAATGATTTAAATAGTGTTATTGACATATTCCAGAATCATATTCATTGTTATTATATCATATATGGTCCACTTATGACTTTATATTACCCGTTCTTTTGTAAATTCATGTTAATGTAGCGTTTTGGGTAAAATCGTCTCATTTGTCGTTCGTGTTTTTAACTTGTAATTATTCATATGATTACTTAGATCACGATTAATTAATTATAGAATATAAAACATGATATATATATATATATATATATATATTCAGAATATACATATATAATAAATCAGTAAATGGAAAGAAATACACCGTTCATGGAGACGGTAGTCCGTACGTACGCATGAACGCTGTTTTCTTTTCCTTATTGAATTGAATGGAATTAAGTAGATGACATACATATAAATATAAATAATTCCAGTATCATTATTAGGTCATATATTTCATTAGTACTTATTATATATACTTTATAATCATTCATGAATGGTTAATCATTGAGAATGAATCTCATCGCGTCGTGGAGACGGTAGTCCGTACGTACGCACGAGCGATGATATCACTTCCATAATTATTGAATTGAATTAGAGTGGAGGATACAATATATCAGAATCAATATCAATTTATAATAGTCATATATGGTCATTATTTACACCATTATACTGATCCAAGTAAGGTGGTGGTGGAAAATAGATTTCACCACGGCGTGGAGACGGTATTCCGTACGTACACACGTGCAGTGATTTCGTTTTCCGTAGGATGGATAAAAGGTGAATTAGGGTTGTTTCATATTTATAATGACATATCAGTATGTAAGTAATACTGATGTTATTACTTTATCATGAAACAACTAAAGAAGATGAAGTTGAAGAAGAATGAAATTGAAAAGATCGGTAATGGATATTACCTCTTCTTTGGAACGCCTCTTTGAATCCTCCACTTAGGGAACTAAGATTTGCCTTTGAAGAAGACCAGGACATCTAGGATTATTCTAGGGAAGTGTAGAAGGTATTTTTTCAGGGGTTGGCCGAGCATGAGTTCTCAATTTGGTGTGAGGAGGAGGGGGAGGAGGTTCCCTTTTATAAGGGAGGAGAGGGGCACCTTAGGAATATCTCAAAATATTATTTTATATTAAAGCTAAATTCGTTTTATAATGGTTCCAAATATTCTTATTTAGAAGATAAAGTGGGGATGGGTCGAAATACTATCATCCAATAGGATTTAGACAAGTTTAGGTTATTATTTTAACCTTATCAATTAGATTTAACTCTAAGTTAAATAATTTAACTTTTACCGTGTCTTTTTGTTTTCTTTCACTATATGGTTAATAAACATACTATAACATGCCAAAAGAACCCCAAATTGTTTATTATTAATATATATATCCTTATATAAGTCATTTGGCCGATCCTTATATTTTTAGGAATAAAATAAAAATTAATAATATAATATTTGCTTTAAAAACTATTTTGTGCCAATTTTGACACTATTTGATATATGATTTTTGTGAAACTCATAACAGAATTATATGTTCGAACCAAGGTGATTAAATCAACAATAATATATCATAGTAACCTAGAAAATTAAGGGAATTCATAAAAAGTCTCAAATTACATTTATTTTGGTGTTTATAACATCAATTATGTCAATATTTCATTAATAAGATAATTACTGCATCATCATTGTGTCATAAATAAATTAAACTATTTAATGTCTAAAAATTATAAATAAAATACAATTATGTAGGAAATCATTTTATCTTTCTAATGAATATTTATAGTCGAATTTATCTTAAGTATAACCCCATAATAAAAATTATTTACTTATTAAACTTTGATTTTAACTATTTTAACCCTTCTTTAAATAAATTAATAATAAATTTCCTAATCTAATCCAAGTGGGCCTAAATGATAATATTTTACACTTAAAGTTGTTTTTGGTCGAGATAAACTTTTCCAATAGGGTTATGACATGTGTTAGGGTAATATTAATATCATTTTTACCCTTAATTACCCTATTTACTTTTAATCGTGGTAAATAAAAGTAAAAAGTTACTATTCACCAAAAATTATTTTCATCTCATTGAACCACATTTTACTTACTGACATCAATCGTGTCTCTCGGATTTTTGAAATTCCATTCACAGAAGCGGTAAAATTATGATTTATAAAAAAATTAATTTATTTAACTACCACTTAGAAGTTTCACTATTCATCAAAAATTGAAGTTTTTCAAAAAAATGACAAAATTTCACCCTAAGCTATAATTGATATTCCGAATTCAAAAATGATTTCTATTTTAAAAAATTCCCAACATATAAGTTTTATTAATTAATTTTATAATTAATTTCCGCTATCATAACAAATAGCGTGTTTTTAAGAGATAATAACTATCAAAAGATTAACACTTGTTTATGTCTGGTGTAAATGTGAAATTACATCCAATGACCAACATTGTATTGAATTGTAAAAATATATTATAAATATACTTTAAAACCACTAAAATTAATAATTTATCACAATTAATTATTTCGATTAAAAAAGTTGTTTTTAATTAAAATTTAGTAATTTTCACTATTCATCAGAAAATAAAAGTTATCCGAAAAGTACCAAAATTTCACCTTAGGCTAAATTCGATACTCCGAATCCAAAAATGAATTCCATTTTGAAAAATAAGATTTACATAATTTCAAAAAGTGGTTATTACTATTCATAACGGCTAGTTTTAATAATATTTTAATAGCATATCGTTGTTTAGTGAAACTCGGTATTGCGTATTACACACGCTATCGAGGAAGGTCGCGATTGCGTGTAATGAAAGGAATGTCAGTGATGTGTGTTGTGCAAGACCCTTTTGGTGTAGCGTACAACACAAGACATTAAAAAAATTAAAAAGAATATTTTTCATAAAATCTCGGGCTGTTACAGTCATGACTAACAATATATGGGAAATGATCCTCTACTAAGAAAATTACTCCCTATTGAGTTGTTTGTATATCACACATCCTTTGGTTTGATCAACATCTATGTATATTATATAATTAGACATGCTATATATAAATCCTATGATGTGACCAGATCCTCGTGACCTATTAGATAGATGCAATCATCATTATTTGACTCATTGATCATGTTCTCCTAAATGATTGTAATGTGGATCCTTAAACAGAAATACTTTGATGCAATTATGGTTTTACATTAACTTGAGACAATGTGTCTTTGTTGAGTTTATCTAGATAATCTTCTTATTTGTGATATATACATATACATATGTTTTTCTTACATTTTTTATTTTTTTTATATTCATAGTGTTTTTGGGGTTCCCTATAGGGTATTGTTATATGCAGCCTTGAATAGGATTTTCAAGCACATTTCAAGTTATGTACAAATAGTCATCTTTTTTAAGGAGACATTGGGGGTGTATGACTTGGATGTTCATTGTGAGACAAACAGAATAAGGTGTGTTCCTATGAATTCTTGACAGTAGTCCCCATAAGTGTATTCTAGTTGGTCTTCTTTTCATACACTTTTTGAGGAGCATGTATTTGGATCTATTAACATTCCATATCTAGTTATCACACTCGGGTCATGGGATTTAGATAATTATTTTCATGGTTATCAGTTTTGGTATTATTTATTATTATATAAGCGTGGATATTGGTGCATTTGTACTGGTACATTAGGTCGATGCCTCCCATGTTACTAGTATGCCTTCTCCATGCATGCCACCAACCCCTATCTATTTTGATTCGATATAGGGTATTTGTGGCATGGTCCACATTAGGATGAATCATTATACTATGGTATGCGATGAACATAATTTTAACATAGGAACATTGTCCTTTATATTGGTTTTGGGGTAATGAATATAAACTTTTGTAGTTCAGATAGAAGGTGAGGCATGATAGTTTCAGTGTGGTGGCTTATGTATCCATACCGTAGGACTATGATCACCTTTGATTCAACTAGGTACATGAGGGAAATTGTTTTAGAAAAAATAGGTGGTACATCAATCCTATGGGAGTTGGTTTCATACTCAATTTATTCATTAGTCAAATCTTTATAGATGATCAGTGATCATGTTACATATTTTATAATTTAGGCCTCCTCTAAGATATATGTCTTCTATCCCTATATTAGGAGGACTCAATATAGATATTATTCTATAGGTACAACCACTGTGTGGTTCATTGGCTATACCAAAACATTTTTCTTAGAAGAAGGCGGTATATGTTACAAAACATGATGTTTGAATGCAAACAACCCTTCAGAGGTTTCAGAAATAGTGATCAATCATTTAATGAATAGATATCGACCCATAGGCATCTATGTAATGGATTTTGGTGGTGATAAAAAACAATTTCATTTAATATTTTATTGGTAATAAATTAAATAATTTCATCACATTGTGTTAAATTTGTTTTTATATTAAAAAAATTTGGAATAGATCAGTCATTTGATGGTTTTATGGAAATAAATGATTTTTAGATAATGTGAATTTTAATATCTCAAAACAAATTCACTTTATTTGTAATATTTGAACAATTTTTTTTTCATTTTTTCACTCATAGAGCAGGAACATAAATTTAGGATATGAAAACTGGAACATGATTTTGATTATAATATATGGGAATGGAAATTAAAGCATGAATAAACTCTCCTAATTGGAAACAACTTTTGTATTCAGGTCATAAAGTCAAAATTAAATCGTGGATTGGGAACAAATTTGGAGATAATATAATGAAAAAATTTATAAGAAATAAAATTTTTGGAAGGAACGATGGTTTTTTCATTTTGGAGGTCAAAATGTCTGTTCATGATGGATTAAAACATTTGGATGAAATATCAATTCACACATGACATTTATTGAAACTATATCCTCCCCTCCAGTCTATAAATTTCTATGTTTTAATTTAGTAGTGGTTAAAAGGTCCATATATGATTTTGATCAGAGGATAAGAAAAACATTTTTATATAAATTAACTATTTGAGGAGGGAAGGTGTTAGGATATTATCTCCCCCATAAATAACTTCTTTTACCCTTTATTATTATAACACTATAGTAACATCAATAAAGTTTCTATTTATCTCTATTTTCCCCGATTATATTAAATTTATTTATTATTTTATAAACTATTTTGTTCTGGAACTCATGAGTAGAAATGTGATTGGGGTATACCGTTTAAGAACATTTGTGAATGCAATTTTTTTATATGATGACTATACATCTCATGAATTATTAGTCTTATTAGTAAATTATCTAATTCACACCATTATTATTTATCTATTTTGAATCAAGGAGCTACATTAATTAACATTATATGATATATTAATGGATAACTTAATTTCATAGATTTTATGTATAAATTGGAACAATTAACATAGAATTAAGAATTGTGTGAATTACGATATATCAATATTAATTGGTAAAACAAATCAAGATGAGATATATTTTGAGAGTTCAAATTCAATTATAAAACTGAAATAAATATAATTTATTAAATATATTTTTTACATAAGTTATCACTAACCAAAAAATTGAAATAGAACAACATTGAAAGTAGGGTGTTATGATTTATTATATTGATGCTAGCTAGGAGATCAATTATTTTCATCTTTTTGTTAATCTTAATTATTGATATGATCCAAGGATAAAATATTAGGTGATATTATTTATGAATTTGTTAATATAAATGATAATTATTCATAAGTGTGTGAGTGGTAGAGTAAGACCCATTATTCCATTGAAAAATATTTTCTGAAATAAAAACATCTTATCATTGTGTTTCTTAATCATTCTTACAAAAATACAATATTCTCCCAGCATACATCTTAATGAATTATAACATTTAATCACCCCCATAATTTTAATATGTGTGTTCATTTTATATGATTTTATTGAAATTAACATTAATTTTTTTAATTACTTCATCTATTGAGAGACGACCAGGGTCATCCACTCTACTACCGCTAAGTAACAAACAAACCAAAACATCATTTGAAATAACCCACTGCTACACCATTCAAATCGGTTGAATTTATGTGGATAAAAATATTTTATTGAAATTATTAGTTGTATTTTTTACATTAATTTTATCATATTATTTTATCATATTTCTTATTTCTTCATTCCATTTTCTCAATTTTTGATTGTCTTTTTCAATTCACTCTTCATCTATATTAAACAATCAATTGAAACATATTCTCTTGATATTATGGATGACCCTTCTTAATATCTAAAATTTATTACACTATTTTATCACACTGATATCTTTGATCTATTCTCTAATATTGAATGCATTCTTATGGATTCAATAATACAAAATTGGTCAATGAGATGTGTTTACGTTTACCCAACTTCGGAATACCTCCGCTTTGGGAATTTTGAAATAGGAAGATCACCAATAAAATATTAAACTGACCCAATGGATGAAAATGTTAAAAATTGAACTCAATATAACCATTAGATAGGTTTTTTCACATTATATTAATTATCAACCTACATTCATTTCATATCTAAATCTCAAATCAGACTTTGAACTAAAATATGTGTTGATTCTCCATGTTCTAAAATGTCATGGATTATCTAGTGAGGTCCCGAAAAAGCATTAATGAAGTCAATGTTGTGTGATCAATAATGAAAGCATGAAATTTAAATTATGTTCAAATAATACAATGAAAATTCAAATGCATACTTTATGGAATACTAAAGGAATGGATGTGATATTTATGAACTAATGAAGTAACATTTCGAAAGGCTTGAAATAAAATTCCTTGAAAATATTTATTCATGCATCGAGGACCACTTCTATTAGTAAGGATATCTCACCGATTAATCAATAACAAGAGTATTCAGTGTATGTATAGTAAGAGATATTCGATAAGATGTGTGAAATCTACCTATAAAACCAAATCTATAAGAAAATACTCAATGAGTACTTCTACGATGGTTTCACACATATTGAAAGGATCTCGGTGGATGTTTCTACTGGAGGGTAATTGTTTGAAAAAAACTAGCTTCTACCAATGAAATGATTAAAGTTATGGAAGAAAACTCCTAAAACTATAGTGATTCAGGTAAACCACATGTTAGCGGAGTACATCAAGTATGTACATATTCCCTTATAAAAACTTATTTGAAAAATGTTGGATGAATTGACTACTATGGTGAGATATATATATATATATATATATTGATAAAGAATTCAACCCAACCATCTCCAACAAGGAATTGTGGAATTTTCCTTGTAATGGGAAACATAGATTTTTGAATCCCCAAAATACCAGAGATAAATGATTTTATATTCATATCCCATGTGATATCATATCAGCAAAAAGCAAAACCAAATCATAAGAAGAAGTATGATTCTTTTGAACCATCATAAAAAAGGGTGGACTGGTCAATCATACATGAGGTGTGGATCTATAAAATAGAATGTCCCCCTTTTCAATATAACATTATGTATACTTATCTTTAACAATGAGGTTTTCAGCAACTCAAAAGGTTGTTTGAATCCACATAATCAGTAAGATAACAAAAATATTAATCTAAACCTATGATAGATTATAATACTGGTGATTGTTTTAAACAAAATATTCTCAATCAACATTATTAAGAGAAGAATCATGGTTTAGAGTCAAGGGAGTTGAATACAAAAATCATCCATATTTTGAGTTTCCTCCATGAACTATTAATATGTAACCCAGGAAATATTCATTATGAACCGAATCCAAATCCCCAGGGGAATGTTAGTACCATCACATTGAGATGTTGTCTGAAAATGACTGATACACATGTACCTATCATTCAACATGAATTCATAGACACCCCTGGGGATCCCCATTCAATACCAACTTTTGAGAATCATAAGGATAAAGAACAATATATGAATAATATTTCTAATTTTCCTCCAAAACTCATTATATTTCCAAATATATTTCTACAGACATTGAATATGGCAGAATAGTTGATGAAAAAATGGTTTTTATGACATTAAATAATATTCAAATCAACATTACACTACTTAAAAAATATGGAAAATCCAAACGTATTCCAAAATGTAAAAAAACAATTGTAAAAAATGAAGACAGATTATGGGAAATGAGGTTATAAATCAAGGAAAGAATGTTTATGTGGTCATTACGTAAACTAAAATAATTCCCAAAAAGTGAATGGATCTGGGGACATTAACCATCCCATGATCTATAGAAGACATTAAATTTTCAAATGTCCAATGTTATTTTGGTGCTTCCATAAATGCAATGTCTCACTATGTATTCTCTTATTTTTAGGGTAATATGTTAAAGCCTATTAGTGTAGTGGGGATGTTATAAAATATATTTACAATTTATCGCATGGGATCCCTTGAGGATGTATATGTTTTGGTAATAGAAAATATTTTTCCAACAGATTTTAATGTTATTTTAATATAGGATGATCAGGAATATCCTCATTCTCCCATTGTATTTGGTAGGTCCTTCCTTGAAAGTACAAAAAATATCATTAATGTCAATGAGGGAACACATTACATTGTTTTTGTAGATATATTTGTGATATTTAAAATTATTGTCTTCATAATGTACCCATCATTGGACCATTATTCATCTGTATCTTCCATTTTGAGCAACCAAGTTAAAACCCCCTAGATTATGATTGCACTATTCTTAGAGATATTATCATAATTGGATCTAATTATATATATATATATATATAAACATACACCAATTTATAATTCACAAACGTCTGGATGATTTTATTTTGTTGTGGACGTACTTTAGGATTTTAATCATGTGTACTCTGATTATGACATTACAGTTGAATGTTCTGATGGATTTGATCTTTATTATATGATTTTGATGATATACATATTCTAATAATAATTCTCATTTTGAAAATATTTTAGTTCCTTAAATTACATGATAAAGACACCACCTCCCATTATTGGAACTCAAGAAATTAACATAAAATTTGAAATACTCATAATTTTTGAGTGGTGGAATACTACATATTTTCATTGGTTACAATATCAATTTTGATCACGTGGAAAAACATTTGAATCTTTTGTGGGAGATTATTTGAGAAATTAGGTGGACCTTAGATTCCATGTCTCATATTATCCCCTCTATTTACATGCATTAGATTCCTTTGGTGGATGGGTTAAACACATTTGACCACCATAAAAGGGTCCCAATTAAAATCAAATATATGTTTTCATAATATAAGTTGATAATTTTCATGATGATGGTTTCATTTCTATAATTTTTCATTACTAGTGGGTGAGTATTATTCTAGTTGAGCCTATGTAAAAAGGTATTAATTGTGTCATAAATTATAGAAAGGAGTTAGTTATAATGAGTGTTAAAAAAATGTGTTGTGTGAATTTAATAAAATAAATAAATTCAATCCAATCACAATGACCAATTACCCTAGAATTTATTGATAAAACTATTGAATAAATAGGTAAAAAATTCAAACTATTGTTTTGTGGATGGATTTTCTATATATTATAAGGTTCCAATAACTATGAGTTATATAGATAATTCAACATTTATTTTCCCATTCATTTTTATATTTCAATCGAAGGGTTCCAATTGGTATTATCAATTACCCAGGAGCTTATAATTCTTTATAGTGAGTATTTTTCATATTTCATTGATAGCTGCATGGATGTATTTATAGATTATTTTATAATTTATGAATTTTCATTTGATGAATCCATATTTAGTTTAGAAAAAAATTGAATCATTGTATTGAGAAGAATCATGGATTGAACTGTGAAAAATGTCATTTTATAATAGTGCATGGAATTGTATTTGGGAATTTACTTATAAGACAAGGGGTCGATGAAGGAGTTTTCTTATCTATTATGGTGGAAGGGTAGTGCTATTTGAATAATTATTAATGGGGTAATTTGTATTCAACCCATGTAAACTACACCAAAATGTAGAGGGTGTATTGTTTTGTTAAATTTTCAGAAGATAAATTAAATTCATATTTATGTGGTTGTTATAGATATGTTTTTTGGCCATGTAGCTCTGAGGAATCTCTTTCCAGATTCAAATACCAATCTTATATGATGGATTATTATTCTTCCAATAATTAGATATTGAGATAATGGACAAGGAGTGGTCATAATAATTTTTGGTGGACCACATGAGTTGTATTACTCACACACAATATGAAGATACCATAGATTAGGTACCACTTTGGGACACTTTCCTTGAAAAACATCTCTATCTCTTCTCAGGTAAACATCATTGCTGTATATATTTAGTGAACTACCATATTTATTTTTAAATTACACCAAATTTAAAGGAAAATCTTGTCAACAAATTAGAGACCATGTTTTTGTTTTATATGTGAGATGATACCTACCTCTAGTACAGGTGTAGTGACCAAGTCATTAAGACATATTTCCAAGGTCATGAGTTTGAGTATATTTTATATTTTATATATAAACATTCTCATAGTATAAAAATTTTCCCCCAATGGATATCTAGGAAATTCATACACTCTGGATTATATTGGCATAGCCTCTTATATAATGCTATTGTGTTTTATAGGTCATGCTCCTATTTCCATCACCCATCATACATTTCAATGAGACAGGAGATGACATAACAACTCATATAATTATTATAGATTTTTTAATTTTGGGGATTTGATTTTATGGGTCATTTTCCAAATTCATTTGGTCTCTTTTACATTTTGTCCATTTTTTATTATGTTATGAAATGGGTAGAGGCCAAGTATATTAGGGCTGATGACTCTCACATTGTTTTGGTTATGGATAAGTCTTAAAACATGTGTATGTTTTTAGTACCAATGTCCATCATCTGTGACGAAGGACACAATTTTTCATTAATAATTTTTTTTACATCCTTTAGAGTAATGAGGATTCACAAAAAACCTAAAAACCATACAACTCCAAAAAAAGTATCAGAAGGGATTCCAAATTTGGAGTTTATATTTTTTTAAAAACCATGAATTCAAATACGAATGACGAGAGAATGAACATGAATAAAGATATCTGTTTTTATAATATATAATACAAAACTCTTATCGTTATGTCATATTTTCGGATAGTTTTTTAGAAATATTATCATCTACCTATGGAGTTGAGAATCATCAATAGTGGGTTATGATGAATAAAAACATGGATTTGGCCCATGTTGGAATTCCATAGAAAAAGAATGAGCAGAATAAATTGTCATAATATGAAAAATCAATGATGTACAAGAATATTTTAATTTTAGCCCATGATATAATGATTTTAAAAAGGGAGTTTCATATTGGGGAAAAAGTTATACACAACAGTTCATGACTAAAGATGATTCACACTAAGTTGTGTACCAAATATTATGGTGATTATATCATATGTAATGTTATTAATAATGGTGAAGTGGATATCACACAAGGGTAAACATGAAAGATATTTTTAATCAATCAACAACTTTTTAAGAAATGCATTTCTAGACATTCTACCCATGTAGTTTATTTCATAACACTACATGACCTTATCATCATGAGAGATTATCATGTTGTTCATGGCCTATTCACTTTTATATAATTTTTCATATTTAAAATTATATATCTGATTTTCACAAATCATCTCATAGGTTCACATTGAGGATAATGAAATATTTTATATTTGTGGGAGGGGAAAATATTTTGGGGTAGTTATTTATAGTTTTCAATTGTTTTTGTGTGTGTGTATTTTCTAGTAGATTTTTTATTTAATATATAATATAATGAATAAATATTATTTATCATGATAATTTACATATAGAAAATATAGAAAATGTGAATTTTAAATGTAATTATTACCATGATAATCATGAGATTTATTTAATCATCAATGGTTTATTTTTATAAAAAATTAAAATTGTCGAGGATATTAACTGTTGGTTCATTTTAAAACCTATTAGATTTTGACACCCTTATTTGGAAATTTGTTCATGGAAAATGTGTTGTTAATTTTATCACACAAATTATCACACAACAACCACTTGAACAGAGGATATGTGATTTTTCTTTGGAGAGAAAAAGGTTAATTTTTGGAAAGTTGTTAACAAAATACATTTTTTGATATTTCTTTTCTAACAAATGGAATAATTTCCACACATTTTGTTAAAAATTATTATTTATAAAATAATTCAGTTTGGATCATTTATTTATTAATTTTACGAATATTTTAGTTTCTCGCATTAAAGTGAACTGTATTATTTTGTCCATTAATATTTCAAGTCTATTAGTATAATGTAAAATTATGTAGGAATATTCATAACTCAATGGTCTAAAATGTTCACTTCTAACACCTGGGTTCGATCATTAACATTATTAGACTAAATGGTTTATTAATTCAATTCTAGATTGGAGTCTCTAGTCTGGAGACCACTTCTATATTTTATAAAATTCAACTTCATCCATCATTGGATTGGGATAAAATTTTGGGAAAAGGTCAAAGAGTCAATTGAACACAATTAATCCTAATGTAAGTAGAATTGGTTCATTATTTTTTGAGGAAAACAGTTAGTTGAAATTGGAATTAATATTTAGATGAATTCAACATCCATAATTGAATAGTCATTAAAATATATCATACCTTACACTATAATTTTTAGTTAATCTCACTTAGATGGAATTGAATGTTCCTAATAGTATTCGCAGAAAAGTAAAAGGTGTGTCTTGTCATTTCAATTCCAAAATGGAGGAGGAAATTAATCAATTTAGGTTGTCCTCCAAAATTCTCTTACTTTACCCTTCTCTATTGTAAAATTATTTTTCATTCAATAAAATCCCTATTTATATCCCATTTACTCTATTATTATCAATTAAATTCATCTCTTATATAATTCATAGAGATGAAACTAATGAGTAGAAATGTAATTTTGGTAAACCCATTCTAGAAATTTGTGATTGAAATTCATTTCTATGATGACTACACCACTCATGGAAGTGTAGTTATATTAGTAATTTATCTACCTATTACCTTATTTAGTTATATATATAGAATAAATTAGATACAATAATTATGCTAATATGATCTATAAAATAGTTCATTAAATTAAAATAATTTTAGCAATTAATTGAACAAATAACAAAAAATATGTGAGGTTGAGAATTGTTTGAATCATGATAGTGAAATCTTAATCTGTAAAAAATAACATGACTGGATAATTTTGTAGAGTTTAGATTCTATCAATAATTCAAATCATCTTCATTTGTAGAATATATATATTCCTTAATTTACCAGTTACCATATTATATCCTTTGAATTAAAATCAATCCTGGGTATTATAATATCATGTTCTGAAGCCAGCGTATAGTTTAATTATTTTTGGCATTATTCTATATTAATATGTAATATGGTTCGAAGGTTTTACAATTATGAGATCATAATTAAGTGGATTTTAATTTAATTAATATTTATTAAAAACTAATAGATGTGGTAGAGTAAGATCTATTACACCTTTTAAAAATTGTTTCTATAAACATCTTCTCATTTTGTTTTCTCAGTCAAAATTTTAAAGAATAATCCTTAAGTAAAATATTCATCCTTTAATCATCATTATGCTTTGTAAATGTTAATCACCCCCATAATTTTTATTGATGTCTATACATTATTTTATTTCTAATATAAATTTAATATGTAGTTTTCATTATATCCTCTTTTGAGATATGACCATGGCCAGCAACTCTACTACACCTATGTAATAAAAAAACACAAAATCAATTAATGGAACATACTAAAGTGCCTTTTCAATGGTGACATGAGTTTTACATCCTTTCAACTCACTAAATATTAGATGGTGGTTCTAGAAGTGGGCCTTTAGTTTGGAATAGTAAGATGCTAATGGGGTTTGGGGGCCCAATTTTAAGACGAGAAGACTGTATCATGGTCATATTTTGAGAACATTCTCACAAAAAAGGATATCTCAAGCTACTATAAGGTATTTAAACATCCATGATATTCTACATCTCTATTAGGGAATACATTAGTGAATGATTACTCATCATGGTTCACTATCCACTCCATGTATTGAATTAATATGGTTTACGATTAGTTCTTCTAGGCATATACCTTTGAGTGAGGGATGCATAAGGACATATGAGCTTGAATTATACATCTATGAATCCCAAACAATTATAGGGTACTAGATAAAGAATAATTATTTAAGAGATTCATTGATGAATAGATGTATAATTTTTTTTCTAATAGTGGGAACATAAACGTATAAAATTTAATGCATGGATCCAACATTTTACTCTATGATCAGAATGTGAGAGGAATTTTATTATGATTTCCCAAGGTAGAGGGTGTGCTATTCATGTCCAAACTGACCATTCTTGTTATCCCCATGATAGGTTGTGGTACTCATGTGATTCAAATGGGCATCATGCATTATATTTTATAACCTAACATGCTTCTGATATGGTGATATTGGATGGGTCGGCAAGGAAGAGGTAGCAGGAGGAGTAGATAACTCTATAGGGCGGTCGATGTGGAAGATGAGATGGGAGAGAAGCAAGAGTTGGTAGTTGTTGTGAATTCATATCACCACCATACCCAGGTGTTCCACACTTGGCCTAGGGAGCTGGAGGACATGAGTAGGGGAAGCAGCAGTTGGTCATGTTTTGATTCATAGGATCCCGTAATGATATGAGGTATGATCTATTTATTTTCTACATGAGATAATGTACTGATTGACCTCTGTTCTAGTCATTCATTTATAGTAAATTTTTTATTTTAAGGCATAGAAATTCTATTTTTCCGATTTCATGACACATGTTTTTATTTAATTTTTATTGAGATTGCTCACCAATCATAAACTTGTGCCGATAGTGTGACCTAACTCATTAGGGTGAGAGAATATATTAGGATGTCTTTGTTGTAGTGATGAGGCATTATGAAGACATCTATTTATGGAATAGTTGTGAAAAAATCAACTCTAAAAAGACTTTATCATGTGGATGATGGAGTGTGTTTGTAGTGATAGGACTAGATATTATTTTGTGGTTGAAACAGAAAATCATGAAGCTTTGGATAGAGTCATGAAAAAAATTTTAATGTTTGTTATGTTGAATTTGTCTAGCATGACCAATGGTGTAGTAGAAGTTATTATTTTTTAGTTTCCTAAAATAGTGGTGTAGTATGAGGATTTAGTTATTGAGGATGTTCTAGGCATACATCCCCACATAAAGATAGTTTTATTCCTTGATATACCACATTTTATGATCCTTATATATTCACCATCATATCATATGGCTCACACAGGGCTATGAATGATGAGGATGTTGTTGGAGGACATAAAGAGGAATGGATTTGTCAGACCCAATGTTTCACCCTGGGTATCCAAAGTTATGTTTTCCAAGATGGATGATGGGACCTTAATGTTATGTGTGGATTATCATCGCATAAACTAGATGAAAACAATTATAATGTATCAACTATTAATTATATTTTACATATGTGAATAGTTATTAGTGTTATGATTGTTCATAAAGGATATCCTCAGATCATGTAGTCACTAGTTTCGTTAATGGGATAGGGGATATACCGTATACGGAATTGAAATGTCTCTAAAACCATTATTATTACATTGAGATTCTAATTGGTGTGAAAAAATCGTCAGATGTGTTCAACGGACTCATGAATTAATTCATTCAAACCTTCATTGATTGGTTCATGTTAGTATTCATCGATGATATTCTAGTATAAAAAACATGAGGTGGAGAATTTGAGACACTTGAATATGGTTCTTGATGCACTCTGAGAGAACAATATTTAATGGAATCTCTAAAAGTTCAATATAAATATTTAATAGGTCGTCTTTTAATGACATGTAATCTCTGTAATATGATTTTTCATTAGACTGGGAAAATATTGAGGTTTTGTATGCTTGGGAGCTACACAAGATTGTGATAGAGGTGTTAATATTTCGTGGGTTGGTAGGATATTAACAAAGATTAAAACCCCTATTATTCAGAATATAATCAACCATGATACGTTTTTACCCAAAATGGATAGTGTATCATATGGTTTTAGAGGTTCCAAATGGATTCCTGTGAGTTGAGTTAGAGATTGATGAGTGATCCAATGTTGAAACAACAAGAGTTGGGTGTCAAATATGAAGTGTTATATGGTACATCAGTATCAGGGATTGGTCGATTCATGAAATTGATTCTAGGGGTTATTTCATATGGGACATTTTAATTGTATCCAATTGACTAGAACAACGTAAAACATAATCTAGAGTCAGCAGCATTAGTCTACGTACTATAGATATGGGGAGAGTACCAGATGGGAAAGAATTTTATCATTATACAAACAACAAGAGTATCAAGTATATATTTTATCATAAGCATCATAAAAAGTGATTGAGGTGATGTCTATAATTACTTATGGATTATGAATTGGGATTTCCTATACTACTGGGTAGTGGAATATGATAGCATATGATCTGAGTAAGATATAATGTTCTCAATGATTTAATGAGGCTTTATAGTTGTTGGACTCATTGTTGTTTTCTATTATTGATAGAGATAGTGCAGTTTACATATAATATATTGTTGTTACGCATCTTATTTTATAGGGAGTTAGTGAGGAAAAACATGGGGATATCGACTAGGATATCCTACATACTCAGATACCCATTGGACATTCTTCTGATGGATTAAATGAAGTTGGAAAGCATGCTTTTATTTGTAGAGGACAAATCATGTTTCCAAAGACATTATAAGATGATGTTATTAGGTATTTTAATAATTTTAAATTATTTTTCTAGGTGTTGAAAATAAGTACCAGGACAACGAAGATAAATTTTTGGTGGTGGTTGAAGAAGAAGGGATCTGTAGAGTTTTTCTCCTGATGCATTATGTTTCACTAATTAATCGATGAGAACCATCCTATTTCATATTTATATAAATCCCTCGAGGCTCTAAATTATATTTGGTATATGATATCCAGGGAATATTTATTGTGGATACTATGTTTGTTTGGGTAAATGATAAAATATGGGTGATATTAGTGAAACTCAGCAAGTCATCCCTCTTCTTAGCTATAGGATAGAAGAGTTTAATAAGATAGTTTGGGATTCCTATATCTGCGAGATATTCTGACTCTGAGGAGTTTCGTCAATGATTATTTCTAACCATGATTTTTCCTTTATATCCTGTCAATAGAAGGGATTGTAGAATGATTTTGGGCCTCAACTGTTTTTTGAGCATGGATTTTTATACCCAAAATCATGGACACATAAAGAAAACCATTCATGTTTTCAGTATATTTTGTGAGTATTTATGTTTGAAATTGGACATAGGAGGGATGATCATATTAAGATTCCAACCGCTTCAGGGTATGTCTCTCCCTATGTTTATCATTTTTGTGCCTTGGTAGCTGAGTCTTGTTCGGAGATCGAGAGCCTTTATTGAAAAAAATGAGCTAATTTTTATAAATTTGACTTTCTGTTTATTTAATTGTATCCATGTATAAATGGGTTAAGTTTTTATTATATTCATGGTATGTCTATAAAAATTAAAAGGGGTTTTGGTTTGTTTATAATGAAAATGAGATGAAAAATCAAATGTAAAACATTTAAACGTCATGTATTCGTATTAAATGTCATGTAATTGTATAATTGTTTTTACAAAAAAAAATTAGGAGATATTTTTGCGATGATTTAGATTTGAATCATTTACATGGCATATAATCATGTTACACAATGGGTAAATTCATGAAATTCAATTTCAATCATTCAATATAGATGAAATTGTTTTTATTGCTGCAGAAACCCCTCTCCTCTCAATCATAGAGAGTTATCCATGTGATTTTATATTTCAAACCTTATTAATTGATGATACTTTTGTATCTCAATCCCTTTTATGTTCATTTTGATGGTTTTCTCTTTCTTCCCATTGGTTCTCCAATAATTGTAGTGAAATCCATTAGAATGTGTGTTTTTGTTTTTTATCTTCATCAATTGTGATCTAAAAACAATTCTAAATCATACTCACCATCATCCTCCTTGGAGTTGGACATTGGAAGTGTTGTTGGATTTTCTACAACTTTAAGGGGATATAAATCATAACCCTATGGTTTTATGATTTCCATGTTTATTTAATATCATGATTATTTCATTCCTATGTTTTCCAAATTAATTAAATAATACAATGAGGTTATTCCAAAAATTCCATTGGTTTCAAATGGTTTTGTATTTGGATAATGGATTATGTTTTGTTTATCAAGACATGTGTCAAAGGTTAATTTATTGTTATAGGATTAATGGCTTGGGGCATAGAAATTATAAATAAAATTATTTTAAATTTTCGAATTGAATTGATAGCCTAATATGAATAATAATGGTAATTCTCATAAAACCCATTGATATATATAATGATATATTTGTGATATACATGAATTATGACATGTATTTTAATCTATGATGAGATGCCTGTATAATGGGATAGGCCCATGAACCATCAAACATATATTCATTAATGATGATAGTTAGTGGGATTGGCATAGTCAATGTAGTAATGATTATAATGGGGGGGGGGGGATATAACTAGTCCAATGTGGTAAATCATATAATGAATTTAACAATATTATTTTTTTATCACATTATAATGATTATATTATGGTGGTTGGCATGGTCATAAGATGTGATTAGATATATACTACTGTGGCATTAAAGGGGGGTAGTTGTCATAGTTATATCATTGTAGTTGGCACGGTCGTAAGGCTTTCTCAATGATATTTCTAGCATGGGTATGAAGCACTTTGTTGTATTTTATTAATTTTTTAGTTAATTAATATAAAAATTTATCACTTTATTACATAAATTTATTATAAGATTAGTTTTTTAGACATGGTTTTGTTGAAAAATTTTATTTTACTCACACTCTATTTTGTCCACTATTTGGAACAGATGAAGAATTTATGGATACATGTTTGAAAAAATTTAGGGGACCTAACTGTTGAATTATTTTCAATTGTTTGGATGAGGTTTGAAGATGAGACAAACATGGGGCTCAAGACCCATGGCATTGAGTATTTAATTTGATTATTCTAAATTTTTTTATTTATTGTTATATAAGGACATTTATTTAAATTTTAGTGTTTTATTACATTGCTACTTATTATTTACTTGATTATTCAGTTGGGTTTTATTTTTCACTTCATTATTTTATTACTCTAATTATTTCAATTTAATATGAATTGTTTCTATTCCTATGAAACTTCACACTGAAGGGATTAGTCTCTCTAATATATTATTTAAACCCTCACTATTAGTGGGTTGTCTATGAAAAAAAGGTAGGCATGCTTGTGGTCTCATAACCAACACTTTTAGGCTGATATATATTTTTCCATAATGGGGGGCATTAATAAGTTATATTTGAGTCATGATTTTTTTTCTAATTCGTTAATATTTTTGAAATTAGTGATAGGTTGCTAGTATTTTCCATGACATGGTACATATCTTGTTCATGGGAGTAACTGACCCGTGTATGAGGTACAATCCCAATAACCATTGATGTTATTGTTGTTTGTGATGAGTGAGTTTTATAGTTGGTGTGATTTCACCTTGAATGATTCACATGTTTTTTGAGGATTGTGTTTTTTGATGTTATTATTTCATGATTTTTGTACTTGTGGACTAGAATGGAAATATCTGAGAATACATGAACCATAAAAGGCATATATGTATATATTAAGATAAATTTTTTATTATATAGGCATAAATATTTTTGTATATGAAAAATACATACATGTTGAATGTTAAAAATAGATATTTTTTCACTAGATAAATGTAATTAATGCACATTTCATGTTAAAATACTTGTATGTTTCTCCTAGGGAGACCAAGGGATCGTGTTTTTTTATTGTAGTCACCTATTGGTGTGGACCACGCAAGAAGGTATATATCTAAGGTTTGTGTTTGTATTTTAGAAAAACAAACCTTGTTGTCAACTAAGAATTTAATGTTAGGAGAGTGGAAATTAACAGGCTCCAAATGAAGCTAAACCAAAACATCATGTTGTTCATGTGGAGAGGATGAATGTTCAGTATTAAGATAGCTTCATTAGGTTCATGTTATCCATATAAATGTAGAATGTTAAAACCATTCATTTGATATCAGAGATTACAATAGAATTTTAGTTTCAGCATGCGCTTTTTTTTATGGGGGAAGTGGAAACTAAGATGCTTTATTTATGATTGAGTTAGTCTAGTCAATTATCAAGAATTTCAAGACACCCATTGATATGTGGGTTAATATTCATGTGTGTATTATTTGTGGGTTTACCAATAGTTGGTGCGATATTATTGAGGAATATGGAAAATCTGAAAATCCATCTTATAATTACTTTGAGACTAATCTATAGATTAATTTCTATCCTGAGACATTGAGTTAGAGAAAATATCATGAGTACAAGAATCTGATGTGGGATGGTTTTCCATTGGTGTAGTATACAATTAATTTGACTGACCTACACTGATTTGCAATTTTTTGGTATCTAATGTGATCTCTATGGAGAGATGTTTCTTGGATGGTATTCATTTTGAGGTCAAGTCACTGATAAAAGTTTTCCATTTTGGCATCTATGAAGTTGTGATAACTCATTCATTCACCATAGATTGGAATTTGAAAAATTCCCCATGTAGTGGCCAGGATGTTTCACCTGGGTGAACTGTGAGTTTTTTATCATGAGTTATGAGTCATCATTATGATATTTTCCACCAATTTATTAGTGGGAAGAGGAATTATGGTAGTTGAAAACCATTGCAAGATTATTTTCTATTATAATCCTATCCGTGTTGAATGTTTGTCTTTAAGATCTATCAGTGTCCATATCCCACAATAGATTGTCAAATTTTAAGAAAATTGGGTCATATCTAGCTGTAATATTCAAACATTATGTAGAATACTACTTCTATAGGATCAGGATAGGAACAAGAATCAGGATAGGGCTCAACTACCCATTATCTGGCTTTAGTTGGAGTATCGCATGCTGTTCATTCCTAGAGGGAGTACGTGGTACCCTAGTGAATAATTAATAGTACCAATCAAGGGACATACCATAGGGAAGTCAGACTAGATGCAATGGAAGAGGGACATGTATGTTGCATGTCATGTAGACTAGTTTGACTCATGTGGATATAAGGCCATCTACCACTACATGTATAATACTTGTATCACCAACTTTAATTTTTTTATATATGATCATAGTATTAGTTTTTATCAACTATTTTTCAAAATTTTTTGGTATTTTATGTGAAAATATTATATAGTGATTTAACGATTAATGCACCATTGGGAGTACTGTTTTAAAATATCAAAAGTTGTAAGGTGTGATTGATAGAGATTGGTGATTTCCATATACGATGGAAACCATTTATTCAGAATATAATCGGATTTTACTTGATTACTGTTATGTATTGATTATTCCAATGCCAGGCTCATATCTACTAATATATTTGGATCGTTACATTTCACTATCTAGAAGGAATCATATAATCTCGCCATGCTGAGTGGGATTTTTAGGCTGGTTATGCATTAGAAATTTATTATAGATTGGATTTTCTCATAGCTAAAAGACATGGTATTTCACTATATGATGGATTAATGTATAAGGGTTTTTTATTCTAGTGTTACACAATTATTGGTATGTTATCTATAACATGTTCTACAGGTCACCTTATATGTGAGATGTCGGGTTCATGACTGAATTGTTGTTAGGAGCCAATCTAGTTTTTATCAAGCCTTTCCGAATGGTACCAATAGAACATGAAATGTTTAAGGTTAAGTTAGAAGATCAAGAAAGTAAATGATTCATATTTCCAATTTCATCTCATTGGTATTCTAAAATTAATTTCTCCAAAAAGGATAATAGAAATTTGTTCTTATCTATAGATTATTGGAGGATGAACCAGATGGTGATCAAGAAATTGTATCATATTCCTCGAAATGATGATCTTTTCGATCATCTTACTGATGCTAGAATATTCTCTAAAATATGAATTATATTTTGATATCATCATTTTAGGTCATGACTATTATAGATAGGCTATACTACGTTTAGTTGATGTTATGGATCATAATAATTCATAGTGATTCTATTTGAGCTTATTAATGTTCCTATGGTATTCATGGAATTAATAGATATTTACAATTCATCCTTTCCTAGATTGGTTTTTGTTGGTTTTCATTGATAATATCATATTTTACATCCAGTTAGTAGAAGATAATGAAAATAATATTCACATCATCATGAGTAAATTGATATAATATCTACTATACCCCATGATAAATAAATGTAATTTTTGGATAAATAAATTGTACTTCTTGGAGCTTGTCATCTCCGTGGAAGGAGTTTCATTGTCCCTAATGATATTCACAACCATGATATTTTGGGAATACCTATATATCATCTTAGAAATATAGTTATTTTAGTGATTCATGTTATTACCAACATTTTATCCATGATATTTTCCGATTAGAAAGATACAATGTCTGAGATAACCAAGAAAGGGGTTATATTGGTTTTGAATGATGCTTGTGAATGAAAATTTCATGATCATAATGGGAGAATGACCATAGAATCTATATTCACATTAATTGTGTAGTGTAATTAATATATTGTGTATTATGAGACATCCAGAGTTGGGCATGGAGTTGTTTTAGTGAATAAGGATCATGTGGTTACTTGTGGTTCTAGGCAGCTAAGACCACATGAGTGGAATTAACCTATTTAATATCTACAGTTTCTAGATTTGTTACATGCATATATATGTTGAAGAAACCATCTAATTGAGGATATAATTTGGTGATTCACATATCAGAAGACCCTTAAGTAAATATTTTCTCAGTAAGACCTTAACCACCAGCATTTGAGGTGCGTCGATTATTTATAATATTTCAACTTTGGATTGGCTTATAAACGAATAACGGGAAACATCTTTTCCAACTGTTTGATCTAGAAGACACATATCAAGGAAGTATGGGACTCTTATGACAAGGGTATGAATATGTACATTTTGGATGACATGCATCTGAATGTTTATGAATCATATGAGAATGTAGCTCTAACATCGACATCTATCATACAAGTTCTTCTGGTCCATAATAAGACTATATAGATTTCTACTTCCATGGGATCAGTTTTGAGATACCAATTATATTATGGCGATACTCCATCAGGATGGCCTATTGGTAGTGGAAATAATATTCTTTTTTATGTAATAGTATAGGTTACTATTGGCTTGCGTGAGGAGGTGACAACTGAGTAATATGATTCTAGATGTGTGGTGTATCCTATTTTAATGAAATATTGTGATATCCATAGATAGAGTTGTTGTTCAAGAATAAATAATGATGTGGTAGGCTTCATGGATAGATACATTACTTCTATGTAGGAGAATGATTAGAATCAGATGCTAACCGGGCTTTAAAAATTTTTCCCTGTATTGAGTGGAAATGGGACGATGTCACAATTGATTTTGTAATTATATTACCCTCGGTGGACATTATAATTTCACATATGTATGATAAAATAATTACATTTGGGGGGATTTACACATTTTATGTTTTAATTATAATAGAGAGTGAGCTATTCCCAGTATCATGATGTAATTATTAAAGGGATTTGAACTGGATTTCTAGTTCTAACTTTTTTGGGGTTATTTTTTCGTGGTTGGTATGTTTTTATGATGCGATCATAGATATTATAGCATGCATCCATTTTATATTTTTTTTACCATGGTTAAATGGTTATGGTTTTCATGGTTATAATACATGCTTAAATATAATTCTAGTACAGAGCTGATGTATGTTTTTTATATTATTAATTGTTTAATTAAATAATCTACATGTTTATCAATTTATTGAAAACTCTTCTTATTTGAATGTTTCTGGTTAGAGATGGCGGTATTGACCTAATGTGATACACTCACTCCAATTTTATTCCAATTTTAGTTATATGAATAGATAATATTGATAAATGATTGGAAAATGGAATGTGGCATTTTTATTGATTTATTGTTTAACGATGTGATATAGTTTAGATATGGGATCAAATTGGGGATCATGAACTAGGAATTTCAGTTTTTTTATTTCACTCTACTTGTCTTTCCTATTATTTCTCCAAAATCATTTTTTTTACATTCCATCACATCTTTACATTATTATTTATTATTTAATTGACTTTTTAATTTGATTTTATTGTTGTCTTTTGCATTGTTTTAATCAAATTGTATCTAATTTATATTAATTGATTCTTTTTTATGACAGTTAATACCAAGGGTGTATTACCACCCCATTATACAATTCCCATCCCTTTAGCTAGTCGGCAGCCTCTGGCATATTGGGAGGTATTCTTGTGGTCTCGTAACCATGAATTTTTGGACATATGAGATAGTTCATGATTAGGGGAGATTAAAATCACAGAAAATTATAGGAATTTTCATTCAAAAATAGTTATAATTATACAATTGGTATCGATCAATTAGGAGCCTTGAATGAGGAATGTTATAGGTTACCCCATTGTTGGATGGAACCAGGATAGTTAGAAATTGGTGGAACATAGTTGGTTGAAGCCACTATAGAGGAGGACCAAATCACCCATGAGTGGAAGAGAACATAATATTGTCATTATAATTACTATGTTATCCATTGAACGAGGTCTTTGGATTTTGAGTCAAGATACCATGTTTTTCTAAGGGTTTCACCTCAAGGTCACTTATGTATATTTTTTCAATGTGGAAATCTATCTCAACGATTTATTGGACCTCTCCAAATACAATATATACTTTGTGAGGTTTCATATGTCATAGCTCAACTTCCACAGATTGTATGGGTACATGACATATTCCATGTGTCATAGCTAAGGAGGTGTGTGCATAATCTTTCACAGATTATCGATTGAGACTAGATAGACATCAACGATTAAGAATTATTTTCTATGTACCTAGTAGATATCTTGGATTGATAATGGAGGATATTTTCTAGGAAATAATTCTTTTTTCCATGTCTGGTAGTAAAATAATAATCTTTTGTTGTCAATATAAGTGTAGGAGGCTCTAATTCATTTTCATTTTCCACATTTATTTGGGTATAAACTTCTTTTTGACCTTCAGGATTAAAATAATGAATTTAGGGTGAATATAAAACACAGATTCCCATGTATCATTTTAGTTTATTGAATGAATTATTGTAGATAATTTTTTCTAAGATGGATTCTGATTTTGAGGCCTAATGCCCCTAGAATAAATGATTTAAATATATTAAATATATTAAATAACATGTACATATAGTTTTCTATAAATAATGGAATAACTTTTTATCAAAGGCTATGATTGAAAATATAGGGGAACCATTGGGTTTATAATGTGTTTATTACCTTATGCACAACACAAACATTTTAAGTGTTGGGAGATTGTAAAAAAATCATCAAAGAAGTATAATGAATAAAATGTCTAAATTATTTATTTTATTTTATCCTTTCACACAATGACATTGAATATCCCATAAAATTTAATATTATATATAAATATCAATGTTATAAACATAGCCCTACAATTATTACAGAGTCTTGGAGATCCATTACAACAGAATACATTGATAAACAACATTATGATTTATGTTTGACGGTTATTGATAAAATAATCCTAGGATCTCTCTAGTAAAATGAAACAGTGCCGTTAATTGAAAGTAATAGATACACATCGTGGTAGGATAATATTGGTATTGGATGCATTAACCATTTATTATTTACTCTTACAATCTTTAAATTAACATCAAATAAATTAATACATGTATTATTTATATTGGATGTTGAGTTTTTTTATAGGGATCTTTTGTTATATTTACATATTTATTATGGTTATTCCTTCATCGTTGTAAGGGAAACAATTCTAGTCTAACCAAACATGTTCTAGGATCATTCCTTTTTTTCATTTTTCTTGATTTGACCTATTTTTTCAATGTGTCTTCATTCCCAGGTTTTTACATTAGATTTATTAAAATAATAAGGTATTGAATATTATGTACCATTCCTTGGTGAAATAATTCAATAATAACGATTTAGAACCAGTATGGCTTGTGGGTCAAGGGATTACATTAATATCCATGGATAAAGACTACTTTGGTATTTATGAATGGATTTCAAATAATGATAAATGTATGATCATGTGTATGAATTTATAGAAACTCAAACGTCATAATATGAACCTCAAATATGATAATGATAGTAAACCCCAAGACCCATGTTCCATGGGAATGATGGATAGTGATGACAATGGATTATGGATTCTGCCCATGAAACCTATGGGTTTATATAAATTCTCTAACCCATGGCCTGTAATCTAATATTTCATGGAATGTGGGGGACTTGGTGTGGTTTTTATTGTTTCCATGGTGAATTTAAATATCACCTGACCTGTGGCGTGATCACATCGCATGTGACCCTCCCTTGGAATCTCAACGCTTACCTCAGAGAGTATATGAACACATCCAGATGTAAAAAGACATAGACATGACACATACTATAACATAGACATGTCTATTCCAGGTGTAAACTATATTATTTATGTACTAGGAACGAGAATATGTACACGAACATGGATACACCATGTACATTGACATGGATATTACATTGTTCATTGACATGGGAAAATCCCAATGTAGATGGGACACTCTGTGTACTAATATAACACAACTTATACTCCTTCGTTGTTATCTTGTAGATCTTTTCCACAATATATAATACATGATTAATTAGTGTGAGTTCCTTATATACACACCATAAGGGTTATTATTCAATCTCATCATACACATGAGATAGTGAACTCTTTAGTATGACATCATGGATATATTTGTCGGAATTTTTTTTGATGACCAAATTGAGGTCCTCTACATAAGCCTAAACTAGAGTTTGTGGAATCTCCATGAACAAAACTATGTGGGATCCAATACTCTACTTATACAAGTACGCTAGATTTATTTTCTTGTATACTACATGGTCATGGGTGTGATACACATCTCCTTATGTTATTTTTTGAATCTTCTATCGTATAATTCCAAGGACGAGACCCGAATATCACGACCTCTCGGGCATATGGGATAAATGTTATATTACTCCTGACATGTTTTCTCCAAAATGATTGCTATGTGGAATATTCAGTCATGAATACTATAATCGAATTATGGTATTGATATTATGTTGAGACGTACTGTCTTTATATAGTATATGTAGACATTATTGTTATATGTGTTGTAGAAATATACATCTATAGAGCTGAATGTTTTTCTTTTTTATAAATTCTTAGTGTGTTATGGGTTTCCTATTAGGTATTTTTACACTCACCCAAATATATGATTTTCCCAAATGTGTCATGTCTTTTTAAGATGATAGAACCTTTGACGAAGTCCACGTGGGAGTTGGACAAGGAATTTCTTAGTGATCTAGATTGACCAAGGTGTGTTCCATCTGCATGTTGACAGTAGTCCCCGTTTATACTTTTAGGTTTTACTTCTTTTCAGAAACTTGGCGGTGTGATTTCATTTAGCCCTTTTTCATCCAATTATTTTTATTGTTTTTAATTTCTGAGGATTAGATGAATTCTATCATAGTTATTAGAAAATTGAAATTTCATTAATTTATGGTATTGGAATTTTTAGTGTGTGTGTTTCCGCACAAATGTACATTATTTTAAGGCCTCCCATGTTATATTTATGCCCAAAAAACCCTTTTCTATATACCCTGACCAATTAGAGGTAGGATTGGTGAGTCTCAACATGATCCTCATTGAGATGGGTTGTGAAATCATACCCTTTATCCAATGGATAAACATATCATGTATACTATCAAGATATGTCCATAAACATCTTAATTTTTCCCAATCAATGGATTAGATGTAATACTCATCTTATGAGAGAAAAAGTACCATATTTACTAGGATCTAAGAGAAAAAATATTAACAACATATCTATATATGCCTACATAATTTAGTAATCATGGTTATTAAAAGAATTGTTTCGTTTTATGTCAGTTCTAAACCATGGTTTCTTGAAACCCATAGGTATATTGAAATGTTAATATGAAATGTTCCCCTTGTATAAAAAATATAAAATATATTTTACCATTTTTTGTATATAATTAGATATTTTCATACTAAACGATAACTAAATTTTTCATCGTGATCATATTACAAATCCCTATTTGAAATACTATTCATGTTAACGATAACATTAATCAAAATCTATAACACTGCATGTTGATCATCAGTTTAGAATATCTCAAGTCCTACATAGTGAGGGTAATTATCATTTCACATCAATAAATATATATCACCGATTTTATGGATGATAATATATTGTCTTTGGATAAACCATGATTTTATTTAATATTAATTTAACACCTTCTGATATTATTTAAACATATTTATATTTATTTTAAAATATAAGAGATATATTTTGAGATAGAATTAATAAATGCTTGGAAAAAAAATATTTTTCCTATTATAATTTCGCTAATTAATTTAACACTAATATTTTTCGTGTAAATAAAATTCCATTGGAATTATATATATAAATTTTAAACTAATTTTTATACATTTTTAATTGGGATCATGAGAGTTTTATGTCAGGTTGGATATGAAAATTGTTTGAATTAGGTCGATGCTAGTTTTGACTAGACTTTTAGAATCACATCTTAATTTTTTTTGATATTCTAATTTTTTCATCATTAAATTAAGTAATTTTTTTAAATATTATTGTATTAAATTTATCAAATTTTAGAGTGATTGAATTTTCACTTGTGTTCTTGGTCAAAAATGAGTTTCATCAAAAAATTATTTTTTATCTATAATTTCAAATGTACCTTTGTCGAAATTTCGAACCCTACGAATATGTCGTAATATTTAGGAGGAGTAATCCACACATGATGTTTGTTTATTTTGGTAATTTAAGTGTTCATAGAACAATTGTGGTTAATGTTTACTCCTCTAATATTTATATGCAATATGTCGTGTTGAAATTATCTTTCTTATAAAATATCTAATTACCCTAATATACAGTTTTCCTATTTACATTTATTCATTAAATCTGAAATTTTCATTAAGAAAATATTACTATTCATAAAAAAATAACAATACAATTTTCTTATTTTTTGTATATTTAATTTGTAGATAAGATATTTAGTAATTCATATTCAATATAATTCATATGTAAATTTTATCTAAGATGAAAATTCATTCAATGAGAAAATATTTCTTTTTAGGTTCCCGTAATTTTATAATAAAATTATTTTTTATTATGAATCCATGTGATACCTATAATTTTAAAAAAATTAATGGAAACCATTTCAAATTATTAAATCACTTAAGATATTCACACCATTCACCCAAGGATGGCATTGTGTTATTTGTGAGAAACATTCTTTAATTTTCAAATATAATAAGACTGGGATCAACTTGTATAGTTTTAATGTAATCACGTCACACAAAAAAAATATAATTTATATAGTTGAAGTGAATCCCTAATTATATATGGCTCTTAATATGGTTCTAATACTAATATTAAATTCATCTACTATAGTTGAAACTATTGAAGTTATTAGTGGGTTCATTCAGTCCAATCTTCATATATGTGTTTTCATCCATATTGGATAGGGATATAAAAATTGGGGAATGATTATTTCATGGATTAAAATATAAGGGATAAATATGAAAGAAGAATTATGGAAAAAATTATATCAATTACCTTCAATTTTACTATAGGTTTGAATGAAATTATCTTACTATCCAACATCTTTAATCCCAAAATCAAATAACAAAACCATTAATCATTTCCCTTTTTCCATTATAATATTTCTCAGTTATATAATTATATTCGATATATTTTATTATATTCCATTAAAATAGAAAAGCATTGGTCAACCCCCATACTTCACTTGTAAAAATATCTACAATTTTCTGATAGTGTGTGTGTAATGCTCATCATATTTCTATTATTTCATTGGATGTAAGTCACCAATTAATTTTATTATAATTATTTATATCACAAATTTATAGTATTATAAATTTTAGACTTCTTTTTACTATTTTCATCTCCCACACTAGATTCTAGGACCATCAATCAATATATCATTTAATGATACTATGGAAAATTTATTATTCTTAAATATTTTTTATAATTGAATATATAATCCAAAAATAATATTCATTTTAATCCTGAACATGATGTTGAATGTCCAGTTATAAATAGAATTTGAAAATCTATAAATTTAGGATGTTTTTAAATAAATATTTTTCATTCATTCCATTATTCTCGAATTATTGATCCTGAGATCCTATCACAAACAAAATATATTTCACATAAAATATTTAAAAACAAATATTATCTTTATAGAAATATTATATATTTTATTATACCAAAATATATTTATAAATAATCAAATATTGAATATGAAACTATTAAACTATACATTTAGAAAAATTTTAGTTAAGACATAGTCTCTAAATTTTTCATTGTCAACCTATTAAGAAATAAAAAAACATGTACTTAAATTCAACATTGTAAAATTAATAATGATATGAATTATTTTTTATGAATATGAAATCATGTTATGATAATTAAATTAACAGATGGTGGAATAAAAAAAATTGGGTTTATTATGTAAAACCCAAAAATTTCACATGTTGGAATTATTTAAAACATTATTTCAGACATATATTTTTTTAACCACTAAGTGACTAAAATAGGTGAAATAGTATCTCGAGATTAAATATATCACATTGGGTGTCTTTGTATATGTAATAGAGGTGACTTGGGAATTTTTATACACACTAGATGTATTATGAAATAACTGATCATCCCCTAATCTAATATATGTAGGATGATTTCCCTATCATTTTGGTTTTTATGGTTGATTCAATGGAATATGGATCATTAGTTGATAAAAACTCAATGGATACATTATCACAGATTGATACGATGACCCAATACTAAAAAATTATAGTAACTGAATGCTAACTTTAAGGGTATTACATAATATATTTCATTTTACTCATTAATTACCATTAAAGTACCCCGACATAGATTAATTAAGCACCATAGGATTATATATATTTAGCTCACAATTATCCTCACCACCCACTCTATTAACTGTTTATTTCATTTTCAAAATATTAAACTAACTATGATATTGTTTCCAATAACTACAAGAGATAGATGAGTATTAAATCACTTTAATCAAGAGGCCATTTCATCAATAAAAACTACCTTGATAAATGATGCATACATCCTTCCCAAATATATAAAAACAAAGATAGAATGACCAACCTTAAATTGGATTTAAAAATGTAAATAATCAATAGACTAATTTTTAAAATAATAAAACATCCTTTATCATATGAAAAATATTATGGACAAGAAAAAAAATTTATTTCAATTCCAAGAATCCATATATAAACATAAACATAGTTATTCATAATAAAAGTAAAATTAGGATACATATGATCATTAAAAAGGTTATTCGTAGTATAATTCACTATTGATATTTTTGTTGACAGAAATGACTCAGTTGAAAAAATCATCAATTAAATGGTAAAAAAGAACTACTATATAATTCCCTCCCAAAATATTATCTATATAAAATTAACTATCAAGGACAACAATATTATTATTTGTAAAAAACTGGTGGGAAATATCGTCCTAGTTGTTCAACAGGATTAACCCATAATTTGATTTCCCTATTAACTCGCAATAAAGAGAGTTCAATGGAGAAATTTAATTTAAATAAAAATGTAATTAAGGTACCATCAATGTAAAAATATTTTCCTAGATGAGCGGTAGAACTCAAGAGTTTAAAATATTAAAAATAGAATAAAAATTTTAACCCCCTTTATTTGAGAAGATATAAAATCACAAAATTATAGCAATTAATAATACCATAAGAAAATATAAATCCTTAAATGAATATCATACCTATATAATATGACTCCTGAGAAATGAATGGATCATTTTTTAAGATATTTTAGGGAACAACTCACACCAATTCACGTGATGCATATGATATGAAAGATGAAGGTTTATGATAATCTCATGCTTTTATAATATTAGGTTGGACCATCATTAAAACATTAAAATGTTCATAAATGTTCATATATATATGGATTCTAATGATTAGAATGGTAAATATTGAAGCCATGTGTCTCATTTAATAATATTAATTTTTTAGATGAATATTCAATAGACTACTAAAACACATTCCTATGTACTAAAATAGTTTATTGAATTTGGAAACATGTATAAAAATCTTCTTAATTCATGAATTATCTTCAATGTCACCAAAATAGATCCCCCTTAAGTACTCTTCAATAAAATTCCATAATCAAATACCTTTTCTATCTCTTGGTGAAGGAAACAATATAATAAAGGGTGATCTAGTATTCTCATTATGTGAATATGTTAATTGCACTTAAAAAACATAAAAATCATATGAAAGGACATAATATTGTGACATGGAATGAGTATTGGGTTTTCATAAGTCATTAATCATATAGATATCAAATAATATCATCTATGAGGGCATAAAATTATAATTAGATAGGGAATTATCACATTCAAATAAGTATATAAAATCATTTCCAAAATAATCATCGACCAATACAAAAATTATGAAACTGAAATGTGTTAACCCCCCCCCCCCAACAATCATATATTTTAAGGTTCACTCTCAAAACCATCATAGATGAAATTATCCCATTCTGAACTTAGTCGACAACCAATTCGTTTTTTGTCAATCTCATGAGATATAAATATTTACCCAATTCATTGAGGGAGATATAGATTCAATCTATTACATAATTTATAATATATATATATCTATATATATTCCATAGTATTAAAAAAGGCACATATCATAAACTTATAAATGAAATTTTTTTCACAAACATTTCAACATATCATAACCCATGTAAAAGAGAAACGTTTCATAATTATTTAACCAATTCATAGTACCATCAATCTTAAAATGAATAATGTTTCACAAGAGTTATATTATATTATAACATGTTAATGTGAAATTAATTTCATTAAAATAGTTTCATCATAACCCATTCAAATAATGGATATAATGGATATACTGGTTTTATATCGACAATAATGAATAATTTATATAAAATGATATCCTTGTTGATGGATAATTATTTTGAAATATATATAACCAGGAACATTTCTTGAGGATGGAATATTTTCATGGAAAATAAATTTTGATAACAATATTCACTTTCATGATGATTTTATTATAATGTATCCTTGAAAACATTTAAGTGAGACATGAAATAAAATTATTAACATTTCAAAAGGAAAATATTTTTTCTATTTTTAAAAAAACTTTTTAAATGTAATAAATTTTGAATATGTTTTTCATTTAAAATAACCTAGATATCATATATCCTATTATTCAATGAAAATAATGGACCTGATTACAAGCTGTTTCTTCAATGAAATATATGTTAAAACAATGATTCCATTTACATTCTCAAAAATATAAAAATATTCATTTTTTCAGAAAAAGATATGATGATTACTCTAAAAAAATATAATTCCAAAAATTAGTGAAAATTTACTTAATAAATAATTTTAATAATTTTAGAAACATCATTGAAAATATTATTTAAACAAGGGTTTTCAAAAAAAATTTATTTTTATAAATTGTCGATTTTTCAATATAACATAATTTTTGAAATCTTGAATACATGTTGAAAGAAAAATCAATGTATTAAAATTCATTCAATGAAATAATCACAGGAAAATAAAATTATTGAGTACCATGACTGATGAATCATATTATTTTATTATCAAAATCTCAATCATATATAATCTGGATAAATGATTTCATTATAACATAAAATCATTACCACATTGGTAATGTTAAATCATAATACCTTAGAATATCGTGGTGAAATATTTATGATATAACATATTAAAGTGTCAATATATACACCTTGTCAATGAATATATGTTCATAACAAAACAATTTTATAAAAAAAGAGAATTCAGAAAACAAAACATACTGAATTTGTAACCTCTGAACCATAATCTGCATGAAATCAAGATACTAAAATAGAAATGTACATAACAATAATTTTATGTAAAATAAAAAAAATAATGGGTAGTATATAAACCACATCAAATAAAAATGGTTTGAGAATCCCAAAATACCATAGTGATATGGAAATCAATTTCCTTGACTATTGACTTTCTTTGTAAATATTAATACCTATCGTTTAATAAATATATGTTTATAAAAAATATATTAATAAACCATATTTATATATATCATATTATATTTTATTTAAATGTATCCCTTTCTTCCCCATTTATTAACAATTTCCTTTTGAAGTCACAGTTTTGGAAATAACTGAATTATTTTTCATATATTTTCTGATTTTTTTATCTTATTCCTCTTACAATGATGATGGTTTTTTCAAAAACAAATAAAACCTAATATAATAATCATATTTATAAATTAATTATAACTTTAATAATAATAATGAAATATCTTTTTTCATAAATGATGTATGTTATCCTCATTGAGATAGTAGGTCATATATATGTATGAATAATGTTTCTATTTTCGATTAAAATTATGGAAATGCGGTATGTAATATAATATTTTTACATATTTATAATAATATCGTAACTAGAATATTTATTCGTTAAATATAAGTATATATATAATTCATTTTTTTGTCATGAAAATAAAGTGACATCACTTCGTAAAGGCCATAATCCACATTTACACAAACAGCATTATCATCATTCATTGATTGAAAAGGTAAAAAAATTATATATAATGTTTTAAAGATGATAAATATATCATTATATCATAATTATTTAATGTATATCAGATATATTTATCCTTATTATCTTCCTTACAATGACATTCGTAAAAAAATAATCACATTGCGACCATAGGAGGTATTCTTTTGTACACACATACGACATTACCATATCCCATATTGAATGGAATGTAAAAAGGTTTTTATGATATAATTAATATATGAGAAAAAAAATGTTTTAAATATATTATATATAAATTCATTCTATTATCATACCCAACTATGAGTGGTAGTAATAAAGAAATGAGTGACATTATTTTGCAAGGTGGAAATCCACCGTACACATGAATGATTATTTTTTTAACCCATTTGATGGATGTGGATATAGTTATTGGTAATTATGAAAACATAAAAAATAACAGTACATATATGGTAGTGATGTTCTTATTGAATCAATTTTTAATAATAATTTATGGAATTGGAGGAATAAATGAAACTAAAATTCTTATAGATGAATATTACATCTTCTTCTGATATCCTTTTTACGATTGAACCAGAAAATTTCATGGAATAGTTTTTCTATCTCTAATATGGGTTTTATGATTATAGGATGGTTTATGGAATGATTTTTTGTTAGGTATTGGCCGAAAGAATGGTTTTTATGGTGTGTATTGGAGAGAATATGGGATGTCCTATTATAAGTAAGGTGTTTTGAAATCATGTAATTTTTAAAAAAGACAGAACTACACCCAAGAGTTTTCTTACCACAACACGAAAATAATGGACCATTTTATAGAATAAAGGGTTTTAGGTTAACATATCTCCTGAAAATTTGTGTTGGACATGTTGTTTTTAATTTTTTATCCATATCGTTTTAGTTTAACACTCAATACCGAGTAACCTAATTTTTACCAAAATTATGGTGACTAATTTTTATTATTTTTAATATTCATTATTGTAAAATATTATTTTGAACATTTTAACAAATATAAATTAATTTAAATCCATATATTAGATGAAATGGACGGTTTTTGAGATGATTATATTTTTAAATCCTAATTTTATTTTATATTTATTCATTGTAGAAAAATAATCATTTTATGAATATAAATTAATCTTTAATGATATTTAATCTATAAATTTCAATTATAAGATTTAAATTATGAATTATTTTCATTAATTTAAATGCATAAACATTATACATTTTAAAAAAATATTTTGAAAAACCCTTTTCTAAACTAAAAAAAACAATATTATAAAAAAATCAAGTATAAATTTAATTCAATAGTATTTTAGTGGATTAAATATTAATAACTACTATTTTAATTTAATATATAATATTTAATTTATATTACTTAATCTATTTATAGTAATTGATTTCTTTAAAAAATATGAATTTTTTTTTCTAATCACTAAGAAATCTATTATTTTTATAAAATACAAAAAATTTACCACAAGTAAATTTTGATATGATGTTTCCAAAAATTCAATTTATTTTTTCATGTATACCTTTTCAAATAGCTATAAATTATGGATAATATTTTAACATTCAAATTAATAGAAATTATTTTTTACAAATACATATTTTTGTTGAATATAATTACTTTACTATAATTTAATGATTATTTAGTAAGTGTTTTATAACAAAATTTATACTGAATATTAATTTTTTAAGTATACTCCATAATATATTTAATACTACTGATAATAACTTCCATAATGGATTGGTTATAAAAATATTATTGCTTGGTTCACTAAAACATGGTTATTTGTGCCTTGTAAACTATTAAATAAACTATTTGTTTTGTAGAACACATAATATCAAAAAATTTAAATTAATTTCTATGTAAATATATATATATATATATCATAAAATATCATGATGTAACATTATACCCACCATTAAATTAATTTATAAATTGAAAGTATTATATATCATCAATTTTTGAAAATATTATAATTCTTTCATAGAAACCCACATTGTAAATTGTTTTAATAAATCGTTCACTCAAAAAAGAAAAAGGGATGTTTGAATTTCATCTAAAATTAAACAATTTGGTTTTAAAATTGGAAAACATAGATGTTTTGTTAAAAAATAGATCTGGAATAGACAATTAACAACCCAATATTGATATATATATTGATAGTGAACATTGATCAAAATAAAGAGGGTTATCTAGAGAAAGAAAAAACCCACAAATCCATAATCAAATGTGGTGAAAGAAGACACTGATTTGTTAAAAATGATGATTTGAGGACAATATTTGATTTCAAGATCATTTTCCTAATATTGGGGAGATAATATTCCATCTAGAAAAAATATGAAATTAGGAATACTTCATATCTTTTTATTAAATAGGTTAAATTTCATCATTGAATTATGCCTTGATCAATTTTTGCCACATCTATTACTCTTGGAGACAAATGCTTTTCATGTATACAGAAATAAATAAAATCCATATAATAATTATAAATCATTCCATTTAAATATAAATATATAATATAATACATATTATAAAATTTGTATGAATCTTTATATGATGAGGTAATGTGTCAATTTGAAAAACCTCATCAAATGTTCAAAAATTATCATTCCAAAAATTGATTCCTTATATCCCATCCAAAATTAATTTTCTTAAATAAAGGTCAATGAAATTCTAAAATTAAACATAAAATTAATCCCCCAAATATCATAATGTAGATCATGATAGTCATATATCAAATAAGTGAATACATTCATCATGCATTCTCTTAAATGATAGTAATAACCATTACTACCATAGAACCTCACTGAAAACATACATTATTACCCATAGTTTAAATTAAACCAATGATTATTGAATATATTCCATATATCCAATGATCTAGTAATATTCATTAATGATAACATAAAAAACATTTTCAAAAAAATCATTTATCATTTATGTGGTCATCAATACTAACCAATATACAATATCTATATAAAGCATCTATTTATACAAACTAAAAACAATTTTATATACATCATGAACATATAACGTTTTTACTTCCAATAATAAAAATATCATTGTTCCATTAAGTAACATTTCTACACAATTAATACCATTTAACATATTCTTGACACTCCTTAATGGAAAATATTGTAGAACAATCCATTGAGTTTTTATGATTATAACATCGAAAATATCACTAATAGATATATTATTGTTTTAATCCCAATATGTATATATATAGATAAATACAATTTCTTCAAAAATAATTAACAATAAACTATCATTTTTTCCTTGACACTTCTTACTTTATATGTTATTTCTGTCCCTTCATCATCATAATTATACCATTACTCAAACAACCATTCTGATTATCTTCTATATAATTTATTTTAATACTTTTATTTTGATAATATTTATACCTTTGTCATTTGAAACAGTAAATAATCAATTATTCAATCGGGATACAATTATTCTAATACATTATGTAAATAGGAAAATTTTATTTTTTTTCATTTGAAGTTTATTTCTTTGTGCTCTTTTCCATAAAAAAAGTATCATTTATTCCTTATAAAGCAATCCCTTGAGTTAATAATACCATTTTATTGACATATGGAAAACTGAATCCTCATTCTTCCATGATCTCCATGACCTGGTCTCTCATTGAAATATATATTTCTCTTTTATTTTTGAGTATAAGAGTTGGTTATGTTTAACATTTTTAATCACGGTTCATGCTATTTGATTAGGAATATTCATAATTCTCCTTAATTTACTCATCATCTCATTTTACTGCTCATCCTAAAATAGTTTATCACATTGATGTTTTCTTTTTTCCTAATGTTTCCTTCCATCGACTACATAAAGAAAAATTATATGAGCAACGCTAGTATTAATGGGAAAAAAATAATAATAAAAATTCGTATATGGTGTCTAAATAATGAAATTTGTTTAATCTATGACACCATTGTATTTTCCTAGTTTATTTATTGTAATCATCTATTTAGAACCATAAATATGGTTCGTAATGTTCATTAAAATTTCCACAGTATTTCCTCCAGGTTGGTCAAACGAGTTGTGTGTAAAGGAAAATTATAATTCTCTAGGTGACGATATAATCATTCTCAATGGAACCATGTCAGAGTTATTGCCCAGAATTAATTATAAGCTATAGCTACATAAACAAATAGAATCATAAAATGTACATATTTTCATGGAGTCTATTTTTTCTATTCTTTAACAAAATTCATGGATAATTTCCTATACTTTTAATCATCCTTAGGCTTATCCATATATACATCTTAAGGCATATCTTTTATTATATTACATGGGATCTCACTAAATGTTTCTCATCCTAGTTTCCAATAGTAAAAAAACATTTCCTCTAATACCATATATAGAAAAAAAGCTTCTCATAAATAGATATTAAATATTTTTAGATTATTTTTAAATGCATTATCTTACCACACTCTGGAGGAACACAATAGGATATTTTATTAAAATACATAGAATAAAATATTTTTAATTCATGAAACATATTAAATTTAACCACTAGAGATCTTCAATTATATTAATCTTAACAAAAATATATTATTTGAAACATTTTCTCATAACATATGTTACGTGGACACAAGAAAGGGTGATTGTAGAAGATCAGTAATGGTAAACAATATAGATTTTTTCGTATAACATGAGAATAAGTATATGAAGTGATGAGAATAACAATTGAAAACCATAACCATAATTTCATTGATCATAATATTTAGTTTGGAATAATGATTTGTTGTTTGCAAGACTTAAATCATAAGGAAATCAAAGAACATGATCCATGAGATAATTATAATGGAATGAAACAAATAATTGTTGCTTATAAAAATCATAGGGAATAATTTTCGTAGTATTCCTGGATCCATGGAAAAAATAATAATTTTGGAAAATTTTTACTCCCCAAACCATCACATTAGTCAATGTTCACTCTCAATACCATCATAATAGGAAACCACATTACTGAACCTCATTTACATTCTATTCTAGTCAGGTATATCTCATAATATATAAATCATAACCATAATGAATTATATGGAATTATTGGTCTATCCAATCAAAAAATGAAAATCATCCATATGTAATCCACAAGATAATAATACACTCATCATATCATAAACCCTAAAATGAAATGGGTTTCCTAAATATTTCATCATATCATAACCTCTAGAAAAGATACAGATTTTATAATCATTTCATAATTACATCAATTCATAAACCATCAAAAATATGTTTCTCATAAAATATATGTCTTAATATAACCCATGGAAGATAAATGACTTCTATAAAAATATTTCCATCATAATAAATTTAGAGGAATAATAATAATTATAACACTTATTTATAACCCTAAAATAGAATATGATACATCAAAGGATTTCATCATTTATAGAGAATGATTTTTGATGTTAAAACACATGGAACGACTCTTCAGGGAGGAACAAATTATATTAATGTCACTATATAAATCACAAGACAATTTGAAATATGTTTTCATTGAAAATAAACAAAAAACATATACAGGAAGTATTAATAGTCATTTAAAACAATTCTTGTGTATAATGTACATTCCTCTTTTGAATAAATGAACAATTAATAAAATATAAAACATTTTAAAATTATTTTTCTTTGAAAATAACCATTAAATTACATTATGAAACCAACAATTGGAATAATTTTCATGGGTATTCGATGTTTCATTCCTATAGAACATGTGAAAAATATGATTCCTTTCACATTTTCAATAAAAGGGAAATGAGAACTATATTGAACCAGAACTAAATATTAAAGAATATTTTTAAAAAAATCTCTAAAAGGGTAAATATTTATTCAATAAATAATAAGAAAAAAATTTAAAAAACATGATTTTTTATAGAACATTGTGTTGAAAGAAATAATGTTTTCGTCTGAAAAGTTGTTTTTTATGAAAATAAATCAAGATGAAATCTTGAGTACTTGAAGAGTGAAAATTAATTGGAGATAATTTATTAATAAGACATAGAAACAAATGAATTAGTATAATTAGTTTGTTTTGAATTGGATTATATAATTTTATAATCGAGAACTAAATCTTAATCAATCCTAATAAATGATGATATTGTTAATGATTATCATTCCCACTTGGAATAATTTAATCATCAGACAATTAAATGATTGACATGAAATGGAAGTTAAATTATCATGAGGTTAAATTGTTGATATTATATATCTATGTTTCTTTATATATACCTCATGAAGAAGTATAGGTGAATAATATAACATACATCAAAAAGAAAGAAAATTAACACAAAATACCTTACTGATATGGAATATTTTAAAATGTACACTCCATGAAAGAGGTATCCTCAGGGGGGATATGTGAATATCAATCATTTTATCTATAAGACACATAAAATAAATTCAGGGGATGTATATAAAACAATTAAAAGAAACATGTAGTGAACATGCCATGTGTCTCATAGAAAAATAAAATTAAAGTTAATATACCTTACCTGAAGTATTGACATCATTTCCAAATGTTGAAACCTCCTTTATAATATATATAAGTTTATTATTAATCCATTTAATAACCATACAAATATATTTATCATATCCTATATTTATTATTTATTTCATTTTATTTCCATTTTCATAACAATTCCATGGTCATGCATTGTTTCAGTTAATAACTGTATTTATATATATATGTTTTGATTTGTTATTTTCAGTCTTATTAATGAAATAATTATTTTGTCATCTAGAGAATAATTATAATGACATAATCATCATATTTTAACATCAATTATACTTTTATGACTAATCAAAAAAGTTGGTTTCGAGATATCATGTACATTATGATCATGAGGATGGTAGTTCATACATATGCATATGAAACATATCAAGATTCCAAAAATCATTATGGTAATGAGAAGGGTAATATTTTATAATTAAATAGTGATAATTTTTTTAAAATACCATGTTATTTCTCTAAATATTATTTTACCAAACATCCATGTGGTGTTTTGATTAAAATAGAGTCTCATCATGTCATGGACCCCTCCCCATAAAGTGTACCCCTCCTAGGTCGGCAATGTGAGATGAGAGATAATGACCCCCGAGTCTCGCCTCCAGTAGGCCCCGGGTTGGCGACTAGCACCGAGGGTATAATAAACATACAAATGGGAGGCATTACCCACTAAGAGAACACATGCAGAAGAGAGAGATAGAATTGACTCCAATCAACTCCAACTCAGAACTGAAAAATAAAAGATATCTAAGTACATATATGAAATGTCATGAAAAAGTACTACAACTGAAAGGGGAAACTAAAAGTACCCAAAAGAAAGTAAAACAGCAGCAACCCAATCCCAAACAGCTCCTCCTTCAACCACAAGCTAGTAGTAACCACCTTGATCTCCAACCTGCTCCAAGTGACCTGAAAAACAGTTTATATATACATAGGGTGAGTATAACTGTATACTCAGTAGGATCCTCCCCAAGCCTCTCGTGAAAAAGTAATGAAAGCATGCTAAAGCCCAGTGAACAACAAGTGAAACTGACTCGTCATCTAAATAGGTATACTATGTTCCCAACCTCACCATGGATACTCTCACCAAGAACCGCATACAAGAATATAGAATATAGTAAAGAATATCAAGGGTACCTTGCTACTACTTCCCCACTGGTTTTCCACTTTGGCCCAACGACATACGTCTTGTGCATCTCTCTCCAAAGGCTTTCCCACAGACACCTGGGCAAAGCACCACACCCTCCTCACAACCAATAGTAACTAGGTATGTTCCGAGAGCCACCACAACGCACATAACATGTATCATACATCAGGTATTATACCTCAAGCCATTATAGCCCATACACCGAGTAGGGATCCTCAAGACATGACAGCCTATACACATTAAACCTATAGTAGTCCATAAGATACTATATCCAGAATATATGTGTGTGAAATAACAACAAGCCAATACAGACCTCAACACACATATATGGGGAAACTAACAGTTGTGCCTATTGGCACATGTATCTACCAAGAGTAGAGAGCGGGGCCAAAAGGGGGTAGTCAGTAATTCGACCTCCCATTAGAATGTTGGGGAAAACACCCCTCAGAGCTTAGAATCCTCGGGGTGTCAGTTTCCATTACCGACAGGGTGGAGTAGGGTATAGAAACACAAAATGTACAGAATATATATATAACTCACATCCACACTATGGGAATTTCCTAGTCTTAGATACAACTACAGCTAACGTCTCTTAGACTCAAGGATGCTACTTCTAAGACTAGGTATCCTATAAGCACACAAACATTTGAAGAGATTTATTAGATTACTCCGTTGTCATTTTATCAGTTCCACTATACATTAATTAATTCTTTAAACATTAATTATGAATGAATAATTCCACATTAAACTGAATTGGCATCACATTCAAAATCAACTGCTCCTTTTATGATTCACATCAACTTTTAATTCTAGTATCTCTATCCCCGTGGATTTTCACCATTTAATCAAACATTCATTACAGAATTACTTTTCCATATTCCCAGACATTCTAGAAAGGCATCCTATGCTTCTAAACACAAAGGGGGCTCAACACGGTGAGTACATATACTACCCGTCGAGTCTTTGCTGCCTATAGAAAGAGCATAGACCCATTCTCCCTCGAGAGGCTAAACATGGAAAGCAAGTGGCATGCCCCATGCATCTTCGCCTCCATTGGAAGAAGGGTAAGAAAGACCAGCTGCCTTGATTAGTGGGTAAAATCAATGTAGATAAACATTCAAATAATCCACAAGCATCCAGCAACCACATCCATCCCATTCCATCACCCCCGGTGTCCTCCCCGACACCCACATGCATAAGCTGATGCATCTCGCCACCCTAGGCATCATCCACTACCACAACCACAAGTCCCCATGTCTCCACACATCACAACAGCCATCTAGGATCACATTACATCACAAGCAGTAGGAAAACAAACATCACATCATGGGCTCTTTACCCTTTAACAAACAAGAGGGTAACTTAGAACACTTTTAGAAATTCCCACACAACTTGTTCTTTAATCCATATTGAATTAGCAGATTTGTTATGCGTAGGTTCCAATTATGGGATACCTAATCAGTAAGATATCACAATTAAATAACTGTACTTACTTTCCCAAATTTGATTATCCTCAAATAAGAACAACTACAACAATGACAACAACCAGATTAATTTACATGCCTCTTTATCTTTATCCAATTAATTAACAATCAATTCTGACTTTACATTCATTATCAATTTCTATCATGAACTAACAACAAATCAAAGAAATCATAGATATCACTCTATCTAGAAAAACATGACGCAAACTGTTATCACAGTATAAAGAAACAACATGCGATCAACCAATTATTTTAATCCGGTTTAAGTATTTAATTAGGTCAATTTCATTGTGATCCAAAGGACTAAATCATACTAATTATATGATTGGACATATACAATTAGAGAATCCATGAATCCCCTACGTCGAAGAGTTCTTGACGTCCTTTATCCACACAACGGGTCACAATCCTCCTCTCACGACAACTACATCCACCGGAGGATGCCACGGTACGAAAGTACCAACCAACCCCAAGGAAAACCCATTAGAATCTTGGAAATTAAATGGTATAATATGGAAGGGAGAAACAAGATAAGATGATCCCCAAATGGATGACGATAAAAAGTACCTTATTGGGAAGATTGACCAACACAGTTCGGTTGCATCCAAAATAGAGCGGAACCAATCCTAGGAGTAAAGATTGATTGTGAAACTCTTACAGGAATGATTTAAAGGTTCTAGAGTCTCTTAGCTTAGAAAAAAGGGAATGAACAAGGTAGAACGATATCTCGTCCCTTTTTGAAGATTTAATGGGGCGACGGTTTAAGATCTGGTTAATCCTCTATTAAAAACGGATCGCATTAACCCACGCGGTTTGACCATGTAAATACATCCTAGCCTTAGGAATAATTAATATAGGATTTATGGAATTTGAATCTGCCTTAAGAGTCCTTAAAACAAGGCTTTAAATGTATTTTACGTCAAAGGAAACGTCAAAGGGGCGAAACTGTAGGAAACTGGAAATACTCTTCACATACTCAAAATTTGGCAAAGGAAAGAAAAGGTCACCATTAGACATCACCATTCTGGAAGCACGGTTCAATTCTATCGTTAGAAGGCCACCGTTAGAAGGTCACCGTTCTGGAAGCACTGTTCAAGTCCACCGTTAGAAGGTCACCGTTCTGGATACACTGTTCAATTCCACCATTTGATGGTCACCATTAGAAGGTCACCGTTCTGGAAACACTGTTCAAGTCTACCGTTATAAGGTCACCGTTAGAAGTTTACCGTTCTAGAAACACTGTTGAAGTCTACCGTTAGAAGGTCACCGTTAGAAGGTTACCGTTCTGGAAACACTATTCAAGTCTACCGTTAGATGTCCACCGATAGAAGGTTATCGTTCTGAAACACTGTTCAAGTCTACCGTTGTAAGGTCACCGTTAGAAGGTTACCGTTCTGGAAACAGTGTTCAAGTCTACCGTTATTAGTACACCGATAGAAGGTTACCGTTATGGAAACACTTTTCAAGTCTACCGTTATAAGGTCATGGTTAGAAGGTTACCGTTCTGGAAACACTATTCAAGTCTACCTTTATAAGGTCACCGTTAGATGGTTACCATTTTGGAAACACTGTTCAAGTCTACTGTTAGAAGTCCACTGATCGAACCTCACTGATAGAAACATTGTTCACTGAACCTCATTGATACAAACTCTTTTTACCTATCGATACTGTTCATAAAACTGGAAACATTGTTCACAGAACTAGAAATTTGAAAATGTTTTGGGGATAAGTCACCTTGACATCCCGGAACACCTCCAACACCACATTTTCACAATGTAATGGACCAGAGAGGTCCGTGCCATTACATTAAAAGTACATTGATAGAAGGTTACTATTCTGGAAACATTTTTCATGTCTACCTTTAGAAGTCCACTGATAGAAGGTTACCATTCTGGAAACACTATTCAAGTCTACCGTTATAAGGTCACCATGAGAAGGTTACCATTATAGAAACAGTGTTCAAGTCTACCGTTAGAAGTCCACCGATCGAAGGTTACCATTCTAGAAACACTATTCAAGTCTACCATTATAAGGTCACCGTTAGAAGGTTACCGTACTGGAACACTGTTCAAGTCTACCGTTATAAGGTCACAGTTAGAAGGCTACCATTCTGGAAACACTGTTCATGTCTACCGTTAGATGTCCACTGATAGAAACTCACTGATAGAAACATTCTTCACTGAACCTCACCGATAGAAACACTGTTTACCTACTGATATTGTTCATAAAACTGGAAACATTGTTCATAGAACTGGAAATTTGGAAAAGTTTTGGGGATAAGTCACCTTGACCTCCCGGAACACCTCCAACACCACATTTTCACAAAGTAATAGACCGGAGAGGTCCGGGAAATTACATTAGATACCTCCCAAAACATTCTCATCCTCGAGAATTAAAAACCAACCCAGATGAAAAGAGGGGTCCGAACAACCACCCCATAAGATACCACTAAGGGGAAAACCACCATGAGTTGTTCGAAGCTAGAACAAAACTATGCCATCTGAGTGTATGGGAACAAACAATCCATATCCAAACAATTAAATCATAACATCACATCAAGGTACATAAATAAAACATGAATGGACTTACCATAAAGGAAACATCATTACATGAAATGATTTAAACATTAAACAATTGTGGGTACTGAGCACGTATCTGTGACTCACGCTCCCATATACACTGCTCCATGCCACCATGTCACCACAAGACACGAACTAAGGGGATAGAATGCCCACACAACACCTTCTCCTTGTGGTCTTGGATCTCCACAGGTCGCTCCTCGAAGGTTGCATCATCATCAATATCGATCTTTCCCCAATCGATAACATGAGATTCATCATGAAGATAACGACGGAGCTGTGATACATGGAAACCATCATGTATCCGACTCATCTGAGGGGGAAGTGCTACTTGATACGCCGCAGCTCCAACTCGAGCTATCACCTTGAAAGGCCCAACAAACCTGGGAGAAAGCTTACTTCCACGACCAAATGATTTGCTGCCCATAACGGGGAGTCACCTTTAGAAACACATGATCCCCAACATTAAACTCTAAGGGTCTCCATATTTGATCAGCATATGATTTCTGACGATCATGTGTTGTCTTCATCCTCTCATGAATCACCTTAACCATCTCTGTTGTATTCTGCACTAGTTCTGGTCCGAGAATTGCTGACTCTCCGACCCCAGTCCAGCACAACAAAGAACGGCATTTCCAGCCATACAAGGCTTCAAACAGTGCCATACCGATGGTAGAGTGAAAACTATTATTGTAAGAGATCTCTACCATGGCTAAGTTCATTATCCATGAACCTCCAAAATCAAGAACACAAGAGCGCAACATGTCTTCACGAGTCTAGATTGTTCGCTCTGTCTGACCATCCGTTTGAGGATGAAAAGCAGTGCTAAGGCATAGTTGAGATCCAAAAGCATGCTGGAGACCTCTCCACACCCTGGAGGTAAAACGAGGATCTCGATCAGAAATTATCGTCCTAGGTACTCCATGAAGTCTCACCACCTCCTCTAGATACTTCCTCGACAAAACTTCCACTGAGCTTGACTCCTTGATCGCTATGAAGTGGGCCGACTTTGTTAAACGATCCACTACCACCCATATAGCATCATGTCCTCCCAGAACTCGAGGTAATACTTTAACAAAGTCCATTGAGATGTCCTCCCACTTCCACTAAGGAATCTCTAATTGTTGGAGAAGACCACCAGAAACACGGTGTTCGGCCTTCACCTTCTGGAAGAATAAACATCGAGACACACACTCTGCAACCGTATGCTTCAGCCCAAGCCACCAAAACCGACTCCTCAAGGATCATTACATCTACATCACACCAAGATGTACTGCCAAGTGTGAACTATGGAACTCTTGAAGAACTGTCTCGCACATCGCCAAGGGAACAAAATGCCTGCCATGATACAACACTCGGTGTTGTTCATCCTCTGACCAACCATCAGGGGCCTCACCACAAACAACTCTGTCTCTCCAAAATTCCACCTCTAGATCACCCAACTGAGACTCTTCCACTTTCGGCATCAGGGATGACTGCATTGTCATCTAGAAAAGAAAACCTCTACCCCTAACTTCTCCCATATCAAGATGCAAAGCTGATAGCTCTTTCATCACTCTCTAGGAATCACCAGATTCACGCACAACATCATTACGTGACTTTCGGCTTAGTTCATCAGCTACCAAATTCCCTTTTCCATGTGTATATGATATTTCAAAGTCATATTCCTGCAATAACTCCATCCACCGACACTGCCTCATGTTCAAGTCACGTTGGGAGAAAACCTACCCCAAACTCTTATGATCGGTGAGAACCACAAAGTGCTCACCAATGGTGTAATGTCTCCACAACTTTAGAGAAAACATCACGACTGCCAACTCAAGATCTTGGGTGGCATAGTTGCATTCATGGGGACGCAACTGCCGATACCCATAAGAAACAACTAACCTCTGCTGCATGAGAACGCAGCCTATCCCTAGATGTGAAGCATCACAGAAAACATCAAACTGGACTCCCTCCGCCGGAAGACAAAGGACTGGATCACTTACCAACTTCTCCTTTAGATACTCGAAAGTTGCCTAACACTGATCAGTCCATATGAATGCTTGATCCTTCTTGGTCAATGATTTTAGAGGAGTCGCAACTCGGGAGAAATTGGCTACAAACCTCCTATAATATCCTGCGATACCAAGGAAACATCGCACCTCTGACACGGTCTTGGGAGCTGCCCAAGACACCACTGCTTCTATCTTCGATGGATCCACAACTAATCCCTATTGGGACGCAACATGCCCCATGAAATGAACTTCTCGAGCCCAAATTTCACACTTAGAATACATCCCAAACAACTGATGTTGGTGAAGAACTCCCAAAACGGCTCGTAGATGCTCTCTATGCTCTTCTTTAGATTTAGAGTACACAAGGATGCCGTCGATGAAAACCACAAAAGACTTGTCTAGGAATTCACGGAACACAGCATTCATCAACCCCATGAAAACAGATGGAGCATTCGTCACACCGAATGGCATTACAAAAAACTCATAATGCCCATGACGACATTGGAAAGCAGTATTCGGGATATCCTCATCCTTTACACACATCTGATGATATCCTGACTGCAAGTCGATCTTTGAGAACCAACTTTAACCCTTCAGTTGATCAAATATGTCATGAATCCGCAGAAGAGGATATCAGTTCATTATTGTCACTTTGTTTAATCGATGATAATCAACACACAACCGGAAACTGCAGTCAGCCATTTTCACAAACAAAACTGGCACTCCCCATGGTGACACACTTGGCCGAACAAAACCGCACTGCAACAGACCATCAAGCTGAATACATATCTCTCGTAACTCAGAAGGGTCCATCCTATACGGAGACATAGAGATAGGAGACACTCATGGTTGTAGCTCGATCCCAAACTCAATCTCTCGTCGAGGGGGTAAGGATACAACCTCTTCTAGAAAGACGTCAGGGTACTCCTCTACAACCCTAGGAAACACCAACTGTTCAACCTCTGAATAACTCAGCATCATCCCAGCCATCGTGGATGATAAGGATGGAACTCGTCTATGACTTATCCGAGGATCTCTCTCACCAAAAAACAACACTTTCTCTCTACATTCATCAAAGAAAACAACATTATTCCTATAGAAATCCACAATATCCTTCACTGAATACAACCAATCCATGCCAAGTATGACACCATATGGTTGTATTCGTAAACATATGAAATCTCCCCAAGAGCGGTGTTGCCCCAACACTAGCTCACAGTCTCTACATACTTCAAACAAGTCGGCACAACCTCCAACTGGCATAGTCAATGCCAAGGGCACTGGAAGCCTCTCTACATCAAGTCCCAAAGCATGGACAAGTGTAGGTGATATGAAGGAGTGTTTTTCTCCTGAATCAAACAAGGCAAACACCAAGGTAGAAAACAAGTAGAGGGTACCTCGAACGACATCTGGATCGCCTAGGGCTGGCAACGCTAGAGGATGAAGCTGACCATGACCTCCTCCACGGCCTCTCTGACCCTGACGATGACCACCACCATGGCTGCGCTCTGCTCTCAGAGGATGGGTAGCATCATGTGGATGTCCTCTACCTGCTCCATCTACCCTCAGGTGATCTAATGCTGGTGCAACCTGCTGCTGCAACCTCAGCTGGAACTGCCTCAATGGAGGAACCTGGAGCAGAGCGCCCGGTGCACGATCACTGCTCTGAAAAGTCGGGCACTCCCATTGCTGATGACCATGACCACCACAAGAAAAACAAGCACCTGATCCCTTGGCATAGGCCTGAGAGTAGCTGCCTCCGGAGAAACGAGATTGGAAGGGCTGGGACCTACCCCAAGGTGAACGAAAACTCTTCATCCCTCAAAATCGGGATCCCCGAACCACAGCTTTGCTTCATGAGGGATCATGACGATTCCCCTCTCGTGACGATCCGGTCCTAGCCAAAGTCCTCTCAACAACCTATACCCTCGCCAGAACCTCAAGATATGTCTTTATCATAAATGTGGTGACCTGGAGCTGGATCTCTGGATGCAATGCCTCCTCGAAATGCTTCGCCCAGGCCTCCTCATTCGGTAAAAGGTCTAAAGCATATCGTAGAAGGTTCCGGAAATGGATTCCAAACAATCGAACATTGGAGGTCCCCTATCAAAGGTTAAGAAGCTCCTGGCGACTGGAAAGCTTCGCAGTCGAAGAAAGAAACTTGACTATAAAACTGTCTCGAAACTCCTCCCATGAGATCGCGGACTCCTCACAATCCCCGAGGAATAAGAACCACCACTACCTCGCTGCTCCATGCAGCATTGTCACAACCAAGGACACCCAGTATTCCTTTCGAGCACAAATCGAACTGAATCATGTATTGACCTCCTCTAACCACTCATCTGTGACTACATCTAAAACAGAGCCCTCATACTTTTTTAGACTATGGTGCTGAAACTCTCGGAGTATCTTCCTCTAAGTGTCATCGTCGTCATCCTCTACCCGTCGGTGATCTGCTGGAACAGCCTGCTGGGCATATTCTACGCAAACATGACGAGGACGTCGACCTCGAGCCATACCTATAAAATAACAACTGTTAGAGCTCCTAAGCCTGGAATATGGAAGAATCAACATTAATTAATTAATTGTTTTGTTTTATTAATTTTAGGTTACCTATCCCAATGTCTACCCATTCAAACACAGGCGCAAAGAATAATGATGCATGATCCTTTCCAAGGTCTCTACCCTGCAACCAGTATCACTTTGTTTAGAAGACATCATAAACTTAAAGGTCCGTGAAACAGATCATAGGGGGGCCCTAAAAGCCTATGTCTCTGTCGGTCTCCAATATTTACCAGACATGGTAAACATGAATGACATCGTTTTCCTACCATCCCATGCATCCTCACCTGTCCCTAACTCCAAACTCTATCCTATCCATCAACCAGACCACTGATACCACTCTGTCACAACCCCCTCCCCACAAAGTGTACCCCTCCTAGGCCGACAATGTGAGAAGAGAGATAATGACCCCCCGAGTCCTGCCTCCAGTAGGCCCCGGGTTGGCGACTAGCACTGAGGGTATAATAAACATACAAATGGCATGCATTGCCCTCTATGAGAACACATGCATAAGAGAGAGATAGAATAGACTCCAATCAAATCGAACTCATAACTAAAAAATAAAATAAATCCAAGTACAAATATGAAATGTCATGAAATAGTACTTCAACTGAAAGGGGAAACTAAAAGTACCCAAAAGAAAGTAAAACGACAGCGACCACAATCCAAAACAGCTCATTCTCCAACCACAAGCTAGTAGTAACCAGCTTGATCTCCAACCTGCTCCAAGTGACCTAAAAAACCATTTATATATACATAGGGTGAGTATAACAGTATACTCAGTAGGATCCTCCCCAAGCCTCTCATGAAAAAGTAATGAAAGGATGCTAAAGGCTAGTGAACAACAAGTGAAACTAACTCGTCATCTAAATAGGTATACTAAGTTCCCAACCTCACCATGGATACTCTCACCAAGTAACGCATACAAGAATATAGAATATAGTAAAGAATATCAAGGTTACCCCACTACTACTTCCCCACTGGTTTTCCGCTTTTCCCCAATGGCATACATCATGTGCATCTCTCTCCAAAGGCTTGCCTACAGACACCTAGGCTAAGCTCCACAATCTGCACCTCGTGCACCACAAAGGCTTGCCCGCAGACACTTGGGCGAAGCACCACACCCTCCTCACAACCAATAGTAACCAGGTATGTTCCAGGAGCCACCACAACCCGCATAACGGGTATCATACATCGGGTATTATACCTCAAGCCATTATAGCCCATACACCGAGTATGGATCCACAAGCCATGATAGCCTATACACATTACACCTATTGTAGTCTTTAGGATACTATATCCAGAATATATGTGTGTGAAATAACCACAAGCCATTACAGCCCTCTACACACATATATGGGGCAACTAACTATTGTGCCTGTTGGCACATGTATCTAACAAGAGAAGAGAGTGGGGACAAAAGGGGGTAGTCAGTCATTCGACCTCCCATCAGAATGTTGGGGTAAACACCCCTCCCCGGGGTGTCAGTTGCCCTTACCGATAGGGTGGAGTAGCGTATAGAAACACATAAAGTACAGAATATATATATAACTCACATCCACACTATGGGCATTACCTAGTCTTATATACAACTGCATCTAACATCTCTCAGACTCTAGGCTGTTACTTCTAAGTCTAGGTATCCTATAAGCACACAAACATTTTAAGAGATTTATTAGATTACTGTGTTCTAATTTTATCAGTTCCACTATACATTAATTAATTTATTAAACATTAATTAACTTCTCCTTTTATGATTACTGTGTTCTAATTTTATCAGTTCCACTATACATTAATTAATTTATTAAACATTAATTAACTGCTCCTTTTAAGATTCACATCACCTTTAAATTATAGTATCTCCATCTACGTGGATTTTCACCGTTTAATCAATCATTCATTACAGAATTACTTTTCCATATTCCCAGGCATTCTAGAAATGGGTCCTATGCTTCTAAACACAAAGGAGCCTCAACACTGTGAGTAGATATACTACCCGTCGAGTCTTTTCCTCCTATAGAAAGAGCATAGACCCATTCTACCTCGAGAGGCTAAACACGGAAAGCACGTGGCATACCCCGCGCGTCTTCGCCTCCTTTAGAAGAAGGGTAAGTAAGACTAGTTGCCTTGAGTTGTGGGGAAAAGCAAAGCAGATAAGCATTCAAAGAATCCACAGGCATCCAACAACCACATCCATCTCATTCCATCACCCCCGGTGTCCTCCCCGACACACACATGCATAAGCTGATGCATCTCTCCACCCTAGGCGTCATCCACTGCCACAACCACAATTCCCCATGTCTCCACACATCACAATAGCCATCCAGGCTCACATTACATCACAAGCAATAGGAAAACAAACATCACATCATGGGCTCTTGACCCTTTAACAAACAAGAGGGTAACTCAGAACCCTTTTAGAAATTCCCACACAATCTGTTCTTTAATCCATATTGAATAGCCGATTTTTTATGCGTAGGTTCCAATTATGGGATACCTAATCAGTAAGCTATCACAATTAAATAACCATGCTTACTTCTTTAATTTGATTATCCTTAAATTAGAACAACGACAACAACGATAATAACCAGATTAATTTACATGCCTCTTTATCATTAGCCAATTAATTAACAATCAATTCCATCTTTACGTTCATTATCAATTTCTATCATGAATGAACAACAAATAAAAGAAATCATACATATCACTCTATCTAGAAAAACATGAAGCAAACTGTTATCACGGTATAAAGCAACAATATGCGATCAACGAATTATTTTAATCCGGTTCAAGTATTTAATTAGGTCAATTTCATTGCTATCCAAAGGACTAAATCATGCTAATTCTATGATTTCACATATAAAATTAGAGAAGCCATGAATCCCCTACCCCGAAACGTTCTTGAGTCCTTCATCCACACAACGGGTCACAATCCTCCTCTCATGACAACTGCATCCACCGGAGGATGCCACGGTACGATAGTTCCATCAATCCCCAAGAAAAACCCATTAGAATCTTGGAAATTACATTTTATAATATGGAAGGGGGAAACAAGAGAAGATGATCCCCAAAGGGATGACGATAAAACATACCTTATTGGGAAGATGGACCAACACAGTTTGGTTGCATCCAAAACAGAGCAGAACCAATCCTAGGAGTAAAGATTGATTGTGCAACTCCTACAGGAATGATTGAAAGGTTCTAGAATCTCTTAGCTGAGAACAAAGGGAAAGAACAAGGGAGAATGAAATCTCGTCACTTTTTTGAAGATTTAATGGGGAGACGGTATAAGATCAGGTTAACCCTCCATTAATAAAGGATCGCATTAACCCACACGGTTTGACCATGTAAATACATCCCGACCTTAGGAATAATTAATATAGGATTTATGGCATTTGAATCTACCTTAAGTGTCCTTAAAACATGGCTTTAAATGTATTTTACGTCAAAGGAAATGTCAAAGGGGTGAAACTGTAGGAAGTTAGAGACACTGTTCACATAATCAAAATTTTGCAAAGGAAAGAAAAGGTCACCGTTAGACATCACAGTTCTGGAAACACTATTCAAGTCTTCCATTAGAAGGTCACCCTTAGAAGGTCACCTATCTAGAAAAACTGTTCAAGTCCACCGTTAGAAGGTCAACGTTATGGAAATACTGTTCAAGTCCACCGTTAGAAGGTCACCATTAGAAGGTCACCGTTCTGGAAACACTGTTCAAGTCTATAGTTATAAGGTCACTGTTAGATGGTTACCGTTCTAGAAACACTGTTCAAGTCTACCATTAGAATGTCACCGTTAGAAGGTTACTGTTCTGGAAACACTATTCAAGTCTACCGTTAGAAGTCCACCGATAGAAGGCTATCGTTCTGGAAACACTGTTCATGTCTACCGTTGTAAGCTCACCGTTAGAAGGTTACCGTTTTGGAAACAATGTTCAAGTCTACCATTAGAAGTACACCGATAGAAGGTTACCATTCTGGAAACACTGTTCAAGTCTACCGTTATATGGTCACTGGTAGAAGGTTAACGTTCTGGAAACACTATTCAAGTCTACTGTTATAAGGTCACCATCAGAAGGTTACCGTTTTGGAAACATTGTTCAAGTCTACCATTAGAATTCCACTGATAGAACCTCATCGATAGAAACACTGTTCACTGAACCTCACCGATAGAAACAGTGTTCACCTACCGATACTGTTCATAAAACTGGAAACACTGTTCACAGAACTGGAAATTTGGGAAAGTGTTGGGGATAAGTCACCTTGACCTCTCAGAACACCTCCAACACCACATTTTCACAAAGTAATGGATCGGAGAGGTCCGAGCCATTACACATCACTTCCATATGAAGGTAATATCCACATTCATGAAAGACACTATCATCCTTCAGTAAATGAAAATGAATGAATGAAAATGATATATTAAATTTTATTAATAATAAATTTATAATTATTATAAAAATTATTAAATATATATCACATATATCAATCCTAATTATCTTCAATGTATAGTATTAGTGAAAAGTGAGTCATATTGATTTGTGAGGAAGTATTCCTCTATATAGTTAAGAAAATTTTTTATCACCCCTATAGAATGGATAGTAAAATTGTATTTATAATATAATTAACTAAGAGGTATAATTATTGGATAAATATTTTGTATATAAGTATAAATACATTATATCATTCGTCATACCCAACTATAAGTGTTGGTAATAGAATGTCGAATGAAATCGGTTCACGAGGCGGTTGTGTGTTGTATATAAGAACGATGATTTTGTAACCCATTTGATGGAAGTGGAGATGGTTTTAGGTAAATAAATTATCAAAAAAATATCTCAGTATATGTAATATACTGGTTTTATTAGATAATCTTGGTACAATAATAATTTAAGGAGGTGGGGGAAGAAATAAATCCAAAACACTTGTAGATACACTTTACATATTCTTCAGGTATCCTCCTTATGTCTTCACCAAAAGTCATTATAATTGGGATTTTAATCGAAAATTAGGATTCTAGAATAAGACATGGGATTTTTGGAATTAAATTTCCTAGGTATTGGCCAACAAAAAATGGCTTCATGGTGTAAAGAGTATAGGAGAAGCAGTTGGATTTATAGGACTAGTCAGTGGCACACTTGTGATTTTTTGAAAAAAATAATTCCAGAAACATTTTTTCTTTTAAAAAGTATCCAATAATATAAAATTCTATATTATATAATTGATATGGTAAAAATATGGTCATACAATGTGTTTTCGAAATGTTTTCGGTAATTTATAAACCTCTATATTTTTACTATTCATTAGTGTACAAAATTATGTTGATCTAATTATATAATATAAATAATTTTGAATCAAAAAATGGAATCATTTTTTCCAAATTCAAATTATAGATTTTGAAAATATATTATAAAATAAATCCCATAGAGATGATATGAATGCATGTTTTCCAAGAGAAAATGTTCAAAACATTACAGAGTTATTATGTCAATAGTAAACAAGAAATTAATTAAAAAGACATAAATTGAATTAATGTAAATATAAATTATATAATGCTACATTAAAATCATTTTAAAATATAAAAGTTGTTTATAAATAAATTAAATGATAATGTAGTTTTCAATTGAAATTATGGTTGTTTCACTATTCATAAGACATTCAATCGTTTTAGATACTTCACAAACATTTACCATAATGTAATTTTGAAATAATGATATTAAAAATGTATTTCACTTATTCAAATAAATTTTATATAATTTTAAAAAAATAAATGTAGAAAAAACCATAAAATCTAATGATGTGGTTGACTTTTGAGAGGTTTATTTTTTTATGTAGAAAAATATTTTATATTTACTAAATGATTTTTAATATTTGTTATACGAATAAAAAATATAATATGTTAATATATATTATATAATTTTATATCAATAAATTGCTCATTTTTTATTATTCTAATTAATTAAAATAGAGAAGCATTATTCCGTTGAAAGTAGTTTCCAAAAAAACTAATATTCAAACATAAAAATATACTTATACTTAAATAAATATAAGATTGAAAAATATTCCTTGATTAAGAATTAATAAATATTAATTTGGTTAATTTAAAAATTATTTTTTATTTTAATTTATCTAATTTAAGGAAATGAAATGACAGTTTTACATAAATTCATTATTTTTCACCATTCACTAAAAATAAATATTTTCAAAAAATTCCATCATTTGAACATATATTAATTATGGAAATATGATTATAAAAACAGATTTATTTTTTTTCGTATAAAATTTATATAATTACTATAAATAATTTATAATATATTATCATAAAAGTAAATAGATATAATTTTTTATGAAAACATATTTTTTGATAAATATATTTACATTACAATAAAAATATGGATTATTTGCAAAGTGTTTATAAATAAAATTATATTAATATGATGTATATATGTTTATTTAATCATTTTGAAAATTCTATTCATATCTATCATCATAACTATTAGGTTTATTTGTTCACTCAATCTCAATGGCACATGTCATGATTGCTATCCTAGAGAATCAGTATGCATGTAATACAGATTAACATTAAATATATATTAATTCGATAAAATATTTATATAATATATTGGGATGTAAAAATAAAATTCTAAGATTTAATATTATTGAAATTATGATTTCCCTATAGTGGAACATTCTAGTTTTGTTGTCTCCCTTATGGAAATATATATAAAAAATGATTTGACTTTTATTTTAATATTCTTACGAAAATTATGAGCATTGCGACTACTGTATATATCTATGTTTAATTCGTAATCTGGATTAAATATGTACACTGTCAATGGTTCCGAATTTATTATGGATAAATATTTCGAATCAAAGATTTTATTTTCATATTAGTACATTGCTTTGTTTTATATTATTAGATTGGATTTAAAATTATTGATTTTTTATGAGGATTATCTTGATAATGAATTTTTTTTACATATAGTAGTTCCTAATATGTGTTAATAAATAAATAATCCACCTCCATTGAATAGATTTACATTGACACCAAAACTATAAAATTCATATAGATTTAGTAGTGGCTTGTTTTTAATTTTCATTATGGTCATTATTCCACTGGAATAAGTGGAATAATAGTTAAATATTTTGATAAATATTATATTATATACATGGTGAATCATGTATATTATGTTGTTAATTATCTGTTTATTAGGTATGGATTTTATTCCTTATTATTATGGTGATAAACCATTACGGTAGCCATAAATTTGACAAAATGAAACTATTTTTTATATTGTTATAATACGAGTAAAACATTTCGTAATGAAGTTAACATGTAATGAATTATTATTTTAATTGAGTTAATATAGTTCTTGTTTTACATTATATATATTAGATAAAAAATTTATAAATGATATGGAAATGTTAATATGTATTTTAGTGAAAAACAGTTGGCGAGTGTGTTTTTATGATAGGACTATAAGTCAGCCAACTAATAAAGAATGTATCCCACTGCAATTCATTGATTTTTTGATTGATTGAATTGATTTTATGATAAAAAATTATATTTTGGATAGTTTGAATTTTATTTCCATGTTTATATTACCTAGGATGAATGTGGGATTGAAAAAATCACATTCCAATTTAGTGAACCTATATCACATTTAACCCCAGAAGCCAAAAGTCAGTGTCCATATTATTAAATATTTATACGATACAAGGAGTATCCACCTAATGGAATGAATATTTTAATTGTATTTATAATATAGTTATATAAAAAAATTGACATTATATTTTATAACATAATATATTCCACGAAATATCATTGAGACTTACTTTATTTCCCATACCGTATCCCTACATATCAATCACAAAAAGCATCCTCATATTATAGGGAAAATTAAACTTAAGGGGTGATATGATATTCATTATAATGGTTACCATATAGAAGAATATTTAACTAATTGATGAATAATAAATTTTATAAAATATATAATTTTAAAAATATAATTTAGTCAATATCCTGATAATTATATGGTATGAATAAATGATGATCAAATAACACAATATAGATAATCACATGAGCTTGAAATGTATCTATAAATATTCATTCTGATCAAATAATTGCATGGATAATCTGTAAATAAATTCATAATGAAACAATTAATAACGGTGGACATCTAAAACATACCTTTGAGTACTTCTTAGAATAAATCTAATATATTCAAAAAATTGATACAAGACATCTATTACATTTATGGTCTTTTATTAAATTTTTTTAAATCCCTAAGACCTCATCTAAGACAAACTATAATATCTCTCATGAGACCTACAAATATGTCAACAAAAAAATATATGTCCCCAACCATAACATTCTATATATAGATCATTATTCCAATTAATGTGTTATATCATATGAAAAAAATCATATTTAAACAATTAAATTTGATTTGATAATTAATAACCCAATCAAAAAACACTATCAAAACCAATTTAATTCAAAATATTTAATGGTAATAATAGTTTTATCTCTAATCAGAATGATTATAAAACATCCAGATAAAACATAATGATCATATTTTGGAAATAATTCATTACTGTATATTATGTATCATAGATGGTTTATCTTGATAAATAATACAAATACCCTGAAAAAATCAATTTTTTTTTTGAGAAAATCAACTACTACATTTTAGAAATAACCTTATAAAAAAAGATGTTCACAAAATGTCTGGAAAATAATTTTCACATAAAATTAATTTCAAAATGTTTAAAATAATTATTAGAATGTATATTGGTTAGGAATTTTGAAGATTCTATTCATGTTTTACATGTTAAGATGATGATTCCTTTTTCATTTTTGCTAAAACCCAAATAAGAATTATTTTTAAAACACTATGAATATTAGTTTCCATAAAATATGTAAGAAAATTTTAATGTAATATTAATAAAAATTTGTATCCTTTTAAAAATATATTTTTTTATAAATAATATATTTATTTTTTAAAAATGATTTTAGAATAGAGTTATAAATAATTTTAAATTTTCTTAATCATGTTTTTAAATCATGTTAATAACGAATTAGAGGAAAATAAAAATATTACCTCCAAAATATCATCACTAACCCTATGAGACGAAATTTTATTTATTTTAAGATATAAACAACAATTTACTCTCTAATGGAGACTAAAACACTAACAATCCTAAGTAAGGATAATATTTTGAAAAAAACCATTACAATTATGGTAATTTTTATGTAAAATCTTCATGGATGAAATAATAAAATTATAAAAGTATATAACAATTAATATATTCATGAATAATAATATTACAAGTCAAATTTTTAGTATATAAACCATATAAATAAATTTGGTGATAACAAAATCAATAAGTCTCAATAATGAAAAATTTAGACGATGTCCCTAACCTCACGCTTCTTTTTTGTATACTATGATTTAAATATAGTTTTAGTTATTTAAACCTATTAATTAAGTTATAGTAGAAATATATTAATATTTATAATATCATATATGACCATTCTATAACATATTATCACTCATTCGTTATTAATCTTTAATTTTTTCCATTGTTTCTGGAGTTAATTTCTTTTTTTCTCATTTTCACTTTCTCATTTAAGTTATTATATTATGAATATTATAATGGTATATAATCTCAATAAAATATGGACTTAATTATGATAATTAAGCATCAATTATACTATTAATACTAACCAAAAAGGATAGTTTTGAAAAGAAATCTGTTTTACGATCACAGAGATGATAGGTCGTACGTACACATGGGTAACATTTCTTGTTTTCAACTATGATTGTGAAATGAAGTAAAGTAATATTTTATATTTCTAGAATTATTATAATATAATAAATAATTTTTTAATTTTTTAAATATACTTACATATATCATTTATGTAGTGTGGTGATGAAAAGAGAGTCACACCATTTCGTGAAGGTTGTAGTCTACATGTACCTGAATGATGTTATCATATTTAATTGGTTCAAAAGGTAAGAATAGAAAAGGTATATTATTTATTAATAATGGTTTATCTTTCAATAATATCATAATTATATAATTCATATCACACATAATAATTAATTATATACTAATTAACGTCCACGTATATTGCAAGTGAAAGAGCATTCACGTCATGTCTGAGGCTCTAGTCCACCGTAAAAACGAGTGAAATTATGATATTCCATTTTCAATGGAATGAAAATAATTATATATTATAAAATTATATATTAAGTATATTTATCTAATAAATATCAAATATATACTTTATATTCATTATAATACCGATCCATTAATGGTGTTAATGGTAAAATCAATGACATCAATTTGTGAGGCTGTGGACAACTGTATACATTATCAACATTATCATATCCCATTTGATGTAGGATAGATATATATAGGACATTTAAAAAACAAAATAAAATCCCAATAATTGTTTTCAACATTTGTTATTTTATTGTAGTTAATCAGTAGTATTTTAATTATATATATGAAAAAATATAGTAATAAAATGTCTATGAATTGTACATGTTGTGGAACATACTAATTATGATAATACAAAAGCTATTTCAAGATTTGATTTCAGTAAAAAAAGGATTCTGGGATGTGCGTTTAGATGTTAGGAATTTATTTTGTTTTTGATCTTCTGATACAAAAACATAATGATTTGTGAGTAAGAGAGGACATGAGGTGACCCCTTATAGGCGAGGTGAGTGGAACACTTGAAATTTGGGGAATAAAACGGTGTACCAACATTTTTCACATGACACATAGGAAAAAAATTGATTATTTTCGAAAAATATATATTATATGGTCTTAATAAATCCATAAATATATTTTTTTGATGTTTTTTTGTCAATATAACAGTTATCATATTTGTCTATCCCCTCATAAATCAGTTGTTTCCTTATCTATGATAAATAAATTTTATTATTTATTCAATTAATATTTTTAAATAATTATATATAAATTGTTTTATAATAAAATATCTATAGTATTAGAAATATGTAATATATATTAAAATTTTCATTCAGTTTAGTGTTAAATATTAAATAAAATTATACTGAATGATGGAATGAATAAGAAGGTATTTAAAGTGAAAGTGATCAAAATATTGAAATGATGTTTCATTCAAACTCAATATTAAAATAAATTAATGAATAAAATATTATTGATATATATATAATTAAATGATTTTTACATTAAAACAAATTTATAATATAGATAATACCTTTTAATTATTAAAACAAAATTTACATTTTTAGGAAAAACAAGTATTTTTCATTTTTCTTAATAAATTTATATTTTTCAGAAAAATAACACACTAAAAATATGAATTTATTTTAGCAAAAATTATAGCTTTTATCAAATCCATTTTCTAAAACTAGTAAAAATTATTTTTAAATTATTTTCAAAAATATCGACTAATTCCTCATTATGGAAAAACGATGTTCTCCATAAATAAACTTTTTCTTCTAAATGATTCTTATTTTATTTATAAGAAATAGATAACTACAATTTTAATTATTTAGGTTGTAATATTCATACCCTCCAATCTATATATCAGTTTATAGTGGTATATTATTTTAATATTTATTTAGACCTAGGGTAACATGTATGAACCAAACCATAAACATTATATAATATTGAATTAAATTAATAATTCAAATTGAGGATATTTTTAGGTTTAGAGGTTTAGAGAATATGGACATAACTATTAAATTATATCTTACAAATTACAAGGTAGACACCTCTACTTAGTTTCATTATTTTCCTAAAAAAACTCTTGATAAAATGTGACATGTCTAGTTCCATGTTTTAGATAGCATGACTTATCCTTGATCACATCCTTGATCCTATTCATCATTATGTCCATTGACAAACATTTAAAACATGGGATGAGCATAAAAATGAAGAGTAAGGGTTATAAAATAATGAAAGAAAATATTATCCCCTCAATAAATATAAATCAATGAAACCATAGTTCTCAATCATAACATACCATATGAAATCCTAAAATTTATGAATAATGGACACAAATCATAAATCATGAAGGTATATTTTGGAATTCATAACATACATACATTTATGCTATCATATCTACATAGGGAGTTAATTTTGGAATACCAAACACAATATGTTTCTAGAATCTCTTTGGACAAACATTCACGTTTACCTTGATCACGTTACACAATGCATTTGAGAGCCATCTCGGGCCCACCCGTCCTAGGTTTATCACTAAGCCACCCATATATGTAAACAATACAGAATAACAAAAAGTTATTCAGAACATATAACACTAGCATAAAGGTAAGACAACATTTCCACATTCCAATCACAATATATCAAATAATGATATTGAAATAAACAATCATTTATCAAATCATTTTTAAAACCATTTAAAACATTTAATAATGAGATTTTTTAATCAAAGTGTCCCATATATCTTGGATTCTTTTAAATGAATTATTATTTGAAAATATTATTCACAATAAAAAAATCCTAAAACCCAATTGAGAATCAAAGACATTAATGAATAATATTTAGAAAAATATATCTTGTAAACATTTAAAATGATATTTTCATTAAAGTGTTTTTATCAAAATGAGAGACACTTGGATATAAATAATTGAGTAATACCATTTAATCAGAACATCATAATATCATGTGAAAAAAGGTATTTATGATATAATATTATAATGGATAGTATATACACCACATAATTGTGAATTTGTTCATAACAACAATGAATTCTCAATAGAATATAAATTAATACGAAATCCCTTATAAAAACTGTATCCTTGGATTAAGGATTAATAAATTACATAATAATGTGTGAAAAATAAAAATACAATAAATATATGTTTATATTATGTGTGAATCAATCAGAGTTTATTCACACATAATAATATAATTACATAATCAATAAGTAGATGTCTAAACCAATAAATTGAAATTTGGTGAAGAAGTTCCCTTACAGAAATTTGGTAGCCAAACGATGTCACATTAACATTCAGAAAATGAGTTGATGATAGGAAAAACTATCTATCATCACATGGATATAAATTTTACAGAAATATGAAAATATAATAACATATACCTACTTAATAATATGTAAATTAAAAGACATAACAAAAAAAAGTCTTTAAAAAAGAGGAGTGTGAAAGGTTACCTTACCGATTCGGTATCATATAAAACATATACCCCATGAAAGAAGAATAATTCAATAAAGATTTTAATAACAATAAATTTTATGTATATTACACAATGAATACAATCATGGGATGCACAAGCACCACAAAAAAGTAAATAGTGAAAAATATAGCATTAATCCCACGAAAACAAAAAGTGAGATGAAAACCCCTTACAACGTTGTAATCAATCAAGATGTATGACCATTAGTTAATAAGCACAAAATTATTCATTTAATACCATTAATATAAAGTGAATAATTATAATATATATTAAATATCAGTACACATTACACCACATGAAATAAATTAGTAGCGAACAATGGAAATCATATTGAATTAAAAGTGAGTTATGAAATTGTTACCTCTTGTCTGACATGACTGGTTTGTTCATTGTTCTTTATGAATGTTAAAAATAAGTTGATTTATACATTATTAAGAACTATTTTTCAAGTTTATTATTCCTTTTATATCACTTATTAGCATGTTATAAACATTATGTAATCATTTAAGTTTACAACGATCATTTTTTCGATATTTGGTACTTAAGTCAAAAATGAACACCTTATAATAAAATGTTGTACATGTGGTAAAGAGTCCATTTTATCCCGAATGATATTAATTATTTGGATAACATATATATAATATATATCTAGTATATATATGTATTTATCACAGTACATAACATTTTTATATGAGAAATGAAATGCCCCGTTCCTGGAGACGGTAAGTTGTACGTACTCAATAACACTGAATTCATTTCTATTTCGTATTTTAATTGATTGGTAACATAATAATACATAGTTATATTCTAATTCTAGTAGAATTTCATATATAATTATAATAAATATATCCTTTATATGTCCCATTTATTGTATGAATTAGTTATATCACTTTGAGAGGGCGGTAGTGCACATTTCTTCAAATGAAATTATCACATTTACAAAAAATGGAAAACTAAAAGGTTTGAAATAAATGAAAAAATACAGAAGAATAAAAAAATAAACATAATATATATATATATATATCATATATAAATATAGTTCCATCATTATGGCCACCATGAGAGGTGGTAGTAGATATTTGAAAAATCATCGTTTCGTGGAGTAGTAGTTCGTTGTCCAGAGAAACAATACGTTCTTTACCCTTTAAATGGATTTGTGTGTAAGTGTAGTTAGAATAAATCTCATAAAAACATTCTAGTATATTTAGGATACTTGTGTTTTTATAATATAATGGTATAAATAGAGTGTAGTGGATGGAGATGTAAAATAAAAGAAAATAATTTAAGAAAAACTGTTACCTTTAATCTGGGTAACTCCCTTTGGTTTGATCCAAAAGGACTTAATGAAGTGACTCCGTCCTATGTTAAGGATTATAGGAGGAAAATAGGGATCTTGAGAGATTAATTGGGAAGGATTTGTATGAGTAAAGGGTATTTATAGGTGTGAGTAATGGCTTAGAAGTGAGGGATTTTTATAAGGGTGAGGAGGGGTTCTTTAGGAATGTCTGAATATATTACTTTATTATATAATGATTTTCAGTTTCTAAAGGTCCAAAACTCAATAAGGTCAAATATAAGAAGTCTCATGTTTGATATAAATTCATCCAATAATAATTGGACAGGTTTTGGATGTTATTTTAATATTTATAATATTATTTATTTAAATTGCTTATTAATTTGGGAAATACTGCATTATTTTTGTGTCATAAATAGTTTTATTTATTTTATGTCTAAAAATTAAAAAAGAAAACATTATTTAAGAAATATATTTATATTTCAAATAAATATTCATAGTGGAAAAGATAACTTATATAACCCAATGTAAAAAATTAATTCACTAAAAATATTTGTTTGTGTCATTTTTGTCTTTAATTTAAATTAATTAATCTAAAGTGTCATTATCACTACCAAGTGGCTCCATGGGGTGCCAAAATCGACCCAATGATGTGAATGGTCGGTAAAGACTCATAAAATAAGGTTAGGACAATTATTAAGGTAATTATTATTATTATTATAACATATATTTTACCTTTAATTACTCTATTTACCTTTAACCGCGGTGAATAAATGTCAAAAGATACTATTCACCAAAAAAATTATATTCATCTTATTGATCCAAATATTACATAATAATGTCAACCTAGTATGTCAGTTTTTTAAAATTCATTTTACAGATGTGGTGAAATTTAATTTAAATGAAAAAGTCAGTTTTTTAGCTACTACTTCGTGGTTTCACTATTCATAAACAATTGATGTTTTTAAGAAAAATACCAAAACCTAAACCTAATATATACATGATATTTATAATTCAAAAATTATGTCTATTATAAATAATAAAAAACCTATAATTTTCTTTAATTAAAATAAAATTAATTCCTGTTGTCAAATCCAAATTCGTGTTTTTAAGAAACCATATCTGTCAAAAGATTAACACTTTTTTATATCCAATTTAAATGTGATATTATTTCCAATGACCACCATTGGATTAAATGGTAAATATATAATCTAATTAAATAGTAAAACCTATTATAAAGAGAATATAGCCATATAAATAAATTATTTTATAATTTGGATTTCAATTAAAATATAGTATTTTTATTGATTCGTCAAAAAACAAAATTTTATTAGAATAATACCAAAAATATAACCAAAGTAAAATTTTATGCCCCGATTATAAAAAAATTCTATTTTATAAAATGTAACATATAAAAGTAACCAAAAAAAATTTAATTAGTGTTCACCATCAAAAGGTAGTAAATCGACCTTTTACTGAATATTAGTGTATTCATTCTTAAAATCAATTTCTTTTCTTATTTTATGCCTTTAAATTTTATTGGATATATGTAAAAACATTTAACAATCATGCATAATCATATTTTAGTTAGTTATGTTAATTTCCACCAATACAAGGTCTAGGAATTAACTACCATTAAGAAGAATAATATTTTATTGTCAGTGTGCAATGTTGGATTTTAAAGAAACCCATTGTTGCATATCAGGTACGCCATTGAACATACCATCCCCCTAAAATTAAAATTAAAATCTAATTCACTAATATTAATTAATATGAAAAATGTCTTGTTCATTTTTTACTGGAGATGTTACATCCTTCCCCACTTTTGGGTATTGCGTCCCCGTAATTTTAAAACATGGATTGGAAACCTCATTAAAAGTCCCACATTGGAAAAGTGTCAGTAAAAATATCACATTAAAAGAAAGAAAGAGAAGTAAAATTTTCACCTAAGATAAACCACACTAGGATTCCATGTAGTAAATCATTGATAAGGAAGAAAGAAAAAAGTAAATATCTCATGGAGAGTGATAGAAAACCTGATTAGGAAAAAGTTAACCACCATAAAATCACTAAAATGTGATGGATTAAACGATCTTTGATTCATCAGTAGAAAAAGTTAAGAGAAATTTTTTTATGTTACTTTTAATAAATATGAGGAATTTATTTATGATATTGACTAAAAAAATAATGAATCATATTTACTTGTCATGTAGACTTTCATCCTTTACTAAATTTCTACCACAAACACATATTTTCTCTAAAATATGAGTATTCAAAGGGACTAGGTCAAATTAAAATCACTAAAATCAACTTCTAGAGTATTATTTAATCCTAAAAAATATGAACTATATATTTCCCCAATCAATATACATAAGCCAAAACCAAAACATTTAGAACAATGTCAGATAATACCCAAAAAATGATAAACATTTCCAAAAAAACAACACTTAATCTCCAATTTGGGTCAAAGAATTCCCTGAGTTCAACAAAGACCGTTCAATAATCATCTATCCATAAATTGTTCAAATTATCCCAATCTATGATTGAAACCCAAAATTTTAAAAGGATTTGATTACATAGTCTTCCAAAAAAATATTAACATTTATCTACAGAAACATCAACTACTCTTAAAGTCTCTTACTGAAGTGTAATAAACCAAATCACATATTCTCTATGATAGGTTGATCATTTCCCTAGAAAACCCAATATCAAATTATTCTTTATCAATAAAATTATCTAACTAAAATGACTTAGTTTTACTAACCAAGGTCTTTACGTATTTCAGTGGTTGGCGATAAATCCCAATCGCACATTGGTTGTGGGTTTGATTCCTGTAGATTTGTCGGATGTGATGAGTTTTCACACGGTCTGTTTCATGCCTTTTTTGAAAAATATATAATTTATTACATTCCCAAAAAGAGATAGATTCATAAAAAATAACCACAATATATTTTAACCAAACTTTTTATCTAATAACTTTCATTTTTTATCCCAAAATTTACTAACTTGTAATTGCTTAAAATTCAAGGATTACACAAACCCAAATGTTTCATTATAACTATAACCACAATAGAAAAGATAATTATTCCTTGAATAAAATTTTCATTTATCAAACAGTAAGGTTACACAAACTATTAAAAAAATTCTAATGTAATCCAATCTTCAAAATATCCTTAATACTTTTAAGAATTTCACCATCCTAATATCTTCCAAAACACTTAAATCCCTATTATGTTGACTTCTTACTCATTAAATGTTCTTAATTATCCATTAGAAATTTCTTTCCAACATATTCTGAATTAAATATTTCTTAAAAAAAATCATGTATTATATCTTAAGATTCAATAATATCAAAACTTAGGTGAAAAAATAATCTATACCATTCATTGGCTGTTGTCAGTTTTTTTAATCCCCCATCAGAATGAGATTATGTATTGATAAACATAAATTTATATACTCTTGGTGATCCCATTCCCAAAACATCTTCATTGGACTGCTGTTTTTATAATGACCATACACACCAAATTTAAAACATTCAATTGATCCCTCATATAGAACATCTTTCCCTTTCCTAGAGTCAACAAGATGCTTCATTTTTCCATTACAGGTTCTTTCTTTATAACTTTCATTTCCACATCTATAGCATCTTCTGGTCCCATAGAATAATTTTCCTATGTGTTTCATTCCACATCGTTGAGACATTGGTTTTTTAACATATATATCTTTATGATTATTACCTGATCTTCTGTAGGTATTTTCTTCTCACATATACAATGCATTATAAAAATCACCAAGGATCAGGCTGTCAATCATGACTCCATATAGTTTTTTGAGAATAACCACAAGAGTTCTTATTTTAGTTCACATTTTTTTCAGTTTATTATTTAGAAAACTATCATATCTTTCATCACATCCATTGTTACTTTGGTGCCTGCTAGATCCAACCATTTACTAAAACCAAAAAGGACAGTGTGATTGTATTAGTAAAATCATCATATAATATCGTTTGAGGAGGGTTAATACTAAGATATACATATTCATGTTATCTTAAACTAATTCACTATGTCTAAAATAAATATGACTCTTTATATAATCCTAATTATTATTGTAATGTCCATTTTTCTTAATGAACACCCTAACCTCTATAGTTATCTAAACCAACCTCTGATACCAACTGTAAGGACACAACCTTAATCGTTATGTAATCTTTAATTAAATGAATATTTCACATTGAGGATATTTTTACATATAGTTTTTTTAGAATTAGGCCATAACTATTAAATTACATCTCATAAATTTCAAGGTAGACACTTCTACTCAATTTCCATTTTTTTCATAAAATAAAAACTTTTGAAAAAGGTGACAAGTCTAGTTCCATGTTTTAAGTAGCATGACTTTTCCATGATCTCATAAATGACCTTATTTATCATTATGTCCTGTGAAAAACATTTCAAAACATGGAATTAACATAAAATGATCAGTAAGGGATATAAAATAAGGAAAACATTATCCCATCATTAAATAAAAATAAATAAAACCATACTTTTCAATCATAACATACCTTAAAAATTCATAATATTAATGAATGACACACAAAAATAATAAATCCTAAAGGTATCCTATGGATTTCATAACATACATACATTGTAGCTATAACAACTACACACCGAGTTACATTTGGAACACCCATCATAATATATTCTCTAAATATCATAGGAGAAACATTCATCTTTACCTATCTCACATTACCCAATGCATTAGAGAGCCATCTCGAGCTCACCCACCATAGGTTTATCATAGAACCAAGCGTATATGTAAACAATTCCCAATAATTATAACTTATCCATAACATATAACACATGAATAATGGAAATATAATATTTCTATATTCCAATCACAATATATAAAATCAAGATATTTAAATAATCAATGCTTTATCAATTCAGTTTTAAAACCATATAAAACATTTAATAATGGAATTTTTGAATTAAAGTGACTCATACAATTTTAATGATTTAAAATGAATTTTCATTTCAAAACGTTAATATACATATAAATACATCCTAAAAACCATTTTTAAAACCTAGAAATTAATGAGAAATATTAGGAAGAATAAATCGTTAAAACATTTAAAATGATATTTTAGTTAAAGAGTTTTTAAAAAATTGAGAGATGTTTGAATACAAATAATTGATGAATACCATTTAATCATAACCTTATAATATCATAATAATAACTGGATCAAAGATAAAATATTCCAAAAGAATATGTATACACCACATAAGAGTGAATTGGTGTATTACAACAATGAAGTCTCAATGAAATGTAAATTGAGACAAAATTCATTATAAAAATATTATCTGTGGATGAAGAATAATTCAATTACAAAATAATGTGTGAAAAATAATTATACAATAAATATATGTGTATATTAAGTTTTAATCAATTAGAGGTAACCCGAATAATTGAAATTGGGTGAAGAAGTTCCCATATAGATATTTGACAGCATAACGACGTCACATTAAAATTAAAAAATTGAGTTGATGAGAGAGAAAAGGTTCTCTCATCACTAGAACCTAAATATATCAGTAATAAGGATATATTAGAACATATCCCAACCTAATAATATGTAAAAAAAGACTTAACAAAAATAAGTCTTTTAACAAGAGGAGGGTGAACGGTTCCCTTACGAATTTGGTATCATACGAATCACATACCACATGAATGAAGGATAATTCAATGATGATGTAAATTCAAAAAACATTATGTATAAAACAAAATAAATACAATTATTGGTAGTACATACACCACAAAAAGTAAATATTGCCAAATATAGCATGAATCTCACATGATTAAACTATGAGGTGAAAACCCTTTACCACATTGAAATCAATCAAGCCGTATAACAAAGAGTTAATAACCACCAAATTATTCCCATAATACTATGAATATAAATAGAATCTTGATAATATATATCAAATTGAAATACAAAACACACAACATGCAATAAATTAGTGGCAATCAATGGAAATCTCATGGAATTAAAAGTGAGATATAAAACCCCTTACCTCGTGTTCTAATTGACTTGTTTGTTCGTTGTTCTTCCTGACCAATAAACATAAGTTTATTTATACTTTATTAAAAACCCAATTTCTAGTTTATTATTCTTTTTATATCACCTAGTTACATTTTATATTCATTGTGTAATCATTTATGTTAATAATGATCATTTTGTTGATATTTGGTACTTGAGTAAAAAATGAACACCTTATAATTACAAGTTGTCCATGTGGTCAAGATTCAATTATCTCTAGAAAGATATTAATGATTTAGATTTCATATATATCATATATATACTGTATATATATGTATTTATGACAGTACATAACATTTGGAGTTAAAAATGTAATGCACCATTCACAGAGACGGTAAGCCGTACGTATGCATGAACACAACATTCATTTCAATTTCATATTTTAATTGAATCAAAACATCATGATACATAGTTGGATTATAATTATAGAATAATATATTATCTAATTTCAAGAACACCGTCTTTTATTTGTCCAATGTATTGTATGAATGCGTCATATCACTCTGAAGGGGCGGTATTCCACACTTACTCAAATGAAATTATCCCAGTTACCCACAATGGAAGCCATAAAGGTATTCTAAATGTGAAAAAATAATGAAGAATAAAGAAAAAATAAATAAATATATATATCATATATAAATACAATTCCATCATAATGGCCACTATGAGATGCGGTAGGAGATATTTGAACAATCATCGTTTCGTGAGGCTGTAGTTCACCGTCCACAAAAATAGTATGTTATTTACCCATTAGATAGAGGTGTGTGTAAGTTTAGTTTTAATACATATCTTTACAAAATCCTAGTATATTAAGGATATTGGTTTTTTTATATAATAAATTAATAAAAATAGTTTAGTGGTTGGATAATTAAAATAAAAGAACAGAATTTAAGAGAAACTGTTACCTTTAACTCGGGTAACTCCATTTGGTTTGAACCAAAAGCACAATTTAAAGTGGCTTCTACCTCAGGTAAGGCTTCTAAGAGGAAATTAGTGTTCTTGATAGCTTATTTTGGTAGGGGTTGGATGATCCAAGTTGCATGATAGGTGTGAGGAATGGGTTAGAAGTGAGGTCTTTTTATAAGGGAGAGGAGCGTTTCTTTTGGAAAGTGAGAAAATAATATTTTATTATATATATTTTTCTCATATTATAAACGACCATAAGAAAATAATTTCCAAGAGAAGATGACTAAATATCAAAATAAATTTATCTTATATGAATTGGAAATGTTTGGAATGTTATTTTAATTTTTATAATATTATTTATTTAAATTATTTATTAATGAGGTAAATACTGCATCATTTTTGTGTCATAAATAATTTTATTTATTTGATTTCTAAAAATTATAAAACAAATACAGTGATGTGGGATGTCATTTTATCTTTCCAATAAATATTTATAGTGGAAATTATAACTTATAATCCCATGTAAAAAATTAATTTACTAAAAGATATTTGTTTGTGTCATTTTTGTCTTTACATTAAATTAATTAATCTAAAATGTCATTATCACTCCCAAGTGGCTACATGAGGTCCCCAAATTGACCCAAGGTTGACCTTGGTCGGCCATGACTCATGAAATAATGTTAGGATATGTGTTAAGGTAATTTTGTATTATTATAATATATATTGTACCTTGAATTGCGATTTTTAACTTTAACCACACTGATAAAAAAGTCAAAAGTTACTATTCACCATAAAAACTAATTTCCTCTTATTGAACCAAATTTTTCATACTAATAAAAACCATGTATGTTAGATTTTCGAAATTCAATTCACAAATGTGGTAAAATTTCATTGAAATGAAAAAAATATTTTTTTAACTACAACATAATGGTTTCACTATTCATCAAAACATGATGTTTTTCCTAAAAGTACAAAAAATGCAGCCTAATGAATAATTGATATTCTGAATTCAAAAATGATGTCTATTTTACAATATTAAAAACAATGAAGAATCATTAATTAATTTAAAATTAATTCACGTTGTCTAAACAAATAACGTGTTTTTAAGAAACAGTAACTGTCAAAAGATTTACATTTGTTTATGTCAAATTTCAAAGTGAAATTAATTCCTATGTCAACCATTTTTTTAAATCGTAAAAATATGATCAAATTAATCTTTAAGACCAATTATAAAGATAATATAACCATATAAATAAATTAGATTAAAATGTAGTTTTGAAATAAAATATAGTATTTTTCACTATTTATTATAAAAAAATTATCCAAAAAATACTGAAATGTTACCCCATATAAATTTAGATGTCCTGATTATAAATTTTGTTTTGGTCAAATGGAACAAATAAAACTGTCCAAAACTATATTTAATGAGGGTTCACCATCAACAGGTAGTAAATCATAATTTTAGTGTATATTAGAGTATTCATGCTTAAAATGGAATTCTTCTATTATTTTAAGCCTTGAAATTTTATTTAATATATGTAAAATAATTTAACAGACATGTATACTCATTTTTTAGTTATTTATGTGCATTCCTACCAATACATGGTCTAAGAATTAACTAACATTTAAAATAATAATATTATATTGTTAGTGTGCAAAGTAAGTGTTCTAAGAAACACATTGTTGCGTATCAGGTATGATAGTGAACATAACATCCCCTTTAAAGTAGAATTCATATTTAATTCACAAATATAGAAAAATATAAGAAATGTCATGTTCTTTATTTACCTGGGTTTTTACATTACATGTTTTCATTCTATCAAATATGTTAAATTGAATTACCTAAATTATGTTTTCTATTTTTGTTCAGTGTTACATGTATCAAAATATATTTAATATAGTTTTATTATTTTAAAATTTCAGGTTTATAAATTCTCCTCAAAATAAATAAACCCTATCATCTGAGTTTATATATTCTTTCGGTAATCAAGGGTTTGAAATTTAAAAATTGAAATATCTAAACCCCCATATCATAAAAGTGTTATCAAAATTTCCTCATAATAATAGTGAAATGTAAGTACGATTATCTTCTAAATTAACAAATAATTTTTTTTTCCAATTTGGATAAAATTGATTGTAATTGAATATTTTAACATTGAATAAAAGTGAAAACAATATAGAATGTGATAGACGTTATTTATCACAAGATAGTGAATCATAAGTGGAAGATTAAGGACTTTGATAATAAAAATACGTGATGATTTGAATGAAAATATAATTCATTATATTTGAATGTTATGTGAACTTTTTCAATATCTGTTTCCAATATTTTAGTAAATTTATTACACTCTAATAATATAATGAAATCTAATTGCATGATAAGTTTATATTTTATGATAAAAAATTAATTGTTTCTTTTGATTCAATAAATTTACAATTCATTACTTTTACAAGAAAATAAAATCTAAAAAAATAATTTTTTAGTCCTGAATCATTAAAATTCCATTTTAATAGATTAGAATATTCGTAATAGTATTATAAATCATCCACCAGAACTCTAGTTTTTATAATGACAAAATAGGTAGCCTAGTTTTTCAAATATGCATATATATTTTGATTGCGAAGCAATACACTACTTTATAAAACCTTATATAGTTTTTAATAAAATCCATTCAATAAATAGTTAACATAAAAGACTCATCGCTATATTTTTCAATTCAAGACCAAATTTTGAAAAATTGGAAAGAAGGTCGCTGAATCAAAATTACATCCCCTATACCATATAATTTGGATCTTAATGTCTCATTAAAAATATGTGAGTAACTTAATCACAAAAAAATAATAATGTAAAAAAAATAATTCAATTAAAATATCAATTTTTCAAATATATTCTCTTGATCCAAATATTCATTGTACCTCAAATAAGATAACATAAAACATAAAATAGCAAACTATTTCATGGTCACCAATACTATCCCATAAATATATCTATGTAATTATTATGTCTATAAATAGAATCATTAATTGATATCTTCTATTAATATCATGTATTCCAAATATATCATCTTTATATGAATGAATTTACATAGTATCATTCAACACATTACTTCAAATCCATAATGAAATACTACTATAGTAAAATAATTATATGATTCATGATTCATATAACTATAATATATTAAATAAAATAAATCTACAAAATATTTATTAGATCCAAATACAAATTAATAATAATTTTTTAAAATTAATATATCAATAGAATAAGGTTTACCTTCGTCCTTTTTAATATTATGATTTATATTTTGTGGATTCCATGACCCCCTCCCCACAAAGTGTACCCCTCTTGGGCCGAAAATGTGAGAAGGGAGATAATGACCCCTGAGTCCCGCCTCCAGTAGGCCCTGGGTTGGCGACTAGAACCGAGGGTATAATAGACTCACAAATGAGAGGCATCACCCCTTAAGAGAACACATGTGGAAGAGAGAGATATGATAGTCACCAATCAACTCAAAAACATAATTGGAATATAAAAGAAACCCATCTTCATATATGAAATTTCATGAAAAAGTACTAAAACTTGAAGGGAAAAAATACTATATCCATAATGAATGTAAAAACAGCAGCAAAATCCTGATCAGCTCCTGCAACTCCAAGCAACTAGAAACCAGCCTGATCTTAAACCTGCTCCATGTGACCTGAAAAATAGTTTATATATACATAGGGTGAGTATAATAGTATACTCAATAGGATCCTCCCTGAATCCTCTCATGGAAAAGTAAAGAAAGAATGCTAAAGCACAGTGAACAACAAATGAAACTAACTTGTCACCTAAACAGGTATAATAAGCTCCCGACCTCACTATGTCTACTATCACCAAGTAACGCATACAAGAATATATCATATAATAAATAATACCAAGGTTTACCTGCTATAACTTCCCCACTGGTTTTCCACTTTTCCCCAGCATCGCACGTCCTATGAATCTCTCTAAAAAGGCTTGCCTGCAACACCTGGGCGAAGAACCACAAAATACACCTCGTGCTCCACAAATGATTGCCTACAGACACCTGGGTGAAGCACCACAGCATCCTCACAACCAAAAGTAACCAGGTAGTTTCCGGGAGCCACCACATATCTCATGACATGTATCATAAGTTAGGTATTATACCTCAAGCCATTACATCCCATACACCGAGTAAGGATTCTCAAGCCATCACAACCAACACACGTTACACCCATAGTAGTACATTGAAAAATATAACCATAATATTTGTATGTGAATAACCACAAGCCATTACTTCCGTCTACACACAAATATGTAGAAAACTAACCAATGTGCCTATCAGCACAAGTAACTACCAAGAGAATAGAGTGGGGCCAAAGGGGGTAGTCTGCCATTTATCATTACATCAGAATGTTGGGAAAAACACCCCCTGGGCTCAGAATCCCCAGGGTGTCATTTTCCCTTACTTACTGGGTGGAGTATCGTATAGAAATACAAAACGTAGAGGATATATTATATCACACAACCACACTATGGGAATTTCCTAGCCTTAGACACAGCTACAACTAACGTCTCTCTGACTCCAGTCTGCTACTTCTAAGACTAGGTATCCTATAAGTACACAACAATTTAATGAGATTTATTAGATTACATCATTTCATTTTTATCAGTTGCACTGTACTTTAATTAATTATTTATACATTAATTAACCATGAAAAATTCCACATTAAAATTTCATTAGAATCACACCCAAAGTCAACTGTTCCTTCAAAAATTACAACCTCATCATTATGTTCTAGCATCTCCATCCCCATTGGTTAACAATATTTATTCAACTATTCATAACCAAATTTTATTCCCATATTCCTAGGCATTCGAGAAAAATATTATATGCTACTAAACACAAGGGGGATCAACCCGGTGAGTAAATGTACTACTCGTCGAGTCTTTGACGCTTATAGAAAGATAATATTCCCATACATCCTTGAGAAGCAAAACACAGAATGCACATGGCATACCCCACGTGTCTTTGCCTCTTTCGGAAGAAGGGTATGTAAGACCAGCTACATTGAGCAGTGGGGAAATGTAAAGAAGATAAACTACGAATTCAAATTAACGAGCATCCAAAAATCACATCCACTCTATTCCATCATCCCTGCTATCCTCCCTGACACCAACATGCATAACCCGATGCAGCTTCCCACTCTAGGAATCATCTATTACCACAAACAAAATCCTCAATTCCCTTAAATATTACAACAGCCATCCAGGATCACATCACAACACAAATAGCAGGAAAAAAACACCATATTTAATTGGGCACTTGGCCCTTTAATAATTAAGAGGGTAACTCAGAACCATTTTAGGAATTATTAGACAATTAGAACTTTAATCCATCTTGAATTCACAGATTTTTTATTTTTAGGTTCCAAATTCTGGAATCCTAAACAGTAAGCAATCAAAAATAATTAAACATGATTACTGCGCCAATTTCACTAAAATATAATTACAACTAAAACTAGATTCATTTACATGCATTTTTATCTTTAGCAAAGAAATTATCAATTAATCCCAATTTACATTATTTTCTGATTTCTATCAAGAACGAATATCTAATGACAACAAGCATAGATAGCACGCTATTTTTCAAAACATGAGGCAATAACATACAATTGATATCAATATATTTATCTAGTTAATATATATATTATTTCAATTCCATTGTCATCTAGTGGGATTAATCATTATAAAAATACTGTTTCACATAATTTAAAAGAGAAGCAACGAATCTGCTACCTCAGAGAGTTCTTGACATTATTTATCCACACAACGGGTCATGATCCTCCTATCGTGCCAACTGCATGCACTCAATGATGCCATGGTATGACCGCACCAGCCCAACCCCAAAAAACCCCATTTTAAGCATGGATATTACATGATATATTTTGGAAGGAAGAAATAGGAGAAGATGATCCAAAAGGAATGACTATAAAACATACCTTATTTCGAGGAATGATTGATACATCTCGGTTGCTTTAAAATAGATCAGAACCAATCCTAGGAGTAAATTTTCATTGTGAAACTCATATGGAAAGGATTGAAAGGTTCTAGAATCTCATTGTAGTGAACAAAGAGGAATAATAAAGGAAGATGATATCTTGTCCCTTTTGATGATTTAATGGGGAAATAATTTAAGATAAACTTAATTCCACATTAAAAGGGGATCACATTATCCCATGCTGTTTGAAAAATTAAAAACACCATGTTCCATAGGAATAATTAATATAGGATTCATGGCATTTGAATCACCCGTCTTAATTTTAGGGTTGCAACGTCACAGACAGTTCGCCATTCCAACATTGTATGAGGGAGATATGTTGGATGCAAGATCTCGTAATAATAATAATATTATTGGGTGTTTTGTGGACCTGATCAATGAACTATAATTAAAGAATCGACATTAAACTTTAATAGATCACATTAAAGATAGGATCACATCACCACTGACGAGAAGTCAATCGGACGTCGCACATGGAAGTTATGGTTGGTCGAATATTTAATAATAATAGTAAATCTATTATTTTCCGAGGGCTTCTAGTACCTTATCCAAAAACCCAAAAAATAGATTCAATATTGGACTCATAATTTCAGTCTCAAAGTTAGGGACACACTGCCACTGACGGTTCATAATACCATTCTTGCACGAAGAATTTACGGTCAAAAAAGTGTTATATCAACAAAAATAATAATATGATTATTATATTAATTTATTTCAAATACCCAAAGTCACGCACCACTCTCTCCAATTTGATGCGCCTAACTCCCTTTCACCTTAATTGATATCCTTTTTACTTATATTTTATTACTTCCCCATTTAATTCTCACATTATCTCTTGAATCTAACTCTTCCATTCAAGATTTCTTCTCTCACTCCACAAAAATTGGCACCTCCCCTTAGACATTACTCCATTTCCATCACACCCCATCTCTTTTTTCATTTCCATGTTAATATCAATAATAATAACACCAATCATTAATGTTCTAATTTAATACCATTAAATTAGTTGACCAAGGTTATTCTCATATTAAATTAAAACCATTCAATTTAATTAATCATGCACTAAAATCCACCATTACAATTTTATTTAATAGAATTAAATCCTCTTTAAATTTCATCAATAGGTATCCATCATTATTTTTAATTATTATTATTATTATTATTGAAGCCCATTATTAACTTATAATTACTACCTCTCTACCTTGAATTAAATCCATCTCCCATGAAACTAACACAACATCTTCCTAACAATAATTTTCAAAAAGAAATAGACCAGAGAGGTCCAGTCCATTATATCAAATACCTCTCAAAACATTCTTGTCACAGAGAATTCAAAACCAACCTATAGAGACAAAAAAAATAAACGGGGTCCGAACAACCACCCTTCGAGATAGCTCTCAAAAGAGAGAAAGCCACAAAATAAACAAATGATATTCATAAATATAACACGAAAGGTCTACCCACAAAGGGGACATCATTACATGAAAGGAGTTGAGAAACCAACAACTCTGGGTACTGAGAACGTGTCTATGACTCACATTCCCAGTTACTCTCCTCTATGCCACCATGTCACCACAAGACACAAACTACGGGGATCGAATTATAGTGCAACACATTCTCCTTTCGGTCTTAGATCTCTACAGGTCGCTCCTCAAAGGTTGCATCATCATCATCATCGACCTCTCCCCAATCGATAATGTGGGAGTCATCAAGAAGATATTGATGGAGCTGTGATACCTAGAAATCATCATCTATCCGACTCATTTGTGGGGGAAGTGCTACTCGATATACCACAACTCTAACACAAGCTAACACCATGAAAAGCCCAACAAACCAGGGAGAAAGCTTACTTCCATGAACAAACCTTCATTGCGCATGTCGGGGAGTCACCTTCAGAAACACATGATACCCAAAATTAAACTCCAAGGGTCTCTTAGTCTGATTAGCATATGACTTCTCATGATATTTTGATGTATTAATCCTCTCACGAATCTCCTGAACCATCTCTGTTGTATTCTGCACTAGTTCCAGCCCAAGAATTGCTTACTCACCAACCCCAGTCCAGCTCAAAGGAGAACGACATGGCCGACCATACAAGGATTCAAACGGTTCCACGCAGATGTTGGATTGAAAACTATAATTGCAAGCGAACTCCACCCAGGTTAAGTTCCTCATCCACGAACCTCCAATATCAAGAACACTAGAGCATAATATGCCATCAAGAGTATGGTTGGTTCGCTCTATCTGACCATCCGTTTGAGGGATAAAAGAAGTGCTAAGGCATAGTTGAGAACCAAAATCATGTTGGAGTCCCATCCACCCCCTGGAGTTAAAATGAAAATCTCAATAAGAAATGATCATCCAAGGGACTCTACTAAGTCTCACCACCTCTTTTAGATACTTCCTCAAAAAAAATTCCACTAAGATCGACTCCCTGATCGCTATGAAGTGAGCCTATTTTGTTAAATGATCCACTACCACCCAAATAGAATAACGTACTCCCGAAGATCGAGGTAAACATGTAAAAAAGTCCATTGAGAGGCCCTCCCACTTCCACTGAGGAATCTCTAATGGATAAGGAAGACCACCAGGTACACGGTGTTTGACCTTCACCTTTTGGCAGACTAAACATCGAGACACAAACCATGCAACCACACGCTTCAGCCAAGGCCACCGAAATTGACTCTTCAAGGATCAATACATCTTTTTCATGCTAGGATGTACTACTAAGGGTGCACTATGGGAATCTCGGAGAAGTGACTCGCTCATCATCAAGGGAAAAAAATCCTTCCATTATACAACACTTGATGTTGTTTGTCCTCTGACCAACCGTCACAGGCCTCACCACAGACAACTCAATCTGGCCAAAGCTCCACCTATAGATCTCCCAACTAGGACTATTCCAAATTCTGCACCATGGATGACTGTAACATCATTCTGGAAATGAAAACCTCTTCCACCAACTTCTTCCATATTATGATGCAATGATGAAATTTCTTCCATTACTCTCTAGGAATCACCAGATTCACGCACAGCATCACTACATGACTTTTGGCACAGCGCATCAGCTACAACATTCCCTTTTCCATGTGTATACAATATTTAAAAGCCATATTCCAGTAAGAACTTCATCCACCGATGCTGTCGCAAGTTCAAGTCATGCTCGGAAGAAACATACCCCAAACTCTTATGATTAGTGAAAACCACAAAGCGCACACCAATGAGGTAATGTCTCCACATCTATAGAGCAAACGCCACAGCTTCCAACTCAAGATCATGGGTGGCATAGTTGCGTTCATGGGGACGCAACTAGTGAGACCCATAAGAAACAACTAAACTCTGCTACATGAGAACACAACCTAACCCCATATGTGAAGCATCACAGATAACATCAAACTCGTCTCCCTCAACTGGAAGACAAAAAACAGGATAAATTAATAATTTCTCCTTTAGATACTAGAATGATGCCTGACACTGATCAGTCCATATGAATGCCTGATCCTTCCTGGTCAAAGCTGTTAGAGGAGTCACAACTCATGAGAAATTGGCTATGAACCTCCTATAGTAGCCTACAAGACCAAGGAATCTTCGCACCTCTAACACTGTTGGGGGCTTCCCAAGAAACAACTTCTTATACCTTCGATGGAGCCACAACTACCCCTATTGGGACACAACGTGCCCCAAGAAACATACGTCTCATGCCCAAAATACACACTTCGACAACTTCCCATATAGCTGATATTGGCGAGGAACTCCGAAAACGGATCATAGATTCTCTGCATGCTCCTCTTTAGAAATGGAGTACACAAGGATGTCGTCGATGAAAAATACAACAAATTTGTCCAGGATCTCATAGAACACATCATTCATCAATTTCATGAATACAACTAGAGAATTCGTCATACCAAATGGCTTTACAATGAACTCATAATGCTCATGGTGACAACAGAATGTAGTCTTCTGAATATACACATCCTTCACACACATCTGATGATATCCCGACCACAAGTTGATCATTGAGAACCAACTTGAACCCTTCATTTGATCTAATAAATCATCAATTCACAGAAGAGTATAGCGATTCTTTATTGTCACTTTGTTTAAGCAGTGATTATCAACACACAACTGCAAACTGTCATCGGCCTTCTTCACGGACAAAACTGGAATACCCCATGGTGACACACATAGCCGAACAAAACCGCACTGCTAAAAACCATCAAGTTGTATATGTATCTCTCGTAGCTCAGAAGTTTACAACCTATATGGTGATATAGTGATAAGAGACACTCTTGACTGTAGCTCGATACCGAACTCGATCTCTCGCCGAGCGGGTAATGCTAAAACCTCTTTTGAAAAGACATCTGGGTACTCCTCTACCACCCTAAGAAACACTAAATACTGAACCTCTGAAGAACTCATCATCGAGTCATCCATCATGGATGATATGGTTGTAACACACCTATGACCCATCTAAGGGTCTCTCTCACCAAAAAACACCACTTTCTCTCCATATACACCAATGAAAAAACCTTTTTCTTGATTTAATCCATGATATCATGCACCTAATAGAACCAATCCATGTCGAGGATAACATAAAATGGATGTAATTGTAAAAATAAGAAATCATCCCAAGAGCGAGGTTTCCCCATTACGATTTCACAGTCCCTACAAACATCAAACAAGTCAGCTCAACCTCAAACTGGCGTAGTCAATGCCAATGACACTGGAAGTCTCTCTAACTCATGTCCCAAAGCATGTAAAAGGGTAGTTTATATGAAATAGTGTGTCGCTTCTGAATCAAATAAGGCATACACCAAGGTAGTAAACAAGAAAATGGTACCACGAACGACGTCTGTCTCACCTGGAGCTGGCAACTATAGAGCATGATGCTGAACATCACCTCCACCACAACCTCTCTGACCCTGATGATGACTACCACCCTAGCCGTGCTCTGCTCTGAGAGGATGAGGAACGCCATGGGGGTGTTCTCTACTAGACCCATCAACCCTCTTCTGATCTAAAGCTAGTGCAACTGGCTGCTGTTGCCTTAGCTGGAACTGCCTCAACAGAGGAACCTGGAGCATAGCACCCAGTGCACGATGACAGTTTTGAAAGGTCGGGCCCTCCCACTACTGATGGCCATGGCCACCACAAGAAAAACAAGCACTGGATCCATTGTAATAGGCCTAAGAGTTGCTGCCTCTGGAGAAACGTGATGTGAACGACTAGGACCTACCCCCGGCTGAACGGAAACTCTTCTGCCATGAAAAATAGAAACCCTGAACCACATCTCTACATCATGAGGAATCATGATGATTCCCCTCTCGTGATGATATGGTCCTGGACGAATTCCTCTCGAAAACCTCTACCCTGGCAAGCACCTCAAGATATGTCTTCATCATAAATGGGGTGACCTGGCACTGGATCATTGGATGCAAAGCCTCCTGAAAATGCCTCGCCATAACCTCCTCATCTGGTAACAGGTCTAAAGCATATCGTAAAAGGTTCCTAAAATGGATTCCAATATCTCAAACACTAGACCTCCCTTGTCGATGGGTAACAATCACCTTGCGACTGGACGCCATCATAGTCGAAGAAAGAAACCCAACTCTAAACCTATCTCAAAACTCATCCCATGATATCACTAACACCTCACGATCCTCGAGGAAAAAGAACCACCATTCCTAGATGCACCACATAGCATCGTCATAGCCAAGGACACCTAGTGCTCCTTCTGAGCATGAATCGAACTGAAGTCCATCTCGACCTCCTCTAACCAGTCTTCCCTGATTGCAACTAAAACAGATCCCTCATACTTTTACAGACTCTAGCACTGAAAATATCAGAGTTTCTTCGTCCAAGTTTTGTCATCAAGATCCTCTACCATGCGGCGATCTGCTGGAATAGCCTTTTGGACATTTTTTGCGCAAACCTGACGAGGACGTCGACCTTGAGCCATACTTGTAAAATAACAACCGTTAGAGCTCATATGCCTATAATATAGAAGAGTAAACATTAATTAATTTATTTTTTTCATTTAATCATTTTAGGTTATCCTATCCCTAGGTCTACCCAATAAAACCCAGGCACAAATAAGAATGATACATGATATTTTCCTAGGTCACTACCCTACACCCAATTTCACTTTGTTTAGTAGCCATTGTAAAATTAATGGTCCATACATCAGATCATAGGGGGCCCTAAACACTTATGTCTCATACGGTCTCCAGTGTTTCCCTCACTTGCTAAACATGACTGACATGATTTCCCTACCAACCCATGCAACCTCACCTGTGTGTAACTCCCAACTCCATCCTATCCCTCAGCCAGACCTCTGATACCACACTTTCATGAGACCATCCCCATAAAGTGTACCCCTCCTAGGCTGGTAATGTGAGAAGGGACATATTGAACCCCCGAGTCCCACCTCCAGTAGCACCACGTTGGTATCTATCACTGAGGGTACAATAAACACACAAATGGAAGGCATTACTATCTAAGAGAACACATGCAGAAGAGAGAGATAAGATAGACACCAATCAACTCCAAATCAGAATTGGAATATAAAATAAACCCATGTTCATATATGAAATTTCATGCAAAAGTACTACAACTGGAAGGGAAAAACTATTAGAACCCAAAAAATTAAAAATAGCAGCATCCACAAGCCTAAAAATATCCTGCAACTCCAAGCTCGTAGAAACCAGCATGATCTCCAACTTGCTCCAAGTGACATGAAAAATAGTTAATATATACATAGGGTGAGTATAGAAGTATACTCAGTAGTATCCTCCCTGAAGCCACTTGTACAAATGTAAAGAGATCATGATAAAGAACAGTGAACAATAACTAAATCTAACTTGTCACCTAAATAGGTATACTATGTTCCCAACATCACCATGGCTTCTCTCACCAAGCAACGCATATAATAATATATCATATAATAATGAATATCAATGGTACCCCAACACTATTTCCCCACTGGTATGCCACTTTTCCCTAATGTCTCATGTCCTATGTATCTCTCTACAAAAAGGCTTTCCCACAAACACCTCGGTGAAGCACCCCAATATGCACCTCGTGATTCACAAATATTTGCTGCAGACACCTGGGCGAAGCACCACACCATCGTCATTACCAAAAGTAAACATGTAGTCCTTGGGAGCCACCATAACTTGTATAACATGTATCATTCGTTGGGTATTATATCTAAATCCAGTACAGCTGATAAACTAAGTAAGGATTCTCAATAAATCACACCCTACACATGTTACACCCATAGTAGTACATAGAAAACTATATCCTGAATATATCTGTGTGAATAAACACAATCCATTACATCTCTCTACACACATATATGGTGGAAACTAACTAATGTGCCTATCATCACAAGTAACTACCAAGAAATAGAGTGGGTCCAACGGGGTTAGTCAGCCGTTCATCCTCCCACCAGAATGTGGGCGAACCCCCCCCCCCCCCCCCCTCAGGGCTCATAATCACCAGGGTGTCAGTTTCCCTTACTGACTGGGTGGAGTAGTATATAGAAACACAAAAATTACAGGATATATTATATCTCCCAACAACAATATGGGAATTACCTAGTCTTAGACAGAACTGCAGCTAACATCTCACAGACTCCGGGTTGCTACTTTTAAGACTAGTTATCCTATAATCACACTACCATTTAAAGAGTTTTATTATAATACATCATTTCCTTTTTATCAGTTCCATTGTATGTTAATTAATTCTTTAAATATTAATTAACCATGAATAATTACACATTATAATTTCATTAGCATCATGCCCAATGTCAACTGTTCCTTCAAAAATTACAACCTCATCATTATATTCCAGCATCTCCATCCCCATGGGTTAACACCATTTATTCAAATATTCATTAATGAATTAAATTTCCATATTCACAGGAATTCTAGATAAACATTATATACTACTAAACACAATGGGGCTCAAAACGGTGAGTAGATGTACTACCCGTCGAGAGTTTTCCACTTATAGCAAGAGTATATACCCATCCTTCCATGAGAAGCTAAACACAGAAAGCACTTGGCATACCCAGTGTGTTTTCGCCTCTTTCAGAAGAAGGGTATGTAAGAACAGCTTCCCTGAGCATTGGGGAAAAGTAAAGCAGATAAACTACCAATCAAATTTACCAAGAATTCAATAATCACATCCACTCCATTCCATCATCCCAGGTGTCCTCCCAGACACCCACATGCATAAACCAATGCATCTCGCCACTCTAGGCGTCATCTTCTTCTACAACCAAAATCCTCCATGCTCTCACAAATCACAACAGCTATCCAGGATCACATCACAACAAAAATCGATAGAGAACAAACACCACATTTAATTGGGCTATTTTCACTTTAATAATCAACATGTATGTCATAAACCTTTAAGGAATTATCAAACAATCAGTTCTTTAATCTATCATGAATTAATAGATTTATTATTCATAGGTACCAAATTCAACAAACCTAATCAGTAAGCTATCATAAATAATTTAACATGATTACTACGCCAATTTGATTAAAATTGAATTACAACTAGAACCACATTCGTTTACATGCCTCTTTATCTTTAGCCAACCAATTATTAATTAATCCCAATTAACGTTCTTTACTGATTTCCCTCAACAATGAAAAGCTAATCAAAGCAGGAATAGATATTACACCACCTAGAAAAACATGAGTCAATAAAAAATGATCAATATGAATTTATTTATCTGGTTAAAATATTAATTTTCTAAATTTCATTATCATCTAGTGGGATTAAACATGCTAACAATATAGTTTCACGTAATATAAAATAGAAGCAACAAATCCCTTACCATGGAGAGTTCTTGATGTTCATTATCCACACAACGGGTCACGATCCACCTCTCGAGCCAACTACATACACTCGAAGATGTCACGGTATGCCCACACCAGCCAAACCCCATGAAAACCCCATTAGAAGCATGGATATTACATGCTATATTATGGAAGGAAGAAATATGAGAAGATGATCCCAAAGGAATGACTATAAAATATACATTATTTCGGGTTTTGATCGAAACAGCTCGGTTGCATCAAAACATAGTGAAACTCATCCGAGTCCTAAAGTTTGATTATGTAACTTCTATGGAAAGGATTGAATGTTTATAGCATCTCATAGTTGAGAACAAAGAGGAAGTACAATGGAAGATTATTTCATGTCCCTTTTGAAGATTTAATGGGGTGACATTTTAAGATACAATTAATTTCCCATTAATAGAGGATTTCATTAACCCCGGTGGTTTGACCATGTAAAAATTTCCCCAGACATTAGAATAATTAATATAGGAATTATGGTCATTGAATCATCTGTCTTAATTTCAGGGTTGCACTGTCATAGACGGTTTACTATTCCAACATCATATGAGGGAGATATGTTGGATGAATGATCATGTAATATTATTATTATTATTATTATTGAGTGTTTCGTAGACCTGAGCCATTAACCATAATTTAATATTCCACATTAGACTTGAATCGATCATATTAATTATAAGATGACATCTCCACTGACGAGATGTCAATCGGACGTCACACATGGAAGTAATGGCGGGTATAAGATTTTATAATAATATTAAATCTATTATTTTCAGAGTGCTTCGGGTACCAGATCCAAAAACCCAAAAAAGACATCCAATATTGGACTCATAATTTTAATCTCAAAGTCAGGGTTGCACTGCCACTGATGGATCTTAAAACCTTGGTCGCATGAAGTTGTCATGATCAAAAAAGTGTTTTATCAACAAAAATAATAATATGATTATTATATTATTATTGTTAATTGATTTATTTCAATCACCCAATGTCCCACACCACGCTCTCCAATTTGGTTCACCTCACTCGCTTTCACCTTAATTGATTTCCTTTTCTTTTTCTTTTATTACTTCCCCATTTAATTCTCACATTCTCTCTCCAATCCAACTCTTCCATTCAAATTTCTTCTCCCTCCCTACCAAATGTGGCTCCTCCCCTCCGCATTTACCCCATGTCCATCATGCCCCATATATTTTCTCACTTCAATGTTATTATTAATAAATTTAATAATAATAACACCAGTCATTAATGTTCTAATTTAATCCCATTAAATTTTTTTACCATGGTTATTCTCATAATAAATTAAAACCATTCCATTTAATTAACCCCACACTAAAATCCACCATTACCATTATTATTTAATAGCAATAAATCCTCTTTATATTTCATCACGGGGTTTCCATCATTATCATTAATTATTATTATTATTATTATTATTGACACCCATTATTATCTTATAATTAATCCCTCTCTCCCATCAATTGAATCCTCCTACCACGAAACTCACAAAGCAACTTCCTAACCCTAATTTTAAAAAAGTAATAGACTGGAGAGGTCCGGGCCATTACAGAGGAAGCTTGGGTAATTCATTTGAATAGTTTCCCATATCCTTAAAATTTAATAACATTACATTGGAGGATTCTCCCTTTCCCATTAATTCATGGTCATGATAGCATCTATCTCTAAAAAAGAAGTCAATCCACATTTAGTTTATTAATGTAACAATATGTTTCCTTCCAAAAATATCACATATTAAAAAATACTTCTTTTATTTTTTCTATTTATATATTTTTTATTTGTTTTACCCTTATTCTCTTGACTCCCTTAGAAATAATAAGACATAGAGAGATCATTATCTATATTTATTTTCCATGATACTATATCCTCATACAATGCATGAGTTTGGGAGAGTAGTTCCCCAAAGGGTATTGGCTTATGCCCATTAAATAAATTTTCACGCTTTCTCTTGGGAATATATATGTAGTCTACAACAACGATTTAAAAACATGTAATAAAGAATTCATATATAGAAATATTTTCTTTTTTTTCTATCTTATACTCACTGGCCTTCTTTCCATATCAAATTATTTCTCATGAATACAATATATATCAAAGAAGAGTACATTCAAATCCTACTATTACATGATTTCTATTTCATCATTATCATTATTATTTAGATTCACTGACCCCCAAAGATCCTCATCATCTATGAAATGATAATGTTTCATGATAATATTCACCATTTCACTACTTTATAGTGAGGGAATAATATTCATTATGAAACGCACCCATTACTGAGTTAAAAATGAAATTTTTTCTCATTAAATGATAGAGGATTCTGAGTATGTCAATTGATATTACTCACATTCCATCCATTACGTATCATTTATAAAAAATGAATCTCTATAGATTATATTGTACAAATAAAAAACAATTTATATAATATATACACATGTGAGGTGTTTTACCAAAATTAAAAATTTATTCATATATAATCTCACAATAAACTTCATGGTTTCTTTGGGGGTATCATAATTGTCTAACAATTCATAATTGTTTATAATAAAATGTTAATTATCCAATGAATTTTCATTTGGAGTGTCAAACCTAGTGCATGTTAAGGACTGATTTTTTTCACCAATTGATTTTGGGTCAATCCAAATCCATGATTTTTATCTTTATTAACCATCGTAACATATTTTCCTATACCACACCAAATTTTATGATATATAATGATATTTTTTAAGTGAAACACCACATAATCTATTCCATATATATACATTAGTATGTAACTCTATATATATCCTCAAAATCAATCATGTGGTTACATTACCTTATATATTTTTTCATAAATATAGTTCCAATTATTTCTCATAAAGATCATTTAGTAACAAATTTATAGACCTTGACCCCAATAGCATGTAACATGTGCCTACTTTGTTAAATTAGAAAAAGATGGAGGGAATAAAATCACAAAATCATCCATATGTTGTATCAGTCTATGCATTTCACATGTATACCAATACCTTTAATTATACTAGATCATGGGAAAACATTGAATTATAGAAATTTCCATGATTCTCAGTGTATAATTATAGAGAAAATTAATAGAACACAACAAATAATGAAATCCAATTTTACTTATATCAATTAGAAAATTTTAATTTATATTTGAAACTACATCATCCTTAATAAAATATCAATATCTCATATACATTAATCCATGTGTTGTATCATTCTAAACATGTCACATGTACTACTATACTACATTAACTTAGAAATTGGAAGATAAAAATTGTGTTAGATGACAAAGACATTAATAGAATCATGTAAATAATGATATAAAAACCAAAATCATGGTATATATAATATTTTTTGAATAAATATTATCACTTATTTTATAATAAAATGATTACGATTATATTGTATATGAATTTCTAAAACATAAAACATTGATATGACGAATACTGATATCATGCAGATTGAATTCATAATTTTATTGAGTAATAACCTATCATAAATTCCTCTTTTTAAGATTATATAATGATATGGTGAGTTTTACACACCAAAACACTTGTTTTCTTCCATTGTGAGAACCGCCAGGATTATTGGGGCTATAAAATGTTTTTTCTCACTCATCTCTTCATTTTGTACAATGTATCCACCCTAAGAGTCAACAAAAAATGTCATAAAATTACCAAACAACAATATTTATTAATAAAATATATATATCATTGTAATAAAAAATATATAATTAAAATACATAATAAACTGATCATATAATTCAACAATCATCCAAAATATCCGTACAACCATAGATAATAAATAATATTTTCTTCATTGTAAAGAAAAAAATTCTGATTTTTTTAAAATAATAAATTTACCATATATAAGGAAATGAGTATTCAGTTATATCAGAAATTTAATAAAATTTTATAAATAAAATTATTGAATGGAGTTGGATATAATCTATTATAAAATACCCCTTATGTAATAAAATAATCATATAAGGGTGTTGAAATAATTTTAAAATACCACCTAAAACATTATTTAATATTATAAAAAAGGGATAATGAATAATTTTTTATACCATGATGTATATAAACCAAATAATTCATATTTATATTATTGAGAAAATCATGAATCATAAACCACATTTTGGTAATTCCATTTAAAAATAATATTACTAATGGATGTGAAAAAATTTATGAGACTCAAGAAAACATTTTTATTATTTTTAAAAATGAAATTTTTTCATCCCTTTTTCAAAAAGAATTTTTGAGAAGGTAGAGGAGGAATATTTTTAAAACCTATCCATAGAAAAATACATTCCAATAATTAATATTACAAAAAACTGTCTTTAATAAAAGGGCATAGGAAGAGAAAAATATTAATTGAAAAATAAGAAACATATTAAAAAAAGTCCATTGTTCAGAAATCATTTTTTTTGAAGATTAAAAATAATCAATTGTATCTGAATATCATATTTCCATATATAGGTAAATAAAATAATTTATACTAAAATATTATTATAAATAAAACTATAATGGATAAAAAAGTCATGATAAAACATGCATGAATATGAAACGACAATTGAGATATTAATATCCCATCTTGGATATATACTCCTTGAAGCATGACATATTAGAAAATAATTTTATTTATTAGTAATACGGATAAATATATTATCACAAAATGTAATTATAATTTATAACATTATCATATTATATTAAATAAGTATAATTTAATTGATCATATATAAAATGAATAAAAAAAGAGTAAAAAAAATCATTACTACTGGAGTAAAAATATATTCCAAGGACATTTTATGGAAAGTATATAAATTTTTTTTGGAATTAAAATGAATATTTTTTTTAAATATACTTCTATTCATATTGAATAAAAAATTCAAAAGAAAATATGGTTCACAAAATAAATGTTTCATACAAATATAATGATTGAGAGAAAAAATCATTTCATTCTGAGAAATATTTTTATCAATCCACAGATTGAGAGTTCTTATAATTGAATAAAAAATAGAATAAAAAATTATTATTCCTGATATAAAGTATTTGCTTTCAGTATATTCCCCACAAAATTAAAATTTGTTTGATAATACCAAATTTTTTTGAAAAGATATATTAATATCCCAATCATAGTGATGATTCGTTATTCTCATGCAACAAATGTCCAAAATAATTTTGTTATGGTCATTAAAAAAATTTACAATATACTTATACATACCCATAAAAATATACCCCCTTTATTTATAATAATTATATATAATTATATAATATACATAGATTCTATCAATTTTTAATATAAGGTGAATGTAATGATTGTCACATTGAAATAGATTCAAAAAAGAGAAGTTGGAATAATTTGTTTTTAAAAAATATATATCTATTATATTATTTAATGTAATATAATGGATGATTCATGATATTGTGGAACTAATAATTTAATTTCATTGTAGTATATTTATAATCGTTAATCACAAAATATGTGGTAATCATGTTTTGGAGATTCTTAATGAATGAATTGTAATTTCATAATTAAAGTATTGATCATTGATAAAAAAATTATAATAACATATGAATGAATAATTTATATATTTTAATAATTTTAATCCATTACATATGTTCCCATAGTCATTCATGATATAATTTCTGAAAATTTTTCAAGATTGATTTTAAAACTACCTTAATTTGGACCTACCATGATTAATAGATGATTACGTATAGGTATAGCTAAAATATCATTATACCAAAATAATAATGAAGAATTTTGTTCTCATTTGTTTGATATATCCAAATTTAAATGAATTTTAATAAAATTTTACTTTACATAATGTTATTAGTTTGAATGAACAGACCATATTCATCATTATATATTTGTTTAAAATTAATTAATTAATGATAATTGTTTGTTGGTAAAATTTTCCACAACTTATGTAATTTATCATACAATAAACATTTTCTGTCATAAAAATTATATTCATATACTAAAACCATTATCATGAACTTCCATGAAAGTTGATGATTAATTGAAAAATAAAAATCAGTTGATCCATGGTGGTGGTAGCCCACACGAACACATTGTTGATGATTTCATTTCCCATTTAACTTGATAAATTTAAAATATGTGTATAATATTAGCAAATAATATATGTTATATTTATCATAATTATTTACTAATTTTAAATTTTGGATCATCCTTGTATGTTTGTTAAGATTAGAAACATGATGTTCTATGGAGGAGGTGGTCCAATTATAAATAAGAATGCATTTCTCCCTCTTAATAATTGAAATAGAAAGAAAATTAGATTAATTCTTATTCCAACAATCTTCAAAAATTACTTTTTTAAAAATAATTATCTACAAAAATTGGTATTTTAACATTACAATCAAAAAATAAAAATATAATGGAAAAAAATAAAACTAAGAGAATATTATTATAATGAATTAAAAAATAATATTCAGCATTTATAATTAAAATTATATATTTTTAAAATTTAACTTTTTAATAAAAAGTTTATATATATGGAAAAAATCATAAGAAAATAGTTTTTCATATTAACTATTCTATTTCATATTTCATGTTATTTGTTTAGTAAATTTGTATTTACATAGTATTATTATTAAATATATTTTATCATCATTAATCAATTGTTTCATGAAATAAAAATGTATAAGTCATAAAATGCATGAATTTATTCAAAAAAATTATGAAACATAATTTAATCATACAATTTGTGTTAACTATACCCACTATTGTTTATTACTGTAAATTAAATCCTTTATACATTTTCATAAAAAAATTTATAAAGTAGTTTTACATATACATTCCCACAAATACAAAATATATGTGATAGTATTCTATACATTCCATGGTTTGGTGTTGTATGGGAGTTGTCTTTTGATCATTTTATAGAACAAATTGAATTTTAAAGGTATTTATATAATACAATATTCACTTGTAACATTCACCCATCCTTAAATAGATTAAATTCCATAAATTATAAATAACACACACTAATGAAATTTTGAGACTATATTATAAAAATTAATTTAATTTGGTATATTTATTCAAATATGACATATAACTTACTCTCATATGATTTAATAGCTTTTATATATTTCCACAAACGATGTTAATTTTTCATAAAATCAAATAGATACGTTATTATATAATGAAATAATAAATTCTTCTATATATACCATATGTAGAACCATCTAAATCACAATGAATTTAAACTGAGTGATACCATATACTATTCAAGAAATTAAATCAATATTTATCCCTAAAATGAAAATAAATAGATTTTTAGTATGTTACAAAATATTAAATATATATCATAGTCCCAAAAATGAGATAAACAACACAAAATATATTGAGAATCTCTTTTCCTTAAATCAATAATAAACTCCATGATTATTGGTATTATTTATCTTACATTTCTGAAAGGAAAATAACCCATTATTACCTTTAACTTTCATATATTTTAATCCTAAAATGTTACCATCCCTCAATCATGTTTATTTCAATTACCATCCTAATGAATATAATAATTTAATAAATTGACATTTAGTTTATATTACTACATTTTTATATATGTTTTCATAACATTATTGATGAACTTTTGATCAATAGTGATTGAATTATTTTCTCTATTCTCATACTGTTAAATAATTATATAGTATAATTATTATGTATAACTATCTAATGAATATTGCTATTAGTTTCATGAGTTAGTTTCATCTAAAATACAATTCTCACTAACATAAGTGAGATTAGGATACATTTATTTTCCATCAAAACAGTTAGATAATAAAATAATTAACCATCTTTATATAATAACTTATTCTACTATTGGATATAATGGTTTCTAGATAAATAATATTCTCAGCATCATCATTACCAACTAATTTCGTTAATATAAAAAACAATAATATTATGTTATGATAATAGTAATATGAATATAATCCCTAAATATAATTATTCTGTCCACTATGATATGTTTATTTAACATATGATACATTAGATTTATTAATTTACACTCACTTTTAAATACATCCCTATCTATTGAAATTTTCATACTATTTTATCTAAGATAATTATTTGCCATCATAATTGAAATTTACATAATGGTTTATTAGAATGAATGTAAAAAATCTATATCATATACCATGGAAGTTTCAAAATATGTGTGCAGTTTATCATTATTGTCATGATCCGTGTGATGATTGACTAGACGTGGAATCCACTATTTTCAATGTTATTGACACTATATACATAGGATCTAGGGATTGTTTCAATTAATAGTATCTGGGGTGGGTTGAAATATATTATATAACCAAACAATATCTACATTACATAAATATCATGATATTATCTAATACATTGAAATCTCATGTTTTATTAGCCATAGTGTTTTCAATTAAGTTCATTAATCCCAATCCACAAATAAAATATGTATTTTAAATTCATGGTAACTCGTACACTCTCCCAAAGGGTTATCTCTACCTTTTTAAATTATGATTAACCATAATATATTATCCTTTAAATTGACTTTGAAAAACATTCAAATCATTAATGATATCTACAACTATCTATTTTACCGACTGAAATTACACAATAATTGACTTCTAGATTAATTTCTGAAAATACACACTTTAGATTTAATCATAGATTTAAAATGAAAATTCTCAAATGTAACGCCCCGACCCCAGTTACCCAGAGTCGGTGCATTATTGTGTAGCATTGGAATGATCACAAAAGATCAAGTCTTGAAAGACCGATTAGTTTAGTAGCCTTGGAAACACTAGATACATTCATAAATGTTACATGACATCACAAAGTGAAAAATTACCATAACATAGTCTCCATTTTCCACACTCATATCCCCTTCAGACTATCCCTGCAGTTCATTCCTATAATACTTCATCACATCCAGGAAAAATTAAAACATTGAAAGGGGTGAGCTCAGATGCTCATTAAGGATAACAATATAGCGGAAGCATTCATCAATAAACAAAAACATTTAAGGCAATGTATAACTAAAACAAAATCCATTTAAACTTGAACTTCAACATAATATGGAAAAAGTAAAATCAGATAATTCCATTTACTTTTTCACATGGATATTCTACTGGTCGAATAATCACATGCCATATCAATAACCACTTTCATAATGATGGAATGCATAATGCCAGACTATCATAACCATGTATCCAAGGCCTCGTGCCAAGACCACAAATAAGATTTTGTCAAGGCCCCGTGCCAAGACACTAGTCTGTCTCATGAGTCCTGCCGATGTATCGAGGAGCTATAGCGGGCTCCACCCGTCACTTATTAAGTCCAATTAATTCCTAATATGAACAAGTTTAAACATATCATAAACCATAACATAATCGTATCACATAAAACATGCATAAAGGAAACATAACATTTCAACATTTCAATCAGAAGATATCAATACAACACATTGATATAATAATAACACTTTCAAAACCATTTTCAATACCAAAATAAAATAAAAGTAAAACATGGTATTTATTTTTTATTAAAAAAAGGTATTGCTTTTAGAGGAAGCCGAAACTCAAATAATGGTCACGACGGTGGAGAATTCATTATCGCCGCATACGTACGACAAAAACATTCCCTTTTTTTGTTTAGTAAACGCTTCGTATAAAAAAGATTCCTTTTGAATAAACGTAAAAATCAAAGGGGTTTATACACCGTATAAAATAAAGTTCTGTATAAAACCAAATATTCCTCAATGAAAGGATATTGAGACGAAGTCCCTTAAAAAGATAATTTTTTAAATAAAATAGATCTATTATGTGTATTCACTATTAAGAAATAAAATGCACCGTTCATGGAGATAGTAAGCCGTACGTACGCATGAACGCTACATTCATTTCTATTTCATATTTAATGAAATCATAATGATATAAATGTATATTATAATTACAGTATAATATCATATATAATATCATTTACTCCATCCTTTATACATCCCACATATGGCATTAACGACTCAAATCACTTTGAGGGGGCGGTAGTCCACACTTCCTAAAATGAAAATATCACATTTACCCATAATGGAAACAATAAAGGTATGCCATATATGAAAAATACAGAACCTTAAGTAAAACATAAACATATTATATATTATTTATAAATAGAGTGACATCTTAATGGCCACCATTGAAGGTGTTATATGAGTGTTGAACAATCATTGTTTCGTGAGGCAGAAATTCACCATCCATAGAAACAGTATGTTCTTTAACCATTAGATGTAAGTGTGTTTACTTTTAGCTCTAATAATTCTTATAAAAACATCCTAGTATATTGAGGATACTGGTGTTGTTACAAAAGAAATGAATAAAAATAGTTTAGGGGGTTGGATAAGAAAAATAAAACAAAATAACATAAGCGAAGACATTACCTTAAAATTGGGTAACTCTTTTGATTTGAGCCAAAGGCTTCATTGGGAAGCATTCTGACCAAAGTGATGCTTCTAGGAGTAAGGGAGGGAAATTTGGGGAGTATTTTGGCAGAGTTTGGCCGAGCCAAAAAGCTTTGAAAGTGTGAGTAAGGTGGTAGTGGTGGGGGCCTTTTATAAGTGGAGAGGAGGGGCACACTTGGAATGTCCTGAAATGGTACTTTATTAAGAAATTATTTTCGGAATATAAAGGTCCCACAATGATATATTTCGAGGATAAGGTGGTAAGGGTTAGAAATCTCCTCATCCAATAGGTTTTTGACAAGTGTAAGCCTTAGAGTTTACATTATCCTTTCATTGTATTTAAATTGTTAATTAATGAGGTAATCGCGGGATCATCATGGTGTCATAAATAATTAAATTTATTTATTGTATAAAAATAATAAAAAAATTATCATGATGTTGTAAATCTTTCTAGATTTCTAATGAATACTTATAGTCAAAAATATGACTTTTATAACCCCATTTAAAAATTGTTTTAGTAAAACAACTTATGTTTGTGACATTTTTATTTTAACTTTAAATAAACGTTATTTATGCCATTTTATTACCAAAGTGGCTCCATGGGGTCCCCAATATTACCCATGTATTGTCTTGGTCGGCCATGACTCATCCAATATATTTAGGACAAGTTTCAAGGTCATTTAATATTTTTATAATATCATTTTTACCTTAAATTTCACTAATTACTTTTTATCGCGATTAATTAAACTTAAAAGTTAGTATTCAATAAAACATTATTTTGACCCCTTTGAACCACATTTTACTTCCTAATGAAAACCATTTATGTCGTATTTTTGAAAATAAAATCACAGAAGTGGTAATATTTCATTTAAATAAAAAAAATCAGTTATTTAACTACCACTTAGTGGTTTCACTATTCATCAAAAATTGAAGTTTTTCAGAACAGTGCCAAAATTTCACCCTAAGCTATAATTGATATTCAAAATTAAAAAATGATGTCTATTTTACAAAATTCCAAACATATATGTTTCATTAATTAATTTTATAATTAATTCCTGCAGTCACAACAAATAGCGTGTTTTTAAGAAACAATATATATCCAAAGATTGACAATTGTTTATGTCCAATTTCAATGTTAAATTAATTATAATGACAACCATTTGATAAAATAGTAAAAATATATTCTAATTATACTTTAAAACCACTCAATAGTATAAGTTATCAATATAAATTATTTTGATTAAATAAGTTATTTTTAAGTATTTTTCACTATTCATAAAAAATTGGATGTTCTCAGAAAAATACAAAAAATTCAATATAGGATAATTTAAATATTACAAATCTAAAAATGAATTCCATTTTGAAATGTAAAATATATATAATTTTAAAAAGTGGTTATTACTATTCATAACTGCTACTTTTATTGGTCGCGGTGTTTTAGAACTCGAGGTTGCGTACAACACATGATGCTCTATTATTAAAAAAGAAGCATACCATGGAAGCTTGGGGTGCTACATTCTCCTATACTTCAATAAATTGCGTCCTCGAAATTTGAAATTTTTCATTGAAAATAAATAGTTTAAAATAGAAAAAACCATTGTAGAAAACCCGCATCGGAAATAGGGTTAATAAAAATAAAACATTAAAAGAAAGAAAGATCTGTACAAAGGTCACCCTAGATATACCATAATAGGATTATATGAAAATATGGATATGGAAGAAAAACAAACAATCAAGGTCTGATGGAGAGTTGTAGAAAACTGGATTAGGAGAAAGTTAACCATAAGAAAATCACAAACTTGTGATTGGTTAAACGGTCATTGAATCCCTAGTTGGAAAAGTTAACCAGCAACATTTTTGTTTTATGTTACCTTTTATAAATTTGAGGAATTTATTTAGGATATTTACTAAGAACGTAAGGGAATATACATACTTGTCATGTAGACTTTCATTCTTTAATAATTTTTTACCACAAACCCATCATTCACTCTAAATGGTAATAGAACTCAAAAATATTCTATTTATCCTAATTGTACAAGGTTACAAATATTATCACATACCATTTAGATTAGTAAAACTCTTTTGTAATAACTGGGGACTTCTTGTAGGCTAGTGGTAGGTAATAAAGGCATGTCGCACTATGGTTGTGGGTTCGATTCCTGCAGCTTTGTCCGACGCGACGGGTTGTGCCCCACCCTGCAGGTTGTCCTTTTCCTAAAACTATAGTTTTATAACATTCCAAAAATAATCTTCAGAAATGTTTTAACCTTAAACAATACTATTCAAAGTTCAAATTAATCCATCCCAACCTTTATAGTTATCCAAAATACCTCTGTCCAAACATTCTCTATAAGGTCTCTTAAATCCAAAATCAATTTATCAGATTCCCCAAACAATGTAAAGTTTCTCTTATTGTCACATACTAAAAATATGATTACCATCATCATATTAAAACCTTACTGAAACAAAAAGTACTACAGTACAATCCTTATATATATATCACATTATTCTACTAACAAGAATATAATCAATAAGTCCAAAAGCACCAATACATTAATTAATCCGCTTCAACTGTAGTCACAGCATAAGATTTGCCTTGATCCCTTGTCCTTTTCTGAGGTATGTTTCCCTGACGCTTAGGACATTCATTTGAATAATGACCCATTTATCTACAATTGTAGCATTCAGCATTGATAGCCTCTTTCTTTCCCTTGCAATCATGAGCCTGGTGACCTTTTTCTCCACATTTGTAACAAAATCCCATTTCTTTTAGGCAACTACCGAGGTGATTCTTCCCACAATTATCACATAATGGAAAATCCTTCTTTCCCTTTTTCCCTTTATCTGTCTCTTGTTCCACCATTCTCTTCTTCTCTTGCATTACTTTGTTGTCATAAAACTTAGAGAATTCCTTTTCTGTCTTGATAGCACACGAGACTATATCCTCGTATGTTGAGAATGATCGTGATACTAAAGCTCAACGTAGAAATGGTTTTAACCCATCAAATAAACGATAAATCTTACTTCTTGGGTTGCATATATAATCTACAGCATGCCTCGCTAACCTTGTAAAGTTAGCCTCATACTTTCCAACATTCTCATCCTCCATCTACCTTAGACTCAGAAATTTCCTTTCCATATCTACTCGATGGTCATGTGGAAATTATTTTTCTAAGAAAAGATCTTTGAACTCTCTCCATTCCATATTTGATACTTCTTCATCTTCTTTTGTGTTTTGAATCAGCGACCACCATTGATCGGCATCTCCAGTGAGGTGGTAGACTACCATGGAAACCTTCTCCCTTTCGCTACTCCCCATGGCATGGAATATTTTTTCTAAGGAGTTTATCCATTGCTCAGTTACTAATGGATGTGTACCCCCATTAAATGTTGGTGGTTGTTGCCTCATGCAGTGGTCTAACATTGATCCTCCACGTTGCGGATCAGGGTGCTCCACACGAGTAAGGTTATTATTCATATCCTGAGCGAGTTGTCCCAGTATGGTAATAAGTTGATCAGCACCAGTTGTATCTTCAGATCCACAATAATTATCTTGAGCAGGAGGGAAATCCCTACATGGAGTGCGTGCATTGATACAGTTTCCATTCCTTCCACTAGGATCCATTTCTAAACAATGGCATAAACTAGATTAGTTTATGAATCAAAATACATAATTACATACTTATAAAATACATAACATAAATTGAACTATTTATGGATATAATCCATAATCATAAAAATGATTTCTTTGAGGAAGTATATACTCATAACCCTTCATAGTGGTTTGTAAAGAAAACAAGAATTATACTAAGTATATCCCCAGGGAGTGTCATAACCAAGAGTGCAGCAAGACCTGTTGTCGTGCACCAGTTCCCATTCGAGTCTAGCTCAAAGCGGTGTTTTTGGGTTTTACCCCTAGGTACATCTCTGCCAGAGCCACCTCTACCTGCTCGTATCCAGACAGGGATGTATTGCTCGGAAATCTCACAAAATCTCTATAATAAAAAAATTCTAGAAAGTTCTTATATAATAATCCTCAAAGTCTATCTTTGGGCTATGTGCTCTAATCAGAGTTTATCTAAATCTAGCTTCCAAGGTTAGTACTAAACTGCCTCTGATACCATCTGTAATGCCCCGACCCAAGTTACCCAGAGTCGGTGCATTATTTAGTAGCACTGGAATGATCACAAAAGATCAAGTCTCGAAAGACCGATTAGTTTAGTATCCTTGGAAACACTAGATACATTCATAAATGTTACTTTACATCACAAAGTGAAAATGTACAATAACATATCCACATTTTCCACACTCATATCCCCTTCAGACTATCCCTGAAGTTCATTCCTATAATACTTTATCACATCCTGGAAAAATTAAAACATTGAAAGGGTGAGCTCAGATGCTCAGTAAGGATAAAAATATAGCGGAATCTTTCATCAATAAACTTAAACATTTAAGGCAATGTATGACTAAAACAAAAGCCTTTTAAACATGAATTTAACATAATATGGCAAAAGTAAAATGAGATAATTCCATTTACTTCTTCACATGGATATTCTATTGGTCGAATAATCACATGAAATATCAATAACCACATTCATAATGATGGAATGCATAATGCCAGACTATCATAATCACGTATCCAAGGCCTCGTGCCAAGACCACAAATAAGATTTTGTCAAGGCCCCGTGCCAAGACACTAGTTTTTCTCATGAGACCTGCCAATGCATCGAGGAGCTATAGCGGGCTCCACCCTTCACTTATTAAGTCCAATGCATTCCTCATATGAACAGGTTTAAACATATCATAAACCATAACAAAATCGTATCACATAAAACATGCATAATGGAAACATAAAATTTCCACATTTCAATAACAAAATATCAATACAACGCATTGATATAATAAAAACACTTTCAAAACCATTTTCAATACCAAAATAAAAGAAAAGTAAAACATGGTATTTATTTTTCTTTAAAAAAGGTATGGCTTGTAGAGGAAGCCGAAACTCAAAAAATGGTCATGGAGGCGGAGAAGTGTTTGTCGCCGCATACGGACGACAAGAAAATTCCCTTTTGTTGTTTAGTAAATGCTTCGTATAAAAAATATTCCTTTTGAATAAACGTAAAAGTCAAAGGGGTTTATACACCGTATAAAAGAAAGTTGTGTATAATACCAAATATGCCTCAATGAAAGGAGATTGAGATGAAGTCCCTTAAAAAGATCATTTTTTAAATAAAATAGATCTATTATGTGTATTCACTATAATTACACATAAAGAATGTACAAATACAAGATAGGACATAATAATATCATGACGTAATTTGAAAGTAGGAGATTAACCCAAAGAATGGAAATTGGGTTAAGAAGTTCCCTTACCTTGCGTCCTGTCTTGACTCGACCATTCATTAACCTCCTGAATAATAAACTAGAGTTAATTTATAATTTATTAAGAACCTTTTTCAAGTTTGTTATTCCTTTTATATCACTTATTACCATGTTATGAACATTATGTATTTATTTAGGTTAATAACGGTCGTTTTGTACATCTTTGGTACTTGAGTCAAAAATAAACTTCTTATAATTACAAGTTTTTAATGTGGGGAAATATCCATTATATTCAGAATTATTATCATGATATAGATATCATATATCTCAAATATATCAAGTATATAAATGAATTTATAATTTTCCATAACGTTTAGAGGTAAGAAATGAAATGACCCGTTCATGGAGACGGTAAACCATACGTACGCATGAACGCTACTTTCATTTCTATTTCGTATTTAATGAAATCATAATGATATAAATGTATATTATAATTAAATTACAATATCATATATAATATAATTTACTCCATCCTTTATACATCCCACATATGGCATTAACGATTCAAATCACTTTGAGGGGGCGGTAGTCCGCACTTCCTAAAATGAAAATATCGAGTTTACCCATAATGGAAACAATAAAGGTATGCCATATATGAAAAATAAAGAACCTTAAGTAAAACATAAACATATTATATATTATTTATAAGTATAGTGACATCTTAATGGTGACCTTTGAAGGTGTTATATGAGTGTTGAACAATCATCGTTTCGTGAGGCAGAAATTCGCCATCCACAGAAACACTATGTTCTTTAACCATTAGATGTAAGTGTGTGGAAGTTTATCTCGAATAATTATTATAAAAACATCCTAAGATATTGAGGATACTTGTGTTGTTACAAAATAAATGAATAAAAAGTGTTTAGGGGGTTGGATAAGCAAAATAAAACAAAATAACATAAGCGAAGACATTACCTTAAAATCGGGTAACTCTTTTGAATTGAGCCAAAGGCTTCCTTGGGAAGAATTCTGCCCAAAGTGAGGCTTCTAGGAGTAAGGAAGGAATGTTGGGAGTGTATTTCGGCAGAGGTTGGCCGAGCCTAAAGGCCTTGAAAGTATTTATAAGGTGTTAGTGGTGGGGGCCTTCTATAAGTGGAGAGGAGGGGCACTCTTGGAATGTCGTGAAATGTTACTTTATTAAGAAATGAATTTAGGATTATAAAAGTCCCAAAATGATATATTTCTAGGATAAGGTGATAAGGGTTCGAAATATCCTCATCCAATAGGTTTTTGACAAGTGTACGCCTTAGATTTTACATTATCCTTTCATTTTATTTAAATCGTTAATTAATCAGGTAATCACGACATCATCATGGTGTCATAAATAATTTAATTTACTTAATTTCTAAAAATTATAATAAGATTATAATGATGTAGGAATATTCTTATATTTATAATTAATAATTATAGTCAAAAATATGACTTGTATAACCCCATTTAAAAAATTGTTTTAGTAAAACAACTTATGTTTGTGACATATTTATTTTAACATTAAATAAAAGTTATTTATGTCATTTTCCTACCATAGTGGCTCCATGGGGTCCCCAAGTTGACCCATGTATTTTCTTGGTCGTCCATTACTCATCCAATAGATTTATGACAAGTGTCAAGGTAATTTAATATTTTTATAATATCATTTTTGCCTTAAATTTCATTAATTACCTTTAATCGCGATTAATTAAACTTAAAAGTTACTATTCACCAAGAAACTATATTAAGCCCTTTGAACCAAATTTTACTTCATAATGAAAACCATGTATGTCTGATTTTTGAAAATCAAATCACAGAAGTTGAAATATTTCATTTAAATGATAAAAATCAGTTATTTAACTACCACTTAGTGGTTTCACTATTCATCAAAAATTGAAGTCTTTCAGAACAATGCCAAAATTTCACCGTAAGCTATAATTTATATTCAAAATTAAAAAATGTTGTCTATTTTAAAAAATTCCAAACATATAAGTTGCATTAATTAATTTTATAATTAATTCCCGCTGTCACAACAAATAGCGTGTTTTTAAGAAACAATATATATCAAAAGATTGACAATTGTTTATGTCCAATTTCAATGTTAAACTAATTCTACTGACCACCATTGGATATAATAGTAAAAATATATTCTAATTATACTTTAAAACCACTCAATAGTATAAGTTATCACTATAAATTATTTGGATTAAAAAAGTTGATTCTATGTATTTTTCATTATTCATAAAAAATTTGAAGTTCTCAGAAAAATACCAAAAATTCAACATAGGCTAATTTCGATATTAAGAATCCAAAAATGAAGTCCATTTTGAAATTTAAAATATATATACCTTCAAAAGGTGGTTATTACTCTTCATAACTGCTACCGTTATTGGTCGCGGTGTGTTAGAACTTGAGGTTGCGTACAACACACGCTGCTCTATTATTCAAAGAGGAGCGTACCATGGAAGCTTGGGGTGTTACATCAGACATAATTATACCATATTTACATGACTAAACGAAAATATTTCACTAAACACATTTCCAAGACCTTTTACGACTGAAATCATAGATAATTCAATAAAGAATAATAACATGAAGATCCCATGTTTATTGTATCCTAATTAAATGTTTACCAATATATAAAAATATACACAATCGTAAATGATCATTCGACATGACTTGTGAAATTATTCCAAACATCATAAATGATCTAATATATGTATATCCTAGGATTGGAAACATAAGAATTGGATGATTTAAAACACTTTGTAATGTAAATATATAACAAAATATTTAAAAATGATAACCATGGTATATATACTTTGTAATGTATAAATAATAAAAATAATTATATATTCAACTAAAAATGATATAATTTGATATCTTTGAAAATAAATTAAGTCCATTATATTATTATTATATATATCATATAGATGGAATTACTAATTCTATACTAAAACAACATTCTATCAAGGCCTTTTCAAATTAAGTGTATTGATATGTGGATTATAATACACAATATCAGAACTTTTATGTCCTGAAATCTATTAATGAATTAGAGGAAATATAATTATGGACCCCACCCATCACATGATTATGTTTAATAAAGTCACTTTATAAGTGAACATCAAATTTCATACCATTATTAATGAATGTCTAGCTGAATTAAAACATTGAAATCAATATGAAAAAATATATAATTTCTATATATATTTAACTTGTGTATGTAATCAATAATAATATGGAATTAAATTAATTACACATTCAATTAATAATAATTACAAATTTGAGAGAACACTGCAATATGATTTTTTTAAAATCTAGATATTAATATTGTATATGGTAATGAGTTTAAGATTAAACCATTATAAGATTTACTTGATGATAACATATCTTGAGAAGTAGGCAGATTTTTTTAAAAAAATCATATCCCTAGTGAAACTATTTAATCATATAATTATGTTTTCGTAAATAAGTAACACAATAAAAAATAGAATTCTTTGAACGATACAACAAAATAATTGATCATGAATTCAATTCATTGATTCGAAGAGTTCAATCCATCATTTGTTAAATATATATATTAGATTATAATTCATGACACATTAAATCCATTAAGGTAAATAATATGTAAAATTAAAAGGTAATGTAATGATAAATCAAATAGGAGACCTTAGAATACATTTTGTTATCATTGATATAATGTTAAAAATTATGTTCCACTTTAATATTAATTTCTAAAATTGCAAGGAAAATAATTATAAAATAATTAAATTTAAAAATAATCCAAAATCATGGATCCATGAGAGAACCTAATGTTTATCCAGGATAAATATTGATTGAAAAAAAATAAAAATGGATTTTAGTGAAAAAATATTTTAATTGTTATAAAAATAACTTTTATTAATATTAAAATTTTTAAAAGAGTTAAAAAACATTTATTTGAATCAAAATTTCTTCTTTCCCCTAAGAGGAGTAAAAAGATCATATAATAAAATATTCAAATGGATGAATGTAAAACCCCAAAATTTTATTACCCATTTTTGGAATAAATTATATTTCATTTTTGGAATAAATTATATTTAAATGAGGTCATTATAACCTAAAAAATATATAATATAATATTATTAGTAATAAATTAATTTAAAATATCCTTAAGAATGTTCTTTATCAATGAAACATTATTATAATAAAATATATAATATTTCGTAAATACATCAAATGGTTTGAAACCACTATTTTCTAAAAATAAAATCTATTTGAATCAATTTTTAGAGAAAAATAAAATAAAATTTTTACACGTTTATAAATCTAATTGGATAAAATAAATATTTATTTTAATATATCAATCATTGAGTTAACTAAGGTTTATTTGTGTCTATTTTTCTAAAATGTTTCATTTTTGGATGAATTGTTGAAATAAAAAAATTTATATTAAAACTACATTTTCATATAATTAATTTATATAGTAAAATTATTTCATAAATTTTAACGATATATTTTGTTTAATAAGACAAAAATAAATCCAATTAAGCTCATTGGAATAAAATTCACTCAAAAATTTTATATACAAAACATCAAATGTTTGGACCTCTTCACATTAAAAACACAAGGTTTTTTCCTATCCGCAAGAATACATTTAAAATTAATTTATCCCACTTATTAGAATTAATTTTTTTAAGAATTGATAAATTTTTTTAAATATTAATAATTTATATATCTTAATAATTTAAAAAAGTTTTCCCTTTTTTTTAGTGAAAACATTTAAAAATAATTATGATGATTAATAGAAAGACGAGTTTACTAAGGGAGTACCCATTAATCATAATAAGAAAAAGTCAATGAAATATTTCCTTAAACCATTTCATCTCCCAATTTCGTCCATATAAATTATATTTTAAATATTTTATCATTATGGGATCCACATTTAATGTAATAAATGTTGAGGAATTTTTCTCTTTTAAAAATTTACAACTTTTCCACTCACTTTAATTTTTAAATGACACCCAATATCTCTCACTCTTCATATCACATTTGAACATTGTCTAAGAAAAAACCTATAAAATTATATTTCCAAATTCATTAATATCATCTTAGTATCCTTATGTGGTTTAGAAATCTAAACATGGGAATCTTTTATAAAAAATGTAAATACCTAGAAAAGAGGAAATGGCTACCAATGAATGTATTTATTTTTTTATTTATCTAACCCCATAAATTATAAATATATGAATATAATATAATAAATTAATTATATAAGAAATTATTAGAAGTTATTATTTTATTTTTATGATATAAAACCACATTAACTTCTATCTAATGGGTTACAAAATCATCATTCTTGTGTATATATGAGTACCGACATTCAAACCGATGTTGTACGTTTTTAGATTACCACCATTCATAGAATATAATAATATTGAGAATTATATTTATTAATGATATTAATTATTTTTTTTTTATTATGAATCATTAATTAATATATCACACATACCATTGTTCTATGCATTATGTTGGAATAAGATAAAATCATTCTTGTGTAAATCAAACTATCTCCTCGTAAAGTATTTTGATTCATTGACACTTTTAAGGAAATGTATTATATATGGGTTTAATAAATATTTTTCATATAGATAACATAAAAATGATTATTTATTGATAATATTTTATGGAATTTCTTTTTCCATATGAAAAGAAAAGGGAACCAATTTTCACATGTAAATATGAAATACCATTTCTTTGAAGTGTGTAATTCATTTCATATTCCTATCTATTATAAAAAATTGTAAAAATTATACATAATATATATTATAATTATATTATTTGTATAATTTTAAGGATTATCATACTATTTTTAATTTAATGGGAAAAAATATAACAAATAAAAACACATACAAAAAACAATGAGGTTGTTATGGAGAATGTAATTATAACATGGAATTATTAATAAATGGTTAATAAAGGTTCAAAATAAAAACATATATGTAATGATATAAATTTATATGAACCTATAATATATTTATAAAAAAATATGTAATATACATGTTGATTTAATGAGTAATTGAAGTCATGACTTACTCTAGGAGATTTCTGTCTCACTTTTATTTTTTGTGTGACACAAGAAATGTTCAACACCTATATGTTGAATGTGGAATTTATAATTCCTAAGGATGTATTTTATTTTAACCTTAATTATTATTATTAAGATTTAAATATCAATTTTATGATATGTAATTTATAATAATTATGATTCAAGAGTCAACAAATCGGTAATGTATTTTTTTTCAATTTGTCTTCTATGTGATATACATAATATTTTGAACATATATTAATTAAAGAGGTGAATATAAAGCCCATTTGAAATGTTATATGAATATTTTGATCATACGTAATATATTTTAATATTAATTTTATGTTATATCATTACATGTTTTTTGATAAAATTGTAACAATTTTTGAAGAGTCTGTTGCTACAATCTCATTATTTATCTTGATTTTTTTATTAGTATTCCATTAATGAACAATTATGATATATCTAACTATACTTATCATGTATTTTTTAACCCATAGTTATTCAAGATATATTCTTTTAATGGTACCATTTTCAACACCTTTTTAATTTTCAAAATTAAAAAAATGATTTTTAAGAATGTAGACCATAATTCTCTATTTATGTGGAAAAATGAATTCCAAAAAAATAATTTTTTTATAAATATGTTTTTTAAAAATTATTACAATCATATTATTTTTAATAACATACTTACCAATTTTGGAATATTTTGAAAAAAAAATTAATGCAATATTCCTGTTGTTTTCCAAAATAATGAATATTTGGAATTATATAACATGTGAAAGGAACATTAGTTTTTTTAAATATGATTTGATTGTAATGTTCAGATGCCATCAAAAACAACATAACAAATTATTCCATAGTAATTAAACATATTTAAACTCTAATAAAAATGATTTGAATAATTATGTTCTAGAAATAAAATTTCAAAGTGTAATGGGTATTTTACTCAAGAATTTTTTAAAATTATCTTAAAAAATTATTTTCCAAATAAGATGACATATGTTGGTGTTCTTAATTCCGTAGTAGAAATATGTTCCAAGAATAAAATTTATCTTATTAATATTAAGTGTTTACTTATTTGTGAAATTATGTATGTGAAATATGTGTCTTTTCGAAAAATTATATACTTTTGAAGCTCACATCTCTTCCATGAGTCATATTTCTATTGCACCGACTTATTTTCAAGTGATATGTAATGATTAAATGAATAATATACCTATGTATTTTCCATAGGATAAGAGAATATGAAATTTTTAGGATGCCCATTTTATTTCTTGGGTGATGATATGATAAATGTTTTAACCTTTTGGAACACATATATTAGATTTCATTATGAGATGGGTGGGACCTATATATATTTTCATTAAATTGTGTAATGATTTATACCTCATGAGATAAATATAGATGCAATGGGGAGTAAACCCATTTTAGTAATGGACTTTTTCTTTTAGGATGGTCTTTGGAGTGAACCTTTTAATCTAAGAATATTCAGAGGGTGAAATTATTCCACTAAGATAGAATTAGTAAAAACCATTTACTACTATGGAAATAATTGTATATGATTATATGTTTTTAAAAACTCAATTAATTATTCTTATGGTATGCTCTCACAGAACGTGTTCATTGGTGGTATTATGATTCATGTCTTTAGAACTACCTAAAATTAATCATTGATAACTGATTTTGACATTTGCATTGATGGGTCTTTTTTTATATTTTTTATTATCATGTTCACATATCGTAACACTCCTTATATGATTACATATCTCGTTTTTTACCACTACTGAGAATCTATGATCAACCTATATTATGTTTTCTATCCCCACATTTTGAATATATGTATTATTTTTTATTTTTCTAAAAAGGATTATAGTTTTCATTAAAATAGTGGGAGATGATGTATCAAACATATGGGCTAGTGATTTATGTATACATGTTTCCAATGGAACTAAAATAATATTGTTCTTAGGTGTGTGTAAGTTTTATATATTATATATTATTCCTAAAAATGATGAAATATATATTTATATAAAGTAAGGGTATCAATAGTTGGTATTAGAGAAAAAATTTAGTAATCCATTATAAACATGTATGGGAAAGAAATAGTGGTATTCCCATATAAATGTATATGTATAAGTATAAAGATGAGTCAATGTATAGGAAAATGTCATGATATTTTGGTAAAGGATAATGATATTTGATTCCAAGAAATACACCCATGTCTATATTTTAAAAGTTTATGTGGATCTAGACAAGATGTATATTGGGTTAACAACCCTAAAAATTGTATTAAGCCAGAATCAACCAGTAATTGGTCCAAGAAAATCAGAAATTGTCCAAACCTAGATTAACAATCATTTAGGATATCGATTGGGATCTCACAAACTCTTTATGAAATATCATTAATGTTTTAATTATATGATGAATATGAATGAAATAGGAAAAATCTAAGGTTTTATAGATTGAATAAGGAGTCCAAATATATACATCGGGTAAGTGATTTTCATGATTATGTAGTTCAGTGTGTTGATATTGATTCTTAAATAATTATTTTTGTTTTAATAAATGGATAAACCCAAATTACTAACATTAATTCTCTTTGTGATAGGAAATAGAACAATTTTCATCCTTAGTAAACAAATTCTATCTGATCAATAATGAAAAATTTGGTTAAAATGATCACGAAAATTTCTCAAGCTATGATTCAATAGGGAATATAAAATTATAAAATAAGGGAGCAATATTCTGTTGAATCCTTCATGAGGAAAATTTAACCTTCATTCATTGGGTATTCTAATCCACTAGTGGCTGAGAAATGGATAAATTCCACTAAAAATGTTTTTTCTATAATCCAATTTTTGGAAAAGAATAAATTAATTCTGGATGTTAATCATTGATAAGGTGAATAGGACCAGTAGTGTGCTCTAATAATGAATATGTGGGGAAAAGATGCAATTGACTCCATTTTATAGGATGACAAATATAAATTTATTTTAAATAATTGTCTTCCTTATATTCATCATAGGAATATGAGGGTGTTACATGAGTTAAATTTAATAGATGATGAATTTGAGGTTACCTTTGAGTCTCCTTTTAAAATAAATTTTAGGTAAACATAATTATTTATATTACAACATAAATATATGGTTTATCAATTCTTAAATTCATAATCTAATGTACCAAATATGAATTCTCAAAAAGTGACTTCAATATCTTTGTAGAAATTTTCCAAAATTTCAATATGGTAGAAAATGAGTTTGATATTTTGAATCAGTATAATGGATTTAATAAGAAGAGTATTATGGATTTTGAAGAAAAATTAAAAACCCTGGGGATATGAATATGGGATTTCCATTATGTTTTAAGTGATAAAATAATTACAAAATATATATTATTTATTGGTATATGAAATGTTTTATATTTTGAATAGATGGAAATAATGAATTTGGATATCAAATTGATGAGAAGAAAATAGATAACAATGAGAATATAGTGAAAGATACCTACAATGAACCTCTTTAGTGCTTTATGATAATTGAGAATGGTTATTTTTCTCACTAATCCTAAAAAATAAGGGTTAGTAATGGTTATCACAGTTAGAAAACTCATAATCCAAAGGGTATGTGTAAATACCATGTGTTCTCTATTTGGAATGAGGGCTATGATAAAAAAATGGTAAATGAAACACTATCCATCCTATAAAAAAAATTAAAATGTCTTATTGGAATCATAATCTACCTAATATTTTATTTATAAATAATTTTATAATTGTTTCACTATTCCACCAAAATTAGTAGATGTATAATTTTTAGTGAAACTCCCTATTTTAATGATGATTAATTCCCAATTCCATTATTCCTCTCACATTAAAGTTCACAGGAATGTCATTCCTTCAGATAATGTCATTCTTACACTGGTTAAACATGATGTCATACCTGGAAAGGAATATATTTCTCTAGATAAATCCCACCTAAAATGTTAAGGGAGTAATGGTATATTTTATATTCAAAACCAAAAAATGATCATTAATCAATATAATGATATGTACATGCTTCCAATAGTTCTCTAAAGCATTATATTGGAAATTATTCTCCATTCCAGAAAGAGTTTTTTATCATATGGTTGGGGAGAAACTCGATATAAATGATATTCATATTATTTTGGAATTTCAAAATATCATTAAAGAAAAGTTTCCTAGAATTATAAAAAAATTGGAATTTGAGATCTCAATAATTCTCATAGATGGTCCCATACTAATTTAAAAGCCTCCATATAAAATATACCTGACTGAGTTGTGGGATTAAAAATGAAACTCAAAAAAACCATGATAGAGGAGTCATTCATCCAACTGTGTCACCTATGGTGCACATATACAATTTTTAAAAATAATTATTGATTAATGTGACACTACATTGATTATTTGTAGTTTAATAAGATCATAATTAATAGAAAGTATAATCATCCATATATTGATGAATAATTTTATATGACCAGTGGAGATCATTTCATATTCAAGATTAAATTTCTTTATAGATACTATAGATTGACGGTTACGATTGTTGATATACCTAAGACAAATTTTTTATCATGGTATAGACACAAAAAATATATAGTATTGCCTTTTGTTATATAAATGAAACTCTTATCATCATGGATTTAATTAATAGATTATTTATATAGTACATTAAATATAATTTGGAAGACTTTATATGTCAAATTATTTTTTATTAGAAGAGCAATTAATAGTATGATGATCACATGAAAATTATATGAAAGACCCTAAATAAGGAGAAATAATATGAAAATTTTACAATGTGAAATTTTTGCAGTAATAGGATTAATTTTTGGTTTAAAAATTTCTCAAGATTACATATATTTGGGAATCCATAAATGATGGAAGTTAATTTTGGACTAAACTAACAACAATGAATGATAATTGATGTTTCCTTTGATTGGATAGATATTACTAACACATTGAATATAATTTCTCATATCTGTCTTATCTACTCACCAGGTTATCAGATAATGGTGAAATGATTATCTATAAATATTAACATGAATAAAACACCATGGAAGTAAAGAGAAAATTTTTCAGTACCCCCAGGATTAATTACCATATAGTGTAATAGGTTTTTTAATATTTAGATATTCATTTTATAAATTACTAAGATGAGTTATCAGGAGAAATGGTATAGTTATAGCTTATCCCTAACTAAAACTGAATATTCTTGAATTTTTTTCACAAATAATGATTCTGAGTTACCATGGAAAAGTTTTCATTAAATATATTAATGCATTATATTTTTAAAAATAGTGTGGTATATATATTGATAAGAAGGTTTTTATTTATACATTAATAAAGAAGGAGTTTAACATACACATAAAATTACAGTTAGAGATGATTAATGATTATGGCTGTTCAATTTATTTGCACCCTGGTAAAGCGAACAAGGGGAATAATCCATTGAGTCAAAAGGATCATGCAATAACACCCCTTATGAGGATCATAATAGATCTAATATTTCTGGATTTCAAAAGGATTGATTTGTAAATCCTGAATAAATGGGAATAAATATTCCCTTTCTAAATTTTATTTCCATCTATCTATCCATGTGAAGACTAAAGAGGAGAATAAATAAGATGTTGGCCTGCAAAACACGGTTTAGAATGTTTTAATATAAAAATTTGATCATGAAAAATGGTTACGGTTTTGGAAAATTTTTATTTTTCCATCTATACAATATATATGAAATAGTTATTAGAGGAAGCTACATGTTCATATTTTTCAATTCATTATGGATGTATAATGTTTTATAGGTTTGTTAATGAATAATTCTAGTGGGATGGAATAAATATAGATACCAGGGAGTTTTTATCTCGATACATGGTATTCCAAAATGTTTTTAATGGAATACAAATTACAAAGGGTATGTTTCAACCATTATACATACCATAATGAAAATGGGAAAACAACACCCATAATTTTGTCGAAAGACTCTCCAAAACCCTTAATAGGAATAGTTTTATATTGGTGGTATTCAATCTCATTATTAAGTTCACACAACTCATTATATATGAGAGAATAATTCTATCTATATTAGATTTCAATGATATACATCAAGTAATGGGTATGGTTGTATAATGTATTGCATTCTATTGTATCTTATTGGGATTTGAGGTTTACCACAATAGTCTAGATAGTTATTCAGCAAGATCTGGATATATAGTTGAGTTTCATGAGTAAATATCACCCTCAAATAGATTTCTAGTCTGAAATAAAAATTAACACTATAGAGGATATGTTGACACCATATTCATTATATTTAAAAGGATGTTTTTTTCTACACCCCCTGTTGTGTTTTCATGAAAAAATTACTTTTACTCAACCATTTTGATGAATCCTTATGAAACCATAATGAAAATAAATGTACATATACAAAAAATTTGGAATGATGTTTAGGAATGAAATTTATGAGGACCTGTGATATTTGTATAGATAGTAGTAAAGGATATGGAAATTTTAAAGAATAGCAAGGAATATAATATTCAATAAAAATATTATACTGATAACCACAATTTTTTTTTTATAATTTCAAGTTCGTGACAACACGTTTCTAAGGATTTAAACATTTATCAGTGTTATGAGATTCATTTGTAATGGAATACTATGACCTTGGTTTATCAGTCCCTTAGAAATTCTTGATCATATTGGGATAATATCATATAATTTTTCACTTCCACCTATCATATCTCAAATTCACAATGGGTTCTATCTGTCTCTCCACTGGATGTATATACAAGACCATAAAATGCACTAATCTAAAAATCATACTATTATAGAAAGACATTTGGTTCATGGAAGGAACATTTATGATTTTTGATTATAAAGAGAATTTTCATTGAAACAATACAACTCACCTAGACAATATTTTGAATTGAATTAAAAAATTTAGAATTCTATGTGGTAACATGAGGATATTATGATCCATTAGAATCCTCATTTTTACATATGGAAGTGACTAATTTTGTGTGAGACATTCATTTTAGAAGGGAAGAATATAACAACCATAGTTTTTATGAACATTTTTTCACCTAAAGAAAATTATTTATTACATTTCCATAAATGAAATACTAAATTAATCATTCAATACACACAACATCAGGTTTTACATGAGTTAAATATAACACTATGTTTCTAAGAGAGGACATATAATTATTAAAACTATTTAAACTTGACATTTATTATATTGATTTCAGAAATAGAAATTTGAATAGTATTAAATTTGTTCAAAATATGTCTTATAATGTTTTCCTATGAATAAATAATGTTTATAATAATATATATAATATTCTTTAATGTATTTATATTTTTTGTAAATACTATTAAATAAACATATTTTTAATTTATATATGAAAAAAATAATTAAATTAAATTTATAAACTTTTAGAGATATAATTGTATAAAATAACCATTATTTTTTCAATTGTTATTGTAAAAATTTGATTGGGGTGATTTTATTGTATTTTTTAATGTTTTATTTTTTGATTAATACTAAAGAACAATGAATTTTAATTAAAGACTACGTTCTTTGTTTAGTTTATTTATATAATTAAATTATATGTTAAGTTTTTATTAATTTATAATTTCATAACATATATATTAATAAATCAAAATTATGTCATTGGAAATAAATTAACATTAAATTTGAATATAAAAACTTTTCAAACTATAAAACATTGCACTTAAAAAACATATTGAATCATCCCATTAATCGAATTATATTTTAAAATTAATTTATTAAAAATATGCTAATTTAATTTGTAAAAAAAAATTCAATGTTTTAATCTATAATAATATAAAATTTATAATAAGGTTAAATTAATTGTTTTACTAATTTAAATATTGATAACGGTTAAAAGTAATCAAGAAGATTAAAATAAAAATGAGTCTACAATGAGACTAAGCAATAATCATAAAGGAAAAAATTACATATACAGTTTTATAGTACCATATTAAAGCTATATTTATTTTCAATACCATTTACTGTAAATATGTACCCATTATTTTACCAAATATTTTAAGAAAAATAAGGGTGTAATTCTCTTTTTCATATATTTACATGTTTTCCGCTCACCTCCCTTATAAAAGGCCACCTGATCCCCCCTCTCTTAAAACTAGTCAATCCCTTGTCTCCACAAATCTCTATCCAAATACATTTCCAAATTCTATCACATCATCATAGAAGACTTACCTTGGGAAAAGAACCCACCAAATAAATCCCTTTAGTGAAAACAAAAATGAGATACCCAAATAAGATGTAACATTCTTAAATGAAATTTTTAATTTACTAATTATTCACCCCAATTTAATAAGTTTTTTTTATAATAATATAATAATATACTCAATATCTAAATTATTTTGATATGTTTTTAGTTTATGGGTATGACCTATAGCCACACATAATTCCATTAAATATATTATGAAATCATCATTCTTTAGTACGGCATACTACCGCCTCACGATTCGATATAAATTGTTTTTTCATCACTACAAATAACATAGGAAATAGTGATGGTAATATTATTTATATATGATTTTTTTATAATTATTATCTTATTATGAATTTGAATTTTTTATATCACAAATACCTTTACACTTTTCAATTTGTGGGAATATGATAATATTGTTTTTGTGTATTATAGACCACCACATTGTGAAGGAATGTGATTCTTTCATGATTTAAATGTAATGTATTTTAAATTTTTTTAATAGTTATATGTGATAAGTATTAATTTCAAATTATTCTAAAATAATAATATCTTGTATAATTTAATTTTATTCAACCAGAAAAAAGGTAAATCATTTCCAGGCGTATGTGTGGCCTATAATACATATGAACATTGTATTTCATTTTCATTTTATATCTATATTAGATTATTATAAATAAATTAATACTAAACAAAGAAGATATTTATATATTTTAAATTTTTTATGATATTATTAAATTTTTATTAAATTAATAGAACCAAAAAATAATAAATCAAATCCTATATGAAAAATAATGCGAATATTGCCCATAATATAACATTAACAAGGGATTGTTAATAAAAGAGTAATAAAATTCCATAATAAAATAATATTTTTAATTATAGAAATGAATAATTTTCATTAATTAATGTATTATAAAATTATATTTGTAATATAAGAGGATTATAATTTGTACCATAGTAGTCATGACTTATTTTTAGGGATTTCATTCTAAATCTAATTTTTTGGGAGACAGAAGTCAGTATCACCACCAATTTATTCTATATCTTGTGAATTCATACCATTATATAATTTTATTATTCATATGTTGATAATTATTATGATTTACATATCCATATATGTGTCTATCATTCAAGTGGATTAAGGTACAATAGTTACCTAATTAGTGAGGAATTTTTGTATCAATTTATCTTCATTGATAAATTTGTTATGTTAAGAACCTATATTCTATGAAAAGTTTTCCATAAACACCCCTTGGCATTTAATATCATTTTGTATCATCATCATGATATATTATGTTTTATTTTATGTAATTAGGTATTGATTTTTATGTCTCATATTTTAAAATGTAGTAAGAGTTTAATGCTACAATCCCATCATTTTTCGATAATGATCATGATTATACTCCCGTTGAGGAAATCCAATGATATATATTTCATGAATTGTCAAGAATATTTTCATACAATGTTTATTAGTGATATATTCATGTAATATTGACATTTTTACCCTTTTTTACTTTTGGTAAATAATATTATTTTTTAAAATCCAACATTATTTATCTTTTCAACTGGAAATGTGTTTTACTTCAAAACCATGTTTTAAGAAAAATATTTCAAATATCTTTTATTGACATTTTATTTTTTAGAAAAATATTTATTATGCATGATAAACATTTAAAAAAAGATATAAAATAGTATATTTATTTATTTTTCCTAAAAAATAATGTTTTTATTTTATAAACAAATTGAACGGATCATTCCTTTTTATGTAAACAAGATGATATTTTTTTTATTAAAATCATGAACTATCACTTTATTGACCCTATATTCATATGTTCTCAAATTTTATTTTATTGTGGAATGTTTTAAAAAAATGTTATAAAATGTTTTTTTTTTCAAAATATAAATCATATTTTCCACAAAAAATTGTATAATGATCTTTCATAATTTTTTTCCATCTATAATGATACAAATTGGTGTTACTCAAGGCCAATAGGGGATGTAATCTGACTATACAATTCATATTCATTATATTAACAATTTATTTTTTGATGGAATTCGGTTTTTAAATCTTATTTCTCTTCCATATGTCATATTATTAAGTAAAAAGTTTTCCCTCCATGGGATATATGCATATAAAACTCACTACTTTTCATGTATTATGCTATAATGAAATTACTATAAAACATGTATCTTTTGATTAGGTTAATATGTGATTATATTTTAATGATTCATACTTCATTTCATGGGTTATTATTGGATGGTATTTTATAAAAATATGGAACATATATATATATATATATAATTAATTTTAGGATGAGACGGGTGGGACCTATATATCCCCCCAATGTATTGGGTAATGATTTAAATATCATGAGATAAATACGTATGAAATGGAAAGTGAACCTATTTAATTAAATAACTTTTTTTGAATATGTAATAGGTAGTGAACCATGAATACTAATATGGTTTTGGGAGTGAAATTATTCCACTAAGATAGCATTGGCAGTGATCCTTCACAACTATGGAAATGATTTTATATGTTTGTGTATTTTAAACAATTCCTTGTATTATGACAATGTTTTGGTTCCATGAAACATATTTATTTAATAAATGTTGATTATTATTTTTTAGATTCATATATTTATGCCACGATTAAATTTTTTAATGTTTTATATGCATTCTTATCTTTTCAAATGTTATCATCACGTTATAATATCTTGATACTCATCTTATGCTAATTTATCTCCCTTGAATACCCTTGCTAAATATATTTTCTAAAAATTATTATATTTTCTATACCTATATTATAATGACTTGTATTATGGATAATGGGTCTTGTAACTATTCTTTTTATGAATAACATAGAGAGTGATGATACAACTCACGTAAAGACCAATTTTTTTATGTATCCATGTTTCTAACGACCATAAATTAATATGTTATTTGGATGTATGCTTTTGTAATTTATTAAATATACATGAAACATATTTAATTTCTATGTTTGAATATAGTGGGATACAATAATTAACCCATGAACGGATTATGTATATTCAAAATAAAACTACATAACTCAAAGAAATAATATTGGATTTTTTAATATAATTTATGGCACCGAACTTGATGAGGGATAAAATATTTGAAAAGGGGTTTACCAGGTAAAAATGTGAAAGAATAAAATATCACATAATGTTTCAAGAGGGTATTATTTTTTTAATATTTATTAAACATGTACAATATAAAAAACCATAACTTAATAAATGAAAATTTAGTCACCAGGTAGCATTACAACTAGGGTAATAAGAAATTTAAATTTCATTTGACGGAAACAAAATGAATTAGTTTATTAGTTAGAAGGAATGAAAAATATATATTATTGAGATAAAAATATTGGATTTGAATACAACAATCAATGGAAATTATTTTTAATGACATATATGTGTCTTAATTATTTAATTTTTCATCCAAGGAACATAGACAGGTTATATAAGATTTTAATTCCCACAAAAATAAAGATAGAGTGTATATTTTAACATAAAATACCATGGATAAAATAAAATTTGAGATATAATATTTCAAACAGTGATTATATACAAAAAAATTTTATATAATAGTTTGATTATAATTTTTTTTCTCAAAGTGATGAATTTGGGTAGAAAATTCATACCACCGTCCAAATTTATTTATTGAATTAAAATAATTTACAAAAAAATTAATTATGTTGATTAAATTAATACCGAATAACATTATAAATAACTATATGTATTTAAACTTTTTGTTTGTAATCATTACATACATATACATTTTTGAGTTTTTATTTATTTTCTACACATCGTGTAAAATTCATTACCAATCAAATCTAATATCATACATGTGATATTGTTAACTATTCTGTTTCCAAATTCAATAATTGAAATTCAATATGTGTTATGGTAATATATGTTCCATGATTTTATATAAATGTATAATTACATTTAATGGATGTTTTGGTTATGATAAATTATGATTAATTTCGTGACAGTAATGTTTTAATGATTCTTAATGAATGAAGGGAGGCTACTAAATTAATGTAATAATTTATTACATAAACATAACAATATATAAAACATTATTTAAATATTAATATCATTTAAAAAAATGGTTTCATTTTCAGCTATGATATAAATATATAATACAATTTAGGTTGTTGGGTTTACCCACCCAAACATTAACCAAACATGAATATTAGATGACTATAAGGTAGTTTTGATTTTTTATATTTATATATAAGAAAGATTATATAATTAATATTTATTAATCTTATAAATCTCAAATTTAAAAGAATATTGCATTTAATAATGTTTATATAATTTCATGTTATAGAAATAAGATGTCATTTTCCTTTTAGCCTTCATTATTAAATAATTGAAATAAATATGATCATTTATTTTTCATTTAATTATTTGTTATTAAAATTTGTAATTATATAACATTAATGATATTATAAAATACATATTTATCCACTCAACAAATCCTAATAACCATAAATGTATGTTTATGAGGAAAATAAAACTAGAAAAATGAAATTTTCTTTAAAGGAGGAGTCTACACATGGGCATGGTTAGTGATGAAATTTTCCATATAATTGGTGAAATTTATTATATATTTTATCTTTTAAATCTCGAAATATATTTTAAATATCCTACATATTTATTTAAATCATCAATATTACTAGAATTTTCTTGTGGTAATGTGAATTGAAACATGACATTTTGTGGACGTGTAAGTATGTAGACATAGATAAATTTTGTTTTCACATTTTAAATGGAAAAAAGAAAAAAAAATTAATATTTATTAGTCCCATCAGATAATAAAATTCATAATATAAAATGTTTTGATTTAATTACATAGTTACATGTCATGTTTGATAAAAAAATTAAAAATGAATAAATAATATAGAAATTAATACTCGGCTTGAGTAATTTCATATTTTATTCAAAGATCAAACCACAAGTGATAGAATCAGATACAAACATATTATTTGTATCTAAATATAAGGAAATTTTATTCTAGGGAAGGAGAAAATGATCTTAATTAAGGAAGAATCTTAATTTTTAGTAGTTAATTGTTGTGGTTGTGAAAGGCCCCATTTATAAGTGTTGAGGATTCCATTTTAATATATGTTGAAGCTAAATATAAGGGATGGACACCTTAAATTATCATGTATAACCAAAAATATACATTAATTTATTTTATTATGAGAAATAGTGATAATATCAAAACAAATCAATTATAAAAATTTCTCAATCTAGTTATTTATTGAATTCATACTCTTAAAATTTAAGATATTACTGTAGTAACCAGTTTTTTACATATGGTATCTTATCATTCATTATAAAAATAAATATTGAAGTAATATTATTATTTTTACATAATTATTAAATATTTTTGATAGATTTTATTTTTTTCATGTTCTAAATGATTTATAATGAAATTTTCAAATTCTAAATGTATAATGTACTAAAAATAATTTTTTTTGAAAATTATAAGTATACATCTAAATTGTGAAATATGGGATTGTAAATTATATCCCATAATTATAAAATTATAAACTCACTTAAAATACATATTTCTTCATGGAAAAATGTTTCACACCTTTTAATTTCGTATTTATATAATATTAAGATATTGACCTAATAATTTTACAGATAAATATTACATCATTACAAATATTCAATATTTACCATTATGATCCTTACTAGAAATGTAATGGATTAGTTCCTTTGGATAATATTTATAATAAAATATTATTAATATACATATAAATTTTTTTCAAATCTGGTTCTTCTCAATTTATACCATTCATGAAATACCATACTTAATATATTTATTCCTAACTTGTGCAATGTAATCAAAAGATAAGGTGAGTTTAGATGTCCAATAAGGGTATATTTGAGATTTATTAATCAATGATCACAATAATTCATAATGAAGGAAATGTTTTATGAGTTCCTAATAGTATATTAAAATTTTCTATCTTATTCTTCATCGATCAACATAATGAGTCATCATATTAAACATAATAAACTCAAAATATTAAAAGAATAGCTGGGAGAAATAATTTGTAATCAACCATGAACCATAAATTCATATCATGATCTTGTCAAAAAATGTGTCCCCATAATAGGTATAGAAACCATTTTATATAATATTGTTATCTATAAAGTCCAGCAAATCATAGTGGATTAATAATTTACATTTTTCCCATTTTATTGTGGATCAGTAATCTCCACTAGTTTCCTGTATTGGTTCCAGCCTCCCTCCCTATTTCCATTAGTGGATCGAGCACATCAACTTATATCCAATAATAATCTCAGGAGATATATAAATTTACATAATTAATTACACTTATACATATTTCTTTAACTAACCATAACATAATGAATATCATATAATTGTAGGCCACATGATTATAAAATAATATTCCTATCCTCGCTATAACCTAGGAAATGGAACAAGTTTCATAATATTTTCATAATTTTTCCCAGAATATTCTATATAATATAAAATTAATTTAAATAAAATATTATCATCATAATCATAATTCATAGAGAGAGAATAAGGATGGCATTTTTGACTCATTCCCCTAGTAATTATTAATTAACATAAAAAGATATCATCATAGATAAATATTTCATTAAAATATCACATGGAAATTTTATTTGAAAAAATTATCATCCCGTTTTAAAATAACATATATTAATTTAAAAAATATTTATAAAACACTGAATAGATTATTGGAATCCCAAAATGATTTCTTCATACAATTTATCTATCATAACCGTTGGAAATTCAGTTCAAGCCATGTTTGTTAAATCAACTACTCCATTCACAATTATAATAATCTATAAAACCACATTAAAAACATAGAAAAATATTCCACTAATCTATTTATATAAATTCATAAATTGCTAAAAAATAAACATCAAAAAGTAATTATAAAATATTAAATTATATAATTATATAATCTTACTGAAAACATGAAAATTGATGTAAAAAATTCTCAACCACTATTAAAACATTTTTAGTTTTACATAAAATGGTTTTTTGTAAATAATTATTTTCTATATTTATATGAATTCAAATTAATGTAAAAAATTATTATACTGAAAAGATAGATGGGAATAAAATAGAAAAGATTTAACAATTAGTGATCATATAATTTTCTTAGTGTAAATTCAATGATTTACACTTCGAAATAAAATGGGAATGATCTGTAATTCCCCTTTCTCAAATATCATATTCATTACTACACATTTGAACATCGTTTTTAATAAAAATAGATTTATTATAATTGTATTATTGATCCAAATTCATTTATATCATATCATGGATGACTAATATATATTATCTCAATACCTATTATTAATTAATATTTTTATGTACTATTTTCTATAGCGTAACTGCTTTGATTTTTATGCATGTTTCAATTTGAAACTCTCATTCATTATTCTATGATCACATATCATAGTATGAATAATATTAATCATGTAATTTTTATAATATAAAATAAATATATTCTCTTTTACAACTAGTTTGATATATTGGAGATAGATAATGAATTACATCACCACATAATGATGGTAGTCCACACATACACATGATTGATGTTTGTATTTTTCTATTAATTGAATGAATGAAATTTAAATATCATTTCAAATTACCATAATATGAATATTAATATATAGATTATATATATTTATAAATTGAATAATTATAACCATTAAATAATTGGATAAAAAACAAATTCAAAAACTTCATGGGGGTTGTTTTCCACACATACATACGAGCAATATTTTCATTTCCCCATAAGATGATAATATTGGGATATTGGCTATTTAATTATCATAATAGATATTATAAATATGTTTTAAAATGAAATTATTATCATTTATTGGAATATATTTATTTATATTATTTTGAAAATGATATTAAAATAAATGAACTTTGTTAAGAGTTATAATTTTGTTCGAGATGCCTTCTTTGTCATAACTCATAAAACATTAATTTACAGAATTTAGGATAGACCAAAATATCATGGATGTATTGGATGAATAAATACTGAAATTACATATAGACATCTTTGAGATGTATAGTTCAATAATTGTGAATAATGTAGCATATTAGGTTCCATTTTATATGTGACTACATGATATCTCTTCATATTTCATAAATATTTAATTAATTTAAATTATTTTTTAAATAAAAATATCCAAAAATTGATATAAATATATTACAACATGATTAAGAGTAAAAATACTATCATGAATGAATCATTACTTTCTTTCAGATAATGTTTTACCCTTATATTTTTTTAATACCCCATTAACCCTTTTGAAAATTTAAATAATATCTAACATGTGTACTCATTAATGATAAGGAATGTAAGATTTAAGGATATGTTACTCCTAAATGGAACATGGGAAATAGTTTAATACTTATCCTGTTCACTATATCATATATAAAATTTTTCAATATTTTAATCATTTAATAGAATATTATTTATTATAAAACTTAATGAAGTTCATTCTTTCAATCATTCATTTATTTTGAATTTTTAACACAACAAGAAAGAAATTGAATATGAATAATTTTTTTTAAAATAATATATTAATCTATTAATCTATTAAATTCATCCATAACTATGAATCATCTACACAAAATTTCATTTCTTGTTTTTAAAATCGTTTACCTGATTTTCCACACATAATTCATATGGATTGTGTTAGTGTTGCATAACGTGTTACCGAAATTATTTAATCACTAAAAATTAACTAAAATATACCAAGATAAAAAAAAGTTTCATCATAAACAACTATTTATAAATAATATTACCAATTTTTATTCTTATGACAATACATTATAGACACTTAATGGATAAATAGTAAATTTTAAATATATATTTATCATAATCATTAAAATATTCAAAGTCAAAGTTAAATAGTAATGGAAATATTTTGTAAAATAAAAATATATATATATATAATAACATCATCCATAAAATTAAAGTATTAGATTGAATGAAATTTACGTATTAATGGAATGGAAAAATTAATATTAAAGAAAAATAAAAATAAAAGAGATATAATTTCAAAATTTTACTATTAACCTAAATTAATCCATTTTTAATTTTACCATGAATTTCTTTTACTATTTGTTTATATTAATATTTTGAAAAAATAAATGTGATATATTTACCAAATCTTGATCCATTAATTACTTATATTTAAATTATTTTTCATGATTCATCTTCAATAATTTTATGTAATTAACTAAATTGAAAAATGAAAAATATAAATAAATTTTTTTTGAAAAAAAAATTTACATAAAAAAATGTATTAATGAAAAATTAATCTATAAAATATATCTCAAAAAAAGAATTCGATTATTAATAATATTATATAAGTAATTTTTCTTTGAAATCATTGTAAAAAATATGTAACATTCTTAATGATTAAATCAAAATTATAGATTCAAATAGAAATCACTTTATTTCACTATTAATTAATGTATCTATCTAATCTGAAATTTCCAAAAAAAAAATTTAAATAAAATAATTTTGATATGATGATTTCAAAAATGATTTTATTTTTTACAAAATATTGATTATAATTATTCTAGAAATTAATTATAATACTAAATCACAAAATAATTGAAAAACATTTTTGAAGAAATTGTGTGTTATAAAAAAAAATGAATTTACCTAAAAAATATTGAATATTCTATAATATATAATTAATACATTTTTATTGGGTATGGAATATATATATATCATAATTATTTTAAATAAATTTTTACATGAATTTATCACTCAATTCATCCCTATAATGAGTGTATTAATGAAACAAATATTATAAAGACTGCAAGATCTGTAAAGAGAATACACTAGCATGGGATTGATGGAGGGAAACAAGTTGAGATTTCAGTGAAAACAAAGCCAAAATCAAAAGAAGAAATAAAAGGGTCATGTGTGGTCAATAATTTGTAAATATCTCCAAAATGGTTCAATCATCACTACCCAGCTGCAAATAGGAGGCACCAGGGGGGATTTATGAATTAAATTGACCTTCATCATGTTCTATTTATGCACATTTCCAGTGCCATATCCAACACCACAAGATAAAACTCCATTATTGGATTCCTTAAGGTAAACACCTTCACCAGATATGTCAACACAATTCCCAAAAATAATCCATGGAAGATTCCAAAGCGCCATCCAAAAAGTCATCATAACCAACAACAAATAGACCACTACTAGTAAGAGCCTCATGCTACCTTGTATTATCTTAATTCTTTTAGGATAGAGTTAGGTTCCTTAAAATCAACATTCAGGCATGTTTGTGTACTAACAACTAGACCAAAATGATGCTAAAAAGCCAAAACCTAGAAAATCCTTCTATGAAAATAACACTGATGTCACAGTCATAAAAGAACCCTCGATAAAATTAATACCCTTCACAATTAGATCCATTATGTTGAACATGGATGATGGTAAAAACTAGTGCATATGGATAGACATCTTATTCAGTTTCATTCTTCATTTTCCTCCTTTTTATTATTAAAAAAGTATTGAACTTATCATATATGTGATATGTATAAAACAAATAAAAACATCAAAACCTTGTCAGTTGAATGATCCAAATATTTAATTATTAATTTTACTATTTCCCATTGAAATCTATGAATGTTATATTTTCAATTATTTATGTAGCGCCTGTAAATGTTTTGAAACAATTCACAAGAGTATCAAATAGAGGATTCCCAAAACACTACAATTCATGTGAAATGAATAATTTCCCATAAGAGTAAACAAAAAACAATAAATGATAAAATAATTATAAAATTAATTTATAGGTTATGGAATGGAATTGAAAATCTATATCTTTTTTATGTTTATCCTACAAACTCTTGAATATCCGTTTAATAATTTCAAAGTATTTCTCAACTAAAATAATACCCTCTTAATATTTCTGTAATGTGATCAAATATTGCGCATCAATCCAAGTAGCAGATGGTTCCCCCACCTCCTCCTCATTGTAATCTGTGACATTGTACATTGTATTTTTCTTTCCCACATCACTTCCCTCGTTTGATCAAGTGTTTGAAATCAGATCCAATTCAGAAGGGATTGTAGGAGTCATGATTTCAATCATTGTGGAAAGAGGATAAATTTATTTCATAATAACATTCAGATATACTGAGATGATTTTTCATCCTATGTGATATTATTCTCTATACTTCCTCATTTTTTAATGATTTGGGGTAATTTATCCTTCAGCATCCACCAATTGGTTTTTTCCATTCCTCACACACGACATAAAGAAGGTTTCTATAATTTGATTAGTTTGATCATCAAACATTATCTTGGATTCTATAGAATCAGAGTGTTCCACGACACTATATGTCATGTATAATATGATTCTTATTCCTCCACTAGGGGGTAGTAGAAGTAATGACACTTGTGGAATTAAGAAAGAGCATCTGAAAAGCTTGGTATATCAATGGAATGGCATGCATAATGAGAAGGGTTGGCCTTTTTTCCATCATCTACTTGTCAACTCAATTTTCATAACTCTAGACGTAGGGGGGTTATTTAAAAACATAAATAGATATAATCATATCAATTTCATACTTAAGCTATGATTTTTTGACCCATGTTACTTTCTTGGCTTCATAACATGTGTTCTTAAGAACACATTCCTTCTGATCATGTCCATTCTATAAGAAATAGTGATATTAAAAGGGTATCCTTTCATAAACTATTTCCATGAAGAAAACATATTCACCCTTATGAAACCAAATTCAGGATGGAATATCATTATAGACATCAATTGCAACACAAATTCTAGAAATTGATGGTCTTGAGGGGTTTCTCATGGATGAATCCAACTTTAAATATTTTCCAATGTTCATAGAGATTATAAACATGTATTTTTGTTTAAACCTTGGGAGTGATAATTCTAGAAAGGATATCCATATTGGGCAATTTTATATTCGAGAAAGGGATCGAAATCAGGGGTACATTTGAGGACATTGTTAGAACAACCCCCAAAAAATCATGAATTCCTCACACAAAGCCTATAATAATGGTCCTCTAAGGATAATTAGAAAACCACATTATAGTAATTCAAATTACCAATATGAAAAAATGAATATCCAGATGTTTCTATAGCAGTTCATAAGTATTTCAAATATTTACTACAATTAGGAAACATCCCAAAAAACAAAAATCTTAAATATGAGGGGAGACTATTTACCTCATTTGATGAAAATGAAATTTTCCTCTTTCTATGGTGTCAAAATAGTGTAGGGATGATGTGTAGCTCATGGATGACGAGATATCTTTCACTATTCTCGATGTTAATGTTATAACTTTCTATAACCACATCGGTGGTGGTTCTTGATGCTAGAGTAGGGTTTCTCACCAGTTCATCCATTGTCAAATTCATCGAGTAATCTACCAATGGAAACAAGATAACTATCAAATTAAATAATAGTATTTCAATAGTATATTATTATTTTTTAATCGTGTTTTTTCATAAAAGTAAATATATAAAAGAAATCAATTTATTTATAGAGATTTATATCATTAAATCTTGGCCAGTTAAATTATTCCACCCTTTAATATGTGTGCATCAATCTGTATTCATTAACAATAATACATAAAACTGAGGATATAATGTTTTCATCAGATCCTTAGATTCTTAAGAATATTCCTTTTGTTTATTGTGTCTCCAAAAACAATGAATAAGTGATTTTTGTTTCATCATTGCATTTTCCTCGCCAAATAAGAATATCTATCTTTTATTCCTTATTAAAGAGATATTTCATTATTGTTATGACATTGAATTTTATTACATGTTAAGGATCTTGATTGTTCATATTCAAGAGTGATGTATGGAACACATCGTGACCAGATAGAGATTCAATGGATGTTACAAATGATAAACTTCCATCCCAAAATGATTACAATTTTCTAAGGTTCAATTAATACTTTGTCCCATATTTAAATTCATTTCAAATCACATAACCTTCATCCCTAGATAAGATTATAGGAAGAATTTTTCACTATAGTCAAACAAAATATCTCATCAATGGTACTTACCATAACTATTCCATTGGATTTGATATACAATTAAATTTTTCAGATTGGATCTAAAATTTTCTACCATTTTCGTACATTGATCTAGACCCAATATATTTATTTATTTTATTTCATTTGATTATATTAGTGTTATGAACTTCATTCCATAGGGGAATTCAGAATGAGAATTATTAATGTTCAATTTGAAGAAAATATTTTATGAAAACACAACCAATGGAATAAATTGATCCTAAAAACCATTGATATTCATTGAATATGACCACAGTAAATCCAGTAGGTGTTTAATGGTTTTCATAGAATAAACATCTGTTTTCGGATGATATGTAGTACTATAACACACATATAAATCCAAATCATGTAGAATACTTTACTAGGACATTGAAGATACACGAATATCTTTATAATATACAATAGAAAATATAACACTAGGAAATTTGACCACATATTTAATTTATAATATGTAAATTGGATCAAGAGAAAAGTATTATTTGATGGAATTTAAGTGTTATGACTTCCTAATGAATTTGACTATAGCCCAAAAAACATTATATGAATTAGCTCTTTTAAGTACATTGGTGATGAATCAAATAATATTTTTTTTCAACTTTCCGGCTAGTAGTGGTACTATTTATAACTCCCCATTGAAATATATACCCCAGTTATAAAATTCAATCATATTAGGTGTTTAGATACATACTCTGTAATATCCATTTTCATTATTCCAAAATAAATTAATTTTCAAAATATTTATACATCTTTTCATGTCCATGATATATATAGAATAGAGATCTTTTATCTTTATATCACATTTAATTATTCAATTATATTAATTATGTGACACATAATTTAGTCATGAATATTATCATTCCTTCACATTCATAGTTGAACAATTGAAATATTTACGACCTGTTTTCTTGTAAATTTTATTCCTTATAGACTTATTTAATCCTGACATGGATAGATGATATAAAATTCATATGTGAATGATAATATTTTTCCCTTTTCATGCAGATTTTATTCTCCATCATTATTAAATCTATAAGTCCCCAGCCACAAACATTACATACTCATGATTAAATAAAGAATTCACATTATTGATATTTTCATGTTTTTAGTTTCCAGGGAATTCAGCCATAACTATTACATTACATCTCTAATATTACAATGTAGACACTTCTGATCAGTAACTATTTTATTGTAAAATAAAAACTCTTAAAATAAAACAAGAATTATATTCGTGATATAAATCTTCTAGAATTCATCATTTCTATTACCCTACCTTATACCCTATGAAAAAAATTTAAAATACATTGGATGAGCATAAAAATCTCAGTATGGGTTATAAAATAAAGAAATAAATGATTAGTCAATAAATATATGAAAAACATAAGCCCTTTAACACACCTCATGAAATTGTAATTTTTATGAATAAAAAATTAAAATCAAAAATCATAAAGGTAACATGCATTATCTATAACATAATTAGGTTGTATCTTTCACAAATATGTATGGAGTTATGTTTGGAATACCCATCCCCTTATATTACCTAAATATCTTAAGAGAAACATTAACATTTAACTCTATCATTTTAACTAATGCATTGGAGAGGTATCTTGGTCACACCCTCCCTAGGTTTACAACGGAACCAGCTGTATGTGTAAACAATGCCCAATAACCATAACATAATCATTACACAATAACAAGCATAAAATAAAGATAACATTTTCAAATTGCAATAACAATATAAACTTTCAATATACTGATAAAATCAATCCATTCACAAATTAGTTTTTAATTCCAAAATACATAAAAATATTATATCGTATTTATTTTTCTTTTAAAAACATTATGACTTGTTAAGGTATCCATATTTCAAATAATTCTCATGGTGGGGGAATGATCATTATCACTGCGTATGTTAAGAAAACATTCTTTTTATTTTTCTAGAAAAAAATTTTGTAAAAATTTACCATTTAAATAAAATTAAAATTCATAGGGTTTTACTATATAGCATATTAGAGAATGTTGTGCATAAATTGAAGTATGCCAAAATTAAAGTAGTTTGAGACGAAGTCCCTTACAAAGATCATATGGTAAATTAAATAGATCGAATATGTGTATTCTCTATAAGCACACATAATGTAAGAATACATACATGATAAGATATAAAAATTAATTTCTCACATGATTAACGAATTCCATAAACACGAAATAAAAGATCAAGCTAATGAATAGAAATTAGTTTAAGAAGTTCCCTTACCTCATGTCCTACATAACTCCTTTTTTTTAATATCCAAAATAATAAAAAGATTTCAATTTCCACTTTAATCATATACCTTTTCATGTTTATTATTATTTTTATATGAATTATTACCACATTAAAAACATTTAATAATCATTTATTTCAATAATGATCATTTTGTCGATATTTTGTACTTGAGTAAAAAACGAACTTCTTGTAATTACTTGTTTTCCATTAGGTCAAAAGTCCATTATCTCCAAAAATATATTCATGATTTAGATATCATATATATAATATAAATCTATTATATATATTTTTTGTTATTTATAATAGTACATAATATTTGGATATAAGAAATGAAATGCACCGTTCATGGAGACGGTAAGCTGTACGTATGCATTAACTCTACGTTCATTTCAATTTCATATTTAGGGGAATGAAAATAGAATCAAAAATCAGTATATTATAATTCAATTATAATATCATATAAAATTTCTTTAAATCCATCCTTAATATGTTCCATGTATGTCATGAACAAGTCATATCACTTTTAGGTGGCCGTAGTTCACACTTTCTCTCAAAAGAAAGAATCATATTTTTTTTATTATGAAAACCATAATAGTATGCTAGAAATAAAAAATAATGAAACATAGAGACAATATAGATATAAAATATGTGCCAAATGAATATAGTTTCCTCATAATGGCCACCATGAGAGGTGTTAGGAGATTATTGAACAATCATCGGTCCGTGAGGTAGTAGTTCTCCATCCACAGAAATTGTATGGTTGAATCCATTATATGGATGTGTGAAGAATTTTAGATTGAATAACTCCCATAAAAACATATTATTATATGTAAAATACTGTTTTTGTTATAAAATAATAGAATGATTCGAGATTAGGTGCGTCAAGAAGGAATATAAAAGAATATATTTTGAGAGAAGATGTTATCTTTAAATCAGGTAAATCCATATGGTTTGAACCAAAATGAATTATTGAATACCCTTATTCCAAATGTTATGATTTTTGGTGGAATATAGGGATGTTTAGAAATTATTGGAGTTGATTTTTGACAGTCCATGGGTTGTGAGATGTGTGAGTAATGGGTTAGAGGTGGTGGCCTTTTATGAGAGGGAGGATATGTCCTTTAGGAATGTTTGAAATTATTATTCTATTATAAATTTGTATTCTGTTTTAAATTGTCCATATCTAATTTAATACAAATATAATTAGAATATAAGTGGAATTAAAGTCATCCAATAACAATTTTACATATTTTTTATATTCTTTAATCCTTATCTTTTTTATTTAACCCTTTTTTACTCTTACCTCTTTATCAATCATTTAACACTTTGAGAATAAAAATAGTTACCAAAACCTAAAAAATATTATATTAAATAGTTTATAAAATATTTTATAATTATGATAACTATTTGGAATAATCATAGATTTTATAGAATATTTTTATATATAATAAAATATTTTATATTTTAAATATTAATTTTGTCAATTTTGACACAATCCATATCATGAATTTTTTAAAATCCATAAAAACTAAATTGATTTGAAATAACCTAATTAATATAAGGGAAAAATGTAACTATAATCCATAAAACTACTAGATGATATCACAATAATAAAATTATATTTAATTTTATCCTTTATAATATCATATATGTGAATCCTTTATTAATGAATCAATCAATCCATAACCATTTTTTCATTATAAAATTTATTTATATATTATCTGAAAATTAAAAATACAATACCATGATATATAAAATCATTTTATCTAACTAATGAAAATTTATAGACGAAATTATAATTTATATAAAACCATATATTAATTATTTTACTAAAATATTTATGTTTATGTTACATTTTCCTTATCATTAAGTTCATTTTTATAAAATGTCATTTTCACATACAAGTGGCTTTATGGGGTCCCAAAATCGACCCAAGAAAACCCATGGTTGGACATGTATCAGAAAATATGATTAGGTTGCGTGTTATGAAAATTTAATATTATTATAGAATTATTTTTTACCCTTATTTACCATATTTACCTTTTAACAATGTTGAATAAATTATTTAATAATGTTACTATTCATAATGTTTAAAGGTAAAAGTGAACTATTTAAAAAAATTTGGGCATCCTGATAAAATATATGAAATCAATTTTTTTAAATTCAAAACAAAGATTTTAGAGGAATTAATTTAAAATTAATTCCTGTTATCAAAACCGAAAACCATTTTCTTAAGAAATCATAACTACCAAAAGATTAACATGTGTTAAAGTTCAATTTCAATGTGAAATTACTTCCAATGAAAAAAATTTCTTAAACGATAAAACATATAATCCAATTACTCTTTTAATCCTTTTAAAAATGTTACATAACCTTATAAATAAATCATATGAAAAGATTTGTTTGACATAAAATGAAATATATTTCACTATTAATGAAAAAATGTTCTTTATCCGAAAAGACAAAAATAAACCCAAACTAAATATTGATACCCGCTTCTAAAGAAGATTTTTATTTTTTCATAGGGAACATATAAAAGTGAAAAAATATATATTTAAAAAGTGTTTGGTCATCAAAAGTTGGTAAAAATACTTTTTATGAATATCATAGTATTTAATGCTTAAAATCATATTCATTTTTATTTTAAGTGACTAAATTTTTTGGATAAATATAAATACATTTACCAAACATGTCTAATAATATTTTAGTTACTTTTGTTCATTCCTTCCATTACAATGGATAGTCATTAAGTACCGTTTAAAATAAAAATATTATATTATATTACTATTTTGTATTTCAGTATGACTCATCATTGTGTGCGACATATGATTTCAGAGAAACCCATTCTTGCGTGTCAGGAACACCATCGACCATAGCTTCCCCTTTAAAGTAAAATTAATTCTTAATTAAAAAATATTACTAAATATAAAAATTTAATATTCTTTATTTACATAGGATATTATATCCTTCCTCCTTTTAGAAATTTTATCCTACCATTTTTTAAATTTATCAAATAAATGGGGGTACTTAGCCCTCATAGAATTAATAGATTCTCATGTTTTCTCTTCAACCATATGTTTTTTTCAACAAAACAATTACTTGTTAAATTACCTTATTTCACAACACTTTCTCTCTTCAGTCATGAATATTGACTCATTGTTCCTTATAAAAAAGATTATCTTCCAACTGAAATACATAAGGTCTCAAAACATGAGATGGATCTGGAAAATACTTTCTCAATAATTAAACATGAAAAAATTGTGTACGTAAGATAAAAATGGATGTAATTCCACTCTATAGGAAACAAATCCAACTTTATCTATGATTTCATAGTGACCAATGAACCTAGGAATTCTCATTACCTTCTTACCAAAGCGTATAAAACATTGACATGGATTAACTTTCAGAAAGACATGATCACCAACCTTTAAAAGACATACCCTTCCTTCAGTTATCCTCATAACTTTTCTACTTTCGATGAGCTATTCTCATGTTCTTCTAAATCAACTAAATTTTATATGCCATCTATTCTACCAATTTTGGTCCCATCAACTTCCTTTCGCCTAATTTTTCCCAAGAAGATAGAGTTTGACACCGGTTTCCATATAATGCTTCAAATATAGCCATATGTATTCTGGAATGAAAACTATTATTATATAAAAACTTGACCAATAAGTGATGTTAGTCCTAACTTCCCAGGTAATCCATTGAGAAATCACGTAGCATATCATCCAATTTCTGAATTGTTCATTCTGATTTCCCATATGATTGAGGATGAAAAGTTGTACTAAAATTTAATTCAGTAGCTAACGACTTCTGAAGGCCTTTCCAAAAGATAAAATTAGACATGGGATCAAGAATTGATATAATGAATAGGGGAACTCCATCCACCTGACTATCTCATTAATATACAACCGATAAAGTTGTTCTAGAGACAAAGTATCCCAAATAGGATGGAAATGAGTTGATTTAGTCAATTGATCAACAACAACCCATTTTGTTTTATTACCTCAATATGTCTTCGGTAATTTCACAATGATGTGCATGGATATATTTTCCCTTTTCCATTATGTGCATGGTAATTTAAATCATGAGGTTTCAACTAATGCAAAGCATATGCAATTACATTATCATTCATTATTAGGACACGACAATGTCCTTTCAACGAAGCATCACAGTAGATAGAAAATTCACCCATTCTAGATGGTAATGCTAAAACTACAAAATCCACCTATCATAATTTAAATTCCTGAAAAAAATAATGAAATTATTTTGTCTAAATAAACATAGAACCATTTTGAGTTAAATTATTCAGTGGGTTAGATAACTGTGCAATCATTTCAACATACATCACGTAATGACCTGAAAAACCAAGGAAACTATGGATCTCAGTTATATTTGTGGTTCTTGGTCATTCTATAACCACTTTTGTTTTATAATGATCAATACCTATTCCATTTTTTGTAACAATATGACCAACGAATGAAATTTTCTATAACAAAAACTCACAATTTTTAAATTTCCCATATAATATATTTTCCTTAATGGTTTGCAAGGAAAATCTTCAATTAAAATCATGTTAATCTTTTATTTTGGAATAAACCAAAATATCATCAATAAACACAACCCCAAACATATCCAAGAACTCACATGAAATTCTATTCATAATATTTATGAATAAACCAACTGTATTTGTTAACAAAAAAGGTATAAATACAAATTCTTAATGGTCATATGTTGTATGAAACGTAGTCCTTGGAATTCCTTCTTCTTTTACATTAAACTGATGGTACCCAGACGTCATGTTAATCTTCAAAAAATATTGAGCCCCCTAGAGATGATTAAAAAAATTATCTATATGAGGAAGATAATTATTGTTCTTAAAAGTTACATTATTCAAGGATCTATAATCAAAGCAAAGTAACATTGAAACATTTTTTTAACAAAAAACTCAGTAGAACCCCATGTTGATGTGCTAGGTTGAATGAAACCTTTATCTAATGACTCATGCACTAGATTCTTCAACTCTAAATGATCAATTTGATCCATTCTATATGGGTGTTTTGAAATAGGATTACCTTCAGAAACTAAGTCAACAATCAATTCAACATCCTGATATGGTATTATACTATGAATTTAATTAGGAAAAACAACAAGATACCCATTTTCCACAAGCACATAATTAATCGAAACATTCCCTTTTTTTAAAAAATATGTTAAAGGAAATATTTATTACCAACTTTTACTTGTTTGAGAGCTCCCGGATATGTTATCTAAAGTAAGGGATTATTTATGTACAAAAATTTGAAATTATTTCTGAAAATAAACATCGTTCACTCTAAAGTCAATCATAGCATGATTAACAGAATTTCAATTCATACCCAAAATATCATCAAACTCTACTATAGACAAAAAAATTAGGTTTGGTGGTATATTCCTTCCCAACTCATGTATATGAAGGTTCTTATAATTTATTTTTTTCTCAACATTTCTTCCCAATGATATTGCAATAATTTAAGGATTTGTATCTTCAGATAGAATTCACAATTTAATAGAACATTTATTAGAAATTAATGAATGTATATACACTGAATCAAATAATAGATTTTCATATTCTTATTAAATAAAAAGTGTACCAGATACTACTTTATTCAATGGAATGTCATCTTTTGATGTATTTGAAAAAAAATTCACCACCCCTTTTTACATATATTCTTACAACTTTCCCTCAGTTGAGTTCATTGTTGGAACCTAATTTGTATAATGAACCATTTCATTACACTAAAAACATTTTACTGATTGTAAGTCAAATTTATTTCATACCAATGCAATTATCATTTTTAGTGAAATCATGAGCCATATGTCCCATTTTACAACAACAGTAGCAATTAATAGAATTCAAAAGTCATTACCCATTGTGATATTTACCACAATTTCTATAAACTTTAAACTTGTGTTTCTTAACATTAGACTTTGTTTGAAGAGTTATTCCCTTTTTTCTGCAACCTCGACCTCTTATTTTGTTGTTTTTCAAAGAACACCTGATAATCAGAAAACTCTATTTCCACATTCTCAGTATAACTTACATGTTTTTTATAACTTTTTAACTCACATGAAGCTAAACCCCTTCAATAAATTGGATTTAATCATATGAAAAAATGATTGATTTTACTATCATGATCTTATATGTAATTTGGAGCATAGATTTCTAGTCGACTAAATTTTGTTTCATATTCATCCACAGAGTCATCCTCCTACTTGAATTCCAGGAATTGTTTTTATCCTAAGACAAGCCACCTGAGGAAAATATTTCTCAAGAAACAATCCTTTTAATTCATCCAAATCAAGAGCACCAATCTCCTCACTATTTAAGATATTTTTCACCATCAACCACCACTGATCGAATTATGCTTCAAAATAGTAAACAACATGACTACGATTTTGATAATATTAACACCACATAACATCTAGAATCTTCTCTAGAGATTTAATACACCCTTTATCTAGAACATAATCAAGTTATCCTTTGAATGATGGTGGATTTTTCCTTATGAAATGATCCACTACTGAAATGTTCTTTTTTTGTTGATCTGGATGATCTTTTTCATGGATACCAAAACTATTTATAGCCTGAGTCAACTATACCATCACTACAAGAAACTATCTAGTTATAATTATGACCATCTAGGGTTGATGATTTGGAAGGTCATTTTCCTCTTTATGTATCCCCGTCATTGCTTCTACATTTCCACAGTTGAAAACCATTCTTAATACATAAATATCATAGGTGATACAATATGGTAATCATAAAATGATATATCATTTCAATCCTAACCTAAATTAATTTATGGATATTAATTTAACAATATACTAACTCATAATGTTTCTAAACTGGTCTCTAATACTAACTATAAGTCATGAGCCTTAAATATTACTTAATCATGAGTCATTTCAAGAATTCACATTGAAGATCTTTTTAGATTTAGAGTTTTAGAGAATTAGGTCATAACTATTACATTACATCTCAACTATTAAAATTTATATACTTATACACAGTATCCATTTTTTCATAAAATAAAAAATCATAAATGAAAACAAGAACACTTTTCTTGATATAAATATTCTTGAATTCATATTTTCTCTTACCCTGTATTATAAGATGTCAACTTTTTTCTCAAAAACAAGGGATATGCCTACAGAGATCAATAAGGGTTATAATATAAATAAATAATACATTAGTCCATCAATATGTACAAAACATTATCTCTTAAACACACCTCATGAAATCATATGTATTATGAATAACATATATAAATCATCAATTATAAAGGTACGTTATGGAATCCAAAACATACTTACATTGTAGCCTTCAATTCTTTGTAAGGAGTTACATTTGGAATGCCCATCAATTTATATTCTTGAAATATATTAGGAGAAAAATTAACATTTACCTTCATCAAATTACCCAATGCATTGGAGATATATCTTGTTCTCAGCCACCCAAAGTCTATCACAGAACCACCTGTATGCATAAACAATTCCCAAGAACCATAACATAATTGTAACACATGAATGAGAATCAATGAAAGGTAACATTATGACATTGCAATCACAATATAGATTTTAAATATATTAACATAATCAATTCATTCCCAAAACCATTTTCAATACCAAAATATGTAAAAAGAATATATGGTATTTGTTTTTCATTTAAAAACATTACATCTTGTTAAAGAATCCAAATATAAAATAAAGATTGCAGTGGAAAAAAGGTCTTTGTCACCTCGTACAATAAAAAGAAACATTATTTTTCTCTTTTATTAAAACTCGTCATAAAATAATTTTTTTTTAATAATTTCAAAAATCCAAGGGTTTTATTATAAAGTGTATAAAATAATGTCATGTACAAATTGAAGTATGCCTCAATAAAATGAAATTGAATTGAAGTCTATTAGAATGATCATTTTGTAAATAAAAAAGATCTACTACATTTATTCAATAAATGAACACATAAATATTGTATAAATACATGATAAGATTTAAAATTCATATCTTGCTCAATAAAATAATTCCATAAAATAAGAAAGGTAATATCAACCCCAAGAATGGAAATTTGGGTAAGAAGTTCCCTTACCTCATGCCCGACATGAATCGTTCATTATTTAATCTCCTATGTAATAAAATAAAGTAAATTTATACTTTCTTAAGAATATTTTTTGAGTTTATTAATCCTTTTATAGGACTTATTACCATGTTATAAACATCACATAATCATTTATGTTAATAATGGTCGTTTTTTCGATATTTGGTACATGAGTCACACATGAATTACTCAAAATTAAAATTTGTCAATGTGGTAAAGTACATTATATCCATAATCATATTCATGATTTAGATATCATATATATCATATAAATATAGTATATATATATATATAATATTATTTTATATTTGGCTTTAAGAAATGAAATGCATCGTTCATGGGGAAGAAAAGGCGCTCGTACGCATGGATGCAACTTTAGTTTCCATTAAATATTTAATGGAATGAAAATATAATAATACATCATTATATTTTAATTCTAGTAAAATATAATATACATTTTCTCCAACTCCAACCAATATAAATTCCATGTATTGCATGAACAAGTCATATCAATTTTAGTGGGTTATAGTTGGCCCTTCCTCAAATAAAATTATCATATTAAACTATTATATTAACCATAATGATATGATATAAATGAGAAATTAAGTATAATATACACAATATAAATATAATATATTTCACATATAAATATTATTCGATCATAATGGACACCATGAGAGGTGGTAGGAGAAAACTGAGAAATCATCATTTCGTGACGTAATAGTTCTCTGTCCACAGAGTCAGTATGTTGGTGTCAATTAGATATAGGTACATGGAATTGTTGTCTGAATCCTTCACATGTCAACATCCTAGTATATTTATGATACTATTGTTTTTATAAAATAATGGAATAATGACAGTTTTGGGGTTTTGATAATGAAATTAAAAGAATAGAACGTGAGAGATGATGTTACCATTAAATCAGGTAACTCCCTTTGGTTTGAATCAAATGGATTTATTTAATTTCCTTTTATTAAAATCAAGGCTTCTAGGTTGAATATAGTATTGTTGGGAGATTATTGGAATAGTTTTTGAATGATCCAAGGGGAATAAGAGGTGTGATTAATGGCTTAGATGTGGATACCTTTTATAAGAGGGGTGAGGTGATCTTTAGGAAAGATTAAAGGTATTATTTTATTATAAAATAATTTTAGTTTTCAAAAGGTCCAAAAATTATCTAATTCTAATATAAGATGAATATAAGATGATATAAATTCCTCAATTAATAATTGGATTGGTTTTTTATATTTTTAATCCTTATCTTTTTTATTTAACACTTCATTACTCTTACTGCTTTATCAAGCATTTTACAAATTGATACTACAAATAGCTACAAAAAATTAAAAATATTCAATTAAAATTTCAATAATAAAATTATAGACTAATGAAAACTATTTGGACAAATATTAGATTTTTTATTATTTTATAATATTTAATAAAATATATTATATTTTAAAATATGAATTATATTAATTTGACAGTATTCATAACATGACATTTTAAAATTCCAGATCAACTTGATGGATTCAAAAAAACATTATTAGTACAAATTCAACATTTAATTATTAACCAAAAAAATTCATTTATGAGATAAAAATAACCAAACTAGATTTATTTTGATATTTATATAATATTTTATTTGAATCATTTATTAATGAAGCAATCAGTACATCAACATTTTCCTATAATTAAATTTATTTATATAATATATAAATTTTTTAAATAAAATAACCTGAAGTATGAAATCCTTTAATCTCTATAAATATTATTTATAGAAGAAACGATAACTAATATAACACTATATAAATGTTGTTTTACCAAATGGTATATAGTTAAGTAACATTTTCCTTAACTATAAATTAATTTTATTAAAATTTCATTTTCAATAACAAGTGGATCCATGGGATGCTGAAATCGACCCAAGGATGCCCAAGGTCAGACATGTATTAGCCAATAGGATTAAGATGTGTGTTATAGTAATTTAATATTATTATAATATTATTATATACAATTATTTACCGTATTTACCTTTTAACCATGGTAAATAAAATAATTATGGAAGTTGATATTCATAATGCCTAAAGATAAAATATTTATATTTAAACAATATTTACCTAATTATTACAAATATGGAATCCATTTTTTCAAATTAAAAACATAGTATTCTTAGAAAATAATTTTAAATTAATTCTCATTCCTTGAAAAAACAAGCGTGTTTTTTATGAAATAATAACATCCAAAAGATTGACATGTTTGTTTATCCAATTTCAAAGGGGAATTACATGAAATGAAAATAATTGGATTAAATTATGAAAATATAATAAAATTACGCATTAAAACCATTTAAAAAACAATCTAACTATATAAATAAATCATATGAAAAGAAAATTTTGACTTAAAATGTAGTGTTTTAAAATATTCATTAAAAAAAATTTATCAGAAAAATGTGAAAAATTTACCGAAAGTAAATTTTCATACCCCAATTTTAATGTATAAGTATATTTTTTCAAATAAAACTAATAAAAGTGAAAAAAATCTAGATTTAAATTCAGTTTTCTATCAAAAGGCAGTAAAACTACATTTTAAGAATATTAGAGTCTTACATGTATACATTCAAATTCGTTCTTATTTTAAGCCTCTAAAATTTATTTTATAAATGTAAAAACCCTTAAAAACATGTAAAATAATATTTTAATATGTTCTATTAATTATCTACAGTACAACAACAAGGCATTAACTCCCATTTAAAATAATAATATTATATTATTTCTTTCAGTATGACTCAGCATTGTGAGCAACATAAGATTTAGGAGAATCCCATTTTTGCGTGTTAGGTAAGCCATTGAACATTGCATCCCATAAAATGTAAAATGTGGTTTTATATAAATAATATTAATAAATAATAAAATTTCATATTCTTTATTAAACTAATATGTTTAAAAATAAATATTTATTAAATTCCTTTGAATCCTCATCATATGGAAAATATCATAAACATTCCAACTGAAGGAATCATCTGTTGAGTCAATAAGGTTTCATTGTGACTTTTCCATTACTTTATGTTTTGATAATCACAAACACTCAACTTTAAGGAAAATTCTATTTTCATTAACAAGGAAAATTTTCCAACCCAAGGAAAATTATTCCTTACTATGTTTTTATTGTTCATATTTTAGTCACTCTAAATATAACTCGTTTTAATCCTATGTGTAAAATTTAGATTCAAATATAAAACCTCGGAATTCTATAAATATATAGATATAGACTATTCTGTATTCTAGATCTAAATTCAGACTCTGAAATCTCCAAAATTCTGACTCTGAATTCACTGAAATTTAGATTATGAGTTCACTGAAATTTTGACTATAAATTCCCTAAAATCCTGATTCCAAATTCTCTAAAATCTAGATTCTGAATTCTCAAAAATTCAGAATTTGAATTTTTACGACTTTAGACTCTGAATTCCTCAGAATTCAGGTTCCGAATTTCTACTAATTAAGACTCTGAATTCCATAGAATTCAGAATACGGATTCCTCAGAATTCAGACTCCGAAATATGTAGAATTCTAATACTGAATTCCTTGAACAAAAGAATCCGAATATCCTTTTTAATATACACTCGAATGGATTACCTTCATAGAATTCAAATTTTTACTCGCTCAGACATTGAATTAAATTTTTCCTCTGACTCTGAAAAATATAATTTGGCTGAGCAACCATATTTTTTATACTATTGTTTGAGTTATAAAATGATGTTGTGTATGCTATTACTATCTAACCATTGATTGAGTGACATGTGTACAAGTCCCTCCAAAATTCAACATGAAATATGCTCGTTGGAGGAGGGATCCAACAATAGAAGATTTTTATATAAATTGGAGTTCATTTGACTGTTCTCACTACAAATGAACTATTCTATAACTATAGAGATTACATGCTGCTGAAGTGATTTCTAGAGATAGAATTTCATGCTTTCTGCATACTGAACAACTTGTTCTGAACTTCTTCATGCGACTCTGAATGTTTAAGCGTATATTCGAGGGCTTCTGAGGATCTCAAGATAGAAGTGCTGACTACCATGAAGTTCGAGGGCTTGCTGGGATAACAAGACAAAATTCGATATCCGTATCGAGGGATTAACTTGGTGTGGGTAAGACAAACATTCTTGAACGTAAAAATCAAGGGACCTTTATCCAAGGATGTTGTATAACCTAATCTTTGGGTTAAAACATTTCATACTTGTTACTTGTATTGTTTCATGTTAGTTTTCAATTACATTCTAATTAATAAGGAAAGTATAATTGTCATGTAAATTCTTATACTTGTACTCTGATTCATTAGATTATATGCTCTTTAAGGTAGAATCTTTTTCCTTGTAAACTTTTCACAGGTTTCATTTCCAGAACCATATTTTTGGAATCTAGAAAGTTTGTATAACTAAGAGGTCTTCTGAATTTACCCAGATTTACTTTTTTATAAATTACCTTCTTTAAAAGTTTCTAAGGAAAATTTTAAAGCATATAATTCACCCCTCTTATATATTGAGAATCTACATACATATTTTGATCCTAAAATTAGTATCAAAGGAGGTCTCTAAAATACATATATTCACATAAATGTTTTCTTGCTCATGTTTTTTCCTGGTTATATATTTTACTTGCTCGGGATATTTTTATTATTGTTTACAAACATGTATTACTAACAAGTTTTCATGGAATGTTATTTTATTTAAGATGATAGGAATAAATGTTGGTTCGATTCACAATCTTAAGCCTACTAGACCATATATATTTAATGGTAATGATTATGAATATTTGAGAGATCGTATGAAGACTTTTGATACTAACACTGGAGTGGATAACTTTGTTATGATGACTAGATATTACAAGATTCTTGATAAGTAAGTTAGAACTTTTACTAATCACGAAAAGTTAGAATATCAACTGAACTACAAGGTACACAATGCTTTGTTTGGTTTCAAGACAAATAATACATATATCCATATTTCTCCTTGTGAAGATGCAATTTTTATTTAGAAAAATCATGGTGTCACTCATTTGGGTACATCCAATGTTATTGAAACTAGATAAGTTATGCTTAGAACTGAGTATCATGGTTTTTTCATTCCTTGTGGACCACCTATGTGTAAGGTCAAAATATATGATTTTTTTATTACGAAAAGTATAAGAAAACACGAACAAGTGCCCAACATCCAGCCCCATTGAGCAGCAAACATAGACTCCAAGAAAAGTAATAGTCATGGAGGTCTGAAAAAATGGAGGCCCAGAGCGTCCCCAATAGTAACACCCACCCCGCCCGAAGGCAGGGAGCCAAGAGAAGTGAAAATCAAGAAAGGAATGTCATGTGTAGACCTGGAATCCAAAAAATATACCAGCCGGTTACCCTCACGCCGCGTTTGGAGGATGTCAGTATCATGGGAATGGAGAGTCTTGCACTTGCGTATGATATAGATAATGTTCCAAGGTGGGTAAATGTCACCCTTAAGGGAGTTCCATATGAATTTTGAATCCGTCTCCATAATCAAAAGAGAGATACCTCTAGAGAGACAAATCTCTGAATCACTAAACATGGCCTTGGCCTCAGCCACCAAAGAATCACCCATCCCAAAGAACGCATTAAAGGCAAGGATGATAGAGCGCGAATTGTCCCACACGGCCCTTCCTCCCCTCATAAAGCCCTAGACACAAGCCCCATCTGTATGGTACAACAGAGATTCATGACTATTTTCAACATCCTATAATATATTTGTGAAAAAGGTTTGGATGATGAGGCCCTTGTGGATAACATTATGGACATCATGCCTAATAAATGGGAATCATATAGAATAACTATTGATATGAATAGGAAAGTCTCACAGATTACTCTTGATTAGCTTTTTGGAACACTTCTCTATAATGAGACTATAATGAAAAGAGATGCTGAAAATATTTGAAGATGACTGGGTGTGGAAGTGTGGATTTTACCACTACTTCAAATCATATAAAATCCAAGACACCTAAGATATTTACAAGATAAGAATTGAAGGGGGAAATATTTAAACTAAATCAAATGAAAGTGAACATTCTGAGAATGAACTAGCTAATCTTTCTAGAAGGATTAATAAGATAGTTGGGAAGAAAAACATTCAGTATTGATATTAGAGTAAAGAAATAAAGGATAATAAAGACTCTGAAGTTACATGTTATGAATGAAAAAGAGAGGGAATATAAGGACAGATTATCATATGCTTATGATAAATGTTTGAAAGGAAAATAATTCTGAGATGAATAAAAAGAAGTACTAAAATACTAAAGCTAAACATGTTTTCAAATCCAATGACACATGGAGTGATAGTGGTGGTGTCTGTGCTGATGAATCCTCAGATTACGAATATTCTGGACAGAAGAATCATGGTTTACTTGCCAAGATACCTACTGAAATTCATTTCAAAATGGCCAACGTACATAATGATAAATCCATAAAATAATGAATCACTAAATTTTAATTATAGTGAGAGTGAATACTGTTAATCTTCCTAGGAATAATATTCTTCTGATGAAGATAATACTTTACCTACCAATGACTATGTTTCTAGGTTTGAAAAATCTTCTGGATAATGAAAATTCTGAAGTCAGCAAAATTCTTGATAATAAAAAATTTAGGATTTCTATTCTTACTAAGGAAATATCAGATCTTTATAAATATCATGATATGATAATTTATGATTTTGAAAGTATTTAAAAACAACTTGAAGAAGATAATTCTGAGATGGAGAATCATTATAATGATCGAGAAAAAGTAATTTCTTAAAAAACTGATTACGAGCCTAACTCTAGTACTAAATCTAATGTTGATGAGGATAAGAACATAGTTATTAAGCTAATGTCAGAAATATTTTCCTTTAGTAATTTCTTGTAAAATGCTACCTTATGTAAGGAAAATTTTATTAATATGTATTCCCAAATTCAACCCCTAATAAATAATTCCAGTTTTGGTTATACTAGTTTAAATCCCAGTTTTAGAAACAATTATTTTGTTCCTCAAAGGACTCCAATCTGCACTAAGTGTCAGTGTGGTGGTCATTGGAAAAAAATTATTCCTTAAACAAAACTCAGTCATTATGTTTTCTTAAAGCTTATTTTTCTATGAAAATGTGGATTCCTATGATTTTTCTTTTTGATATTTTTCGATCCAAGAAATTTTTTGGTTCTGAAAGTGTAACACTATTGTTTTCAGGAATGTAAAAATAATAGCAATTTCAATACATGGTACATAGATAGTGGATGTTCCCGGCATATGACTACTAAAAAAGCAGATTTGAAAATATTATCAATACGAAAGGAGGAAAAGTACCTTTCAGATATTATTTTTTGGGAGAAATTCTTGGTATAGATAATATTGTTCTTTTTGAAAAAACATTGATTTAAAATGTTTTGTCTGTTAAGTGTCTTAAAAACAATCTCTTTCTCATAATTCAATTACTTGATGATGGTTACCTTGTGATTTTTAAGAATGGAATGTTCTTTATACACAATTCCAAGGAAGAGTTTATTATTTCTTCCAATAGGCATGATAATGTATACACACTAAAAATAAAAGACCTATGGAGACAAATATATAATTTTTCATAGTGAAATGGAAGATCATTCTTGGTTATGGCATAGAAGGTTAGGACATTGTAACCTAAGGAACTTATGAAAACAATCTAAGAAATGACTAGTTAAATATCTACTGGAGATTACATTTTATTCTTCAAAAGATTGTGATCTATGGAAATATGGCAGAAAACATAAATAATGTTTTGAATCAGTTGGTGAAGTCTCAAAACTAATGCATTACAGTTGGTGCATATGTATCATTTTTTCCCAACACAAACTAGAAGCATTGGAGACAAATATTATGTATTTGTTTTAGTTTATGATTACACTATATTTACGTTGGTCAATTTTTTAGAAACAAAATCTGATCCCTTTTCTTATTTCAAAATTTTTATATCCAATGTTAAAAATGAGAAAAAAACTTTCATTGATAACTATTCATAGAGGTCATGTAAGAGAATTTCAAAATTCAGATTTTGAATAATTTTTTAGTATAAAAGGCATTACTCATAACTTCTCAGCACCATAAAAACCTCAAGAAAATGGAGTTATTGAATAATGAAATATAATTCTTCATGAGATAACAAGAACCATGTTCAGTGAATATTTGGCCACCAAACATTTTTGTCAAGAAGCTGTATGTACTTCTTGTTATACTATAAATCTTGTTTGGATTAGACATTTTCTTAATAAAACTCTTTATGAGTTATGTAATGGTAGAAACCTAGAATTTCCGACTATTAGTTTTTTTGCTGTAAGGAATTCATTTTGATTAGTAATGATAATATTCAAAAACTCACACCAAAATATGATGAAGGAATTTTCCTAGGCTACTACATAACATCTAAGGCTTATAGTGTTTTCAACAAAAATACGTGTACTATTGAAGAAACAGTACATGTCAAATTTGATGAAACAAGTCTTTTTGTTTTTAAACACCATTAGCTATTATATTCTGGTGTATTTTCAAAAACTAATTATCAAACCTGGATAGATGATCCTTCTGATAAGGAAAATTATCAAGAAAATATTTCTAATGAATTTACCCCAAAATATTTCCCACCCTACGTTGATGAACAGGTTTTTAAAAATCCAAATCATTTATTTCTGAAGAATCATCCCATTGATAGTATCATTGGTGATGTTAATAAACATGTTCTAATTAGAAGTTACTTTAAAAATGAAGTAGAACAACTAGCATTTATTTCCCAATTTAGAAAAAAAACACGGATTAAGCTTTAGGTGATGATGATTGGATAAAATCTACGCAAGATGAGCTATATGATTTCGAAAGTAATAATGGTTGGACCTTGGCTGAATGACCTAAGGGAACATATGTTATTGGAGTAAATGGGTATTCAGAAATAAATTTTATGAATATGGAATCATTTTAATAAATATAGCAATATTTGTTTCTAAAGCATATAATCAACAAGATGGAATAGACTATGATGAAACCTATGCTCCAGTAGTGAGACATGAGTATATTCATATTCTACTTGCCTTTGCAGGTTTCATCAGTTTCAAAGTTTACAAATGGAATTTAAATTTTCTTTCTTTAATGATTATGTTCAAGAGGATGTTTTTGTTGAACATCCTACTGTTATTGAAGATACAAAACATCGAGAAAATGTTCTTAAACATACCAAATATTTTTATGGACTTAACAAAGCCCCAAGATCATGGTATGATAGACATTCAAAATTTTTCATTCAAAATAATTATGTTAAGGGAAATGATGATCGAACACTTTTAATAAATAATGATAAGAAAAATGTTTTGATTGTTCAAATTTATGTTGATGAAATAATATTAGCTTCAACTCAGCAATAATTAACTGATTCCTTTGTTGATCTAACGAAATAATATTTAAAAATGAATATGATGGGTGAGTTAACATTTTTCCTTGCATTTCAAATTTATGGAAAAACCATAAGAAATCCATATATCCCAACATAAGTATTTTAAAGATACTCTTAAAAAGTACAAATATGAAAACACTATGATTATAAGAACTCTATTGGTATATCAAATTCACTTGATTATTATGAAGGTGGAAAACCAGTAGATCAAAAATCTTTTAGAGGTATGAAAGAAATTCTACATTACTTGACACCTAGTCATCCAGACTTAATGTATTCAATATGATTATGTGCAATATATCAATCCAATTTTATGTTATCTCATTTAAAGGTAGTTAAATGAATTTTTTGTAGTTAAAATATTCAAAGTCAAAATTTTCGCAGTCAAATATTTCATTGTTAAAAGTTTCATAGATAAAATTTTTGTTGTCAAAATTTTCATAGTTAATGTTTTAATAATTTGGATTTCATTCCGTAGTCAAAATACAAATTTGGAATCTAATGTTCTCCAAAGAAAATGATTCTCATTAAGATTAATCATCCTGGTAATGTGAAAGGTATGTTTCCCTTCCTTTGTCTTCACAATCATTTTTAACTGTGATGGTATTTTATTTTTATTTTAAATTTTTCAGATTCAATTTTCCTTATATTTTAATTTTTTATATCATAAACATCAAATGATTTGAATCCATCAAATTTCTTCTTCAGCTATCATCTCACCCTTCACATCTTCTCATGATTCTTTCAATTGTTGGATCAATCTGGATAGCTAAACCATTGCATCAATTACCTATATAAAGGACCCCCAATGTTGATATTACATTGAAACCCAAGCCTTCACGTAGTGAAGCATATCCTTGGGTTTTTAAGACATTATATATCTTTAAAGTTTTCTTACTTCCAAATGTCTGTTTAAGCGTCTCATCAGAAAGATATGTCAAGTATTAACGAAAACTCTGAGTTGATGACCTATCGTGAAAGGATAGTTGATCTGAAGTTTTATGTCTAGTATGATTCTATTGTGTCTAAGATTATCAAGATGAATATTTGAGAGAATTTTTTCGTATCGAAACCAAGAGAAAAGTATCCAGAATATCCATAATTTCTTATTGAATTATATGAGATTGAAATTTTTATTAATGAAGGAGGAAGAGATAAATATCCATTCAAGAGTTACAGAAAGATGTATTCTCTTTCTTATAACATGGCTAAAAATATGATATGAATTCATTATGAGGGAGATGTTGAGTTTTTCTCTCACAAGTTACCTTCTGTAATAGGATCAATTGACATAAAAAATACTCTTTCTTGTCTTAGTCTTCAGAAAATGAATAATCTGAAAATTATTCATCTCTCAACAAATATTTGGATTCTTCACCAATGGGTTCAATGTTTTCTAATTAATAGAAATATGGACAAGGATACTCTAATGAAAAGTGATATTTATATTTTGGATTTTTTAGTGAACCTAATAATGATAAACCTGGTTAAGAATACTCTAGTTATGATTGGGAATAAAAATAATTTGAAATATTATGTCTCTGATTATTATGTATTTGGCCATTCTTTCAAATATCATTGTTCATTGTATTTAGTCTTTCAATATTCCTTATTGTTCTAAGATGTAGAAATATAAGGTGATGCTTTTGAGAGATGATACTCTGAGGAGGATGATGATTTGCACTAATAGTCAATCTGGAGAATATTAGGATTTTTCCGAAGCAGAAGAAGAAGCACTTCCAATGAAGCCAAAAGTGGCTGAAACTTCAATGAAGGGTAGAAGAAAGAGGAAGTTCAAAGAACCAGAAGAGAAGACAAAAAACCCAGTGGCAAAGGAAACTATATCTGCCCCTCCAAATCCAATGAAACAAAGATCTTTTTTGGATGAAGTTGTGGATAAGTGGAGGGAATATAAGAATAACAAAAAGAAAGGGGATCCTACGTTTTTCGGGGACCCTGTTGAGGAAAAAGAACTGAAGGGAAAGACTGCTGAGAATCTAGAAAAGGAAGAAAAAGAAATGAACCAAAGGAATAATTTGTCTATGGTTGAGATAGTGAAATTCCTTCTAAAGGATACTGGGACATCCTCCCAGAATATTCTGTTACCAAACTCATTTTTGTTAAAACCATTACCAATGACTCCGGGAATGAAGATAGTGATTCTGGAAAAAGATGAGGTCGAAGGAATAGTGCATGATTAATATGTAGAAGAAGAAGAGGAATAAGGGACTGGTGATACTGAATATATCATAAAGCACATAGAATATTATCATGAGAAAGAGAATCCCTCAGAGAAATTATCTTTCTAAACATCTGATGCATAGTCTTTATAATCTACTACCCCTAGAAAAAAGGAGAAGGGTGAGGAAGAAGTAAACATGTTTTCAGAAAATGAAAGTAGAAATCATGCTTTTATTCACCCATAGGATATTGACGTAAAAGCCTAGATGGAAGATGTTGATGAAGACAAAAATTTTTAGCTATCAGATAGTGATCATGAATCTTTTAATCAATAATAAGTCATTCCATTGGATGATAAGGGAAAACATGTGGTTGTGGATACAACTAGAAAAGATGTGGTAATGTAGAAAGAAGTGGGTGGTTCATCGAAGTGGAAGTTTGTTGAATTAGAAAAAGAATCCTCAAAAAACAAAGTCTCGGATTCAGAATCATCCTCTCTTAGACATGAAATTGATGTTCAGTCGTTGAAAAAGATTGTAGGGACTATTCCAATATTCCCTACTATAGACTCAAGATTCCAGATGCTTCATCATTTATTAAATAAAAAATCAAATTATGTATCCATGGTGATTGATATATTTGTCAGACTCATGGAAGACTTGAATACTTTTCTCAGTAGCAATGAGGCTCATAATAGATCATGCAAAAAGATGACTAGCTGGTCATGGAAGAAACTAAAAAGCGATGAGATTTTTATGAATTTCAAGAAATTTTCAAGGATACTTTTGACACTGAAGATGTGAAGATCAAGGATCTCACTAATAGTTTTCAGGAGAGGCTAACTCTTGAAAATAATTTTCTGATTCAATATGTTATGGATCCGAATGTGAAGCTAAACTCAATTCGTCAGAGTTGGAAAAGAGATAGGGATATCATGATAGTGATTAAAGATAATCTTACTAAGAAAGAAGATGTTCTAAACACCCATGCAGAATATATTAAGGCTCAGGAAGAGGAAATTAATGCGTAATAGAAGAAAACAATATATAACGATAATTTTCTCAAGAATGCAGAAGATGATCAAAAGGTGCTTAAGAAGATAAAAACAATAGTGAAGAAGCTGATGTTGAAGGAGAAGGAATGATAAAATTCTCCAAATCAGATCATTTTTTGAATTTTCTAATTGTACAAGTTCTTTAAATCATATTGATATTTTTGTTGCTCTACATATTTTCTGGATGTTTTTTAATATTCTTTTAGGTACCATATTTTCCATTCCATTCCCTATATTTCATTTTGAAAATAACAAAGGGGGAGAATGGAATGTCAAAAAAGATTACTTAGTAAAGAAAAAGTTTTCTCTAAGTAAGTAGGAGTACATCAAATGGGATGTTTTCATCATGAAAATATTTGTATACTAGAAAATGAAAAATCTGATTCAGGAAAATCAGAATATAATCCATAGTGATTCCAAAGCATAAGGGGGAGTTAGTCATATTCACTTTGATCTTAGAAAAGGGATTTAATTTTTCTTTTTGAAGACAATAAAATTTTTATGTCATTATATTCATTTTCCTATGGATGTCTGTGCTTTCCAAAAGGGGGGAATTGTTGAGACAATAAGGATTCCCTATGTCTATTCCATTCCATCATGTGTTGAAAATCACAAACACTATATCTGAAGGAAAATTTTATTTTCCTTAATAGGAAAATTTTCCTTCCCATGGAAAATTTATCCATACCATGTTTTCATTGTTCGTATTTTAGTCTCTCTACCTCTAACTATTTTTACTCTTAAGTGTATTATTCGGTTTCACAACTAAAATCAAGAAATTCTATGAATACTTAAATATAGTGTATTTTTATTTCATTATCCGAATTTAGACACTAAATTCACTAAAATTCAGAACATGAATTCTATGAAATTCAGTTATAGAATTATCTGAAATTTATTTTTCGAATTCTATGAAATTAAGACCCCAAATTCTTTAAAATTCAGTCTCTGAATTCATTTGAATTCAGAATCCGAAGTCCTCTGAATTTGGACTCCGAATTCCTCAAAATACTGGTTCTGAATTCCTCTGAATTCAAAACCCAAATTCTTTAGAAAATAGACACCAAATTCATATGAATTCTGATTCCAAATTTCATCAAAATACAACCTGAATGTTTATTTTGATATAGACTCCAAAGGTTTACTTGATTATACTTAGATAATTTACTCTCATAGATTAGGAATTCTATTTTTCCATAGACACAAAAAAAATATAATTTGGTTGAGAAACAATATTTTTCTTACTCTTGTTTGACTTATAAAACAATGTCATGAATTTTGTTACTAACTAACCATTGTTTGAGTGACACGTGTATAGGTCCCTCTGAAATTCAGGGATAAATATGACAGTTGGAGGAGGAAGCCGACCATTGAAGATTTTCCTATGTATAAAATATCATTTGAATGAGCTCACTATAACTGAACTATTCTAAAACTCTATATATTAGACTCTGTTGAAGTGATTTATAGAGAGAAACTTTCATTATTTGTGCATTCTGAAAATCTTGTCCAAAAATGCTTTGGGTGACTCCGAATGTTGCTGAGTACATTCGAGGGCTTCAGAGGATTGGAAGACAGAGGTGCCGACTACCTTCAAGTACGAGGTCTTGTGGGGATATCAAGACAGACTTTTGTATTTGTATCAAGGACTTAACCTAGTGTGGGTAAGACATATTTTCTTGAAAGTATTAATCAAGGGTCCTTTTCCAAGGTTATTGGACACTCTACTCTTTGGGATAAAAGATTTCATACTTTTTACTTGTATTGTTTCAAGTTTATTTTCCACTTCATTTTTGAGGATAAGGATATTCTAACTATGTTATAAATTCTTATACTTGTACTCTGATTTTTAAGATTCTAAATGCATTAATGTAGAATCTTTATCCTAGTAAAATTTTATCATGTTTCATTTCTGGAACCATATTTCTAGAATCTAGAATGTTTGTAGAAATAAGAGGTTATGTGAATTTACCTGGTTTAACTTTGTTTAACATTTCCATCTTTAAAAGTTCCAAATGAATTTTTTAAAGAATACAATCCACCCCCGTCTAGTATATTGGCAATCTACATCATATTTAAATCCTATATCATCCACTTTTTTTCGATTCCATGGGGTAGTATGTTGAGAAACCATAATCATCAATCTATTCCAATAGACATCATGGGGACATATTAAAATCCTAATAGGTGAATATATACGTCAATCATTTATTATCCATATACATGTCCCAAATTTCACTATAATTATAATATATCCACATTTTCAATGTAATAATTACATAAGCGAGTTCCAAATCATGTTTTACTACATTTTTTCATGTATTTTTTATTTGGTGTGAGGAATAAGTCATGACTGTATTATTTTGCATAAGGAAATATCCCAATCCTTTAATTGATGAATCAATATTGATCACAAACCCATATATATTATATGGAAATCTATAAAATGTATCACTATCATACCTAGTCGTCAGATCATTGAAATTTAGTTCTCATTCATATTTCTAGAAAAAAATTATCCCCATTTATGTTAGAATATTTTTAATGTTTTATATTCATGGTAAATCTCCAAAAAAAATGTAATATTAATCATACACAAGAAAACTATACATCTGAGTCACTAAGATTTATTATCACCATTTAGAAAAAAATATTTTTGAAGGATCCACAGAACTACCCTCACTTGAGATTATTCCAGAAAATAAAAAATTATCTGAAGACAAAATTAACACTTTAAAAAAATTCTTAATGAATATCCTCCAACATGGAATTAATTGTGGTTCTCAACTAATCCTCATACAATTCCTTACTCCTAGAATATATAAAAATATAATCACTAAAAATGACAATAATGTGATCAAGTTAATATTTTAATAAAATATTCATTAAAATAATAAATCTAAAAGAGTTATTAGGTTTTACCAATGTAATCACTATAAATCCATAATTATCATACATCATATCAATGGATATGTTGGGTGTGTCATCCTTATTCCTAAACTGATTCTTTATATAAAATATTTTAATCTTGGAAAAGTATTTATATCTTTATTATAGTTCAGAGTAATCATTTATATAATGGTAGTAAGTAATTTTTTCATGATAGATATATTTTTTATGTACCAAATAATCATTTAAAAGACTTAATGACTCACCATTATTCCTAAAAATGTTCCCAGGAAAACCATAGTTATTAACAATTGAATTTGTCTCCTTTATCATGATTCTTCTAGGGATATTTTTTCATTTCCGATAATTCAATGATGTCCATTAAATACTGATATTTTAAAATACACATCCCACAATTAATAAGGTTAATTAAATCATTAACTTCAAAATTCAAATGTATAGTAAGAACCAATTTTAGAAATAAATCTTAAATTCCCCATTAAAAAATCACATCATAAATGATGACATGCTCCCAAATAATCTAAGATAAATAAAGTTCATTTATATGAATTATGACCAAAAGATAGATGTAATTTCATAAAACATTCATATTTATCCTCACATTGATAAATGATCATATTTCTAATTAGAATATCAAATGGTAAAACCCATAAAATAAAATATATATTAGATCAATATAAATAATTATAATCCATTCATAAAATCACACAAAATTTAACTGAAGAAATAATCTCATGTTTATTAAGAATCATATTTCCTCAAACATCAATAATAGAGAAAATTTAGATTTGAGATGAGACCAATGTACCGTTATGATATTTCAACACTAACTGATCATGAAATCATAATAGTGGTAATTTGATACCCTTAAAAATTTTGTATATAAAAAATAGTGGGTAGGCCTATAGTCAAATACAAAATTGTAAATTATTTAGTTGTTGAATTATTTACCTTTCACCACATTGTTATTATAACCCACATTGCATATCCTAATAACATGAGATTTCCCTTTTTCATTATTCTTAAGTGGTTGTTGATAGAGAATTTTATTCGTATAATACTTTCACATGATGTATAAGTGTGTGTGTGGTGTGTTTGATGGAATATTCCTTTACCCTATTATATTAATCGTCCAATTAATTTCCTTTAAATAATAAAGGGATTAATGACCCACATTTTACATTTAAATCACCTCTGATGTCTATTCAAGAAATTTATCAAAGGTTTATTCCTATATTTTTATATTTTTATGGATATAATTTCATTTAACCATGTAATGTATTCATTTTTTCCGGATACCCATTCTTTATTTTCATATCAAAACCATGGGAGTAATGGGAGTATGCAATATAAATTTATTTCTTGATTTCACATCATATTATTTACTCAAATCAAGTAATGTATCTTATAGAAAATGAATTTAGGTGAATATAATTTAAACAACCAATGAATTGATAAATATTTCATATAGAGATGATGATTAAATAGAAATCATACATTGAATGTATTTGAAAATTATACTCATAAAAACAAATTGATTCATCATTTCTGTTATAAAGATCACAAAATTACTTATCATATTTTATATTTATTATATGACATAAGTGATTATAGATAAAAACCCTCTTAAAATCATCCCATTCGATGGATTTATTTTATTTCCCAATAATTATATAAATAATATGATTCTTCCTTTGACCTAATTATATATACAAATGATAAAAATTTCAAAAAACACATCCTTGTTCTAGGGAATGGAGAAAATAAAATATTTTCACAATGGTGTTGATTTAACATTAAAAAATAGTAAATTTCAATTCCAATTAAATGAAAGTGAATTTTATCCTCATTAATTAGTCAATAGTAAATTGTTCCCTCCATTTATCTCTAAAAAATAAAATATCATGTTTGATTGCCTGATAATGATTTATGAGAATAACAACCCGATTTCTCATTGTAGATACCACTAAATGTAATATATAGGTGGATAATCATTAAATTGTGTGTCACATTTGTTGTTAACATGATTTCATATAGTTCTATAAATTAAATAAACTAAAACTTATTCATCTGTCAATAATATTTAAAGGGAGAAACCATATACAGAATAGAATATGAAAAGATCATTGTATAATTTTCATATTAGATTATCCCCATGGTTTTCAACAATGTTATCTTATCCAACACTCTAGAGATTATTATTACCTATCTCCTGAACCAAATAAATCAACCAAATTATTTTATACATAAATATTACATCATTTTAGGTGAATTTTAAATATATAACATTGCGATCCACAGTGTAACCAAAAACCATTTTTTGGTGAATAGATACATTAAAATCCTATTTAGATACATTATAAAAAAAACTACCATGTTAATCTAATATTCAATCATCATCAGAACCCCTAATTAAAAAAGATCTTGATAACCAAATTAAATATAACATAATAAACCGATATCTCAGATGCATGGTTAATATAATTATGAGGGATATCAGTTGATTATAATAGTCAACAATAATATAAATGTAAGTAAATGAGATCATGATCAAAAATAACAATATAATACTTAATATATCATGGATAAAAATAATTTTATATTGTATAAAACGATAAAATTTAAAAATACACAAATCATAAGAGTCAGAAAACACCATAAATACAAAATGAAAAACATTTTCATATCATAATCATGTAAAAAAAGTGTTAGGAATTCATAGTTATTGAAACCATTTCATATTACATTATTAAAAATTGATATCATCCAATTATAATTTATATTCCTTAAAAACATGTTTCCCATATCATAAAAAATTATGAATCACTGCCTATTTTTCAAATCAGATCACACGTCATTGAAAATTTCACATTGTGGATAAAGTACAACATATTGATTCATAAAATTATTTGAGGAGATATAAAACACTACCCAATGTATTAGAGCCCTATTTAATTTTGGGACCTTCTATCAAATTATTAAAACTCTATAAATGGATTCCATAAGATCATAAAACAACCATAAAATAACATTCTTAAGGATATAAAATTAGTTTCATAATCATTTAATGTATTCAACATATCATTGCCCATTGAAAATAATAAACTTTCATAAAACATTCATAATAAAAATCATAAACTCTAGAAAGAAAGAATAATGAAGGTGTTATTGTATCGTATACACATAATATCATATTTAGAATAAAAATATTTTGTCATGATTACATATATTACTAAAACCCAGCTATTATTATTTTGAGATAGAAACAACCTCTCCATTTTGAAATCACTTATTTAAAACATAAAAATATAAAAAAATTAGTTAAAAATATTATTCTAATAGAAATATGGAAATATGTCGAGGAATATTAAGTTCAAAATTAAATTATTATTATCAGAAATTATTTTCCGTAATTGTATGTTAAATTAATTATTTAATTCAATTTTATTCTAAAAAGATAAAAGTACCTCACATAAAATATTGAAAAAAATTTATTTTGAAAATTTATTATAAAAATTGATTCATTATTTAAAATATATTTTACTGATAATTAGATAATCATGATAAAAAAATTAAAACATTTTATTAAAAACATGGACATCAAAAAATTGATTCTTAATTATGTTTTAAAACATAATCAATTTCATAAAAAAAAATTTAGTATTTTGAGTATTTATTGAGGGAAAATGAACAAAAAACACATTTTCACTAGAAATAACTAGATCAATATAATAATTATATAGATTTTTCAATACCGGTCATATAATTTTCTCAATGAAAATTTAATCATAATCACTTTTGAGATGTAATTTATTGGGATGAAAATCCCCTTAATTTCATAATTATATCATTATAGAACCTTTCAAAAGGCCTCTATAAAAATTAAATATTTATTAGAAACTAATTTTAAAATCATATTCTTATATATAATATCATATATTATTTTTTTATGACATCATATCGCACTATTATAAATAGTTATTATATAAAAATCATTTTTATCTCTAATAACTTATCTGTTTTTGATGTATGTTTCAGTTAAGTTTCCTAAATGCATTATTTTTTTCAATGATTCATTATAAGAAAAATTAGAAACTCATCTGATTAGTATAATATTTAATCATTATATAAAATTTTATATAATTTAGTAGAAATATGGGATATAATATTAATTACTTATCTTCATGGAGATGATAGTTAGTAAACACACATTAGTGGTGGTTTCAATTTCTAATAAATGTAAAGAAATAATGTATTATATTAATTCAGCATTCCTAAAGCATTATAATATTATATATATTCAAAAAAATTATTAATTACAACATTATAACCACTAACGAGTAGTTGTAATGAAAAAAATTCATTGCTTATTGGGGGTGGTAATACACATGTACAAATGACCGATGTATTATTATATATTATGAATGGAGGTGGATATTGAGTGTTATATTATCAAAATAATAATTCTGAACATTTATGGAACTAAATTCATTATATTATAATATATATCATAAATATTAATGTGGCTTATTATGAAATAAAATTTAATGTACTCGATTAAGAGTAATAATTTTTTTGTGGAGAAAGTATCTTTGGAAGACATCTCTATCCATAAAAGGTTATACTTTTTGAAATAATATATGATTCTGGAAATAATATATAATATATAATTATACTATGTTAGGTATTTTATATGGTATATGGATCAATCATTGTGAATAGTGTACTAGAGGAGGCTCCTTATTATAATTTAGGGGAGGGGAACCCATAGAGCTACTTAATGTATTAAATTAACATAAATTAATTTTGAGGTCAAAATTTCCTTATATTGAAATAATTCTAATAAAATATGATTATGAGTCAAAATAATCTCTTCTAATAATATATAAAAAAATTTAGGTCTTTGTTTTAATCCCATATTATCCATATTTCTAATCACTGCAATTTTACTATTTCATACATCATAAGATTTATGATTGTCACTATAAAAGTAAAAGTTATTAAAAAAGTACCATGGGTGAAATATTTAACCAACAATCATTTTTATTGATGAAAATATTTTTTTTATTTCAATGATTTAATAAATTAGTATTTCTTAAAAATATATACTTAATATTATATTTGGAACTATTAATTTCATTTACTATTTTAAAAAATGATAAAAAATGTAATTAGAATATAAACCATTCAAACTTAATTAATATATAATATTAATCAATAATATTTTTATAATACTATAATTCAAGATAAAATATTATCTCGAGATTGATTAAAATAGGTTTCATGATTTCTATACTGCTTACAGTAGAATGGAATCACTGTTGTATAAGAATATACATTAATTATATCATCACATAAAAAGAAAGAACTATTAAAATAAAAATAATAAATCATTAATATTTAGTATAACAATTTATTACTAATTCTCTTCATTCATTATCCTATGAAAATATTATTTTAGATATTACTTTCATGAAATTGACATTACTTGTATTACTTTTTCCTGAAATATTCGAAAGTAAATAATCACAAATAAATTCCCTTAGAAGTTTATATTTAATTTTTTTGAATATTTTGGATGAAATAAAATAGTAAAATGAAATACAGTCATGTTTATAAATGAATTTTTATGCAATTTAGATTAGTTGTAACCCTAAATAACCCATTTTATCTTTATAGTAGAAACAAATATTTACTTCGATTACAATTCATATTTACAAAATATTAATTGAATTCTTTGAATAATTTTATATCATGATTCTAAATATTAAATCTATATTACATGATTTATTTTTTATAATATGTATCAATTAACTTAATAAAAAAATTTAAAATACAAAAACAATTAATTTTTTAGAAAAATTCATATGTAGGTATAAAAATAATTTTACAAAGAATAAAACCATAAATTTTTTTCTAATGATGTTAAACGGATTACTCATAATATAATATAAATATTATAAAATTGAAACCATTTAAATTAAAACATGGATATTTTACAATTCATGAGAAAAACATACGGCTTTCAATAAAACATAATATTTTTAAATATTCACTTGAAAATAAATCATTTAATAAATTCGTCAAATTTATATGTAATATAATTTTTACATTATGATATAATTTTTTTTTGTAAAATACAATTATTGACTGTTCTAAAATTTAATTATAAACTTTTTTAATAAAATGAAATAAAAATATTTAAGAAGAATAATTAATTTTTCAAAAATAAATGGACTAGTAAAAATTGACCTCTTAAATCAAAATAATTAATTAAAAAACTATTAAATTGGTATTATATGTATATATATATATATTGTTAATCCTACTTTCACTCACTAATGTAGTGGATCGTTGATAGAAACGTAATGTCTTGTAAATTCTGTGTAATTTTTTTATAAATTATTAGGAATTATTCTGAGACCACACTCTTTGATGACATGTAATTTTGAGGCCTCGTGAGCTCATAATAGTATTTTTAACTTATTTAGGCTACTTCAATAGACGTACGAGTATGTTTTTCTAGATTTTTAACTATTTCATAGATCAATAATCTGAGGTCACTGTTGAATTCATAATTCCAGAATTTTCTTATAAAAATCATAACTTCGTCCAATAAGGGTTGAACGGTAATGGTAATTATCATTAATTAAGAAAATTAATAAAATAACTTTAAAATTTTATTCTATTTTTTCATATATGTTGAGAAGCGCATGATGACGATGCAGTGCAATGATGAGGTGCATTGATGAGCCTCATTAATGGATTGTCAACTACCAAGGTAACGACACATTAATACCGCATATAATCAATGCGGTTTTATAAATGAAACCACATAATGATGCAACATTGTACCATTGTGACGTATTTTCCTTTTATATTTGTTGAAACATTTTTTGAACAAGTAATTAAACTACAAGAATTCACTAAAGATCTATCGATAAACTTCATCTCCAACGTAGAATGACAAACACCGATGAATGTAAAACATCATCAACGCAACTCGAAAAGTGGAGCCAGAAGATATGAATGATGTCGACATCGTGAGACCCTTAGGATGAAATATTGCATCATCAAACAAAAAATATGTATTGGTGGTTTTATTTTTTCTAATGTTCTTCCCAATTTTTTTCTAGAAATACGAATGCAGAACATCCAATAAAAATGTTGATCTGCTAGTCGTGCCTTTATATGGGAAGGGTAACATTATTTAAGAGAATCTCTATTTGGGATTATTTTATATTTGTATCTGATTAAACATCTTCCTCGACCCTACCCAATTATAAAATATCGAACATGGATGGCTTAGGCTAACATGAACAAAGGCCCAAACCCCTTCGCATTTGTGCTCCTTGTGAACAGATTTTCCAAAACGGAGACAAGGCACTTCCAAGTTCATCGTTGTGATGGTTGCGACGCCAAAGAACCATAGGCGCAAACTTATCAGAAAATAGACCACCTGTGCAACTCTGGTGGGCAGTGGAAGGTGTCGCTGGTGAGAAAACATTGGCATGTCGGCACTAGTGATTGGTGGTGGTGGTCGGCCGACGGGGTGACATCATGCCCAGTATGAACTATGTGAAAGAACATACCACATCTGGGAAATTTGGGTGGCTTAGAATGATGTAGTCGCTCGACCATGGTAGGATGACCCCACACGTCTGTAGGGACAATGGAGGTTGAACATGGCAACCGCCCGCATCCCAACCCAGAGGTGCACCACTATCCTGCACCACATGTGCCTGGAACTAGGTAGGAGGGTCGTACCTCAAGCCATTGGGCTCACTAACACTAGCGAGTCGGACCCGTCGGCTAGTTGGCCGTTCCCGCGGCCTGGTGAACTGGACACCTGCCGAAAGGCTGACCTACACCCAACATGCCAGCCCTACACTAGCAGGGCAAGAATACACCCTGCGGGCAGGTTAGACTAGACCGGATATTGGGAAACCTAGAAGGAAAGACCCTTGGCCTAAATGGGCTAGGTCCAGCAGGCCCCATTGGGCCTGTCCCACTAGCCTATCTAGACTAGACTGACACAGACCTGAATCGGGTTAGGTCATGTCAGTCGGGATCCAACCGGGGTTTGTGGGACCACTAGGGCGGGCTGGTCGGGTCTGTCCGACCGGGTCGGATATGGCCCAGATGCAACCACCATGATATTTATTAAAACAATAGTATCATGCATATCGGGAATCTGATCAAGGAGATGTTTTCTTGTTGGGACCCTCTCAATGAGGCATATCTTTTTAAATAACATATGAAGGCTTTCATGGATGTTTACGTGTGATGAATGGATTGGGGAATAGTTATCCATGGTATGATACTTACAGAAATCTACAGTTCGCTGAGACGTCATGACAGCTGACTTTTGACATGGTGTGACTTCGCAGGCGCACAATGGGAAGAACTTTAGTGTGACTTTTTAGGCCTCTATTACAGAGCAGAAATTACTACCTAAGTTTTCCTTGAATAGTGGGAACCACATCAATATGACTATGCAGGCTCATGGAACTCAATTAGGAGGTTTACCTAAGAAGTTCACGTTTAGTTGGAATCCCTTCTATATTACTTATCAGGCCCTCTTTACTCGATAGAGGAGGAGTTCTCTAGTAGCTGAGGTGTTTGATGATGTGACTGATGATCCTTCTATCACTACCCTAAATAGGTACCAGGTGTGAGTTGTCTTGTTCTTCATCCATTAAATTGGGGATTGTTGTGTTGTATTTTATTTATTGTTTTGGGGTCCAAACTATGTATTTTGATACTCATCTCTGCATAGTCTTGGCCCATACATGCTCTATCTGGTGCAGACGATCAACATTTTGTTAGAGATATTGCTTGACCATGAGCCAGAGGTGACCAGGATTATGGGGCTAAAAGACACTATGACATTGGACATAGAGACCTAGTATAGGGTGATTCCTAGTATGATATGGTGTAATAGACATTCTACCTCGACTTCCAATAGTTACATAACTCTCATGATATGGTGGGGTTTTATGCAGATGGCCATCAGAGTTTCCTTTTTGTAATTTTCGGTTTCCAGTCCTTTTGTTGGGTTTATATTTTTCCCCATTTATATTAGTTGTACTTGTACTATGCTTGGTTTTTGTAATAATTGTTTCCTTTTGAGTGTGTGGGAGTAGGTTCTGCATGTTTGTGGATACATGTAATCAGGAAAAAGCCTTTGTCTTGCTGGTGGATGCCTTCAGTGCTAGTCAGTAGCCCTTGGCCTTTGAGAGGTAGGATTAGGGTAGTCACGACATGCGATCTGGGGGATGAATTGTGAAAAATTGGTATTATTGGGTGGTAAGTCTTACCATAAAGACAATCAGTCATTTTTTTGGGGAAAAGAGTGTTAAATTTTTCATGCCTGAATTCTTGATTCTGGGAGACCAATGTTGGTGTGGCGGCCGATGTATCCATACACTAGGACATTGAATTGATCTTTTCAGCTCTATACATGAAAACAATTGTTTCATAAGTGTCTCCTTATGTAATCTTATTTAAATTTCTATCACCTAATATAACCTTCTGATTGTTGTACATCTTGATCAATCTCATGATTCCTACTTGTAGATGACTAGCCAGGATCCCAAGACAATGTTGTAAGAACATCCCACCTAGCTTCGAGGTGTCTTTTCATGATCACATTCTAGATATATCCGCACTAGGTGGTGAACCAATTCATCCACAACCCAACGGTCTGTATCTACTGCTAGCACATTTCGTAGAGGACATGCACAAAATTAGTTCTCTATAAGCATTTAAGAGATAGAGACATCCCAGGTTCAAGGGAGAGTCAAATCTGTAGGTCATTGAGGACTTTCAGGAGGAATAAAACGAGTCTTCCACTTAGTGGGGACAATACCAAAAAAGATGGAAATCATGGAAGCGATCCTTTAATAGGGATCGATAGGGAGATAGTTTATCTTGTCATCCTAGATGCACAATGAGGTTACCCACATCTGGGAATACATCCACCGGCCTTCACATTAGATGTTTTTCCCATGACCATCTGCTTTGTGCACATTCATGAGCCTATTAAACCACAACAGGGAAGCATGATAGTGCGTGAGTAGTTAGCGAGGTTTACAAAGATTTAGTGTTACTCAAATGATACCGTACGTGAACCTTTATTCATTTCTTGATACTTTGAGAAAAGAATCAGTCCAGAGATCAGGGCATCAGTGTTGTCTCTCCGCATACCTACTTAGGTTGTGGTAGTGGAGTGATCCCTTAACGGAGAGATCTTATTAGCATATCAGGATACCATAGATAGGGACACCAATAGACCCCAAGGGGAATAGACTTCGGCAGGTATCAAACAGCAGACAGGAGGGACAAATCTAGCCAGGTATTTTAGAGGACGGCCCCAGGACTCAGGGTCGACAGTTTATTGCCTCAAGACCAGAGACTGTCAGTAGGGAACTAGGAATTTCTTCTCATACTATGGACATGGACACGTAGAACATAAGTACCTGACCAGCTTTACAGGTGACCAGTAGAAAGTCGAGGGGCATCCAAACAGAGGTATCAATTCGAGAAAGGAGGTCCATAGGGCGTTGGACATAGAAGGGGATCATGCTAAGTAGTAGCGAGTGGGAGAAGATTTGAGGTGTTACTGCCCCACCCCCAGGTGGACCACCCCATCATCAGGGAGTGAGAGGATAGGGGAGAGCATAGCTTTAGGCACAATAGGAATATGAAAACGGTTCTCCAATGATTATTTGAGTTATAATACGTGTCTTCTCCACCCTTTCTACATATATTTGAGACACATGTTCTAGTCAGCGCATCTTGGACATGACTCTCGTTCATAGCTCTATAGATTCTAGTGGATCCATTAGATTGATCCTTATGGATAGAGACTCATATGATAGAGGATTCTATAATTACATACTAGTTAAAATAGTATGATTTTACACTAGGATGAAACAACTTCATCTTTGATCTCCTAGTAGCATCATCGAGGCCTTACCATGTCATTCTGGGTATATACTGGTTATCCACAGAACATGCTCAGATAATCATTTTTAGGCATACATGGTAGTCTGACTATAGATATGGGACCATGTTTTCCTTCAAAAAAGGGAAGGAATCCCTTGAATCACATGACATACACTCTTAGAGGAGGGTACAGAAGATAACTCAAAATTTTCCTCGACACACCCTCAGTGTAGTGGAAGTGATTAATCCATGTTTTTCTTGTAGTGGTGGATGATTATGACGATGTTTCTCCTGTGTATGTTCGAGGAATACCTCCTCACATGGAGGAATACTTATGGATAGACATGTACCCTAGGAAAACACTTATATCCACTCTATCATATCAGATGGCTCTTTTGATGCTTCGTGAGTTGAGGATACAGCTCAAGGCCATGCAGCAGAATGTTTCGTAAGCCCAGCGTTTCACCATGGGTGACACCAGTGATTTTTCCCAAGAATGAAGAAGGGATTTTGAGGTTGAGTGTGGATTTTTGACACCTAAACTAGGTGACTGTGAAGATCAAGTATTCACATTTGAGGATTTATGACCTCTGCAACCAGTTGATGGGGAAGAATTGGTTCTCTATGATAGATATCATATCAGGCTATCACCAGCTTCGGGTACGAGAAGAGGATATAACTAAGATAGCCTTCATGTTCTGGTACAACCACAATGAGTTTATGTTGATTAATTTTGGTAGGAACCACTCCCCAGTAGTGTTCCTGGGGCTCATGAATAAAATATTACAGCCTTACATTTACAATTTAATTGTGGTCTTATTTGATGACATATTGGTGAACTCAGAATCATAGGAGGAGTACACTACACATATGTGGATAGTCCAAGATATTCTATGAGGTTACATGATTTATGGTAATCTCTCAAAGTGTCAGTTTTGGATAATGGAGGTCCATATTCTATGTCGCATCATATCAAATGCTAGGGTTTTAGAAGATCTAGATAGGATTGTGGCAGTTCTTTCTTGGGAGCCACCCAAGAGCTTGAATGAGGTGCATTACTTAATGGGGATGGCTAGTTACTTTCGGAGTTTTGTGATTGATATTTATATTGTTTAATCACCCTTATAATATTTGACATGGAAGGGACACCTTTTTCTATGGATATATAAATATCATTAATGTTTCTAGGAGATGATTTAGAGAATGACTAGTTCCCCCATCAAGAAACTATCATCGGAGGGCATTGGGTATGTAGTTTATTGAGATGTATATGGGACCAGACTAGAATCTGTCTGGATGCAAGAGTGAGTAGTTCTCGCCTACATCTCAAGATAGTTGAGACATCATGATAATAACAATGTAACCCATGACCTAGAGTTAACAGCAATGTATTTTTCTTTAATGATGTGGTGACACTACTTGATGGGTGAATGGTTTAATGTTTACATTAATGACAATAGTCTCATATATATCTTTCCACATAAGGATCAGAAAATGACACATCGGTGATGTATGGAGTTCCAAATAGACTATAACATAGAGAAAAACTATACTCCTAGGAAGGAAATGTGGTGGTAGATGCGCTCATCAGGAGATCTGGTTTTCCACTGTGGAGTGAGGCAACAAAACAGCTAGCCACGATGCAGATATCCATTGTGGACAGTTATGATATATCATACATATAGTCTATCAATGACACTAACCTGCTCTTATAGTGAGTTAGGGAGGCACATCTTATGGATATTTATTATGAGGTCCATTGTTCTTAGATTTCTTCAGGACATGCGTCTAATGAATTCTAGAGAGGGGGGGACAACTTTATCCTTTTTAGAGGAAGCACCTTAATAAAATGATGTTGCATTAGGAGGTGTTGAGGGAGTTCCATACTCCCTCTTGGGAGGTAAATCATGGTGTGTAATTTATGTACCACTATCTACAACACCATTACTAGTTTCTTGGGATAAAGAATGTGGTTGCTGAGTTTGTTTCATGATGCCTCACATTTCAGAATTTTAATGTAATGCATCAGGTTCAAGTAGTGTTGGATAAGCCAATCGAGGTACTCGATTGGAAATGAAATGGTATCATGATAGGGATTGTGATGAGGTTACCATGTACATTTAGGGGAGACAACTATATCTGGATGATCATTAACTGACACACCAAGTCGGTTCACTTCATACGCATCTGGGACCAAGGATTGGTAGATTGCTTGTGACACCTCTATATCATGGAGATAGTGCAGATTATTGGGGTTCCATTGACCATCATCTTAGATTGTGGAATTCTCTTTAAATTTCATTTATATAGGGGATTACATGAAGTGACCAGGAGGCAACAACACTTCAGCACATCATTTCAACCCTAGACTGATGGTCAGATAGAGTAGACCATGCAGTCCTTGGAAGAAATGATATGTGCTTGCATCCAAGATTTTTTTTTTAGTTGTGAGGAACACCTGCCACTGGAAGATTTTTCATAAGATATAGCTTACATTTCACTATTGTAATGTCATTGTTTGAGGCCTTGTACATGAGGCCTTTCATGTCACCCCTATAATGGACATACCTAGGGGATTCATCCCTCATCATTCCAGTGTTGGTAAGAGATGGATCCAAGAAGGGGAAGATTATCAAAAAGATCTAGAGGACAATATAGAGCAAGAAAAATTCTTATGTTGATAGGTGATGGGTATACTTGTTGTTTGAGTATGGTGATCAGATATAAATTCATGTCCCATCCTAACAAGGATTGCTGAGATATGGCTTTGGTGAAAAGAAATCCCCGAGGTTCATCGGACCTTTTCAGATCCTCAGCTACGTTGGCGAGATGGCGTACAACCTAGATCTTCCCCCTTAGATGCACTGGGTGCATGATGTTTCCATGTGTCACAACTAAGGAGGTAAGTGCATGATCCATCAGACATTATTTACTTGGGCAATATGGAAATTTATGATGGGGTGATATTTGTGGACTTCTCGATGGAGATAGAGGATCAATCAGATTTTATCCTTCTTGGGTGTAAGATTCCTCTAGTGCGAGGTAGGTGTCATCATGGGAATCTCGAATTGAAAAAATGGATCAAGAGGGTTAGATTCTTATTTAGTGCCCCCATATGTTTTAGTAGTTTTTGTTTTGGATTTCAGGGGGTTAATGCCCAAAGGTAGTGAGATTTTAATTACACTAAAATTCAGTATAATATTTCATGAAATTATATGGAATTAATTAGAGATAACACACTCTAACGTCTTTTGATTCCCAGGCACGAGGAGCGTAGAATAGAATTCAGTACTTTTCTAAGGTATATTCATTAAAAGTGAGAGGGGTTTTTTCTAAATATAGAACCGTTGCTAAAATAAAAAATTTGAGTTCATTGTTGAATTCAAAACACCTAATTTTTCCGAGAAAAGATATAACATTGGCTCACAATGGAAAGAATAGTTAATTTTCAGAGTTTTCAAAAAATTATAAATTAACATTAAAAAGTTTTATTATTTTATTTTCTAATTCATTGAATAACAGATGTCGATGTTAAGGTGTAGGGATGAGTTGCATTTATGAGGATCAATAATTTCTCATCAACATGCAATGTAACAATGATTTAATGATGCACAATAGCAACATTATTTCATAAATAAAATAGTGCAATGACACAAGGATGTTTCATATAAAAACACGGTGACATGTTTTCATTTTTTTGTTGACACATTGGTGGAATGAGGAATTATACTACGTGGATTCTAAAATGAACCTATGATGAACTACCTCTCCAAATTAAAATTATAAACACCATTAAAAGTCAAATATCACCGACACACCTTGAATAATGGTGCCGGAACCAACGAATGACGTCCGCATCTTGAGACCTCGAGGACAAAACATTGCAACATCGAATGTCAAAGATGTCAAGGTTGTTTTATTTTTTATAATTTCTTCATCCTGATTTTATGGAAACAAAGAATGTGGACCAACCCATCAAGAGGATGATCTGTGAATCATGTGTTAATGCGAGTAGGTAAACATTATTTTTGGGATTTTATATCACGGATTACATTATATTTTTCTATGATTTAACTTCTCCTCCAAGACTCCCTAGTTTTAAAACATTTATGGCAGAGGGTGCGGGCCGACACTAAAAAAGAACCTAACCCCTCCGCATGTTCACCATTTATGAATGGATTGTCCAAAATGGAGGAAAGGCACATCCATGACCATTGTTGTGATGGTAGTGACCTGAGTGTCCTATTGGCATAGATAAATCAAAAAAGTACCACTGGTGAAACTCCAGTGGACCTATAGAAGGTGGATCGAGTGCATGAAAACCAGTGTGGGGGCACGCCATGGTGGTAGGATGCTATTAATGGTGGGATACGACTTCCCATGGGTGATGTAGTGCCAGGTGGGAACCACACGGTGGAATATCCAACATTAGGGTGGCTCAGCGAGCTACATTCGCTCAACTGCGGCAGGAGGGACTTGTGCATCTGCGGGGCTAGTGGAGGCCTGATGGGGCTACCGATAACGTTATGTCCCAGCGGCACATGACATGCACCCACTATGTGTGCTGGGAATTACGATGGTAGGTAGGGATCCCATCCAGTGGGCCAGACCCACACCGGCATGCGGTACCCGCCTCCCAGTAGGCTGGACATGCGTAGGCAAATCCAAACCCACGACTAGTGGGCTAGACCAATAGTGGCAGGCTAGAACCACAACCCTTGGGTAGAGATGAACTAGACTGGATCGCCTAGTAACCCAGTGGGCCAAGAACCTTCGCTAAACCGGGGAGGGTTCAGTAACACCCATTGGCCCTGGCCCACTGGGCAGGCCAGACTAGACCATACCAGACCCAAACTGGGACATGTCACGTTTGTGGGAAATAAAATGGGTATGTGGGACTCTCAGAGTGGTTTTTTATGTTGTTCTTAGTGGTTCTGACATGGCCCAAACCAAACTGTCATCCTATTTACTAAAATTCTAGTATATTTCAAACTGAGCATCCAACCAATTTGTAGCATTGGTACACTATTGATGACACAAATCTTTTGGCATGACCTGATGATGCCTTCATGGATCATGAGATGCGATGAATGGCTAGAAGAGTGGATCTCTCATGAGAACTATGTATGGTACCCTATGTTTGGCTGAGACATAAAGGTTGCTAACATTAAACTATTTTTGAAAATGTAGGTCCACTTTGGGATGAAATTATATTGGTGTTGGTGGCATGTGGTATGTGATGATTTGGAGTTCCTTAGTTGGCCATGAATATTGAGATGTACCTCTTGTGTGACTTTACAGGACCACGGTACATGATGTGGAGGAGAACCTATGCAATCCAATGAAAATGTGGCATGCATCAGTGTGACATGGTAGGCCCAATGTACTCTATAGGAGAGGATTTCTCTAGTATCCATGGTGTTCGATGATGAAACCTATGAACCACATATCACCACCCTTAATGTATACTTGTTCTGAGCTAACTTGTGCTTCATTCTCTACATTGATGATTTCTCTGTGGGATTCCATTTTTTGTTTTCGAGTCCCAACAAAGTATTTTCATTTTCACCCTTGCACAGGCTTCACCAGTATGTGTTGTTTCGACTGCAGATGATCAACATTTCAATAAAGAATTTGGAGGAAAATGCCCTAGTGCTGCTCAACGAGACGAGACTGACTGACACTACAATGGCAGACTTGTTGTCCTAGGACCAAGAAGGGCCCAATAGGATCATGTGGACTAGATGTTCTAATACATATTTTTAGCACCAACTATACTGTCATGATCATGTGGTGTTTTCTATGGATGGCCACATGTGTATCCTTTTTTACTTTTCTTATTTCTGTGCATTTTGTTTGGTTTGTTTGTTGGCCCACTTATATTTGTTGTACTTGTACTCCGCATTGTTTTAGTGATACATGTTTCCTTTTAAGTGTTTGGGACTTGTCTGGGTGTGTGTGTGAATATATATACTAAGTAAAATGCAACTGACATGCAGGATAACATCTTTGGTGCTAGTCTCCAACATATGGGTTTTAGGAGGCAGGCTTAGGGTAGTCACATTGTGGGCCTAGGGGACGGGTCATGACAAACAATCATATTATATAATAATATTTGAATAGATTGGTAGAGTTTTTTTAAATTGGTTTTGGATATAGAGAAATTTATTATGAGAATATTTTTTTTAGATAACTATGTCATTGAATATCATGGTGTTGAAAATATATCCAAAAATTTCAAGTTATTTTTAAATATTGTATTTTTTCAGACTTCACAAAAAAAATCAACCTTTGTAAAAAAATTTGAAAAATCAATTTTATGATAATACTATGAAGAATTATTGAAATATATGCTTTTAATATGAAAAACATAAATTTTAAAAATATAGGTTTTAAATAAAATGTTGAGATTTATAGACAAAACATTCTTCTAGGAAAAATACCTGTTGAAAAATATATTTCATAAAATATTAACAATTATAATTCATATATCATATTATCTTCTATTTAAATTTTTGTAAACAATTATTTATAAGACCTATATTTTATCATAATTATGAAAAATATTCATGAAATATAAATTAATATAATATAGATATGAAATATTTCGAGAAATAATATTGAGGTATAAAATGATCTTATGTTTTATTTTAGTGATACCAATTGAATTAAAATGATATTAGAAGTAGAAATTAATATATTTATTTAAAAAATACATTGATGAAATTACACTTAATCATTACAACAATTCATTGATTTTTTATAATTGTAAAACCATATCACGGTTTCATTTTATTTTTTTATGTTTATGTGTTGATGGTTATAAAAATTCATTACATTATAAAACGTAATCATATATTATAATATTTGGGTCTTATATTCTCTCTTAAAAAATAAATTATATCCCATGAAATGTAATTATCAAATAAAAATGAATTCCAGTGATGATATTTTCATCGTATTTTTGAATCAGGATATACATTATAATATGGCATACCCTATACTATCATAAGAAATATTATTTTTATTATATTTATTCAAAACATAATAATTTTACCAAAAATCATATACATAGTTATATATATAACATACTAAAATGTTCTGTGAAACATAACATTAAAAACTATATGAATATAAAATTGATTAGAATGCTGTAAAAGCATACATTCTTCAATAAAGTATCATAATAATTATCCCAAAATATATTTTTACCACTAGTTCATAATGTCACGTTATAATCAATATATATCACGATAAATGGGATAAAGATCACCTAAAATACCATTGATAACATTGTTTTAAATCATTAATAAATTCTATAGTTGTAACCTAAATCTATCTACATTTTCTCAAAATCTTCCAACCCTTTATCTCATTGTCATCAATGTTATTTTAAACATAACAGTATCTATCCCTTATTCAGGTGTTCTAAAATAATTTTCTCAAAAACATATTACAATAAAATAAAAATAAAAATAAATGTTTATTAATACAATTAAATATATTTTTCAAAAATATTATTGAATAACTAGTAATAAAAATTACTTATATTTTTCCATTATTAAAATACCATCTATAATATATAATAATATCGACAATAAATAGACCAACGAAATCTTAATCAATATGATTTTAAGCATTTAATTTTTTTGAAAATATTCTATCTCATTGTTAAAGGTTAGAAAATAAATCTATCATCATAAATCATAATAGGAATATTTTAAAATTCAAAACCATTAATGTATGATCCCTCATTCTATTATAAGACATATTGGGTTCTAGATATATTTGTTTTTTCATCTTCGTCATCACTATCATATTTCTACCACATATTAAAAAATGGTTATGATAATTTTCAAAATATGATTATGGAAATAGTAATATAAACATTTATTTCCTTATAAAACCTTCATTTTTTTAGATATGATAATTTTTCTTCTCCATGTGAATATATTTATTCAATTCCGGATTATATATGGTAATTATATTATTAAGTTCTCTAAACTAATGGTCAAATTCATAAATAGTGACTTCATAATGGTTCACTATATAGAATGTGAATACCCCATATTATATAAATCCCAATGTGTCAGTCTAGGGGTTAAATTAATCCTCCATATAATGTCCTTCCCGTGATTCATCATTAAGAAATTATCAAGGTGGTTTTCGGCGTGATGTCAGTAATGCATCCTCCTACACCATAGTCTTTCTATTAGTATAAGGGGTATATAATCCCATACTAAAGTGATCAATTAAAATATAAATAAATAAAAGTCATTTATGATAGTAGTTTAATATAGTATCAAATAATTAAGGGTGATAAAATAATAATAGAATTTTGTAAAGTCATGAAAAACATGTTATACATAAAACATTCCACCCACTAGGATAATCAGGGATATATAAAATTGTATAATAAATAATTTAACAAGTGATCCACATCATATACAATCAAAAACCCATTAAATGTAATGATTCCATTTATTTTATCAATCAGGATAATTATATCCTAGACCCTCTCCTAATAATGTTCTTGAATAAAAAATGTATAAACTACTCGAGTGCGCAAGATAGATGAAATTCCATTCAAGGAATGTGTAAAATTCATTGGGACAACAACAATATGTATAAATGAATCAAAATAGATTATATTTTGAGATCAATTTCAGAAAAAAGGGCTATTAATTTAATAAATTAATAAAATTCATAAAATAAACACACTGACCCTCTTGTTATAATGTTACACAATGGTTCATCCAAATATACTTCAACACATTATCGGATGTCTCTATGAAATTTCGAGAACCATTCCAACAATATTCATAATAGAAAAATGGTTTATACTGAAAAAAAATCATATGTGAATCAAGAAGTTCAATATAATCATTATCATATGACCGAGCACAATATTGTTGGAAAATAATTTTTGAATAACTAAGTGGTATCCCATTATATAAGTATTTTATAATAATTTACTATATATCATTTATATAATTATTTTTTCATAACTAATTTCAATCTCATTATTTTATATTTTGATCATAACCAGGAAAAATTCCATTATATAAGAATTTTACCATAAACACGAACATCCAAATTACATAATAATGTCAGCATCATCAGATACGAGGCCTTTATGAAAATATTTCCAAAAAATGGAGAACAATTCATTTTAGTAAGAATTTCATCATAACCAAACTCAAGCCTCTATGTAATAATTCCATAATAACAATGCATTAGGCTATTCTAAAATAATATTAATGTAACTAGTTCTAATATCATTGTATAATCATTTCATCATCAGTGGGATAAATACAAAGAAAAAACCCAAGACATTATAACACAAGGTAACATATCAAACGTGTAAAATATTTAATAAAAAAGGATATTAGAAAAATCATTTAATTTCAATTAACTATCCATCTACATTCCTTTTGTTATGTATTAAAATTTCTATATGCATATAACCTCATTCCCCTAATTTAACATTGAATCCCATAAACCATTGAAATTTTAATAGAAATATAACTCATCAGGTTAACATGGCATAAAAAATTAATACCGATTAATCATATTATATACCCCTTGTAATATCTCTATCCAATTAACAATTAAAAAAATTATTTAGAACATGTTATCAACTGTCACAACCATTTTAAATATTTTCATTCCACTTATTATTTATTCAAAAATCTCCATAAAAATATCATATATTATCTCATTTGACTATAATTTATACAATCACTAAATTTTGGAAAAATTAAACCATTTAATCCGTGATAATAATTCGAAGGAAAACCATCAGAATTATTGTTTTAGGTAAATTTAATGTCAACCCAGGTTATCAATTCACGTTCACATAAATTAACATGGTTAATCAAAAAAATATATGACCATCTATTTATTCAAGGTGATTGGGGTTCATTACATTAAATATCCAATATTGTGATATGGTTTATAACACCCTTTCTATAGTTCATAGTCCATGTATTGCCACAAAAAAATCTTAATAGGGTTAGAGGGAGGATTAGAAATTATGTTTCATAAAACAAGAGAATTCCTTCTTTATATGGTCACATTCAAGTAATTCTAATGATTCCTTCCATATTTATTATAATTGAAATGCTAAATAGAATAAAGTGAGTATATCTAGAGGAACTTAAGATAAATGTAGGCCATGCAATGTCAATCGACTTTGTCTGCCTTCCACAAATCCATTTGTTCTTCTTAAAATAACATGATTTTCTATATCATTCCAAATAATACAAATTTATCAATTATACAGATATATTATTTTTAATATTTTTTAATTTAACATCACATTCATGTATAATGAATATATTTATGAAGGAAATACTGAAAAAAATCCCCTAGAATTAATAATTTTTATGCACACATGGATTTTCCACGACATGCTTTTGAATCTGTTACGGAAAAATTTCATAAAATGATATAATATAATAAAAAAATTGTAAAAAAACTCGATACCATGAATTTATCAACCTAATGGAATAATTTTGATAGATTACACATCAATAGTGTGCATTCATTAACATGAGACATCCTCTTGTTGGATAGATTCATAATCACGACCCCTTTGGATAAATCAATCCATATTTGGTTATATTTATCATCAAATTTATCAATTTCAATCACGAAATGATATACCTTATGCAGTTTAAATTTAATTATTTTAGTATTTATAATGATTGTATAAGATATATCTCAATGAGAGGAATCCATTTCAATTGCTGATGTTTTAATCACTATAGTAATGAGATCAAAAAGGTTTTATAAGTGCGAATCCATTCATTCATCTCTCTTCATTAATAAGAGTATTGAAGTGGATAATTTTTTAGTATTTCCAAATAATCATGTATCATTAAATACAATATAATACTACTCATGGGAAATTCATGATATGAAAAAAAAATTAAAATCATTAATGTTTTCTAAAAATCATATATTCGGTATATCCCACCATTATCATGACATGATACATTATTTCATAATATGAATTTTCTAGCCTGACCTCCATTTTCTATTTTAATATACATTAAAAATATATATTTCACCATAAAATCATCTCAAAACATGAATGGAATCTTCATAATGTGAATTAGGTGATGTATGGATTTTCAACAGTATCGTGCCCTTGCAATATTTTTGGTGGTCTCTTAAACCCTCACATCATCACACAAATGTTTAATCTCATACAAAAAACTATTTTTAACATTTAAACACCTTGAACATCAATTTTATATCATGTACTCAATATAAAGTTTTGATGAAAACCTAACACATTAATCTAAAATAGATTTTATCAACCACATATAATAAGGTTCTTAATATGTTAAAACTATATTACTTCTTATCCTCAAGGAAACTCATTTAACCTCACTAAATATCCATGGCCTATAGTTGATACTCAATAACACTAAATTTCAATAATTATATTTTTGAACGAAGAACATGCACCGAATTTTCAACCCCAAAAAAGATTTGAATTGTTTATCAAACCCCAATCCACTACTCATAACTCTAACTGAACCACTATATGTCTCTTTTGACAACAATCTATTTCTAAAACCATGCTATTCCCTCATCCACTTCATCAATAGCTTTATGGTTATCGAAACCATAAAACCCAAATTTACATTTCTTTTTCTGAAATAATATGTTTTTATTATTGGTATTGCTCATCAAAACTCATTATTTTCATTCTAATGACCCTCTCAACATGGATTCAACACAACAATACCCAGATATGGTTAAAACACCCTCTATAGGGGGTACCAATTCTTAAATATTATTCTAAGATACAAAAGGAAACTATCCAATGCTTGTTGATTAGTCCTTCATAGGATAAATATATATGGAGGGTCTAAACAAAGGATCAAAATACACTTTTAATGCACGAAACAATGTTCTCAAATTGTGGTACGATTTTTCAACCATTTCTAATTCATTTTACCCTAAACGGAACCTCCATCCTTTTTCAACACATGTATCACATAAGAAACATGTTACAAATTATTTCATCAAATGATTGACACCAAAAACTATGAAAAAAGGGTATAAATTTTGATGTTTAAGAAGAAACAATTTCAACACTTTGAAAATTCCATGAATCACAGGTCACCCCATGAATCATATTGTGAAATATTTTTCACTCAATAAATATCTTTTTAACCACATGATAACAATCAATGATCACTATCAATTGACTGAATCCATCCAATGTCTTGTATAAATATTAATATGATCTATTTTATAGAACCTAATAAATCAAGCCATAATGATATCCAATGTAAAGACCGTAAATTTCAAGGAAATTTTTTTCTTAATTTTTTTGGAATTTTACAAGAACACAGTTTCTAACAGCACCTGATTCTGAGGCCCGGTGTGCCCGAAATCATTTTCCAAAGTTTGGCTCGGGTACGTTCAGTGAACGAACAAGTGGGTTTTTCTAACTTTTTAACCGGTGCTCGGAATCAAATTCTTATGGCACCGATGGAATCGCAGTGCCGGTAATGGTTAGAAATGCCTCTTCCGGAGTTGCGTTTTCTCGGGTGTGGTTTTTAAATTTTTGGGAGTTAAGATAAGAAATAAAATAAAGTGGTGCGACAACATTATTTTTATTTCACTTAAAGCAACTTAAAATCCACTTAAAGCTGCTTAAGAAGAGTTGAAGCAGATAGGGTGCAATCCAAAATATCCTACCCTCTTGGTAGGATATTTTTGAGGTGGGGCCCACACGAGCCCCACCGTTTCTTTTACTCTATGTAACGCACCCGCGAAAACTCCTCATTAATGAATGTCAACTGGGGTGTTATCTAAAACTCTTAAACGCTCCTATTAATTGTGTGGTTAATTAATTGAAATTAATTCTATTAATTAATTTGTTCGTTACTTATCTTTAATTTTCGTTTGTTGGCATGTAATGAAATAAGACCAACACATGTCTTCTTGAGGATTGTTCGTTGAGAGGATTTGACAGAAACTTTAAGTCCTTCATCCTACCTCGTGAAGAACATGATGAACGCAAAGAACGCGAAGAACGCCGGCCTCCGACGAAGGGCGATGAAGAACGCCAGACCCCCGGTGATCGACACGACGTGACGCCGAAGCTTCTTCCGTGACGTTCCATCCCTGCGAAAAACTTTGATTGGCATCTTGAGGTAGGGTATTTCGGTCCTTTTAATTCTTTGTGGATTATAACATCAAAATAGATTTAATTGTTATAATTAAATATGTATGTTCTTGATCCTCAGAGTTTGTCTACGTGACGCCGAGTACCGCGCGACAGCGAATCCATTCCGCGACGCGATGATCTTTTTCTTCCGCGACGGTCAATTCCACGACGAACTAGCGTCCGACGATGACGTTGAGGTAGGGGTCGTTTTGAAAATGATAATACGCATGTTTATTTTCCTCCACGGCAAGAACGCAGACCAACCAATTAACAAGTTAGTCACAGATTATTATTGCATGTCGAGGGTTTTCAATTGCTGGGAATTATGGTGTTGTTTCAAACCGCTAACATGGTGAGTGCGTACCAACAAACATGTCCGAAACCACATCCCTTTTTTTCTTGGTGTGTGGAATGGTGGATGATGACAAAACGGGCCGCAGAGAAGATTTGTTGATACTGCAGTGATGAACGGGACCCGGGATGAGCTACGGCGCAGACGAAAATGAAATCGGACCACCGGAGCAACTCCGGTGGCCCACAGACTCCACCGGCGGCGCCCTGGCACGCTACCGGACGGAGCCGCCATGGCTGAAGCCATGGCTGCGGGGTGCGGTTCCGCAGCTGCGCGGATCCGAATGCAGGGACGCGGCCAGCTGCCACTTCCGTTGGCAAGAGGTGGCCCCAACTGGGGCCGCAGATCCTTCACCGGGGGTAGTGTGCCCCCGCCCGCGGTTTCCCTCGCTCGGCCGCTCGGCCGAGCCGAGCCGAGCCAACCCGCCGGGCCGGGTCGTGCCCAGCACGGGCCGGGTCGCGCCCAACCGGGTCTGACCCGGACCCGGGTTGGGTCGACCGGGTTCGGGCCGACCCAGGGGGGTTGGGACGGGTCGGTCCGGGCCCAGACCCCCAGTTTTCAGAACTTTTCGGTCTTTTGATCATAACATGATCTACAAGCCTCCGAATGATGCGATGTCAGTGGAAATGCACCTTGGATCGAGACGGTCGTTTCAGTATATCACACTCAAGGTTTCAGAATACTATGGGTTCGTCCGGGTTGGTTCCTACATGAAACCAACCGGGCCCTCGGAGTGGAAACTCTCATATCCTGAGCTTCGGACGTCCGATTGATGTGCCATCGACTTTGGTAGATTCCTCTATGTAAGACGGATTTTTTTACGTACTCCTCCTGAGGTTTGGATGTAGGCGGAGTACGGTCGAGTTGGTTTTGCCTTAAAAACCAACAGGACCCCTAGAACGAAAAGGCCAATAACTCTCAGACCGGGTGTCCGATTGACGCGCCTTCTACGACGTTGAGTTCCTGTTGACGATACGGAACTTTTGGACACATCAACTCTGGATAATGTGTTAGTTGATATATCATCCTCTCGGCTTGTGGAGCGGACCCTCCCGAATGAGCTTGCTGTGTACGGGAACCCTAGAGCTGGCTGCGACTACTACTGTGACGACGACGACTGTATAGAGATCCTCAGTGGATTCGACGACGACGACTACAACACTTAGCGATCCTTTGTTGGTCAGTGCTACCAATCATGTGCGGGTCCGATCTTGTGTGGGGCAGCGCTCAACGGTCCTGTGTGGGCCAGTGCCTACAGATCCTGTGTGGGTCCGATCCTGTGTGCGTCTTTGCGGATGTTAGTTATCTATCGATCCTTTGTGGGTCAGATCCTTTGTGGGTCATTGCAGGGGTTAGTTACCTATCGATCCTTTGTGGGACAGATCCTTGGTGGGTCATTGCGGGGGATAGTACCTATCAATCCTTTGTGGGTCCGACGGCTTAGATGAATCAGTGGCAATACGTGGTCATCTTTATCGTCACATGATGAAGTATACCTGTGTGAGCTGAATCATGTTTTACATTCCTTTGTGGATTGTGTTGTTCTATCCTTTGTGGATTTACATTTTTCTTTCCTGTGTGGACTGGGTTGTACATGGGGCCGGATGTTGGAGCCGAACGAGAATTGATGACTTAGGTATATGTATGGGCATATACCTAAGTAGCGTCCGATGTTACTTCGTGATTGTATCTTTCCTTTTTGGATTATCCTTTGTGGATTCTGGGAGAACTTTGGTGGTCTCGGGGTCCCTACTGAGTAGCTTATACTCACCCCTGCATGGGCTATGCCCGCACTACGTTGTGTTGGTTGCAGACGACAGACAACGCTGATCGTGGTTGAGGCTTGCGGAGCAGGATGGTACCTGGAGGTGGAACACTGGGCGGGACGTACTCGGAGTAGTCGGCTGGACCCGAGGAGTAGTGGAGGCTATCTGTACCCACCCTTTAGGTTGGATTTCCAGTGGACAGCTCGACGTTTCGGCTTTACCTTTCAGTTTCTGTTTTTTCCTTTCCAGTTGTACATTACTTTCAGTTAGGGTTTTATACTGGCCCACTTACATTTCCGCACTTACTGTTGTACCAGTTATTACATAGTGTTTACTTCTACATGCTTGCTCTGTGGTGTCTGTGGTTTACTTACAAAGGCAATGCCATCCCTTTTACCTGGATTAATGCCTTGGTGCTAGTTTCCAGCCCGTGGCCTATGGAAGGCGTGCTTGGGGTAGTCACGGCACGGGCCCCGAGGACGAATCGTGACAAATTGGTATCAAAGGAGTCCGGTTCTACCGCAGAACTCAGGACTCTAATCTTTTTCTATGTGAAGCAATAGTGTTTAGTGTATATGGTGCGATTATCAGTCCGGGGAGTCTAGTGTTGGTGTGACGGCCGACGTATCCGTACACCAGGACCCTGACTTCTGATTTCCGACTTAATGCACGAAAACATTAATTGCGTGTGTGATTCAAGTTCTCTTTTTGATTACATTGAGTCAGCTCACCAGGTATACTGTTCTCATCGTGGCACACCTGTTTCTTTTCAGGATGGCCCCAAGATGACAGCCAGCTAGGGTTCCGATAGTTGTACGTGACGACAGCCCGCCGAGCGACGAGGCCTCGGTACTGGGCCATTTTGACAGCTGAAGCACCGGCAATACCTTTACCCACCGAGCCACTGATGCTTCTAGCCCTAGCTGCTGACGACTCACGTCGCCTTAGTGCACTGCATGAGTTCCAGTGCCAGCGACCGCCCAGGTTCCATGGGGAGACGGACCCCCAGGAAGCCGAGGGCTGGATGGAGGCAGTTGCACGAGTTTTCCGGTAAGTGAGGACACCCGCAGACCTCATGGTGATCCTCGCAGCGAGCCTACTACCAGCTGTAGTGGGCCGATGGTGGAGCTTGATGCTCTAGGTGCCCGAAGAGGCATCTCTTCTCTAGATGGACATTGAGAGCCTCTTCCACTCGGAGTTCGTCCCGACCACCCTCCATGTGGTGCACATCTAGGAGCTTCTTCAGCTGCGGCATGGCAGCATGATGGTCGCCTAGTACTCGGTGAGATTTAAAGATCTCTCGCGTTACTCAACAGACATGGTTTGGGACCCATTCTTCCAGGCCCGGACCTTTGAGCAGGGATTGAGACATGAGATCAGGGCATCGCTGATCTCCCTCAGCATTCCGACTCAGGAAGGAGTACTGGAGCGAGCCATTTTGATCGAGAGCTTCCTTGTTGAGCCTTCATCAGTAGCGAGACCTATTGAGGGGCGGCACATAGCAGAGTCTTCTACGGCAGGAAGTCGACGGATGACTCAGGGGTCCAGGAAGACCAGACCCTCATGCAGATGACCTCAGGACACTGGCTCAGCAGTGCGGGGCACGCAACGTGGAGCCAGTCTTTTGAGAGGCAGGCAGTGCTACACATGCGGCGGGTAGGGCCACATGGCTCGTGACTGCCCGACCCACCATGCCGAGGAGCAGAAGACAGTTGAGGGGCCACCCAGGCAGAGGCAGAGGGTCGACCGTGGCGGTCCACAGGGAGCTGGCGGGCAGAGACAGGCACAGCTCCAGGTAGTAGAGGCCTATGACCACGGCGTGCCCGAGATGATTCGAGGTATGATCTGTGTCTATTCCACCCTTGCTTCAGTTCTTATAGACACAGGAGCGAGTCACTATTTCATAGCCACTGCCCTTATTCGGAGCTCAGAGATTCTGACAGAGCCATTGGCTTGATCCTTATGGCTAGAAACTCCTACGGGAGCAGAATCGACGATTACGCACTGGTGCCGACAGTGTGAGCTTATTATAGGAGGTGCGAGCTTCAGCTGGGATCTTCTTGTAGCGGCGTCGAGGCTTTACGACGTCATCTTGGGCATGGATTGGTTATCTACAGTCCGTGCACAGATTGACTGTATTAGGCACAATGTGCGATGTGTACGCACCGACGGGAGCAGGTTCACCTTCACCGGAGAGAAGGGAGCCTTCACAACACATGATGGACTTCCGCAGAGGAGAGGACAACCCATCACTCATCAGTTGGCTAGTCTCATCCTAGGAGCAGTTGACGTGCCAAGTCCTAATTTTCCTACAGTGGTGGATCAGTATGTGGACCTCTTTCCCGGCGACGTTCCAGGAATACCTCCTCGCAGAGAGGTAGAATTTTATATTTATCTGTACCCCGGGACAGCCCCGATATCCATTCAAGCATATCGGATGACCCCTGCTACTCTTCGAGAGCTATGGGTATAGTTGGAGGACTTGCAGTGCAAGGGATTCATCCGACCCAGTGTTTCACCCTGGGCTTCCCTGATACTGTTTTCCAAGAAGGCGGACGGGAGCATGCGACTGTGTGTCAACTATCATCGCCTGAACCAGGTGACAGTGAGTACCAAGTATCCTCTACCGAGGATTGATGACCTCTTCGATCAGCTCAAGGGAGCACGGTGGTTCTCAAAGATAGACCTCAGGTCATGATATCATTAGCTCAGAGTTCGAGACGAGGACGTGCAGAAGACGGCCTTCAGATGTCAGTATGGCCACTATGAGTTCTTGGTTATGTCATTCGGCATAACAAATGCTCCAACTGTGTTCATGGGCCTCATGAATAGGATCTTTCATCCATACCTTGATCAATTTGTCATAGTCTTCATCGAAAACATTTTGATTTACTCGACAACTGAGGAGGAGCATGCCTACCACTTACGGGTTGTACTAGACACACTCCAAGAGCACCAGCTTTATGGAAAGCTCTCGAAGTGTCTGTTCTGGATACGTGAGGTCCACTTCTTGGGACTAGCTGGATACTATCGGAGAGTTGTTCCAGACTTCTCCAGAGTTGCAGCACCACTCTCAGCTTTGACGAAGAAGGGGAAACCCTTTGTGTGGTCAGACAGATGTCAGCAGAGCTTCCAGGAGCTGAGACAGAGATTGACCAGCACACCTATCTTGAGGTTGCCTGAGGATGGAGTAGTGTACACAGTCTACTGCGATGCATCAGGGACCGGACTCAGATGTGTCCTGGTGCAGGATCAGGCAGTGATTGCCTATGGATCATGTCAGTTGAGGTCGCATGACCCGAACTATGCTACCCATGACATGGAGTTAGCAGTAGTGGTCTTCGCTTTGAAGACATGGCAACACTATCTGCTGGGAAAGCGCTTTACAGTCTTTTCTGACAATCGGAGTCTTAGTTACATATTTTCTCAGAAGGACCTGAACCTTAGACAGTGACGATGGCTCGAGTTCTTCCAGGACTATGAATTTGAGAGAGTTTATAATCTTGGGAAGGGGAACGTAGTAGCTGATGCTCTCAACAGGAGGACGGGAATTCAGCTACTCGAGGAGGCGACAGAGCAGCTAGCCACTTTGTAGATATCCTTCGTGGATTGAGATGGAGCGGCCTTCCTTCAGTCTCTCACAGTCACCCCTCCACTACTGCAGTGGGTCAGAGAGGCACAGCATGGGGACGCTGACTGTGAGACGCAGTGTGCGCAGATATCCTCATGATAGGCACCTGTTGTTTTCTCCTTTGGAGAATAGCATGACAACCTTTTCAGAGGATGTACCATGGTACCAGTTTCTTTATGGGAGGAGGTGCTGAGAGAGTTTCACACTTATCCCTTGGCGGTACATCATGGAGTGGCGAAGATGTACCAGGATCTCAGACGATAGAACCAGTGGCCGGGAATAAAGAAGGTTGTGGCAGAGTTCGTTTCTCGATGCCTCGCCTGCGAGCAGGTGAAGGCGGAGCATCAGCTACCAGCAGGCTTGGTACAGCCCTTGGAGGTCCCGGAGTGGAAGTGGGACGAGATATCTATGGACTTTGTGACTGGACTTCCACGCACTTCCAGAGGTCACGACTCCATCTGGGTGATTGTCGACCGACTCCCCAAGTCGGCTAACTTCATACCCATCAGTGAGTGGGGCTCAACGAAGAGCCTGGGACGTCTCTACATTCAAAAGATTGTACGGCTTCAATATTTTCCATCATCTATCATCTCTGATCGAGATGATCGATATACTTCCCAGCTTTGGAAGGGGTTGCAGGAGGTGTTAGGGACGCAGCTACGTCTGAGCACCGCATTTCACCCTCAGACGGATGGTCAGACGGAGATGATTATTCAGACTCGCGAGGACATGCTCCGTGCATGTGTCCTCGACTTTGGTCACAGCTAGGAGGACCACCTACCCTTGGTGGAGTTTGCGTACAACAACAGCAACCACTCCACCATCGGGATGGCACCATATGAGGCGTTGTACGGCAGACCTTGCAGATCTCCATTGTGCTGGACAGACCCTGGGGAGTCAGCACTTGTGGGACTAGAGATGGTTTGGGCCATGACAGAGAAGGTCCAGGTCATCCAGGAGCGGATGAGGACAACTTAGAGCCTGCAGAAGTATTATTTTGATAGGAGGAGGAGGCCACTAGAGTTCGTGGATGGAGACCACGTCTTCTTGCATGTCTCACCTCGACGTGGATTATGAAGATTTGGCCGAGGCGGCAAGTTGTATCCATGTTTCATCAGACCATTCTAGGTCCTTAGCATGAATGGCGAGGTGGCTTATCGCCTGGCTCTACCACCTCAGTTACACTGGGTGCATGACGTCTTCCACGTAACCTTGCTGAGGAGATACGTGCACGACCCGATTCATATCATTGACCATGGGGAGCTGGACGTTGATGATGGGGTGAATTTTGCGGAGGTCCCGGTGGAGATGGAGGATCAACAGGAGAGGGTCCTATGTGGATGGTCGATTCCTCTAGTGTTCATCAGATGGCAGCACGGGAACCTCTAGGATAGCACTTGGGAGCGGGAGGCTCAGATGCGTGCTCAGTACCCACATTTGTTTCCCTAGTTTATGATGTATCTTTACGAGGACGTAAAGTCCTAAGGTGGGAGTTATGGAAAGTCCCGTAAATTTCAAGGAATTTTTTTTCTTATTTTTCTGTAGAATTTTACAAGAACGCAGTTTCTGAAGGCACTTGATTCTGAGCCCTAGTGTGCCCGGAATAATTTTTTGAAGTTTGGCTTGGGTATGTTCAGCGAACGAACAAGCGGGTTTTTCTAACTTTTGAACTGGTGCTCGGAATCAAATTCTGAGGGCACCGATGGAATCACAGTGCCGATATTTTCTTAGAAACGCCTCTTCCGGAGTTGCATTTGCTCAGGTGTGGTTTTAAAATTTTTGGGAGTTAAGTTATGAAATAATATAAAGTGGTGTGACAACATTATTTTTATTTCACTTAAATCCACTTAAAATCCACTTAAAGCTGCTTAAGCTGAGTTGAAGTAGATAGGGTGCAATCCATAATATCCTACCCTCTTGGTAGGATATTTGTGAGGTGGGTCCCGCATGAGCCCCACCGTATCTTTTCCTATAATTAACGCACCCGTGAAAACTCCTCATTAATGAAAGTCAACTGGGGTGTTATCTAAAAATCTTAAACACTTCTATTAATTGGGCAGTTAATTCGTTGAAATTAATTCTATGAATTAATTTGTTCGTTACTTATCCATAATTTTTGTTTGTTGGCATGTAATGAAATAAGACCAACACATGTCTTCTTGAGGATTGTTCGTTGAGAGGATTTGACAGAAACTTTAAGTCCTTCATCCTCCCTCGTGAAGAACGCGATGAACGCGAAGAACGCCGGCCTCCGACGAAGGGCGACGAAGAACGCCAGACCCCCGGAGATAGACGCGACGGGACAACGATGCTTCTTCCGTGACGTTCCATCCCCGCGACAATCTTCGATCGGCATCTTGATGTAGGGGATTTTGGTTCTTTTAGTTCTTTGTGGATTATAACATCAACATGGATTTAATTGTTATAACTAAATCTGTATGTTCTTGATCCTCGGAGTTTGTCTACGCGACACCGAGTACCGCGCGAAAAGACTATGAACGACGTTCCGTCAGTGGTAATGCGATCCTCGGATCGAGATGGTCATTTCAGTATATCACACTCAAGGTTTCGGAATACTTTGGGTTCGGCCGGGTTGGTTCGTACACAAAACCAATCGGGCCCTCGGAGCGGAAACGCTCATATCATGAGCTCCGGACGTCCTATTGACGTGCCGTTGACATTGGTGGATTCGTCTAAGTGAGACATATATTTTGACTTACTCCGCCAGAGTTTTGGATGCAGGTGGAGCACAGTCGGGTTGGGTTTTCCTTAAAAATCAACCGGGCCCCTGGGACGAAAAAGCCAATATCTCTTAGACCGGGCGTCCGATTGACGCGCCATCTGCGACATTGAGTTCCTATTGACGATACAGAAATTTTGGATACGTCAACTATGGACTATGTGTCAGTTGATGTATCATCCTCTCAACTCGTGGGGCGGACCCTCCCGAACGAGCTTTCTATGTGTGGGAACCCTAGAACTGGCTGCGACTGCTACTGTGACGACGATGACTATACAAAGATCCCCAGTGGATTCGACAGCGACGACTACAGCACTCAACGATCCTTTTTGGGTCAGTGCTACCGATCTTGTGTGGGTCCGATCCTGTGTGGGTCTTTGCGGGGGTTAGTTACCTATTGATCCTTTGTGGGTCAGATCCTTTGTGGGTCATTGCGGGGGTTAGTTATCTATCGATCATTTGTGGGTCAGATCCTTTGTGGTTCATTGTGGGGGTTAGTACCTATTGATCCTTTGTGGGTCTGATGGCTTAGATAAATCAGTGGCAATACCTGGTCATCTATATCATCATATAAAGAAGTATACCTGTGTGAGCTGAATGTTGTTTTACATTCCTTTGTGAATTGTGTTGTGTTATACTGTGTGGATTTACGTTTTTCTTTCCTGTGTGGACTGGGTTGTACTTGGGTTCGGATGTTGGAGCCGAACAAGAATTAATGACTTAGGTATATGTATGGGCATATACCTATGAAGTGTCGGATGTTACTTCGTGATTGTATATTTCCTTTGTGGATTATCCTTTATGGATTATGGGAGACCTTCGGGGGTCTCGAGGTCCCTACCGAGTAGCTTATACTCACCCCTGCATGGGTTATGCCCGCACTACATTGTGTTTTTTGCAGACGAAGGACATCACTGATCATGGTTGAGGCTTGCGGAGCAGGACGGTACCTAGAGGTAGACCACTGGGCGGGATGTACTCGGAGCGGTTGGCACGACCCTAGGAGCAGTGGAGGCTATCTGTACCCACCCCTCAGGTGGGATTTCTAGTGGACAGCTCGACGTTGCGGCTTTACATTTCAGTTGTTGTTTTCTCTTTCCATTTGTACTTTACTTTCAGTTTGGGTTTTTATACTAGCCCACTTAATTTTCCGCACTTACTATTGTACCAGTTTTTACTTAGTGTTTACTTCTTCATGCTTGCTTTGTGGTGATTGTGGTTTACTTACAAAGGCAATGCCTTCCCTTTTACCAGGATTTACACTTTGGTGATAGTCTGCAGCCCCTGGCCTATGTAAGGCGGTCTTGGGGTAGTCACAACACGGGCCCCGAGGACGGGTCGTGACATTCAACAATAAAACATAGCTCCGAACATGCAACGACAAATTCAACTATTCCAAAAACCCTTCTCACATGGAATTTAATAACAAATAACATAAAATGGTCTATCTAAAATTCATTTTTTATAACTCTCCATTATAATATACATATGGATTACCTTTATCCAACAATAATTAATTTAACACATCATTCCATAATCCTTATGGAATCATAGAATATTTGGAGGAGGTAATGATATTGATAACAGTCATCTCTAGGCTATGAGTACATTTATTTTTTAGGATTACTATTATAAAATATATATTTTTTGTCACTTGCTTTTAAAACATGGGAAATTTATGATCATTCAATGAATATGATTACCCAGGACAATAAGCATCACATAAACTCCCTCCCCACTTAATTCAAGAGATAATCGTTAGTCAAAACTCTCTAACACCTCCTGAATCTATTTCATGTAGTCTTCAACAAATGTTTGTTATAGGTCTAATAAAAAATCAATTTTCATGTAAAAATTTAAATTTAGAATTACTTAACATGATACAAAATCGAATCATGGAATTTTTTTAAAAAAAATATAACCAATTTTCATAAATTTAACATTGACTTCACCAAAAAAATGGAAGATTACTTGCAAGATAGCTATTGACCTATCCAAATTGACTTTATGGATCACCATCACATTACTATATTATTTACATACCTATGAATTCCATGTTACAAACTTTAACATGACCATTCACCGATCCCAAAGAAATATTCAAAAAATAATTTTCCACAAGAATTGGGTAAAACACCCATTCATGTAGCAGAATATACCACCTCACATGTTACACTCATTGGGATCAAGGAATCTGTGATATTACCATAAAAAACCTAACCATTCACAATTTTCATGTCCAACTATATGACCATGAATCACAATATTATTCATTCCACATTCAAAATAATTTATACACCCTCGACTAACCCATTCAAAGTGGGAAGTAATTTCATCATTGAACAACATCAGAAGAGAAGGTTCAGGAATCTAATGGTAATTATGTTTCATCCTTGCAATAAAATAATAATAAAAAACATGTTCCTCTCTATAGATGAAAATATTATGTAACCATTCATTTTATAGTGGTTCGATACCAACTAAAATGGGTCAATTTTGTAAACTAACAAATCTACAATTATTGAGTAACATCATTAATTGATCAATATAAAATAACTAAATCACTAGGATCGAATTCAAAAAAGGGACTATATGTTTCAAACATAGAACTACCGGAAGTGTCTCATTAAAACTTCAATGTTGGAATATCTTGTTTATAGGCCAAAATCTCAAAAGTTCACAGCTCATATTTCTTCATGAAAAATCTCATCCCAAAGTCACAGCACAAAAAAAATCCCATAAGTCTATCTATGTGGTATCAAAACTAATCCAGTTAAAAACCCACCAAAAATAGCATAACAGTATTGTATGTATTCCATAGTCACCCACATTGGTCACTCAATGTGCTGTATATATGGACCACTTCGTCATCATCCTCTTTGGAGAATGTCTCACCATATATCCACAAGGCATGTCATGAGAATGAATCCATATAAAATTAATTCCATTTGAGTAAAATTAAAGAAATTACTTCTGAGTGAGAACACTATTTGATTTGTTATGGAAACATTATCCAATTTTATCTCTATTATGTGTGATATCACACACTATTCATTATTTTTTATTTGAATACTATTTTCAGGACATGGTACATGATATTGAGAAATTATTGTTTTCAACAATACATGATTTTATTATTGATAAGGGGGATAATGTTCAGAATAATAATCCATCTCTTTGTGATGATTTTGGATGCTCAAAAATACCCTTATTTGTTATTCTAATGATTTAACAATAACAATATTTCATGAATTTAATATTCATTGTATTCTTATTTTTGGATAAATTTTTTACGTATTTGAACAATAAGAATTAATTACTAAAGTATTTAGAAATCATTTTTACCTTGTTTTGGAAATGTTGTTCTTACCCTACGTTGAGAAATGTTTTATATGAATGGAATTTGGTGTTTACAATATGAGATATCAGAAAAGTATTTTTAATCAATCACACGCTATCGAAAATATATGAAGGAAGTAACCTTATGTTTGGAAGGAACCTTATGTTTTATGAAACCTTTCGTTTGGGAAATCATCAAAGTATGGAAGAACATTATTTATCTAAGTATGGAATGATAATGTTTTTTATTAATAGTATGGTTCATCAACCATACCTTTGTGAAAACCCATACGTTGGAAATCTAAATATTAAAAGTATGATTCATGAACCTCACTTTTGTTAACAACCATATGTTTGAAAGGAAAATAGTAAAGTATTGTTCATTAACCTTAATTTTTTGAACAACTATTAGTTTGATTGAAAATTATGTACTATAAACCATATCTATGAGAGTTGAAGAAAAACATTTGAGATCAACCTTATGTTGTGAAGCTTAAGTTCAGAGAATGTTTGATCTGTAGTTCAACCCTATGACTGACGTCAGATGTTTAAATTACGACTTTATTAATGGAATGGTATTTATGTGGATTATGAGGATGATTTCAAGCCAGATTAGAAGCCCAAGTTTAAAGAGATTCTTTGACGGAGTGAAATCCATTTATCTATGATTCAAAGGATAAATTTAAGAAGATATTTTCAATCCTAATTTTCAGAGGTGTTATGACTGCTCTACTTTCCAATAACTTGAATACAATGATTCTAAAGGTGATTTTTAAGGATCTAAATTTGTAGATTAAGTGATTTTTTTATTATATATATTAAAATAAACATATATGTGATATATAGATATACAATATACAAGAACTTATGATCAAAAAATATATATAGAAGGGTAAAACAGAATCAATAGAGATCTGCATATCTGTTGTTACGAAGAGAGAAAAAGCACTCTTCTGAAGAAAAAGAAACTCGGATGAAGATTTATAGATCTATATCGAATATCCTTTTGTGAATCAACTACTATTAAATATGTGAGTGAATTTTCAAGATCATCTGGAACTGCATTGGATCAGAAATAGTTTTAACCAAAGATCATTATTTCTGAAGATGAATATCCATCTACTATCAATTAATGGTATTATAATTGTGAAGAATAAATGTGAAAGTATTTTCACTGATCAAAATACACATTTATATTGTCTTACTAGCCTCTTGTAATAAGATGTGTATTCAGTTCATTGTATTGACCAGAAGGCTCTGTTAAAACTTCAGTTTTTAAAGGTGTGAACTGCCTATACTCAGTTGTGGAGTGGTCTATTGATAAGAGTTCATGATATTGAAAATCACCATGCTCATGGAGTAGAGTGTTGGCGGAGTGGACTAGGGGCCTTCTGTTCCCCGAACCACTATACAACGTGCATCATGTGATCATTATATTCCATCTAATGAATCATTGATATAATGATAGAATACAAAATCATGATCATCTAAAGATATTGAAATGAACAATCCCCCCCCCCTCTGGTCTGTATCTAGTATAACTCAATTCAACAATTTGTATCAGAGGTGGATCTTTTGTTAAAGCTATTATAAGGAAATTTTTTTGAAGGATTCTACTCAGATCAAGATGGATGATACAAGAGAATAAATGTATATATCCAGAGCATCATACATCAATGTTGAGAATTATGGATGCTGGAAATCAAGAATTATAATCTATTTGAAAAACCTCAGATATCGAGTCTTCTCAAAAATATTGTCTTCTTATGAAATAATAGAGAAACCTGAAACATGGAGTGCATCTGTAGAAGCTGAGTATGACATGGATTTGAAGGCTATAAATGCAACCATATGTGGTCTAGGAACAGATGATTTTAACAGAGTATCTCAGTGCCCAACGACATATGAAATGTGGCAGACAATTGTGATTGCTTATGAAGGAACTAACAATGTCAGACAGATGAGGTATGCTACTGGAAAACTGAAATTCGATACATTCAATATGTTTGATGGAGAAAGAGTCACCCAAATTAATTTAATATTGATAGAGATTGTCGACAATATAAATAAATTTGGAGACCCAATAAAACATGTTGATCAAGTTTTTAATGTACTGAGAGTACTTCCAACTCGATGGTATGGAATTTATACTACTATCATACAATCATGTCCTATAAAAATTTAACAATGAGAGAGTTAATTGGAACTCACATGATGTATGAAGATAAGATGCAGGATGAAGCAAATGAGAATAAAGTTATCATCAAGAGAGAAGAAAATTCCTTAAATATGTCATCTCAATGAAGAACATTAAATCTGATGAAAAAAGAAAAATAGGTGAAATTAGAATGTACTAATTCATTCAATTAAAAGGTGGAACTGGCTCTACTGGAAATAAAATTCATATGTTTTATAGAAAGAAGAATGGTATTAAAAAATCATACAAAACGTTTCAAAATGATGTAAAATGCTATTACTACAAGAACATGGGTCATATGAGATGTGACTGTCCCTTACTAAAGGTAGACAAGAAAAAGTAATTCATTAAGAGAAATGATTGTGAGAAAAAAGGGAAGAAGGAAATGAAAGCTACATGTGTATATCTGAAGACTCCAGCGGCTCATCAAAGTCTTATCATAAATGGAGGAATCAAATATAAAATCCAATATTTCTTTTATGGATGAAACTGATGAGGTACAATCCTATTATTATTCTAACTCTAATTCATAATCAAGTTGTTGAAATGAAAAACATCCAGCCTACTACAAAAATCATGAATAAAAATATGATTCTTTATTTAAAAAACACAAGTATTTAAAAAATATTCAAAATGTTGTTTTAAATGAAATAGAAATAATTCTTAAACAACTTCATGAATTACTATAAAAATATATCATAATAAAAAAAACAATACAGATTATGAAGCTAAAATATAAACAATAAAAACTGAAGTAGAAACATATAAATGTGGATCCCTTACTATTAAAAAAGTAGAAAATACATTAAATGAAATTCTTGGATAGAATTTAATTAAAAAGGGAAGATATGGAATTGGTAGTAAAGGTGAAAAACCTACGCTGTACAAGAATTACATGTTCCCTAATACAAATAGATTAATATTTAACTACTGTGCAACAAAAGGTAATATATCTATGAATTGTTATTTAAGGAACCCCTATATTAGTGGAATAAAAAATCCTTTGTCTCAAAAAATTAAAATAATTCTAATGATTTCATGAAAATAAAGAATGTTTGGATTCCTAGATCATTGCTGGATAACACATTTGGACCCAAAAAATATGGTTACCAAAACAATATGTTTTAATGCCTTTTTAGGAATCTAGTTACTGATGTGGAACTTCCATATAGTATATCGATAGTGGATTCTCCAGGAATATTATTTGAAACTCATCGAAAATCAGATATTTAATAGAAAAATATGGAGGACTAGTCACAGTTGGAGAGAATGCCAAATGAATGATTATTGGCCTCGGAACAGTTGGGGATCAAGAATCTTTCTCAATCAACAAAGTTCTTTATGTACATGGATTGATACACAATATGAATAGTATCTCTAAAATCTAGGATTATGGATATAGTGTTCATTTTTTTAACAACTACTGTTCTATTTTAAGAGATAAATTGCATAAATTTATAGCACCCAGAACTGATAACGTGAATAACCTGGATTTAAATTCCTTGGGAAAACAACAAGTAAACTTCTTAACTGATAATATAAATTAATCCTGGTTCTGGTATAGAAGACATAAGTATTACAATATATATGCTTTACATATGTTATCTTAGAAAGAAATTGTTTCTGATTTTCTGAGTCTTGTGTTTGAATGTGATAGATTTTGTGATTCATGTCAAGTTGGCAAGCAGCACAAATCTTCCTTCAAATCATTTTACAAAATTTCCACAACTAAACATCTAGAACTCATCAATATTGACTGGTTTGGAACATCAATGTTAGAAAGCATGGCTAGTAAAGGATATTTATATGTTTTAGTTGATTACTATTCTATATTTACATAGATTTTCATTCTAAAATATAAAAGTGAAGATTTTAGAATATTTGGATGTTTTTCCCAAGCTGTTCAAAATGAAACTGGTTTTAAAATAATTTCATTAAGAAGTGACCATGGTGGATAATTTCAGAATATGGAATTCTATTCCTTTAGCTCAAAATAGCTATTTAACACACCTTTTCTGGACCAAGAGCACCTCAATAAAATTGAATGGTTGAAAGGAGAAATAAAACTATTCAAGAAATGGCTAGGACTATGCTTAATGAATACAGTCTTCTAACCTATTTATGGGATGAAGATTTAAGTACATCCTACTATATACTTAATTGATATTTAATTAGTCAAATTTTCCAAAAGACACCCTATGATCTCTAGAATAATAAAAAACCTAAATTACATTACATTAAAGATTTTGGATTCAAGATTTACACCTTAAAAACCAAGGAAAATATTGATATGATTGATCCCAAATCCGATAAAGGCATTTTCATATGATATTCATCTACTTACAAGGCTTATAAAATATTTAATAAAAAGTCAAAGATTGTTGAAGAATCAGTTCATGTGAAATTTGATGAATATGGTCCCTTTGATAAAAGGAAAGTCCAAATTGATTAATCTGACACAAATGAAAACATGATACATGAGAAATTGAAAATTAGTTTTGAAAAATATATAAATGAAATTTAGTCTAGTATAATAGAACAAGACACTTAAAAACCAATAACTGTACTACCTAGAAAGGCAAGAACCCTAAATAATCACCCTTTTGAAACTTTAATAGGAGACTTAGATATAAGAATAAAAACTAGAAGGAATTGAGGAAATCTTTTTGTGTTTTCTACATTTCAATCCCAATCAGAACACAAAACTATAGAAGAAGCATTAGTTGATGAATTTTAGAGGATGGAAATGGAAGAAGAACAAAACCAGTTCAAAAGAAATGATGTTTGGAAATTAGTTGAAAGACCGCAAAATTATCATGTTATTGGAACGTAATGGGTCTATGGAAATAATCAATATGATCAAGGAATAATAACTAGAAATATAGAAAGAATAGTTGTTAAAGGATATAATCAAGAAGAATGTATAGATTATGATGAGACTATTGCATCTGTAGCTATATTAGAATCCCTTAGAATCCTTTTAGCCTATGCATCTCATATGAACATTAAATTATTTCCAATGGATGTTATGTATGAATTTTTAAATGTTTATATATTGGAGGAAGTCTATATTGATCAAACACCTGGTTTGAAAATTCACAAAACAAGATTTTTTATTCTAAACTTACTAAAGATCATTATGGTCTTAAACGAGCACCTACTTCTTGGTATGAAAGATTTAGTTCTTTTCGTTTGAAAAATGATTTTACTGTTAGAATGGAAGATCCAATACTATTTAAAAAAACTATCAATTCTAATATATTATTATTTTAAACTAATGTTGATGATGTAATTTTTGTTTCAACAAATAAAACACTTTTTAATGAGTTTTCAAATTTAATGCTAAAAAAATTTGAAATGAGTATAATTTGAGAATTAAATTACATTTTAGGACATCAAATTTTTCAGAAATATTTTGGAAATATTTTGAATCAATGAAAATACAATACTAATTTACTAAATATATTTTTACTTGAAAATAGTAAGACATATAAAACTCCTACATGTACTATTATAAAACATTATTTGGATGAAATGAGAAAATAAATTGAAATCAACTTATATAGAGGTATGATTGGTAGGATATTATATCTTACAGCTAGTAAGAAAAATATAATGTATTCAGTGTGTCTTTGTGCAAGATTTTAATAAAATCTTAATGAATCCCATTTAAATGCTATTATAAGAATTTGTAGATATTTAAAAGGAACTGTTTTTCAATCACATCTTTCTCCCAAAACATCTTCTTTTAATTTAATATCATATTTAGATGCAGACATGGGAAGTTTTAGATTACATATAAAAAGTACCTAAGGAACTCGTCACTTTTTAAGAAAATAATTAATATCATGGTCTAGTAAGAAACAACCCTAAGTTTCCATGTCAACAGACGAGACAGAATATGTATCTGCTGGCAGTTGTTGTGCCCATGTTTTGTGGATGAAAAGCACTCTTATAGAATTTTTGACTAAGTTGTAATAGTACACCTATTTTATTGGATAATAAATTTGATACAAGTATTTCTAAAAAATCCTATTAATAATTCTAAGATTAAGCATATTAATACAAGACATCATTTTCTAAGAGGCCATGTTCTTAAAAAATAGATATTCATAGAATTTTTAAATACTAAAAATCAATTAGCTGATATTTTTTCTAAACCATTTTCCACAGCAAGGTTTGATTTTATTAAGGAGGAGTTAGGTTTATTTAATTTTATGTATGTTTTTTTAAAATATTTTAGTTACTTGTTTTCCAAATTGTACAATTTAGTTTATTTATGTTTTTTTGTTTTTGTTGGTTGTATGTGATTTTAATTTGTTTTAAAATTTATGAAATAATTAGTATATATGTAATGAAACATGAATAAAGGAATTCAGAAACTGCTTGGAATTCCAAAACAATTCAAAACCATTTGAAACCTCAAAAACTTTTACTTCTCTCCTCTCCTAAACCTGAACATTCAAAGCCTAGACCATTTAGATCCTTCAGTAATTTACACATTAAATGGGAAAGGCCAAAATAACCGATGAGATAGAGACCATCACTGCGAAGAGGCAACACTCGACATGGAGAATGATTTCTCAAGGAAAACTCATAGATCTGGAATGGCTCTATTAAACAAATATGATGATATAGCGAGTCCTAGATATTATGAACATATAATAGACATTAAATTGAGATTATATGGAGTCTCTATATGATGTACACCTTCATTATTTCTTTATGTCAGTATAGTTTATTCTGGGAACTGATGACGATTCTATTGTTGCTAATATTGAGGATCAATATATTTTAATCTCATCTATAGAAGATTCTCGAATTCTTAACTTCACTGATGTGGGATTTTTTCATTTTTCTTTAATGAATATTGTAAATTCATTGCATAGGATAGAATATATTATGTATTTTTTTGGAACTAATTCTGTAAAGAAGATGTTTGTGAAGAATTTGGAAACGGATCAAAAGATATTGGTTATGTTTGTGTAAACTGGTATTTCACCTAGAATGTCTAATATGGAAAAGATTATTTACCTATATTTGTATATAATGGTTTTGATTATGAGTGATATCAAATTGATCTTTCTGAGATACATGGCGAGGTTTCTAAGTTATTTTTACCAACTAATGGAAAGAATATATTTTTATTTTTTTGGAAGGTTCATCTCGAAAATTCTATTTCAGACAGATATGGTAAGATTAGTGGAAGCTCAGGTGAGAATACACCATAGTTACATAATTAATGCTGGTACATTGAGAAAAATTGGATTTCTCTAGAGAAATATAGAAGGAAAGCTACTTCCTGTTGGAGATGAAGAGGTTGAATAAAGTGCACAGGCCCAACCCACAACATCAAAGAAAGGACAAGCTAAATTAAGAGACAGTGATTTATCAAGAAGACTCAGGTTTGATTCTACAGATGTATCAGAAGAATGATGTTAGGAAGGAATTCAGTTAAAAAGGACCTGATGTCCTGATCCTTTTGACGATTCTACTGTAACGTCAAATGATTTAACAACTGGTGATCTCTTATGAAATAATATTGGGAGTGAATCTACAGTGAACAGATGATACATGGATTAGTTTCACATTATAAGGTGACTCCTCCAATAGGGAAAGAATGTCTATCTTAGGAAGTTACAGAAACAATGGCTCAAAATGAATATATAACTATGACAATTCTTGATGAAGGAGAAGCAGTTTCCCAACCTCAAATTGATCAAATAGAAGTTGATCATGAAAACATTGTTTTTTAAAATCTTGTGATAGAGGAAGACCATGCAGTTAATGCTCATGAGAAACAACCTCCTACACTTGAAAAACTGGAAGAGAATGATTCTGAGATTACTACTGAAGTTTTCAATGAGATTTTTTTTGTGGATGAGTATTGGAAAGGCGTGGAGGAAAATCTATTGAGAAACTAGTATAGGAAGGAAATGATTATAAATCTGTTACTGAATCCTTGAAATTAGTGTTGATGCATCATATTGATGCTAAAAATGTGAATCAAGTACAGGGTTCCTCTGATTCAGTAATTATAGTTATGGTGGAACTGAATTGAAAATTGATTGATCCTGAAAAAGAGAATGATTCTCTGTGGATTTCATTAGAAATAGAACATTTAAATTTTCAACGGCTAAAAGGAAATAAAGTTTCTAAACATGAAGTTTAATGTTTTAAGAAGGAAATGTTAAATGAAGTTGAAATGTTAAAATTTTAGATGGTTATGAAGAAAAATTTAATGAAATTTACATCATTAATGGAGCCACAATTTTCATTTTTTACATATATTGAGGCAATTACATTAGTTACATCACCTAATTTAATCATATGATTTTATTCTATTACAGTGGTCATAGAGAATATGAATGCTATACTACAGGACTAACAGTGGAATAGTGATCCAATCTCAGTACTATTAGATAACCAAAACTTTTTAGTTGCCCAGTTGAATTCAAATGAACTAGGAATTTGAACTGTGCTGAATCAGTTTTTATAAAAGTGGACTCTTTTATGGAGAAGGAACAAAGGCTTCATGAGTTTTTCAGAGTGAATCTACATGAATATATTCATTTGACTTAGTAAAGTATAGATCTGATTATCCAGTTGGGAGATGGATTAATGAGACATTGGAGGGTACAATTTGTAGAGATCAAGGAAATTATTATAAGGAGATGAACCCTACCACACACCCTTACGCAATCTCGATTCATGTTGTTTTTCATTACTGTACTTATAATTCTACATGCCATAAAATATATTTACATCTATTTTTCATGTGTTATAATTGATTTTATAGTGCTGTCTATGATAGAAATTCAAGTAATCTAGATTCACAAATTGATAAAAAGTTTTTAGTATAACATTGTTAAGTTCAGTGCTAAATTAATATGTGTTATATTCATTATTTTATCATTCTAATTGCGATCAAAAAAGGGTGGATAAATTAGAATAATCACAAAATTTTGTATTTACAATTTTATATTAATATTTATTATTAAAAAGGTGGAGAAAAGTTATGCATTGTCTAAATATTTTATGTGTGAGAAATTAAGTTAAACCTAATATTGTACTTATCATTGAAAAAATTCCAAACGATATTTAATAAATTATTATGTTGATTTCATTGGTTATTTTATCGGTTTTGTGATCATAAAAAGGGAGATATTTTTGAACAAGTGTTGTGTTCAACAATAAATAATTTTATTATTAATAAGGGGGATATTATTGAGATCAATACTCTATCTCTTCGTGATGATTTTGATGGTCACAAATACCCTTGTTTATGATTATAATGTTTTTACTTTAACGGTATTTCAGGAATTTAATATTCATTGTATTCTTATTTTTGGAAGAAATTTTTAAATATTTGAACAGCTAGAATTAATTGCTAAAGTATTAAGAAATTGTATTTAGTGTGTTCTGGAAAAACTGTTCATACCCTACGTTGGGAAGTGTAGAGTATGGATGGAATGCAGTGTTTAATCTATGAGATATTAGGATTTTATAATTAAATAATCTTACCTTATTAGAAACGATTGAAGGAAGGAAACTTATGTTTGGAAGAACCTTACATTTGGAAGGAACATTAAGATTGGGAATAATCAAAGTATAGAAGATGATAATTTATGTAAGAATGGAATGATATGTTTGTTTCTTAAATGTATGGTTCATCAACGTTTATTTTGGGAACTACTATATGTTTGAAAGATAATGATTAAAAGTAGGGTTTATAATGTCACGAACCATCCTCAGGACCCATGCCGTGACTACCCCAAGCTCGCCTCCCATAGGCCAGGGGCTGGCGACTAGCACCAATGGCGTAAAACCCAATAAAAAGGGAAGACATTTACTTTACGTAAGAAAAAAAAACACCACAGAGTACGCAAGCTTTAGTAAACCCTAAGCAACCAGTGTACAAATACAAGTGCTAGAAAGTAAATGGTCCAGAATAAAATCCCAACTAAATTAAAGTACAACTGAAAATAAAGTACAATAGCAGAAAAGTAAAGCAGAAACTCCTAGCTGTCCTATGGTAATCCCACCTGAAGGGTGGGTACAGATAGTCCCCTATGCTCCTCGGCTCCAGCCGTCTGCTCCGAGTACGTCCCATCCAGTGATCCTCCACTATGTACCATCCAGCTCCACGAGCTCCCACCTCGATCAGCGCTGTCTGTCGTCTGCATCCATCTCAATGATGTTCGGGCATAGCCTATGCAGGGGTGAGTATACGCTACACAGTAGGGACACCGAGACCCCCGAAGGTCTCCAAGAATCCACGATTGATAATCCACAATAGAAAGACACAATCATGATGTAACATCCAACTCTACTTAGGTATATGCCAATACATATACCTATGTCACCTCTTCCAGCTCAGCTCCGGCACACGAGCCCATGATACAACCTAGCCCACACAGGAAAAACATAACCGAGTCCACATAGGAATTCACAACCCAATCCACACAGGAAAGCACAACAATCTTATCGATGATAATGATTGCAAGTCAAGACTCATCTCACACAGGTATACTTCTTTGTAAGATGATAAAGATGATCATATGTAGAAACTTATTCATCTAAGATGTCAGACCCACATAGGATACAAGACCAGCTAAGCTGTCGGACCCACAAAGAATACAAGACCAGCTACTCTGCCTGACCCACCAAGGATACAAGTACAGAGTCTAATACTGCTGGACCCACATAGGATACAAGAACAGTATTCAAGTACTTCTGGACCCACATATGATACATGAATATTAGTCATTGCCTTCAAACCCACGGAGGATTCCAGTACGGTCGTCGTTGCTGCCGAACCCACGGAGGATCCCAGTGCAGTCGTCATCGTCATCGCAGTCGCAGCCAGCTCTAGGGTTCCCGCACACATCTTTCTCAATTCTGGGAGGATCCTCTCCACGAGCCAACGGGTTTGATACATCAACTAACAAAAAGTCCGAATTTGATGTATCCCAATGTTCAATCTCGTCAAAAGGAACTCAACACGACAGACGACGCGTCAATCAGACACCCGGTCTGAGAGTTATTGGCATTTTCATCTCAGGGGCCCGGTTGGTTTCTAAGCTAAAACAACCCGACTGTACTCCAACTGCATCAAAACCTCAAGCAGAGTAATCCAAAATAACTGTATCACTAATAGGAATCCATCAATGTCGATTTCATGTCAATCAAACGTCTGGAGCTCATGTTATAAGTGTTTCCAATCCGAGGGCCTGATTGGTTCCATTTTCGAACCAACCTGGCCATACCCAAAATTCTCCCAATCCATGAGTGTAATATACATTAACGACAACCTCGATCCAAGGATTTCTACGCAATTGACGGTGTGTCAATCAGAGTTCTGTAACCCATGTTATGGGTGTTTGAACGGAACTTTCTGAAAGTAGGTGGTTCGGGACCGGTCCAACCCGGCCTATTACCCCCGGGGTCAGCCCGAATTGGGTCGACCCGACCCAGGTCCGGGTCTGTCCTGGTTGGGCGCGGAATGGCCCGGCGCAGGAGGACCAGCCCGATGCGCCGATCCGGTCCCGTGCGGGTGTTCGCACTGAGTAGACGTGGAAGGGGGAGGGCGCGGCCCCCCATGGAATCAAATGGCGGACCCGTGGGGTCTGCCCTTGATGGCTTCCCGGGGTTTGAAACCCCTGGACTTAATGGGAACGGTCGACCGTTTTTCCCGGCTGGTATCACTATGTGGGACCCGTGGGGGGTCCCGCCTCCTCGATTGTCGAGGGCCGGATTGGCTGGCCGCCTCCTATAGCTCCGCTACGACCAAAGGCCGCGACCCTTGTCTGACCGACGCGGCGCGACGGCGGTGCGCCCCTCCGCTGCGACCCGCCCCGGCCGCGGCCCTCCATGATGCTCTGGTGACGCACTACGGTACCGCGCCCTTCCGCCATGACCCAACTCCAGTTGTGGCCAATTTGGTCTTAACGACGTGGCGCGAAGGTGCCGTGCTCCTTTGCTGATGCCCTCACTGGCCGAGGTTCCTTCATTTCTGCATGGTATGACGGCACTGTGCCACCTCCGTTCCAATACATAACGTATCACAACAACAATGGAGAGAAGGGTTGGACGTGTTTGTGTGGTCTGGCCTCCTCACGTTAATTCTATTACAAGAGGCTACTTATTTAATGATGAACATCAAAAATAATTCCAAACGTAAAAACAAACCCCTACCTCGAAGAAGATGTCGAACGATGATCGTCGCGGGAAAATGACGTCGTGAAGTGAAGCTCCATATATATTGACGGAGAACATCCATGGAGGAGAACTGTCTCCCTTCCTTTGATGTGAGAAGATGAATGAAGGAAGGAGGGTCGTCGTTCTTTGGGAAAGGCGTCACACACCGGTTGTGGAGAGGAGAAGAGATGGCATGTTGATCTCTCCTTGCTATGTCAGTTTTCTTCTTCAATGTCTTGGCGTTCTTCACATTCTCCAACGAAGAAGATGAAAATCTTCAAGACTTTGAGTATCCTCTCCCCAAAACCTCACACAACTAAACCACCCCAAATAAAATAAGGCCTCCCTTATTTAAATATCCCATTCCATGCATTTTAAAAACTTCAAAAACTCAAACTGAAAATTAAATTCATTGAATAACTTTAATCAATCAATTTAATGTGAGAGTTGACATGTAATAAAAAGGGGGAGTGGGTGAGTTATATATTAAAGGGGGGTTTTCCAACAATATGAGAGGTTAGAGGAATTTGAAAATGTGGGGCTCGTGTGGGGCCCACATTACTTATATCCTATGAAGAGGAGTTAGGATTTAGTGGGTCCCACCTCAAATTCTACGCGTAGGTTAAAATTACTAAGAGTAGAAATAAAATTATAACACATATTTTATTGCACTCTTTAATTAGACCACTTCATTTTTAATAACACCTCCTGAGAAAAGGAAAAACCAGTGAAAGTCTTCTTAACCAATTACTGGCGCTGCGTTTTCATCGGTGCCCTCGGGTTTCGATTCCGAGCACCAGCTCAAAAGATAAAAAAACCCACTCGTTCATTCACTGAATGTACCCGAGCTAAATTTCAGAAATTGTTTCCGGGCACACCGGGCCTCAGAATCAGGTGCTATTAGAATCTGCGTACTCGCAAAATCCAAAAGAAATTAGGAAAAAACATTTGTGAAATTTATGGGTCATTACACAACAACCTTAATTTTGTAAATAACAATACGTTTTAATGATAAAGATTAACATATGGTCCATCAAACTTACTTTTATAAACAACTTTTCATTTTAATGAAAATTATGGATTATATATTTTTCGTTTGAGAGATGATGAAAAAAGTTGGAGATCAACCTTATGTTGTGAACCTTATGTTCGAAGAATGTGCGATATGGTGCTCAACCCCACATTTGACATCAGATGTTTAAATTACAAGATTATTAAAGAAACGGTATTTATGCAGATTATCAGGCTGATATCAATTATAGATTAAAAGAATGAATTTATATCAGGTTTTTGACTAATTCAATGTCATTTATCTGTGATTCAAAGGATCAATTTAAGAGAATATTTTCATGCTAAATATTATGGTGATTCATGACTACTCTACTTTTCAAACTTTTGAATATCATAATTCTAAATACATCATTTATGGATCTAAATTTGCAGAAGAAGTGGTTTTTGTTATAATATATATTTTAAAAATATCGAACTGATATATAGATATACAATATAAAAGAATTGTTGATCGAAAATGAATATATATAATAGAAAAAAAGAGTTATTCAAGATCTACAGATCTACTGTTATGAAGCGTGAAAAGTTTATTTTCTGGTGAAAGGGAAACTCAACTTAAGATTTATTGATCTACATTGAATATCCTTTTGTGAATCAACTACTGTTAATGTTGTGAACGACATATCAAGATCTACTGAAACTGGAACATCTTAGAACTACTTTTACTCGAAGATCATTATTTTTGAAAATGACGATCCATCTACTATCAATTGCATGTTGATCCATTATGATGAAAAACAACGAAAGTATTTTCAGTAATCAAAATACTATTTTATATTGAGTGGTAAGATTATCGTACTATGCTATGTATTCAGTCCTGTGTATGAACCAGAAGGCTCTGTTTATCATTATGTTTGAAAAGGTGTCAACTGCCTATATTCAGTTGTGGAGTGGTCTGTTAAAAAGAAGACTATATAGTGAAAATCATTAAACTCGTGGATTATAGCATTGGTAGAGTGGACTCGGGGTCTTCTTTTCCCAGGACCACTATACATCATTTGTCCTGTTCTATTTATATCTCCGCTGCTAAATCACTGATATAAAGATAAAAGGATAAATCATGATCATTTTAAGAAATTGAAAAGCACAATTCACCCACTCTTCTGCATATCTTGTATAACCTGATCCAACACATGAGACATCGATTCCCTCTACAGGTCAATGAAAGAATAAAATCAACTCATTATCCTCATTCGAAGGGTCCATGAGCCAAACATCCACCATTAATCAAAATATTTGAACTAGATGTTCATCTCCCATGTATAAAATCATATAAAACAATAATAATGAAAATCAGAACCACGTTCCCATTCCCTAGTAACCATGAAATCCGAATAAAATATGATTTCATGACACACTAGTTGAGGGTATGTCACATTATATAACAAATTCATAAATAAAACATATAAAATATAAAAAATAATAATTATAATGTAAAAAAAATATGATCTCAGACTACATTATAACGTTCCTCATTGGTTTTGTCTATAACTATAGGTTTTTTCGGTTCACCAAATGACCTCAGAAATGCCTCCTTGTATATGATATGATATCGACTAGCATAGGGAGTATATGATGGTATAGTGGACATACTATAACCCCATATAAAAGTTATATGTAGAACATAAATGATGAATCCTCATCCATTATATTAAATAAATAGTGTACAGAGAAATAATTTTTATAGAAAAAATAATACATGAAATTCAAAAAGGAATGGAAATCAATATTTTATCTACAATTTTACATGCATTGGTCTGTTCAATGATACAAACATGAATAAATAAATTATTTTAAAATAATACGATCAATTTAATCTCATATCCAAAACCATTCAATCAATAAATACCATCTCACTTATCCAACTTGAGGACATTATATATGGCCTTAGTCGAACGAAGTTCTTAAATTTTACGTGTATGATCTAATTGGGTGACAATGGGAAATGGAATCGTGTACAGGTTGTGAGTAAAACATAATAGTACACAACCAATAGTGTCTAAAGAATCCAGTGTGAATATATATTTCATCCAATATGTAAATAAATAGTGGTATTAATTTAATAAATTAATACTACACATAGAATAAAAAAATTGACCCTTGAGTACTGTAGTAACGTTCAGGGTTAGCCAAACCTATCTTCTAATGTTATATGATGTCCTTAAATGTGTTATCAAACTATTCCAAAAATATCAATAACTATTTTAGGGTTTAACCCCCATATCATCACTGGATAACCAAAATATTCTCTATTAGAAATAAATCTTGTCTGGGTGCATACCCTTTGTATACGATTTTTTTTTAAAATCGAGAATATTTGTACTATATAATAATTTCAAAATAACTGTACATAATCACCTTATATAATAATATCATAATATATAAAGAAATTAAATTTATATTATGATTTTCATCTATCCATGTATTCACTGTTTAATGAAATATTTCATCAGAATTTGGCACTAGAACAATAGATATGAATTTTAGAAAAATTGGGAGAACACACTTTAAATATGAATCTAAATCTAACATGGCATTATAAATTTTAATAATAATTAAAATGTAATATTATAAAATCCCATTAAGTAATTATTTTAGCATAATTGGGTGGAATATTTTTCTATAATAATTTTATCATGATTTTGTTTAAGACCTTCATTTAAGCTTTTCATCACAACTAAGCACATGACCATTATATAAAAATCTCATCATTACTAGGATTTGTAAAAAACAATACAAGACTATATGACACATGGTTCCACATCATGTTTCTAAAATGTGTCATAAAATCTATATTGGTCAATTGATCCAGTTATCAATTATCTGGAAGTTTACATTCTATAATTTTAGGATCTTGATTATCCTAATCCATCCAACTCATTCTGTTATTTTATCATTTTATCCCAAGAGAAACTGGCTTTGGTAATAAATACTTAACATGTCTGGTAAACATGTCATGATTAGTATATATCAATTAATCAAATAAGTTACCCCATTTCTAATTTATTTCAAACAACAAAATTATGTAAAAAATAAATTTATTCCAAAGTAAATGTTTCCATTTCTGTTTTATGTATTTTCATTTCCCTTATCATTTGTTATCAATTTATATAACACATAGGGATTTAAAATATATTCATATTTAAATAAATATTATTTATTTTATTGGGTTTGTAGTTTGACAAACTAATCATAAATTAATTTTAATTTGGAATTATAAGATTATTAAAAAATATAACACTTTTCAAGGAAAGACAAAAATAATAATTTCTATAAAATATTTAAATATATTTAATATATTTATTAATTTAAAAATCCCATATTTAATTTAATCTGATTTAAAATTTACATAATAAATAATTAGTTATATTTAATATATATATAGTACATTTAAAACAACTTTATACAATATTTATTTATATGTTATTTTTAGGATGTAAAACAAATTTTTCTAAAAGCTGTTTTAATGTTTATATAGATTATCATTTATTAATATTAATAATTTCCCATAATAATGAATGAATAAAATTTAATATATGGATTATGTACATCTAAATCATAATTTGAATTATTTAAATTATTATAAGTGTTAATCTAGTTAATATGAGATCATCTTTTCCTTAAAAAACTATATTTTTCAAATATATTTTTTGACACGACTATTGATTTAATTGTAAATAAAATACTAACTCATAATTTTGTTTATTTTCAAAAAATGTACTAAATATTTGGAATCATAATATTTTATAGTATCAAATACACTCCAGATAATTATTAATAATAATGAATATTAAAAATAGTTAAAATCATTTCTTGCGGTTAAGGTAAAATTTTATTTATCTATTATAATAAAAAAAATATAGGGGTTATAAATGAACCCAAACATTAATAATTAATATATAATGGTCATATTTACATGTTATATATATTTTTTAATATGTTCCATTATTGAACAATGTATCTTGTGAAAAATATTACTGTAAATATTTCCTTTCAAAAATTCGAAATGTGGAATCCCCAACAAATTTAAAAGGACACCCAATATCCTCTCAATTCAAAATAACATAAACCAATTTTTTTTAAACATAAAGGAATAAATAAACTAATTAGTTATATCCCATAATCCTATAATAATTTGTTTTATCAAAAAACCCAACCATGAGTGGAATCTAGTGGAATCTCAAATAACCCACCCAAAGAAGATGTAATTTTCGTAACAGTGTGTTATATATTATGTCTTCTCACCACACCTTAAAATATTATAGGATAATGATGATATTATAACCTCACTATAATAAATAACTTTTCTTATTATTATAATGAACTATAAGCATATCATCATCCATCAAATGGGAAACAAAACTGTTGATCGTGTATACATCAGACTACCACCTCATGAACCGATGAAATTCATTATCAATTTCCACAATTCAATGGTTAATATAATGTTGTAGTAAATATAATTATATGATATTTATGAAAATATTGTAAATATATAATTATTATGTCGTATATAAATTATTTAATTACATTATGTGGGGAAGATATGATAACATCACTCCTCTGTGTGGCGGAATACCACCTCAGAATGGGATGTTATTCATATTTCATATACAAATTAAATGGAATTTGGCATCGTAAAATTTAATAATTATATGTAATATTGATGAAATAATAGATAAATTTGATCATATTATATAAAATGATTACACTTACCTTAAAATCCATTTGATGATAATAAATTTTCTCATGCTTGTGAATGCACAACCGCCTCCATGTAGAGATATGAAATACTTTAATTTCATTTTTAAATGTATTGTAATAAGGATTAATATTACTAATAAAAATAATATATGTAACATAATAATTATTTTTGTATGTAAAATTCATACTTTTATTCCTTTTTATCCCTTAGTCGAGAAAATGGAAACAAAATTCATGAGTACATAAGACCCACTGCCTCCATGAATTGAATAATGAATTTTCTTTCGATAAAATTTTTAGATTAATATAAATTAATATATAATGAATATAAATGATATTTATTTCATTTCTCACATTATATTAATTATTTAACCATGATCAATTTAAAAGGAATAAAAATACGGAATAAAATCATATATGAAAAATAATGTTGTTATTACCAAAAAAGTGGTTCTAACAAATATATTCTTATAAATGGGACATAAAATTTGATAAGATAATATAATGTGGTAGTATATATATATATTTATAATCTTTAATAATATTTATAACAATTATATATTTATTATACTTGATTTTGGAACTAGTTCAATGGTATTCGTACCTGAGGCAACAGTTTATCTCCCCAATTTTACTTACGTGAGACATACTCCACATTACACACTTAGTAATTTTGTGTGGTGTATATAATACCCCTAATTATATATATATTCATGAATTATATTAATTAAATTTAATTAATTTTTCATTTAATTTTATTTATTTCATGGGCCTTCGGATTCAGAAAATACCAATGTGGTTATAATTTATTTAAAAACTCATTATTTATCAGAATTATTTCTGATATTGTTTCTGATGATGAAAAGATATGATATAACTCTCATAAAACAATATTATTTCATTCTCATATAGTAATTAATAAAATTCTCTTGTATTAGTACAACCCATAAAATTTATAATAAAAATTATCTAAAAAATAGTTTTAATGAAATATTACATTATATAACTCTTCAGTCAAAAAACTATCATCATCGAAAATGTAACACCCCTACCCTAGTTACCCAGAGTTAGTGCATTATTACAAAACATTAGGATGATCACAAAAGATCATGTCTAGAAAGATCGATTAGTTTAGTAGCCTTGGAATAACTAGATACATTCATAATGTTTACCTTACATCATAATGTGAAAACTACAACAACATCTTATTTCCTCACTCATATCCCCTTATACTATCCCTAAAGGTCATTGATTAAATTTTCCGCACATCCATGAAAAAATAAAACATTTAAATATGTGAGATGAAATGACCAGTAAGGATAACAATATAGTATAAACTTTTATAAATAAGCATAAACATTTATGGAAATGTATAACTAAAACAAAATCCTTTTAATCATTAACATCAGCATAATATGGAAAAGATAAAATTAAATAATTCCATTTACTTATTCACATGGATATTCTACTTGTGGAATAATCACATGAAATATCAGTAAACACTTTCATAATGAAGGATTGCTTAATGTCAGGCTATCATAACCACATTGTCAATGCCTTGTGCCAAGACTACAAATAAGATTGTGTCAAGGCCTTGTGCCAAGACACTATTTTGTCTCATGAGACCTTCTAATTCATTGAGGAGTTATACCGGGCTTCACCCATCACTTATTAAGTCCAATTCATTCCACATATGAACGTGTTTAAACATAACCTAAACATTCGTACTAACACTAGCTTACGGAATATCAATACTTTATTCATAAAACATGAATGGTATAAAAATAACACATCCACAATCAAACATATAAAAAAACATTCAATACAATATGGAAGTTTTGTATCATAATAAAAAAACATCAAATAAGATTAAAATACATCAAAGGATGTTGACATAGATGAAATCAGAACTATTTGAGAGAAATATTTCTTTTTTGAAATCATTTAAAAGTCACATAATTATAAAAGAAAACATTTACATTGAAAATATTCTAATAAGATTGTAAGGGAAACTTTGACAAATTTATAATGGCAGAAAATAGATGCACCCACTGTATAAGTTAAAAAAGACATTCGTACCTTAATTATGTCGAAAAGGTTAAAAATGACCTTGTTTGGAAAACGAAAGATAGATTCCTTTATAAAATTCTAATAAAAACTCAATAAGGGTATTAATTACTTTAACCAATAGTTTGTAAAATTTTATGAATGATTTGAAATACATTTTTAAGAAACATGGATGTGTATGATAAAGAGGTCCCCGTAGATAATTACGTATAAACAATCTCAGATAATGAAGAGATTGTGAAATAAACGCTTACCTTGTACTTTTTCTTGGATGAGGTTAGTTTAACATCCAATATTATGTTAAAATATTTGTTATTAACTTAAAAAAGAATCATATAAATTAATATAATATATTATATGATCTTGAAACATTGATTGTTTATAATATCTTAGTATTATAATCATTTCAGGTGTTAACTGATTCATTTTCCATTATATTCTTTGTTTAGTGAGCCGTATATGTTATGGATAGGTTGTATATTATTCGTATCCAGAATGATATCATGTCTCTAAAAATTATTTTTAATCATCAAATGAAATTTAGTTCTGAATGGAATCGATGGGGAATGAATCTCATCGCGTTCGTGGAGTCGTTAATCCGTACGTACGCACGAGCGACAATATCATTATTTTGATATTAAAATAATTTATAATTGAATGGTGTATCATATATACAGAATCATTATCATGTTATATTTATTATTTACATGAATTAAACATCATTATTATACCCATCCAAATAATAATGTTTTGAATAACAATTACACCACGACGTAGAGACGGTAAGCCGTACGTACACACGTATGGTGACATGTCATTCAATGGTTTTATAGAATATTGAATATGGTTGTACCATATTTATAATAACATACCTTTATATAGAATATACATGAGTTATTACTTTATAATGGGAATAAATAAGAATGAAGAAGTTGTGGAAGAATGGAACTTGAAAGAGGGTGGTGAAAACATTACCTCTTAATCGGGTTATTCCGTTTGATTTGATGAAAAAAGCTCTTTATGTTGGATTTATGATCCAAATAAGGCCTCTAGGTCGAAGTGAGGGATTTTTAAAGAAAATTTGGGCAGTGTTTGGTTGAGAAAAAAAGGCATTGAAGGTGTAAATAAGAGAGAAGGGGGAGCACCATTTTGTAATAGGGGTGAGGGGAACCTTTAGAAAAGCTAGAAATATTCTTTTATAATAAATTAATATTCGATTTATAATGGCTCCAATGTGGATTATTCAAAGGTTAAGGTGGGTATGGGTCGAAATCCTTTCATCCAGTAGATTTTAGATAGGATTGGGTCACTATATTAACCTTGTCATTTATATTTTACTCATAGTTAAATAGTTTGACATTTACCATGTCTCTTTGTATTTTTCTATTATATCATTAATAAACAGACTATATACATCAAAGAGACCCCAAATTGGTACATTAATGATAAAAATATCATTATATAACTCCTTTGGCTGATCCTTATATTTTTAGCAAACGAATATCAATTAATAATATAATATTTGTTTTAAAAACTCTTTTATGTCAATTTTGACACTATTGGGTATTTTGTTTTTGATACTTTCTTAACAGCCTTATAACATTGAATAAAATATATATCTCCAATAATAATATATCATATTAACGTAGAAAATTTGTGGAATTCATAAAAAATCTAAAATTACATTTATTTTGATATTTATAATATCAATTATTTTAATATTTTATTAATTAGGTAATTACTGCATCACCATCGTTTCAAAAATAAATTAAATTATTTAATATCTAAAAGTTATAAATAAAATATCATAAGGTAGGTAATATTTTTAGATTTATAATGAATATTTATAATCAAATTTAACTTATGAATAACCCTATATTAAAAAAGATTTAGTTATTAAACTTTGATTTTAACTCTTTTATCTCTTCTTTGAATTAAATAATTATAAATGTCCTAATCAAATCCAAGTGAGCTTAAATGATAATATTTTATTTCTAAGGTTGTTTTTGGTCGAGATACACTTGTACAATAGAATTATGACATGTGTTAGGGTAATATTAATATCATTTTACCCTTAATTATCCTATTCACTTTTAAACGTGGTAAATAAAAGTAAAAAGATAATTTTCACCGAAAATTATATTTAACTTATTGAACCACATTTTACTCCTTCATATTAAATGTGTTTCTTGGATTTTAGAAATTACACTCACATAAACGGTAACATTATGTTTTATGTGAATTTTTAAATTCTCCTTGGAGGTGAGTAAAAGACGTTGAAAAGTTAAATAAACTTTATATATATCTAAAATTATTCTAAACTAACTATAATGAATTAAAATGAACATATATACGTATTATGTATCTATTTTGACCTTAATTATATTTAAATAAAATAAATAATTATTTAAAGAAAATTCTGTTTTAAACTATAACTCCGTGTTTTTTTCACTATTTATAAAAAATTGAAAGTTTTCACAAAAATACCTAATATTCACCCTAAGCTAATTTCAATATTCTGAATCCAAAAATGAAGTCCAATATAAAAGATAAAATTTATAAAATTTCAAAATGTGGGTATTAATATTCATAACGGCTAGTTTGATTGGTTGTGGTGTGTGCTAGAACTCGAAGTTGTGCACAACACATGGTACTGCATTATTCAAATAGAAGCATACCGTGTATTATTGGGGTATTACATTCTCCCATCATTCAAATAAATTCATCCTAAAAATTTCTAGAATAATACCACATGAAAATACTCGGGTGATTCTACTTCATAAGATCCCTGTGTTCCCACATTGCCTCTTCCATTTTATGGTTTCTCCATAGATCTTTTACCAGATGAGTCATCCAGTTTCTTAGCACTTGTTCTCTGGTATCAAGAATCATGATGAGATCTTCGCAATAAGATAGATCAGGTTCCTGTTCTAATTCCTCATAGTTGAGTACATGCATTGGGTCTGGAATGTATTTTCTAAACAGTGATACATGGAACATATCGTGAACATTGGATTGATTTGGCGCAATTGCCAAACGGTAAGCTATAACACCAATTCATTCGAGAATTTCAAAAGGTCAGATGTACCTAGGAATTAATGTACCTTTCTTACTGAAACTTATAACTCCCTTCCATGGAGATATCTTCAAGAAAACATGATCTCCTATATGAAATTCCAAATCCATCCTTCAATTATCGGCATAACTCTTCTGCCAACTTTGATCTGCATTGATGTGGTTTTGGATTACCTTCACATTTTTCATCGTTTTCTCCACTAGTTCTGGGCCTACGAGTTTTCTTTCACCAATGTCATCCCAACAGGTTGGTGTGCGACATATCTTTCCATACAACGCTTCATATGGTGGCATCCGAATACTTGAATGGAAGATATTGTTATAGGCAAATTCCACCAGAGGTAAATATTGATCCCACATAACTTGAATGTCAAGTGAGCATGATCTCAACATGTATTCTAAGGATTTAATAGTCCGTTCTAATTTTACATCTATTTGATGGTGGTAGGTAGTGCTCAAACTAAGTTCAGTATCCAAGGCCCTCTGAAGACTCATCCTGAATCATGAAGTAAAATGGGGATCATGATCAGAAACAATTGATATGGGCACTCCATGAAGTCTCACAACTTCATTAATATATATTAATTCTAGACATTCCACTGTTAGATCTTTTCTAATAGCAAGAAAATGTGCTAACTTGGTAAGACGATCAACAATAACCCATATTGCATCGTTCCTTCTAGGAGTCTTTGGAAGCCCCATTAAAAATTCCGTCGTAATATTGTCCCATTTCCTCTCCGGTATGGTAAGAGGTTGCATGACTCCTCCAGGCTGTTGCCTTCTAGATTTCACTTGTTGATAAACCATACACCTTGACAAAAAATAAGCAATTTCACTCTTCATGTTGTCCCACCAAAAATGTTCCTTCAAATATATATACATTTTGGTTCTCCCGGGGTGTATAAAGAAATTGAAACTATGAGCATCATCTAACAATTCCTTTTTAGATCAGGTATATCAGGAATACAAAGTCTCTTCCCAAATATCAAAATTCCTTCTTCATACACAAAGTCTCTCAATCTCCCATTATTCAAACCATTAATCTTCTTTTGAAATTATTCATCATCAGTCTAGGAACTCTTAATCCTTTCTAGTAAAGATGGTTTCACAACCATTTAAAAAATAATTTATGTTTCACCTTCCATGGTAATTCCCTTATCAATCTTCACCAGATCAATTAAAATAGGATCCCTTTAAATTCTCCTCATGTTCAATACTCCATGATCATTTCTTCTAATAAAATTTTCCACCTTATTTTCCTTCCCCGGGTGGTAGTGTATCGTGCAATCATAATCCTTGAGTAGTTCAATCCATCACCTTTGCCTCATGTGGAGTTATTTCTATGAGAAAATATACTTCAAACTCTTGTGATCAGTATAAATCTCGCATTTTTCACCATAGTGAAAATTTCTCCATATATTCAAAGCAAAGATTAATTCAGCTAACTCAAGATCAGGAGTAGGATAGTTTTGCTCATGAATTTTTAGTGGTCGTGATGCATATGCAATAACCCTATCATTCTGTATATGGACACAACCATGTCATTTCTTCGATTCATCATTATAAATGATGAATCCATCATTCCCCGATGTTATATTCAATATAGGAGCATTAACTAATATTATCTTCAGTTATTCCAAACATTCTTCACAATCTTTTTCCAAAAAAAATTAACCCCTTTATGTGTGAGAATCGTTAATGGGTTAGGCAATAGAGCAAAATTCTGGGTGAAACAGCAATAATAACCTACTAAGCCAATAAAACATTGTACCTCGGTTATACTCGTTAGTGTTGGCCATTATTGGATTTCTATTTTCTAAGAAGGATCAATAGATATTCCATTTTTAGAGACAATATGGCCAAGAAAAGAGATCTCCAGAAGCCACAAAATCATTGAGACATTCCTTGAAAACACTATTCATTAGATCCATGAATACAGACGGTGCATTAGTCAATCCAAAAGGCATTACTATAAACTCGTAATGCCCGTACCTAGTTAAAAATGATGTCTTCAGAATTTCTTCATTATTTACACAAAACTGATGGTATCCAGATCGAAGGTCAATCTTTGAAAAATATTGAGCTCTATGCAGTTGGTCAAATAAATCATCAATGTGGGGTAGGGGATACTTGTTCTTTATTGTTATAGAATTGATTTCCCTGTAGTCAATACTTAACCTCATATATCCATCTTTCTTCATAACAAAAAGGATAAGGACTCCCCATGTAGAAACACTAAGGAAAATAAATCCCTTTTTACTAAATTCCTCTAGTTTTTTCTTTAGTTCAACTAATTCCACATTGGACATTCTATAAGGGGTCTTCCATATAGGCTTTGAACCAGGAATTAAAACAATGGAAAACGGAATTAATCATTCTAGAGGATGTCCAAGTAAATTTTCTAGAAACACATCAACATATTCTCTCACAATTGTTACATACTCTATTTGAAAATTCCTTTCCCCAGCCATAGTCATTTCATTCTCTTCCTCTCCAATTATTGAATTTAGTTGAGTAACTAGGGGAGGATCTAGTTAAGAATTATGTGGTGATGATTCTGCTCTAGAGATAAGGTGTTTCTTATCATCATCATCAATAATAGTATCCTTCTAATTCTTACAATAAATATTTTCTTCATGGTATTAATTCCAATCCATATCGAGGATTATATAAAATTCAATCATAGGTATGACAATGAGATCCGTAGATAATGAACATTTCTGTGCTCTAATGGGGACTGATTCACTAAACTTTGTTGCAATGATACTTCCCCTAGGAGTTTTTATTGACAACTACCATGTTAAATAAAATTGGAAATATCAAATTTTATTAGAAAACATGGAAGATATGATGAAATGAGATGATCTGGAATCGAATAATGCATTTTCTAAACTTGAGGAAACCATTAAATTACCTTCTACCACGTCTTTCGGAGATTCTACCTTAGTAGTAGTGAAAGCATAAGCTTGGCCTTGATCTCTTGGAATTTTATTAGGTAGGTTCCCTTGACGCTTAGGAAATTCATTTTCATAATGTACCATCTCCCTACAATTGTAGCATTGAACATCGATAGCCTCTTTCTTCACCTTGCAATCATGAGCTTGGTGCCCTTTTTCACCACACTTGTAACAGACTTACATTCCATTCAAGCAAGTACTGAGGTGTTTCTTCATACATATACAACATGATGTATATTCATCTTTTCCTTTCTTCCTGTTATTTCTATTTCCAGAGTGATTAGCAGATATCTTCTTCTCGTGCTTTGCTATAAAGTCATAAGACATATATAATTCCTTTTCTGTCTTGATAGCACACGAGACAATATCTTCATATGACAGGAAGCATTATGAGACCAATGCTCGAAAAAGAAATGTTTTTAACTAATCATAGAAATTATCAATCAATATTCGTGGGTTATGTATATAATCTGCATCATACCTTGCTAACCCTGTAAAGTTAGCCTCATACTTTGCGACATTCTCATTATACATTTGTCTCAGACTTAGAAATTGCCTTTCCATATCAGCTCGATGGTCATGAGGAAAGTATTTCTATAAAAATAGATATTTAAACTCCCTCAATTCCATATTTTATACATCATCATCTTCTTTCATGTTTTGAATTAATGACCACCATTGATCAGTATCTCCAGTGAGGTGGTAAACAGACATGATAGCATCTTCCCTTTCACTACTCCACAATGCCTGAAATATTTTCTATAGCAAACTTAGCCATTTCTCACCTACAAATGGATTTTTACTCCCATTGAATGATGGTTTCTGTTGCCTCATGAAGTGATCTAATATTGATCCTCCATGTCGTGGATCCATGTGCTCCATACATGTAAGGTTATTATTCGTTACCTAAGTGAGTTGTCCCAGTATGGTGGCTAGATGATCAGCACCAGTTTTATCACCAGATCCATAACAATAATCTTGATCATGAGGGAAATCACAACATGGTGTGCGTGCATTGATATAGTTTCAATTTCTTCTACTAGGTTCCCTTTCTAAACAATGGAATAAACAAGTTCAGTTTATGAATCCAAATATATAATTGCATACTTGTAAAACACTTAACATAAATTGAACTCTTGATGGATATAATCCATAATCATAAAAAGGTTTTATTTTAGGAAGAATATACTCATAAACCCTTCATAATGGGTTTTAATGAAAATGAGAATTATCATAAGCATATCCCCTAAGAGTGTCATAACCAAGAGTGCAGCATGACCCGTTGTCGTGCACCAGTTCCCATTCAAGTCTTTCTCAAAGCAGTGTTTTCGGGGTTTACCCCTAGGTACATCTATGCCAGATCCACCTCTACCTTGTCGTATCCAGACATGGATGTATTTCTCAGAATACTCACAAAATATCTACAATACCAAAATTCTAGTAAGTTCTTCTATACTAATCCTCAATGTCCATCTTAGGTCTATGTGATCTAATCAGAGTTTATTTAAATCTAATTTACCAAAGTTTGTACAAAAATTCCTATGATTCCAACTGTAATGCCCTTACCATAGTTACCCATATTTGGTGCATTATTACATATCATTGGCATTATCACAAAAGATCAAGCCTCTAAAGATTGATTAGTTTAGTAGCCTTGGAATAACTAGAAACATTAATAAAGTATACATTACATCATAAAGTGAAAACAAAAACAACATATTATCTCCACACTCATATCCCATTATACTATTCCTGCAGGTCATTCATAAAATACTTCTTCACATCTTGGGAAAAATAAAACATTGAAAGTGGTGAGCTCAAATGCCCAGTAAGGATAACAATATAGCAGAACCTTTCATAAATAAGCATAAACATTTAAGGCAATGTATAACTAAAAAAGCCTTTTAAACTAGAAATTTTGCATAATATGCCAAAGATGAAATGAAATTATTCCATTTACTTATTCACATGGACATTCTACTAGTCGAATAATCACATGCAATATCAATAACCACTTTTATAATGAAAGAATGCATAATGACAGACTATCATAACCACATAGTCAAGGCCTTATGCCAAGACTACAAATAATATTTTTTCAAGGCCTTGTTCTAAGACACTAGTTTGTATCATGATACCTACCGATGCATCGAGGAGCTATAGCGGGCTCCACCCGTCACTTATTAAGTCCAATGTATTCCTCATACGAACAGGTTTAAACATAACATAAACAATCGTATTAAAACTAACATACCAAATGTCAATACTTTCTCCATAAACCGTGTATGGTATAAATATAACACATCCCCATTCAAACATATCACAAAACCTTCAATACAATATGAAAGTTTTGTATCATAATAAATAAACATCAAATAAACATAAAATCCATAAAAGTATGTTGACATAGATGAAATCAAAACTATTTGAGAGAAATATCTCTTTTGTTAAATCATTTAAAAGTAACATAATTATAAAATAAAACATTTACATTTAAAATATTCTTATAAGATTTTAAGGGAAGCTTCGACGATTTTATAATGGTTGAAAATAGCCACACCCACCGTATAAGATAAAAATGACATTCATACATTAATTATTTCAAAATGGTTAAAAAGGACCTTGTTTGGAAAACAACCAAGATATTCATTTATGAAATTCTTATAAAAAGTCAACAAGGATATAAATGACTTAAACCCATTTCCTGTAAAATAGTAATAATGATTTGAAATACATTTTTAAGAAAAATTGATGTGGATGATAAAGAGGTCCCAGTAGATAATTACGTATAAACAACATCAGACAATGAAGTAAAATAAAACCTTACCTTTACTTTTCCATCGTTGAGGGTAGGTTAACCTCCTGTATAATGGTGTAATAGTTGTTATTAAATTATACATGAATCATATACATAAATATGATATCATATACTATCTTTAAACATTGATTGTTAATAATAACTTAGTATTATCATCAATTCGGGTGTTAATGGATTCATTTTCCTTTATATTCATCATTATGTGAGCTGTATTTGTTATGAATGGGATGTATATTATTCATTCCCAGAATTATATCACCTATATATAAATTATTTTTAATCATAAAATGAAATTTAGTCTTGAATGGATTCGATGGAGAATGAATCTCATCGCGTTCGTCGAGACGGTAATCCGTACGTACGCACGAGAGAAAATATAATTCATTTGATATTAAAATAATATATAATTGGATGGTATATCATATATACCTAATCATTATCATGTTATAATTATTATATACATGAATTACATATCATTATTATACCAATCCAAATAATATTGTTCTGAATAACAAATACACCACGACGTGGAGAGGGTAAGTCTTACGTACGCACATATGGTGACATGTCATTCAAAGGATGGATAGAATAGTAAATATAGTTGTAACATATTTATAATAACATCATAGTATATAGAAGATACTAGAGTTATTATTTTATAATGGTAATAATAATGAATGAAGAAGTTGATGAAGAAATAAACTTGAAAGAGGGTGGTGAAAACATTACCTTTTAATCATGTTCTTCTTTTTGATTTGAACAAAAGGGGTCATTAAGCTGGCTTTATGATCAAAATAAGGCCTCCAAGTCGATGTTAGGGAAGTTGAGAGAATATTTGGGTAGGGTTTGGCCGAGCCAAATGGGGTTGATGGTGTAAATTAGAGTGAATATGGATTTCCCTTTTATAAGAGAGGTGAGAGGAACCTTTGTAAAAGATAGAAATATTATTTTATAATAAATTCATATTCGGTTTCTAATGGATACATAGTAGATTACTAAAAGTTTAATGTGGAGATGGGTCAAAAGCCTTTCAACTAATAGATTTTAGATATGTTTGGGTCACAATATTAACCATATCATTTATATTTAACTCTTAGTTAAATAGTTTGACATTTACCATGTCTCTTTGTATTTTTATATTATATAGTTAATAAACTTATTATATACATCCATGAGAAACCCAAGTGGTACATTAATGATACACTTATCATGATATAAGTCTTTTGGCATAACCATAGATTTTTAGGAATAGAATATCAATTAATAATATAATATTTGTTTTAAAATCACTTTTATGTCAATTTTGACACTTTTATGTATTTTGTTTTTGATAATTTCATAACATCATTATTAATTCGAATAATATTTATATAACCAATTTTAATATGTCATATTAACCACTAAAATTAGTGGAATTCATAATAAGATTCAAATTATATTTATATTGATATTTATAATACCAATTAATTTTATATTTCATTAATTATGTAATTACTGCATCACCATTGTGTCATAAATCAATTAAAATATTTAATGTCTAATAATTTTATATAAAATACTATTATGTTGGAAATCTTTTTGTATTTCTAATAAATATTTAAAATACAATTTATCTTATGTATAACCCAATATTAATAACTTTTTAGTCTTTAAACTTTTATTTTAACTCTTTTAACTCTTCTTTGAAAATAATAATAATAAATATCCTAATCTAATCTAAGTGGACCTAAATGATAATATATTATTCCTAAGGTTTTTTTGGTCGAGATAAACTTGTCCAATAGAATTGGGACATGTGTTAGGGTAATATTAATATCATTTTTACCCATAATTACCCTATTTACTTTTAACCGTGGTAAATAAAAGTAAAAATTTACTATTCAAAAAAAATTATTTTTATCTTATTGAACAACATTTTAGACCTTGATATTAACCATGTCTCTCGGATTTTGGAAATTCCACTCACAGAAGCGGTAAAATTATGTTTAATGTGAATTTTTAAATTTTCCGAGGAGGTGGGTAAATGACGGTGAAAAGTTCAATAAAATTTTTATATATTTAAAATTATTCTAAAATAACTCCAATGAATTACATTGACCTTATATATGAATTATGTATCTATTTTGACATTAATTAAATTTAAATAAAATAAATAATTTTTTAAATAAAATATCAGTTTTAAACTATAACTCAATGTTTTTTTCACTATTCATGAAAAATTGAATTTTTTCAAAAAAATACCTAAAATTCACCCTAAGATAATTTTGATATTCCAAATATAAAAATGATGTCCATTTTGAAGATAAAATTAGGAAAATTTTATAATTTGGTTATTACTATTAATAACGGCTAGTTTGATTGGTTGTGGTGTGTGTTAGAACTCGAAGTTGCATACAACACACACTACTGTATTATTCAAAGAGAAACGTACTGTGGAATCTTAGAGTGTTATAGAAAACCATGTCTGTCAGAAAAATTTTCATGAAATTATTTAAAATTATCCAAATTATTTATTGAATAAATTTTTATTGATGATTTCATTTTACAAATGTTTTTAATAATAAATATTGCACTTTTATTCAAAACAATGAACTTTTTAACATTTATAAAACAAATGCAGAATGAATAATTTTTCTTATTATATGATATGTATGAAATTCTCCACCCTTAGGACCACTAAATATTTTAAATCAGCCATTACAATTTTATATTTAAATGTGTAGGAGTTTTTTGAATTTTTATTTTGAAATAATATATTATATTAATTTGAGACTTGGAGCTGAGGAGGTATGAGATTATATTCCTTTAGGTTCCCGGAATAAATGATTGAATAATATTAAAATATTAAATAGCACACACAAACCATTTTTCCAAAATTATGGAACGACATCTATACCTATTTATAGATCATAAATTTAAGGGAATATTGTGTTTAGAGTAGTGTCTTTACCCTTGGAGAGTCTTCTCATCTCCTGATGTGGTTTGGCTATGAAAAGTAGTTTTCAGACATTTTAATGAATAAAATAAATTAATTATTTATATAATTTCATCTTTTTTTGATGCAATGGTAGTTATTTTAATTAATCTCAAATAAAGGGCTCCATGGATATACTCATAACCCTATAATTCCCATGTGGATATGGAGAGGAATGTGGATAAATCCATCAGCAGCAAACAATGACAGAAATTAGATCATAGATCGATGGACACCATTTTTTATGATTCTCAACAACACCGATGATGAGAAAACCTATATTCTTCAATGTTTTATCCAATCCCCAAGAAGGGAGTTCTGTATATAGATCTTTTATTCATTCAAATATTGAACAATGAATGCTGACCTACAAAAGAATAGGTTGATCTGCGGTTCAATCATTCTTGTGTGATGGGCTTTAACTATGAAATTAATTGGGTTTATTTTTTAGATTTGTTCAAAATTCGTACAAGAAAAGAACAACATCAAAAAGATAAATTATCGAAGAAGGATCATCAGTTTTTTTCAATTTCATTTTTCTTCTCCCCCGTCAATTTTACATGTTCGTCATTCTTTTTATATTATGATCGGTTCATTGTTGCACCATCGTTTCCCATGGGAACTATCCAAAATTGATGATCTGACATCAGGATAACCAAATGATGTTTTTTTCGTGATGGGGATAGATGAATTATTGTAATTTTTAAGATATCGTGCATAAATTGATTTTATGTGTGGGTGAATAGAATCAGATTTTAGAGTCAATCAAAACACTGATACTCACTAATACATTCTTGTGATGATGATGAGACCCTATATTTGAGGTTTGGTGGTAAATAGTTAAAAAACGAGATTGAATCATCAAAAGAGGGACACAGATGTAGAATGTCATTTTAATGGAAAATCATGATCACCATTGTGTGTAACCTATGGTTACACGGTGTCCCCCCCCTGAGCAGCGTGTCGGGTTTCAGGGTTTAATTAAATTCCACATGATATGCGACCCTATCACACTGTGTGTAGGAATGTCCTGAAGACTCTGCATGTATCTCGATAATTGATTGGACATGAGATGGGGTTACATTGATACCTACACAACATGTACACCCCCACATGGCTATGTCCAAAAAAGTTACATAGGTTACCACATATACGGGTACATGGTTTACCCCATTTATTGGTAGATGGGTAGGCTGACATGTGTAGAAACTGTGTACCAGAAGACGACCAAAGTACATGGGTGGAACCTAGATGAAAGGACATCGAATATGACCCCCCATATATGGGGTGTACCTATATTCTACAAGACATGTAATTTTTTACATGGTATATTGTACACTAGTTCTACCATGTTTCAAGTGACATAGCGTGTGACCCTACTACACATCATGTAACCCCTTCCTACAAGCCATGAATCTCTTGTCCAGCATATCAATTACATGTTTTATTATGGTTCATTCAAATGATCATTTCCCTAATGGTTAAGGTGTAACATTTCATACTCATTAGACTATGATACCTTCAGCAGTACATTTGATATAGTGTTACTGAATCCCATCCAAGGGTCTTAGATTATGATCCTACATTCATTCTTCATGCCCTAGGTTGCATCCTTGGTATTGACATGCCTAATATCACTTGGCTTCGATACACAATGTAGCAAGTTAATCCAGATAAACTTGTTAGTATCACCCCATGCCCCTAGCCTATATTCTCATTTATGGAATCAAATATCTCTTTAAATATATCAGTGTATCTCTCTCAAGAGGGTTTCTAATGAGTAATACTTCTTGGAGAGACATCAACAGAGTTATCGGACTCAGGATTGTGTTCCCATAGATTAGTGCTTGGTGGAATCTTCAGACTGAATCGCTAGTGTGGGTATGTTATGGTTGTGAAATACTTATATACTATGCATCTTTGATTGAGTATATCTAGATAGTCTTATTATATGTGTTGTAGACATATATAGTATAGAGATTATTGTATCTTCCCATTGTGTATTTATTTATGGTTTTTGTGCATCTTGTTATGTTTTTTTGTAATCACCCATGCATGAGCTTTGCCTACAAATTTATTGTCTTATGTATACCAGTGACATTTTGACAGTGTCCAAGGAAGACAAGGACTAAATAAATCATTTTGAGTTTAGTTAGGATAAGTTATTTGTATGACTTTGAATTATATCCCTAGTACCTTATTTGATTATAGGATGGAATTTGTAGTTTATAGATTAGTTTTTTCTTGTATTGTATTTTGTACCAGTTTATGTTATTAAATATTTATTCCTACTGTACCATGTTAGCTTGAATATAAGTATGCATGTCTTTGGTTCTCAGTGGTATTTATATTTCATCATTTTTTGGGATTGTAGATGTTTTGATTCATATAGGTACATAGTAAATTACTCCCATGTTCGTGACATTCCTACCCAGTTAAAATCAATTTCCACTGGTCCATTGGTGGTGTGGATGGGAAGTTGGGGAATGAGCCCAACTAGGATGGGTTGTGATAGATTTGTATCAGATCTAGATGTTTCTGTCATAATACCATGAGTTTGTTATATTTTGTTGGGGAAATAGTGTTAAGTGTTTCAATTTCATATTTCTGTCTAGGGCTCTAGGATTTGGGGGGGTTGATGTATCCATACACATGGACTATGATATCCAGATTTTTATTATAAAAAAGATGACACTAGTTGTAGGGAAAATAATGGAACATTCATAATATATCCATGGGTTAGGTTTCTATATCCTTATTGATTCTTCTTTATAGATGTACTCATTGATCATGGAACATCTTGTTTTATTAAAAGATGTCCCAGACACACATATGATCAAGAATTAAGAAGCTCATTCAATAGGATGACCCCTTAGTGGTGTGGCATTGATACAGGGACCATTACCCCATGTGTCGTATCTAGGTGGTAGACCATCCCAACCACCACCTATGGAGAATCACGTGGTTCCTAGAGTACCAGTTGTAAAGCATCACTGGTTGAGTGGACATAATTAGTTTAAGATCTATATTTCCCTCAAGTAATGTGGTGATCTTGGCACAAAGGTTGTTGAGGACTAGAATGAGGAAGTGGCCCATGTTTTCCAACTATTCCAGACATAAGAAGACATGATGGTGTTCCTAATAGTTACCCTTCATTGGGGTTCCAAAAGCGGGATGCTGCAGATTGGATATCTAGAATCATGGAGAGGTTCCTCAATTGTAGATAAAGTTCGAGAATCTATTTTGGGAGGAATATGTACTAGTTACGCTGAGAGCTATTCATATGTAGTACCTTATTCAGATCTAGCATGGTATCATTGTTGTGGCTGAATATTTATCGAGGGTAACCAAACATTAATGGTATTCAAAAGATATATTTAGGGATCATTACTATAGGGAAGTAAACCTTAACTGATGTCTTCATAGAGACATTCAATCCATCGTTATGTCTCTATTAATTTCGACTTATGATGGGGTTCTCATGTGAGATTTGGTTGTTGAAATAATCTGGAATGAGTAGATACAACTGATGACAATCAACAATGGATTAATAGGTGCAAAAAAAACAGTAGTAGGGAGCCAACATTTTTCTTCGGGATCCAGATGTGGGAGAAAATTTTAGATGATATTCCATGAGAGGGGATTTGTGGTTCAAGGATCTCTTGATGGATCCATTGAGCTAATGGATAAGGGTTGCAATTAATGTGACAGTAGGGGGCATCTCACTCATGATTATCATACCCATTGAACTATGGAAAAGGAGGGAGTGGATGGACCATTGATCAGAGGAAAAATAGGGGAAATAATATTTGAAGGGTGTATGGTGTGGAAGAGGAGCTAAGAGAGCCATAAGAGGTGGCTTTCATTTTTTACTTTTTAACACCACCACCCCTAGAAGGTCCACTCTAGCCTTATGGAGCTTGATTAAAGGGGCATGTAATTTTTGATGTGATCGAGGAATATGACCTAGGGGCTCTATTAATTAGTTAAGGTATGATCTGTGTCTTTTCTACTATAAATTCCATTCATATAGGCACAAGTTCTAGTCATTTCTTTCCCAACACATATCTTGTTCGAGACCTAGAGATTATTATTGAACGGTTGACTCTACCCTTACACTAAGAGACCCCCACCTGAGAAGACTCACATATCTCTAATATATCATGAATGTGTATCATTTCCCTTGTAGGTAAGATTTTTGGTTGTAACCACTTGGTTGTAGCATCGAGGCCTTATGATGTAATTCTTGGTATGGATTGGTTATACTCCCTCTATTCCTAGTTTATATGATTAAGGAAAAGGGTATGGTGTATCTGTAATGATGGAATAAGTTTTTCAATTGTTATTTAATTGGATACCCAAGAATCACAAGATGGAATCATCTATATGAGGGTGCATGCAATTAATTATGAGTTGGATAGCCCAACCCTTGGAGAAGTAGATGTTACGAGTTATTAGTTCCTAGTAGTAGTGGCAGAGTACGTGGACATCATTCCAAAATATGTTCCAGGATTACCTTCAAATTGTGAGATAGAATCTTGCATTTACATACATCCTTGGATGACTCCAATATTCACACTAGCATATCAGATAGAGTCCACAAAGATTTGTGAGCTGAGGGTGTAGTTTGAAAACTAGTAGAGTAAGGAATTTGTGAGGCCCTATCCTTCAACACGGGAGGATGCATTTTTGTTTTCTATAATGGTAGATTGGATATTGAGGTTGTTTTTAGACAACCAGAAAATGAATAAAGTGATCATGATGAAATTGTGTCCACTACCTAGGGTCAATGACCTCTTCAATCATTTTTGAGGGGTATGATGGTTTTATAAGGATTCAATTCGATCAATCTATCACTAGTTTTGAGTACATGACAAGGATACACTGAATACAGATTTAAAATGATTATATAGTCACTATTATTACATAGTGATGAAAATTGGCATGATGGACGCCCCAATAGTTTTCATGGGACTCATAATCATGGTCTCCCCACCATATTTAGATAGGATCATGGTATTATTCCCTAATGATAGCATCATGTACTTGCTGTCTGAGGAGGAGAATAAGAGAAACATAAGGGTGGTTCTAAACACACTCTGAGAGAACAATAATTTTGGTATACCCTCATAGTGCTTGTTCTCAATCCATGCAGTCCACTTTCTAGGACATAATATTTCAGTAGATTGAGTGGTGTTGGACCCGACCAAGGTGGAGGCAGTGTTATCATGAGAGCCACCAAGGATAATGGAAAAGTATAGATCTTCCTTGGGATACAAAGATTTATTCAGATATTAAAAAAATATTTCTCCATGTTGCCATCATATATGATATCTTTGACTCAAAAGGGGCTTCCTTTCATGAGGATTGATTATTGCCAACAAGAATTTCCATTGTTGAGGTAGAGTTTGATGGGATATATGATCATGTGCATTCGGTAGGTGGGTGACAAGTACATGGTGTTTTGTGATGATTCAGGGAATGGACATGGTTGTTTCATGATGTAGTGTAAAATGGTGATTTTTTTTGTTTCAAGATAGTTCAGACCACATGGTAGAAGAACACGACCAACAATCTTGAGTTGGTTGTTGTAGTCTTCAAATTGATGACAAAATCAGACAACCTAATGAGTGAGTAGTTTATCATCTTATCTGATCACAGTAGTCTCGAGTATATCTTCATTCAGAAGGATCTAGATAACAGATAGTGTATATAGAAAGATTTCATACAAGACTGTGACATCGATATTATATGTACTCATGTGAAGGGGAACATGGTGGAAGAATATCTCCATAAGAGAGCATGTTCACAATTTTTGAATGAGAAATTAGAGTAGTTTTCCTCATTATACTTACCCTTTGGGGATTAATATGGAGTATCATACCTTTATTTGGGGGTTGTAACCCCTATATTCTAAATACAAGTCCACGAGGCACAACTTTCATATTCATAATACAAGACACATTATGCTAAGATGTTTGCATGACATGTGCTTGATGAATATTCTTAATGTGGGGAAAAAATCTTCCTTTATAGAGGATGCACAGTTATACCAGTGACATTGTAGGAGTAGTTTATGTGGGTGTTTAATATGTCCCCAATAGTGGTTCATCTTGGATAGCAGAAGATGTAGCAGGACCTCAGACATCATTTTTGGTTGGCAGGTATGAAGAAAGTTGTGGACGAGTTCGTTTCACAATTACATACAACCCATCATGTGAAGGATGAGCACGAGGTTATAGAAAGCATATCTTAACCCATTGAGATTAAAAAATGGAATAGGGATGGGATATCAATTGATTTCATGATAGGTTTACCACATAAAAGTAGGTGACATGGTTCCTTTTTGTTGACCTTTGACGGACTCATGACTCCAACCCACATCCAAACTATCAGAGAAAGGAGTTCAGTATATTTATTGGGATTTATATATATTTAGAATATATTATAAATCCATTTAACACCATTGATGATAGTTTATAATCATGACGATCTCTTTATATCTCTGTTGTGTAAGGTTTTAAAGTACAATTATGGGGCTCATTTTTTCTTGGGCACATAGCTTCACCCCCTAGAAAAATGGCCAGACAGAGTAGACCTTTTAGATCCTAGATGACAAGATGCGAGCTTGAATGCTGGACTTAGACCGTTTTTTGGAGGATCACCTATGTATGGTGGAGGTATCATACAAAAATGCATACCATTCGACGATTGTTTTGGATCTATTTGATGCTTTGTATGGGAGATCATGTCGGTCACCACTTTTCTCGACTGACCTAGGAGAGTCAACACTCATTGGCCTGGAGGTGTTTCGAGCTACTATTGATATGGTTTAGATCATATTGGAGTCGATGATGACTGCATATAGCCATTATGAATCTTCTTATGATAGGGTAATGTGGTATTTGGAGTTAGAGGATGGTGACCGCGTGTTTCTTAGTGTTTCACCTCGATAGGGATTATGGAGATTTATATGATGCATGAGGTTATATTTGAGTTTTATTAGCCCTATTCAAATACTTTGTATAGTTTGGTAGGTGAAGTTCAACATAAATATACCCCCTCTATTAGACTGGTTATGTAACATTCCATGTTTTATGGGATCTTAAAAGGATTAGGAATTAAATTTTTTTTAGTTAACTGGGTAAGTCAGTTCTAAAATTGAGATTCTGAGAATTCTTTTTAATAGTTGACACTACGATGGGTCTTTTAATTAAATTATACAAAATTTATTAGATTTAAATTAATTTGAAAATAAATTAAATGATGTGTAAAATTCTTTGTTAGAATCTTCAAATATTTTTGAAATTTTTCAAAAGTCCGATAATGAGTCACTACAGGGTTTCGAGACCCATAGCATGTCAACATTGATTGAATAAAAATATTAAATTTATTTCATTCATCTGCTTGTGTGTTTTCATAAAAAAATGAAATAACTCTCAAATGGTATATCATATAAAAAATATGAGACCATGGTTAGATCTGCAATGTCAGGTTTACCCTAGGTAGGCTATAACATTGATTCGCATCAGGTGTTTGGGTCCCTCTCAAATGAAAATACCATCCTTTATAATTAATTTATTATTCCAATTTTTAACTGAAAAATAATTATTTTCTTAAAAATGAGTTCTCGAATGGGAAATTTGACACAAGTTATAGTTCTAAGGTGTGGGGTTTACCCTAGGCAGGGTATAACCTTTGCGAGCATCAGATATTTGGTCATATTGCTTCAGAAGATAATTTAATGGGGTTAAATTATTTTGTTGGGAAATTAAAGTAATAATAATAATTTTATTATTAATATTATTATTTATATTGAAAAAATAATAATTAAAATCCACTTCCATAATTAGTAAATTTTTTCGTGATGCAAATAATTTCTGAACAATGTAATGAATGTGATAATATTAATTGATTGAATTTTAAAACAAATGCCCAATCAATATTTATTTTATAACTTTTATCTTTTTTTATTGTTGTCTCATTAAAATATTTTTGGTGTCATTGATGGGTTGTATTAAATAATAATAATTTTAATTATAGTTTTTAATATCCGATTGAGACCAAATATTTGATACATAATTATATATGAGGTATATATATAAATATATATATATATATATATGAGTTTAAATATATATATATATATAGTTTTAAATATACATGTGTGGGTATATATATATATATGAATATAAATAGGTATATATATATATATATATAATAAATGTGTATATATATGGGTGAATATTTATTGTTGGGTCAGATAAAATATTATTATTTACCGACATAAATGCATGTAATGTCTCAATTTAAATCAATGATCAGACCATTAATATTTTAGTCTCAATCATTAAAGTGACCTAGGGTGTGCACATGCAAACTTGGTTGCGGGTTGCAAATAACTATAAAAATTTATTAAATGATTTCTCAAGCATTATGTAAAACATTACATTGCTCTGTAATGCATCATTTGTGGAAAAATTACTTAAAAATGAATGCTGTAAATTAATGGAACTTAAATAGGGATAAAATTAAGATAAAAAAAATATGTTTATGGAGAAATTTAAAAAAAATTGAAATGAGGTAAACCAGTTTTAATTATTTATTTCATTTCATCCACCATTTCTTTTTATTTTATTTATTTACCTCATTTTATTTTTCCCTTTTCATATAATTTTTTTCCTTTTTAATTCCTTGTTTTTCATCTCCTCGCATCCTCTCCTACCTCTAACGTCGTTCCTCCCCCTCTCCCTATGTGGCGCACCACCTTCTCCTCCCATCAGAAGATCACTGTGTCTCCATTCAGTATCTATTTTCATCACCATTAGATGTGCTGTGAAGCTCTTGGTATGGCTTATCCCATGTAGCAAGAATCATACGATCTCTTTCTCTATCCTTCACATATTCTGTCATGGAAAGAGTTTACCCTATTATGGGGTTTTTTCTAATAGAATTCATTTTTTACCGTTTGAGGTAAAATAACATCCTACTGCATATCATAGGATCATCTACGACTATAAGGTAAAGTTTCTACTCTCATTCCATCTGATCATTGGGATTTCTAAAAATACACCATTGTGTCATTAGTCAGTACCTATCGACATTGTGAAAATTCTCCCAAATTCTATAATTTCTTTGATTAACCTTTTTGTCGCAACCCTATTGATCATGAGTTAATTTTTTTTAATTCATGAAAAATTGTCGGACACACCTACTGTGCACTGACATGGTAGGTATAAATTCGGTTAGCCCGGGTATTTATTTCATTTAAATACATGTGATGCGCAACCTATTTTTGTTGTGTTAAATTTTAATAATTATTTTCAGATAACTATGAAACATAAATTGTTGGATCTTTGGTAGTTATTTGTTCTGAATTATTTATTTATTAAATATTTCTTTTGTCTTCTTATGTTGATGTGGTACCGTGTCTTGTTAAGGATTGTAATGCTAAAATAGTTAATTTTTCCCTATGTGATATTTAATCTAAATAATTAATTTAGATTATTTATGAACATCGAAATGTTTGGATATTTGGTAGCTAGTTTTTCTAATTTTATTATTTATTTTGAAGTTAATTTTATCGGCTTATATTGATGTGGTACTGTTACTTGTAAAGGTTTCTATGCTAAAATAGTTAATTTGAACTATGTGATGGATGAGTTTGGATGTTTAGTTTCAATATTCAATTACATATATTGATGTGATATCTTCTACTGTGAAAACAATAATTGAATTCAGGGTGGGAAAATAAGGTGGGTCCCGTATTAAGGGCCATGCTTAGACCCCCCGTTATCGACTGGTTACCTCTATGTGCATGGGGCAGTGACATTGGCTTTACCAAGATGAGACTTCCATGGGATTTCTAATACTTATGAGTGATTCTTGTTTCAAAAGGGCCCATCGTGGAAGAACTGTTGGCAATGTGGCTAAGCCAGCCTCAGATGGTTCTCGACCCCTTTTTGTGAGATCGGGACAAAATCAGGGTAATGCCTTGCCTCGAGCAATACATGGTCTTTCGAATGATTGCCTTGGACCGGCTCGGTGGTATTGGATAATTTTACAAATGTTCCATTGCGATACATTAGGGATTGGTTTAGACTCTAAATCTCAAATTAAACTCTTAATAACAATTCACTTAAGGTGTATATTAATGCACCTTAATCCTCTTAAGATTTGTGATATCTTTCTGGAATATGGAATCACACCAGGTTGACCCATGACATAGAACCCAAGTTAAAACACAAGCTTAGGGGTATGATTATTCTTGTTTTAACTTTATTTTTTAGGTTTTATATATGTTTATATGTGAATTCTACTTACAGTTATCCATTCAGACATACGGCTTATGATGATGTATGTGATTAGGGATGGGTGCTATTGGGAACCCAGGCCGAGTTATTTATTTAATTTCACTTTGTTAATTATCTATATTTATTATATAATGAAACACTTAATTTTATTACTAAATAAAATGGAATGGTTTAGATACGGTGGGTACTGACCATATTTGACTTTATCTCACACCCTGTTCATGATTCGTTGACACCCAAGTAGATTAGATGATGGCATATATTGAAAAGGGAAATGTGCATCTTCCGATGATTGATTGTTTATTGCTACATAGGATGGATACTTGGGCATAGGACTGATCCTTGATCCCGATGTAGTGGTATAACTTTGTTTCATTTCTTTTTTAGGTGATATTATGCTTGAGTTCTATATTCCGTACTTTTAGTATAGACATACATCATGACATTATATCATTTAGTGAGATTCCTCCCTTATGTATTATTCAGTTGGATTACTTATATTTCATCTGCTGCTGTTTATTCATTTTTATGCTTCCATGATTTATTATTAAATCGGTATTACATATTATGTTATATTAATTATTACATAGGAGAGAATAACCTCACCCACGAACATGAAAAAGGCCCTCGCTGCTAGTCAGTACCATCTGGCATTCAGGGAGATGCGCATGAGGTCATGTAACCCACCAGTCCGGCCACCATCTTAGAGGTTAGCCTGGTCGGGATTTTATAGGGTACATGGTGTTGGGAAAACTTTGTGTATGATTATTTCACCTATTTTAAATGAATTTCAATGATGATCAACATGAAGAAATTAACTCTCCTATGTGAAATTGAGAATGGAATTCAGAATACACAGATCATATGCATTTATTGGAAGAAGGTAAGAAAAGGAGGAGAAGCGGTTTTCCAGGAGGTTTGGAATTTTATATTTGTAAACACATAGTGTTTCAATAAGTAGTTATTTTATATATATTCCTTTACCAAAAATATAGGGGCCGTCCATATTCGCCAACTGAGTTCCACACCTTAAGCACTTGTGGGACACGAATGGTCAACCTTGCTCGAGGGAAGCCATCAAGGCCAACCACACATGATTAAGGGTGTGACTTAGACATGTATAAGTACTCAGGTGACTCAAGGTAGTGAAACCATGCAGCATGGGATCTAGGAGCTCAATCGAGGAGCAAAGTGGGACCTAAGAGCATTCCCACAGGTTGAACATGGTATGAGGTGTACCATCGATGTAGGAGGAGAATTCTGATCCACTTCTTCTACGCCTCAATTGACAAAACATGAGATAACATAGCAGCATTTCGATGTGGGATGAAATTTTAACAACACAGATCTCTCCATTGAGGTTGTCTTCAACCTCTGGACACCCGCATACACCCACAAAATCGTGTTAGAGATAAAAAATTATATCATCTCTCCTATCATCAATTGAGAATAGTTAAATCCAACTATGATCATTTGGATGATATGATAACCTGAGCCCAATTATATTTCCATGCATGCAAATGAAACGATGAATGAGTGAATGGCTATGAAAAATAATGTTTACATGGAACATGGATTCGAGAAGGGATTGAAAAAATGATTCATGACATCTTGAATGCCGGAATGATAAGCGAGATGGCCGAGTGTTTGAAAAAAGAAACATCCAGGATATATTGCATATCTCTACTTGATATTAATGATATTAGAAAACTAAAGAGTTTAGTTATTAAAGACAAAATCATGAAGACCGTATGATGGGGAATTTTGAAGTGAAAAAGATCTAATCCATACTTATATAAATAGGTACAGATTCAAGAATATGATGTTTATCCCAAGCCATCACGAGATCCTCTTTTTGAGAAATAGAGTCTCTCCATTCTTTTGTCTAAATGGAAAAGGCACAAACAACAAACTATTCTATGTTCGTGAAGTGAACCACGTACCATATTGGTTCGCATGGAAGAGAAGACTCACATACCTCTTAGGTCACGAAGATATGTCCTACGTACAACTCAGTTCATGGAGGTGAAATGGGTTTCATTCGGTTCCACAATGAGGAACCACACACTAATAAAGAGAAACAAGAACCATTCAGGAGAACCAATAACCAATTGGTATGAAAAAGAATCCCACAAATCCCTTTCATAATAGGGATCCCCAAACAAGGACTATATCAGTGATGTGGAGATCTACATACTATTTGGGTATGAGAAGGAGTCCTGCACCTTCTGTGCATAAGAGATACACACATTTAATGTGTGAGAAGGTGCCAAAAACCATCTTGGTTTGTGATGGAGGCTTGCACATGTGTGTATAAAATTACACTATATCTATTTCTTGTAAAAATAAAACATGAAACTCTATGACATACCAAAATGATCACATTGTAGTTTGAAAAAAAACACCAACATATAAATATAGGGAAATCAAAGTGAACAAGTATGTGTTGAGGAAATGAGAAGAAAGATTCTATGTAGTGATGGAAGGTTCAAGAATATATTATTATGTGTGATTTGAAGATGTAAATACATAAGGTTTAAGCATATTCAAACCAAGTGGTAAAAAAAGAAATGAATAGGAAAGGAGAAGTGCATGCATTCATGGATGCAGATACATATGAGAATACTTTTAAGATAGTCATCCTAAACTGAGGATGTACATGTGTAAATTAGTTGAGAGTATGAGAAAAATATATTTTCACATCCATGGTCACATGCATACATTGAATAAGAAGAGTTGATTATGATTATTCCTAGTGAGATGCTTTTCAGTATTTAAACAATCATAATAGAATTAGTGATTCTAGTTGAGAAGAATAAGATGCCATAGTAAATCTATTTGTTGCACTGGAGAAGAGGATTAAACGTTAAATACAATCAACTCTAGACCTCGATAAATGAAAAGTCTCATGTTTTTTAGGAGATGATGACTGTCATACCTATCCATTGAAGTGACCTTCATGTTGATAAAAAAGTGAAGACCTCACCAAGGTAATGTGAGCTAGGGGGAGTCAACAAAAGTGATCCAAGGGACGACCTGACCTATCCATGAATTTTTTAAATGATAGTGTGCCTAGGATAGAGTAAATATTCTTGAACCAAGTAATCCACAACTTTTGATTATTAGTGGAATTAGTTTCAACCAAAAAACTATCAGTGTATGTTCATTTGACGTAGCCCATAGTGGTGAACCAAGTAAAAGTTTTGTGTTTTCCTTCTACACGTGAATGTATTCATTACTACACATATCCATCATACAGGTATATTTATGTTCCTACCAATGTTTGAATGAGATCCAATAAACGAGAGAAAAAGTTGACACCCTGATTCACCCCCATCTAAATGTTACCTACTGTCCTTCAATTGGAATCTGAGTGAATGTTTATATATATGATGGATACTATTCAAAAAATCTATTCATATGTGGATTTTATTTTTGTTTCATGAGTCAATAATGAAGAGTAGTATTGATTAATTTTTAGTTATCATTGAGAAGAAATCTATACCAAACACGGACATGATGAAGAGGAAAATGAATGAGAATAAGCAGCTGAAGAAGTGTCTCATGTCCAATGATGACGCAGGGTATGGTTCTCCATACCGTTCCAATAATGAAGATATATTTGTCTTCAGACATAAATAATAGGTGGATAATGTTTCATCCAGAGAAAAGTAAGACACATCTATCTCATTTTCAGTTGATCCTGATAAATTAATAACCCATCTGCATGATATTCCTGAAGAATTATTTGATACTATTTGTAGAATATTTCAATGTATTCAAGTTGAGATGACCTGACTAGAAAGAGAAACAGATAATATAGAAGAATACTTGAAAAAAAGGTTCAAAATATTATATTCTCTCTAAAAAAATTGAATCTATTGAAGAGAAAAATGGAGTCAATAATACTATAGAAGAGAAGATCCATGCATTTAAGGATGAGCTGGAAAAGAGAACTTATGTTAAGGTTCTAAATTTGGATGAAAAATCCAACTAATTAAATGAACATGACTCATTGATACAATCAATGGTTAAGGTTCATGAAGATGGGGTTGAACTATTGAAAATGGTTTGTTATGAGAATTGATCCTGATTGAAGACCGGGAGATCATCCTCAATAAGGAATGTCTAAAATTAGAAACCTAGTTGAAAAATCATGTGAAGACACAAATTAAAACATCAAAAAAGATAAAAACAGTTGTTGCTGGTACTCAATGTTCACATTAGGATTCTAAATCCAAAATACCTCTTACATGTGATAAGAAGAGCATGAATTCACTTATTGATCTATCACAAGCGGTTGAGAAACTGAAGGTGCCATCTATTCTAATATGTAATATTTTTTCTAAATACGTTTCTTCTAAAAGTGAATGTTGGAAGAAAAATTCCAAACAAGTATGTATGATGAAAGGTGTGGAGAAGAAACCCACTACCATGACTTGGGTGGATTTGAAGAAGATACTATAAGATGGTTCCCCCAGTACCTCAAAACACATTATGAAAAATAACCAACAAAATTATACTGATGATATCAAGAAGACAGAATTTGTGGGTCAATGTTGGTTGCAATAGATTTGGGTATTTTTCCCTAGATTTTTGTTAAAATCCATTAAACAAAAAAGAATAGAGAAAAAATATGCTAAAAGGGAGAATTAAAGAGAAGAAGATGTAACTTTGACTAATCCAGAAGCATCTGTATACTTCTAGAATATTTTAGACGCTATAAAACCTCTGTGATGTATTCAATGGGAATGGTAACAATAATGGATCATGCATATCTCATCACATATTCCTATTTAATAAGATCATAAGACCACATAATCCTGCTATGAATATAGAAGCTACCTTGGGAAGATACCAGAAGAATAATGAAAAGGAAATGTCTCTCCAGAAGAGTCCATGATGGAAAGTGGTGAATTCCTTGGATTAAAAAATCAATGTAGTTGAACAATGGTACATCCAAATGAATTCATAAAAATGACGACACTCTGAAGGGTCCATTGAGAAAATACAAACTTGCATTTATAGTTCCTAGGGACATAATGGTTATCTATAGTGATGATTTGGAATGAATGCTAATGGAATATGATTCACATGATATGGCTAGTGAGACAGGAAAGAAGAAGATTCAACATGAATATAGAGAAGCTATGTGTGTTAGGTGCAACATGGCTGGTCACACGGTCATGAATTGATTTGAATTTATTCTTTCTTAATAATAATTCCTCTAGAAAATGAATATTGAACAAAGAGATTCTAGTGACTTTAATTCACTTAAATATTGAATATTCACACACGAATATATGGAAGAAATACTAAGACCACACTACCAAATTCCGAACAGAAGATGAAATGTGCTTGTGTGAGTAGTGGAGAAAATGGTGTATATTGGATATGAAAATCATCTCAGCCATCCAGCTCATATTGAGGATGTAAATAGGATCCACATTATTCCCTTAACAATATTTTTACTGTACTAATTTTATAGGGAATTTAAGGTGAAGAATTCACTCATGGGGAGAATGTAAGAATTTGGTATTCAATTACTCTGATGTTTTTCTAAAGATCAATGATTGAAAAAGGAGTTTTACATTTCTTGTTATTAAAAATATCCCATATCCTTAATCTTGAATGAATGTTGATATGATCATGAGAAAAGTACATGTGTTCTCATCTCATTAGGTATCATGACCAGGGGATAATGGACAACATTATTTTCAACATCAAATCCTCTTGTTTTCTACATCGATCATTGCTCATGTTAACTTAGAGAGAAATGATTGATGGAATAAGTGCTTAAGTGTGGACAGATATGCCTCTACCATGGACTTTGTATTTCTTATCAATAAGCGTGAGAAGAAGTTAAAAAAATTGAAAAGTGAATGGTGGAGAGCAGATCATTTTGAAATTGGCAAGGTCATTTTAAAGAACGTTGAAATATTGAAAAAACACAACGGGGTATATTGTTGGGACCACTATGAGTATGAAGATTTTATTTGTTGTCAATGAGTGTCAATGATGATCATCATGAGGAATGGAAATATCTGAGATGAAATGGATAATGGAATTTTTAATTCACTAATCATAAGCATTCTTTGGAAGAATGTAAGAAAAGGAGAAGTAAAGGTTTTGCAGGAGTATTGGAATGGTCAGTTTTCATTTAATATTTGAAAACGCTTAGTGTTTCTCTATGTTGTTATTTTATTTATATGGATTACCAAAAATAATGTGGCCATCCATGGAGGCCATCCACAGTCCTCACCTCATGCACATGATGGTCCATAAGGGTCAACCAGGAACGAGGGAAGACCTCAAGGCCAACCTCGCATGAGGTAGGGTGTGTGTGGGCCATGTATAAGCCTGCAGGTGCCACATGGTGGCGATACCATGCAGAGTGGGTGCTAGGATTGTGCCTGAGGAGCAGAGTTGGTGCTAAGAGCATACCCGCAGAGTGGAAACGTTGCGAGGAGGGACCATGGAGAGAGGAGGATAATTTTGGGCTACTTCTATGACGACATGATTGATTATCCATGAGAAAACATGGTGGTGTTTTGATGTGTGATGAATTTTTTTAAAAATAGATGTAATCCACATTATCCATCTAATCTCGCTACTAATCTCAGTTGCACGCTTCATATCACATCTTGTGTTATAATAATGTTCTTCCATCTAATTTTGTGGTTTCATATTCAATCAGCGCCATCAGATCTCTCTAACTAGGTTGTCTTCAACCTCCAAACACCTGCATGCACCCATGAGCTAGTGTTCGAGATAAATAACAGTCTCACCACTCTGACCCTCAATTGGACTCGGTTCTTGACCATAGTAATTATCTTGATGCTATGATCACATGGATTCAATTACATTTGCATGAATGCGAATGAAACGAAGGACAAGTGAATGGATGAGGAAAATGATGATTCCAAGGCAACCTGGATTCGAGCAGGGATTACGAAAAAATGATACATTCCATTTGGATTGCATGAACAATCTCTCAAAAGGCTGCGAGTTTGATAAAGGAAACATCCAAGATATACAACATATATTCATGCGGGTTTGAAGATATTGAAGAATCATATGATATTGGTTATTTAATACATAATCATGAACAATGTATCATGTGGATTTTCAACACAGAAAAGATCTAATCTATACTTATAAAAAGAGACCTAATGATTTGAGAAGTGGATACTGCTCCAAAGCCTTTGAGAGATCCTTTTATTAAGAAATAGAGGGTACTCATTCATTAGTCTGAACGGGGAAAGATCAAACTGTGAACCATTCTAGTTTGGTGAAGTGAACCACATACCATTCTGGTACGTGGGGATGTGAAGACTCGTATACCTTTTCAGTTTGTGATGAAAATTCTAGTGTACCACTCGGTTTGTGAAGGTGAACATCATACCGTTCGATTCCCCAATGACGAACCATGCAATACTAAAGAGAAACGAGAACAGTTCGGGGGGTCCATGAAACATTTGGTATGCGAAAGAAGCCCATGCATCCCTTGTGTAATGAGGATCCATGAACCAACCATATTTCAAGGATGTGGAGAACCACATAGTGTTTGGGTACCCGAAGGAGGCCCACACCTTCTGTACATAGGAGTTACAAGCATCCCATGCATGAGGAGGAGCTGTAAACCATCTAGGTTTGTGAATGAGGCTTTCACACTTATGCATTAAAGAATAAAATACTTATGGTGTGTAAAAGAAAACCAAGAAATGATATTCCATACAAAAATGCACACATTTATGTTTGAGAAAACGCACATACATATAAATATAATAAATTCAAAAGTGAACAAGTGTGTGTTGAGGAAAGGAGAAGGAATATTGTTCAAGGTGAGGGAAGGTGAATATATATATATATATATTCTTATGCATGATTGTAAGAAGTACATACATAAGGAGTAAAAACATCTGAACGATGCTGTATGAATGGAAAAGAATGTATAAGAGGATGTGAATGAATTAATTCATACACATGCCTACGTGGATACATTGTAGAGAGGCATAATAAACTGAGGGAATACATGTGTAATGAAGTGAAGAGGAAGATCACATCTATATTGTCACATGATTGGTCACAAGAATTCATGGAGTAAGAAGAGTGGATTTTGATGATGCATAATGAGCTACTTATCAGGGTTTGAACAATCACAACAGACATTATGATTATGATTGAGAAGAATAAAAAGACATACAAAATCTGGTAGTTTCACTGTAAATGAATTTTGAACATTAAATAAAATCAACTCTGGACCTCAATGCAAGAAAATATCAGGCTGAAATGAAGATGAATAGTATCATGCCTATCCATTGATGCAAACTTCAAGTCGATAAACTGAATGATGGCCTCTCCAAGGTAGTGAGCTAGGGGTAGTCAACAGAAGTGATCCAAGGGAAGTAGTGAGCTATCCAAGAACTATTGTAGAGGCAGTCTTCCTGGGAAATAGTGACTATACCCAAACCATTCAATCCACAATATTTAATGTTGAGTGGAATTTGGTACGACTGGAAACCTGTTTGTGTACGATCCTTGGACATAGCCCTCAGTGGTGAACCGAGTATATGTTTGGTGATGTCCTTCAACATGTGAATGTTTTAATTACTTAACATATCCATTATAAAGGTTTAATTATGTTCCTACCAATGTGGGAAAACTATCCAACAAATGGGAGAAATAGTTTACAACTTGATTCACCACCCACCCTTAGGGTGACCTAGGGTCCTTCTCATGACATCTTCCACGTATCATAGTTGCATAGGTATTTGAATGACTCATCACATGTCATCAAGTTGGATGACATGAACATTGTGGATGGAATGACATTTTTTGAGTACCTAGTGGAGACCGAGGATCAACAAGAGAGGATCATTCGTGGGTGACTGATTACCTTGGATCATTTTGAATTGAATAATGGAAATCTCAAAGAGACCACAAGAGTGTGGGAGGCTCATATACATGAAAAATAAAGACATCTTTTGGTGCAGAATTTACATTTGGCTTTTCAAAGAAGTAATTCACCAAGATAGGGAGAATGAATTGTCCCTTATTTTTCATGTATTATAGCTAAATATTATATGGAATTAATTAAAGACCACTTGTTTAGAGGGTGATAAATTATGAATATTTGTTTTTCTAAAATAAATGTTTGAATAATAATAAAATATTAAATAAAATGTGAACATTGTATTCCTAAACATCCATAATAACATCTATAAGCGTTTCTGGATTGTAAACCTATGAGAATAGTTACATTCATTGTATTGGATTTACCCTAGGAGAGACATAACGTTAGCCATCACGGGTCGTCTATGAAACGTATTTTGCAGACATTTCAATGAATAAAATAATTTGAATATTTATTTTATTTTTTTCTATTTCGACCACACAACAAATATTTAGTTTCAAAAAATAACAATAGGTAGAGAAATATGGATACACTAAAATCCCTTTAATTCCAAGGAGGGTTTGGAGAGAAACCTGGATAATTTTTTTAGTGAACAACGATGACAGGTCAGGGATCACTAATTTACAGAAACCATTATTGATTAATCATTATAATAGAAAGGATGTGAAAACTGATCTTCTCCGATGAGTAATCCACAAACCGTGTATGGTATGTTGTTCTGATTTATTTTCCCCATTAATAGAATAAATAATTAACATAGTCCAAACAATGACTTGGTTAGTCTTCGGTTTGATCATTCTTTCGGGATGGGATTTAACTATGGAATTTAAGGGGGTGATTTTTTATTTTCCTCTTTAAAATTTCTCACAGGAAATGATGAAGACCAAAAAAAACAATGCTCAAGGTACATTCACATGGTCTATTTCCTTTTATATATTTCTTACCCACCATTTGATATAACTTTTCGTCATTCATTGTGGATTATGAAAGATTTATCATTGTGGCTTTCTTTCTCGGCGCAACTATCCACAATTGAAGATCTAGCATTGGGACTATATAATAAACGGGTGACTCTAATGGTGATGGATGAATTGAAGAGATTCATGAGATATCATTCTTATCGAAATTTTACATGTGATTGATTGTAGATAGATTTGAGAGCCTATTGAAGGTCAAAAAGTCACTGATTCGGTCTAGTGATGAAGTGGTGTCCTAATATTTTTTTATTTCGAGGTGAAAAAATCACATAAATTAACATGTATCATAAAATGAGGTGTGTGTTGGAGGAAAAATGGTTTCTATAAAATCACGATCAACATGGACTATAACTTGTAGTTAAATATAATGTGGACCCTATTGAGAGATAGCTATAGTATCAGTAGTTAGTTAAATTCCACATGACATGTGACCCTAACACATGGATTGTAGGCCCTTCCCAAAGAACCAGCATGTATCTCGTGAGTTACATGGCCACGAGATGTAGTACATGGGATTCCTACATAACATCAACCCCACCACATGTCATTCCCCAAACTAGCTACACAAGATAACCAATGTAATGGTAAATAGGTACGTGGACACAGGTTGACACTGTGTACGATAACATTGTTAGAGCACAAAAGATGACCCAGGATGTAAGGACACGATGTGTGACACTCCTACATGGAGTGTACCCATCTTATAAATGATATTTACTTTTGAAATGGTCCATTGTACGTGGAAAGTATGCAATGTTATGGTACATGGAGTTTGACCATTATATATGTTTTATACCCACCTTCTACATGGCGTGAATATCTTTTCCCTCAAATCAAGAACATCTTGTAGTAGGATTCACACCCTTGATCATTTCCCACAAGGTTTATGCATATCGTTTCCTACTCATTGTAGAATGATCCCATCACCATGAAATTCTAGATAGTGTTTTTGGAATCCCCTTTGAGAGGCCTGATGTATGATCCTTTATTTGTTCCTCATGACTATAACATCATGTATCTGGATTTCATTGAATTGGTTCTCAGTACCTGGTTGGTCACATGGTTTTTAGTGCATTTTCCCAAACACCATAGGCTTTCGACTAGTAGCGAGGGCCTAGGGTGTGATTTAGGGGAAGATATTACATCATTAAAGGAGTGTAACATTGAGGAACAATAATAAACTATATAGGAATTCATAAATACCATACAATTGATACAACTATGGAAGACAGATAATAATTATATGAAAATGTCATAGCATAAAAAAAACAATGATTCGTTTCACATGTTATATTAAATAATCCAAAATAGGATACACTATAGACCAATACAAAATAAAATACCCATGTATAGAAATACAAAATAAAAATTAGAAGCATTTCCCGACCGATCCTCGTCCCAATATATCCTGCTCCTAACAGAAAATTTGGTACCTATAGAAGGGCGTATTCCCTAATTGACACTTGAAAAAATATAATCATATTGGGCCCAAAATCATGACCAAAATAGGTTCTGGGAAAAAAATCCCAATAGGTGATCACTTATTATCTATGCCTATATAACAGAGAGTATATGAAACATGTAGTGATAAAAAAGGAGAACTAGTAAACTATGAATCACTCAATAGTAAACAATCCTACAAGTCCAATTTCCAATTTTATTCGTTTAATATTATTTAAGCAATTCATATACATTGAATTGTAAACATCTCTAGAACCATCCATAGCATGACAATCACTCATATCATTGTAAGAATAAAATATTTCTATAATTTACATCTAAATAGTTATAAGGTATGACCAAATTCAAACTCGTGCTTTGCAATGGTAGATGCTTCATAGGGGTTTCCACAAGATATTAATTTCAAAACCTCACCTGCATGAATAGAAAAAGCCAAACCATATTCATAACACAACCCCACCAAAATGCTTAACCAAATGTCACCCACATGAAAGACACAACATATCTCAAAAGCATATCGCAATCACACTCACATGAATATCCCAATCTTGCCCGCATTCATAGTATAATATCCCCTACATACATATCACAGAATATGGTAAATTGGAAACTAATCTATTAAAATAATAAATGATCAATTAAGTAGGTCATCAATCATATAAAAAGACTATCTGTAATATAGACAACTAAAAGGCACAATTAAACATATGCTCACATGGGAAATTTATGTAACAGACACATCATGTGAATTAATATTTCACTAGGAATAACCAATAATTATCTCAGATAAAATTACATTAAATTGACCAATTCCATTTTTTAAAATCCATAATAGGTAATACATGGAATTCCCCATAAGAAACATAGCCCAAATCTCAAAACATTGTCCATTTATGGGAAACACACACATGGGGTTGTTGTTAATCAAATCAAGTAAACTAAATCCTACTTTATATCATCAAAAACATTTTCCTAATAAATGTTGGTAGATAACATAGTTCAATTATCAACAAAATGCAACCCTAAAAATTGGGCATACTTCACTCTGAAACATATAAACCACTTGAGAAATAGAGAAATGAACAAGACTATATACCTCATAGTTGAATTGATCTCCTCATATAGTGTCACTTTATTATTAATGAAAGAAAAAAGTAGATCTAAAAAATGTAAAATTATCAAGGTCAAATAACATAGTCAAGAAAAAAATTATGATGATTGGATAAAGTGGAATCTGGAGTATACTTATTGGGATCCAATGCATCCAATGACAAAAGAATAATGTTTCAGAAGGATAAACCAAATCCAAATCCATTTTTGGTGTTCTGGACACGCAATCCCAGTTCCTCCACTATCTAAAATGACCAAAAAATGATACTTCCCATTTTACAAAGAAAAAGTGATTATGAGAAACTACATGTTGTGTATGTTATTTTACTGTACATTTCATGGATGACTTCTGTTACACATCCTGCACTGACTTTCCATCTTGACTACATGATGTGTACCTGAGAATAATTTTTGTGTAACCGCCATGTCTATCCATGTATAGTGTAAAAACATTAATTAAACTCTTTAATTCCATTCCATATGTATAATACAAAAAGGAAATGTACATTCCATAAAAGAAGAATCAGGTACTTACATACTTACCCTCTTAAAGAAATTAATCTTTGAATTTCACTTCCATGGGTGATGAATAACTATCTAAGAACAACTCCATCGACTATGCTCATACATTGGTATTCCACTCCTATGTCTAGTCCTACACTTGGTCATGCAGTCTTGGTACCCTTACTAAAGTAATAGACCACATCTGAATAATCTTCATGCAATGATCCACAATTCTAAAGGGATTCTCCTTATAGGATGCACCTACATTTATCTCACCCTCCTTGGGTTGAAAAGAATGGGACATGTATGAAATGTAATTCCAAAACTACGAATCATAGAAGTCTTCATGCATATCATAGAACCAATGAGGTAACCTAAACTAATTGGTAACTGGCCCCACCCTTTCTAGAATCTCAAATTGACCGACATATATCGGTGAAATATTACCATGCCTTTTAATATACTTAGGTCCTACCCTCTATGAAACATGCAATTAAACCCCATCAATGAAATCGAACTCTTGAGGTAATCTACGTTGATCGACATAAGATTTTTGATGATACTGCACAGTAGGCATACACTTCAAAATCAATTGAACATTTTTAGTTGTCTCATATAAAAGATGAGGTCCCATCATATTTGCCTCTCATGCCTGAATCCATCCTATGGGTGATCGGTATTTTAATCCATTCAATGCATCATATGGTGCCATCTGAGTACTAGACAAGCATCTATTATTATAGGAATAATCTACCAAGGGTATGTGTGTCTCTCAAGAACTCCCAAAATCTAGTTTGTATGCTCGAATAATGTCCTACAGCACTTGAGTCATGTGTTTTTTGCTGGCCATCAGTCCGAGGGTGTTATGTTGTTCTTAGAAGCACCTCAAAAATCAACAAACTCTATCAACTATTCCAGTTGAAAGACATAAAGTGCATCCCTATTTTAAATTAAATAAATACGGACCCCATGTAGTCATACCACCTAACAACTATATTTCATCACAGTATCATCACCACCTATGGTCTCCTTGATAGGCATGAAGTGAACAACCTTTGTTTTCCTATCAACCACCACCCACAAAACATCATTACCTATGGGAGTCCTCACTAATGAAGCCAAATAAATTCATCATGATATCATCCCATTTCCACTATGAAATAGGTCACTACATTAGAAGAAAAACTAAATTATGATGTTCCACCATCTCATTTTGACAGGTGGAAATCCTCGATACAAAAACAACCACCTCTCACTTCAAATCCAGCCACCAATATTGATGGCTCAAGTCACGGTACATCTTGGTATCTATCGGTTTCATTACCCAAGATGAAACATGAAACTATTACATCATGTCCTAAAGTATTTACACTAGATACCAAACACATCCTTGGATACACAAGAACTCATCTTCACGTACCATCCAACCAAGATGTGGATCCTCACCATCTATAGTCTCCCGCAGGTATCGGCCCTCAGAATCTGATAGCTTCCTCATCATCACTCAATCCAGGAGGGTAAAAATCATAGCTAACGAAGAATGTAATGTTTATCATTGATTATAATGAACCTCCAAATGAATCCCAAAAAATAATAATCATTTCCTTCAACTCACAATTTTCCTCCTGCACTGCCTGTATCTGGGTCCTTATGCACAATGCATCAACCACTCCATTTCATTCCCAAGGTGTGAAGGCAATATAATAATCAAAATACTGATGGAATTTCACCCATATTCACTATCACATATTCACGTCACATTTATTAAAGATTTTTTTGATTTTTTTCTTATTTTAACAACTGAAAATTCTATCCACGAAAATAGTGTATCCCACAAAATAATGCATGTAAAACTGCATCAGAATCCAAATCGTGCGTAACTTAATTCTTCTCATGAGGCATCTACTCGCGAGACTCGTTTGCTATGACTCCATCTCCCTGAATCAACACTGCCTCATCCCAATTCATGAAGCATTTTGATTGAATATACAACTATTTCCCTACCCTGAATGTATTAGGACAAGTGCTGATGTAAGAATTACCTTAAACTAATGAATGGATATCTCACAAGAATCTGACCACACAAACAACACACTATTCTTTTTCAATCCAGTTAACGTTGCAGATAAGAATGAGAAGTCATGTATAAAAATCACGTAGTACCATTTTTCCCTAGAAACTCTTTATTCCATACATGTACTTGGAATATACCTAGAAAAATAATTCCATCTCCTTATTTAGGTCCACTAACACTCATTTCTTCTAGATAATGTGACCAAGGATGTGAATCTTATCGATCAAGAAGTCTCTATTTGCGATCTTATCATATAACTGATCCTCACTTAGTGTATTCATTATGATCTCAATATAGTTGGAATGGTTATGTAAATTTTGAGAAAACAAGAATATATTGTACACAAAAACAACCAACAGAGAATCAATGTATGGATTGAATAATCAGTTTATCAGTGCCATGAATTCTTTTGGTGAGTTCATGAGACTGAATGGCATAATCAGATACTCATGTAGACCATATCTATTAAAAAACACAGTATGATGTTTGTCTGCAGTGAAAACACATACCTTGTGATATCATGACCACATGTTGATTTTCACGAACACTATGGATCCTCAAAGTTGATCTAACTTGTCATCTATCCCTAGAAAGGGATACTGATTTTTAACCATCATCTGGTTCAATTTCCGAAATTCCATGTATTTTTAGAGGGTACCATCATTTATTTTCAAAAAATGCACTGGAGAACCCCATAAAGAATTATTGGGTCGGATAACCAATTTCCTTTTAAATCCTCTTGCATCCTCTTGATATCATGTATATATATCGTAGCCATATTGTAAGGAGGAATGAATACAATGTTATATCTTGGAACAAGCTTCATCATGAAATCCACCTATCTTACGAGAGGTAACCCTCAAATGTTATTTGGGAAAACATCATTGAAATGAACTACCAATTGAGGGAAATCACATTTTCATGTCCCCTGGTCATCCAAATATAGACTCGTGATCTAGAATGTCCCTGAATCCAATCCAAAATTCTAGGTTACATCACTACATCATGAAAATTCCATCTTCCATTTTGTATAAACGATTATCCCTCTAGTGACATGAAACACACCCAATGGTGATAACCATCGAAAAAGGCTCGAAAAGGAATCAACCAGTGCATTCCAATAATGAAATCAATGATGGAAATCTCTAAGACATATACATTACACATAAAGTAACATCCACCAACCTCAAGTGGGAAATATTTACACTGATACACATCTTCCATTATTATCCCTAATGGAGTTTCTAGCATAATAACACCATCTCAAGAGAAATCACATTGCCCATGGCTCACTACAATGGAAAAAATATATAACTATGAAAATTCCCTATATCTAAGAGTTCAGATGATAAAATGTAGGTGATTATAATATACCTCTGACTATAGATGTTCTGGGATACTGCTCATATTGGTTCTTTTGCACTGTATAGGTCTGACTGATAACACAAACCTATGACACTTCCTAGCTAAACTGAGATGATCCACCCTCATATCGCTAAATCCTTGGGGTCTAGCTACCAAGTCCACAACCATAACCTCAAACAATATTCCCCGACAACCCACAACAACTAGTATGATGAGAATCAAATGACCCTGATCCGAAACATGTGGTCGGTGAAGAAAATCTCACATGAGATGATGGCGGAAACTCCCTATAGAATAACTATAAATATCACATATTTTCACTAGATCAACACTCTATTGTGACCATCAGTTAATGTGGTCTCACATGCCCATCTCAGACAATCTCATATCAGCTATCCAAGATAATGGAAGAAACATTCCGACCAGTCGTATCAGTGCCATAAATGTCTAAATGACACTTCTTACTCCCGGTTGATACTATACCACATCTCGATGTCGAGCCACACTGGTTCTCACATCCAGCTTCCTACAGACAATGCCCGATTATGTGTACTATATTAATGATGGATTATAGCTAAGGAAGCATGAAAACATTCACCTATGATCGATTATCATACCTAAGTCCATCCTCAGAGAGACTAGAATTAGATGACTTTCCACCCATCAGAATAGTGGAATGTATATGAAGCTTGGTAAAATGGGAAGTGTTGTCCATCACTGACATAGCACCCACTACATATGCATGAACTCCAGGGATCTATTGACCCTCAGCATCTTGGGAAAATATTAGTTGTTGAAGACAATCTGAAAATAACACCATGCCATGTCCTAATGATGCTCTATCTGAGTGGTTACATCCACCCACCTCTTGGATTAATCACATAGCATATATGTCATGAGATTGACCCTACTCTCCAGAGGTGTTCCCTAGTGACCGAATATAGATGGAAAGAGTTTCAAACATGACTCTAGGGCTTGTGGTCTACAATTCGAAGAAAACCTAGGTGGAATCTACTACTAGAATACTCAATTCTGTTCTTCTATAAAGGTGGAAGGTTGAGGTACTCTGTTTAAGGTCTACATTAACCTCATGAAGCCCTCACAGAACTAAGCATCTGCACCTGTGTCTAGAATAATAGATAATGTCACAAAAAAAATTGGATCACCCATTGGTAGGTATTGACCTACCATATCCGTGGTATAATCATTTCCACATTCATGGAATAGTGCTCAAGATCAATGTGGTTGAATGACTCTTCATGGTAAATCACAACCCTCAGTTCGATCTGATTCTAAGGGTTTACCATTCAATAGTTGCAAAATTAAACAAGAAAAGTCCCTCAATGGTTACCAAATTAAGATTACATGATGCATAGAAACCATAAATGGTGTGTACATTTATCTATTTACAAGTTCATGTAGTCTTTCTGGCATGGGAATGTATCAACCCCAGCTACACAGCATGTTACACACAAACACAGTATGTACATTGGTCTCCCCTCCTGGCCATGTACTTTTACATTGACAGAGCCACACGATGTCCGCCTACATAAAAATACATTGGGTGTACTTAGAGTACACGACATGTTTTGATCAAAACTTCACAACAAATTTTTTCTCTCACATGACTAGTCACATGGTAAGATACCACATAGTGTTTTCATAGGATACAGAGCGTGTTCTTAAAAAAAGTTTATCTTCATGAATAGAAGAACTTTTGGAGTGTCTACATTCCATCACACACCATGTTGATAGGGTATCTGGGTTGTAAACCTCTAAAACATCCCTAGAATCTCCATTATCGAAACAATAAACCAAATGTATTGTACATTACAATCTGTTGGGGCTTTTACTCCTTGTGCATTAATTTCTGGAATCCATGAAAAGCCCATTATAATAGAATTTAATTTAATGTCACCACATGGTCCAACAAATTACAATCCAAGAGGACCCATACACCTTATAAGAAAAAGATTATAATTCATCCATTTTGAACCATATCCCATACCGATACACCTATCAAAATAGTAGGAATAAATATCCCAATATCTATCACCACATCATTCAATCATTAATGGTCTCTAAATAGAAATGATTGAATGCATGGAATGTAATTTAAAACATATTCATATATGATTCATGATATTACATACCCCCGTATCTTCATATTTCAACATAATAGACCCAAAATAATATCAATAAAAACAGAACAAAACAAGTATGTCACCTAATTGTAAAATCGAATCTATTGTATCAACTCACAGTACTAGAATAACAATTCAATTCCAGTAAATTAACCTTCTCCCTATACGCATTGTAGATTCTCCCAAGAACAACTTAACACTAAATCTCAAGTCCCTTCTATAGATATCTAGCATTGAAAAAGTGTAACAACTGAGATTTTATGAGAAATATTTTGATTTTATGTATTATGTTATGTGCATAACCAAAGGAATCTTTCACTACAAACAACACTGTCTTGGATTGTGTTACACTCAAGGGAAACCTTCCTTGATAGATTACATTGTACACAATACCTAGTTTCTCTAAACAACCATATATTATTAAAACATTATATAAACTAGCCGTTATGAATAGTAATACCCACTTTTTCAAATTTCTGATATTTTATCTTTCAAAATGGACTTCAGTTTTCGATTCGGAATATCAAAATAATCCAAGAATGAATCTTTGGTATTTTTCTAACAACTTCCAATTTTAGATGAATAGTGAAAACACTGAGTTATTGTTTAAAACAGACTTTGTATTTTAATTATAATTTTTTTATTTAAATTTATTTTAGGTCAAAATAGATAAAAAATTCCTATATATTTTCAATTTAATTCATTGGATTAATTTTATAATAATATATATACGTAAAAAATTTATCGAACATTTTACTGTCTTTTACCCACCTCTTTCGAGCATTTGCAATTGTACATAAAACATAATTTTACCACTTCTGTGAGTTGAATTTCAAAAATTAGAGAGACACGGTTAATATCATGGTGTAAAATGCGGTTCAATAAGATACGAATAATTTTTGGTGAATAGTATCTTTTTACTTTTATTACCACGGTTAAAAGTAAACAGGGTAATTAAGGGTAAAAATGAGATTATTATTACCCAAACACATGTCCTAATTCTATTGGATAATTTTAATTCAACCAAAAAAAATCCATAGTAATAATATATGACCATTTAGGACCACTTGGATTAGACTAAGAAAATTATTATTATAATATTTAAAGAAGAGTTAAAATAATTAAAATCGAAGTTTAATAACTAAAACATTTTTAATATAGGGTTATACATAAGATAAATTGGACTATAAATATTAATTAAAATGAAAAAAGATTTACTACATAATGGTATTTTATTTATAATTTTTAGACATTAAATAATTTTATTTATTTATTACACAATGATGATACAATAATTACCTTATTAATGAAATATTACCATTATTAATGTTATAAATAACCAAATAAAAGTAATTTGAGACTTTTTATAAATTTGAATAATTTTTTAGGTTAATATTACATGTTAGTATTGATTTAATTTACTTTTTTGAACTAATCATGTTGTTATGAGTTTCAGAAAAATCAATTACCAAATAGTATCGAAATTGACATGAAATATTTTTTAAAACAAATATTATATTATTAATTGTTATTTTTTTCCTAGAAAACTAAGGTTTGGACAAATGACTTACATGAGGTTATATATATTAACAATTAACCACTTGGTGTTCATTGTACTTTTTACAGTAAATTTATTAACCATATAGTGTTAGAAAATAAGATGACACCGTAAAAGTTAAATTATTTAACAGAGAGTTAAATCTAAATGATAATTTTAGACTAGTAACCTAATATTGTGTAAAGCCTATTGTTTGAGAGTATTTCGACCCATATCCACCTTTTCTTTGAAATAAATCAATTTGGATCTATTAAAAACTGAATAAGACTTTATTATAAAAAAATATTTTAAGCTTTTCCTAAGGTGCTTCTCTCCTCCCCTATTAATGGGAACCTCCTCCCTCTCCTCCTCACACAATTTTTAGCCATAAATCTCGTCAAAAACCTATCCATTTTACTTCTTAACTTCAATAGAAACATACTAGAGGTTCTTGTTATCTTCAATGTCAAATTATAGTGCGCTAAGAGGAGGTTTCAAAGAGGCGTGTTGAAGAAGAGGTAATATCCGTTACCGATTCATTCAAATTTATTTCTTCTTATACTTCCACTTATTTAGTTTATTCATTATGAAGTAATAACATCAGTATCACTAATGTACTGATATTTTATTATAAATATTAATCAACCTTATTTCACCTTCTATCCATCCTATGAAAAACGAAATCATCGCGTGTGCGTACGTACGAATTACAGTCTCCACGCCGTGGTGCAATCTATTTTCCACCACCACCTTACTTGGATTGGTATAATGGTGTAAAGAATAAATATATATGATTATTGTAAATTTATATTGATTATTAAATATTTTACAAACAATTCAATACAATTCCAAAATCATGGGAACAATATCATTGCTGATACGTACGTACGACGAACCGTCTCCATGATGTGATGCGACTCATTCTACATGATTTTCATTGAATAAGGATTATATAAATGAATTTAATGAATAAATATGATATATATTACCCTAATACCATTCTATAAATGATGTATCTATAACCTAAAATGAAGAATAATAATTTATTTGAGAAAATATGCATAAGAACATAAAGCAATGAACACCTGAATAAAAAAAGCAATGAAATATTACTAATAAGAAGATAATAATATGACCATATATGATATCATAACAATAAATATGATTCTTTTATAAGTCAATTAATTTATTTAAACCATTATATAGGAGGTTTGGATACGTACGAAGCAAATCGGACCTAAGGTAAGGGAAAATCCCACAATCTCATTTTTATCCGAGATTGTTTATACTTCAGAATTTACTGGGGAATATTTATCATCCACATCCATGTTTCCGTAATATGTAATATTATTTCTATCCTCCTACAATTGTTTAAATACAATTTTACTCATTTTTGAGTTTTTAGTAAAATATATTAAAGGAATATTTTTTCATTTTTAGTACGAGGTACTTTTTGACTTCTCCGGCCATAGTATGAGAAGAATGTTTTTTAGCTTATACGGTATTAATGGATTTTTATGATTTCATTGAAAATTATTTCCAAGAAGATTACTTAACAATATATAATGTTTATTTTTAATCAACTTCTTTTAGTTTAAAATTTTATGACATGTCAAGAAAAGAAAAAAGTTTTTGAAGTAGAAATAATATTTTCCTCAAGAATGGAGTTCAAGTGTTTTATCAAAATTATTTTCCATCTAAGATAATATAGGTTTCTGTTTCTATCCCTATTTTTACATTAATTTGATTATGTTATGATGGAATTAATTTTATGATGTCCTTTTATCTTATATGGATTATGTTATGAGGCTATGATGTGTAAGAACCCAATTTTTATTACATGTGTTATGCTATGATGTGTGATTTATGATTTTGTGGCACGCATAAGAATGGTTTTATTATGAGATGGGTGGAACCTATATCTACATCCAATGAATTGGGTAAATATCTATATCTCATGAGATAAACATTGATGGAATGACATGTTAATCATGTTCAGTGATACATGATTGGAATGAGGAGTGAACTCGATTCAGTAATGGACTTTGTCCGCTATGATGGTTTTGTAAATGAGCCGGGACTAATATGAAATGAAATTCTATGATTATGTGTGTATGCCACAAAGTTTCATGTTTTATGTTATGATTATTGTGATGAAATTTCACTACTATGATTTATCCCATGTTATGATATTATAATCCCTTTTGCAAGTTAAGATTTTAAAAATGTTATGTTATTTGGAATATGATATGATTAATATTTCTTTTGTTTACCCTTACTGAGCATTTGAACTCAGTCTTTTGTATGTTTTCCTTTCCCCATGTCAGGAAGAAGGTTATTAAGTAGGATATGACAAAAGTTACTCTAGATATGATGATATAAATGGGAGACAATGTAGATGATTTATGAACCAGTTTTTTATGTTTCCCAGTTTCTAAAGACATTATAGCTATATGGTCCTATCATGGTTTTGTTATATGTTGTAATAAGTAATCTACAATTCTGAAATAATAACCATCTATGTAAAGTATGGGTCATTATAGTTGGTGTCAGAGGATAAGTATAGTCATCCTTTGGAAACTAGGATGTGAAAGCATTAGTAATAACTCTAAGGATATGTCTAAACATAGAACACGTTAATTTGTTTTTGAAATGGGCATGAACAACCTATGATAAGACCTAAAGTTTTTAATTTTATTATTTAATAAGTGTTTTTCCTGTAATTTTTAGTGTTTCTCACACTATGATTCTTGGTTTTCAGTCAATGGCTTGTACCCGATGGAACCGTGTTAGTGATGAATGTGACGGGCAATGCAATGATTGTCCCCCTCAGTAACAAAATGTTATGGGAGGTAGAATGCAAAATCTTGTATCCGGACTCACACAACGTTCTCAAGATATGAATCATGCTAGACTTCCAAATGATCAAATTAAGGAGAATTTTTTTTTGAATCCTTTATGAGGAAGCATCCACCTTCATTCAGTGGGAATTCTGATCCATTAGTGGATGAAATATGGATTACTACCACTAAAAAGATATTTTCAGTTCTACAATGTTGTGAACAAGATTAAGTCATCTTAGTAGAATATCGTTTGGAAGGTGAAGCTGATCAATGTTGGAATGCTATCAAGAATACAATTCCCCAAGATGAAATTGAATACATGGAATGGGATGAGTTCAAGAACATATTTTTCAATAAGTACTTCCCTCATATTCTTCGAACAAAGATAGAGAATGATTTTCTTGAACTGAAGAAAAAGGATGATTAATCTGTTGGTACCTATGAATCAAATTTTACAATACGTGAAAGGTACGCTTCTGGAATTATTATCCAACCCGAGAGTAAAATTGATCGATTATTTAGTGTCTTAAAACCAAGTCTTCGAAGGGCATTATCCATAAGGGGATTCAACAGCAATGAGGAAATTGTTCGATGTGATATCATAGTTGAGATGGAGATTAAAGTAACCCATAAATCATATGGGTTTGATAAGTAGAAGAAAATGGAATTCAAAGGAAAATCTAAAGACCACACTGAAAAGATGATGACTTTTCCCTTATTCTCAATGTGTGGAAAGAAACATGGACGGAATTTTCTAAAAGCAACAAGTAAATGTTTTACGTGTGGAAAAGAAGGTCATCGGGTAGTTGAATGTCAATATAATGGGAAGAAGATGTCTAATGATACGAACAATGAAAGGGATACACAGAATGCACCTCCTACACTTAAATGTTTCAAGTACAAGGAAATGGGGAATTATACCAATCAATGACCTAATCCAAGGGTTGTTGATGATGATCGACATCAACAAACACTATGTCCAATGAAAAGGAAAGTCACATGAAATGTTTATCAGCGATGTAAAGTATGATAAAAAAGTGATGAAAGGTACACATACCATCCACTCTAAAGTAGATTTTTTTTGATTCTGGATCCACCAACTCTTTTATTTCTGATGAATTTTCTAAGGGTATCGCCATATTACCTCAGTACATAGATATTGAGTTAGCTGTGAAAACCCCTAATGGCACAACAATCCCATAAAAATTTTACAATTATTCTCCGATTGATGTTTGTGGGAATGTGATTCCTGAAAATATTGTGATCCTTTATATTGTGGAATTTGATGTGAATCATGGCATGGATTGGTTTTCTTTATACAGAGAACATATAAATTGCAAAAGAAGTGAAATCACATTTAATATTCCTAGTCAATCTACTATCATCTATCTATGAAAGGATGAATATAACCTTCCAATGGAAATTTCATCCATCTTATGGGTCTTGATTCCAATAAATAAAGGTTATTTTTCTTAAATGGTTGGAGAGAAACTCACAATTAAGATATGGCCATTGTTCAAGAGTATGATGATTTCTTTTCGGGGGAATTTCCAGTTCTTCCACCAAATCGTGAAGTTGAGTTTTCAATAGAACTCATATTAGGTGCTATGCCTATTTTAAAGACACCATATAGAATGGCCCCAATTGAGTTGCAGGAATTGTAGAAGCAACTCCAAGACAATCTTGATGAATGATTCATATTCCCTAGTTTGTCACCAGAGGGAGAACCTGTTCTCTTTGTTGAGAAGAAATATGGATCCATGAGACTTTGCATTGATTATCGAGAACATTATAATATCACTATAAAGAACAATATCCTCTCCCACACATTGATGACATATTTGATGAATTATGCGGAGCTCAATACTTTTCTAAGATTGATCATAATTTAGGGTTTCATTAATTAAGGGTCAAAACGGTGGATATACCAATGACGAATTTCCATACAAAGTGTGGATACTATGAATTTATAGTGCTGCCATTTGGTCTTACTAATGCCCCTTCTATCTTCATGGATCTAATGAATAGAGTCTTTAGAAACTACCTTGATCAGTTTGTGCCTATCTTTATAGATGATATTCTTGTCTATTCAAAGAGTAAGGAAGAACATGTTGATCACTTGATAATTTTATTAATGACCCGAAGAAAGGAGAAGATTTATTCCAAATTTCCCAAGTGGGAATTTTGGCTTCAAAAAGTTTCATTTTTGGGTAACATAATCTCAAAAGAGGGGATATCTTTGGATCCATAATAAACAGAGGTTATAGAATGATGGTCCAGACCAACAATAGTAACTGAGATCTGATGTTTTATTGGTTTGGCTAGATATTTTCGACGTTTTGTGAAGAATTATTCATGATTATCCAATCCAATCACCAGGTTGACTCGAAAAGGTGTTAAGTTCTTTTGGATGGAGGTGTGTGAAGAGAATTTCAAATAGTTAAAAAGATGGTTATCCAGTGCACCTGTGCTCACAATTCCTTGTAGTGGAGAAAGGTTTGTGATCTATAGTGATGCATTCATAAAGGGATTGGGGTGTGTTATAATGTAAAATGATATGGTGATAGCTTATTCTTCATGACAGTTGAAAATCCACGAGTAAAAATTACCCAACCAATGATTTGGAGTTAGCCGCGGTAATCATTGTATTTAAAATATGCAGGCATTATCTTTATGGTGAAAGGTGTGACATTTATACTTATCATAAAAGTTTATAGTATATTTTCACACAAAAGATGTTGAATGTGCAAAAAAGAAGATGGTTGGATCTGATTAAGAATTACAATTGATAAATTCATTACCACCCTGGGAAAGCAAACAAGGTGGAAGATGCATTAAGTTGACAAGACCAAGCTAGCTTATCCATGATGAGGATCACAAGAGATCCAATATTTATGGATTTACAAAGGATGGATCTTGGAATTATAATGGAATTGGAAAAATCATATCTTTCTCAAATGAATGTTCAACCATCTATACATGTGACGATGAAAGAGGATCAAAAAGAAGATGTAGATTTACAAAAGAATGTGAGAAATGTTCCTGAATTCAACTTTGATTGTGATGGGATAATAAGGTTCAGAAATTGGTTTTGTGTTCCTCCCATCCCAGAATTAAAGAAGGAGCTACTGGATGAGGCTCATAATTCTTCATTCTCTATTCATCTAGGAAGCACAAAGATGTATAGGGGCCTGAAATAGTATATATGGTGGGATGGCATGAAAAGATATTTTTCTGAATATATCTCTTGATTCATGGTTTGTCATCAAGTTAATGTTGAGAGACAGAAGTCATAGGGGATTTTACAACCCTTACCCATACCCGAATGGAAATGGGAAAACATTACTATGGACATTGTCACCAGAATTCCTAAAACATCCAAAGGAAATAATGCTATCTGGGTCCTATTTGATCGTCTTATGAAGTGGGAACACTTCATTGCTATTAGAGAAGATTTCTCTCTGGATCAGATTTCTAGGATATATGTAAAGGAAGTGGTAAGATTGCATGAAGTACCACTTTCCATTATATCTGATCGGGATCCGAGGTTTACCTCGATGTTCTGGAAAAGTCTTCACCATACATTAGATACATTGTTGAGTTTTAGCATTTCTTATTATCCTCAGGTAGATGGTCAGTTTGAGAGAACAATTTAAACTATAGAAGATATGTTACGAGCATTCTCTATGGATTTCAAAGGTGGTTGGTATCAACACCTACCTTTGGGGGAATATTCTTATAATAATAGCTTCCACTCTAGTATTCATATGGCTCTTTATGAAGCTCTCTATGGAAATATATGCAGGGATCCAACTTGCTGGGATGAAGTTGGGGAATGAAAGCTATTAGGACCTGATCTTGTTGATGAGATGGAATAAAATGTCAAATCTATTCAACAACACATAAGAGCAGCTCAGAGTCGACACAAATATTATTCCTAAAATCGAAAAAAAGACCTAGAGTTCGATGTGGGTGACAAATTGTTCTTATTAATATCTCCTTGGAAGAGAGTAACACCCGAGATTTTATGAGAAATATTTTGTTTTTAGGGATTAAATTTTTTGAATCTCCAAAAGAATCATTCACTACACACAAAACTATCTTGGCTTGATTTACACACAAGAGAAACCTTCCTTGATACCTTGTGTTGTACGCAATACCGAGTTTCGCTAAACAATGATATGTTATTAAAATATTATATAAACAAGCCATTATGAAAAGTAATACCCACTTTTGGAAATTTTATAAATTTTATCTTTCAAAATGTACTTTATTTTTGGATTCGGAATATCGAAATTAGTCTAGGGTGAATTTATTATATTTTGATGAAAACATTCAATTTTTGATGAATTGTGAAAACACTAAGTGATTGGTTAAAACTGACTTATTATTTAAAGAATTATTTTTTTAAAATTTATTTTAGGTCAAAATAGATACATAATACCTATATAAGTTCAATGTATTTCATTGGAGTAATTTTATAATAATATAGATACATAAAAAATTTATTGAAATTTTTACCGTCTTTTACCCCTCTTAGGAGCATTTGAAAGTGTACATAAAAGTTAATTTTACCACTTATGTGAGTTGAATTTTGAAAATCGGAGATACATGGTTAATATCAATGAGTAAAATGTGGTTCAATAAGATAAAAATAATTTTTGGTGAATAGTAACTTTTTACTTTTATTACCACGGTTAAAAGTAAATAGGGTAATTAAGGGTAAGAATGATATTATTATTACCATAACACATGTCCTAATTCTATTGGATAAGCTTAATTAGGACAAAAACAACCTTATGAATAAAATATGACCATTTAGGTCTACATGGATTTGATTAGGACACTTATTATTATTTTAGTTAAAGAAGAGTTAAAAGAATCAAATTTAATGTTTAATAACTAAAACATTTTTAATATAGGGCTATACAGAAGATAAATTCATCTATAAATATTCATTAGAGAGATAAAAATATTTACTACATAATATTATTTTATTTATTATTTTTAGAGATTATATAATTTTATTTATCTATGACTCAATGATGATGCAATAATTACCTTATTAATGAAATATTAACATAATTGATGTTATAAATACCCAAATAAATGTAATCTGGGAATTTTTGTAAATTATACAAAATTTTTTAGGATCATATGACATGTTATTATTGATATAAATAACTTTTTTCTAACTAATCATGTTTTTATGATATTCACAAATATCATATACCAAATAGTTTCAAAATTCACATAAAATAGTTTTAAAAAAATTATAATATTATTAATTGTTATTTTATTCCTAAAAATCTAAGGTTCGGCCAAATGACATAGATATGGTTATATATATTAATAATGAACCACTAGGGTTTCGTTTGACTGGTTATAGTATGTTTATCAACCATATAGTGTAATAAAACAAGAAGACACGGTAAAAGTTAAATTATTTAACTTAGAGTTAAATCTAAAGGATAAGGTTTAAATAGTAACCGACACTTGTCTAAAAAATATTTGATGAGAGGATTTCGACCCATCCCCAACTTAGTTTCTAAATAAATCAATTCGGAGCTATTAAAAACCGAATTCGACTTCATTATAAAATAATATTTTAAGATATTCATTAGGTGCCCCTCTCCTCCCTTATAAAAGGGCACCTCCTCCCTCTCCTCCTCACACAATTTTGGGCATTAATGTTCGTCCAAACCCTGCCAATTTCTCTTCTCAACATCCCTAAAACATTCATGAGGTTCTTTTCTTCATCAAAGGCCAATTTTAGTGCCCAAGAGGATGTTTCAAAGAGGCGTTTCGAAGAAGAGGTAATATCTGTTACTGGTTCTTTCAAATTTATTTCTTCTTATACTTCCACATCTGTAGTTGTTTCATTATAAAGAAATACCATCAGTATCAATCATATACTGATATGTTATTATAAATATGAAATAACCCTATTTCACTTTCTATCCATTCTACGGAAAACAAAATCACAACGCGTGTGTACGTACGGAATACCGTCTCCACACCGTGGTGTAATCTGTTTTCCACAACCACCTTACTTGGATTGGTATAATGGTGTAAAAAATAACTATATATGATTATTTTAAAGTGATATTGTTTCATAAATAGTATGCATACACTTCAATACAATTCCACGATCATGGGAACGATATTATCGCTCGTCCGTGCGCACGGCCTACTGTCTCCATGATGTGATGCGACTCGTTCTACATTATCTTCATTGAATAATGATTATATAAATGAATTTAATGAATAAATATGATATATATTACACTAATACCATTTTGGAAATGAGGTATCTATATCCTAAAAAGAATAATAAGAATTTATTTGACAAAACATGCATAAGAACATAAAGCAATGAACACCCGAATAACAACTAGCAATGAAATATTAATAATAAGAAGATAATAATATGACCATATATGATATCATAACAATGAATATGATTCTTTAATAATAAAATGACATTATTTTAAAAATTATACAGGAGGGTTGGTTTTGTACGAAGCAAATCAGACCAAAGGTAAGGGTAAATCTCGCAATGTAATTTTTATCCGAGATTGTTTATACTTCAGAATTTACTGGGGAATATTTATCATCCAAATACTTGGTTCCAAAATATATAATATTTCTTTTATCATCCTAACATTTTTTAAATCCAATTTTACCCATTGGATAGTTTTCATTAAATGATATGAAAAGAATCTGTTGTCATTTTCCGTACGAGGTACTTTTTGACTTTTCCTGCCAAAGTACGAGAAGAATGTTTTTTTAAATTATACGGCATGAATGGATTTTTATGATTTCATAGAACATTATTTCCAAGAATCTTACATTACAAGTTTTAAAGTTTATTTTGAATCAAATTATTTTAGTTTTAAATTATATGACATGTTAAGAAAGGAAAAATGTTTTTGAAGTAGAAAGGATATTTTCTTCAAGAATGGAGTTCAAGTGTTTTATCAAAACAATTTTCCTTCTAAGATAATATAGGGTTCTATTTATATATCTATTTATACATTGACTTGATTTTGTTATGATGGAATTAATTTTATGATGTCTTATTATCTTATATGGATTATGTTATGATGACATGATGTTTAAGAACCCCATTTTTATTACATGGGTTATGCTATGATATATGATTTATGATTTTGTGGCACATATAAGAATGGTTTCTTTATGAGATGGGTGGGACATATATCTCACTCCAATGAATCGGGTAATGATTTATATCTAATGAGATAGACATGGCTGCAACGACATGTTAATCTAGTTCAGTGATATATGACTGGAATGAGGAGTGAACTCGGTTCAGTAATGGACTTTTTCCACTATGATGGTCTTGGAAATGATCCCTGACTAATATGAAATGATTTTCTATGATTATTTGTATATTTCAAAAAGTTTCATGTTTTATTTTATGATTATTGGGATTAAATTTCACTACTATGATTTATCCCATGTTATTATATCATGATCTCTTTTGCAGGTTATGATTTTTAGAATGTTATGTTCTTATGAATATGATATGATTGATATTTCATTTTATTACCCTTACTGAGTAGTTGATCTCACCATTTTTTATGTTTTCTTTTCCTTGGTCTAGGAAGAAGGTTATTAAATAGGATATCAAAAAGGGACTCTAGATATGATGAAATAAATAGGAGACAATGTATATGATTTATGAACAAGTTGTTTATGTTTCCCAGTTTCTAAAGACACTATACCTATACGGTCCTATCAGGGTTTTGTTATATGCTATAATAAGTATTCGTCATTTCTGAAGTAATAACCATGTATGTAAAGTATGGGTTGTTATAAAAAATATATACCAATTCTTAAAATAAGCCCTTTCATACCACTTTGTAATTTCCTGAATTATTATGCCACTGAACTGGTGATCCGTACTCTATTGGTCACATGCCCTCATGGATATTTCCCCAAATTCCATAGGCTTCCAACTAGAAGCGAGGGACATGGGTGTGATATATGGGAATGTATTCCCTCATTATTAGAGTGTAACATATAAGAATAATAATATAAAGTAGAGGATGTAGTAAATACCATACAACAGAAAACATCAATGGGAGTCTGATAATAAGGATAACTATAAGTCAAATCATACAAAAGCTGATTCTTATTTTCAAATGTTCTATAAAATTATCCAGAATAGTATACACTATAGTAAGATTCAAAATAAAATTCCAAGGTATATAGTTGATAAATAAAACTCTGAAGCATCTCAATCATCAGCTTGGTCCTATGATGAATAGATCCAAACAACAAATCATGTACCCCTAGAAGGGTGATTTCCATTATCAACACCTAAAAAATATAATCTATTTTGTCCCAAGAGAATGAGACTAACTGGGTGTTAAAAATGAATCCCAATATACAACCACCCAATACTTGTGTCGATTTTTCAGTGTGTATATTCAATAGGTGGTATAGAAAATGTAAAAGTAGAAAACTAGTATGTAAATAAAGTAAAATATCATACAATAATTCATTCCCATTATATTCAATTCATGTTCATTAAAAATATTCATTTAAATTAGACTTTAGACTACTTGATATTATACCATAGCTTGAAAATCCAATGTATCATGTATGTGCAACAAATGTCTTGATGGTCCATCTAAACTATTATAAGGGAAGACCGAATAAAAGATTGTTCTTTCGCTTGTCAGATGCGTTATAAGGCTTTCCACAAGATATTCAATTAGAAAAATAACAGGAATTCATTGAAAAACCCTTCCCGTAAGAATAAAAACCCCACTTGTAGGCATAAACAATCCTCACCCGTAGGCATGACACAACATCACCGATAGGAATATCAAAATCTACCTCACATGCATATCCAAATGTCACCTATGTGCATAGTACAATCGCACAAGAAAACATATCACATAACAGAAAACCGTGTAAATTAAACTATTACATGGAAAAAATTGATCAATTCATGTGGTTATTAATCATGTCACAATCTTATCTGTAAAAAACAATCAGAAGTGTTAAAAAAATGCTCACATGGGCGATTTATATAACAATTGCAGCATTTGAATTAATGTATCATAAGGAATAAAAAATCATTATCTCAGGAGGCATCACATTTAATTAACCAATTACATTATTAAAAACCCATAATAGTGAATAAAAGGACATCTTCATATATAATCAAGGCTAAATTGAAAACATTGGTCATTCAAGGAAAACACACCCTTTGGGAGTCCCTTAATCAAACCAAACATCCTCAAACAAGATTTATATACTTAAATGAATTACCTATTCAATGATAAGAAATAACATGGTTCAATTCTCAAAAAAGTAAATACCCTACAAAATGGGTGCTCATTACTCCGACACATATACACAACTAAATAAATAGAGAAATCCATAAAAACGCCTATCAAGTTGTCCAATGGATCTCCTCATCCAGTGTCAGCTTCTAATTCTAGCTAGTAATCAAAACAAGTTAAAACACTAAATGTATAATAACACAGTCAGGATAAAAAAATTAGGTTGAGTGGATCATGTTGAATCTAGAGCTAACTGATTGGGTTCTAATGAATTCAACAACAAAAGAATCAATGTTCATATAGAAAAATGGGATCTAAATACCCTTCTGGTGTTGGTGGCTCACGAACCCAACTCCTCCTCTATCCAGAATTATAGAAAACAATTTTACAACCCATTTTTACAAAAATTAGAAAATACATGGTGTGTTTAGAGTGAAAACACACCGAGTAGGTTCTTTTATTGTACATTTTGTGGGTAAATTCCCTTACACTTCATGCACTGAATTCACGACATGATTAAACACCATGTACTTGAAAATTGATAGTTTGTAACCTACATGTATTGTCATGTAATGTGTAGATCATGTATTTAAACTCTTTAATTAATTTTGCTTATTTATAAACCAAAACAAAAATTTCCATGCATAAAATAGATGAATGAGGTGCTTACAGTGCCCTAGGTAGAGTTAATGGTATTGATGTGGCCAACATCATCGGACATCGATCCTCTACATAGCAGGTAAATCCAAAAAGAGTTGTTGGTTTCACACAATGGCCCTTCATATGATCTTACTTTGTGGTATTGTATATCTCTTCATATCTATCATTATATCTATATCATGATGGGTTTTTGATGAATATTACTTTTAGGATAGACATCATAAATGATATCATTCTAAGGAGTGTGTTCTCTTAGATGAGTGCTTTGTGAAATAGTCAGATTGAATCCCTAGTGTGGTTATGTGTTGGTTGTGACATACCTATGTACTACACATCTTTGGATCAGTCTATCATTATATTTTTGATATATGGTTTCTAGAAAAAAATTGTGTTGAGATGACGAGATCATTTCTATGTGTATTGATTTGTTTTTTCATGGTGCTATAATGAGTGATGTTATAGTCACCCATGTATATCATTTTATAGAACATGTTGTTTCTTGGCAATACAGGTGACCATTAGATATTGTCTAGTGTAGACCAGGATCAGATAGAGATTTGTCAGTTCTGGCTGGCCGAGGTGTTTACATGGCTTCAAGAAGTATTCTTGGTATCTATTTTGTTTACATGACGGAAAATGTCATTTATGAACTCATTTATTTTTTGGAAATGTAGTGTGACCCAATTTACATTATTTTATTTAGTTTATTTCATACATTTTTTGATGGGATAGTGATATGCATTCATTAAGATCACAATGGTTTTTACAATTCAATATTTTGTGGGCTTCATGATGTGGTTTTTCTTACATGTACATAATAAATTCCTCTCATGTTTTTGCCATGCGTACTATGTTTAAGTCACCATCCCAATATAAATTAGAGTAAGGTATAATGAGTAGTTGCATGTGCCCCACTACAATGAGTCATGAAATATATGGGTTTTAAAAAAATTATTGTAATAAATTTTATTTATATTTTATATTAAAAATTGTTTTGAAATTGTAATGGTCATTATCCTCAATAATATTTCGTTTCATTTCAAATGAAAATTTAATAATACACAAAATACAACTTTTATGATATATAATTGTTTTAATTTATATATATGTATATATACTTCTAACAAATACTCATTTAGTATTCTACCTTAATTTGATAAGGTAATATAATAATTTTAATCATATATCATATTCTCCTATTATGTAATATACGTTGATTATGATAAGATGCAGAATTATAAAACCCATTATCATTTCATGGGGAATTAATATATAATGATATATGATTTTTTTACATATATAGAACATATATATATATATATATATATATAATAATATAACTTTTTGGACTTGAATTATATATCCAAATAGAGCATTGTGTGAAGCATTATTCTCATGATATATCATAAAAAAGATTAGGGACTGGACATAATCTCTAGGGGTACTCCTTCCACCATGTGATGTTTTCTGAAAAATAATCATTAAATTACGTTTTTATCATATTTCTTGTTGCAACCACATATCATATGATGCTATTATTTGATTATTCCTTATTTATTATAAAATTATTGCATGTGATTACTCATGTGACTTCTATTTTATGATAAAATGTCATAACTTTGACTTACCTAATAGGCATCCTTATCGTTTCTATTTCCTTATTTATATTTTTATCTAAACCATTTTGCATATTTATTCTATATTTCATCCCATATTGATTAAGGATCTTGAAAGGATATAAGAGAACATTATTGAGAATAAATCAATGTATTTCTATTTTAGCATCACTTTGATGTATTTTGAACCAAGTATTCTAAGGAAACAATACCTTTTGATGTTTTGGGTTTAATTATTATATATTTATGTTTTAATTTATTTAATGATATGTGTAATAGTCTTATAATGATATATAATGTATCAAATAAAATATTTAGTTAACTTTGGAAATCTATTATGAGAAAACATTATTAATAACTCTATAGATTTGTCACAGTATAGATACATGGAAAAGTACAAGTATAGGAAAAAATCATAGAATATTGTTGATGTTTAGAGGTAATTACATTTTTAGAGAAACGAAAACATATATGTTGAATGAAAACACATCGTACTAAGAAAGTTTATGTGGATTGAACCAATAATTTATGGGTGATAAGTATGTCATTACAAAAACTAGACTCTATAATGTAATGGTTATTATTAAATAGTTTTTACTGAAATCATTCCGTTGATAAATATACTATTTAATTTTTGAATCATAAAAAAGGATCACATGTTTTGTTTTTTATGTGATTAATTATATTTTTGGAAATGTATTTTTTGGTTTATATTAGATTAACAATGTGGTTTTTCATAATGGTTTTTAGGAAGTATACTATTATGTTTATGGAGATATAATTTGAAGGGAGTCAGTAAACATTGATGTTAAAACCTACTCATATATTGATGTTATTTTGGTTTTTTGGGAAATATGGATATTTTTTATGCAATAATCTATGATAATTCAGTGGTTTTATTTATCCATTTATATATTAATATATTCATACTCATTTTCGGTATTATATTACACTTTTCTAACCATTTTTTTAATAAATATATGTGTAATATATTTTTTCATTTTTATGAATCTTATGATCCCTAAAATGTTAGTTATATTTATTTAGGAATAAAATATTCATAGTGGATATTCATCCCTTAAGTTAATAGGTGAAGTGAAAATTGACTGAATCACAAAGAGAGGATGAGTTTTGGATATGAAATAAAAAAGCTATCTGGTAATTAAATATTCCAGTGTTCTCTATATTGATAAATATAGAGTTCCTCAGCTATATGAAATGGATCTTGGCACAGAATTGTTATCTTATTACCTTAAAATAGAAAATATCAAATATATTTTTATTCATCGATGATTTATGGGTTTTTCGGTCGTCGATTGTCTATTGATCATCACTTTTTTGTGATCAATAACCTATATCACCCACGAATATCATATACCCTTATCTTCATTGTCTATATATTCACATACAATAAATTTTATCAAAAGTTTATTCCTATTTATGTGATGTACTTCATATATATCTTTCCATATTTTATGAAGAAGTTTAATTAACCTGTTTTAATATGTGGTTTTTCGACTATTGAATTTTTTAATTTCCAAATGTGGTCACTAAGAAGAAGATTAAATCAATAAAATTCCATTTATTTAATAGAGTTATAATATAACATTCAAATAATTTATAATATATTTATATTTAAAGAAATTTTATTTCCTTGATAGCCGGTGTCACTCGCATAAGTGATTTTAAATGAATCATGATATAAAATTAAAATATTAATACTAAACATGAAGAAGATGACATTTCCATTAAATTGGAGGGTATGAATGCAATTAACTTTTTTAATAAATATGATTAAATTTCATACCAAATATATATTTATTTATAAATACATATTAAATATGACATCAACCATAATAATGATATTTTATTATACCAACAATATGATTCCATCTAAAATATTATTATTTGGTTAAATACCATAATTAAATTTTCAAAATATTATAAAATTTATTTGATAAAACATAAATAATTTTTTAAAACATCATATCAATAATGACTTTGTTGTAAATTTTTAGAATAAAAAAATAGTTTTTTCATTGCGTAGTGAAAAATAAAAGTTTTTATAAAAATTATATTATATTAACTCGAAAAAATAAAGGTAACGTTATCCATGTTTTCTTATTCAAAATTATTAATAAATTTATTTAGTTATATTCAATCCAATTAACACACTTAAGTCATATTTATACTATATTTTAATTTATTTTTATTTTAATTCATAATAACAAAATTTCCATAAATTTTTTTTAATTTTCATAATGTTCATCCAATTTAAATAAAAAATATATCACATAAGAAAGAATAATTTATATGTAATATATAAATTTTATATAAATAAATATTAATTAAAATAAGATAATTATAATTAACTTTCAAATATTAAATCTCAGATAATCCTTTCATTATGAATTCATTTAAAAAATCAACTTTATTAATACATCTAGAGATTAAATTTAAATTTATATTCATTAAAATTTTTGAGTTAAATTTATAGTAATGTATTCAATATTTTCAATCAAAAAAATTATAATATTTTTCATTGTACATTTTATTTTTTAATATAATAAATATTGTAATCATAAAAAAAGAAGTATTGTAATTAAGGTGAAAATGGGTTCATCTAAGATTAATATCAATTGATAAAAATTAAAAAAAATGACTAATTCAATTATTATTACAAATATGTATTTTTTATATAATCAATGGATCAAAAATGGGTCATTTTGGACACTTTTTTCTATTGAATACATGTCGGAAATTATTTATTTTTTAAAAAATTTAAATGTGTCCTCTACCACAATTTTAAAGTTACACCCCAATCCTCTCCAATCCACACTTCAAAAGCCCATTAGTATTTATAATCACTGCATATGTCTTCACCTAACAAACCGCCCACTCATTCTATTTTTCCCTATAGGATAAAATTTTCTGATACAAGGGCTTTTGATTCAAACTGAAAAACAATATCCAAAGAAGAGGTAACAACATTAAATATGACATTTAGTATATTTTTTATTCCATATACATAAAATATTATTGAACCATAAATTCTTAAAATTCCATATAATAAGATTTTATTGTTTTATAGGAAAGACCTACTACTATATCCTCTTCTGTCAAATGGGAAATGAAACTATTGATCTTCTGAATTGGTGACAATGACCTTGAAAACTGATGTAATGAGTTTCCATCACCACCATTCAATTATGTATTTAATAATTTATTTAACATATGTATATACATTTTTTTAAATTGTTAAAATTATGTAATTATTATATGATATATTCATTTTGACAATCCAATATCCAATACCAGAAACTGGACCAATAACAACTATTTTAGAAGAAACATGTTCGTAGAGTTTCAATAAAATGACCCTACAATAATATTTATTCAAAAGCCCTCAGTATATGTAACATAATATGACCATATTACCGTGTTTTTAAACAAATAATTGGTATATAATCAATAAAATATCCCTATATGAATGATATTCCAAAAAACCATTCGTATGAATGATGGTTATACAAAGGGTTTGGCAAAAGCTATCAGTATAATTTCCATTTGAAAACCATCTACCAATATTTATTGGGTAACAATTGTAATTTTTCCTAAAGATAAAAACACATGTACAAATGTTTTTCGAAACTTTTTATAAAAGGGTTTTTAATAAATAATTCCTTTGTCAAATAACATTGAATTTAAAAAAAATTACTTTTAAATAAGTATATACATATTTATTATATTGTGTTCACAAAATTCATTTTATCTTATTGGTTAAGTATTTAAAATAAAAATTGGAGGTACAATGATCAAAACCAATCAAGGGTTTGTTTACAATTACCAATAATATGGTTTGGAAACCATTGGTATAGCCCATCTATACGAACAATATTCCAAAACCATTGGTATTGGTATATAAAAATTCCAGAAAATCCATTGGCCACCCACACAATTGGAATAACATATAACCAAGGTTTTTGGGGATATAGAAATGGTTCCAAATTTTTTTTATTTTATTTCTTCTGGTGGGTATGTGGGTCAATAAGATAGCATCACTTGTGTGTATGGCAGAAAATAGCCTGATGAAGTGATGTGATTGGTTTTTATTATACACTTTACATGGACAGATGTAAGGATAATTTAAAAGAATATATTTAATTTTTAGTATCTATATGTACATTTGAAAATATAATATCTCATCTTCCTTCTTCACATAGAATCTACTGGAGACCAATAACGTTAGTCATGTGAACATGAAAAATACCACCTCTGTTTATTGATGTGAATTGTTTTTTGTTTTTATCTTTACATGAATGAAAATAGTGATGGAATTAGATAATATAAATTAGATATAAAATATAATAATTATTATTTGAATAAGACTTAATATTTAAATTCAATTCATTCTATCCTTTATGAAAATGGAAAAACGATTATATATTTCTACAATCTACCATCTCTATGAATGGTGTAATCGATTTCCTATTATAAATAATTATAAATTTGTATAACAAATATACAATGAATATATTTTATATTTATATACTTTTTTACATTTTGGTTATTATTTAATCATGATCAAAAAAATATATTGAAATATAAAATCAAAACACACATAAAAAACAAATTTTTTTATGTGAAACAGAATCCTAAAAAGGAATTGTCAATAAACATGTCACCCAAATTCATAAGTAAATAATTTATGGTATTATATACTTACTCATCATTATGTAATATATATATATATATATATATATATTATTTATAATACATTAGGTTAAAAAATGTGCAAAGGATGTCAAAACTATAGTATGTAATTCTTGTAGCACATTTATAACCATGATATATATCTCATATTCACATTTTATTTATTACTTTTAAGTGGATATATAGTCCCATTTTGATAAATTATATCATAAACTACAATATCATCATGGAAATTAGAGTTTCATTTTATGTTCTTTGTTTATAGGGATTTATGATTTGGAAATTACCAAAGTGAACCTCATTAATCCCAAACTCACATTTTGATAGCTTGGTGTAAAGCCTATGATTTTTTATTGTATTCTATAAAATGTAAAGATGATTGGTATGACCGTCATGTGTTTCCTTTTACACAAAATTGTCATCAACGAAGACAACCACAAAATGATCATGATATGGGTGGAATATCCATGTCATCAAGGCATTGAACACCATTGGGGAAATGGTCAAACCAAACAGAATCACTAGAAATTCATAAAACCTATACCTGCTTCGTAAATTGTTCAGGGGTATGTTAGACGGTGTCACCATCAATTAATGGTACATATATCAAAAATTAATCTTGGAAAAAAACATAAACACCTCTAATATCATCATATATTTCATCGATTCTAGGGAGATGGTATGAGTTCTTAACTGTCATCTGTTTAGCTTCCTATAATCAACATATATCCTCAGTGATCCATAATAAATCATATCACACAACACCAGATATACCCAATGTAATGTACTAGGAATAAATATCCCCTTACCCTCAAATTCCAAAATATAACATTATGTTCATGGAGATCTATTGTTGCCATTTGATATCATGGAATATAAATTGTCTCTGCTCAAGGAAAAAAATTAATCTTAAACTCATCATCTCTCTCAGGTGGTAACCTAGAGATGTCCTCAAGAAACACATCCTAAAACTGGTCCACAAAAAAGGTAAAGACTAGATTTCCTTTATTTGAATAATCTCACATAACACATGCCACATTTTTTGTGAGTTCTCTACACTACTTGTTTATACACCCAAAATTGCATTATCTAGTTTCCCACTCACAATGATGAACATATGTTCTACCATCATGAGATGTGAACATTACCTGAAATTGGTAACAATCAATGTCATCTTGAAATAACACCTACCAATCCATCCCAAATATTAGGTCAAATCTGGACATCTCCATGAAATAAAAGATCCCATAGTAAATGATACCCACCAATATACATAGAAAATCCCTTAAAATTCTTTATGTCTTCCACTCGTACCACTAGAGGTGTATCAAACAACAATACCCCAAATGTAGATAATTAGGTTAAGATAAAATAAACTACGATCAAATCTAAAATTAAAATATACATAGCACATGTATCAAATAAATCTCTAGAAAGCATGGGATCTACAGGAATCATACCTTGAACAGTGGATGGTCCTGCCTCATAACCGTCAGGTATAGCATGAATTGCATGGAGGTGACATGCCCCATTTCACTGGGCCCAATCCTGAGTATGCTACACAACACTTCTCTATTTGTAAGGATAATATCAAAGTAGATATCCAGGCCCATTGCATCTACTAGTACGATCACTTGTTAACTAAATAAAAACATGTTATGTGTTAATGGACCCCCATATAACACATGGATTCAACCTCTAACCTCCATAATTTTCTTACTATTATAGGTTCCTCTAAAAACTCTACATGTGCATAAACTTCCTCATGCCCAGCACTAGACCGGTGGGTGGGGACACTTGTCACACATGTACCCCAAACTATTGGACTTATAATAGAAGACCCAGTCGCCACCCTATGAAGCTGACCCCCTCTTCCGATTGCTCTGTGTGCTCCCACCATCCTTAATGATTCCAAAGCGGTGCTTCCTACAATTATAATCCACACCACATTCCCTCTAAGATAGTGCCACATGTTCACGACCTGAATCACACTTCAGGTTCTCTTCTAAAATAAGGTCTTGATCCACCACATCAGCATACTTTTTAGACAAATGATATTCACCTGATATCTAATCTCATGTATCAGCCGGTCTTGGAAGCGTTTCACCAAAGCTTCCTCATCTCCATTCAATGTCAAAACGATGCCTCACAAGTCTGTAAAATGATTATCATAGTCCATTATTGAAATTTTACCTTGATTCAACCACATATAATATACATACATATCCTACCTCATGTTTTTTGGTAGAATTGATCAAGAATCCTCTCTTGAAAATCCATCAACATCCTTCCTTTAGCCTACTCTGTTTGAGTGTGTTATAGTTGAAACCCCCTGGAAAACTCATTTATACTAATTGCAACCCGCCCTGGGTCTCATTCAATCATCTAAAAAAATGGGGGAATTTCTCCAAGAACATCTCTTCCCTATATCCATGGATCACCGCCTTCTATTGTTCCAATACTAGAGTACTGCTCTCAGAAACGTCCTCATATCACCCAACAAGAACACATCTTTGAGGTGGAATTTCTCTACAATGAGAAAAATAATCATTAGCACACAACCATAACTGTATTAAAAAAAGGGAAGAAAGATATATGTAGGATCACCAATCTCTAAAACTGCTCTAGTTCATTTACACTAACCAAAAGATACCACTCACAACTGGATCATTACAAATGTCCATCTCTCCTATGGCCATGGATAATACATGTATATAATTCACATGGTCACAAATATTATCTTTTACCCCATTCAAAATAATTTCCCTATTCTAATTTACTCATTTCACATGTTAATCCACTATTACATCATTAGTAAACCCCATTATATAATTACCTATTCCCATTTTGACTTTTCTTTTTTCTAATTCATGTCATTCCATTCAACACAATTTGATTACTTATATGAAAACAGGTGCATCCTATCCCTTTCATCTAGCACAACAATCTTGTGTGTGTACCTACCATGATGCATGTCACTTCCCAACATAGGTGCAAAAAATGATTCATCAATTCCCAACCTCGTTCCATTCTATCTTCGATATAAATATCACAAAAACTGTTAAAGAACACCACAATTTAATCACCAAATTGTGAAATATAATCAAATATATCAACACACAACAAGAACAATGATCCCCTCCCATGGTGACATGGGGTTTCCGACGTACAGGTGATAAGTACTAATATGAACAGGCATATTACCAAGGCCTGACACCTTCTGAATCTCATGTTTACAATCCACAAATAGTATTAAGATAAAATAACTCCTCTGATACCACTTTGTATTGTCCATGACTGGGGAGCCACTAATCAGGTTCCCCATTGCATGTCACCACAGGACCTCAAGCCCAACTGCCCATATGAATGATGATGGTGACTAGTAGCGAGGGTATAATAGGTCATGTGGGGAGACTATACCCTCATTACCAGAGTAATATATAAAAGATAATAATTAAAATAATGGAAAAAATAGGTAAAAATCAAAATCATGCATAAATAATCAATTCAGAAAACTGTGAATAATCATTTACAATAGTAAATATGTCATGTCATGATAAAATGTCATGTGAAAAAAAACACCCACAAAAGAAGATACACAGCAGAATCCCTAAAATGGACCGAGCACCAAATTTTTGAACCTCACCCATACATGTCGCGCTCCGATGTAGACTCCCCAGCATAGGTTATTTACCTTGTCTGGAACTTCTAGCATAAAATTTATCATGTACCCAATGGTTGCCTGAGCCAAGCAAGAGTATAACATAGTAGGCCACCACCATTGTTTCCTAAAAAATATCAAGTAATATAGATAGTTCATGAAAATGATATGTAATGAATATTAATGATAAACTGTTCTATGAGCTATTCTAGACTATCATCTATTTTAATTAAACATAAAATGAGTCTAGGGTCACTACTTATGAATTTAAATATTTTGTCTACCTTTTTCAGGTGTTCAATAGATTTGGCATGTTCAATGATCTAAATAATTTGGAAATAAAATAAAACCCTATCTCAATAGACATCATATTATAAAAATCTCATAATCCTCACTTCGAATCCTCAGCCTGGGTGGAATGCAACCGTTAGGGGAATAAAACTCTATACCTTTCCTTAACCCATTCATTTGGGGGCGGAGTTAGAACATCATTCCAACTCAACCCGTGGGTGTAGAACCTCATGTCGATACCCACTCTTTCACACCATGTACACATACTTATTTATCATTAACCACAAATTACAATCTCACAAATAACATAGTCAATATCATTTACAACATCCCTAAAATATCATCACATAGAAATTTGAAAATTTTCCAATCCTACAACTCATTCATCATTTATATTATTTAACCCTTTAGTCCCATTTCATATCTCCCATGCCAAACTCACTAAGAATATTCATTTTTAAACATAATTCCTTATCATATTCCCATTATTCCCTTTTTATCATTTACAAGACAACCAATTAAACACTTATCCATTGATCATATTTGACCCTACTATCCACATACATAATAATCTTTTACATTAATGAATTAGCACATTCTTTAGGGATCAATATCAATATGAATCCATTTCACACCCTATGTTCTCGTTAGACATTTGAGAGGTTTGATGCACCCCATGGGTGGCCCTAAAAAATGTCACATCATCCTCCATGCATCCCATGTGGGTCATGAGGGGTTCATTAGTTTATTTAGAAGCCGAATACATCACACAATTTCAAGGTATGAAGAAATCATCGAATGATGAAAAAAATAAAAATCATACATGCCCAAATCTCCACAAAGACCAAGGGGTCTAACTTTTAGACCACATATCATGAATTTGTAGGTAAACACCCTCCCAATAGAATCCGTAGATCTGTATCCAACCATGCCTTAATTATTTAACCTACATATCACCTAAAATGTAGTTATTGAGTGATTTAGATTGAGATGGGGATGAAATAGAAACCTGAACAAAAAAGAAAAGCTAGGGGAGATTATCATTACCCGGATCTTCAATATAATACCAATAATGCTTAAAATGTCTATAATATGAGGGACATTGATACAAGGATGATCTTGGAGCTTTTGGGGTGTCACTAGGGCTGTTGGAAGATGAAATGTGGAAAATACCAAGAGACCCATATTTCCCCTTAATGGATTTTTTTAATTATTTATGTTTCCTGGCTGCACAGTTTACCCACACGGTACTACCTACACCCTTTCTATCGCATGGTTTTCCTGACCGTGCTCAAGCATTGCAGATTTTCACTTCCCACATGGTCTCCCCTCACAAGTTTTTCCAATTCATGCACAAATCGTGCAGACTTCCAAAAAACCCTATTTTCCACTTTTTCCTGTCCTGAACCACCAGAACACCCCTGACCTTCTTATGGACTTTTAGAAAAATTTAATTAACCATAAAAGGGGACTAAAACAGAAACACAAACATGGTAATACAATATGGAGAAATTTAGGATATAACATTAATTCTTTGGAAAGATTTAATTTATTATTGTTAAACAATTTTCATCTTCAAATATATCATTTCATAAAAATATTATAGATTTTTTGAGAAAATGACATAATTAATGTGAAAAACAGTAAAACATTTCAACTATAAATAAGATATCATTACTAAAATAATCATTGAAAAATTATCTCATGTTTAAATTTTGAATCTTTTCTAAAATTTTTGATTCTTTAGTGAATAATGCAAATTACTGATTGTATTGAAAACCATTTTTTCATTAATGTATTTCAAAATTAAAAAAAATATTTTACATCTACAATTTGATATAATTATTTATTTTTTTAAAATTGATCCCATTATGGTATGAAAAATTAATTTTATATAAGAATTTAGTTTAAATGAATTTCTTAAATAATAGGGAATTTTTTTGAAATTTAATTTTTTTTGGGATTTTATAGTTTAATTTTAATTTTAAATTTTCCCATTTTGGGTTTTGAATGATGAAAAATTTATTCCATATATGGAATAATTAGTTTCAAAATTGAAAATATATCTCTTTTATTTTTTTCTGTTTGAAAAGTAACATTCGTGTTTTTTCTACCCATGTAAATGTTAAATAGTTCAATTAAGGTAGAATATAAAATTATGTGTACAAATGAAAAACAAAAACACATCCCGTAATTTTACTATATTATAATATCTAATCTATAATCATCTAATGGATGAATATGTGGCATTATTTTTATTTCTTGTTACTATAACCATTATAAAATTGTATGTAATGAAATGTCCAAATTGTCTGACTTGTTTTAATTATCTAAAATATTATTACCATGGGATAACGAGACGATATGTTCACTTATAAATAATAATTAGATATTTGAATTATATATTATTATCATGGTAATTTATTTTTATTTTTGTAATTATGAAATAATTAACTTAATAGTATTTCATACACAATGTTGATGTAGTGATTTTTTCCTTTAAATAAATAATACAATAAATAATATTAAAAATGTTAAACCTACTATAATTTTAAATAGTTAATGTGATCCTTGTATTTCTAGAAAAAATATCATTTTATAGAGGATTGGATGTATTGGAATTGAATTCATTTGTTGTGTTGATAATTTCAATGATAAAGTAAATAAAACGATCTAAAATTGGAATTAGAGATATTTTTTAACAAATACTAATTTGTTAAATGAATTGAAATAATTAAAAAGAATATATTTTACCAAATAAATTTGATGTTATTAATTATATAATATTTCTCCATTAATGGAACGTTTTTTATTTTGTCTATGTTTCAAAAGGAAGTAAACTTATATTATTTTAACGTGGATCATTATGTTATTAAAAGAAAATTGAATTATTAAGATGTAATATTTATGCCTGAGAAGAATGGGTATATATATATATATATTTATATATTTTATTCCTTAACATAATTACATCATTGAATATATAGGTGTCTAACACAATTATTTTTGTATGGTTTATGTTGATTTAGAGTATGTGAATGAATAAAAAAACTTGGTGTAACATAATTTACTTCCTCTTTATGGGGACTCATGTACATAATAATATATAACCTTTAATAATGGTGTTATTCCTATCATAAAACATATATAACATGGGAATTTAGGATAATAAGGGATTTAGGTAGGGATTTCTCATACTATGTAGATCTTGAGGTGTGACTAAATGTGGAAGATTTGTTCTCTCCTATAAGTTAGGGGAGGTGAGATTTTGGATTTTCCTTAAATATTATTTTAATATAAATTATTTTTGAAGTTCAAATTGATCCAATTTGATGTTATTAATTATATAATATTTCTCCATTAATGGAAGGTTTTTTATTTTATTGTGACATTGTTAACCATTAAATTCTATAAAACATTAAATTTATATAATTTTAAAATGTTTTTCCAAAGGGATAAAAAATATTGATAAGGGTATAATTGTGTTCTAAACATTTCCAATTATATTAGACGTGATTAAATCAACTCAACCACATCATTGTTTTGAATATTATCAAATTGGATCAATTTGAACTTCAAAAATAATTTATATTAAAATAATATTTAAGGAAAATCCAAAATCTCACCTCCCCTAACTTATAGGAGAGAACAAATCTTCCACATTTAGTCACACCTCAAGATCTACATAGTATGAGAAATCCCTACCTAAATCCCTTATTATCCTAAATTCCCATGTTATATATGTTTTATGATAGGAATACCACCATTATTAAAGGTTATATATTATTATGTACATGAGTCCCCATAAAGAGGAAGTAAATTATGTTACACCAAGTTTTTTTATTCATTCACATACTCTAAATCAACATAAACCATACAAAAATAATTGTGTTAGACACCTATATATTCAATGATGTAATTATGTTAAGGAATAAAATATATAAATATATATATATATATACCCATTCTTCTCAGGCATAAATATTACATCTTAATAATTCAATTTTCTTTTAATAACATAATGATCCACGTTAAAATAATATAAGTTTACTTCCTTTTGAAACATAGACAAAATAAAAACTGGTCTATAATTGAGATACATCATCACGAAATTTTCTTCATAACTATTTTCCATTTTATAGATATTATACTTAATAAAATTTATTATATACTTTGGAATGGAAACATAAGAATGGGTGAGCTCAAATTTTCAATAAGGGTAAACAAAAGAGATAACAACATATCATTACCATAAGGGTGTGAGAACATAAGAATAACATTTGAAAATATTAACCTGTATGGCATATAACATTAAAATAAATCATTACATAATAAAGAAATTTCATAAGACATGATTTTTAGTTGAATCAATGAACATGAACCATGAGTAAATATAATTTTCATAATGAATAGATTTGTTTCATACAAATATTCATATAAAATCATATACATATTAATCAGAGGCATATTTCAAAGACAGTCATTATAGACATGGTTCACTCCTCAAACTGTTACAATAGTCAATATTAACTCCAAAAAATATCAATACAAATTGATTACCATATGTATATGGGTTAAATCTCTATTTCATCCTTATTATATAATTATATTACAATCTTGACACAATACATTAGTGAGAGATATAGGTCCCACAAGTCATGTAATGTATGCCGTATATATGTGTCTCACAAGATCATAATAGATTTATCATATAAATAGCATGTGAAAATAAATGGTTTCCATAAAAATTTTATCATAGAAGAAGCTATGTAACTGAATAATTTTTCATTATAAAACAATTATTTAATTATATCATTTCCCAAGAAAAATGAAGTGGGGTTCATATGAATTTTAAAATGGTATAACCCGTGAATGAGACAAAAATTCATTAAAATCATTTTTCATAAAAATAAATTACTATAATAATTAAAAATATTTTTATAATTTTATCATAACCCTATTAAATAATAAATTACTTCAAATGATGTAATCATATAAGTAAAATGATTTTTAATGATCCATTAGATCATTTCATGTGAAAAATAATAATTCGAGCTTTTAAAAAACATTTTTTAAAACCTAAAACAATTTCCAAGTATATTTATATTAAAATAAAAAATAAAAAATAAAAATTTTGATTCAATAAATAAAATATTTTTTAATGATGTAAATTATCATCGTCATATACATGTTGAAACAAAGATTCCTTTGCAATTTTTTTGAAATATCTGAACAAGACTTGTTTGTAAAAGGAAATTATTATTACATTAATAAACATTGCTTAATTTAAATCATGGGTAAAAATATATTTCATAAATAATATTAATAATTTCAAAATTATTTTGGATATTTTTTTAGAAAATATGGTTTTGGAATAAAAAATATTCAATCGAAGATGGAAATAATGTCATTTTGATAAAAATATTTCATTTGAAATCTGGATTACATAAAGAATGTAAAATGAATAAAAAATATTATTTTACATAAATAATCATTTTAAATTAAAATTAATGTGTTTAATGAGATATATATCATAATATTTCATCATTATAGGTATAATTGTTAACAATCTTGATAAATGATTAGATTGAAACATAAAAATCATACCACATTGCAAACATTAAGACATAGGAACCATGAAAGAATAAAACTAAATGAATCGTTTATTATCATTAGAATAAATAAATTCAATAAAATACATTCCAATGGGTCTATATATATATCACATAAAATATGTTAGATGCATATTATATCATGTGATTCAATGAAGGAAAATAAGAACACAAATATCATTCATTAAGTCTTCAAATCCGTCAATCATGTTGAAACCTATATTATAATAAATATTATTTTATTATAAATATCTATAATATAAATAAATATAAATAAATAAATATATATATAATACCATATATGTTTTTTATGATTTTCTGTTTCAATTTTATTTAAAATTCAATGTAAAATTCATGTTTTTTTTGAAATAACTGTTTTGTTTTTGTGTATGTTTTCATTTGTTAATATATTTCCTATGAATTTAATCACGGAAAAGTAATATAAATTACTTAAAAATGATATAAATTTCATGTATATTCATTATATTTTTCTTTACTATAACCCATAATGTTTAGAGATAGAAAGTGAAATATATAGTTCAAGGAGATGATATGTGCATCGTATGTGTGAAAAATGGTTCCATTTTCACCATAGATTGGAGGAAATAAATTTAAATAATATATTAAATTTACAGAATAAATTTTTCCCTATATATCAGATATTTTAATAATCCACATACTTATTATCTACCACTAATTTGTTAACAAATATCATCACTTCAAGAGGTGGTAGTTCAGAGTACACATGATTGATATTATGATATTCCCACATAATGGAATTTAAGAAGGTATATAAGATATAATAATTATATGTATAATTATATCATGAATATAATATATAGAATTTTAAATCATTCCCATATCATGTCATGATATGTGTTTATGTAAAACGAACAACAACAGCTCATGAGGCAGTAGTCCACCGTACACAAGAATTATGGTTTCATTTCCCATTTAATGGAGGTAGAGATGGATATGGATTATTAAATTAACATAAAAACAACTATGTATATTTTATATACTAGTTTTATTATATAATCATAATTTAATTAGTTTTTTATGAGTTATAAGGATATGTAAAATAATAATTCATATTAAATAACAATACATCTTTTTTAGACAATGATTTTAGGATTAACGTTAAGCCATCCTAGATAAGATATCAATTCCCAATAGGGGAATATGATGTGGTATTATATGTAAGTATAATATTTGGTAAATTATTTTATGAAAATTTATTTTATAGGTTTTAATTGAAGGGGATTAGTGGTTCATTTTTATTACTATGGTATATGATAGAATTGGTTTTTGACTGAAATAATGTGAAACCACATTTTTTACATTCCAAAGGCAGAACATTCCTAATTAATAATTATAAATGGTAATAATTATGATATATGGCCATTAAATATATATTGGGTGTGTTTCATGGTTCTTTTATTCCGTTCCATTTTAGTCTAACCCCTAGTAAATCGTTTTTAACCTTAACTGTTACACATAATTTTGTTGTGTTTTATATTAATTTAGGAAAAAATTATCCTTAACATGATATATTAATAAAATTGTTAAGAACACACTTATATATTCTATTCTCCAATTATAATTCATATAATTCATATTTTTTTTTAATTTTAAACATGTATACATGATGAAAAATTTAACGCCCCAACCCTATAAGTCTAGAGTCGGTGCATTATTATGTATCATTGGCATGATCACAAAATATCAATTCTTGAAATACCGATTAGTTTAGTATCCTTGGAAGTAATAGTTTCATTAATATTTTTTACATTACATTATAAAAAGGAAAGCTACAACAAAATTGTTTCCATAGACTACACTGAGAACACATAGACTATCCATACAGGTCATTCATAATATAATTTTTCGCATCCTGGGAATAATAATACATAGAAAGAGGTGAGCTCAGATTCTCAATAAGCATTACAATATAATGTAATCTTTCATAAATAATAATAATAATTTAAGTAAATGTATAAGACTAAAACAAAATCATTTTAAATTTGAATTTCAGCATAATATGGCAAAGATAAAAATTAAATAATTCCATCTAATTATTCAAATGAATAATCTACTAGTTGAATAATCAATGCAATATCAATAGACACTTTCTTAATGATGGAATGAATAATTCCAGACTTTTATAACCACATATCCCGACCTTGTGCTGAGAATACAAATATGATTTTGTCAAAGCATTGTTCTAATACAAATATTTGTCTCATGAGAACTACTGATTCATTGAGGAGCTATAGCGGTCTCCACCCGTCAGTTAAAACTAGCATACAAAATGTAAATACTTTATCCATAAACAATTAATGGGGTAAAAATAACACATCCACTATAAAAAATATCACAAAAATTTCAACACAATATGGATGTTTTGTATCATAATAAATCTACTTCAAATAAGCTTAAAATCCATCAATGGATGTGGACATATATGAAATCAAAATATTTTTTAGAGAAACATCCCTTTCTATATTGAAAATATTTAATATTCATATAATTATAAATGAAAAATAATATTATGTAAATATTTTTATAATCTTGTATTGGAAGCTTTTATGATGTTATAACTATGAAAAATAGCCACAACCGCCGTATATTTTAAAAAAACATTCATACGTTAAATTTGTCAAAAAATTCAAAAAGTACCTTGTTTGGAAAATGACAGAATGATTTCATTCAAAACATGTTTGGTAAAATAAGGGTATAAAGGAAATTATCCCATTGTCTAGTAAATAGTAAAAATGTATTGATATAAATTTTTATGAAACATGGATGTGGATGATAAGGAGGTCGTAGTAGATAATTACGTATAAACAACCTAGGATAATGAAGAGATTGTACAATTAAACCATACTTTGTACTTTTCCTTGGCCAAGGGTACGTCATCCTCTTGTATAATAGTTAAATTGTTTCTATTAAATTATTAAATAACCATATACATAATTATGATATCATATATTTTCTTCTAATAATTATGGGTTAATAATATTTAATTATTATCGTCATTTCGGGTGTTAACTGATTCGTTTTCCTTTATATTATTTATTATGTGAGTCATATTTGTTATGAATGGGATGTATCTTATCTATATCCATAATTATATCAAGTATATAAACATTATTTTAAACCATCAAATGAAAATTAGTTTTGAATGTATACGATGGGGAATGAATCTCATCGCGTTCATGGAGACCGTAATCCGTACTTACGCACGGGTGACAATGTCATTATTTTTATATTAAAATAATATATAATTGGATAGTATATACTATATACATAATCATTATCCTGTTATATTTATTATTTAAACCAATTACTCATCATTATTATACCCATCCAAATAATAATGCATTGAATAACAATTACACAATGATGAGGAGACGGTAAGCCGTACGTATGCACGTATGGTGAAATGTCATTAAAAAAATGTATAGAATAATGAATATGATTGTAAAATTTTTATAATAAAATCACACTATACAGAATATAATGGAGATATTATGTTGAAATGTAAACAAAAATGAAAGAGGAAGTGGAAGAAGAAAGGAACTTGAAAGAGGTGATGAAATATTTAACTCTTTTTCAGGTTATTCCATTGGATTTGATTAGAAGGGCCCTTTTGGATGGAATTATGACTAAAGGAAGGACTATAGGATTAAGGTAGGATTGTTGGGAGGATATTTGGGCATTTTTTGGCCGAGATAAATAGATTTGGTGGTCTGAATTTGAGATAATACGAAGTGCCCATTTATAAGAGGGGTGTGGGGCATCTTAGAAAAAACATAAAATATTATCTTGTAATAAATTTATTTTTATTTATAATTGCACAAAAATGAATTAATTAAAGGATTTTCTGAGTATGGGTCTAAAACCACTCATCCAATTGGTTTTATATTGGTTTGGGTCAATATATTAACCTTGTCTTTTAGATTTAACTCTTAGTTAAGTAGTTTGATATTTACCATGTCTCTTTGTATTTTTATAATATATGGTTAATAAACATACTATAAAATGTAAATAAAACAAAAATTGTTTCATTACTGTCATATATATTATTATATATGTATTTTGGCTGATCTTTAGATTTTAGGAATAGAATATTAATTAATAAGATAATATTTATTAAAAAACTCTTTTATGTCAATTTTGACACTATTTGGTTTTTTTTGCTAATTTCATAAAAGAATTATTACATAGAACATATTTCATCTAATGAACACTAATATGTCATATTAACCTATAAAATTAGTTTAATTCATAAAAATTCTCAAATTACATTTATTTGGATATTTATAATGTCAATTATTTTAATCTTTCATTAATTAGGTAATTACTGCATCAACATTGTGTAGTGTATAAATTAAATTATTTAATGTCTAAAAAATATAAATAAAATATCATTATATAGGAAATGTTTATACCTTTATAATGTATATTTATAGTTGAATTTATATTATGTGTAAACCTATATTAAAAATGTTTTAGTTATTGAGCATTTATTTTAACTCTTTTAACTCTTTTTGAATTAAATAATAATTAAAGTCATAATCCAATCTGATTAGACCAAATAGGTTTATATTTTATTTATAAAGTTGTTTTTGGTTTAATTATACTTATCCAATATAATTAGGACATGTGTTTGGGTAATAATAATATCATTTTTACCCTTAATTACCCAATTTATTTCTAGCAGTGGTAAATAAAACTAAAATAGTACTATTCACCAAAAATTAATTTCATATTATCAAACAACATTTTACATTATGATATAAACCTTGTCTCTCGGAGTTTTGAATTTCAACTCATAGAATATTTAATATTAAATTTTATGTAAATTTGCAAATGCTCTTATGAGGTTGGTAGAAGACAGTAAAAGGTTCAATAAAAAATTTATATATATAAACATATTATAAAATGACTCCAATGAATTAAATTGAATGTATATAGGTATTATTTATCTATTTTTACCTGATATAAATGTTAAAATAATAAATAAATATTTAAATAAAATGTTGGTTTTAAACAATAACTCGGTGTTTTTCACTATTCATCAAAAATTTAAAGTTTTCAGTAAAATACCGAAAAATAAACATAATATAATTTTGATATTCCGAATTCAAAAATGAAATCTATTTTACAAAATTAAGAACATAGAAGTTTCATTTATTAATTTTAAATTAATTCACATTCTCTAATCCAAAAGGTGTACATTTATGAAAAAATAACCATCAAAAGATTGACACTTATTTATGACCAATTTTAAAGTGAAATTACATAAAATGACCAGCATTGGATTAAATGGTAAAAATAAAATCTATTTATACTTCCAAACCAGTAAAATATATAATTTAAAACTATAAATTATTTTGATTAAAAACGTTGTTTTCAGTTACAATATCGTTTTTTGCAGTATTCACCAAAATATGAAAGTTATGAGAAAAAAACCAATAATTTATTGAAACTAAATTATTAGGTCTCAGTTATAAAGAAGAAGTTTATTTTGACAAATTGGACATATAAAAGTTTCAAATATTTTATTTTAAAAGGGTTCATCATTATAAGGCGGTAAAAGCGCATTTTTTAAAAATAAATAATTTATTTAAAAAATGAATTTGTTCTTAAATTAGGTCTAACAAACTCATAATATGGATTATAAAATTATAAGGTTTATATAAATTAAAAAATTCAGTTAATAATATTCATAACCGCTTTTGAATGACTATTTTGGTAAGTCGTGGTGCACTTGAACTCGATGTTGTGTATAGTGCAAATTTATGAATTAAATTGAAGAAAATAACATGATATGAAATCGTCGGGTGTTACATTTTTACATCCATTAATAAATTGAGTCCTCACAATTTGAAATTTTTCTTCAAAAATAAGAAGTTTAAAATAGAAAATACCACTGTGGGAAAACCCACATCGAAAATTGGGTTCATAAAATTTAGTCTTAATAAGAGGAAAAGTGGCAAAAAAACCACCACATAATTATGATCTCGATTAGAAGATCATTTGTGAAAATTAGAGACACATTATTTGAGAGAGAAAATAAATATTTATAGGGATTGATTGACTTAATTAGTCATAATCAATTTTATAATTGAGGTACACAAAGCCATCAATATATGATGATTTAAAAAATAATCTGTTCAACAAAAAATAATGTATTGGGTTTACACATTTTTTGTTTTAAGACACATTACCTAAAGTTTAATAATTAATTTATTCATATATAAGAGATGAAAAAAAAATATATATTGGACATGTATAGTTCAATCCTTTAACTAATTTCAAACACAAACTCATCTTTCACTCTAAAAGATATTAGAAAAAAATATTTTATTTATTTTATTCGTATATGGTTCAGAAAAATATGAATTTATAAATCAACTACTAGAACATTAAAAACATTTACATTTTTAAATCTTATACATCACATTGCCTAGTGGTAGGTGACACACCCTTGTCGCCATTCTGTTGCGGGTTCTAGTCTTGAGGCCTTACCGGAAGCAACAGGTTTCCACCTGACCTCCAGGATGTCCATCTATTGAAATCCAAAAATTATCTCAAACCATAATTATCCAAAATTATTCTACCCAAACCCAAAATCCAAAAATTATAAGGAAGTTAAACACAATTAATATCCTTTTTCCATCTAATAAGATGTGGACACCTTCATCATGTATTTTTTTAAACACTACAACAGCTCCAATTACCATTAAACCTTATTGATTACATTCAAGCTGCCTTCTTCCTTATATAATACTAGATATACTCCTTCTCTAATTTTTTTAAACTCCAATAATAATGGAATATAAAAATCATTAATCAGTTCCAATGAAGTCAAAAATATCCAATATAATTTATCCAAATCAACCATCTCTTATTCCAAAATCACTACCCCATTTTTAGGACTATATTAAGGATTATATTTCCTCCATCCATGAATTTTTCCCAAAAAGGATATCTTACTATTAAGTCACTTTTATTAGAACCATATAATCTAAAATCCTCAATAATATAGTACTGTAGTACATTCCATATTTATCTCCATTATTCATATAACCAGTATATTTTTGATACAGCATTCAAAAGAAATAATTCTATAATAACAACATAAGAACACTAGTCATTCCTCTGCATCTGAGGTAGTATCATAACATAATTATTATCCAATAGCATCATTTAAGGTATACATTAATTATTGGGACAATGATTCTCATAGTGTCCCAACTCCAAGAAGATGAAGAATTGTACAATTGAAACATTTTTGTTACCCTTGAAATCACGTACATGGTTTCCTTTTTCTCTATATTTATAACAAACTCTATTCCCTTCAAGCATTTACCAAGGTGATTTTTTCCACAGTAATCAAGTATGGGAAATTCCATATTTCCCTTATTCAATTATCCATAATTCCTCCTAAAATTCATATCTTCTCGGACTTCCCTTCAAATCCATAGTACTTAGAGAATTTTTTTAATATGATATTAACAAATGATACTATTTCTTTATATGTTTAGAATACATGGGAGACTACTTCCTTTCTAAAATTTGGCTTAATACTGTGAAATATATGATCTTTATTACACTTTAGATAATACGTATTGCTGGAGTTCACATTCCTTATACAGGGAACCATTTCTATGGCGTACACTAGGTCAGTTTATGAATTGCAAGGTATAATTCCAAACTTGTAAAATATCTAACGTAAATTGAACAGTTTATGGATATAACCCATAATAACAAAAATATTTTCATTGAGGAGGTATATAATCGTAAATCCTTCATAATGACTTGTAAGTAAAATGAAGATTATCATAAGCATTTCCCCCCAGTGTGTCGTAACCAACAGTGCATCAAGGCTCGTTATCATGATCTACTTCCCGTTCAAGTGTATCTCAAAGAGTTATTTTTAGGTTTTACCCCTAGGTACAGCTATTCCAGAGCCACCTATACCTGCTTGTATCTAGACAGGGATGTATTTCATCGAAAACTCACAAAATCTCTACAATACCAAAATTTTAGAAAGCTTTTCTATACTAATCCTCAAAGTCAATTATAGGGTTATGTGCTCTAATAAGAGTTTATTTAAAACACATTTCCCTGGTTTGTAATAAACATCCTCTCATACCAAAGGTAACTACCTGAACCCAAAATCCTAGAGTTGGTGCATTATTAAGTATCATTGGCATGATCACAAAAGAACATGTCTCAAAATACAGATTAGTTTAGTAGCCTTGGAAGTACAAGTTACATTCATAAGGTTTACATTAAATAATGAAATGGAAAACAACAACAACATTGTTTCCATATACAATACTGAGATCCCAGAGACTATCCATACAAGTCATTCATAATATATTTCTTCGCATCCTAAGAATAATAAAACATAGAAAGGGGTGAGCTCAGATGCTCAGTAAGGATAACAATATAGTGGAAAATTTCATAAATAAGCATAAATATTTTAAGCAATGTATAATATTAAAAAAATCCTCTTAAACTAGAACTTCTTCATAATATGGAAAAGATAAAAATTAAATAATTCCATATACTTATTCACATTAATATTCTACTAGTCGAATAATCACATGCAATATCAGTAGCCACTTTCATAATGATGGAATGCATGATGCCCGACTTTCATTACCACATATTCAAGGCCATGTGCCAAGACTACAAATAATAGTTTTTCAAGGCCTTATACCAAGACCCTAGATTTTCTCATGATACCTACCGATGCATCGAGGATATATAGTGGGTTCCACCTGTCACTTAATAAGTCCAATGCATCCTTATATGAAAATGTTAAAACATAACAGAAACATTCACATTAAAACTAGCATACGAAATGAAAATTTATTATTCATAAACCATGAACGCTGTAAAAATAACACATCAGCTATAAAAAATATCCCAAAACATTTAATAAAATATGGAAATTTTATATCATAATAAATCAACATCAAATAATCATAATATTCATCAAAGAGTTTTGATAAAGATGAAATCAAAACATTTTTTAGAAAAATATCTCTTTCTATTTAGAAGTAATTTATAATTATTATAATTATAAAAGAAAACATTTATTTTTTAAATATTATTATAAGCCTGTAAGGGAAGCTTTTCATATGTTATAATGGTGGAAAATAGCCACACAAGACATGTATGTTAAAAAAACCTTCTTATCATACATTTTTCAAAAATGTCAAAAAGTACCATGTTTGTAAAATAACAGAAATATTCTTTTCAAAACATATTACATCAAATAATAGTATAAATGACATTAAACCATTTTCTAGTAAATATTAAAAAAATTAAATTTATTTTAAAAAACATGGATGTGGATGGTAAAGAGGTCCTAATAGATAATTACATATAAATAACCTCGGACAATGAAAACATTTTAGAATTAAATAATACTTTGTAATTTTCCTTGGACAAGGGTACTTTAACCTCCTATATAATAGTTAAATCAAGGCTATTAAATTATAGAATAATCTTATACATAATTATTATATCATTTATGATCTTCTAATAATGCTATGTTAATAATATTTTAGTATTATCATCGTTTTGAGTGTTAACTGATTCATTTTCCGTTAAATTATTTGATATCTGAGTCATTATTGTTATTACTAGGATGTGTATTATTCATAAAAAGAATTATATTAAATCCTTAAACATTATTTTTAGCCAAAATATAAACATTAGTCTTGAATGGATACAATGGAGAATTAATCTCATCGCCTTCGTGGAGACTATAATCGGTACGTACACACGAGCGACAATATCATTAATTTGATATTAAAATAATATATAATAGTATGGTATATCATATATAAAGAAGAAGAATAATTTTATATTTATTATTTACATAAATTACACATCTTTATAATACCCATCCAAATAATAATGTATTGAATAACAATTACACCAAGACGTGGAGACGGTATGTTGTACGTACACACGTATTTTGACATGTCATTCAAAGGATGGATAGAATAATGAATATTTGTGTACTATATTTATAATAACATCATAGTACATATATGATACTGGTGTTATTATTTTAAAATTGAAAAAAAAAGAAAGTGGAATTGGAAGAAGAATAGAACTTGAAAGAGGTGATGAAATATTTACATTTTTTTCGGGTTCTTCCTTTTGATTTGATAAATAGGGCTACATAATATGGTTTTATGACAAAAGGAATCCCTCTATGATGAATTTAGGAATGTTGGTAGGATATTTGGGTAGGGATTATCCTATAAAAATAGCTTTGGAGGTGTAAATGTTAGAGAAATGTAAGTTCCCTTTTATAATAGGGGTGAGGGGCATCTTAGGAAAATCTTAAATTATTAGCTTATAATAAATTCATTTTCGGTTTCTAATGGATTCAAAATGAATTATTTAAAGTATATAGTGGTTATGGGTCAACAGAAACTCAAACAAATTTATTTTAGAAAGGTTTGGGTCACAATATTAACCTTATCGTTTATATTTATCTATTTGTTAAATAGTTAGACATTTACCATGTCTCTTTGTTTTTTATATTATATGGTTAATAAACTTACAATAAAATTACAATCAAACCCCAATTTGTTCATTTATTTAATATATATTATTATATAAGTCTTTTATAATATCCTTATATTTTTTGGAATATAATATCAATTAATAATATAATTTTTTTTTGAAAAACTCTTTTAGGTCAATTTTAACACTATTTGGTATTCTGTTTCTACTCAATTCATAACAGCATTATTACATCAAATAAAATTCATCTAAAAATCCCTAATATGTAATATTAACATAAAATATTATTTTAATCCATAAAAAGTTTCAATTTACATTTATTTGGATATTTATAATGTCAATTATTTCAATCATTCATTAAATAGGTAATTAATGCATCACCATTGTGTCATAAATTAATTAAATTATTTAATGTCTAAAAAATATAAATAAAATACCTTTATTTATTAAATATTCTTATATTTATAATTAATATTTATATTCGAATTTATCTTATGATTAACCCTACATTACAAATGTTGTATTTATTAAACATTGATTTTAACACTTTTAACTATTCATTGAATTAAATAATAATAAATTTTATAATCTAATCCATGTGAACCAAATTGGTTCATTTTTTATTCATAATGTTCATTTTGGTCAAATTATATTTATCCAATATAATTAGGACATGTATTAGGGTAATAATAATATCAATTTTACCCTTGATTTGCATAATTACTTTTAATAGTTGTAAATAAAAGTAACAAGTTATTATAAATAAAAAATTATTTTCAACTTATAGAACTACATTTTTTTACTAATATCAACCATGTCTATCAGATTTTTTATATTAAACTCAAATAAGAGGTAAAATTAAATAATAGCTAAATTTACAAATTCTCCTAGGAGGTGGTTAAATGACAGTAAAAAGTTCAATAAAATTTTTATATATCTAAACTTATTATAAAATGAATCCAATGAATTATATTATATATATATAGGTATTTGGAATCTATTCTTACCTAAAATAAATTTAAATAAAATAAGTAACTATTTGAAAAAATGTTGATTTTAAACATTAACTCGGTGTTTTCACTATTTATCAAAAATTGAATGTTTTAAGAAAAATACCAAAAATTCATTATAAGTTAATTTTGTTATCACGAATTCAAAAATGAAGTCTATTTTACCAAATAAAAAAAAACATAGGAGTTTCATTTAATAATTTAAAATTTAATTTCCGTTGTAAAAACTAAGAGGCTTATTTTTATGAAATAATAACTATCAAAAGATTGACAATTGTTTATGTCCAATTTCAAAGTATAAATTATGTACAATGACCAGATTTTGATTAAATGGTAAAAATAAAATCTATTTATACTTCCAAACCATTGAAATTTATAATTTAACACTATAAATTAATTTGATTAAAAATGTTGTTTTCTTTTAAAATATAATATTTTCCCTATTCACCCAAATATGAAAGTTATCCGTATAACACCAAAAATATTTCGATAAAAAATTATTATGTATATATTATAAAGAAGATTTTTATTTTTTAAAATTGAATATATACATGTTTCAAATATTGGATTTAAAAAGGGATCATAATAAAAAGTCAGCACAAGTGGATTATTAAAAAATACTTCTTTTATCTGGAAAAATAAATTTGTTCCTACATTATCTATAAGAAACTTATGATATGGATTCTAAAATTATAAAGACTATATAAATTTCAAAATTAATTTAATACTATTCATAACTTTTTTTAATGGCTAGTTTGGAAAGTTGTTGTGCGCTTGAACTCGATGTTACATGTAGTGAATGTTATTAAATAACATTGATGAAATAATGTACATTGAAATATTGGGGTGTTACAAAAAATATATTTCCAATGAATTTTTTAAAAAATTTATATGTTTTTATATATAATTTTAATATAAATATTATTAAAACTGAATAAAATGGATTAATAGATATATAATTGAAAAAATTGAATTTTAAATCTATTTAAAAAAAATAGTGACTAATTAAGAAGAAAATTTAGTTATCAATAAACCCAAAAATTTTCCATTATTCATAGAAATAAAATTCCATTCAAAAAATTAATACAAATATAATTTTTAAATGAAAATGTCAAGAATAAAGTGTATCTTAATCAAATTTATTTAAAAAAAGTTCCATAATCTTTTTTTATTTTTTAAATAGATATGTATATAAATATTTATTGAGAAAATATTATTTTCAATCATCTTATTCCATTACAAAAAAATAATTATATTTTTGACATAATGTTTTATATATAAACAAATATAAAAAATATTAAAAATTAGGATATTCTTATTCCCACCTCCATGTTTAGAGTCTATGTGACAATAATTAAATATAAATATTAATAGTATTTCGTGAATATTTAATCTACGATGTTACATGTATTGCATGATATCGAAGAACATTATTTTATTATAAAATTATTTCATAAAATCTTCGAGTTTTACATTATACATTACATAAAATTTATTTTATCCTAAAAATTCTACCATGATAGTACAAACAATTAAATAATATTTTACTTCATTACAACCTATGGTTCCCAGGTAGTTTCCACAAGATTGTGGTTTTTCCACAAAACATTGTCTAGGATAATGGTCTTATTTTATAGAACATTATCTATAAAAATATATATTATCCACTAGTTTTTCATCACAAAAATGTTCATTATATAGTGTTATATCCTCTGATATTATTAAATTTTATGGATTAATTATGTGTTTCCTATGTAGTGAAAAATGCAACACATCCTAAATTTTAGATTGGTTTGGTGGAGGCTCCAACTGAATGACTTAAATCCTTATAGGATCAATAATATCTATTAGACTGATATAGATAGGTAATATTTTACCATTATTATCAAATCAACTCATGATTTTCCATATAAAAATTCCTAAAAAAATATTCACCAAAAATTAAATCTTGGTCATATTGAATGTTTTCAAGACAACTTGTATTTCTAAATTTGGACACCCTTATTTGTTTTTTAGTGGAACTGGCCTTATCATGATTTATTCACATATCTCTAGTCCCAACACAACTTATTATATAAATTAATCAAATAACATTGGTGTATATACTTAATACTATAGTGGTATTCATTAGGTTCCGTCGGAATGTTAGAGTGAATTAAATTTTTAAATGAAATCTATACTAGTTAATGGTGTTGATACCAACCACCATTAAAACTAAGTGAATAATGTCTCAACATATTCACAGTGGTTATAAGTTTTCAATGGGACTGAAAATATATCTAAGAGTGATACGTAATACTGAAACTCATCATTATAAAATGAACTTTTTGAAGACATCACTATAACATCAAGGTAATCCTCAGATACCAATCACGGATTATGGAATATGGGCCTCAGTGTAACCTTTCCACTTCCATTATTTATATCTTCAAAAAATAATCTTGAGATAAATACTATCTTATAATGATTAGGTGTTATAAACATTTAAGGAGATATACTACAACCCATATCGAATTTCTCACTTTATAGATTTTGCGGAGTCTAATGACTAAATCAATAGAGATTCATTCGCATTTCCATTAGGGTATGGTTAATGGATTGAACATTTCATTATAATATTGTCTCTAAAAATTTATAGGATAATATAACATACCCCATGATACAAACATTTTTATCACCCACTTCTTTTTCATCCCACAAGAAACACTATTTCAAATCTATAATCATATAAATTCTTCCATGATGAATATAGAATGATGGACCACAATATTACTCCAACACCACCATAAAATATAGCTTGGATGGAACGTATAAAAGTGTATTTAAATATTTATTGCTATAATAATCATGGTTAAAACAAGGAACATTTCTATACTTATTTTTTATGATTACATATTTCATTTACACATCTTTATCATAACATGTATAGATATTTGAACATTATTTTGAGAATGATATGATTTCCCAATTTCTGTCTGGATTTCTATTACCGTCCATTGTAAATCCAATATTATATTACCTTTTTTGGTCCTCATCATGGATAAGTTGGAATGATTATTTAGTCTAAAATCATCATCCACCTTATTCAATATTTCATGGTTGTAATGTATTGATAACTATAATCATTAATAATATGAACTATATTCTCTGGATAATATTTATCCCCTTCTCATTGAATATGATTTTAATATTGTTAGATAGGTGTATATATAATACCATTATTGATTATAATATTTCTTCAATTTTACTAATGAAATTTTTTCTGTTCAGTACTCTAATACTTTAGTTGGGAAATTTTTCTCAATACCCTTCAATTTTCTAGAGAAATAAACAATAACAACATAATTTTTTATAAGAAGAAAAACTAATACCATCTGGGATGAATTTCTATATATTATAATCGCTTTTCCAAAATAGGTTAATGTAATAACATCTTCTATGAAATTTATTCTCTTTCATTTCAGGATAATATTCTAATATTATTAATTCATTATGAATATGACACCCTTCTGAGTTAATATTTGCATTGGATTAGGAATTTATAAAAAAGTATCCAAAAATAGTAAATAATATACAAGAAAACCAAGAAAACTATGGATATCTATCATTTAGGTTGTCCTGTTCCAACAATAAACTATATATTTTGTTGATGTATATATCAATAAACCATATCTAGTGATTATATGACCAAAAATTGAATCCTTTATCATCCAAAATTAACCCTTTAATTTAATACATATAACATCTCCTTCAACATGTTTTTTAGTAAAATTGTAAATTAATATTAGTACTCCATATTTCATAATGAATATATAATATTATTATTTATAAATTATACTACTAACTGATCAATGTAATCTCTTAATCCTCTATTCATTATATCCTTAATGATATTAGGGATTTTGTTATGACAGATTGAAACAAAAATATATTCATATTTTATATACAATTTAAAAAAAAATTGTCTTCTATATATCATATATATTGATAACAAATAAGTGATATCCATAATAAATTTCAATATTCCAAAGGTTTTGATCTTATTGTTGTTGGTCAAATATAAAATTATTATGTGGAATATGATACATGATAATCATCATGATCATTTTTGGAGACAAATAACCATCGTATAGTAACATAAATCAATGTTTCTATTTAATATAAAGTATATGTGAACCCAAATTTGAAACACTTGGAAATATAAATTTACTATCATGGTTCACTAAAAATTTTATCACTAATTCATTCAACTCAATCTTGTTCATTTTTTTGGGAGGTATTAAAATAATTTTACACAATATATGATTTCTCTTGGGAACGCAACATCAGGTTTTGGGGGAAATATAGGATAATATTTCCAAAAAAACATCATAAACCACAAAAACAATAGGACTATCAGGAATATTGCGTTTCTTCACAAGCATATCACTGAAAACCCTCAAAATAAAATTAAAACCCATGCCATGGATGTGATCTCCTTTGGATGTTCAAATTTATCTTCACAGTTATATATGATAATATGTTGATATTGAATATAAAATGTTACATCTATTTTGGACTAATAAATGTGGGATATTATATGAGAAACCCAATCCCTTCATATGATAATATCGAATTCAACTAGAGGGAGAATGAAAAGATTTAGGGGATGAAAATTATCACAAACATCAACTAGAGGGGAATCATATACACGAGATGTGATAATTATACCATTGGATGTTTTCATTTTAATTATATATATAACCATTTACGTGTCATCCTAATACAAATAATTAATCATTTAAATATGAAAAATGGGGTGATCAGTAGGAATATAAGAAATTACCATTTCTTGGGTGGATAGTAAAGGTACATTTCCACACATCGTTGTTTAACCCATAATCCCAAAGAGTAAGTTTATAATATTTCACTTTGTATCCTAGACTAATATGATTATGATTTCAATCATAGTCATTAATAATATATATTGGTCCTTGTTTATAATAATTACCACACATCGTGAATTTAAATCAATATATGTGTGTAGAGAATTCTATTGATATTTCTCCCTAATTTTATTATTAGATAACTACATCCAATAAATTTGGAATTCGATAGTCTGATTACCTTATTTTCCACACTAATATAATTTCCTATTCACCTTAATAAAATTTCCCCCATAATTTCTTCAAAAGATTGAGCATGATGGAATGACCATCTTCTTCTCATTATGGTTTTCAAAGATTCAATTGAACTCGATATTCCTTTTTCAAATACAATCAATGATATTTATGGATAAATCCAATATTCATTTCCTCATTAATAGTATATCAAATTAATTATTAATATTTAATAAAATATATAATGGATGTTTCCCTTCAGTGTCTTTGTTTTAGAACTCTAAAGAATTGATCAATATTTCTTTTAGGTTCTATGATAAGTATTAAACCATACATGAATAGTCTAGTAAAATTTTCCAAATAGAAACCAACTTGTTCGTCATACATATACTTTATATAATGTAATTATTTGACAAATTTGGTAAAAATTTGAGGGACATAATTATTTAAAAAATATCCTCTTAAACGCATCCTAAAAAATGGAGTCAATTTCGTCATGTCTCTTTGAATTCTTGATGCAAGTATAACATTGATCTGAGTATACTTCCATTCAACATACAAATAAAATTAATATCTCTTGTTCTAGACATTATATAATGGAAAATATCGTTTTAATGGTGTTGATTTATTTATCTGCAACTAAAGGTTCAACAGAAACCATGAATGGTGGGCGATGTTGCATCATGAGGGACTCAATAATAAAAATTTCCATCCATTTATATTCTGGTTGTTCAACATGATTCATGGATTCCCAAATTTTTGTGATCATATAAAAAATATTTTACATTATTTCTCCTATAAAATTTTATTTTTAGGAGTAAAATCTATTCAAATTCCATCACACCAATCATTATAATAGTATTTATTGTTTTTATCAAATAAATAAAACAAAAAAGAATCATATTATAACTAATAATCAATATGTAGGAGCACATAATGATTAAAAAACCACATATACAATGTCTAAATTATTTATAATTTGTATGCTATTACACATTAGGTTCATCCAATGCCATTCGTAGTCATTATCTATTTCAATTATTCGTGATGGATGGTAATGAGATTTGTAAATTTTCATTTCTTATCTCTTGGAAATGTCAAACCATTTATAATGCATGTCCTATTTTTTATATACATGGGACGATCATGTACATCTCAATGCAAAATTTTCACAGTTATTAAAACTAGGTATAAGGCCCTGACCTTAATCCTTACTTAATATTGTGTTTTGATGATGAATTTTATTTCTTTCACATTAATGATCATTTATGGTTTTCTATTTTAAAGAATTATGAGTTAACTATTTCATTACATCTCAAAAAATAAGAAATTAGGCACTACTACTCCATCTAATTTTTATCACAATAATAATACCAATTGGAAAAAATGATAATTTTTTTCCATCTAAAAATTCTACTGAATTCATTCATTCTCTTATCATTCCTTATACCATTTGAAAAACAATTACAAAACATGCATTTTTCATAAAAATCATAGTTTGGTTTATAAAATAAAGAAGTAAAACATTAGTCTGTGAAGTCATTTAAATCAATGATGTCATCCTTTACACTCATAAAACATAATTACTTTACTATACCTCATGAAATCATAAGATTTATTAATAACTCATAATAGTCATAAATCAAAAGGTAACTTGTCAAATCCATATCATACTTACAATATATCTTTCACAACAATATAGGCAGTATCCTTCATGGTTATGTTTTGAATATTCATCATAGTATATTCCCTAAATATATTAGGATAACCAATATCATTTTACCTATGACAGGTTACCCAATGATGTATAGAGGAATCATGGGCTCACCGAACCTTGTTTTATCATAGATCAACACATATTTTTTTCATCATGTAACCACCCAAAAAATTTCCAAGTACCATTACATAATTATAACATATAAATAATTAAAATTATAAACATTTCACTAATTAATCACATGATATCAATTCAAGATATTGAAGTATTTAATCCATTTAGAAAACAATGTATAACATTTAATATAGATATTTTTGAATCAACGTGTCCCATATAACATTGAAACATTTAAATGTAATTTTTAAATTAAAGAATTAATTTCTCTAGAAATTATTCCTCAAATATATATTGAAAATAGGAACATCGATGATAATAATTTAGAAGAATTTTATATATAAGACATTTAAATTTATGTTTCAGTTAAAGAATACCTTACCACTGGAAAAATAATTTCTCAAAAATAGTTAAATAATAACATTAAAAAAACATATAATATCTATGAATAATGAGATTCATGATATAATATATACAAGGGATTTAAATACACTATATATAATTGAATTGGTTCATAAAAACAAATAAGTCTCAATGGAATGTAAATTGAGACGATATCCGTTACAGAGATAGTTTCCTTATATTAAGGATAAATCAATGTTATTATTATGTGAGATTATTATAAATACAAACAATATAATTGGATACTCCATATAATAAAATCATATTTCATTCAATAATATTTTTGAATAATAAAATAAATTACATGGATGATTAATTAAATGAATGGAGGTTGAGTCATGATTTCCCTTACGATGTTCATATAGTTGATGTAACAATTTCTTAATGGAGTGATTATGCATAGAAATAGTATACACACACAAATGGTTTTGGATATAATAAAATATGTAAAATATAGTGATTACACACATAATCGTGGATTAATATAATCATCAAAGTATGCGTGAATCCCAAGGAATGAAAATTGTGTTTAGAAATTCCCTTACAAAGAACATTTTGTAAATAAAATTGAAAGGTTTCATGTATTTACTATAAGCACTGGTGATAAAATTATAAATACAGGATAGAACATTTAAATTTATTTCCCACATATTCATTCCAATACATAGTCATGAATAAATGATTAACCCAAATAATCGAATATGGGTTATGAAGTTCCCATACCTTGAGCCTGATTCATCATGTAAAATAGTTAGGATCCTCAATAATAAAATTAGGTTAATTTATAATTTCATGAGTGAAAAAATCATGTTTTTTACTCATTTTATATTACTATTTACCAAATTATAATAATTAGTTAATTTTTTCAGTTCATATCATATGTTTTGTCGATGTTCGGCACATGAGAGTAAAAGTTAAACTTGTTTTGATTAATCTTTTTCTTTATGTTCACTAATCCATCTTCCCAAAAATGTTATTAATGATATAAATATAAAATATATATAGTATATATGTATTTATAATAGTAAATAAAATTTATAGATATGAAATTAAATGCATCGTTCATGTAGATGGTAGGTCGTATGTACGCATTAACACTAATTTAATATTGATGTCTTATAAAAGTGAAGATATAAAAATGATACATAGGTGTATTATAATATTATTTCAATATAAATGTCATATATGTTATATAATTTCATTAACTCCATCATTTATACATTCCATGTATGTCATTAATGAGTAATATAAATTTTAGGCGGCGGTAGTTCTCACATCCTCAAATAAAAATATCCTATTGTCTCATTATTGAAAGCATAAAAGTTAGGTTGTGAATAAAATTACTAAAGAATAGAGATAATATAAATATAATTTATGACATATATCGTTAAATTCCATCAAAATGGCCACCATGGGAAGTGGTGGGAGGAAATTGTGCCATTATCGTTTCGTGAGGCAGTTGTTCACCGAACACACAAACAGTATGTTCGTAAACGTTAGATGAGGTGTGTGTAAATATAATTTGAATTATTATCAGAATTAAAAACTAGTACATTGAGGATACTAGTGTTTTTATATAGTCATATAATCATTATATCATAGAGTTTGGAGAAGGAAAATGAAGGAAATGAACTTTAGAGAAGATGCCACATCTAAAATGGGTAGCCCCATTTGAGTTGAGCTAAAAGGATTTCATGATTGTCGTTTTACCTATATAAGGATTAATAGATTATGGGATGGATGTTGGAAGATTATTTGAGTATATTATGGAAGAGAAAACTTTCTTTAGAGGTGTATGAAGGTGGGTTGTGGTGGTGGCCTTTTATAAGATGGAGTATGGGCACTTCAGGAATGTCTTAAAATATTAATTTATAATAAAGTCAATTTCTGTTAAAAATAGTCCACATCTCATTTAAATAGAATATAAGATGATTTTGGTTATAATAATTTTCATTCAATATTTTTTAGACAATTTTTTAATATTTTTTGTATCCTTATCTTTATGGTTTAACATTTATTTTACCCTTTTTAACATTAAAGTGATATGATGTTATTAAACACTGTGGGATAATGTAATTACTATATAATGAAAAAATACACCAAAAAATAATTAATGTTATTTTATGGTTTTATATTAAACATTATAAAGAGTATTAGATCTTTAGGAATTTAATATCTTTTTATTAACTATTTAATATTTTATGTTATGAATTTTTTCAATTTTGGATGCTATTAAAACATAAATTTTTTTACAACTTCATAATGACATGATTCATTAAATAAATAAGTTTAATTAATTATAATATTTCATATTCACCTATAGAATTCATGTATGACTTTAATTATGTTAAATAATTTTTTTAATATTTATAATACAATTTATTTGAATCCATTGTTAATGAATCAATCACTATATCATCATTGTGTCGTAATAAAATTTATTAATTTAATGTCTAAAATTTATAAATCAAATAACATGATTTTTTCAATATTTTTATCTTTATAATGAATATTTAAATAATAATATATCACTTATGTATCCCCATATAAAAAATTGTTTTGAAGATACTTGATTATGTTATTTTTCTCTTTACATTAATGTAGTTGTTGTAACGTGTCATTATCACTCCCATGTAACACCCAAATTGAAAAAGTTTGGCATTAGGATTTTAATGGTTGTAAAAAACTCATTAAATAGGATTGGGATACATTTTTTCCTAGTTTTATGTAATTATAATATTATTTTGTACCCTTATTTACCAGATATACACTTTTACCATGGTAAATAAAAATAATTTCTAATGTAATTATACAAAATGTGCAGAATTTAAAGGTTCATTTTATCAAAATTTGGACCCTCTGATTACAAACATGGAATACAATTTTCCATTTTCAGAACACATAAATATCAGTAATTAATTTAAAATTAATTCACATTTTTAAAACTATAAATCGTGTCATTTAGAAGAAAAAACTACCAAAAGAGTAACTTTGGTAAATGCCCAATTCTATTGTGAAATTTATTATAAAGATTAAAATTGGATTAAAAGGTAAAAATATATTCCATTATATCATTTGAACCTTTTAAAAATAATATTGAACCATATAAACTATCTTGATAAAAAAATTGTTTTCAATTAAAATTTAGCAAATATTTACTATTCATAAAATCATGATTATTATAGGAAAAATATCAAAAAATAATTGAATGAAAATTTGGATGACCTGCTTATAAGTAATAAGTTTATTTTGTCGAATATAAAATATAAAAGTGACATATACTAAATTTAATAATGGTTCTCCACCAAAAGGTGGTAAACTACATTTTTTTAAAAATACTTCTGTTATCCGAAAAATTGAATATATTCTCATATCACATGTAGAATAAATATAATATAAATTTATAAAATTACATTGAATATATGATATATATTTTTCATTAAATAAATATCAATATACAGTTGCATGATTTTATAAACACAATTATTCTCTTTTTAAATAGGTTTTCAAAAAAACACCCTTTATATTCAATTGGTTTTTATTTCGATTTCTTATAAATTTGGAAACCAAAGAATGGTTTTTTAATCATGTGTAAACCATATTTTCATCATTCAATTTAAACTATTCATTCCCTCTTTTCCAACATCTAGATTATAATGGTAACATTTAAATAATAAAATTTATTTGTTCTTTTAAGCTCAATGAACTCTATCATGTATGCTATTTAACATAGAATTTTGTTCATAAATCTTGGAATGATTAAAATTTCCACCCTTTTGGAAAATGTGTTCTCACTATTTTATATTTTGGATTGGTAAATTAATTAAAAAAGTGCCACATTGGAGAAAGGGTTAATAAAATTACCACATTAAAAGAATAAAATAAAATTAAAAAAGATTATTTGGGATAAAGCGGAATATGATTCCATGTTTTTAAACATGGATATAGAAGAAAATATAATGATAATGTTCTAATATAGATTTATATAAAAAATTATCACTATCATGTTAATAATCCAAAAACCACAAACATGTGATGAGTTAAACGATCATTGATTTAACATTTAAAAAAGTAAACAAACAACATTTTTAAAGATTATATTATGAATGATGAGGAATTCCTTTTCACCTTAGAATAATAAAATAAGTAAACATACATAATTTTCAAGTATAATTTCAATCTTTAACAAATATAAATGAAAAAACCATTTTTTCACCAAATGATGAGTATTAAAGATGACTATGTCTCACCTAAAGAGCTAGAATCAACATCTAGAAAATCTCATGATTCAAAAAAGATGAAATGTATATTTCTCCTGTCATTATTAATTATCTCAAAAAAATTATGACTTGATAAATATTAGATAATACGCGATAAATAATAATTCCTTAGAGAAATAAATACTACTCTTATTCTCCCAAATTCAACAAACCATACTCAAATTTCAACAAAGTTTATTTAACAAACAATTGTCCTTAAAATTCATCAAAATTATCCAAACTAAAATTGAAACCCAAAATATGGAAGGATTTCACCATAATGACAACCATGATAAATAATAAAATTTGTCTCCAAATAACATTGAATACTCATAAAGTCTCATATTTAAAACTAATTAACCTAATCAAATATTCTACATGATAAGTAAACATTTTCCATAAATAACTTAGATCTCTATTTTTCCTCAATAAAAACATAGATTTTTACCAAATAAAATTCAACCATTACTACTCAAATGAAAACCCATAATATTCTATTTTCCATAGATGTGTAGCTTTCCCAAATAAGTGAATGTATTCAAAAATAACATTTATCAATTAATCACCAACTCATTTTCTTATACTTTGGATATCCATTTGGTAAACATATGTTCCAAAAATAAGCTTATTCTTGATCCATTAAATCATTTGACTGATATGAAATATTTTGATTCATGCGGCCTTATCAGATGCAATATGTTTTCACAAATATTGTGAGTAGTCCCATTTATAAAACTATATAATAAAATTAACAAGTTTTCACATCAATGGCATTATTATACTTATAATTTTCATCCCAAATCATAATGTCCTAAAAATATAAATTCATGAAGTCATATATATATTTAATGTTATTATTTAACTTAAATATGATAAAATAAAAACATTCTAAATATACTGAACATCATACATTGATCATGGTGTCCTCCTGGTTTCATTGTTATCATATTCACATAGTTTGAATGTCCATGAAAGGAAACAATCATATATATAATACTAGAAAACTTTTTTTCCATTATCCCAATATATCTTGTACAACTTGGGTCGTATTGGTGTTTGTAAAAAAATAGTTTCAGAAAATAATCATGTATGACATATAATTTCAAAACATCTAATAACACATGGATTTTATAAAATATTCATAATATGTTTGATTAGAATGTTTCATCTATTGTCCTTTTAAAATAATATAATTATGTCCAGATAAAAAATATTTTAAAAGAAAAAATTAATTGGTTTCACAAGGGTATCCTTCATCAACACCTTTAACAAATTTATAATATGCATTAAAAATTTACGATAAGGAAAAATATATGAAAATTCCTCGATAATATTTAAACATCAAGAAAAAATGAGAATATAGAGAGAATATGATTTGATTAAAAAACACATGATCCACTATGGTATCATGGTATAGTAGAGCTATTTGATATCTCAAAAACCTACTTTCATATGTGTTATATGCTAGAAAATGAATCATGAACATCCAAACATGTCTTTTCTTTAATTATCTAAAGCACTCCATCTGGAAGAGATAAGAATGTTGTTTGAGATCCTCCACTTTCCATTTATAACTGACATTCCTTGTTCATAATAAATGATAAAAATTATTTAACATAAATAATTGTCATTAATACTTACCATGTGGTTGTCTAAATCATTTAATCCCTAATGTTTTCTAAAAAATCATTTGATACCAACTATAAGGCCTCAGCCCTAAACCATACTTAATCATGACTTTTTGTGAAGAATTTACTTTCGTTCACATTCGAGAACTTTTTTGGTATAAATCAATAGAGAATTAGGCCATAACTATTATATTAATCTCAAAAACTACAATTTAGAAACATTTACTCTATAAATTTTTTTCAAAATAATAAAACTCCTTAAATAAAACCTGAATTATTTTATTTCTCAAAATCTTATCGAATTATTCTATTCTCTAATCCATTATTATACCTTGTGAAAATCATTTCAAAATCCTAGGATCAGTAGAAGGAGCTCAGTAAGGGTTATAAAATACGGATGTAAGACATCAATCCATGAGTTCATAAAAATCAATGAAATCAAACTTTTTCACTCATAAAACACATTCCGTGTAACATACCTCATGAAATCTTAAGATTTTTGAATAACTAATAGATATCATAAATCAAAAAGGACAATTTCTTAATCCTAATAATACATTTATTGTTGATTTCATAACTATCAATATAGTAACCATAATGGTTATTATTGGATTACCCATCACATCATATTCCCTAAATCTCAATAAAAAAATATTATTGTTTTACCTCCATCAACATATCCAATGCATTTGAGATCTATCACATGATAACATGTCCTAGGATTACAACCCAACTAGATGTACTTAGGTTATCACATGACCACGCATAAAATTTACATGTACCATTACATAATCATATCAAAATAAAGGTTGAGTTAATTAACTTTTCACTCATAAATCACAGGAAATCAATTATTGATACTGAAATATTTAATCCCTTTCAAAAACCATTTTAAAAATTTAATAATGATATATTGGAATAAAGATGAACCACACTACTTGGAAACATTTAAAATGAATATATACATAAAAAATTATTTTTCAGATAAATAAACCATTAAGACCATTTTGAAAATATGAAGAATAAAAAGAATGATTTAGAAGAAGAAATACTAAAAACATTGAAAATGTTATTGTAGTTAAAAAATATATTACCACATGAGAATTAGAAGAATAAAAGTAATTATTGAATATAATTAAACAAAACACATAATATAGTGAGAAAAATGATATTAGTGATATTCTATGTCAAATGGAATTATATACACAATATATATGTGAATTTGTGTATGACAATAAATAATTCTCAATGGAAGGTAAATTGAGATGAAATCCATTTCCATGATCATATCATTAGATTGATGTTAATTCAAGGAAATAATTATCTGCAAAAATTAAAAATACACCCAATATAATTGGATATTCTGTGTAAAACTGATTTAGGTCATTAATATATAGTGATGAAAATCAAAACGAATTACATGGATATTAATCTCAATGAATGGATATAGAGTTATGATTTCCCTTAAAATGCATGTATAATTGATGTAACAATTTATAAGTGGGGAGAATATGTGTAGAAACATTATATAATGACAAAAATTGGAAATTATAATATATATAAATAAAAAATGATTTGATAAATAATATTGGCATATTATAATAAACGAAGTATGCGTAAAACCTAATGTGTGGAAATTGAGTTTAAAAATACCATTAAAAAGATCAATATTTTTAATAAAATAGATATTTTATGTGTGTTTTCTATAATTACACATAAATAATGTTTAAATACAAGATAGGACATCAAATATTATTTCCCACATAACCCTAGCATGATATAATCAAGAAGTCAAAGATTATCCCAATGGATGGAAATTGGGTTTGGAAGTTCCCTAACCTTATGTTTGACTCATCACGTACAATAATTATGTTCTGGAATAAAACAAATATATAAATTTACACTTTCTTGAGAACCATTTTCATGTTTATTATTCCTTTTTATATCATTTTTGACCATGTTATAACAATTAGTTAATTATTTGAGTTCACATCAGATGTTTGGCCGATGATCGGTATATGAGATTCAAATATGAATTTATATTGATTAAAATTGTCCATGTTGTCATAAGTCCATCATATCCATAATGATATAAATTATTTAAATATCATATATATCCATTATATATGTATTTATAATTGTACATATCATTTGGAGTAATAAATGAAATGCACTGTTCGTGGAGACATTAAGTTGTATTTACTCATCAACGCTACATTCATTTCATTGTCATATTTATGGAATGGAAAATAAATTATAAATTGGTATATTATTATTAAATTATAATATATATCATATATATATATATGACATAATTTTATTTACTCCACCCCTTATATGTTTCATTTATGTCATGAACGGGCCATATCACATTGAGGGGATGTTGGTTTACACTTTCTCAAATGTTATTATTGTAATTAAACATTATGTAAATCATAAATGTATGTTGTAAATAAAATTATACAAGAATATAGAAAATATAAATATTATATATTTCATATATAAATATGGTAGTATAATAAATTCCACCATGAGATGTTGTATGGGAAAATTGAACAATCATTGTTTCATGAGGCAATAGTTCCACGTACATAGAAATAGATTTCTCATATGCATTTGACAGATTTGTGTGTAAGTATAGTTAAAATAATTATCATAAAAAAATAATATTATATTATGGGTATTGGTGTTATTATGTTATTAGTGAATAATAATAGATTAGTGAGTGGTGAATAAAAATAAAGGAAAGGAATTCTAGAGATGAGGTTACAACTAAAACAGAAAACTCTTTTTGATTTGATCCAAAAGGATTTCTTGAAATGCCTTCTACCAAAATTTAAGGCTTCTAGAGTTAATGAAGGTATTTTTGTAGATTTTTTTGATTAGTACATGGAAGATACAATGGGTTTAGAGGTGAGAGTTATGGGGTAGTGGTGGTTGTGGTGGCCTTTTATAATAGGGTTGACGGACACATTAGGAATGTATGGAAAAATTTATTTATTATAATTTGAATTTTGATAAAGAATTGTCCAAAACACATTAAATTTTAATATAAGAATATTTAGGTTATAATTACTATAATCCATAAATTATTTGAAATGTTTTTATTTTTTTATTATCATTATCTATTTTGTTTATCCCTTTTTATACCCTTTTTAATCGTAATGTTATATCAAGTTATTTACACATTGTGGGTTAATGTAACTAATATATCATGTCAAAATGCCAAATAAAAAGCCATTTAAGACATTTGTGGCCATATATTAACCATTTTTCCAAAAATTATATTTCTAATAATATAATATCAGTTAATAAAGAATATTATAATCTAGGTTATGAATTATATCAATTCAGACACCATTAATAGATAAATTTTTTTTCAATTCATAACAACTTGATTCTTTCAAAAAAAACCTTAAAACCATCCTAAATGCCATACCACAAAGATAATTATTTTATGTAATTAATTTTTTTCAATTATTATTTATTTTTATATTTATAATTTCATTTATTAAAATCTATTTTTAATGATGCAATCAATGCATTATCATTGTGTCATAAAAATATGTATATAATTTTTGTATAAAAATTATAAACAAAATATAATGATGTAGGAAATACTTTTTTTACTTAAACATAATATTTTTAGTTTAATATATCACTTATATAACCAATATAAAAACTATTTTAGTATGAAGTTACATGAATATGTTATTTTTCTCTTTACATTAAATTAATCATTACAACATGTCATTATAATTTCCATGTGGCTCCCAAAAGCCAAAAAGTATAGACTAAGGATCCACATTGTCAAAAATAACCCATATAATGTGATAATGAAAGGTTTTAGGGTAGTTTTACACTATTATAATATATAACCTTACCCTTAATTAATAGATTTACCCTTTACCCATGGTAAAGAAAAATAATTATTAAACATACTATTCATAATGTCAAAAAAGGGAACTATATTCACAATTTTTACCTTTTTATTCTAAATATTCATTTCAATTTTTGAAAATATAAAAACAAATAATTTTAGTAATTAATTTAATATTAATTACCACTGTCAGAACCAGAAAGCATGTTTTTAAGATTTATAAATTTAATAAAAGATTAAAATTTGTTTATGTGGTGACCCAGACCCCCCTTGGTCCCTTCCTTTGCCAAAAATCCTGATCCTTGAGGGGTGTCGATCGGTGTGACCGATCGGCGGAACCGGCCGACGTCGCCCGGCCTTGCCATGTTTTCCCAGTAATGCTCTTTTTCGCAAATAGGGTTTTAAACCCTATTCTGCCTCGTTTGAAAATGTCTTAAAGACCCGAAACGCGCACAAAAGCTTTAATTAAATACTGAATCAATTCATGAGTCGGTTTAAACAACCCAGCACATTAATGATGAGTCAAGCCGCGTGGTCAACCCACGACTTCCACATCTTACATGGTTCGGCGTTTTTATCTCAACCGTCCCCGGCTCTTATAAATTAAGGGTTAGGCCGTGGTTTCCCCCCCCCCTTCTTCGATCGTGGCTCTTCTGGTTCATCGGGACCGCCGCATCGTTATCTGTAAAGTTCCGCACCTCCGGCCTAAACATCCATCATCTATCAACAAGTAGGGGATTTCTCTCGTCTCTCACTTTTGTGTATCATGCGGGGTGGGCGTTATTTTTTGTTCCTATGGAATTGGTTGAACCGAACCTTAATGAAGATAATAAATGAAGTTCTAATGAAGGAAGGGGAAGGGGTTGTGATCGTTGTTTATGCTTTATCTCGTGATCATCCTTTTTAGTTGTGCTGGTTATGTTTTATGAAAATTGAGGCCGTTGGTGGACGTTGTATGTGCACTGATGAATCCCCTCATGATGTTCTAAATGGGTTGCTGAAATTGTGAACTCCTGCTGTGAAATTGGTTAACCACGTAAATCCGGCTGAATAATTGAAAACACCTGAATCAACCCTTCTGTGATAACTCCTGGTTAGAACACACGGAATTTGAAACCATGGAGTGTGTTAAGTCATTTAAATCTGAAAATCACTGACTTGTGTTGGTAGTGGTAGTTGGTTGTTTTCCTTTCGGGCCGATTGCTGGAAATGTGGGAGGGGATGGGATCCCCTGTTCTTTTATACTCTCGGTGGTTGTGTGAATTTGGGGGATGGGATCTCCAGTTGGTATGGATTCGGTGGTTGTGAGTTTTAAATCCGAGTGGTTACTTGTAGATATCACAAATTGGGGTGAGATCCTCTGTTAACAGAACCGGGTGTGAGTGTTTTGGTTGATCTATGCTTTTGACGCTTTCCTTGGTTATGCTTATGGTAGTTTCCCAGTAGTTCTTAAAATTAATTGAACATTTTCACTGAACTTGAAACAAGAATGGGACAAATGGTTTTGTGGGCAAGGGTCGTGAACTGTGACTCGGACGCAGTGGTGTTGTGTTCTGTATGTTGGCTAGGAAAACCTAAGCTTCGGGTGAGTGTTTGTTACCTATATCTATACCTGCAGCTTTGTGTTTCTTATTCGCGCCCCACCCAAGTTGGGAACATAGTGCCGAACACCCCCATTTATGGGGGAATGGTGTTTTTCCCAACACTATTCTTAGTGGCTGGTTATTAGCTCCTTTTTTGCTCCCTTTACCGGATAGCCCAAGTACCTTCGGGCAGGCTGTGATGGCCTGAAGTCCATTATTAGCCCAAGAACCATCGGGCGGGGTGTTGTGGTGGTTGGCCAGGTGTGTGCGGCAGGTGGTTTCCCAAGTGTCTTCGGGATGAGGCCCAGGTGTCTTCGGGCGTGGCGGTGGTTGTTCTGGCCTAGGTGTTTGCAGGCATGGTTACATGTGACAGTTGTGGCCCAGGTGTGTGCGGGCGGGATTCCGCAGTGGGACTGCGTGCGGTTGAGGCCCATGTGTGTGTGGGCGGGATTTCGGCAGTGGGACTGTGTGTGGTTGTGGCCTAGGTGTGTGCGGGCGGGTGTGGCAGTGGGACTGCGGTGAGAATGGCGGGATTGGTCCGATGCGTAGGATGTCTCAATAACCAGTGGGAAAGTGGCGTGGGGTACCCAAACATCGATGTTCTCTTATTATATATATTACTGACTTGCGTTATTTGGGGAGTGAGCCTTGGTGAGGCCTGGGATGGGTAGTTGCCTTGTTGGTGTTTGGTTTACTCTTTTCTCACAGGACTTTAGTACGTTCCCCCACTTGTGCACGAGAGTCTTGGTTTTCCCTAATGATTGTACTTGTATACTCACCCTACGTTTACTTTCAGGTTTCCAGGAGGACTACCAGGGCTGTGTGGGACCCTACTAGTCAGACAGTTGGAGTTGTTGCTGTTGTCGTACCTTTGTTTTCTTTTGTTATTGTAGCTTCAGCCTCTTTTTGTACTTGCACCTTGTTGTAAACTGTTTAAACATGCATGGGGGCTTTGTTGGGTTTATTTATTTACACATGTTCCTGTCCCTTTTTGGGTGGTTGACTTGTCCTATTTCCTGATCCTGAAAATAAAAAGGGTAATGCCTTCCATTTGCGAGAATTTTTTATGCCCTTGGTGCTAGTATCCACTCCGGGACCTATTGAAGGCGGGTTTCAGGGGTCATTATCTCTCCTTCAACTTAAAGAAGGAAGGGCCTAGCAAACTGCTGACCCTTCCCTCCTTTTGGTGAAGGCGGGTCGTGACCGAATGGTATCAGAGGGGAGGTTGGTTGAGAGATAGGACGGAGTCTGGAGTTAGGCACAGTGAGGATTGCATGGGATGGTAAGGCAACAGCGTTGGATGACCTTGGTGCGTGAATTAGGCCAGGGAAGACCGGCTAGGACACGGGATTTTAGGGCCCCCCGTGATCCGATGCAAGGACTCTGGACCTACCAAACGACCAAGTGAGGCCACACTGATTGCAGGGTAGAGACCCTAGGAAAGGTATAGGCATCATAATTACTTGTGTTCTTGTGTTTCTAGGATGTCTTGAGAATTAAGAATAAATTAAATCTTAATAAGTTTTAAGAACGATATTCTACACTACTCGGGATTAGGCATTCCTTGTTTACCTTACAGCTATGGCACCTGGGAGGTGACCACGTGTGGTACAGGAGATCGAGGCCCCTGAGACTACTTTGGCCAATCGGCAGAGAGCTGATCGAGAGGAAGAGGACGACCAATGGCAGAAGACTCTTCGAGCCTTCCAGCGACAGGCCCTCGAGAAGTATGAGGGTAGCACCTCCGATATGAAGACGGAAGGCTGGCTAGAGGAGTTAGTCATAGCCTTCGGCCTGATTCGGGCCCCGACCGAGTACTGGGTTCCTCTGTCCGTTAGCCAGATGCGAGGAGCGGCACGTCAGTGGTGGATGCTTCACCTAGGGAATAGGAAAGAGTCTGAGGTTGCTTGGGCGGATTTCGGGAAGGAGTTCCGGGCGGAGTTTCTCTCCTCGACAATGAAGGCGGAGAAGAGGCAGGAGCTACTCTCCCTCCAGCAGGGGAGCATGTCCGTGAGGGAACTTGGAATCAAGTTCAAGGACCTCCTACGTTTTGCTCCGGATCTCTTTCCTGGTGAGGAGTCTCGGGCAAGACATTTAGAGGAGGCGCTCCGACCCTCCCTCCAGTATGCTGTTACCCCCTTTACCCTTTCGACATACTTAGAGGTTCAGAAGAAGGCCGAAGTGGTGGAAAGGATGCATGCTCTGGGCGGAGTGTCACGAGAAGGGATCCAGCTGGGACCATCGAAGGGGAAGGCCGTCAGCGCCAGGCCTCCAGCATCGGGACCCTCCAGGTTCCGACCCGCAGGGAGCAGACCGCAGCAGTTTCAGTTTCGATCCCCTGGCCCACGTTCTTTCCCTTCAGGCTCGGGACCACGGTGCTTCACCTGCGGGAGACCTGGACATCTTTGGAGTCAGTGCCCCGATCGGGTGTAGTACAGCAGTGGCAGTCATCCCCAGCGTCCGCCGCAGCAGCAGTTTCCAGCCAGACCCTTCCAGCAGCAGCAGCAGGGACAGCGAGCTCCCACTCCTCCACAGGCGGACATAGGAGGAGGAGGCCGACCTCAGGGCGCTCTCCAGGGACCTCGACCAGGGCGTGGTCGGGGAGGTGGCCGACAGCCGAGGGGCAGGGGAGCTGGGCGTGGACAGCTACACACCGCAGAGGCAACAGTTCCAACAGGGCCAGAGGTTGTTCGAGGTACGATCAGTGTGTTTAGAACTCTTGCTTATGCTTTGTTCGATACCGGAGCTTCGCACTCCTTTGTTGCACCCAGTCTAGCCCGTGCCTTGGGTCTAGATGCGGAGAGACTTCCAGTGCCCCTGGTGTTGAGCACACTAGTTGGAGGCCAGACCGACTTGCTGTTCGTTTGTCGGGGATGTAGACTGATGTTAGGGCCCCATCAGTCGGTTAGGGATCTCCTTCTTCTACAGATTCAGCCGTACGATTTCATCCTAGGAATCGACTGGCTATTTTCTGTGTGCGCCGTCATCGACTGTTTCCAAAGAAGGGTGGTGTTCTCCGGTATGGACGGCCAGCCTGTTACTTTCACCGGCGAGCGGAGCTGTCCGAAGGGAAAGAGGAGGGAGGAACCTCTCCTCTCCTTATTGACCAAACTGACGGTAGAATCAGTAGATGCGGAAATGGTGGAAGTACCAGAGATCATTTGTGAGTTTATGGACGTCTTCCCTGAGGAGGTGACGACTCTACCCCCTCGACGTGATATCGAGTTCGGGATAGACCTGCAGCCCGGCTCTCGACCAATCTCGATGGCTCCTTACCGGATGGCACCTTCGGAGCTACGGGAGTTGCAGATACAGATTGACGATCTGATGAAGAGGGGTTATGTTCGTCCAAGTGCATCACCATGGGGTGCTCCGGTCTTGTTCGAAAAGAAGGCGGATGGTGGCCTCAGGTTGTGCATCGACTACAGGAGGTTGAATCAGGTGACGATCAAGAATCGCTACCCTCTCCCAAGGATAGATGATCTTTTTGACCAGCTGAAAGGGGCAGGATGGTTCTTGAAGATCGACCTGCGGTCCGGATACCACCAGCTGAGGGTAAAGGATAGCGACGTCCCGAAGACGGCGTTCAGGTGCAGGTATGGGCACTTCGAGTTCGTGGTCATGCCCTTTGGTGTTACGAACGACCCAGCCGTGTTCATGGGGCTTATGAACTCCATCTTTCGGGAGTATCTGGATCAGTTTGTGGTGGTATTCATCGACGATATCCTGATCTATTCAAGGTCAGAAGAGGAACATGCAGAGCACCTGAGGACAGATTTGGAAGTCCTCCGACAGCACCAGCTCTATGGGAAGTTGTCAAAGTGCATGTTCTGGACCCGAGAAGTGCACTTCCTCGGGCACGTAGTGTCTGAGCAGGGGGTAGCAGTCGACCCATCAAAGGTTGAGGCAGTTGATTCTTGGGCAGCACCCTAGAATGTGGCGGAAGTCCGGAGTTTCCTCGGACTGGGAGGTTACCACCGGAGATTCGTACCTAACTTCTCCCGAGTAGCAGCCCCTTTGATGGCATTGACCAAGAAGGACCAGGTTTTCGTATGGAGTGAGCAATGCGAGTCGTCCTTTAGCTACCTAAATAAAAAGCTGGTTAGTTCCCCAGTGTTGAGATTACCAGAAGAAGGGATGGCCTATGAGGTGTTTTGTGATGCTTCAGGACAAGGCCTGGGGTGCGTGTTGATGCAGCAACAAGGGGTGATCTCTTACGGGTCCAGGCAGCTAAGCCCCCATGAGCGTAACTACACCACCCATGACCTGGATCTTGCGGCGGTCGTTTTTGCGCTAATGTTATGGTGGCACTACCTCATCGGGGAATGCTTTGTGGTCTTCACAGATCACAAAAGCTTGAAGTATATCTTCTCCCAGCGGGACTTGAACTTGCGACAGTGGAGATGGGTGGAGTTCTTCCAGGAATACGACTTTGAAATCTCTTATATTGAGGGCAAGGGCAATGTGGTGACCGATGCCTTGAGCAGGAGGACGCAGAAGGATGCGGTCCGAGAGTCGGCAAATGCCTGGAAGGCAATGGAGGAGCTGGCTACCTTACACCTGGATGCGAAGATGGATAGTGGCAGAGGCTGCCTATATCAGATGATAGTGCAGTCATCCCTGTTTCGAATAGTGGAGGAGTCTCAGTGGGGAGACCCCAAGTGCGAAGTGATGCGTGATCGGGTTGACCAGGGCGATGCTCCAAGAGAATGGACAGAGGACGGTCAGCACCGGATACTTTTCCAGAAAAGGTTGTTTGTTCCAAGAGTAATGCGTGGCAAGGTTCTCAGTGAGTTCCACAACTCACCCCTAGCGGTGCACCCAGGAGTTACCAAAATGTACTAGGGGCTAAAAAGGCAGTTCTGGTAGCCCGGAGTTAAGCGAGCGGTGGCAGAATTTGTGACTAAATGCTTAGTATGTCAGCAAGTGAAGGCTGGACACCGGGTTCCAGGCGGCCTACTACAGCCTTTAGCCGTTCCTGAGTGGAAGTGGGACGACATCTCAATGGATTTCGTCACGGGACTACCCAATGTCCAAGGAGGGTGCGACGCCATCTGGGTGGTGGTGGACAGGTTAACGAAATCGGCTCACTTTCTGGCAATCAGGGAGTCAAGAACTGTGGATGCATTGGCACGAAAGTACGTAAATGAGGTGGTGCGGTTGCATGGAGTTCCAAGGTCTATAGTCTCGGATAGGGATGCACGGTTTACCTCGCGAATCTGGAGAGGATTGCAGCATGTGTTTGGCACCCAGTTACGCCGTAGCACTGCTTTCCATCCCCAGACAGATGGACAAACGGAGCGAACCATCCAGACCTTGGAGGATATGCTACGGGCATGTGTTCTGGACTCAGGAGAGTCATGGGTGCGACACTTGCCTCTAGTAGAGTTTTCCTACAATAATAGCTACCACTCTACCATCGTTATGGCCCCGTTTGAGGCTTTGTACGGGAGGCCATGCCGTTCACCTGTGTGTTGGACTGAAGTAGGAGAGGCAAGCATCCTTGGCCTGGAGGTAGTACAGAACACGACAGAGAAAGTTCAGCTCATACGGGAAAGGATGAAGGCAGCCCAGGACCGGCAGAAGTCGTATGCTGATACCAGGAGAAGGCCCTTGGAGTTTGAGGTTGGAGACCACGTGTTCTTGAAGGTCTCCCCGCAGCGTGGGCAATGGAGTTTCGGCAAGGGGGGTAAGCTTTCCCCCAGATTCGTCGGACCCTTCGATGTGTTACGGCGGGTCGGCAAAGTGGCTTATCAGCTAGCGTTACCTCCGCCGCTGCTAAGGATACATGATTTCTTTCATGTATCCCAGCTCCGTTGTTATCTGCACGATGATTCACACGTCCTTGATTTGGGTGAACTGGACATCGAGGATGACGTAACCTTTTTGGAAAAACCAGTGATGATCGAGGATCGCAAGGAGAAGGTGCTTCGTGGGCGAGCTATTCCCTTGGTTCGTGTGTTGTGGAGGCATGGCGGGCTCGAGGAGAGTACGTGGGAAAGGGAAGCACATATGCGTGCCCAATACCCCGAGTTGATTTGAGCTTTGTTCCTTTTGTACCTGTTGTGGTAGAACGTTTGTCCTTTGGCCATGAAATGTACTAGTTCCTTTCCTCTGTTGTGTGTGGAAAGCCCCAGCTATGGGAAGGAGGGAACTCGACCCCTAATCAAGACGCATTATGGTGGATGCGATTAAACCTGTGCGGGCGAGTCAGTGCCGCCCAAAGAGGATAGTATCTTGACATGGGGAAGGGGGACTCCCCAACCCACATGACCGGGAAGTTTGGCGTGGTACGTTGCTTGGTTCTTGACAGGGGAGTGTTTTCTGTTAGCGGGGGGTTCACTCCTAAGAGGTATCTTTCGAAGATGGTTGTTCAGACCCTCTCTTTCCTTCTGGGTTGTTTTGATTCTCGGGGACGAGAATCGTTTAAGAGGTATCTGATGTGGTGACCCAGACCCCCCTTGGCCCCTTCCTTTGCCAAAAATCCGGATCCTTGAGGGGTGTCGATCGGTGAGACCGATCAGTGAGACAGATCGGTGCGACCGATCGGTGAGACCGATCGGTGTGACCGATCGGCGGAACATGCCGACGTCGCCCGGCCTTGCCAAGTTGTCCCAGTAACGCTCTTTTTCGCAAATAGGGTTTTAAACCCTATTATGCCTCGTTTGAAAATGTCTTATAGACCCGAAACGCGCACAAAAGCTTTAATTAAATACTGAATCAATTCATGAGTCGGTTTAAACCACCCAGCACATTAATGATGAGTCAAGCCGCGTGGTCAACCCACGACTTCCACGTCTTACGCGGTTCGGCATTTTTATCTCAACCGTCCCCGGCTCTTATAAATTAAGGGTTAGGCCGTGGTTTCCCCCCCCCCCCCCTTCTTCGATCGTGGCTCTTCTGGTGCATCGGGACCGCCGCATCGTTATCCGTAAAGTTCCGCGCCTCTGGCCTAAACATCCATCATCTATCAACAAGTAGGGTATTTCTCTCGTCTCTCACTTTTGTGTATCATGCGGGGTGGGCGTTATTTTTTGTTCCTATGGAATTGGTTGAACCGAACCTTAATGAAGATAATAAATGATGTTCTAAAGAAAGAAGGGGAAGGGGTTGTGATCATTGTTTATGCTTTATCTTGTGATCATCCTTTTTAGTTGTGCTGGTTATGTTTTCTGAAAATTGATGTCGTTGGTTGTCGTTGTATTTGCACTGATGAATCCCCTCGTGATGTTCTAAATGAGTTGCTGAAATTGTGAACTCCTGCTGTGAAATTGGTTAACCACGTAAATCCGGCTGAATAATTGAAAACACCTGAATCAACCCTTATGTGATAACTCCTGGTTAGAACACGCGGAATTTGAAACCATGGAGTGTGTTAAGTCGTTTAAATCTGAAAATCCCAGACTTGTGTTGGTAGTGGTAGTTGGTTGTTTTCCTTTCGGGCCGATTGCTGGAAATGTGGGATGGGATGGGATCCCCTGTTCTTTTATACTCTCGGTGGTTGTGTGAATTTGGGGGATGGGATCTCCAGTTGGTATGGATTCGGTGGTTGTGAGTTTTAAATCCGAGTGGTTACTTGTAGATATCACAAATTGGGGAGAGATCCTCTGTTAACAGAACCAGGTGTGAGTGTTTTGGTTGATCTATGATTTTGACGCTTTCCTTGGTTATTCTTATGGTAGTTGCCCAGTAGTGCTTAAAATTAATTGAACATTTTGACTGAACGTGAAACAAGAATGAGACAAATGGTTTTGTGGGAAAGGGTCCTGAACTGTGACTCGGACGCAGTGGTGTTGTGTTCTGTAGGTTGGCTAGGAAAACCTAAGCTTCAGGTGAGTGTTTGTTACCTATATCTATACCTGTAGCTTTGTGTTTCTTATTCGCGCCCCACCCAAGTTGAGCACTCAGTGCCGAACACCCCCATTTATGGGGGGAAGGGTGTTTTTCCCAACACTATTCTTAGTGGCTGGTTATTAGCTCCTTTTCTGCTCCCTTTCCCGGATAGCCCAAATACCTTCGGGCAGGCTGTGATGGCCTGAAGTCCATTATTAGCCCAAGAACCATCGGGTGGGGTGTTGTGGTGGTTGGCCAGGTGTGTGCGGCAGGTGGTTTCCCAAGTGTCTTCGGGATGAGGCCCAGATGTCTTCGGGCGTGGCAGTGGTTGTTCTGGCCTAGGTGTTTGCAGGCATGGTTACATGTGACAGTTGTGGCCCAGGTGTGTGTGGGTGGGATTCCGCAGTGGGACTATGTGCGGTTGAGGCCCAGGTGTGTGCGGGCGGGATTTCGGCAGTGGGACTGCATGTGGTTGTGGCCCAGGTGTGTGCGGGCGGGTGTGGCAGTGGGACTGCGGTGAGAATGTCCGGATTGGTCCGATGCGTAGGATGTCTCAATAACCAGTGGGAAAGTGGCGCGGGGTACCCAAAGATCGATGTGCTCTTATTATATATATTACTGACTTGCGTTATTTGGGGAGTGAGCCTTGGTGAGGCCTGGGATGGGTAGTTGCCTTGTTGGTGTTTGGTTTACTCTTTTCTCACAGGACTTTAGTACGTTCCCCCACTTGTGCACGAGAGTCATGGTTTTCCCTACTGAGTGTACTTGTATACTCACCCTACGTTTACTTTCAGGTTTCCAGGAAGACTACCAGGGCTGTGCGGGACCCTACTAGTCAGACAGTTGGAGTTGTTGTTGTTGTCGTACCATTGTTTTCTTTTGGTATTGTAGCTTCAGCCTCTTTTTGTACTTTCACCTTGTTGTAAACTGTTTAAACATGCATGGGGGCTTTGTTGGGTTTATTTATTTACACCTGTTCCGTTCCCTTTTTGGGTGGTTGACTTGTCCTATTTCCCGATCCTGAAAATAAAAATGGTAATGCCTTCCATTTGCGAGAATTTTCTATGCCCTTGGTGCTAGTCTCCACTCCGGGACCTATTGAAGGCAGGTTTTGGGGGTCATTATCTCTCCTTCAACTTAAAGAAGGAAGGGCCTGGCAAACTGCTGACCCTTCCCTCCTTTTGGTGAAGGCGGGTCGTGACAGTTTATGTCCAATATCAAGGTGATATTTCATATAATGTATGAAATTATTTTAATTGATAAAAATATATAAAAATTATACTTTAGAACCATTAAATAATATTATTTAACAATATAAATTATCAATATGGAAAAAACTATTTTAAATTAATATTTACAATATTTTTACACCTCAACAATACCTGAAATTTATCAGAAAAATATAAAAAATTAATTTCAAGTAAATTTTGATATCCCACTTCAATATAAAATGTTTATCTTTATAAATATAACATATAAATGTGTTAATGACTAAATATAAAATTGGTTCTCAATCAAATGGTGGTTAAATAACATTTTTAGAAAAATACTTTATTTATAAAAAAATGTGAAATTGATCATATGTAATATCTAGAAAACATATAATATGAATTAAAAATAATAAATTTAAGATATAACATATATTTCTCAATATATTAAAATTTATAAAGAGTGTTATTATTTTATAAACACAAGAATTCTCTTCTCAAATTGGTTTTCATAAAAACACATCCTTTATATTCAATTGGTTCTTTTTCCAGTTTTAACGAAATTGGTAACCAGTGAATCATTATTTAATGATTTGTAAACCACATGTTCATAATTTAGAATATATTATTCATTACTTCCATTCCAAAGGAAAATTTTAAATAATAATATTTATTTTTCCATTTAATCTCAATGCAGCGTATCATGTATGCTATTGAACATAGCGTTTCCTTTTAAGAACTAGGGATGTTTCACTAGGTACCCATATTCTAGAGCCACTTACACATGTTATATCCATGAAATAATGTAATTTCATAAATGTTACTCACTCATTAATTTACCAAAATTCTTGGACATATTCATATACATTGAAACATCCATATATATGTCCTTAAAAAATATTCCAAGGGATATCACAAATGTTTCTTGATCCATGTTTTCAAAGGTTAGATAGGAAATTCTCCAATAAAATATTCAATGACCCAAATATATCCAAAAAAAATATTACATTTTTATATATTAATATTCATAACAAAACATGATGATTGAGTCCAAATTATTTTAGGTTTATTTCATTGGAAAATAAGGATAGATAACCATGTTTTCTTCCACTGATATATGTCATTTCCAACTATATAATACAAAACTATACCTCTTATTAGACATATCAAAAATAATTTATATCCCCATAACAATGGGAGGAAGGATAAGAAAGGGTGTCTTGAGATACCCAGTGAGGGTAGTTTAGGGAGATGTCAATATTTCATGGTTATAAGTGTATTATAACGTGAGAATAATATCTGAAAACCATACTAGGTGTACATAATATCATAAACACGATTCATGTCATAAATCATGTTAGTGCATACAACACAAATAAAAATATATTTAATTTACATAAACCAAAATTACATAACATTAGAATAAGGAATATATTTCTTTAATACACATATGAAATGACAATCATTTAATTTGTAATTTAAAAAACATTTCAAAGACTCTAAAAGTATAATGAGTTTACTCCCCAAACAATAATAATATTCTTTGTTTAATACTAATAGTATAATAGTGGAGAGATTTTAATATTGAACATGTTATAATCTTTTTTCTAGTTATTATTTCTCATGTTGTATCCATCTTTAACCAATGAATTGGAGATATATATCAGATCCACACATAACATATTTAAAATAAATCTTATAAAATACAAATATCATAATAAATTTACCGTATTAAAAAAAAGTATAAATATGGGTTATAGAAATATTTTATCATTGTATAATCAATTTATATTAAATAGTTTTTATAATCATTTCTTCATTTCAACATATAAAAACTTGTCAAAAAGGATGATGGTTTTATTAGAATTATATCTTGGAATATCCCATAGAATAGAAAAAAGTATCATGGAAATAATATCACTACAAACATAAATAAATTAGATAAATAATAATAATATTCTCAATGGATCATAACATTAATAAAACATATTTAAAATCAATGAATGTAATCATAGATGGGAAATTCTTTTTAATGATAACGTGAAACATTTATTGTCGAAAATATTATTTTAGCATATAAATAATCATTTTAGATGAAAATACTTTTTAAAAAATTATTTTATTTTAATGTAAACCTTAAAAAAATATTTGAATCTTAAATAAAATAGTGTTTACGATGGTGGTAAATTTGGTTCATGTCATACACATTAAAACATAGATTTAATTCACATTTTTAATAGAAGACAAACATGCATTTTTGTAATATGAAATGAAGATTCAATTAAAAAAAATTTTAAATAATTAAAATATAAGAAAAAAATATTTAATTTATCATTTCTAGAATTTTATAATCATTTGGGAAAATATTTATAAAAAATTATTTTTAATGAAAGATGGTTATCGACCTAGGGGATAAATACAGTCATTTTTCATTACGATATTTATTTTGAACTCTTATATAAATAATGACGGGAAAATGAATTGAAATGTTTTCTATCAAATAATAACCCTAGTAGAATAAAATTTATTAATTTATTCATAGGTAGATCTTAATAATCCATCATTTTAAGAATAATCAAGAAGAATCCTGATAAATGATAATATTTTTTCATTAAATTCTATAAACATTTGTAACATTAAATCATAACCCAATGAAATAATAAAAAAAATATCTATTAATATTATAATAAAAAATTCATTATATTACATGTTAGAGGGGATGTATTTTAACCTCACAAAATAATATATTTTTATAAAAAAACATATGTATCAATGAATGAAAATTGAGACAAAAATACAGTACCTAAAGATTCATCTTTATTCATACACATTTAAACCTCAATAATAATACATATATGTTTTTATTCATAAATTAACGATCAATTGATATATATATATAAATAAATATATATATATATATATCATAACATATATGATTTACTTATAAACTGTTATTACCCATTTGATAACAATTCCATGTTAATATCATATTTAGGACTATAACATCTCAGTTTTGAATGTATCAATTTATTTGATTATTTTTATCCTATAAAATATATCATAATTCAATCAACTAAAGGTTTTTTTAAATTATAAAACATTATTTATATTATGTATAAATATATTTATATTAATCCATTATAAATAATATTGAAAATGAAATACACCATTCCTCAAGACGATAGGTAATATGTATGTGTGACCATTGTTTCTAACTTCTCAACAGACTGAAAGAAATAATTTTAAATAAAATTTAAATATTAAATAATAATTTTTATTTCATACATGTCACATATTATCATTTAAGTCATCAATATTTTATTCCACATAAAGAATTAATGAATCATATCACTTTGTGAGGTCTAAGTCCATCGTACACATAAGTGACCTTATCGTATAACAACAAAATGGAGGGTTACAAGGTATATGAGATATAATAATTCTAAATTTATAATATATATCCTATATAAAAACTAAACACATAATTATATTTATAAATGGGATGTGGATATTGAAATAATAATAACATCGATTCACATGGGGTTAGTCTTCTATACTCGTGATCGATAATTTATATTCCAATTTGATTAATATAGTTTTAGAAATGGTTTATAATATTAAAATAATAAAATATGAATGATGTTATATACTATTATTATTATATAATAATAATTTAATAATATTTTTATGACTTAGTTGTAGAAATAAAAAAAGTAAAAAGTTTAAAACCTCACATATTCATCGAACCACATCATTAGATTTAACCTGATATCTTCCAAGATTGGATTTATGTTCCCACCAAGGCCTCTAAGATGTTGGGATTCATTTTATGAACACAATATTTTCGGTATTTTCCATTCCAAATAGTTATTTTTTTGGAAGTGGATAATATAAATGGTGACATTTTATAAGTGGGGTTGAGAATGATCTAGGTAGTTTAGAAATGAATAAATTGTCATATGTCTTTAAATTTACAAAGCATTGAAAAATATATTAATTTATAAAATTAGAGTTTATAAGGACTATATATATCTAAAAATTGGGATTTATACATGTTTTAAATTGATCTTGTTAGTGATCTTGACCCTAGTAGCCCATAGTGTCTCCTTTATTACGTTGGCATAATATATAAGGAATTGCATCCAAAATTAGTTAATTGACCAGTAGTCTGGGTATAGTATACATTTACATGATTCACATAGTAACTTTTAAAATGAAAAAATGGGAATAACATTATTCACAAATTTATAACATTTTTTATAAAAAAAATACTACAATTTATAGGTCTCTAATAAAGGGAAAAGATAGTGAGATAAACTTCTCAATAAAGGTTATGTAAATTGGATTTTATCATTATTATATAAGAATAATTTACCTGCAAAGGAAAATAAATAAACCCACATTATATTTAAAAAACGATAAATGAATATGAAATATGAAAATGTAAATAACTGAAAACAAATTTCATTAAATAATTAAATGAAATTGAGATTCCACTAAAGATAAAAATATTGTGAAAATATCTGTTACAATTATAATTGAGTTGTTACTTAAGGAAAATATTAATTATTGAATGTCATGTCTCGTTCATACTATTCTTAAACCATGATGATCTATCCTCACTATTTTGAATAACATATGGATTCAAACCCATTTAAATACATATAGTCAACTGTTTCAATTCATGAGACCAATTTAGGCATTAAGGTTTTATCTAAAATGGGGCCCCTACCCTGTCAATATGTATGGAGCATTCTTTTCATATTTTATAACTGATTTAGTTCATGATGAACGTGTCTTAACATCTAATATTTTTATTTATCAAATAATATAGATTTGTCAATATTTCCCTAAATAAAAAAACATTCAATGTAGAACACAATTTATATAAATGATATAAGGAATACATATATTTAGTGGAAATTTATTTTCCACATGAACATGAATAATTAATGGGATTTTTAATGACTAAAAAAATGATTCAAAAAGGGAATTTAAATACAATATTGTTTAAAAATTATCTTAAACCGAACATTGAAATGAAACATATAATATGAATATGACTTATACCCACTATAATAAGAATAAATGGTAATTTTTATTAATGAACTTATATACCATAAAAAAATTAATAAATACATTCTTTAGAATTTTATTCTTCTTAGTGATAAAGAAACTTTTTATAATAATATATAAAAAAACTGAAAATAATTTTTCATTGAAAATAATATTTTAAACATATTAATGTATCAATAAAAATTGGAGTGTTTGTGATAACTTGAAATTCTGTTCGTGTTGTTAATGTTAAAAAAAAATTCCGTTCCATTTTATGTTAAATGAAAAATGGGCATAATTTCAAAAAACTAAATATATATATTTTTTAAAATTTTAAAATATAAAAAAGTGTTAAAAAATAAACAATATGTAATTTTTATGAACTTAATGTCAATTTTCAAATCATTTTAACAAAATTTTATTTTAGAGGAAAATCATTTTTCGACCAAAGAGGGAAATAAGTATTATTTACATGGAAACATTTTTTCAATTATTTTAGGATAAAAAATTGGAGAAATATTTATATTAAATTAAAATATTATTATTTAATATATGATAAAAAATTGAAATACTTCCAATATGAAATAGTGAAATAATATCATATAAATAACATACATGAATAAACAATATCCACTAGAATGAGATTATGAAATAATACCTTTTAGCAATCAAAAAATTAAAGTGGGAATTAATATAGGAATATATTTTTTATATCAAATTAAAATAAAAATTAATTAATATAAAATAAAAAATAATATTATTTTATTTTATTTCACAAATAACATAAAATATCATAGATGATGACAATGTAATATAGTTAATCAAAAAAAATTAAGTTGATAGGTTCATTATGATAACTCATAATTAAAATAAATTTTGATGAAAAAATTCAACAAAAAAATAAAATGAATTATAAATTATTAATGATATTATTTTTAATGTTATATTATTTACACAGTATAATTGTTTTTATGTGCATTACATTTCAACATGAGTGATGAAAATTAAAATGAGATGAAATCAATTATGTCACACTTCCTTTTAGATGAAAATTCTTTAAACTCATTTTTTAAAAATGTTATTAACTTATAAAAGAACAATATTAATATCTAAAATGTCACATATTACCTTTTATTTAATCTTATCAGCTATTTATTAATTATAATACATTATTTTTGTTCTTTTGGGTGTTAATTCCCCGTATTTATCATGTGATATTTATCAAGAAATATCTAATTCATGTAAATATTATATTGTTTCATAATAACAAAAAAATAATTAAATAATTGACATATTAATACATAAATTATACAATTAAATGTAATCATGATAGATGGTTAAGGAAAATTAACTACGGTGTATTCTTGGAGGAAGTAGATTATATGTTTGCAAGAGTAAGGTTTACATTATTCAATGAAACTTATGGAAAGAAGGTAAGTGACATTTTATCATTATATAATAATTAAAATATGATGTATTAAATATGATTTCATTATAAATACATAAATATAATTTCTATGTCGCGTGGTGTGGAAATGTGAGACACATCGCTTTGTGAGGGAAAAAGTCCACATGTAGTCAAATGATGTTATCATTTTTTATGTGTATTAAATAAAATGATATATTATATTTAATTAATGATAAATATTTCATGAATATAATAATTATTTCTTGTATATCACATAAAAATGTCCACTTTATCATTTTTACCATTCTTTAAATAAGTTATTAGAATACAAATCAAATCGCTTTATGTGGAGGTAATCTATCATACAGAGGATAAAGAATATCTAATGCTATTTGGAATAGAAAAAAGACTATGTAATATAATAAATTCAGTATTAAAATAATGTTTTAAATATCTAGTATATGGTTTTTATACACCATTATAACCAACATTGGGATGTGTTAATGCAAAATTAATGAAATCTTGTTCACAAGATGGTAGTCTATCATACACATGAATAGTTAATTCATAAACCATTTGATGAAAGGGAATATGTTTTCATGTGATTCCCAAAAAATATTGAAATCCAATATTATTGTATTTATATATAATTTAAATAAAATGATTTAAAAATTATTGAATCTGATAGATAAATTTATAAAATAATGATTCTCATTGAAAAATGTTTCGTCTTCTTTGGATAACATCCTTTAGTTTTGATAAAATCCATCAAATGATAGATTTAATCAAAAAACATTTTTTCTAGGATGAGTTTATGAAATTAGGGATGTAATTTGAGTACTTTTTCGTTGAATGAAAATGGTTTTAAGTTATAATAAATTAATTAGTGGGGGTTTGCTTTTATAATTTAGCTGAGTGGCACACATGTAGTTTTTTAAAAGAAAAATTTTCAAAATAATTTTTTCACATTTGAAATAGGTAAAAATATACTTTTGTTTATCCTTATACATAATTTGGTTGTAATATAGCCCTAAAATGTATTTTATATTTGATTTAGGTCATTTTACCCCAAATAATTTCAGTTTAACACATTAGTAAATAAATTTTTACATTATCCATATAATATTATATACACCAGTCAATTAAATATGATTCTATATTTTTTTGGAATGATATCGTTGCTCATGCATACGTGTCGACTACCATCTGTTTGATGTCATAAAATTTTTTCTACATGACCCTCATTAATGAATGATTTCATAAATGAATAGAACAAATAAATTTGAGATATATTAGTATACAAATGATATTACTATAAATTAACATGTGGAATAAGAAATTATCATACAAAATATTCATACGAAAATAAAGCAGTCCAAACCCGATGGATGAGTAATAATTTTGTTATTAAAAATCTAATAATATGATAACATATGATATTAAAAACAGTATATGATTCTGGAATACATTACTAATTTTATTTAATACATTATATTCTAGTTTTGGACATGTAAGAATAATCAAGAATAATCCTGATAAATGTTAAGATTGTATTATTAAATTCTTTCAACATTTGTAATATTAAATCATAACCCAATGAAATAATAACAATAAATTAAATATATATTTATATTATAATAAAAAAATTCATTATATTACATTTTAAAGGGGATGTATATCAACCTCATAAAATAATATAGTCTTGTAATAAAAAAAATGTCTCAATGAATGAAAATTGAGTCGAAAATGCATTACCATAAGTCTCATCTTTAATCATTCACATTAAAACCTCAATAATAATATATATAAGATTTTTATTCATAAATTAATGAACTATTGATATATATATATATATCATAACATATATGATTTACTAATAAACTTGTATTACCCATTTAATACACATTCTATGTTAAAATAATATTTTGGAATATAACATCTTTGTTTTTTGTGTATGTTTTAATTTGATTATTTATATCCTATAACATTTACCATGGTTAAATCAACTAATGTTTTTAAAAAATTATAAAAATTTAATTTATATTAATTATTATCTTATTTATATTAATCCAATATACTTGATATTGAAAATGAAATACACCATTCCTAGAGATGGTAGGTAATATGTATGCATGAACATTGTTTCCATAATCTCAACAGATTGAAAGAATGAATTTAAAATAAAATTATAATATTAAATAATAATTTTTATTTCATACATGTCACATATTATCATTTATGTCATCCATATTATATTCCATATAAGGTGTAAGTGAATCACATCACTTCATGAGGTGAAAGTCTATCGTACACATAAGTGACATTATCATATACCCACAGAATGGAATGTTAGAGGCTATATGAGATATAATAATTCTAAAAGTATAATAATATAATATATATCTTATATAAACACTAAACACATAATTATATTCATCAATGAGATGTGGTGATTTAAATAATAATAACATCGATTCGCATATTGGTAGTCTTCCATACACATGATCAATAATTTATTTTCCAATTTGATTAATATAGTTTTATAAAAGGTTTATAATATTATGATTATAATATATGAATGATGTAAGATACTATTATTATTATATAATAATAAATTAATAATATTTTCATGACTTCGAAGTATAAATAAAAAAGGAAAAAGTTATAAACCAGCCCTGTTTTTCAAACAACCACATTAGATTTAACCTAATATCTTCGAAGATTGGATTTATGTCACACCAAGGCCTCTAGGATGTGGGGATTCATTTCCGGAACACAGTTTTTAGGACTTTTCTATTCCAAATAGTTTTTTTGGTAAGTGGAAAATATAAAAAGTGGCATTTTATCAGTGGGGTAGAGGACGCACTAGGTAGTTTAGAAATGAATAAATTTTAATATATCTTTAAAATTTCAAAACACTAATAAATATATTATTCTATAAAATTAGAGGTTATAAAGACTATATATATCAAAAAAATGTGATTTATACATACTATAAAATGTTATTTGTAGTAATATTGACCCTAGTAGCACATAATTAGTGTCTCCTTTATTACGTTGGCATAAGATATAAAGAATTACATCTTAAATAACATAATTGACTAGTAGTATTGGAATAATAGATTTATACATGATTCACAAATTAAATTTGAAAACTAAAAAATAAATAATTTTTTTTGGGAATATCATTTGTCCATATCGTAAATCATTTTTTATCAAAAATAGAACACATCATAGGTTTCTAAAATTGGAAAAAAAGAGTGATATAAAATTCTCAAAAATGGTTAGGTAAATTGGATTATATCATGAATATATAATAATAATTTACTTATAAAGGTAAACAAATATACCCACATTCCATTTAAAAAAATTAGTAATGAAAAATCAATATGAAAATGTAAATAAACTAAAACAAATTTAAATAAATAATTAAATGATACTCAAATTCCACTAAAGATAACAATATTGTGAAAATATCCTTTATAATTATAAATGTGTTGTTACTTATGGAAATTATTATTTATTTGAAGTCATGTCTAATTCATATTATTCCCAAACCATAATGACCTATCCTCACTATTTTGTAAAACTGATGGGTTGAAACAAAATTAAATACAGTTAGTCAATTCTTTCATTTAATGAGACCTATTTATACATTAAGGGTTTATCTAAAATAGGGTCCCTCCCTTGTCTATATGTACAGATATTTTCTTTCATATTTTTTAATTTATTTATTTCATGAATAATGCATATTATCATAAAATATCTATATTGAGTAAATAATATAGATTTATAAATATTTCCTTAAAAAAATAAAAAATTCAATGTAGAAAAAAATTTATAGAAATGATATAAGGATTATGTAATGTACTTATCACTGATTAAAAATACATATATTTAGTGAAAATTTAATTTCCACATGAACGTGAATAGTTAATGGAAATGTTAATGACTACAAACATGATCCAATAATGTAATTTAAATACAATATTGTTTAAAAATTATCATAAACTATACATTGGAATACTACAGATAATACCAATATGAGTAATTTCCATTATAATAAGAATAAAGGGTTTTTTTATTAATGAACTGATATACCATAAAAATATTAACAAGTACATTCTTTAGAATAATATTCTTCTTAATATTAATTTAACTTTTTAGAATAATGTTTTAATAAATTTGATATACTTTTTCTTTGAAAATAATATTTTAAACATATAAATGAATCAATGAAAATTGGAGTGTTCACTATAGCTCAAAATTTTGTTCATGTTGTTAATGTTATAACAAAATTTTGTTCCATTTTCTATTAAAATAAAAATGGGAATCCTTTCAAAAAACTAAATATAGATTTTTTTAATTTTTTAAAATGTTAAAACGTGTTAAAAAATAAATAATATTTAATTTCTACAAATTAATTATCAATTTTGAAAACATTTTTAGATAACATTATTTTAGAGGAAAATCAAATTTCGATCAAAGAGGGAAATAAGTAATATTTACATGGAATGATTTTCTCAATTATTTTGAGATCAATAATTTGAAAAATTTTAATTTTAAATTAAAATATAATTATTTACTATAGGATATAAAATTTAAATATTTTCATTATGAAATTGAGAAATAATATCATTTAAATAACATTCAAGAATAAACAATATCGTTTAGAATGAGATTGTGAAATAAACCATTTTAGTAATCAAAAAATTAAAGTGGGAATTAATATATGAATATATTTTTTGTATCAAAAATAAATAAAAATAAAATAATATGAATAAAAAAATTTATTTTTATTTTATTTCACACATAACTTATAATATCATAAATGATGATGATGTAATATCGCCAATTGAATAAAAATTGATCTGTTAATTTCATTATGGTAACTCATAAGTAAAATCCTGTTTTATTAAATAATTTAAATATAAAATAAAAATAAAATGAATTAAAAATTATTAATGATATTATTTTTAATTTGATATTATTTACACTATATAATTACAATTTGGGGAATTACATTTCAACATGACTGAAGGAAAATAAAATGAGATGAAATCAATCATGTCACACATCCTTTAAGATGAAAATTCATTAACCTCCTTATATTTAAAAATGTTGTTAACTTATCAATGAACCATAGTAATATTAAAAATATCACATATTACCAAATTTAAATCTTATCATCGGTTTGTTAATTATTATCTTTATTTCTTTTCTTTTGGGTGTTAATTGGCTGTTTTTATCATTTTTGATTCATCAAGAAATATCTAGTTCCTGTAAATATTATATATTTTCATAATAATAATAATAATTAAATAATTATCATATTTATACATAAATTATAATATTTAATGTATCATTATAATTGGTTATAAAAAATGAACTACGGTGTATTCTTGGAGGCAATATGTTATATTTTTGCATGAGCACGGTTTCCATTTTTCAATGGCATTTTTGGAATAAAGGTAAGTGAAATTTTAACATTATATAATTATAAAAATATGATGTATAAAATATTATTTAATTATAAATACATAAATATAACTTTTATGTGGAGTGGTGATGAAATGAGAATCACATCGTTTTGTGAGGGAAAAAGTCCACACGTACTCAAATAATGTTATCATTTTTTATTTGTATTAAATAAAATGATATATTATATTTAATTAATGATAAATATTTCATGAATATAATAATTATTTCCACTATATCACATAAACATTCCCACATTATAATTTTTACAATTCTTTAACTTTGTTAGTAGAATACAAATCAAATCAATTTATAAGGAGGAAATATGTCGTACAGAGGATATATATTATCTAATATACAATGGAATAGAAAAAACACTATGTAATATAATAAATAAAGTGGTAAAATTATGTTATAAATATCCAATATATGCTTTTTATCCACCATTATAACCATCTTTGGGATATAGTAATGGAAAATGAATGAAATTTGTTCACAAGATGTTAGTCTATCATGAACATGAATAGTTATTTCATAAACCATTTGATGAAAGAGAATATGTTTTCATGTGATTCCCAAAAAATATTGAAATCCAAATACATGGTATTTACATATTATTTAAAACAATTCATTAAAATAATTGAATCAGATAGAGAAATATATAAAATAATTATTCTCATTGAAAAATGATTCGTCGTCTTTGGAAAACATCATTTTTTATGATAAAATATTTCCAATGATATATTTAATCCACAATTTTTTTTATACGTTGAGGTTATTGAATTAGGGATGTGATTTGAGTAGTGTTTTGTTGAATAAAAATGTTTTTAAGTTATGATAAATAAAGCAGTGGGGGGTTTCCAATTATAATTTAGGTGAGTGGAACACATGTAGTTTTTAAAACGAAAAATATTCAAAAACATGTTTCACATGTGAAATAGTTAAAAATACACTTTTATTTATCCTTATACAATATATTGTTGGAATATGGCCATAAAATATATTTTCTATTTGTTTTAGGACATTTTCCCAAAATATATTCAGTTTTACACATTAGTAGATCCATTTTAACATTACCCATATAATATTATATACACTAGTCAATTCAATATGATTCTATTTTTAATGGGGATGATATCATTCCTCATGCATACGTATCGACTACCATCTCATTGATTTCATGAATGTTTTTCAACATGGTTCTCATTAGTAAATGATTTTATAAATGAATAGATAGAATAAATATGAGATATATTAGTATAGAAATGACAAAACTATAAACTAAGATGTGAAACATGAAATTATCAGATAAAATATTCATACTCAAATAATGTTGTTCATACCGGATGAATGAGTAAAAATTATGTTATTAAAAACTAATAATAAGATAGATTATTATATTAAAAAAAGAATATGATTCTGGAATAAGATAATGATTTTTCTTAAAACATCATATAAGAGTTTTGGACATATAAGAAGGAACCACGAACTTAGTTAAAGGATAAATTCACAATCACATTATTACCTGTGATAGTTTAAACAGTAGTATTTATTGGGGAATATTTATCATCCATGTCCAGATTTTCAAAATATTTATTCCCAAATAATAGTTATTTTGTTATACAATTATTTTAAAATCAATTTTACACATTTTTAATTCATTAATAAATTTTATTAAAGGGTGATTTTTTCAATTTTTATATGAGGTACTTTTTGACTTACCCAGAAAATGTTTGAGGATAATGTTTTCTTTTAACGTATAATACATCAACATATTTTTTTGATTTCCTGTAAAATTATTTCCATGATGAATCCAATACATCCTTAAAAGGTTATTTTCTAGGAAAATGTTTCATTCCAATATTGTATGTTATTTTATGAGAATAAAACATTTTCAAAGGGGAAATAATTTTTTCCCAATGAATTAATTTCATTTGGTATCTCAGATTTATTATATATTTATATCCATTAATGATACATATGTTTTAATGGGAATATTTTTCAATTATCTTATACCTACTAGACATATGAATTTATTCTTATAATGATTGAATTATATTTTTGAAATCCATTTTTACATGCTTTATGTCTTGATGGAATATTGCTTAGGAAAACCATTGTATTCTTTGGGATTTATTATGAAGAATGATTTTGGTTCTTATGGAACCTATACATATGAATTCTTTATTAGATGAGTTGGACTTATAACTACATCTAATTAAATACTTAATGATTTATATGTCATGTGCTATATAATAAAAGAATGGAAAATGATATTTGTTCAGTAATATAGGGATAAAACTGTATATAAACTCAGTTCAGTAATACAGGGATAAAACTGGGATTGAACTCAGTTCAGTAAAGGAATTTTCCGACATGGATGTTATTGAAAATGTGCCTTGGCTAATATAGATATTATTTAATAGGCCTTTTTGTTTTTCACAATTATATGATTTATGACAATAATTTTTTCTCATGGTATATTATTGCATTTTGATTGTTTCTTATAAACACCTATGATTTATTCAATGCCTATTGATTTTCATATATGTTATTGAAGGAATGATTTTGAGTACTTATGTTTAGATTTTAAATTTCTAATGTTCATTTTTTGTTTGATATTTTCAATTTTTACCCTTACTAATTATCTGATCTCACCCATTTCAAATGTTTTATTTCCCCCATGATATAAATAATTGTATTATGTAGCATATCTTAATCGAAAGACATTTATGGGATTTATTGAAAATCATTCAAAAGATTTTACGATTATGTTCCATGATTTCAAAGGAACTAAAAAATTATAGACTTTGGAAATATTGACTTTTAATGTATTAATAATTGTTAAAAAATAATGTAATCTGCATGTACATTATGCTTTGGATCTTTACAATTAATATCAGATCATTGTTTTGTATAACATTGGGAAAAAGGGATGAAAATGCTTTACGAATATCCCTAGAGATATTTCTGAGGATAGGTCTAGGGATGTACTTGAGGATAATTCAAAGTATATGTTACAATAGTATAATTCATTATTGATAATTGACAACCTAGGATAAAACCTAATGTTTTATAAATTCATATATTATATTTATTTTCCTATAGTTATTTGGTTTCCAGTTATGATAATTGTTTCACACACTTTTCTTTTGGGACTTAGTCAATAAACGGAACTATATAGGACATGGGTAACATTTATGGTTTTAGATGAGGAATGTATATGAATTATGAAAATTGATGTTCTAATTATAAATCTCATGAATAGAATACAAATTATTGAAGGAGTATAGGTTATACTATTGAGGATAAAATGATTCTAAATGACATGTGAAAGTTATGTGATGTTTTGGAATTATTTGTTAACTTTTATATAATACATGTGATATGATTATCATTTAGGAACCATAATACATGTTTCATATTACATATTATTTTATTGAATAAAATAATGAATCCTGAGTAATCTGATATGAATAATGTTTTATGATTGTAGTTTATTTGATTTGTAATTCAAGGATTATGTATAAGTATTTATATTATATGTTTTTAATTAAGGATTGGAGATGATATATTAAATGAGGTTGATGACATAGAAAAGTTATTTATGGTAAATTTACTATTTTTATTATTGGATGTTAAACATTAATGTGGCCATGATTTGGAGAGAATTTTATTTATCATGGATAATGGAATGTTGGTATGATTAGATTGACGACAATAATTAATGATTTTTTAATATTTGGGTTATGAAATCATTGATGATGTTTAATACTTTTTGTTCATAAAAAATATTTACAAAGAGAATTGAAATATGGAATCATGACATCCATTAGGATGTATTGAAATTAATTTTATTACAATGACGAAAGAGAATACATGATAATGGTGTTCGCATGTTTAGAATGGGACCCTAAAGAGATACCTTATGATATATAGGGTATAAATTTATGTTGAGTTATTGAATGTATTTAAAATGATTTACATTATCACTATTTATAAGTATTTTATGATGGTGAATTTATAGAAAGGATTGGTTACACATTGGTTCATGTATGATAGATTGAAGTATTAACTCACTATAGTTAGTATTATACATATTTGATAAATGGTTTTAACCCTTTTATTATGACAAGGACCGATGAAATGATATGTAATTATACTTATGCATTTGATGATCTAAAAATCCTAATGGAATGGAAAATTAAACTGAATTTCATTAAATAAGAGATTAAGTGGAAATTTAACAAGGCAGAATGAATGTATGCCACTATACATAATCATATACGTATTTATACTCATTATTAAACCCTATATAAAATATCTTGAAAAAAAAATTTGTTATCTTAGTACATTTTTTTCTGATGTATCAAATATCCAATTAGATTATATAAGATTTATGGATTTTTAATGTTAACATTCTCCTAACGATGTCATCTATCAATCTCCATCTGAACATGATAATTTGATTTATCTTCCACATCCATGTTTCCACATTCCAGCTATGCTCTGTTATATATAATCCCAATGATGAGATACACTGGATAACTATTGTGTTTCAAACATTCAATTATAAAAATAAAATTTAGTATTCATTTTTATTATGAGGGTTTCAATGATAGAAACTTTCAAGTATTAAAACATTTTTTTCTCATATGAATATATAGATCATAATTCATTTTTTGGGGGGTATAATTTAACACCCCATTATTTTTAAAGATATATATAGATAATGTTTATTTATTCAATGTCTTATCTTGTACACTACACAAAAATAATTTTTTTCTACATGGAACATAAGTTTAAATTTCATTATACATAACACTATTCTTAGCTTATGTTAAACACGATTTCAGGTTCTTTTGATATAATTCATTTCACATTGGATATAGTTTAGGTAAACAATGAAATAATGTTATGTCACCTTTAACCTAGACATTATATCAAAGATCATAAACTATATTAACTGAATTTGGAAAATATTATTTACACATGTTTATATATACAGAATTATTTTGTGAGAAATTAAATATAAATAAAAAATAAAACACTTTTTAAATAAAAGGAAATATTTTTTAAATAACTATTTAAATGAAAATAATATACATTATAAAATAATGAAATTATACTTTATGGATTTTATTAAATATTTATATAATAAATTTAGTCTAAATTTTAAATTTAATATTTTTTTTCTAATCATGATATAAGAAAAATTCAATTTTACGAATAAAAGAAGTAAATGTTTAAAAAAATTTATTTTTCCTACCATTTGATGGAACAAACATTGAAAATATAGTGCCTATGAAGTTATTATTTTTCTATTGACATCATAATAATATTATTTTGAATTTTTTTTATAAAAATTTACTTTGAATGAATTTTTAATATTTTTCTAATATGGTTCATGTTTTGGTCAATAGAAAAAGTATAATAAATTTTAATTTAAACCAATTTTTTTCATAGATATAATTTATAATATTATGTTATATTATTTAACGGTTTTAAAAAATAAATAGATTATATATTAATCATTTAAAATATATTAGACCATGGGAATTAATTTTACATTGTATTTTGATGAAAAAAACATTTCAATATTTTGTAATGTTTTATCTTTAAAAATAACTTTTGTCATTCCAACAAAAAAAATAATTTTAAATTAATTAAATAAAACATATATTTCTTGAATTTTAAAAAAATTATTCAATAATTTTAATCACTATTTCGAAAATATTTAAATTGGTTCATTTTATTTTTTGGCATCATGAAATGTAACATCAGTAAGTTTTATTAATATGGTAAAAAGGTAAATCAGGTAATTAATGGCAAAGAATATATTATAATATTACGCAAACACATGTCCTAATATCATTGGATGGCAGTTTTCTGACCTAAATTTTCATTTAGTCTAAATTATATACATTATAATCTAGTTGGATGATATTTGTAAATTTAATATATTTTAATTAATGAATAGGTAAATTTTTCTTACAGAACTATTAATAAATATATTAGTTTTAACATAATGTCATACAAAATAAAATTCCCCGACAAACACCAAATTTATTGAAATTTTTTCTTATTTATCATGTTAATGAATTATTATTATTTTAATATAAACCATTATCATAGAGTCTTATACATTGATGAAGCAGAAATTATTTAATTGATAAAAAATTCATAAAATAATTTTTACTAAAATGAAAAAATAATAAAATACAAATACAAATAAACCTATCCTATTTTTCAATTTTATTTCAACTATAATAATAAAGAGTTAGAATTAATGGTCATGTTGATCAACATGTCATATATTATAACACTTATAATATTATATCAAAATCAATATTAATGTTTCCAAATTCTTTTTCTTAACAAATATAACATTTTCATATAGGATTTTCCAGAAATTATATTCTAATATATGTATTCTTATTAAATATATAATATTTGACTTCTTGATTTTATTTTAAATTAATTTATTCAATATATATGTATATGAAATAATTACCCTAAATTGAAGAAATAATTATTTTATTACTAAAAATGTCAAATTAATGTTATTAAAAATAGATAAACAACTAAAATTTGGGGCAATTAAAATATAATATGAATTTTATTGAATAAATCATCCCCATAGGTATATAATATAATATTTTTATCAATGATAACATCTTCTCTTGTGATTATTAAAAATATAGTAATTTAATATTGTAAAAAATCTCACTATTGATATTTTGTCAATATAATGAAATATTAAATTATGTAAAAATAATAATACAATTGTATATGTATAAAGTAATCATTATATTATCTAAAATTTTCAAAAAAAATTATTTATTGTCGAATTGACATTATAGAACTAAAAATTATTGTATTTAAATATTGAATCATTTGTTACCTTAGTTAAAATGAAAACAGAATAACTAAGGGTTAATTAAAATGATATGTTAGACATTGATATAAAAAAATTTCTAAAATTTAATGGTTGATGATAGAAAAACAATATCTCTTATAATATTAAAAAATATGATTTTTGGGGGGTATTTGGATGTGCATTTGTTATATTATTTTGTAATATTTTTCGATATTCTAAATGTGCCCTTCACCTCAATTATAAAAGGGAACATCCTCCCTTACAACTTCACATCACATTCAGCATTAAATTCTAGATATACTAGACCCACTACCCTTATCAAATTCATTATTCTCATTCTAAAGGTTATGTCCATTTAAAAATACCATCTATAGTTCCATTAAGAGGATATCTAGAGGTATCTCATTGAAGAAGAGGTAACCTCCTCTAACAATTCATTCAAACTCATTTCTTCCTATACTACCTCTACATGGGTTTTTCCATCCCAATGTAGTAACTCCACTATAAATAATATTATGATATTTTAATATTGTTACAGAATAACCATATTCCATATTCCATATATCCTATGAAACAAAATCACCAAGCGTGCGTACGTTTTCCTTATCATCTCCTTTACATTGGGTAATATGTTATTCATCACTACTTTACTTTGAAGGGTGAAATAAAGTAAATAATAACTATATTTGACTATATTAAAAATGTATCCATTATTAAATATTATATACATTATCCACTTCAATACCATTTCACAATTATTAAAATGAGGTCACCACTCGTGTGTACATATGAGCTACCATCTCCATGATACATTCTGATTATTTCGGTTTTATATTAATGAAATCATGAATATATAATTGAATATAATAAATATATATGATATGTATCATTCTATAAAAGATATAACTATGACCAAGTAAATCTAACAGTATTATAACTAAAAAAACATGCCTAAGAAAATAATGCAATAAATTACCGATGGATGATTAATAAAGTATTTAACAAATGATTAATAATATGATTAATTAGGATATTATAAAAATGAATAGGAATATGGATTAAGTTAATGACATTATTAAAACCCTTATAGAGTATGTTTGGACATGTTCAACAGAACGTAGACATATGTTAAGGCATAATTTCACTGTCTCACTATTAGCCGAGATTGTTTAAATGTGTGTATTTACTATGGTATATTTATCATCCATGCATATACATTTAAACGATGTATTCTAAAATATTATTATACAATTATTTTAATTTAGTTTTTAACATTTTTTTATTGTTCTCTAAATTTTATTAAAGGGATCATTTTTTGTTTTTGATACGTTGTACTTTTTAACGTATCTGAAAAAAGATATGGATAATTGTTTTCTATTAATATATATTGACTGAACATATTTTTAAACTTTTTTGTTATCTTATTTCAATAAATCCACCCATACAAAAAAACATTTTTATATTAAATGAAAACATTTCTATTTAAAATTTCAAATCATTTTAGGGATATAGTGCTTTGAAATAAGAAAGGATATTTTCCTCAAGATTTCGTTCAGGCTATTTCTCAATATTTTTTTTCATTTATGTCTTTGGATGTTACATAGGTTATAATGGGTTTATTTTTCAATGATTTTATCCCCATTACTCGTATGATTTGATTATGTGTATTATGGAATTCAATTTATGAAATAAATTTGATTTACAAGGATTATGTTTTGATGGAATGATGTTTAAGAATCCATTTTATTTTTTGGGTTATGAAATGATAAATTATTTATGTTCTTGTGTCACACATATGTATGATTTCATTATGAAATGTATGGGAACTATATGTCCATAAAATGAGTGCGTAATGATTTATATCTCATGAGATATAAATGTTTGGAGTAGGAAATGATCTCATATTAGTAATACATGGACGGAATGGTAAGTAAACCAGTTTCTCTAAATAAGGCTAGAATGAGGAATGAACTCAATTCAGTAAGGAATTTTTAAACTATAATGGTCTTATAAATAATACTTGGCTAAAATGGGAATGATTTTCTATGAATATATATTTTCAAGAATTCCATGTTTTTAGGAAATGTTATTTTCTAATGGATAGTGTTTATTTAATGAATTATTCTATATAAAATCCCAAGACATATAGCATGACTCGTGATTTTGATATATATTATACAAAGTATGTTTTTCAAAATACATTTTAATGGTGTTACATTCTTATTTTAATTTTTTTTTTGATATTTTCCTTATTTACACATAATTAGAATCTAAGATCAACCTTTTTATATTTTTTTATTTTCCACCGAATATAAAATAAGGTATTAGGAAGGAAAACTATATGGGGAGATTATTATAGGAGATTATTAATTTATTTTTCCAAATTATAAGAATGTGTTTCTACTTTTCAAAGTCACTACACTAATATGGTCATCCAGTTATTTTTTGTATTATTATATGTATTCACATATATAATATAATGTCCATATATGTCATTATTTTGGTCGTTACAGTCATTTTTTTCTTCATTTTCCTTAATTATTAAAGGGAAGTGAGGTGGAGGGTATTGTATATTATCAATAATTGTTGTTCTTTATTTTTATTGTTCTTTTACTACCTCCACCTTTAGTTCTTTATCATGTCAAGGTTCATAATATTCAAGATTTTGTTCACTTCAATAATCAACTTCAGGCTTGATCATTTACTATCATCAAATTATTTTCATATCCTTCAGGTTATTGTATTAAAATTTATCATAGTGTTTGGTGTTATTAGATAAGGATTCTATCATCAGACTTCAATAACTATATTGTTTTGGCTGGCCAGTAGCTTATAGAATGATATTTTTAATTCATCCTACTTTGACCCCTGACTGGTATGGGTGTTGGGTTGACTATTTTGAGACTATACTACCTATTATAGCATGTAGAACATCGATGATTCATATATTTGTGTATTTTAGTAGATTTAACAGGGTTGAAAATCAAATATCAATAATAAAGGGTGTTTAAAATGTTGGAGAAAAGCATATTGAAATTGTGTTCTTTGAGTCTGTTGCCTCCCAGATCCAAAATAGTTACTAAAAAATTAACTAAAATTATAGTTTCCTCTTAGTTAGGTCTAGGTTTTTCTTTGGATTATGGAAATAGAGAAATTAGTTTCATGAATATAAAGGAATTCGACATTGAAAATATCATATAAATAACATAGTAGTTAGGCCCTCAGTGGTGTGGTGGGTGATAATTCATGGACTTTTTTCACAGATAATTATCTCATAAAAGATGTTATTTATTTAATATTATTTTCTAGTAAAGGTATGTTGTAACATGTTTCCTCATGTAATCATCTATCTACTTTTCTAATAAAATACTATTATGATATTTTTGACATCCTATTAATGAGTTATCTTACTCCATCTGCTGAATTATCAATTAGTGCTCCTACAGAAGAAGAATCATGTATGTTTATATAATTATTAATCAATAATTTGTAGAATAATATCTATAATTGATGTTATTCAATGGATAGTTTGAGAGTAATGTGATCAGTTTCATGAATCCCACACATAAATCATAAATAGGTTATCCAGTTTCATATATGATTCATAAAATTTTCCATTGATGTTGAGTACTCATTGAAATATTAAATAATTTTTATAGGAAATTATTATTTTTATCTTCTCTAGTTATTTGAACCCTATATACTAGAGATTATAGAGAACTTCCATGGAAGATGGATTATGTGAGAAGGGTAAATCCTTCCTGCCAATTTGATCCTCTATGACGACATTGGTTTGGAATCCATTAGTAAATTCATTAATTTTTCATAATGTCCAAATATGTTCTTCACCATATATTACCTAAAATATATATACTATTTCTATTATTCAAGTTTTTTTGTTTAATGTATTGATTTCATTTAATTTCAATTTTTTGATATTAATATAGAAATTGGATGAATAATTTTCTACCAATGGGATATTAAATTTATCCTCTATACCTTCCATTTTATTAAATCATACAATAAATTTTATGTATTCATAATACCCTAATGGAATTGTGGAAGCACATATTTCCACTTTTTTGGTAATTATTTAGAGTCTTATGCCTTTCCATAATATTTCATTCAAACATTGGATAAATACCAATGTTTTTGGAAGAATAAAATATTGTCACATTTTTGAAACATAATTTAAACAAAGAAAATTCATCACCAATAAAAACCCCATGTTTGATGCTTGTCTATCACATAGATCTACAAAAATTATTTTAATCCATATATAAATATAGTAAAATTTGCAATGAGATATTATGTAAATATGGTTGTGTACTGTGTGTTTGGAAATCTTGTTTTCTCAGTTCAATTTTAATGAAAATGCATGTTATGTTAGTTTGTTTTAATAACTATTTATGATGAAGTGGTATAGACTTGAATCATTGCCTCATTATCATATTTGAATCATTATTTAAATGATTTTTATTTATAATCGAATTAATTGAAATTCATTGATTACAATTATAAGTTTATTTAAATTCATATATGGAAAGTCAATAATCACTATAATTATTTTATTTACCATGCTTTTGATTGGATACCTTCTCTCAACCTGGAATTCACCCATTACTTGTAAATTTATGAAGTGAATTAAATACTATTTTCCCATGCATGACATGCGGATAATAAGAAGTTGAAATTAAAATTGTAAAAACAAAATATAAATGTATTGATTTAAACCACTATGATTCACTAAGGATAGAGTTCAGTGAATTATCAATATTAATAAACTGAGAGAAATGAGGGGATTATTGTTGAAGAAACCGCAAATGATCTATTGTTCCATCATCACTGATTTTGTAGTAAATGAAAATAATAAAATTGTTTTTGTAAGAAGTGTCTATGCATTCCCCTAGAGTGTGTTATTCACTCACTTCCAATAGAATTTAAATTACATTTATAGTTGAATAGATTTTTTTGATGATTTACTCCATGTCATATTTACTTGTTTCTTTATATAATTTTCCAAATTGAGTATTGAGAAGGTCAAATTTTTTGTCAGATGGTTCACATGTATCCAGAATGATGGGTCTCAATGAATTTTATAAATCAGAAGTGCTCCTACCATTATACATCATAGTTTTTCTGATGATGGAGGGTCCCATTTCCTTGAAACATTTTCGGTTTGTTTGAATGAAAAATTGGTTTGGGTTTTAGTAGATGGTCCATGTGTTATTTGTTCTTAGGTATTATGATTTATTCATGTAATATTTCACATTCTTATAATATTTTTAATATCATATTTCTCATCATTGGCTTGTGAATAAAAACTATTTTATGCTAGTGGAACTGCATTTTTCATAATGATGGATTTTCATACTTAACTCATGTTTAGAACAGACAACTGCTAATGGTTCTAAATAATGGTTATGGATGTTTTACAAAATCATTATTTCAATGCTTATACCATGATTCAATTATATTCTCTTCGGCCTCGATTAATTCCATTGTCTTCTAAAACATGTGGATAAAATTGGATGTTGGTTCCATCATGGTAGGTGGTACAATGATTTTCTTTGAGGCGAGGTAGATAAGTAGTGATGGATTAATCAAGATCAGTACCCAACCAATGGATCATATTCAACCCATAATCTACTATATTCATGATAATAAATTAAAGTGGATGATTAGGGTTTAATTATGGACACATTTTTTATGGTTGGAAAACATGTTATAAGAATCCATATCATAAAGGGTATTGTTTGTCTTCTAACGGTGAAATACTGATAAAACCACGGAGAACACGGTATGTATTCCTACAATGGTAGTGGTATCACATTCAACAAATGTAGTCACATTATTTTTAGGATTCACAATTAATTTCTAATCATATATAGCTGATGAAACATACAGTGGTTATACCTAGAATGATGATGGGGAGTCGAAATGTAGGAAATTGACCATCAGTAGTTCCCATGGTAAGTTGAAGGTTTATTATCCATAACTACAACATCATAGTAGGTTCAAGATATATTGGGAGTGAGAGGCCAATAACCTTTGTTATCATTGAGACCATGAATGAAATAGTCACCTCTGACCTTTTCAATTTATCCACCCATACAAAAATGAAATCACAATTTTTTAGTATAATATTATTCTAAATTTTATATTATCTCTGATAATTCAACATATTTCAAATTTTAAAACAAAATTTTAATATATCACCAATCAATATGTTTAAACCCAATTTTAATATATGTTCAAATTTTATATAGTCAATAAAAAATCAAAATTTTCTAGAGTAATGAATGATTTATTTTGTTATTTTAGTGAATAATAGATAATAATGGTTGAAACATCATGGACACAAAAAATATTAATCATTTATTCATATCATATATATATTCTACCCATGAGAAAACATTAATTATTTCAAATATAAGTCATCAATATAGAAAATAATAAACAAAAATACTGATTTTTCTTCCATTATATTATATTTATACCCAACTGATTCCATTTTAAAATTCAACACCTTTTTTTATAAATGATACATTTAGTATCATTCCATTATGAGTTTTGTTAGTCCTAGAAACAAATTAGTATGAAAAAAAATATTTTCAATAAATTTTTTAGAAAAATTCCATCATACTAATCAATTTTAATTTCTTGCATCAATTAATGTGAGGATAGCTAACATGAAATTAATTTGGATGATTATTTATTACATTTATACAAAACTAACATGATACATATTGATTGATTAAATAATAGAATATAGTATGAGTTAATATTACAAATCAATTTATTCCAATTATTTTTAACATTTCCATAAGGGACAAGAAATATTTTTTTATCACAACCCCTTTTTTATTAAAATATTTATATTACACCCTCTTTATGTAGATAAAATTCTTGTTTATTATATGGTGAACCAACTCTATAGTGAAAATTTTATTAGTATGATCTAAATTATCGTCTCTATTATTTATCTACAATTGATACCCTAATGATTTATTGTAGTCATTATTTTCAGCCTATGAAAATACGGTTATTTGTGTTATTTTCAAAACTGTTTTACTTATTTATATCTGTTACGGACCATTTAAGAAAAAATTATAGGCCTCCATCTTTTTAATAACATTGTATGTTTTGAAAAAAAATCATTATCACAATGAATTTTTCCATCATCATCGTTAAATATAATTTTGTTGATATTTTCATGTTTATTAATAACATCATCCTTATTATGTACTGATTATACATCATCATAATAACTAAAATACCTTTATTCTAGATGTGTATCATTATACATTTAATATTACAACACCATAACAATTATAATAAAACATATATTACCCATATAATTATTCTAAAAATTGTAACCTCTTTACATAGAAGGATAACAATAGTAGCATCCTCCAAACTCCCCTTTCATAAACATACATTTTTTTGACATTTGAAATTTGTTTTTTAAGTGATTCGAAGTTACTAAATTCATTCCACTGATAGAGTCTTCAAATGTTACATATCATTCAAAATTTTATTTAAATTTGAACATCTAACTGAATGGTTTTTTATGTTGTCTTCAATACTAAATTATTTCTACTAGAAATACAATGAGTTATCATAATCCTCCAATATAGTTTGTGAAAATTCATATAAACCAATGTTATTTATATAATAAATTAATGTATATTTTTGGGTGTGTGGTCTTATATTTATACTATGAGTAATATATGTCTCAATATCTTTAGTTAATTAACATCATCTATGTTCAACATTTCATTTCATCCATAACATAGTCATGTATATAAACCTTTTTCTCTAACATTCTTTTAAAAATAAATAAAAAAATCCAAGCTCAATTTTAAATTTTATAAATATAATTCATATAGTATGAGTGATTCTATACTTTAAGAAAATAAATAAATTATCTCTATTTTCCAATTTCAATCATTTATACCAAAAAATATATGAATCAAATTCATCCAGTGGAGTAAATGTTTGAATATCCATATTCAAATGGTATGAATTATAAATATTACACATTTTATATATGGAGATATTATAAAATAATTATATCTTTAGAATAGACACAACCTGAAAATTATTTCCATGAGTAAATTTACAAAAATTATATTTTCCTATATTCCAATGTCTTCTATAGGACAAATAATTTTGATAAATCATAACTATGTTACATGAGTTTTCAGCATCACTTACAAAAAAAATTGAATCTTGTGATCAATGAATTAATAGAAAAATTTCCCTATAAAATGATCCATATAAAATTTCATGTTTTCCTACAACAACTTGATTTACATCACCTCATTGGTGTCAAACACAGAAGTATTTATGTATCATCCATTATATCAAATAATTATTCTACATTTTCAAATTTCTATCACTAATAAACACTATGGAAACAAATTTTATCTTCAGTAACTCTTAATTTTCATTTTTCATCAATATATCAAAAGAAATTATATTATAATTTAATATATTTTTGTTTCCTATAGTATGTAATATTCATCTATAATACAATATTGAGGAAAATTAATTTTTCAAAATCATTAAGTTCCATATAAATATCTAATTAATTATCCACTCAATTCAAATTATTATTTATCAAAATTTCATAAAAAATTTTCATAATTAATAGTTAATGTTTTATAAAGAAAATATAATCAAAAAAGAAAATTGATTGGTCTAATCTCCTAATGTCTTATTCTTATTTTTTAAATTAATCTTAAATAATCAATCTAAAATTTATATATTCTTTATAATCGTACCTTCATTTATGGGGCTCAATCCCCCTCAATAACTTTCACTCATATCTTACAGGGTCATGGAATTAGTGGTTATTAGATCATTATCAAATTCTTATAATCCCAAAGTCTATAAAACTAATACAATATCCATAAAAACATTAATACTATTTGAACAAATCTTACTTATCATATATATATAAATATTGGATTTATGATTTATAATCAGTAATCATATATAATTTCACTAATATAAAATATGGTAAAATACCAACACTTTATTCATTGTTCTACTTTACATTTTGGATGTTTTCATAACATAATTTTTAGAATATTTTTATTTCGAATGAGCATTCTTAAAAATTTATAACTATAGAGATGTATCATTTAAGGATAAAATCACAAATTTTTCAATAAGTGAAATTAAAAAAAGTATTTCAATACCATTCTTCTTATATAATTATATAACATTACTAATGGTGTTTTTAATTATACAACAAAAGTCTTTAATTCTTACCTACTTTTAAAATTTTGTTTTTATCAAAATAAATAACTTATTCATTCTAATTTTACTACTCTCTTGAGGTTTCATCCAAATAGTTTTGATCAATTACAAACTACTACATTTTTTCAATTTCATTCAGAGTAATTAAATCCTTTTAATCATTTAAGAAATCATTATCTCTTGAAGATTTTACCTAATCCTTTATATTCATATTCCCCCTTAAAATATTTGAAATATTTCAAATAGATTCATGGATCCTGTTATTAAGCATGAAATATATTTTCCCCCATTTCATCAATTATGATGCAAATATAATTATTAATTTATTCATCATTAAATCATTAATTTAGAGAATTTTCATTAACATCAATACATGTTGAAACTTCATATTTATCATCATTGTTTTCATCAGATCCATACAATGATATTAAAATTATTTTTTTATAATTATTAACATTTTCCATTAAATAAAACAATAACATATTTAATTGTATAAATTTTTTCTATGATGATCTTCATGTCATATCTTTCTTTATATTACACAATAACTATCTAATTAATCAATGAATTTTTTCCACATAATATCATATTTATTCACAAAGGAATCAATTTTATTTTTTCTATCCATGTTACATTCATATTCATATTATCAGACAACATAAAATGAATGTTATGAATTGGAAATGATTTTTTCAAAAAAAAATTCATCATCAAAACAATATTTACCATTATATAATTAATTCATGAACTTATTTTAATTTAATAATAAAAATAAAATTTTCATAGTATTTTTTTCCTTATTAAAATAATCAATATACATAAATTTTATAAAATAAACGTCTATATTATTCATCTAATTATTATGTATATAGATCATGATATTAAAGTGAAAAATAATGATTTATTGATTTCAATCATGATATAAAGTGACATTTCACCTTCTCTACAAAAACTATTGATGTTACTAAAAAAATAATAGATTCGAGTGAAGAATTCATCATCTATTTAATCATCATTCATTATAATATATTAATTCATTAATCTAAAAACAAGATCCCTTAATTAATATATTAATATTTGAAAATAAAAAAATATCACAAATTCACTTTACTGTTTTGATCCCTTTAACTTTTAGAATATGTGCTTCCCAATGATGAGAAAAGATGGTATTTTGTGCAAAATAATAATTATCTAAATTCAATATATCCATTTTATCCATATAATTACCTTTAATAGATAAAAAAATTAGTATAAACAAACTATATAGGATGATAAACACATCGAGTATATGGAAGAAAATGAACTTCTAAAATATTATTATTCTTCCAATAAAAATATGGAATAGCATTATTGATCAATAAATTAATATTTTCCATGATTATAATAGAAATTAAGAGCATGTGAAATAAAATACCAAGGAATTTTTTTCATATAATAATCATATCAAATGATATTTAGAAAGGAAAACCTATAATTCTAAAATAGCACCTGACAATGTCACTAATGATTACATAGAAATCATCGACATTGATAGTGGTTGAAATAAATTATTTAATTTATTTTATACTAATCATTAAAAAATTCTCAATCATTAATTAAATTTTATCCATCTAATTATCTAAAAAATCTCATTATTGATGATTCTGTAAGAATTTCTATCTGGATTAAAAACTATACAACATATTTTCATACATAAAAACACTCAATAGGAAGAAAAAACATAACTATACATATGGATTTTGATAAGTATCAACACTCAAAATGAGTAATTAAATCCATTACATGATTTAATAAAATCCATTTTGAAGAATTCAACCAGAATTTCTATCTGGATTAAAAATTAAGAAGATATTTTCAATGAACCCATGAATCAAATTATTTTTCCATATTTTTCAAATGTTATAATACATAGAAAAGATATAGATTTTGAATAAAAATAGTAAGAGTCATGATTAATCATATATATCCATCATGAATATATTTTATATTCTCTTATTCTTATTTATCAAGTTTATTAATTTGTTAAACATTATCCCTTATCAGTTTCTAAATGTTTTGATAAGAATAATAAAATAACTCTATATATTCTTTCAGATCCACTAAAAATATAATGATAAATTTTATTTTTGATAGAAAATTCAATTCAATAACTTATGCATGGTTTTAATATATATGATCCGTCTGTATATTCTATGCATACTTGTATTCTATTATACGGTGGAAATATATTATATTTATTATCTACGGATCCATTATGTGATCAATAATAGTTTTAATATAATTCATTATTTTCAGTTCATCATGGATTGAGACTGAACATTGTGGTCTGGTAAATCATTTTTTCTTGTTGTGCATGAAAATTATCCCTTATTATAAACCCTTTCTAATATCACTATGGTGTGAAACCAAAATTGTTGATTTTTATATAAAATTTAAATTATTATATAATATATTCTAAAAATTGATTCTGTTAAATAATCTTACATTTATTATGTTATACTCATTTGAATCTCTACTCAAATTTTAACCTTTTTAGGCATAACACAAACAATATTGAAAAAATTATATTTCCATAGAGAAAACGAATTTAAAATCAAATTTGACTATTTGATGGAAAATAACATTTTCATCCTATATTATCATTTTGTGTAATAAGTATTTTCATATCATTAAATTCAACTATGGTGTGATTTTTTTTTGACAAAAGTAATCCACATATTATTATAAAATTAGTAATGGCACCAAGGGTAGACACTTATTGATGAGATGTGATAACCATATCATTATCACATGATGAAAACAAAAATTGATTTAACATTTAATAATTGTATGAATGATTTGGTGGTGGAAAAACTTCATCTCTCTATAAAATAATTTTCTCCTATAATACAATCATTATATTCCTCAAAAGTCATATTAGTTCTCATTTTGTATGAAGTTCATAGTGACAAGATTGTGTTGTGATTTTATTTATTATATATCTCATAACATCCAAAAACATATTTCAATATCTTATAAAAATCCCAACAGACTACACAACACATGAAAATATTATTCTTATCAAATTCTCAACATCAATGATCTAATATAAATATAATCCAACATGATAATCATTTCCAATTCATAACTTCTTTAATTATTCTTCATATACTAAACACAATAATCTGAAATAAACAAGAAATTTATTATAACATATTTAAAATTATTCATAATAAAATATTTAATAATATTGAATAACAATAAAAATGATTATTGAACATTATCCTAACCAAATTAATTAGTAATTTGTTTAAATTAACCTAATCATTAACAATATATATAGAAAAACAATAGATATATAAAATTTTGTGGATTTAGTGAAAATAATACTCAGATTATATCAAAATTAGTTTTAAAAATTCATGATAATTAAAATATATAATGATATAATATGTGAGGATATTTTCTATCACCGAAAATTATTTATTTACAAAAAAATAAGTTATCTCCCAACCAATATTTATAAAAACTTCTCATATTAAATTCCACCAAACAATATAAAATGAAAATAAATCCTATGTCCAACACATTATTCCAACTATTTACTAAATAATTCTCATAGTAACATGAGTTTATTCTATAATTATGTTTTCATTTGAAATTTATTGTTTATTTATCATCTATTTATATAAATGTATCAAATATATATGATGAATATCCATGAATACCCAAAAAAAATATTTTACCACATACATTTAACCAGAATCAAATACATAATTACCCAAAATATAATTCCACTTACCACATGGGTTCACTGCAAACCATTTATGATAGTGACAATTTCAATTGATGTTCGTAAAAATTTTGGTATGGATTCACTATATTCAGAAGTATATTAAATATTAATTCAATAATTTTATTTTATTAGATGTATAACATGGATCTTTCCTTTAACTCACACACATATCAGACTCCTTGGTCCGTGATTCAAGACAGGTCGAATGGGGAGCCCAGAAGTCAAATCCAAGAGCATGTGATAGGCTAGTCACGTCATTTTGACATGAGAATCCAAACACGATCAAAGAAATAATGAGAACACATGTATTCCACCAACCCGCTATTTGATATCCGCCCTAACCTGCTTTAATCCAAGACACAAGCCGACTGACAGACCATTTTACAACTGTTCCACATGCAACCAAGGCTCAATGTTAACACCCATTGTCTTCCCTCCCAATAGTTTAAAACACGCTTTGACTCTGTTTTCAATTTCCTTTTCATCTTTCATTTGCATTAATTTTTTGTTATCGTTCTCCAACCAATATTTAGCCTTCGACGAAACTTACCGCTGAATTTTGGATGCATTCCCAAACAACCCAACTCACCGATAGTGCCCCACGATGTGACAGGGTGCGGGTACCATGGGGCTCTCTACCTCTCCAGTGCCCCATTCCATGGGACATAAGCCTAGTATGCCACTAATGATTATTCTATAGAATAAAATTATAAAGATAGAGCCATTCATTTACCAAGCTGGGATACTCTTGATTCACTCATTGTTACTACGGGAATCCTTGTAAGTTTCTTTTTCTCTTCTCATTGATATGCTTAATGTCATTGGGTGCTCCCACCTGACCTGGGGTCGGAAGTGTCGCTCCCTCTAAGTGTATATGAAGCCATGGGACTATAGGATTCCAAAAAAAATATTGAAATCCAATAATATTGTATTTACATATTATTTTAAAGAATTCATTAAAAATAATTTAACATTATAGTGAAATATATTAAGTAATGATTCTCATTGAAAAATGTTTTTTCATCATTGGATAAAATCTTTTAGTATTGATAAAATCCTTCTAATGATAGATTTAATCCAAAAAACAATTCCTCTACGATGAGGTTTTGGAATTAGGGATTTGATTTGATTAGTTTTTATTAAATGAAAATGGTTTAATATTGTGATAAATAATGTAGTAAGGTTTTCCTTTTATAATTTGATGAGTGGCACGCATGTAGTTTTTAAAAATAAAAAATTTCAAAACATGTATCACATTTGAAATAGGTAAAAATATAATTTTATTTATCCTTATACATTATATGGTTGGAATACGGCCATAAAATATATTTTCTTTTTGTTTTAGGTCATTTTACGCCAAATATTTTCCATTTAAAACATTTAAAAATCCATTTTTTCATTATCAATATAATATTATATACACTGGTCAATTCAATATGATTTCATAGGTATGGGAATGATATCATTTCGCATGCATACGTGTCGACTACAATCTCATATATGTCATTTAATTTTTATAACATGATACTCATTACTGAATGTTTTTATAAATGAATAGAAAGAATAAATATGAAATATATTTTATATGAAATGATATAACTATAAACTAAGATGTGGAACAAGAAATTATCATAAAAAATATTCATATGAAAATAAAGCAGTTGATACCTGATTGAAGAGTAATAATTTATTTTCTAAACAACTAATAAAATGATAATATAGGTTATTAAAAAAAATAATGTGATTCTTGAATAAGTTAATGATTTTATTTAAAAACTTATATAGGAGTTTTGGACATGTTAGAAGGAACCAAGAACAAAAGTAAGGGATAAATTTGCAATCTCATTGTTACTTGTGATAGTCTATCCATTAGTATTTATTGGGGGTATATTTATCATCCATGCCCACATTTCCTAAATATTTATTCCAAAATATTATTTATTTTCGTACAAAACTAATTTAAAATCAATTTTACACATTTTTTTATCATTAAAAAATTGTATTAAAGTGTGCTTTTTTCAATTTTCATATGAGGTACTTTTTGACTTATCAAAAAAAGTACAAGGATAATTTTTTATATTAACATATAAAACAAGAACATATTTTTATGATTCCTTGTAAAATTATTTCCACGATGAATCCCATACAACCATAAAAGGTTATTCTATAGGAAAATGTATCATTATAAAATTTTATGTCATTTTATTGGAATAAAAAAAATTTAAAGGGGAAAAATATTTTCCCAATGATTTCATTTCATTTGTTGTAACACCCCAACCCAAGTTACCCAGAGTCGGTGCATTATTACATAACATTGGCATGATCATAAGGAAGATCAAATATCGAAAGACCGATTAGTTTAGTATCCTTGGAAACACTAGATATATTCATAATGTTTTACATTACATCATAAAAATGAAAAATAAAACAAAATAGTATCCATATTCCACACTCTTATCCCCTCATACAATCCCTGTAGGTCATTTATAATTTACATCTTCACATCATGGGAATAAAAGAAAACATAGAAAAGGGGTGAGCTCAAATGCCCAGTAAGGATAACAATATAGCAGAAACTTTCATTAATATGAATAAAAATTTAAGGCAATGTATAACTAAAAAATCATTTTAAACATGAACTTCAACATAGTATGGAAAAAATAAAATGAAATAATTCCATTTACTAATTCACATGGATATTCTACTAATCGAATAATCACATGAAATATCAATAACCACTTTTATAATGATGGAATTCATAATGCCAGACAATCATAACCACATAGCCAAGACCTCGTGTCAAGACTACAAATAATATTTTGCCAAGGCCTTATGTCGAGACACTAGTTTGTCTCATGAGACCTACCGATGCATCGAGGAGCTATAGCAGGCTCCACCTATCACATATTATGTCTAATTCATTTCTCATATAAATATGTTTAAACACAACATAAACATTCGTATTAAAACTAGAATACGAAATGTCAATACTTTCTTCATAAACATTGAATGGTATAAAAATAACACATCCACAGTCAAACATATCACAAAACTATCAATACAATATGGAAGTATTGTATCAAAATAAATCAAATCCAAATAAACTTAAAATCCATCAAAGTATGTTGACCTAGATGAATTTAAAACTCTTTTTAAAGAAATATATCATTCTATTTTGAAATCAGTTAAGAGTCATATATTTATAAAATAAAACATTTTCTTTGAAAATATTCTTATAATATTTTAAGGGAAGCATTGACGATTTTATAATGGCGGAAAATAGCCACACCCACCGTATAAGTTATAAAAATCATTCTTACCTTAATTCTGTTGAAATGGTTAAAAAGAACATTGTTTGGAAAACAACAGAAATATTCCTTTATAAACCTCTTATAAAAAGTCTATCTAGGGTATAAATGACTTTAACCCATATTCTAGTAAATATTAAAAATGTTTTCAAATACATTTTTAAGAAACATGGATGTGGATGATAAAGAAGTCCCAGTAGATTATTATGTATAAACAACCTCGGATAATGAAGAGATTGAGAAATAAACCCTTATATTTTAATTTTACTTGGTTTAGGGTATGTTAACCTCCTATATAATGGTGAAATAATTGTTATTAAATTATACAAGAATCATATACATTAATATGATATCATATATGATCTTTTAACATTAATATTTTAATAATATCTTAGTATTATCGTTGTTTCAAGTGTTCCCTTACTCATTTTCTTTTATATTTTTTGTTACACAAGCCGTGTTTGTAGTGGATAGGTTTTATCATATTCATATCCAGAATGATATCAAGTCCTTAAATAATATTATTAATCATCAAATGATAATTCTAATTGAATGGATAAAATGGAGAATGAATCTCATCGCGTTCGTGGAGACGGCAGTCCGTACGTACGCAAGAGCGACAATATCAATCTTTTGATATTAAATTAATATATAATTGGATGGTATATCATATATACAGAATCATTATAATGTTATATTTATTATTTACATGAATTAAAAATAATTATTATACCCATCCAAATAATAATATATTGAATAACAATTACACCACGACGTGGAGACGGTATGCCGTACGTACGCACGTAAGGTGACATGTCATTCAAAGGATGTATAGAATTCTGAATATGGTTGTACCATATTTATAATAATATTATAGTATATAGGAGATACTGGATTCATTATTTTATAATGGAAATAATAAATAAAGAAGAATCGGAAGAAGAAATGAATTTGAAAATGGGTGGTAAAAACATTACCTCTTCTTCGGGTTCTTCTTATTGATTTGATCAAAAGGGATCTTTAGGATGGCGTTCAGATCAAAATAAGGCCACTAGGATGTAGTGATGTAATTTTTTAGAGTATTTGGGAAGGGGTTGGCCAAAACAAAAGGATTTGAAGGTGTGAATTAATGAGAAGGTGGAATGCCCTTTTATAAGAGGGGTGAGGGGCACCTTTGGAAAAGCTAGAAATATTATTTTATAATAAATTTATATTTGGTTTATAATGGATCCAGAGTGGATTATTAAAAATTTAAGGTGTGTATGGGTCTAAAAACACTCAACCAATAGAATTTATACATGTTTGGGTCACTATATTAACCTTATCTTTAAGTATTAACTCTTTGTTAATTTGTATCACTTTTACAATGTCTCTTTGTATTTTTATATTATATGGTTACTAAATTAACTATATACATCCAAGAGACCTCCAAGTGGTTCATTAGTGATACTACTATCATGATATAAGTCTCTTGGGAGAACCTTAGATTCTTAGGAAATTAATATCAATTAATAATATATTATTTGTTTTAAAAACTCTTTTATGTCAATTTTGAGACTATTCAATAATTGATTTTTGTGAAAATCATAATAGAATTAGTACATAGAAAAAGTTAATTAAGTCAATCCTAACATGTCATATTAACCTATAAAATTAGTTTAATTCATATAAAGTCGCAAATTATTTTTATTCGGGTATTTATAATATCAATTATTTTAATTTTTTACTATTATGGTAATTAATACATCACAATTGTGTCGTAAATAAATTAAATATTATAATGTATAAAAATTATAAATATAATATATTTATGTATGAAATATTTTTATATTTCTAATTAATATTTATAATTGAAAATTCAACATATATAACCCTAAGTAAAAATTGTTTTGCTAAAATATATATGCTTATGTCATTTTTGTATTTATTTCAACTTAATTAATATAATGTGCCCCTATCACCTACAAGTGGCTTCATGGGGTCTGAAAATCGACCCAAAGATGCCCATGGTCATACATGTATCCACCAATAAGGTTAGGACACGTTTTAGGGTAATTTAGTATTATTATAATATTATTTTTTAACCCTTATTTAACGGTTTTACCCTTAACCATGGTAAATAAAATACTTACCGAAGTAATTATTCAAAATTTCTAAAAATATAAGTTACCTATTTAAACAATATGAAAATCTTGATTCCAAATATGGAATCAATTGTTCAAAATTCAAAACACAGAAGTGGCAGAAATTAATTTAAAATTAATTCTCGTTGTTAAAACAAAAAAGCGTGATTTTAAGAGATAATAACTATCAAAATATTGACAATTGTTTATGTCTGGTTTAATTGTAAAATTATGTACAATGACCAACATTTTATTAAATGGTAAAAATATATTCTAAATATACTTTAAAACCACTCAATTTCATAATTTATCAATATAAACTATTTCAATTAAAGAAAATTGTTTTTAATTAAAATTTAGTAATTTTCACTATTCATCGAAATATAAATGTTATCCGAAAAGTTCCAAAATTTCACCCTTGGCTAAATACAATATTCCGAATCCAAAAATGAAGTCCATTCTGAGAGATAAAATTTAAAAAAATTAAAAAATTAGGTATGACTATTCATAACGGCTAGTTTGATTGGTTGTAGTGTGTTAGAACTCGATGTTGCGTACAACACACGCTATCACATTATTCAAAGAGAAGCGTACCGTAGAAGAATGGGGTGTTACATTCACCCATCCTTCATATAATTTTGTCCTCAAAATTTCTAAAATACTACCGCATGAAAAGACTCGAGTGGTTCTTCATCATAAGTTTCTCAGGTTCCCACGTTGCCTCTTCCATCTTATGGTTTGTCCACAAAACATTTACCAGACGCGTCGTCCAGTTTCTCAGTACTTGTTCTCTCGTATCAAGAATCCTGACGGGCTCTTCTCAATATGATAGATTGGGTTCCTGTTTTAATTCCTCATAGGTGAGTACATGCATTAGGTCAAGCATGTATTTCCTCAACAGAAATATGTGGAACACATTGTGAACTTTGGAGAGACTTGGCGTCATTGCCAATCGGTAAGCTACAACCCCATTTCGTTCTAGAATTTCCAAAGGTCCGATGTACCTGGGACTCAATTTACCTTTATTAACCCAACTTATGACTCCCTTCCATGGAGATACCTTCTGGAAAACAAGATCACCAACTTGAAATTTCAAATCCCTCCTTCGATTATCAGCAAAACTCTTTTGCCTACTTTGAGCTGCTTTGATAAGGTTTTGGATTACATTCACCTATTCCATCGTTTCCTCCACCATTTCTGGGCCTACAAGTTTTCTTTCTCCAACGTCATCCCAACAGGTTGGTGTGCGACATATCTTTCCGTACAACGGTTCATATGGTGCCATATGAATACTCGAATGGAAGCTATTGTTATATGAAAATCCTTCCATAGGTATATATTGATCCCACATTCCCTGAAAGTCATACGAGCATGATCTAAACATGTCTTCTAAGGTTTGAATAGTCCGTTCTGATTTTCCGTCTGTCTGTGGGTGGTAGGAAATGCTCAAATGAAGCTCAGTATCCATATATTTCTGAAGACACATCTAGAATCTTGAAGAAAAACGGGGATCACTATCAGAAACAATCGATAGGTGTACTCCATGAAGTCTCACAAAATCATTAATATATAGTCTTGATAGACGTTCCAGTGGTAGATCTTCTCTTATAGTAAGAAAATGTACTTACTTGGTAATACGATCAACAATAACCCATATTGCATCATTCCTTCTAGGAGTCATTGGTACCCCCATGACAAAGTCCATCGTAATATTTTCCCATTTGCACTCCAGTATGGGAAGAGTTTGCATGACTCCTCCAGGCTGTTGCCTTCCATATTTCACTTGTTGGAAAACCATATATCTTGACACTAAATCAGCAATCTCCCTCTTCATGTTGTCCCACCAAAAATGTTCCCTCAAGTCTCTATACATTTTGGTGCACCCAGGGTGTATAAAGAAATTGGAACTATGAGCATCATCAAGATATTCCCTTTTTAGATCAGGTATTTTGGGAACACAAAGTCTCTTCCTGAATTTCAAAATTTTATCTTCATATACAAAGTCTCTCAATCTCCCATCATTCATAATTTTAATATTCTTTTTAAATTATTCATCATCGGTCTAAGAACTCTTCATCCTTTCTAGTAATTATATTTTGGAAAACATTTGAAAAAGAATTGATGTTTCACCTTCAATGGTTTTTCCCATGTCCATCTTCACTAGATCCATGAAAATTGGATCCCTTTCCGTTCACATATTGTTCAAAACTCCAAGGTCATTTCTACTCAAAGCATCTTCCACCTTGTTTGCTTTCCCCATGTGTTAGTGTATTGTACAATCATAATCCATTAGTAATTCAAGCCATATCCTTTCCTCAGGTTGAGTTCTTTTTGTGAGAAAATATACTTCATACTATTGTGATCAATATAAATCTCACATTTTTTACCATAGAGGTAGTGCCTCCATATCTTCAAAGAAAATATCACAGAATCTAACTCGCGATCATGAGTAGGATAGTTTTTTTCATTAATATTCAACTATCGTGATGCATAGGCAATAACCTTATCATTCTTCACAAGGACACAACCAAGTCATTTCCTCTATGCGTCACTATAAATAACGAACCCATCATACCCCAATGGTAGAGTCAATATAGGACCATTAACTAATCTTCTCTTCTATTCTTCGAAACATTCTTCACAATATTTTGTCCAGACAAATTTAACCCCTTTATGTGTGATATTTATTAATGGGTTAGCCAACCGGAAAAAATTTTGGACGAAACGTCGATAATAACCTGCTAAACCAATAAAAATACGTACCTCAGTTATACTCGTCGGTTCTGGCCATTCATAGATTGCCTTGGTCATAGAAGGATCAACAGAGATTCCATCATTAGAGACAATATGGCCATGAAAAGAAATCTACTGAAGAAAGAATTCATACTTGCTAAACATTCCATATAATTCATGTCTTCTCGGAGTCTTTAGGAAAATACCCAAGTGATTTTCATGATCTTCGTAGATTTTGGAGTATACAAAGATATCATCAATAAATACCACCACAAATTCATTGAGATATTCTTTGAAAACTCTATTCATAAGATCCATGAATACCGAGGGTGCATTAGTCCATCCAAAAGGCATTATTGTAAACTCGTAATGTCCATACCTGGTTCGAAATGATGTCTTGATAATGTATTCCTTCTTTACACACAACTGATGGTATCCAGATCAAATTTCAATCTTTGAAAATTATTGAGCTCCATGCAGTTGGTCAAATAAATCATCAATGCGAGGTAGGGGATAGTTTTTCTTTATTGTTATAGCATTGATCTCCCTGCATTTGATACATAACCTCATAGATCCATCTTTCTTTATAACAAAAAGAACATGGTCTCCCCATAGAGAAATCCTAGGGTGAATAGATCCCTTATTACTCAATTCCTCTAGTTGTATCTTTAGTTAAACTAATTCTACAGTGGCCATTCTATAAGGGGTCTTCGCTATAGGCCTTTATCCAAGAATTAAATCAATGTAAAACTCAACTTCTCATTCTGGAAGATGTCCAAGTAAATATTCCGGAAACACATCTACATATTCTTTCACAACATGTACATCCTATATTTGAACATTCCTTTCCTCACCCATAGTAATTTCATTCTCTTCATCCCCAATAATTGAATTTAGTTGAGCTACTGGGGGTGGATATAGATAAGAATTCGGTGGTGACGATTCTGTTCTAAAGATAAGGTGTTCCTTATCATCATTATCAAAAATCGTAACCTCCATCTTCTTACAATAAATTTTCGCAACATGGTCCAAAATCCAATCCATACCAAGGATTATATCAAACTCAATCATAGGTATGACAATGATATCAGTAGATAAAGAACATTTATGTGCTCTAATGGTGACTGATTCACAAAACTTTGTTGCAATGATACTTCCCTTTGGATTTTTAACTGACAACACCCATCTTAAATCAAATTGGAAATATCTAATTTTCATAGAAAACTGGGATGATATGAAACAATGCGATGGTCCAGAATCAAATAATGCATTTGATAAACTTGAGGAAACCATTAAATTACCTGCCACCATGTCTTTTGGAGCTTCTACCTTAGTATTATTGATTGCAAAATCATGTACTTGATCCATTGGCCTTTTCTGAGGTATGTTACCCTGACTCTTAGGACATTCATTTGCATAATGTCATATATCCTTGAAATTTTAGCACTGATCATTGGTAGCTTCCTTCTTCCCTTTTCAATCACGAGCTTGGTGGCCTTTTTCACCACACTTGTAACAGACAGCCATTCCCTTCAAGCAAGTACCGAGGTCTTTCTTCCCAAATTTACCACAGGATGGATATTTAACCTTTCCCTTCATCCCCTTATTTCCATTCCCAGTTTGATCATCAGGTCTCTTCTTCTACTGCTTTTCTTTAAAGTCGTAAGACTTAGATAATTCCTTTTCGGTATTGATAGCACATGAGACAATGTCTTCGTACGACGAGAAGGATTGTGAGACTAATACTTAACAGAGAAACGGTTTTAACCCCTCAAAGAAATAATAAATCTTAATTCTTGGGTTACGTATATAATCTCCCGCATACCTTGATAACCTTGTAATGTTATCCTCATAATTTGTGACATTCTCATCCTCCTTGGTCTCAGACTCAGAAATTGCCTTTCCATATCATCTCGATGGTCGCGAGGAAAGTATTTTTCTAAAAACACATCTGCGAATTCCCTCTATTCCATATTTGATACTTCATCATCTTCCTTCGTGTTTTGAATAAATGACCACCATTGATCAACATCTACATTGGGGTGGTAAACTTCCATGATAACTTTTTCCCTTTCACTACTCCCCAATACCTGAAATATTTTCTCTAGGGAATTTAACCATTGCTCAACTACTAAGGGATTTGTACTCCAATTGAACGTTGGTGGTTGTTGCCTCATGAATTGATCTAAAATTGATCCTCCATGCTGCGGATCTGGGTACTCCATACGGGTAAGGTTATTATTCATAACCGGAGTGACTTGTCCCATTATGGTGATTAGCTGATCAGCACCAGTTTCATCACCAGCTCCACTATAATTATCTTGAGCAGGAGGGAAATCCTTACATGGAGTGCGTGCATTGACAAAGTTTCCATTTCATCCACTAGGAACCATTTTTAAACAATGGCATAAAATAGATCAGTTTATGAATAAAAATACATAATTCCGTACTTATAAAACACTTAACATAAATTGAACTATTTATGGATATAATCCATAATCATAAAAAATGTTTTCTTTCAGGAAGTATACACTCAAAAACCCTTCAATATGATTTTTAAGGAAAATGAGAGTTATCCTAAGCATATCCCCCTGGAGTGTCGTAACCAAGAGTGTAGCAAAGCCCGTTGTTGTGCACTAGTTCCCGTTCGAGTTTTACTCGAAGCGGTGTTTTCGGGTTTTGCCACTAGGTACATCTGTACCAGAGCTGCCTCTACCAGATCGTTTCCAGATAGGGATGTATTGTTTGGAAAACTCACAAAATCTCTACAATACCAAAATTTCTAGGAAGTTATTCTATACTAATCCTCATAGTCCATCTTAGGTCTATGTGATCTAATCAGTGTTTATCTAAATATAGCTTTCAAGGTTTGTACTAAACTTCCTCTGATACTAACTGTAACGCCCCGACCCCAGTTACCCATAGTCAGTGCATTATTACATAACATTGGCATGATCACAATAATGATCAAATCTCGAAAGACTGATTAGTTTATTAGCCTTGGGAACACAAGATATATTCATAATATTTTACATTACATCATAAAAATGGAAACTACAACAACATAGTCTCCATATTCCACACTCTTATCCCCTCATAATATCCCTGTAGGTCATTCATAACATACTTCTTCACATCCTGGGAAAAAAATAAAACATTGAAAAGGGGTGAGCTCAAATGCCCAGTAAGGATAAAAATATAGCGAAAACTTTCATAAATAAGAATAAACATTTAAGGCAATGTATAACTAAAACAAAAGCCTTTTAAACTTGAACATCAACATAGTATAAAAAACTAAAATTAAATAATTTCATTTACTTATTCACATGGATATTATAATAATTGAATAATCACATGCAATATCAATAACCACTTTCATAATGATGGAATTCAAAATTCCAGACTATCATAAGCACATAGCCAAGGCCTCGTGCCAAAACAACATATAAGATTTTGTCAAGGCCTTGTTCCAAGACACTAGTTTTTCTCATGAGACCTACTAATGCATCGAGGAGCAATAGCAGGCTCCACCTGTCATGTATTATGTTCAATGCATTCCTCATATGAACAGGTTTAAACATAATATAAACATTTGTATTAAAACAAGCATACGAAATGTCAATACATTCTTTATAAAATATAAATGGTATAAAAATAACACATCCACAGTCAAAAATATCACAAATCCATCAATAAAATATAGAAGTATTGTATCATAATAAATCAACTCCAAATAATCTTAAAATCCATCAAAGGATGTTGACATAGATGAAATCAAAACTCTTTTTAAATAAATATTCCTTTCTATTTTGAAATCATTTGAGAGTCATATATTTATAAAATAAAACATTTTCTTTGAAAATATTCATATAAGCTTGTAAGGGAAGCTTCGACGATTTTATAACGGCAGAAAACAGCCGCACCCGCCGTATAAGTTAAAAAAACATTCATACCTTAATTCTGTCAAAAAGGATAAAAAGCACCTTGTTTGGAAAACGTCGGAAAGATTCCTTTATAAACCTCTTATAAAAAGGAAAATAAGGGTATAAATGGCTTTGACCCATATTCTAGTAAATAGTAAAATTTTTTTGAAATACATTTTAAAGAAACATGGATGTGGATGATAAAGAACTCCCACTAGATTATTACGTATAAACAACCTCGGATAATGAAGAGATTGTGAAATAATCCCTTACCTTGTACATTTCCTTGGTTGAGGGTAGGTTAACCTCCTTTATAATTGTGAAATAATTGTTATTAAATTATAAAAGAATCATATACATTAATATGATAGCATATATTATCTTTTAACATTGATTTGTTATTAATATCTTAGTATTATCATTGTTTCAGGTGTTAACATACTCGTTTTCTTTTATATGTTTTGTTACATAATATGTGTTTATTATGGATAGTTTGTATCATATTCATATCCATAATGATATCAAGTCCTTAAATACTATTATTAATCATCAAATAAAAATTATACTTGAATGGATATGATGGAAAATGAATCTCATCGCGTTTGTGGAGACGGTAGTCTGTACGTACGCACGAGCGACAATATCATTCTTTTGATATTAAAATAATATATAATTGGATGGTATATAATATATACATAATCATTATCATGTTATATTTATTATTTACATGAATTAAAAATTATTATTATACCCATCCAAATAATAATATATTGAATAACAATTACACCATGACATGGAGACGGTAAGCCGTATGTACGCATGTATGGTGACATGTCATTCAAAGGATGGTTAGAATACTGAATATGGTTGTACCATATTTATAATAATATTAAAGTATATTGGAGTTACTGGATTCATTATTTTAGAATGTGAATAACAAAGAAAGAAGAAGTGGAAGAAGAAATGAATTTGAAAAATGGTGGTGAAAACATTACCTCTTCTTCGGGTTCTTCCTTTTTATTTGATCAAAAGGGCTCCATAGGTTGGATTTATGATCAAACTAAGGACTCTAGGTTGTATTTAGGGAATTTTAGAGAGAATTTGGGCAGGGGTTGGGTGAACCCAAAGGCTTTTATGGTGTGAATTAATGTGAAGGGGAAGTTCCCTTTTATAAGAGGGGTGAGGGGATCCTTTTGAAATGTTAGAAATATTATTTTATAATAAATTCATATTCGGTTTATAATGTCTCCAAAGTAGATTATTCAAAGGTTAATGTGGGTATGGGTCTAAAAACACTCAACAAATATAATTTAGATAGGTTTGGGTCACTATATTAACCTTATCATTAAGTATTAACTCTTAGTTAATTAGTATCACTTTTACAACGTCTCTTTGTATTTTTATATTATATGGTTAATAAACTTACTATAGAAATCCAAGAGACCTTAATGTGGTTCATTAATGATACACCTATCATTATATATGTCTCTTCTCCAAACCTTATATTTTTAGTAATTTAATATCAATTAATAATATAATATTTGTTTTAAAAACTCTTTTATGTCAAATTTGATACTATTCAATAATTGATTTTTGTGAAAATCATAATAGAATTATTACTTCCAAAAAAGTTTATTAAGTCAATAATAAAATGTTATATTAACCTAGAAAGTCATTTTAATTAATAAAAAGTCTCATATTATATTTATTTGTGTATTTATAATATCAATTAATTTATTTTATCACTGTTATGATAATTACTGCATCACCATTGTGTCATAAAGAAATTAAATTATATAATGTCTAAAAATTATAAATAAAATATCATTATTTAGGATATTAATCTTATCTTTCTAATTAATATTTATAGTAGAAAATCTAACATATATAACCCTATGTAAAAATTATTTTTCTAAAAGATATATGCTTATGTCATTTTTGTATTTATTGTATCATAATTAAAATAAAGTGTCCCTATCACCTACAAGTGGCTCCATGGAGTCCCAAAATCGTCCCAAAGATGGCCATGGTCGGAAATTTATCCACCAATATGGTTAGGACACGTTTTAGGGTAATTTAGTATTATAATAATATTATTTTTTAACCTTATTTACCGGTTTTACCCTTAACCATGGTAATAAAATATTTACCGAAGTAATTTTTCAAAATGTCTAAAAATAAAAGTTACCTCTTTACTCAATATGAACATCCTGATTACAAATATGGAATAAGTTTTTCCAAATTAAAAACCCAGAAGTAGCAGAAATTAATTTAATATTAATTCCCGTTGTTAAAACAAAAAAGCGTGTTTTTAAGAGATAATAACTATCAAAAGATTGAAACTTGTTTCTGTCCGGTTTAATTGTAAAACAATGTACATGACCAAAATTGTATTAAATGGTAAAAATATATTCAAAATATATTTTAAAACCACTAAATTTCATAAATTATCAATATAAATTATTTCTATTAAAAACGTAGTTTGTAATTAAAATTTAGTAATTTTCACTATACATCAAAATATAAATGTTATCCGAAAAGTTCGAAGATTTCACCCTAGTATAAATTCAATATTCCAAATCCAAAAATGAATTCCATTTTTAGAGGTAAAATTTATAAAGTTTCAAAAATTAGGTATTACTATTCATAACAGCTAGTTTGATTTTTTGTGGTGTGTTAGAACTCGATGTTGCGTACAACACACGCTATCACATTATTCAAAGAGAAGCGTACCGTAGAAGCTTGGGGTGTTACATTTGATATCTCAGATTTATTTTCTATTTATATCTATTAATGTTACATATGTTTTAATGGGTATATTTTTCAGTTATCTTCTACCTACTAAACATATGTATTTATTATTATTATGATGGAATTATATTTATGAAATCCATTTTTATATAAATTATTTATTTATAGAATGTTTCTTTGGAAAACCATTGTATTACATGGGTTATATTATGATAAATGATTTTGGTTCTTATGGAACAAATATATATGAATTATCTATTAGATGGGTCAGACATATAACTACATCCAATAAATTGTTAAAGATTAATATTTCATGAGATAATCAAGAATATAATGGAAAATGATATTAGTTATGTAATATAGGGATAAATATGTATGATAACCCATTTCACTAATACAGGGTTGGAACAACAATCGAACTCAGTTTTGTAATGGAATTTTCCCACTTGGATGGTCTTTTAAAAGTGCCTTGGCTAATATAGAAATTGATTTATTTGATTTTCTATTCTCCACAATTCCATATTTTATGCCAATGTTATTTTCACATGGAATATGTTTGCATTTTTATTTTGGCCCTATGAACACCCAATATTTATTCAATGAATCTTGATTTTGATATATGTTATACAAGGAATGATTTTGAATAGTTATGTTCAGGTTATTACTTTCTAATGATCATTTTCTTTTTGATATTTTCTATTTCTACCCTTAATGAGTATCTGATCTCACCCATTTCTTATGTTTTGTTTCTCCCATAATCTAAATAAAGGAATTATGTTGCAAAACTAAGGCGGAAGTCATTTAAGGGAGTTTTTTAAGATCATTCACAAAATTCTATGATTATGTTCCATGATTTCAAAGGAACTAAAAAATTATAGATATTGGTAATATTTTATTGTATTGTATTAATAATTCTGAAAAAAATAATTTAATTTCAATGTACATCAAGCTTTGGATCATTACAATTTGTATTAGATAATAATTTTTAATAACATTCGGAAACTAGGATGAAAATTATATACTGCTATCCCAAGAGACATTTCTGAGGATAGGTTTAGGGATGTCCATGGGGATAATTTAAATTATATGTTACAATCATAGAAATTATTAATGATTATTGACTACATAGGATAAATCCTAATGTTTTATATATTCAAATATTATATTTATTTTCCAATGGTTATTTTGTTTCCATTTATAATAATTGTTTCACACACTTTTCTTTTGGGTCTTAGTAAATAAATGGAACCATATAGAACATGGTTAACATTTAAGGTTTTAGATGAGGAATGTATATGAATTATGATAATTGATTTTCTAATTATAATTCTCATGAAGACAATTCAAATTTTGGATGTAGAATAGGTTGTACTGTTGAGGATAAAGAAATTCAAAATGACATGCGAAAGCTATATGATGTTCTAGAATTGTTTTTTAACTTTTATATAATACTTGTGATAAGATTATGGTTGAGGAACCATAACTCATATTTCATATTTTATATTCTTGTATTGAATAAAATATTTAATCCTAATTAATGTGTTATGAATAATGTAGAATGATTCATGTGTATAAGTTTTTCAATTCAAGGATTATGTATATGTATTCATATCATAAGTTTTTAATTAAGGATTGAAACGGATATATTGAACAAGGATGATGACTTAGAAAAGTTATTTATGTTAAATTTACTATTTTGATTATTAGATTTTAACCCTTACTCTGCTCAAGATTTGGAGAAAATTTTATTTATCTTGGATAATAGTATGTTGTTATGATTAGATTGATGATAATAATTATTCATTTTTTATTATTTCCATCATGAAATCATGGATGGTGTTTACAAATTTTTGTTCATAAAAAATATTTACAAAGAGTATTGAAATATGGATGAATGGATTTATTAAGGATGTATTGTACATAAGGTTATTACGATGAATAAAAGAATACATGATAAAGGTGTTCACATATTTAGAATAGGACCCCAAATAGATACCTTATTATATATGAGGGATAAATATTATGTTGATTTAGTGAACATATTTCAAATGTTTCACATTTTCACCATTTATAAGTATTTTATAATTGTGAATTTAAGGAATGAATTGGTTACACATTGGATCGTGTATGTTATATTGAAGTATTAACTCACTATAGTTAGTGTTATTCATATTTGATAAAATAGTTTAAACCTATTTATTATGATAAGGACCGATGGAATGATATGTCATTATACTAATGGATCAGATGATCTACAAATGCTAATGGAATGGAAAATTAAACAACATTTCATTGAATAAGAGATGAAGTGGAAATTGATCGAGGAAGAATGAATAAATGAAATTATACTTAATCATGTACGTGTTTTTTATCATTATTAAACCCTATATAATGGATCTTGAAACAAAATGTATTATCATACTACCTTTTTAATGATGTATCCAATATCCATTTATATCACAGAGGATTTATGGATTTTTGATGTTAACATTCTCTTAACGATATCATCTATCAATATTCATATGAACATGATAGTCATATTTATCTTCCATATCCAGGTTTTCAATTTCCAACTATGCTCTCTTATGTGGAATCCCAGTGATGAGATATATTAGGTAACTATTTTTGTTCAAACATTCAGTTTTAAAAATAACATTTAGTATTCATTTTTATTATGAGGTTTTCAATGATAGAAGCAATTAATTATTAAAACATTAATATATCAGATGGATTTAGAGACAAAATTCATTTTATGGGGGGTGTAATATAACACCCCAAGATTTTTAAAGATATATATATATATATATATATATATATTAATTATTCAATGTCTTGTGTTGTACACTAAACCAAAATAATATTTATCTACATAGAATATTTTTTTAGATTCCATTATACACAACACTATTCTTGTCTTAAGTTGCAAACAATTTTTGGTTCTTTTGATATAATTCCTTTCACATGTGATATAGTATAAGAAAAAAGTGGAATAATGTTATTTTACCTTTAACCTAGACATTATAATGAAGATCATAGACTATATTAATAGAATTAGGAAAATATTATTTACACATGTATATATATAAATAATTCTTTTGTGGGAAATTAAATATAAATAAAAAATAAAACCCCTTTTATATAAAATGAATGGTTTTATTGAAACTCTATTTAAATGGAAATAATATACATTTTAAAATAATTAAAATATTTTTTTATGGATTTTATTAAATATTTTTTGTAGTAAATTCAATATAATTTTCAAAAATAATATTTTATGTTTTCTAAACATTATATAATAACAAATTAAATTTTACGAATAATTGATGTACCATTTTAAAAAAATCAATTTTCATACCATTTAATGGTACAACCATTTAAAATATAGTGTGTAAGACGTTTTTATTTTATATTTGACAAAATAATAATATTCTCTATAATTGTTATATAAAAATTTACTTTGAATGAATAATTAATATTTTTCTAATATGTTTCATGTTTTAGTAAATAGTAAAAATATACTAAATTTTAATTTAAACCAAAAATTTTCTTAGATATAATTTATCTTGTTATGTTTTATTATTAAATGTTTTTATAAAAAAAATAGATTATATTTTCATAATTTAATATATTTGAGGTCATGGGAATTAATTCTACTTTGTATCTTGATGGAGAAAACATTTCAATCTTTTGTAATGTTTTACTTTTAAAACATGTTCTTTCATTCTAATAATGGGAATAATTTTAAATTAATTACATAAAACATATGTTTTTTGATTTTTGAAAAATTTATTCCAAAATTTTTATGAGTGGTTCAAAATTATTTAAATACGTTCCTCTTATTTTTTGGTATCATGAATAGTAACATCCCAAGGTTTTATTAATATTCTTAAATGGTAAATTAAGTAATTAAGGGTATAGATAATATTATAATATTACGCTAAAACATGTCTTAAAATCCTTGGATAGGTGTTTTTTGACCTAAATTGTCATTGAGTGTAATTTATATACCTTATAATTCACATGGATGATATTAGAAAATTTAATATATTTTATTTAATGAATATGTATATTTTCCTTACAAAAATATTAATAAATATATTAGTTTTAAAATAATGTCATACAAAATCAAAATTTCACTATAAAAACTCAATTTTCAGAATATTTTTAGTCTTCATAATTTTGGGGAATTATGAATTTATTAAATATAAACAATTATTTTAAAGGATTATACATTGATGAAGCATAAATTATTTAATTGATAAAAAGTTTATAAAATAATTTTTACGGAAATGATAAAAATAATAAAGTAAAAATACAAATGACCCTATTATATATTCAATTATATTTCAACTATAATCATAAATTGTTCTAATTATGATCATATTGATCAATAGGTAATATATTATGACATTTATAATATTATAACAAAATCAATGTTAATGTTTCCATATTCATTTATTTATTAAATATAACATTTTCAATGTAGGATTTCCATAATTTATATTCTACTATAGGTATACATAAAAACTATATAATATTTATCTTCTTCATTTTATTTAAATTATTTTATTCAATATATATTTATATCAAATAATTACCCTAAATTGATGTAATAATTATTTTAATATAAAAATGTCAAATTACTGTTATTAAAAATACAAAAACAATTATATTTTGGAAAAATTATTATATCATATGAATTTTATAGAAGTCCTTTTTCCCATAGGTATATCATACAATAATTTTATCTATGATAACATCGTATATTGTTATTATTAAAAACCTAGTAATTTAATATTGTAAAAATTGTCACTATTGATATTTTTCCAATATAATGAAATATTAAATTATTCAAAAATCATAATACATTTGTAAAAGAATAAAGTAATAATTGTATTATATAAAATGTTTTAAATTGTATATTTATTATAAAATTGATATTATATAATTAAAAATAATTATATTTAAATATTGAATCATTTGTTAACTTAGTTAAAATGACAATATAGTAACTATGGGTTCATTAAAATGATATGTTATACATTGATAGAAAAAATATGTCTAAAATTTATTGGTGGATGATATAAAAACAATATCACATATAATATTGAAAAATATGATATTTTGGAGTTTTTTGGATGTTCTTTGGTTATATTATTAATTAATATTTTTCAATATTCAAAATGTGCCCCTCACCGCAATTAAAAAAGGGCACATCCTCCCTCACAACTTCACATCACTTTGAGAATTAAATTACAGTTGTCCTAAACCCACTACATGTATCGAATTCTTTATTCACATTCTATAGGTTATTATATTTTAAAAATACAATTTACAATGCCAATAAGAGGATATCTAGAGGGATCTCACTGAATAAGAGGTAACATCCTCTACCAAATCATTCAAACTCATTTCTTATTATACTACCTATAAATGGGCATTTTCCATCCCAATGTAATATCTCCACTATAAATTATATTCTGATATTTTAATATTGTTATAGAATAACCTTATTACACATTCTATACATCTTATGAAAAATAAAATCACCAATCATGCATACATATGCCTTATCGTCTCCATGACATGGTGTAATCTATTATTCATAACTGCGTTACATGAAAGGGTGTAATAATGTAAATAATAAATATATATGATTATATTAAAAATTTATTCATTATTAAATATTATATACATTATCCATTTCAATACCATTCCACAATTATTGAAATGGTGTCCTCATGACTCGTGTGTACAAACGACCTACCATCCCCACGATGTAATGTGATTCGTTCTGTTTTATATTCATTAAATCATGAATATATAATTGAATACAATAAATATATATGATATGTATCATTATATAAATGATATAACACTGACATTGTAAATTGAACAATTTCATAACTAAAAAAAACATGCGTAAAAAAATAATGCAATAAATTCATGATTCATGATTAGGGATGTTATTAACAAATGAGTAATAATATAATTACTTAGTATATTATAATAATGAATATGATTATGTAATAAGTTACTAACATTATTTAGACCCTTATATTGTATGTTTGGACATGTTAAACATAACCTAGACCTATGTTAAAGGATAATTACATAGTATCACTATTATCCGAGATCGTTTAAATTTATGAATTTATTTTGGTATATTTTTCAAACATGCATATATTTCCAAACGATGTATTCTAAAATATTATTATACAATTATTTTAATGTAAATTTTACCAATTGGTTATTCTTTACTAAATTGTATGAAAGGTATTATTTTTTGTTTATGATATGAGGTTCTTTTTTACTTATATAAAAAAATATTTGGATAAATGTTTTCTTTTAACTTATATTGAATGAACATATTTTTACACATTTTTGTTACATTATTTCCATAAATCATTGCATAAGAACATTCAAGGTTATATTCTATGAAAACATGTCTATATAAAAATTCATTTCATTACAAGGTTATAGTGTTTTCAATTAATAAAGGTTATTTACATCAAGATTTCGTCCATTTTATATCTCAATATTATTTTCAATTTATGTCCTTTGATGTTAGATATGTTTTTATGGGTACATTTTTTTAATGATTCTATCCCCATTACTTGTATAGTTTTATTATGTGTATTATGGAATTCAATTTCGGAAATCCGATTGTTTTACATGGATAGTTTTTTGATAGAATTATGTTTAAAAATCCATTTTATTCTTTGGATTATGATAGGATGAATGATTTATTTTCTTGTGTCACACATATGTATGATTTCATTATGAAATGTATGGTAACTATATCTTCATAAAATTAGTGGGTAATTGTTTATATCTCATGAGATATACATGAATAGAGTAGGAAATGATCTCTGTTTAGTAATACATTGATGGAATGGTATGTTAACCAGTTTTAGAAACATAAGGATATAATTAGGATTGAACTCGAGTAAATAATGTCCTTTTTCCACTATGATGGTTTAGAAATAATCCTTGGATAATATTAGAATTATTTTTTATGATTATGTGTTTTACAAAATTCCATGTTTTCAGCCAATGTTATTTTTTAATGGATCATTTTTATTTTATGAATTATTCAATATAAACTCCCAGACTTTTTCCATGACTCATGATTTTAATATATATTATTCAAATTATGATTTTCAAAATATATGTTCAGGTTATTAAATTATTATTTTAATGTTATTTTTGATATTTTCCTAATTTAAGCTTACTTAGAATCTGAGCTTGACCTTTTCACATTTTTTATTTTCCACAGGATATAAATTAAGGTATTAGGAAGGAAAATTAAATTCATATATCCTTATAGGAGATTATTAATTTAGTTTTCCAAATTAGAAGAATGTGTTTCAACTTTTCAAAGTCACTACACTAATATGGTCATTAGGTTATTTTTTGTATTATTTTATGTATTCACATAAGTAATATAATTTCCATGTATGTCATTATTTTGGTTATTAAATTCCTGGGTTTTCTACTTTTTCGTTAATTATTAAATGGATTTGTGGTGAATAATATTGTACATTATTGATATTTTTTGTCATTTTTATAGTGCTTTTACTACCTCCACTTTCTGTTAATTTTCAGGTCTAAATTCATCATATTCCTGATTTTTTTCACTTCAATAATCAATTTCATGGTCGATCAATTACTATATTTAAATTATTTTTATATCCTCACGGTAACTGTATTGAATGTTTCCTTAGATTCTGGTGTTATTAGAAAAGGATTCGTTCATCAGCCTTTAATAACTATATTATTGTGAATGGTTGGTAGCTGATATAATTGTATTTTTAATTCATCAGACTCTGACCCCTGAGTGGTATGTGTGTTGGGTTGACTATTTTGAGATTATACTAAATAGTATATCATTCCCTTCATAGATGATACATATATTGGTCTCTGTTAGTAGCTTTAATATGATTCGAAATTCAATATCAATAATGATGAGTGTTTAAATGTTTGGAGAAAAGCATATTGAAATGGTGTTCTTTGAGTTTGTCGCCTACCATATCCAATCTAGTAACTGAAAAATTAACTAAATTTATTATGACCATATAGATAGGTCTAGGTTTTTCTTTGGATTATGGAATTAGAGAAATCAGTTTCATGAACATAAAGGAATCCATCATTGAAAATATTATATAAATAATATAGTATTTAGGTCCTCAATTGTGTGGTGGGTGATGATTCATGGACTTTTTAGCAGATAATTATCTCATAAAATATATTATTTATTTTATGTTATTTTATATTAATTGTTAGTTGGAACATTTTAACTCACGTAATTATCTATCTATATTTCTAAAACAAAACTATTAAGAATTTTGTGACATCCTATTAATGAGTTAGCTTAATCCAACTGTTGAGTTATCAAATAGTGCTCCTTGAGATGAAGAATCATGTTTGTTACAATAAATATTATTCATTACATTGTAGAATGATAACAAGAATTGAATTTATTCATATGGATGGTGTGAGAAGAATGTGGTTAGTTTCATGACTCTTACAGAAAAATCATAAATAGGTTATCCAGTTTCCTATATGATTCATGAAAAGTTAAATTTATTTTTAGTACTCCATAAAGAAGAAAATAATTTTTAAAGGAAATTATTTTTTTTCCTTCTAGTTATGTGAACTCTCTAGACAATAGATTATAGAAAAATTTCATGGCTGATGATTTATGTGAGAAGGGTAAATCCATCCTACCAATTTGAACCTCTATGACAACATTGGTTTGGAATACATTGATAAATTAATTACTTTTTCTTAATGTAGAAATATGTTCTTCACCATATATTATATATAATATAGATATTATTATTGTTACTCTAGTTTTTTTTGTTTAATGTCGTGTATTCATTTAATTGTAATTTTTTGTTTTTAATATAGAAATTGTGTTAATAATTTACTACCAATGGGATGTTAAATTGATCTAGTATACCATCCATTTAATGAAATCCTACTATAAATTTGTAGTGTTGAGAATAATATAATGTAATGGTGGAAACACATCATTCCACTTTCATGGAATTATGCAGTGTCATATGCCTTTCCACCATATTTCTTTAAAAATATTGATTAAAACCAATGTTTTTGGAAGAACTAAATCTTGTCACATTTTGAAAAATAATATAAACAATGAAATTACATTCCCAATAAAAACACCATGTTTTATGCTTGCCTATCACTATCATCTAAAAAATTATTTTTAAAAATTAGATAAATATAGAAAATGTTGGAATAAGATATTATCTAAATATGGTAGTGTACTGTATGTTTTGAAATCTTGTTTTCTCAGTTCAATTTTAATGAAAATGTATATTATGTTTGTTTGTTTTAATAACTATTTGTGTAGAATTTTTATAGCCTTGGATCATTATCTAATTCGCCTATTAAATCATTGTTTAATTGTTTTTTATTCATACTCTCATTAATTGAATTTCATTTATTACCATTATTAGTTTATTTAAATAAGATATGGAAGGACAATAATCACTATAATTATCTCATTTACCATGCTTTTCATTTGATACCACCTTTCAACCAAGAATTAACCCATTACTTGTAAATGTATGAAGTTAATTAAATTATAGTCTCCCATGCATGAAATGATGATAATAAGAAGGAGAAATTAAAATCGTAAAAGAATATAAATATATTGATTAAAACCACAGTGATTCACTAAGGATATAGTTCTGTGAATTATGAAAATTGATTAACTGGGAGATATGAGGGGATTGTTGTTGAAGAAACAGCAAATGACCTATTATTCCATCATCAATGATTTTTTAGTAAATGGTAATAAAAAAATTATTGTAGTAATAAGGTAATATGTATTCCCCCAGAGTGTGTTCTTTCATACACTTCCAAATGAATTTAAATTACATTTTTATGTGAATGGATTTGTTTCATGATTTACTCCATGTCATATGTATATGTTTCTTTTTATAATCTACAAAATAGATTAGTTAGGACTTCAGTGGTGTGGTGGGTGATGATTCATGGTCCTTTTTCGCAGATAATTATCTCAATAAAGATGTTATTTATTTAATATTAATTTCTAGTAAAGGTCAGTTGGATCATTTTACCTCATGTAATCATCTATCCACTATTCTAATAAAAAACTATTATGATATTTCTGACATCCTATTAATGAGTTATCTTACTCCACCTGCTGAATTATCAGTTAGTGCTCCTCCAGAATAAGAATCATGTATGTTTCTATAATTATTAATCATTACTTTGTATAATAATAACTATAATTGATGTTATTCAATGGATAGTTTGAGAATAATGTGGTCAGTTTCATGAATCCCACACATAAATCATAAATAGTTTTTCCAGTTTCCAATATGATTCATTAAATTTTCAATTTATGTTGAGTACTCCTTGAAAAATAAAATAATTTTTATAGGAAATTATTATTTTTATCTTCTCTAGTTATGTGAAACATATAGACTATATATTATAGATAAATTCCATGGATGATGATTTATGTGAGAAGGGTAAATCCTTCCTACCAATTTGATCCTCTATGACAGCATTGGTTTCGAATCCATTGATAAATTCATTAATTTTTTAATGTCCAAATATGTACATCACCATATATTATCTAAAATATAGATATTATTACTATTATTCCAGTTTTTTTGTTTAATTTCTTCGTTTCATTTAATTGTAATTTTTTTATTATAATATAGAAATTGGGTGAATAATTAACTGCCAATGGGATATTAAATTGATCTATTATACCTTCCATTTTATTAAAACTTACAATAAATTTTACTTATTCATAATAACCTAATGGAATTGTGGAAACATATCATTCCACTTTTTTTGAATTATTTAGAGTCTTATGCATTTCCATAAAATATCTTTCAAACTATATATAAAAACCAATGTTATTGTAAGAATTAAATCTTGTCACATTTTGAAACATAATTTAAACAAGGAAAATTCAACCCAAAAAACACCATGTTTGATGCTTGCCTATCACAGGGATCTACATAAATTATTTTTAAACCATAGATAAATATAGTAAAAATTGGAATCATATATTATGTAAATATGGTTGTGTAGTGTGTGTTTGGAAATCTTGTTTTCTCAGTTCATTTTTAATGAAAATGTATGTTATGTTAGTTTGTTTTAATAACTTTTTATAATGATGTGGGATAGCCTTATATCATTACCTCATTATCATATTTCAATCATTATTTAATTGTATTTTATTTTTACTCTCATTAATTTAATATCATTGAGTACAATTATCAGTTTATTTAAATTCAAATATGGAAAGACAATAATCAATATAATTATCCTATTTACCATGCTTTTGATTGGATACCTTCTCTGAACCCTGAATTCACCCATTACTTGTAAATTTTTGAAGTGAATTAAAGTCTATTGTCTCATATGTGACATGCCAATAATAAGAAGTTGAAATTAAAATTGTAAAACAAAATATAAATGTTTTGATGAAAACCACTATGATTCACTAAGGATAGAGTTCAGTGAATTATCAATATTAATAAACTGGGAGAAATGAGTGGATTATTGTTGAAGAAACCACAAATGATCTATTGTTCCATCATCAGTGACTTTCTAGTAAATGAAAATAATAAAATTTTTGCTGTAAGAAGGTTCTATGTATTACACCAGAGTGTGTTCTCCCCCAAACTTCCAATTGAATTTAAATTATATATATAGATGAATAGTTTTGTTTAATGTTTTACTCCATGTCATATTTATTGGTTTCATTATATAATATTCAAAAATGAGTACTGAGAAAGTCATATTTTTGTCAGATGGTTCACATGTATCTAGAATGATGGGTCTCGATGTCTTTTATAAGGCAGCAGTGCTCCTACCATTATACATCAAAGTTTTTATTTGATGATGGAGGGTTCTATTTCATTGAAACATAATAGGTTTGTTTTAATGAAAAATTGGTTTGTGGTTTAGTATATGGGCCATGTGTTATTTGTTCTTAGGTAATATTATTTTTTCATTTGAGATTTCACATCCTTCAATTATTTTTCATATCATATTTCCCATTATTGGCTTGTTAATTAAAACTATATTATGCTAGTGGAACATCATTTCTCATAATGATGGATTTTCATACTTACCTCTGTTTAGAATATACAACTACTAATGGTTCTAAATATTGGTTATAAATGTTTTCCAAAATCATTATTTCAATGCTTATCCCATGATTCAATTATATTTTCTTTGGCTTCGATTCATTCCATTGTCTTCTGAAACATGTGGATAAATTGGATGTCGGTTCCATCATGGTAGGTGATACACTGATTTTCCTTGAGGCAAGGTAGATAAGTAGTGATGGATTAATCAAGATCAGTACCCAACCAATGGATCATATTCAACCCATAATCTACTATATTATTGTTAATAAATTAAATTGGATGATTGGGGTCTATTTATGGACAAATAATTTATGGTTGAAAAACAAGTTGTAAGAATCCATATCGCAAAGGTTATTGTTGGTTTTTTAACGGTGAAATAATGATAAAACCAGGGAGAACACATTATGTATTCCTGCAATGGTAGTGGTATCACATTCAACAAATGTAGTCACCTTCATTTTAGGATTCATAATTAATTCCTAATCATAGATATCTGATGAAAAATATAGTGGTTATACCTAAAATGATATTGGGGTGTGGAAATTTAGGAAATTGACCATCAGTTGTTCCCATGGTAAGTTGAAGGTTTTGTCTCCATAACTACAATACAATACTAGGTTCTCAATATAGTGGGAGTGAAAGGTCAATAACCATTTTATCATAGAGACAATGGATGAAATAGTCACCTATGACCTTTTCAATTTATCCACCCCTAAAAAAATTAAATCACAATTTTTTAGTATAATATTATTCAAAATTTTATATTCTCTCTGATAATTCCAAATAGTTCAATTTTTACAACAAAATTTGAATATGTTACCAATCAAAATGCTTAAACCCAATTTCTATATATGTTCACATTTTATATAGTCAATCAACAATCAAAATTTTCTATAGTAATGAATGATTTTTTTATTTTAGTGAATAATAGATAATAATGGTTGAAACTTCAATCTCACAAAAAAATATTAATCATTTATTCAAATAATATATAAATTCTACCAATGAGAAAACATTAATTACTAAAAATATAAGTCATATATATAGAAAATACTAAACAAAAATAGTTATTTTTCTTCCATAATATTATATTTATACCCAACTAATTGCATTTTAAAATTCCACACCTTTATTTATGAATGATACATTTAGTATCATTCCATTACGGCTTGTCATAGTCCTTGGAAAAAATTAGTATGAAAAAAAATATTTTCAATAATTTTTTTAGACAAATTCCTTCATACTAACCAAATTAAATTTTTTCCATCAATTAACATGAGGATAGTTGACATGAAAATCATTTCGATGATTTATTTACTACATGTATACTAAAATAACATGATACATATTAATTGCTTAAATAATATAATATAGTATGAGTTAATATTACAAATCAATTGATTCCAATTATTTTTATCATTTTCATAAGGGGCATGACATATTTTTTATCACAACCCCATTTTTATTTAAATATTTATATAACACCCACTTTATGTAGATAAAATTTTTGTTTATTATGTGTTGAACCAGCTCTATAGTGAAAATTTTATTAGTATGATCTAAATTATCGTCTCGACTATTTATCCACTATTGATACTCTAATGATTTATTATAATTATTATTATCAACCTAAGAAAATAAGGTTATTTGTTTTATTTTCAACAATGTTTAAATTATTTATATCAGTTACCTATCATTTAAGAAAACATTCTTGGCCTCCATCATTTTAATAACATTGTATGTTTTGAAAAATTTTGTTCATTATCACAATGAATTTTTCCATCATCATATTTAAATATAATTTCATTGATATTTTTTTTATTAACATTGTCCTTATTATCAACTGATTATACATCATCATAATAACAAAAATAACATTATTCTTAATGTGAAACATCATACATTGAATTTTAAAACACCTTAAAAATTATAATAAAACTTATATTACCTATCTAATTATTTTAACAATTATAACCTCTTTACATAGAAGGATAACAATAGTAGCATCCTCCAACCTCCCTTTTTATAAACATACATTTTTTGACATTTGACATTTGTTTTATAAGTGATTCAAAATCACTAAATTCATACCACTAATGGAGTCTTCAAATGTTACATATCATTTACAATTTTATTTAAATTTGAACATCTAACTGAACGGTTTTTTATTTTGTCTTCCATACTATATTATTTCTAATAGAAATACAATGAGTTTTCATACACCTCTAATATAGTTTGTGAAAATTCCTATAAACCCATGTTATTCATATAAGAAATTAATGTATATTTTTAAGTAAATGTTTTTATATTTTCACTATGAATACTATATTTCTAAATATCATTAGTTAATTATCATCATCTATGTTCAACATTTCATTTCATCCATAACATCGTCATGTATATAACCCATTTTTTCTAACATTATTTTAAAAAGAAATAATAAAAATCCAAGACTCTATTTTAAAATTTATGAATATAATTCATATAGTATGATTGATTCCATCCTTTAAGAAAATAAATTAATTATCTTTATTTTCAAATTTCATTCTTTTATACAAAAAAAAATATGAATCAATGTTATCCCTAGAGTAAATGATTGAATATCCACATTCAAAGTGTGTGAATTATAAATATTAAAAATATTATATATGGAGATATTATAAACTAATTATATCTTTATAATAGACACAACCTGAAAATTATGTCCATGAGTAAATTTTCAAAAAATATATTTTCCTATATTCCCCAATATTAGATATGACAATTAATTTTCATAAATCAAAATTATGTTGCATGAGTTTTCAGAATCACTTGTTGAAAAATTTAATCTTGTGAACAATGAATTAATGGGAAAATATCCCTATATAATGCTTAATAAAAAATTTCAATTTTACCTAAAATAACTTGATTTACATCACCTCATTGGTGTGAAACACATAAGTATTTATGTTTCATCCGTTATATTAAAAAATTAATCTTCATTTCCAAATTTCAATCACTAATAAACACTATGGAAACGAATTTTATCTTGATTAACTCTTAATTTCCATTGGTCATCGATATATCAATAGAAATTATATTATAATTTAAGATATATCTGTTGCCTATAGTATGTAATATTCATATAAAATACAATATTTAGGAAAATTCATTTTTCAAAATCACTAAGTTCTATTTAAATAACTAATGACTTATCCATCCCATTCAAAGTATTATTAATCAAAATTTGATAATAAAATTTCATAATTAATAGTTAATGTTTTAAAATGAGAAGATAATCAACAAATAAAATTGATTAGTCCAATTTCATAATGTCATATTCTTATTATTGAAATTTATCTTAAACCATCAATCTACAATTTATATATTTTTTCTAATCTTATCTTCATTTATGGGGCTCAATCCCCCTCAATAACTTCCACTCATATCCTACAGGATCATGGAATGATTGGTTATTGGATTATTATCGAATTCTTATATTGCCAAAGTCAATAAAACTAATACAATATATTTAAAATCATTAATACTATTTTAACACATCTTACTGATCATATATATAAAAATATTGGATTTTTTAATTATAATCATTAATCATATATAATTTCACTAATATAAAATATGGTAAAATACCAACACTTTATTAATTGTACTACTTTACATTTCTAAAGTTTTCAATACATAATTTTTACTCTATTTTTATTTCAAATGACCATTTCGAAAAATATATAACTTTAGAGAAGTATCATTTAATGATAAAATCTCAAATTTTTCCCCATGTTAAATTAAAAAATGTATTTCAATTCCATTCTTCTTATAGATTTATATAACATTACTAACAGTGTTTTTAATTAGACATCCAAATTTTTTAATTCCTTACCTAATTTTACAAAACAAATTTATCAAAATCAATCACTTTTTCTTTCTACTTTTACTACTCTTCTAAGGTTTCATCCAAATAGTTTTGATCAATTACTAACTACTTCATTTTTTCAATTTCATTCAGAGTAATTGAGTCGTTTTAATCATTTAAGAAATCATTATCTCTTGAATATTTAACCTAGTCATTTATATTCATATTCACCCTTAAAATATTTATAATATTTCAAATATATTCATGGATCCTGTTATTAAGCACGAAATATATTTTCCCCTATTTCGTCAATTGTGATGAAAATATAATTATTAATTTATTCAACATTAAATATTTAATTTACAGATTTTTTATTAACATAAATACAAGTTGAAACTTCATATTTATCATCATTGTTATCATCAAATTCATACAATGATATTAAAATTATATTTTTTTCATTATTATAATTATTAACATTTTTCCTTAAATAAAACAATAACATATTTAATTGTGTAAATTTATTTTATGATGATATGCATGGAATATCATCCCTTATATTAAATAATTATTATCTAATTAATCAATGAATGTTTTCCACATAATATCATATTTATTTACAAAGGATTCAATTATATTTGTTTTATCCATGTTACAATCACATTCATATTATCAGACAACATAAATTGAATGTTATGAGTTGGAAAAGTTTTTTTTGAAAACGAATTCATCTTCAAAACCATATTTATCAATATATAATTAATTCATGAACTTATTTTAGTTTAATAATAAAAATAATATATTCATATTATTCTTATTTTCCTTATTAAAATTCTCACTATACATAAATTTTAGAAAATAAACATCAATATTATTCATCTAATTATTATGTTTGTAGATCATGATCTTAAAGTGAAAAAATAACAATTTAATGATTTCTATCATTATATAATGTGACATTTCACCTTATCAAAAAATGTATGTTACTAAAAACATCGTTGATTCGAGTGAAGAATTAATCTACTATTTAATCATCATTCCTCATAAGATATTAATTCATTAATCTGAAAACAGGATACCTTAATGAATATATTAATAATTGAAAATAAAAAAATATCACAAATTCCCATCACTGTTTATATCCCTTAAACATTGAGAAGATGTGCTTCCCAATTAAGATAAAAGATGGTATTTTGTGCAAAAAATTAATTATTCAAATTCTATATATCCATTTTATCCATAGAATTACTTTTAATACAAAGAAAAAAATTAATATAAACCATAAATATAGAATGATAAACACATAGAGTATATGGAAGTAATTGAACTTCTAAAATATTAATATTCTTCCAATAAAAATATGGAATACCATTACTGGTCAATAAATTAATATTTTCTATGATTATAATAGAAATTCAAATAATTTGAAATAAAAAACAAAGTTATTGTTTTCAAATAAAAATGCTATCAGATAATCTTTAGAAAGGAAAACCTATAATTCTTAAATACCACATGACAATGTCACTAATGATTAAAGAGAAATCATTGAAATTGGTGGTGGTTGAAATAAATTATTTAATTTATGTTATACTAATCATTTAAAAAATCTCAACCATTGATTAAATTATATCTGGGGAATTATCTAATAAAACACATTATCGAAAATTCTATAAGAATTACTATCGGGATTAATGACTATACAACATACTTTAATACATAAAATAACTCAATAAGAAGAAAAAACAAAACTATACATATGGATTTTGATATGGATCACCACTAAAAATAAGTAATTAAATCCATTATATGATGTAATAAAACCAATTATGAATAATTCAACAGGAATTACTATCTGGATTACAAAATAGAATATATTTTCAATGAAGCCATGAATCAAATTATTTTTCTGTATTTTTCAAATGTTTTAATCAATAAAAAAGATATAGATTCTGAATAAAAATAATAAGAGTCATGATTAATCATATATATCCATCTTGAATTTATTTTATATTCTCTTATTGTTATTTATCTTGTTTATTAATTTCTCAAACATTATCCCTTATCAGTTTCTAAATGATTTGATAAGAAAATACAAAAACTCTATATGTTCTTTCACATCCACTAAAAATGTAATGTTAACATTTATTTTGATAAAAAATACAATTCAATAAATTCTTCTTGGTTTTATTATTTATGATATATTTTTATATTCTATGCATACTTGTATTATATTATATGGTAGAAATATTTAATATTTATTATTTACAGATCCATTACGTGATCAATAATAGTTTTAATCTAATTCAATATTTTCATTTCATCATGGCTTGACACTGAACATTGTGGTATGGTAAATCATTTTTTCTTGTTGTGCATGAAAATTATCCCTTATGATACACCCTATCTACTATAAATATGGTGTGAAACCAAAATTATTGATTTTTTATATATGATTAAAATTATTATATAATGTATTTTAAAAATTAATTCTATTAAATAATCATACATTTTTTAAGTTATACTCATCTGAATCTCCACTCAAATTTTAACCTTTTTAGGCATAACAATAACTATATTAAAAAAATTATTTTTCCATATAGAAAATGGATTTAAAATCTCATTAGAATATTTGATGGGACATAAAATTTTCATCCTATATTATCATTTTGTGTAATAAGTATTTTCATATCATTAAATTCAAATATGGTGTGATTTTTTTTGTCACATAAGAAATCCACATGTTATTATAATTTGAGTGAAGGCACCAAGTGTAAACACTTATTGATGAGCTATGATAACCATATCATTATCACATGATCAAAACAACATTTTATTTAACATTTTGTAATTGTTTGAATGAATTGGTGGTGGACAAATTTCATCTCCCTATAAAATAATTTTCTCCTATAATACAATCATTATATACATCAAAAGTCATATTAATTCTCAATTTTTATGAAGTTCATAGTGACACCATTTTATTGTGATGTGAATTCTTATTTATCTCATAATATCCAAAAAAAATATTTCAAAAATTTATATAAATCCTAACATACTACACCACACATAAAAATATTTTTCTTATCAAATTCTCAACATCAATTATCTAATATAAATATAATACAACATGATAACCATTTCCAATTCATCACTTCTCTAATTATTTGTCATATACTAAACACAATATTCTGAAATAAACAAGAAATTTATTATAACATAATTAAAATTATTCATTCTAAAATATTTAATAATATTGAATAACAATAAAAATGATTCATCACCATTATCCTAACAAATTTAATTAGTAATTTTTTTAGAATAACCTAATCATTAACAATATATATAGATAGACACTAGATATATAAAATGTTGTGGATTTAGTGAAAATAATACTCAGTTTATATCAATATTAGTTTAAAAATTCATGATCATTAATATATATAATGATATAATCTGTGAGGGTATTTTCTATTACCTAAAATTATTTATCTACCAAAAAAGAAGTTATCTCCCAACCAAGATTACTACAAAATTCTCATATTAAATTCCATCAAAAAAAAATAAAATTAAAATAAATCCTTTTTTCCAGCACATTATTCCCACTATTTACAAAATAATTCTCCTAGTAACATGAGTTTCTTCTATAATTATGTTTTCATTTGAAATTTATTGTTTACTTATCATGTATTGTTATAAATTTATCAAATATATATGATGAAAATACAGGAATACCCATCAAAAATATTTTACCACATACATTAAACCTGGATCAAATACATAATTACCCAAAATAGTATTACACTTAGCACATGCGTGCACTGCAATCCATTTTTCATAGTGACTATTTCAATTGATGTTAGTATAAATTATGGTATTGATTCACCATATTTGGATGTATATTTAATAATAATTCATTAATTTGAATTTATTAGATGTATAACATGGAAATTTATTTTAAATCACACACATATCAGACTCCTTGGTCTGTGTTTCAAGACAGGTCGAATGGGGAGGCCACAAGTCAAATCCAAGAGCATGTGAGTGGCTAGTCATGTTATTTTGACGCGAGATTCCAACCACGATCAATGCAACAATGTGAACACTTTCATTCCACCAACCTGCCATTTGATCGCTGCCCTAACCTGCATTGATCCAAGCCACGTGCCGACCAACAGAACATTTTACAATCATTCTGCATGCAACCAAGGCGCTTTGTTAACCCCCATTATCTTCCCTCCCAACAGTTTCATGTACTCTTTGACTCTTTTTTCAATTTCCTTTTCATATTTCCCATGAATTAATTGTTCTTTGTCGGTCTCCCGTCTATATTTAGCCTTGACCGGAACATACTACTGAATTTTGGATGCATTCCCAAACTACCTGACTCACCGATAGCGCCTCACGATACGACAGGGTGCGGGCTCCATATGGATCTCACCCTCTCTAGTTCACCATTCCATTGTACATAATCCTATTCTGCCACTGAGGATTCTTCTATAGACTAGAATTATAATGATGGAGCCATTCTATTAACAAGATGGGCTACTCTTGATTCACTAGATGTTACTAAGAGAATACTTGTATGTTTCTTTTTCTCCACTCATTGATATGCTTAAACTCATCGGGTTCTCCCACGTGACCTGGGTTCGTATGTGTTACTACCGCTAAGTGTCGATGAAGACATTGGACCGTAGGATTCCCAAAAAATATTGAAATCAAATTATATGGTATTTACATATTATTTTAAAAAAATGAATTAAAAATAATTTAACATCATATAGAAATATATTAAATAATGATTGTCATTGAAAAATGTTTTGTCGTATTTGGATAATATCCTTTAGTATTGAAAAAATCCTTCTGATGATATATTTAATCCAAAAAACATTCCTATACGATGAGGTTTTGGAATTAGGGATGTGAATTGAGTATTTTTTTGTTGAATGAAATTGGTTTAATATTGTGATAAATAAGGCAGTGGGGGTTTCCATTTATAATATAGTTGAGTGGCACACATGTATTTTCTAAAATAAAAATTTTCAAAAACATGTATCACATTTGAAATAGGTAAAAATATATTTTTATTTATTCTTATGTATTATATGGTTGGAATATAACCATAAAATATATTTTCTATTTGTTTTAGGTCATTTTACGCCAAATATTTTCCGTTTAGCACATTAGTAAATCCATTTTTCATTATCCATATAATAATATATACACCAGTAAATTCAATATGATTTCACAGGTATGAGAATGATATTGTTGCCCCTGCATACATGTCGACTATAATCTCATATATGTCATTCAATTTTTTCAACATGATCCTCATTAATGAATGTTTTCATAAATGAATAGAAAGAATAAATATGAGATATATTTTATAAGAGATGATATAACTATAAACTAAGATGTGGAATAAGAAATTATCAGACAAAATATTCATATGAAAATAAAGCATTTGATACCAGATGGACGAGTAATAATTTTTTTCTTAAACAACTAATAAAATGATAACATAGGATATTAAAAAAAGAATTTGATTCTGGAATAAGTTAATGATTTTATTTAAAAACTTATATAAGAGTTTGGGACATGTTAGAAGTAACCAAGAACAAATCTGAGGTATAAATTCACGATGTCATTTTTACTTGTGATAGTCTATCCATTAGTATTTATTGGGGGTATATTTATCATCCATGCCCACATTTCATAAATATTTATTCAAATTTATTATTTATTTTCATATAAAATTAATTTATAATAAATTTTATACATTTTTGTATCATTAATAAATAGTATAAAAGGGTGATTTTTTCAAATTTCAAATGAGGTACTTTTTTACTTCTCCAAAAAAATTACGAGGATAATGTTTTATTATAACATATAAAACAAGAACATATTTTTATGCATCCCTATAAAATTATTTCCACAATGAATCCCATAAAACCATAAAGGGTTATTCTTTATGAAAATGTTTCATTCTAAAATTATATGTCATTTTATTAGATTAAAAAATTTTGAAAGGGGAAAAAATATTTTCCCAAAGAATTAATTTCATTTTTTATCTCAGATTTATTTTCTATTTATATCCATTTTTGTTACACATGTTTTAATGGGTATATTTTTCAATTATCTTATACCTAATAAACATATGTATTTATTATTATTTTGATGGAATTATATTTATGAAATCCATTTTTTATATGAATGATATCTTGATGGAATATTTCTTAGGAAAACTATTGTATTCCATGGGTTATATTATGATGAATGATTTTGGTTCTTATGGAACACATATATATGAATCATTTATTATATGTGTCACACATATAACTACATCCAATAAATTGTTTAAGATTTATATGTCATCAGATATACAAGAATATAATGGAAAATGATATCGGTTTAGTAATATAGGGATAAAACTGTATGAAAACCCATTTCAGTAATACAAGGATGGAACTGCAATTGAACTCAGTTTTGTAAAGGAATTCTTCCACTTCGATGGACTTTCAAATGTGCCTTGGCTAATATAGAAATTATTTTTTATGATTTTTTGATTTCCAAAATTCCATATTGTATGCCAATCTTATTTTCACATTTTATATGTTTGCATTTTTGTTTTGGCCTTATGAACATCCAAGATTTATTCAATGACTCTTGATTTTGATATATGTTATACAAGGAATGATATTGAATAGTTATGTTCAGGTTATTACATTCTAATGTAAATTTTTTAATAGATATTTTCTATTTCTACCCTTATTTAGTATCGGATCTTTTCCATTTCTTATGTTCTGTTTCTCCTATAATATAAATAAAGAAATTATGTATGAAAACTAAGGCGAAAGTCATTTAAGGGAGTTTTTGAAGATCATTCATAAAATTTAAAGATTAAGTTCCATGATTTCAATACAACTAAAAAATTATAGACATTGGAAATATTTTTTTGGATCTTATTAATAATTACAAAAAATAATGTAATATCAATGTACATCAAGATTTGGATCATTACAATTCATATTAGATGATAAATTTTTATAACATTGGGAAACTAGGATGAAAATTTCATTACTCCTATCCCGAGAGATATTTCTGAGGATAGGTCTAGGGATTTCCATGTGGAAAATTTAAAGTATATGGAACAATCATAGAAATTATTAATGATCATTGACTTATTAGGATGAAACCTAATGTTTTATATTTTCAAATATTATATATATTTTCCAATGGTAATTTGGATTAAATTTAAGGTAATTGTTTCACACACTTTTCTTTTGGGTCTTAGTCAATAAATGGAACTATATAGAACATGGTTAACATTTATGGTTTTAGATGAGGAATGTATAGGAATTATGATAAATGATTTTTTAATTATAAATCTCATGAAGATAATTCAAATATTGGAAGTAGTATAGGTTGTACTGTTGAGGATAAAGAGATTCAAAATGACATGTGAAAGGTATATGATGTTCTAGAATTATTATTTAACTTTTATGTAATATTTGTGATAAGATTATGGTTGAGGAACCATAATACATGTTTCATATTTTATATTCTTGTATTGAATAAAATAATGAATCCTAATTAATGGGTTTTGAATAATCTAGAATGATTCAAGTGTATAATTTTTTCAAATTCAAGGATTATGTATAAGTATTAATATCATAAGTTTTTAATTAAAGATTGAAAAGGATATATTGAATGAGGAAGATGACATAAAAATGTTATTTAAGGTAAATTTACTACTTTGATTATTAGATGTTAACCCTTAATGTGGTCAAGATTTGGAGATTTTTTTTATCTATGATTATAGTATGTTGGTATGATTAGATTGATGATAATAATTACAAGTTTTTTATTATGTGGGTTATGCAATTATGGATGGTGTTTACAAATTTGTGTTCTTAAAAAATATTTAAAGTGTATTGAAATATGGAAGCATGAATTCAGTATGGATGTATTGTACTTATGTTTATTAATATGACTAAAAGAATAAATGATAAAGGTGTTCACATGTTTAGAATGGGATCCTAAATAGATACCTTATAATATATGGGGGATAAATATTATGTTGAGTTAGTGAACATATTTCAAATGTTTTACATTTTCACCATTTAAAAGTATTTTATGATTGAGAATTTATGGAAATAATTGCTTACACACCGGATCATGTATGTTAGATTGAAGTATTAACTCACTATAGTTCGTCTTATACATATTATATAAATGGTTTTATCCTTTTTATTATGATAATGACCGAGGGAATGATATGTCATTATACTAATGGATCAGATGATCTAGAAATGCTCATGGAATAGAAAATTAAACATCATTTAATTGAATAAGAGATGAAGTGGAAATTGATCAAGGATGAATGAATGAATTAAATTATACATAATCATGTATGTGTTTTTTCTCATTATTAAACCCTATATAAAGGATCTTGAAACACATTTTTTTATCATAGTACATTTTTAATGATGTACCCAATATCCAATTATATTATCGAGGTTTTATTGATTTTTGATGTTAACATTCTCCTAATGATGTCATCTATTAATCTCCATTTGAACATGATAGTTTGATTTATCTTCCATATCCAGGTTTTCACATTCCAACTATGCTCTCATATGTGGAATCCCAGTGATGAGATGCATTAGGTAACTATTTTGTTTCAAACATTAGGTTTTAAAAATAACATTTTGTATTCATTTTTATTATGCAGTTTTCAATGATAGAAACATTCAAGTATTAAAACATTAATATATCATATGAATTTGGGACAGAATTTATTTTATAGGGGGTATAATTTAACACCCCAATATTTTTAAAGATATATATATATATATATATTATATATTCAATGTCTTGTGTTGTATACTAAACCAAAATAATATTTATCTACATGGAATATTTGTTGAGATTCCATTATACACAACACTGTTATTTTCATATGTCACACACAATTTTATGTTCTTTTCATATAATTCCATTCACACGAGATATAGTTTAAGAAAACAATGAAATAATGTTATGTTACCTTTAACCTATACATTATAATTAAGATCATATACTGTATTAACTGAATTAGGAAATCATTAATTACACATGCATATATATAAATAATTATTTTGTGAGAAATTAAATATAAATAAAAAATAAAACCCCTTTTAAATAAAAGTAAATGTTTTATTGAAGAACTATTTAAATGGAAATAATATACATTTTAAAATAAATAAACTATTCTTTATTGATTCTACTAAGTATTTTTGTAGTAAATACAATCTAATTTTTAAAATTAATATCTTATGTTTTCTAAACATGATATAATAACAAATTCAATTTTATGAATAATAGAAGTAACTTGTTAAAATAATCATTTTTCATACAATTTAATGGAATAAACATTTAAAATATAGTGTGTAAAACGTTTTTATTTTATATTTTAAAAAATAATAATATTCTATAGAATTGTTATATATAAATTTACTTTGAAATAATTTTTAATATTTTTCTAATATGTTTCATGTTTTGGTCAATAGTTAAAATATACTAAATTTTAATTTTAAAAAAAAATTTCTTAGATATAATTTATCTTGTTATGTTATATTATTTAATTTTATTTATAAAATAAAAAGGTTATATTATCATTATTTAATATATTTGTGGTCATGGGAATTAATTTTATATTGTACTTTGATGTAGAAAACATTTCAATCTTTTGTAATTTTTTTTCTTTTAAAAAATCTTATGCCATTCCAATAATGGGAATAATTATAAATTAATTACACAAAACATATGTTTCATGAATTTTGAAAAATTGATTCCATAATTTTAATGAGTGGTACAAAATTATTTAAATACATTCCTTTTATTTTTTGGCATCATGAATAGTAACATCTGTAGGATTATTAATATGGTAAAAAAGGTAAATCAGGTAATTAATGGTAATGATAATATTATAATATTACGCTAAAACATGTCCTAAAATCATTGGATGGGTGTTTTTTGACATAAATTGTTATTGAGTGTAATTTATATTCATTATAATCCACTTGGATGATATTAGAAAATGTAACATATTTTATTTAATGAATAGTTATTTTTTTCTTACAGAAATATTAATAAATATATTAGTTTCAAAATAATCTCATATAGAATCAAAATTCAACAATAAATATTCAATTGTTAGAAAATTTTTAATCTTCAAAATGTTATTGAATTACTAATTGTTCCAATATAAACAATTATCTTAAAGTCTTATACATTGATGAAGCAGAAATTATTTAATTGATGAAAAGTTAATAAAATAATTTTTACTAAAATGATTAACATAATAAAATAAAAATACAAATAAACCTATTATATTTTCAATTATATTTCAACTGTAATCATAATGTGTTCTAATTATTGATCATATTGATCAACAGGTAATATATTATGACATTTAAAATATTATAACAAAATCAATGTTAATGTTTCTATATTCATTTATTTAATAAATATAAAATTTTCAATATAGGATTTTCCATAATTTATATTCAACTATTGGTATTAATATATAATATTTAATATTTATCTTCTTCATATTATTTAAATTAATTTATTCAATATATATTTATATCAAATAATTACCCTAAATTGATTTAATAATTATTTTAATATAGAAAATGTCAAATTTATGTTAATAAAAATACAAAAACAATTATAATTTCGAGCAATTATTATATAATATGAATTTAGTAGAAGTAATTTTCCCCACAGGTATATTATATAATAATTTTTTCTATTATAACATCTTATATTGTTAGTATTAAAAATCTAGTAATTTAATATTGTAAAAATCGACACTATTGATATTTTGTCAATATAATGAAATATTACATTATTTAAAAATCATAATACATTTGTAAAAGAATAACGTAATCATTATATTGTATAAAATGTTCAAAATTGTCTATTTATTGTCAAATTGACATTATATTATCAAAAATAATTATACTTAAAAACTAAATCATTTGCTAACATAGATTAAATGAAAATATAGTAACTAAGGGTTCATTAAAATGATATGTTATACATTAATAGAAAAAAAGTTTTCTAAAATTTATTGGTTGATGATATAAAAATCATATCTCATCTAATTTTGACGAATATGATATTTTGGAGTTTTTTTGGATATTCTTTGGATATATTATTAATTAATATTTTTTCGATATTCAAAATGTGCCCCTCAGCTCAATTATAAAAGTGCATGTCCTCCCTCAAAACTTCACATCACTTTGAGTATTAAATTCCAGCTGTCCCAAACCAACTACCCTTATCAAATTCCTTATTTACATTCGATTGGTTATTTAATTTTAAAAATACCATTTGTAGTTCTTTTAAGAGGATATCTAGAGGGATCTTACTGAAGAAGAGGTAACATGCTCTACTAATTCATTCAAAATCTTTTCTTCTTATACTACTTATAAATGGGTTTTTTCCATCCCAATGTAACAACTCCACTATAAATTATATTATGATATTTTATTATTGTTATAGAATAACCTTATTCCACATTCTATCCATCCTATGAAAAATAAAATCACCAAGCATCCATATGTATGCCTTATCATCTCCATGCCATGGTGTAATCTGTTATTCGTCATTGTGTTAATTGGAAGGGTGTAATAAAGTAAATAAAAACTATATATGATTATATTAAAAAATAATTATTAAATATTATATACATTATCCACTTAAATACTATTCCACAACTATTGAAATGATGTCGTCATAAATCGTGTGTACAAACGACCTACCATCTCCACGATGTAATGTGATTCGTTCTGTTTTATATTCATTAAATCATGAATATATAATTGAATAAAGTAAATAAATATGATATGTATCATTCTATAAATGATATAACAATGACCTTCTAAATAGAACAATATCATAACTGAAAAAACATGCGTAAAAAAATAAAGCAATAAATTCATGATTAATGATTAATAAAGTTATTAACAAATGATTAATAATATGATTACATAGTATATTATAAAAATGAATATGATTTTGGAATATGTTACAGAAATTATTTAAACCCTTATATAGTATGTCTGGACATGTACAACATAACCTATACCTATGTTAAAGGATACTTTAACAGTCTCACAATTATCAAAGATCATTTAAATGTATGAAATTATTTTCATATATTTGTCATCCATGCATATATTTCCAAATTATGTATTCTAAAATATTTTCATACAAATATTTTACTGTAATTTTTACCAATTGGTTATTCTTTACTAAATTGTATGTAATGGGATCATTTTTTGATTATGAGATGAGGTACTTTTTTACTTATCTAAAAAAATATCTGGATAAATGTTTTATTTTAACATATATTGAATGAAATAATTTTTACACTTTTTGTTAAATTATTTCCACAAATCATACCGTACGAACATACAAGGTTATATTCTATGAAAATATATCTATTTTAAATTTAATTTGATTATAGGGATATAGTTTTTTCAATTTATAAAGGTTATTTACATCAAGATTTCGTTCATTTTATAACTCAATATTGTTTTTCATTTACGTACGTTGATGATAGATATGTTTTAATGGTTATATTTTTAATGATTCTATCCCCATCAATTGTATTGTTTGATTATGTGTATTATGGAATTCAATATTGAAAATCAGATTGTTTTACAAGGATTATTTTTTGATGGAATTATGTTTAAGAATCCATTTTATTCCTTGGGTTATGATTGGATGAATGATTTATTTTCTTAAGTCACACATATGTATGATTTCATTATGAAATGTTTGGTAACTATATCTTCATAAAATGAGTGGGTAATGATTAATATCTCAAGAGATATACATGAATAATGTAGGAAGTGATCTCGGTTTAGTAATACACTAATGGAATGGTATGTAAACCAGTTTTAGAAACATAAGGATATAATTAGGATTTAACTCAAGTAAAGAAAAGCCTTTTTACACTATGACGGTCTTAGATAAAATCCTTGTATAATATGAGAATGATTTCATATGATTATGTGTTTTCTAGAATTCCATGTTTTCAGCCAATGTTATTTTTTAATGGATTGTGTTTATTTTATGAATTATTCCATATAAACTCCTAGGACTTTTACCATGACTCATGATTTTGATATATATTATAATAAGAATGATTTTTAAAATATATGTTCATGTAATTACATTCTTATTTTAATGACGTTTTTGATATTTTCCTAATTTAAGCATACTTAGAATCTGAGCTCATCCTTTTCTAATTTTTTATTTTCCAAAGGACATAAAATAAGGTATTAAGAAGGGAAACTATATTCAAAGTTCCTTATATGAGATTATTAATTTATATTTCCAAATTATAAGAACGTGTTTCAAGTTTTCAAAGTCATTACACTAATATGGTCATTAGGTTTTTTTGTATTATTTTATGTATTCACATAAGTAATATATAGTCCATGTATGTCATTATTTTTGTCATTACATTAATGGGTTTTCTTATTTTTTATTAATTATTAAAGGGATTTGTGGTGGAGGGTATTTTACATTATCAATATCTTTTTTTTGTCATTTTTATGGTGCTTTTACTACCTCCACCTTCGGTTCTTTTTCAGGGCCAGATTCATCATATTCATGATTTTTTTAACTTAAATAATCAATTTCATGTTCGATCATTTAATATATTTAAATCATTTTTATATCCTCATTGTTATTGTTTTGAAAGTTCCCTTAGTTTCTGGTTTTATTAGATAAGGATTCTTTTATCAGTCTTCAACAACTATATTGTTGTGGCTGGTTAGTAGCTTATATAATTTTATGTTCATTTCATTAGACTCTACCCCCTAAGTGGTATGTGTGTTGGCTTGACTATTTTGAGATTATACTAACTATTATATCATACCCTTAAACGATTCTACATATATTTTTCTATGTTAGTAGCTTTAATATGATTTGAAATTCAATATCAATAATGATGGGTGTTTAAATGTTTGGGGAAAAAACGTATTGAAATAGTGATCTTTGAGTTTGTTTCCTACCAGATCCAATCTAGTAACTGAAAAATTAACTAAATTTGTTGTGTCATTCTAGATAGGTCTAGGTTTTTCCTTGGATTATGGAATTAGAGAAATTAGTTTCATCAAAATAATCTATTCCATCATTGAAAATATTATATAAATAACATAGTATTTAGGCCCTCAATTGTGTAGTGGGTGATGATTCATGGACTTTTTTCGTAGATAATTATCTCATAAAATATGTTATTAATTTAATATTATTTTCTATTAATGATTAGTTGGAACATTTTAACTCATGTAATCATCTATATATAGTTCTAATATATAACTATTAAGAATTTTGTGACATCCTATTAATGAGTTGTCTTACTCCACCTGTTGAATTATCAATTAGTGATCCTCGAGAAGAATAATCATATCTATTCCAATAATTATTAATCATTACTTTGTAGAATAATGTCACTAATTAAAGTTATTCATATAGATGGTTTGAGAATAATGTGGTTAGTTTCATGACTCTCACACACAAATCATAATTAGGTTATCCAGTTTCCTATATGATTCATTAAAATTTCAATTGATTTTGAGTACTCCAGAAAGAAGAAAATAATTTCCAATGGAAATTATTTTTTTATCTCTTCTAGTTATGTGAACTCTCTAGACAGTAGATTATAGAGCAATTCCATGGCTGATGCTTTATGAGAGAAGGGTAAATCCATCCTACCAATTTGAGCCTCTATAACAACATTGGTTTGGAATCCTTTGATAAATTCATTACTTTTTCTTAATGTAGAAACGTGTTCTTCACCATATATTAACTATAATATAAATATTATTATTGTTATTCCAATTTTTTAACGTCTTGTATTCATTTAATTGTAATTTTTTTTAATATAGAAATTGGGTGAATAATTTTCTACCAATGGGATGTTAAATTGATCTAGTATACCATCCATTTAATTATATCCTACAATAAAATTTTATTGTTTAGAATAATCTAATGGAATGGTGGAAACACATCATTCAACTTTTTTGGAATTATTCAGTGTCTTATACCTTTCCATCATATTTCTTTCAAACTATTGATTAAAACTAATTTTTTTGGAAGAATAAAATCTTGTCACATTTGAGACATATTATAAACAAACAAATTCCATTCCTAACAAAAACAACATGTTTTATGCTTTCCTATCACTAGAATCTAAAAAATATATTTTTAAAACTTAGATAAATATAGTATAAGTGGGAATTAGATATTATCTAAATATGGTAGTGTTGTGTGTGTTTTGAAATCTTGTTTTCTCAATTCAATTTTAATGAAAATGTATGTTATGATAGTTTTTTTAATAAATTTTTATGTAGTATTTTTATAGCCTTGGATCATACTCTCATTCCCATATTGAATCATTTTTTAATTTTTTTATTCATTCTCTCATTAATTTAATTTTATTGATTACCATTATTAGTTTATTTAAATTCAGATATTGATGGAAGATAATCACTATAATACTCCTCTTTACCAAGATTTTCCTTGGAGACCATCTCTCAACCAAGAATTCACCCATTATTTGTAAATGTGTGAAGTGAATTAAATTCTAGTGTCCCATGCATGACATGATGATACTAAGAAGAATAAATTAAAATTTTAAAACAAAATATTAATATATTGATTAAAAAACTATGATTCACTAAGGATATAGTTTTGTGAATTATCAAAATTGAATAACTAGGAGAAATGAGGGGATTGTTTTTGAAGAAACTGCAAATGACATATTGTTCCATCATCATTGATTTTGTAGTAAATGGAATTAAAAAAATTGTTAGAGTAACAAGGGACTATGTATTACCCAGAGCGTGTTCTTCCATACACTTCCAATATAAATTAAATTACATTTATTTGTGAATGAATTTGTTTCATGATTTACTACATGTCATATGTATATGTTTCTTTTTATAATTTACAAAATAGAGTAGTTAGAAGGTCAAAATTCATGTCAGATTGTTCACATGTATCTAGAATGATGGCTCTCGATGACTTTTATAAGGCATTAGTGTTCCTACAATTACACATCATAGTGTCTATTTGATAATTGAGGGTTCCATTTCTTTGTAACATAGTTGGCCTGTTTGAATGAAAAAATGGTTTGGGGTTCAGTTGATGGGACATGGACTATTTGTTCCTAGGTATTATTATTTTTTCATGTGAGATTTCATATTCTTATATTATTATTCATATCATATTTCCCATAATTGTCTTGTGAATTAAATCTATTTGATGCTAGTGGAACTTTATATCTTAGAATGATTAATTTTCATACATACCTCATGTTCAGAACATACACCTTCCAATGGTTCTAATAAATGGTTATGGGTGTTTTCCAAAATCAGTATTTCAATGCTTATCCCTAGATTCAATTATATTCTCTTGGGAATCGATTCATTTAATCGTCTTCCAAAACATGGGGATAAAATCAAATTTCGCCGCCATCATTGTAGGTGGTACACTATTTTTCCTTTAGGCGAGTTAGATATGTAGTGATGGATTAATAAAGATCAGTACCCAACCAATCTATCAAATTCAACTTCTAATAGATTAGATTCATTTTAATAAATTTATGTGGTTGAATGGGGTATGTTTATAGACACATATTTTTGTGGAAATACTAGTTTTACGAATTCATATCATAATGGGAACAGTTGGTCTTCTAACAGTGAGGTAAGGATAAAACCAGGGAGAACACTATATGTGTTCCTGCAATGGTAGTGGTATCACATTCTAAAATTGTAGTCACATAGTTTTTAGGTTTCATAATTTATTTGTAATCACATTTAGCTGATGAAACATATGGTGGTTATACCTAGAATGATAATGTGTTGTGGAAACGTAGGAAATTGACCATCAGTAGTTACCATGGTTAGTTAATGGTTTTGTCTCCATAACTACAATATCATAGTAGGTTATCAATATTGTGGGAGTGAAAGGTCAATAACCATGGTTATCATAGAGACCATGGATGAAAAAGTCACCTATGAACATTTCAATTTATCCACCCATACAAAAAAATAAATCACATTTTTTAGTATAATATTATTCTAAATTTCAGATTCTCTTTGATAATTCAAAATAATTAAAATTTTAAATCAAAATTTGAATATGTCACCAATCAACATGTTTATTCCCAATTTATATATTTGTTCAAATTTTATATAGTCAATCAACTATCAATATTTTATATAGAAATGAATGTATTATTTTGTTATTTTAGTGAATAATAGATTATAAGGGTTGAAACTTCATGCTCCCAAAAAATATCAATCATTTATTCATATCATATTAAAATTCTACCCATGAGAAAACATTATTTAATATAAATATAAATCATCTATATAGAAATTAATTTAAAAAATACTTATTTTTTTCTCTATAATATTATATTTATACCCCACTGATTCCATTTTAAAATTAGAAACATTTATTTATGAATGATAAATTGAGTATCATTCCATTATGGCTTGTCTTAGACCGTGAATCACATTAGTATGAAAAAAATATTTCCATTAAATTTTTGAGACAGATTCCATCATACTGATAAATATAAATTTCTTCCATCAATTAAACATTGAGGATAATTGACATGAAATTGATTTGGATTATTATTTATTACATTTATACCTAAATAAAATGATACATATTAATTGATCAAATAATAGAATATAGTATGAGTTAATATTCCTAATCAATTTTTTCAAATTATTTTTGTCATTTTCACAAGGGACATGAAATATTTTTTATCACATCTACTTTTTTATTCAAATATTTATATTACACTTTGTTTTTGTAGATAAAATTCTTTTTTATTATATGGTGAACTAACTCTATTGTGAAAATTTCCTTAGAATGATATAAATTGTCATCTCTATTATTTATCCTCTCTTGATACTCGAATGATTTATTGTAATATTTATTTTCACCCTATGAAAATAAGGTGATTTATTTTATTTTCATCATTGTTTAACTTATTTATACTAGTTAACTTTCATTTAAATAAATATTCTAGGCCACCATTTTTTCATAACATTTATGTTTTTAAAAACTTTTTTCATTATCATAATGAAATTTTCCATCATCATCTATAAATATAATTCCGTTGATATTTCCATGTTTTTTAATAACATCATACTTATTATCAACTGATTATACATAATCCTAATAACTAAAATACCATTATTATTGATGTGTAATAGCATTCATTGAATATTCCAACACCTTAACAATTATAATACAACTTATATTAATTATTTAATTCTTCTAACAGTTTTATCCTCTTTACAATGAAGGATAACAATAGTAGCATCCTCCAACCTCCATTTTCATAAACATACATTTTTTTTGGCAATTGTCATTTTTTATATGTCATTTGAAATTACCAAATTCATACGATGGATAGAGTCTTCATATGATACATATCATGTACAATTTTATTTAAATTTAAATATCCAATTGAATGATTTTTTATTTTATCTTCAATAATACATTATTTATACTAGAAATCCCATGAGGTGCCATAATCCTCTAATATAGTGTGTGAAATTTTATATAAACCCAAGTTATTAATATAAGAAATTAATGTATATTTGTGGGTATGTGGTCTTATATTTTTACTATTAATACCATATGTCTCAATATTTTTTGTTAATTATCATCATCTATGTTCAACAATTAATTTCATCCATATCATCATCATGTATATAGACCTTTTTTTCAAACAATATTTCAAAAAGAAATAAAAAAAATACAATATTCCATTTTAAAATTTATAAATATAATTCATATATTATTAGTGATTCCATCCGTTAAGAAAATAAATTAATTTTCTATAATTTCCAATTCTATTCTTGTATACCATGAAATATATGAATCAATTCACTCTAATGGAGTACATGCTGGAATCACCATATTCAAATGGTAAGAAATAAAAATATTTCAAATTCTATATATTGAGAGATTACAAATTAATTATATATTTAGAATAGACACAACTTGAAAATTATTTCCTTAGGTAAATTTACTAAAATTACATTTTCCTTTATTACCATGTATTCGATATGACAACTAATTTTCATAAATCAAAATTATGTTCCATGAGTTTTGAAAAAAAATGAAAAAAAATTAAATCTTGTGAAAAATAAATCAATGAAGAAGTATCCTTATATAATTATCCATAGAAAATTTCATGTTATCCTAAAACCACTTGATTTAAATCATCTCATTGGGTGGAAACACATAAGTATTTTTGTTTCATCCATTATATTAAAAAAATTATTCTTCATTTTCAAATCACCATCACTAATAAACACTATAAATTTTTTTTTATCTTGAGTAACTTATAATTTCTATTGGTCATCGATATATCAATAGAAATTCTATTATAATTTAATCTATTTATGTTTCATATAGTATTCAATATTCATCTATAATACAATATTGATGAATTTTAATTTTTCAAATTCATTAAGTTCTATATAAATAAAAAATGACTTATCCATTCCATTCAAAGTATTATTCATCAAAATTTCATTATAAAATTTCATAATTAGTAGTTAATGTTGTATAATGAAAAAAATCAACAAAGAAAAATGATTGGCCCTATATCCCAAAGTCTTATTATAATTATTGAAATATATCTTAAACCATCAATCTAAAATTTATATATTTTTTCCAATCATACCTTCATTTATGTGGCTCAATCCCCTCTAAAACATCCACTCATATCCAACAGGATCATGGAATGATTTATTATTTGAACATTATCGACTTCTTATATTACCAAAGTCAATAAAAATAATACAATATCCATAAAATCAATAATACTATATGAACACATCTTTCTGATCATGTATATAAAAATATATTATTTATGAATTATAATCATTAATTATATATAATTTAAACAATATAAAATATAGTATAATTCCAACACATTATTCATTGTTATACTTTATATTTAAGTGTATTAATTACATAATTTTTAAAGTATTTTTTATTTCAAATAAGCATTTGAAAAAAATTATATCTTTAGAGAAGTATAATTTAATGATAAAATATCAAAATTCCCCAGGAGTTAAATTAAAAAACATATTTCAATAACATTCTTCTTATAGATTTATATAACTTCACTAAGAGAGTTTTTAATTATACATCCAAATTTTATTATTCCTTATATAATTTACAAATTTGTTTTTATAAAAATTTATCTCTTTTTCATTCTAATTTTACTACTCTTCTGAGGCTTCATCCAAATAATTTTGATCAATTACTAACTACATCATTTTTTCAATTTAATTCAGTGTAATTGAATAATTTTACTCATTTAAGAAATCATTATCTCTTAAAGATTTAACATTATCCTTTATATTCATATTCCCCCTTAAAATATTTAAAATATTCAGACTAGATTCAAGGAGCCTATTATTAAGCACAAAATAAATTTTCCCCCATTTATTCAATTGTGATGAAAATATAATTATTAATTTATTCATCATTAAATAATTAATTTAGATAATTCCCATTAACATCAATAAAAGTTGAAAATTTATATTTATCATAATTGTTATCATCAAATTCATAGTATGATATTGAAAATATATTTTCTTGATTATTATAATTATTACAAATTTCCCTTAAATAAAACCTTAACATATTTAATTATATAAATTTATTATATAATAATCTTCATTGCTTCTCCTACCTTACATTACACAATCATTATCTAATTAATCAATGAATTTTTGCAACATAATCTCAAATTTATTCACAAAGGAATAAATTTAATTTTTTTGTCCATGTTAAATTCATCTTCATATTATCAGACAACATAAAATGAATGTTATGAGTTTGAAATGTTTTTTTCAGAAAAAAAAATCATCAACAAAATAATATTTTTCAATATAAAATTATTTCATGATCATATTTTAGTTTTACATTAAAAATAATATTTTCATATTAGTCTTTATTTCTTTATTATAACAATCACTATACATAAATTTTAGAATGTAAAATTACATATTATTCATCTAATTATTTTGTATATAGATCACGATATAATTATGAGAAAACATTAATTTAATGATTTATATCATGATATAAAGTGACATTTTAACTTCTCAAAAAAAACTACCGATGTTACTAAATGCATCATTGATTCTAGTGAATAATCAATCAACTATTTAATCCGCATTCATCATAAGATATTGATTCATTAATCTAAAAACACGAGCCCTTAATGAAAATATTAATCATTGAAAATAAGAAAAATGACACAACTTCCCTTCACTATTTACACCCCTTTACCTTTGAGAAGACGTGTTTCCCAAAGATGAGAAAAGATCATATTTTGTAAATAAAAATAATTATCTAAATTCAATATATCAGTTTTATCCATAGAATTAGCTTTAATACATAGAAAAAAATTAGGATAAACCAAAAATATAGGATGATAAACACAAAGAGTATATAGAACTGATTAAGCATCTAAAATATAAGTATTCTTCAATAAAATTATAGAATACCATTATTAATCAATAAATTAATATTTTCCATGATTATAATAGAAAATCAGAGCATGGGTAATAAAAAAGAAGGGAATTTCTTTTCATATAAAAATATAATCAAATAATCTTCAGGAAGGAAAAATAAAAATTCTTCAATACCACCTCACATTGTCACTCATGATTACAAAGTAATCATTGTAATGAGCGGTAGTTGAAATAATTTTTTTAATTTATATTATACTAATAATTCAAAAAATCACCTCAATTGATTAAATTTTATATAGGGGATTATATAATAGAACACATTACCAAAGATTTTATAAGCATTACTATCTAGATTTCAAACTACAGAACATATTTTCATACATAAAAAACCCTTAATAAGAAGGAAAAACAAAAATATACATATGGATTTAGATAAGGTTCATCACTCAAAATGAGTAATTAAATCCATTAAATTATGTAATAAAACACATTATGAAGAATTATTCAAAAATAACTATATGGATTACAAAATATGAGATATTTACAATGAACCCAGGAATCAAATTATTTATCCATATTTTTCACATGTTGTACTCGACAAAAAAGATATAGATTCTGAATAAAAATAATAAGTTTCATTATTAATGATAGATATCCATCATGAATATATTTAATTTTAACATATTCTTATTTATCTTGTTTATTTATTTCTCTAACATTATCCCTTAACATTATTCTAAATTTTTTATATGAATAATACAAAAACACTATATGTTCTTTAATATCCACTAAAAATATAATTTTAATAAGTATTTTGATAATAAATTAAATTCCATAACTACTTATTGGTTTTTATATATAAAATCAATCTGTATATTCTATGCATAATTGAATTCGATTATACGGTAGAAATATTTTATATTTATTATCTATGAATCCATGATGTGATCAATAATAGAAATAATCTAATTCATTATTTTCATTTCATCATGGCTTGAAACTGACCATTGTGGTATGGTAAATCATTTTTTCTTCTTGTGCATGAAAATTATCTCTTATGTTACGCCATTACTACTATTAGTATGGCGTGAAAAAAAAATTATTTATTATTATATATAATTAAAATTATTATATAATTTATTCTAAAAATTGATTCTATTAAATAATATTACATTTATTAAGTCATAATAATTTGAATATCCACTAAAATTTTAACCTTTTTATGCATAACATTAAAAATATTCAGAAAATTATTTTTTCATACAAAAAACAAATTTTAAATCACATTATACTATTTGATGTGAGATAACATTTTCATCATATATTATCATCTTTTCTAATAAGTATATTCATATCATTAAATTCAATAATGGTTTGAATTTTGTGTAACATAATCTATCGACATATTATTATCAAATGAGTGAATTCACCAAGGGCAAACACCTCTCGATGAGTTGTGACAACCATTTCATTATCACATGATCAAAACATCATTTGATTTATCATTTTATAATAGTTTGAATGATTTGGTTGTGGAAAAATTTCATCTCCCTATAAAATGTTTTTCTCCTATACTATAATCATTATATACATCAATGGTCATATTAATTTTAAATTTTATGAATTTTATAGTGTCGCGACCCGCCTTCACCAAAAGGAGGGAATTGTCAGAAGATTTCCATGCCCTTCCTTCATTAAGTTGAAGGAAAGATAATGACCCCCGAGACCCGCCTTCAATAGGTCCCGGAGTGGCGAATAGCACCAAGGGTATAGAAATTTCTCACAAATGGAAGGCATTACCCCTTTTTGTTTTATAAGATCGAGAGATGAGATGATGAAACTCAACAAAACCAAGGTAAAAGAAAAGTAAAGCCATAAATAAACCATCCCCACATGCATGATCCAAAAGTAAAGCCACAAGTACAAAAGGTGACTACATGGTAAGTACCAAACAGGAAAAGAAAAACAACAACTGCAACTGCTCCAAAGGTCCGAGCTAGTATGGTCCTGCATGATCCCCGTAGTCCTCCTGGAAACCTGAAAGCAGTTTTATATACGTAGGGTGAGGGTAAAAGTACATTCAGTAGGGAAAACCAAAGTCTCTCATGCACAAGTGGTTGAACGTACTAAAGTACCCTGAGAAAAAGAGTAAACCAAACACCTAATAAGGAAAACTATCCGCCCTAGGCCTCACCGACGCACACTCCCCAAATAACGCAAGTCAAGTAATATATATATATTAAGAGCACATCAATGTTCGTGTACCCTGAGCCACTTTCCCACTGGTTATTGAGAAATCCTATGCATCAGACCAATCCCACCATTCACACCATAGTCCCACAGCCACCCCCGCCCGCACACACCTGGGCCACAACCACATATAGTCCCACTGCCGAAATCCCGCCCGCACACACCAGGGCCACCACTGCACATAGTCCCACTGCTGAATCCCTCCCGCACACACTTGGGCCACAAGTGTCACATGTAATAATGCCTGTAAACACCTAGGCCAAAACAACAACCACCACACCCAAAGACACCTGAGCTAAAGGATACACTGCCACGTCCGAAGACACCTGGGCCTCATCCCGAAGACACTTGGGAAACCACCTGCTGCACACACCTGGCCAACCACCACACTACCCAGCCCGAAGGTTCTTGGGCTAATAATGGACTTCAGGCTATCACAGCCTGCCCGAAGATACTTGGGCTATCCGGGATAGGAAGCAGAAAAGGAGCTAATAACCAGCCACTAAGAATAGTGTTGGGAAAAACACCCTCACCCATGAAATGGGGGTGTTCGACACTAAGTGCTCAACTTGGGTGGGGTGCGAATAAGAAACACAAAGATAGAAGTATAGATATATTGGTAACAAGCACTCACCCAAAGCTAGGTATTTCTCTAGACAGCCTACAAATCACAACATAACTCAAGTACGAGTCACGACTCACGCCAACAAACCCATTTGTACCCTTTCTTATTTCACATTCAGTAATAATGTTTATGTTTAAGCTCTACTGGGCAACTAGTAGGCATAGACATAAGTCCCGGAAGGTAAACAGTCAAACATCAACCAAAACGTCCACACCCGGTTCTCAACAATAGAGGATTCCACCCCAATTCGTGATATAACCTGTATCCACCCGGTCTTAAAACTCACAACCACCGAATCCATACCAACAGGGGATCCCATCCCCAATTTCACACAACCACCGAGGGTATAAAATAATAGGGGATCCCATCCCCTCCCACATCTCCAACAATCGGCCCAAAAGGAAAACAACCAACTACCACCACCAACACAAGTTAGGGATTTTCCGATTTAAATGACTTCACACACTCCATGATTTCAAATTACGTGTGTTCTAACCGAGAGTTACCACAGAAGGGTTGATCCTGGTGCTTTTAATTTATTCATCCAGATATACGTGATTAACCAATTCACTTTTCACAGCAAGAGTTTACAACCACAAACAATCCATTCAAAACATCAGTAGGGTCCATTAGTGCACAAACAACGACCACCAACGGCCTAAATTTTCAGGAGGCATAAGCCATCTCAACTCAACAAGATGGTCATAAATGAAACAGCATCAAAAATGTAAGACAACATCAACGATCACAGCCCCCCTCTTTCTTTATAGAATTTGTTCATTATCTTTAATTAGGCCCGGTTTATCCAATCCTACAGAATCAAAAGCACGCAAAACCCGCATGATACACAAAAGAGGGAGAGGCAAAGGAGAAATTCCCTACTTGTTGATAGATGATCGACGTTTAGGCCGGGGGCGCGGAACTTTATGGATAATGATGCAGTGCGCCCGATACACCAGAAGCTGTTTGTGAAAAGCCACGATCGAGAAAAGAGAAACCACGGCTAACCCATAGTTTATAAGAGCCAAGGATGGTTGAGGTGAAAATGTGAAATCGCGTAAGGCACATGGGTCATGGTTTGACAATGCGGCTCCACTCTTCACAAAAAGGGGTCGGGTGGTTTAATCCGACTCATGAATTGATTAATTATTTAATTAAAACTCTTATGCACGTTACGGGTTTTTAAAACATGCTTAAACGAGTTAGAATACGGTTTAAAACCCTATTTGAAAAAAAGGAAGTGCTACTGGAAACAACTAGACAAGGTCGGGTGACGCCCATCGGTCTCACCGATCGGTCTCACTGATCGGTCTCACCAATCGGTCTCACCGAGATGCCACTCCTCTAGGACCCGGATTTTGGTAAAGGGAAGGACCAAGAGAGTCTGGTTCATCACATCAGATACCTCTCAAACTATTCTCGTCGCCGAGAATTTAAAAAATCCAGAAGTGAATGGAGGGTCTGAACACCCCCCCCCCCCCCCCGAAAGATACCTCTCAAGAGTGAACCTCATCGATAACTAAGAACACCTTCCTGTCACGAACCAAGCAACATATCATGCCGAACTGCCCGTGCATGTGGGTTGGGGAGTCTCCTCCCCGAGGTCATGATATTATCCACTTTGGGCGGCACTGACTCACCCGCACGGGTTTAATCGCATCCACCTTAATGCGTCTTGATTAGGGGTCAGGTTCTCTCCTTCCCCGTAGTCGAATCTTTTCACACACAAACAGATGATGGAAAACCAGTACATTTCATATCCAGAAGACAAAACGTTCTATCACAAAAGGTACAACAAGGAACAAAACTCAAAACAACTTTGGGTACTGGGTACGCATCTATGCTTCCCTCTCCCACGTACTCTCCTCAAGCCCACCACGTCTCCACAACACTCATACCAAGGGGATGGTTCACCCGAGAAGCACCTTTTCATTGCGATCCTCGATCACCACTGGTCTCTCGACAAAGGTCATGTCGCCCTCGATTTCCAGCTCACCCTAATCAAGGACGTGTGAATCGTCATGCAGATACCGATGGAGTTGGGACACATGAAAGACATCATGTCTCCTTAGTAGAGGCTGTGGAAACGCTAGCTAGTAAGCCACTTCGCCGACCCGCCACAACACTTGGAAGGGTCCGATGAATCTGGGAGAAAGCTTACTCACTCTTCTGAACCTCCGCTACCCACACCGAGGGGAGACCTTTAAGAACACATGGTCCCAACCACAAACTCCATGGGCCTCCTCCTGGTATCAGCATACGTCTTCTATCGGTCCTGGGATGCCTTCATCATTTCCCGTATGAGCTGAACGTTCTCCGTCATGTTCTTCACCACCTACGGACCAAGGATGCGTGCCTCTCCTACTTCGGTGCAACACACAGGCCAACGGAATGGCCTCCCATACAATGATTCAAACGGGGCCATGTCAGTGGTAGAGTGGTAGCTATTATTTTAGAAAAACTCTACCAAAGGAAAGTATTGAACCCATGATCCTCCTGAGTCCAAAACACATGATCGCAGCATATCCTCCAAGGTCTGGATGGTGCGCTCTATTTTTCCATCAGCCTGGGGATGGAAAGTAGTGCTAAGGCGTAACTGGGTTCCAAACTCATGCTGCAACCCTCTCCAGACTCGCGAGGTAAATCTTGCATCCCTGTCCAAGGCTATGGACCTCAATACTCCATGCAACCGCACCACCTCATCCACGTACTTTCATGCCAAAGCGTCCACAACACTCGACTCCCTGATCACCAGAAAGTGAGCCGATTCCGTTAACCTGTCCACTACCACCCAGATGGTGTCGTATCCTCCTTGGACCTTGAGTAGTCCCGTGACGAAATCCATCGAGATGTCATATCACTTCCACTCGGGGACATCTAGAGGCCGCAGTAGGCCGCCTGGAACTCGGTGTTTATCCTTCACTTGCAGACACACTAAGCACTTGGCCACAAATTCTACCACCACTCGCTTAACTCCGGGCCACCAAAACTGCCTCTTCAAAAACGGGTACATCTTGGAAACTCCTAGGTGTACTGCCAGGGGTGAGTTGTGTAACTCACTGAGAACCTTGTCGCGCATCACCTCTGGGACAAACAACCTTTTCTGGAAAAGCATCCGGTTCTGACCATCCTCTGTCCATCCTTCCGGAGCATTGCCCTGGTCAACTTCGTCACGCATCACTTCGCACTCTAGGTCTCCCCACTGAGACTCCTCCACTTGCGAAAATAGGGATGACTACACTGTCATCTGATATAGGCAGCCTCTACCGCTATCCATCTTTTCAACCAGGTGTAAGGCATCCAACTCCTCCATTGCCTTCCAGGCATCCGCCGACTCTCAGACCGCATCCTTATGTGTCCTCCTGCTCAAGGCATCGGCCACCACATTTCCCTTGCCCTCAGTATAGGAGATTTTGAAGTCGTAATCCTGGAGGAACTCCACCCATATCTGTTGTCACATGTTTAGTTCTTGCTGGGAGAAGATATACCTCATGATTTTGTGATCTGAGAAGACCACAAAGTGTTCCTTGATGAGGTAGTTCCGCCACAACTTTAGCGTAAACAAGACCGCTGCAAGATCCAGGTCATGGGTGGTGTAATTACGCTCATGGAAATGCAGCTCCCTGGACCCACAAGAGATCACCCTTTGTCGCTGCATCAACACGCATCCCAGGACCTATCACGAAGCATCACAGAATACCTCATAGGCCACCCCTTCTTCTAGTAATCTCAGAACTGGAGCACTGACAAACTTCTCCTTTAGATAGCTGAAGGCTGACTGGCACTGCTCACTCTATACGAAAGCCTGGTCCTTCTTGGTTATAGCCGTCAATGGGGCTGCTACTCGGGAGAAGTTGGGTACAAATCTCCGGTATTAACCTGCTAGCCCGAGGAAACTTCAGACATCCGCCACATTCTTGGGTGTTGCCCAAGAAACAACTACCTAAACCTTTGATGGGTCGACCGCTACCCCCTGTTCAGACACTGCGTGCCCGAGGAAGTGCACTTCTCGTGTCTAGAACTTGCATTTCGACAACTTCCCATAGAGTTGGTGTTGTCGGAGGACTTCCACGTCTGTCCTCAGGTGCTCTGCATGGTCCTCTTCTGACCTCGAATAGATCAAGATATCGTCGATGAACACAACCACGAACCGATCCAAGTACTCCTGGAAGATGGAGTTCATAAGCCCCATGAACATAGTCGGGGCGTTCATAACGCCGAAGGGCATGACTACGAACTCAAAGTGTTCATACCTGCACCTGAACGATGTCTTCGGGGTGTCGCTCTCTTTCACCCTCATCTGGTGATACCCAGAACACAGGTCGATCTTCGAGAACCATCATTCCCCTTTCAGCTGGACGAAAAGATCATCTATCCTCGGAAGAGGGTAGAGATTCTTGATCGTCACCTGATTCAGCCTCCTTTAGTCTATGCACAACCTGAGTCCACCATCTTCCTTCTTTGGGAACAAGACTTGAGCACCCCACGGTGATGCACTCGATCGAACATAACCTCCCTTCATCAGATTTTCAATCTGGATCTGCAACTCTCATAGCTCTGAAGGTGCCATTCGGTAAGGAGCCATTGAGATCGGACGAGCACCGGGCTGTAAGTCTATCCCGAACTCGATATCACATCGAGGGGGTAGAGTCATCACCTCCTCAGGAAAGATTTCCATAAACTCGCAGATGATACCTGGAACTTCCACCCTTTCAGCATCTACTGATTCCACTGTCAGCTTGGTCAACAAGGAGAGGAGAGGATCATCTCTCCTATTTTCCTTCAGACTACCCCGTTCGCCGGTGAAGGTATCATGTCGGTCGTCCAAGTCTGAGAACACCACCCTTCTTCAAAAATAGTCGATGATGGCGTACACAGAAAATAGCCAGTCGATGCCTAGAATGACATTGTATGGCTGAATCTATAGCAGAAGAAGATCCCTAACCTACTGATGTGGCCCTAACATCAGTCTACATCCCCGAAAAACGAACAAAAAGTTGGTCTGAACTCTGAACGGTGTGCACAACACTAGGGGTACTGGAAGTCTCTCGGCATATAGACCCAAGGAACAAGCTAGACTCGGTGTAACAAAGGAGTGCAAAGCTCCGGTATCAAACAAAGCATAAGCAAGAGTGCTAAACAGACTGATCGCACCTCGAACAACCTCTGGCCCTACTGGAACTGCTGCCTCTGCGGCGTGCAACTGCCCACACCCCAGCTCCCCTGCCCCTCGGCTATCGGCCACCTCCCCGACCACGCCCTAGTCGAGGTCCCTGTGGAGCGCCCTGAGGTCGGCCTCCTCCTCCTATGTCTGCCATCTGAGGAGTGGGAGCTCGCTGTCCCTACTGATGCTGGTGGAAAGGTCTAGCTGGAAGCTGCTACTGGGGTGGGTGCTGGGGATGACCGCCACTGCTGTACTACATCCGATCGGGGCACTGACTTCGGAGATGCCCAGGGCTCCCACAAATGAAGCACCGCAGTCCCGGGCTCGAAGGAAAAGGGAAAGGGCCGGGGGATCGAAACTGAAACTGCTGCGGTCTACTCCCTACGGGTCGGAACTTGGAGGGTCCTGACGCTGGAGGCCTGGTGCGGACGACCTTCCCCTACGATGGTCCCAGCTGGATCCCCTCTCGCGACACTCCTCCTAGAGCATGCATCCTCTCCACCACTTCTACCTTCTTCTGGACCTCCATGTACGTCGGTAGGGTAAAGGTGGTAACAACATACTAGAGGGAGGGTCATAGCGCCTCCTCTAAACGTCTTGCCCGAGACTCCTCGTCGGGATAGAGGTCTGGAGCAAAACGTAGCAAGTCCTTGAACCTGATCCCTAGCTCCCTCATGGACATACTCCCCTGCTGGAGGGAGAGTAGTTCCTACCTCTTTTCTGCCTTCATCGTTGAGGAGAGGAATTCCGCCCGGAACTCCCTCTCGAAATCCACCCAAGCCACCTCAGACTCTCTCCTCTCCCCCAGGTAAAGTGTCCACCACTGACGTGCCACTCCCCGCATCTGGATGACTGCCAGAGGATCCCAGTACTCGGCCGGGGCCCAAATCAGGACGAAGGCTATAACTAGCTCCTCTAGCCAGCCTTCTGTCTTCATATCAGAGGTGATTCCCTCAGACATCATGAGGTCATATCGCTGTAAGGCTCGAAGAGTCTTCTGCCACTGGTGGTCATCTTCCTCTCGATCAGATCTCTTCCAAACGACAAAAATAGTCTCCGGGGCCTCGATCGCCTATACCACACGTGGTCGCCTTCCAGGTGCCATAGCTGCAAGGTAAACAAGGAACGCCTAATCTCAAGTAGTGCAGAATATCATTCTTAAAATTTCCTAAAATTTCTTAAAATTTAAATTATTCTTAATTCCCAAGACATCCTAGAAACACAAGGGCACAAGTCATTATGATGCATGTATCGTTCCTAGGGTCTCTACCCTGCAATCAGTGTGGCCTCACTTGGCCGTTCGGTAGGTCCAGATTCCTTGCATCGGATCATGGGGGGCCCTAAAATCCCGTGTCCTAGCCGGTATTCCCTGTCCTAATTCCCGCACCAAGGTCACCCAACACAGTTGCCTTACCATCCCATGCAATCCTTCCTGTGCCTATCTCCATCCTCCATCCTATCTCTCAACCATCACCTCTGATACCATTATTTCACTACCCACCTTCACCAAAAGGAGGTAAGGGTCAGCAGATTTCTAGGACCTTCCTCCTTTAAGTTGAAGGAGAGATAATGACCCCCGAGACCCGCCTTCAATAGGTCCCGGAGTGGCGACTAGCACCAAGGGTATAGAAATTTCTCACAAATTGAAGGCATTACCCCTTTTGTTTTATATAATCGAGAGATGAGATGATGAAACTCAACAACACCAAGGTAAAAGAAAAGTAAAGCCAAAAATAAACCATCCCCACATGCATGTTCCAAATGTAAAGCCACAAGTACAAAAGGTGACTACAAGGTATGTACCAAAGAGGAAAAAAAACAACAACTGCAACTGCTCCAAAGGTCTGAGGTAGTAAGGTCCTGCGTGATCCCCAAAGTCCTCCTGGAAACCTGAAAGCACTTTTATATACGTAGGGTGAGCATACAAGTACACTCAGTAGGGAAAACTAAAGAATCTCGTGCACAAGTTGGGGAACATACTAAAGTCCTGTGAGAAAAAGATTAAACCAAACACCTAATAAGGCAAACTATCCACCCCAGGCCTCACCAAGGCACACTCCCCAAATAACGCAAGTCAAGTAATATATATATTAAGAGCACATCAATGTTTGGGTACCCCGCGCCACTTTCCCACTGGTTATTGAGACATCCTATGCATCAGACCAATCCCGCCATTCTCACTGCAGTCCCACTGCCACACCTGCTCGCACACACCTGGGCCACAACCTCACACAGTCCCACTACCGAAATCCCGCCCTCACACACCTGGGCCGCAACTGTCACATGTAACCACTCCTGCAAACACCTAGGCCAGAACAACCACCACCATGTCCAAAGACACCTGGGCTAAAGGATACACTGCCACGCCTGAAGACACCTGGGCCACATCCCGAAGACACTTTGGAAACCACCTTCTGAACACACCTGGCCAACCACCACACTACCCATCCCGAAGGTTCTTGAGCTAATAATGGACTTCAGTCCATCACAGCATGCCCGAATATACTTGGGATATTCGGTAAAGGGAGCAGAAAATGAGCTAATAACCAACCACTAAGAATAGTGTTGGGAAAAACACCCTCACCCTTGTAATGGGGGTGTTCGGCACTAAGTGATCAACTTGGGTGGGGCGCGAATAAGAAACACAAAGCTACATGTATAGATATATAGCTAACAAGAACTCACCCAAAGCTAGGTTTTTCTTCAGACATCCTAAAAATCACAACAGCACTCAAGTGTGAGTCACGACTCGTGCTAACAAACCCATTTTTCCCCTTTATTATTTAACATTCAGTAATAATGTTTATGTTTAAGCACTACTGGAAACTAGTAGGCATAGGCATACGTCTAGGAAAGTAAACAGTCAAACATCAACCAAAACGTCCAAACCCAGTTCTCAACAACATAGGATTCCACCCCAATTCGTGACATAAATGGTATCCACCCAGTCTTAAAACACACAACCACCGAATCCATACCAACAGGGGATCCCATCCCCAATTTCACGCAAAACTAAGGGTATAAAAAGAACTGGGGATCCCATCCCCTCCCTCATCTCCAGTAATCGGCCCGAAAGGAAAACAACCAACTACCACCACCAACATAAGTCACAGATTTTCATATATAAACAACTTAACACACTCCATGATTTCAAATTCCATGTGTTCTAATCGGGAGTTATCATAGAAGGGTTGATCCTGGTGCTTTCAATTTATTCAGCCAGATATAGGTGATTAACCAATTCACTTTTCACAGCAGGAGTTTACAACCACAAACAAGCCATTCAAAACATCAGCAGGGTTCATTAGTGCACAAAAAACGACCACCAATGGACTCGATTTTCAGGAGGCATAAGCCAACACAACTCAACAATATGGTCATAAAAAAACATCATCAAAAATGTAAGACAACATCAACGATCATAGCCCCCCTATTTCTTTATAGAATTCATTCATAACCTTTAATTAGGACTGGTTTATCCAATCCTACAGAATCAAAAGCATGCCCACCCCACATGATACAAAAAAAAAGAGAGAGGCAATGGAGAAATTTCCTACTTGGTGATAGATGATCGACGTTTAGGCCGAGGGCACAGAACTTTACGGATAACGATGCGGTGTGCCCGATTCACCAGACGCTGTTTGTGAAAATCCATGATCGAGAAAAGGGAAACCACGACTAACCCTTAGTTTATAAGAGCCGAGGACGGTTTAGGTGAAAACGCGAAACCACGTAAGGCACGGGGTCGTGGGTTGACCACGCGGCTCCACTCGTCACAAAAAGGGGTCGGGTGGTTTAAGCCGACTCATGAATTGATTACATATTTAATTAAAACTTATATTAACATTACAGGTCTTTAAAACACGCTTAAACGAGTCAGAATAGGGTTTAAAACCCTATTTGTGCAAAAGGAAGCGCTACTGGAAACAACTTGACAAGGCCGGGTGACGCCGATCAGTCTCACTGATCGGTCTCACTGAGATGCCACTCCTCTAGGACCCGGACTTATGAAAAGGGAAGGACCAAGAGAGTCTGGGTCATCACATATAGTGACAACTTTGTATTGTGATGTGATTTCTTATATATCTCATTATCTCGAAAATATATTTCAAAAACTTATATATATCCTGACAAGCTTCAACACACATGAAAATATTTATCTTATCAAATTCTCAACATCAATTATCTATTATAAATATAATACAACCTGATTATCATTTCCAATTCATCACTTATCTAATTATTCTTCAACTACTAAACACAATAATCTAAAATAAACAAGAAAATTATTATAACATAATTTAAATTCATCAAACTGAAATATTTACTAATATTTAATAACCATAAAAAAGATTAATCCAAATAATCGTAAAAAATGTAATTAATAATTTTTTTAGATTAACCTATTCATTATAAATATATATATAAAAACACTAGATATATAAAATTTTGTGGATTATGTGAATATAATACTCAGTTTATATAAAAGAATTCAAAATTCGTGAACATTAAAATATAAAATGATATACTCTGTGAGGATATTTTGTGTCACCTAAAATTATTTATGTACCAATACAGATGTTTTCTCCCAACCAAGAATTATACAAACTTCTCATATTAAATTTCATCAAACAAAATAAAATGAAAATAAATCCTTTTTCTAACACATTATTCCCACTATTTACCAAATCATTATCCTGGTAACATGATATTCTTCTATAATTATCTTATTAGTTGATCATTATTGTTTAATTATCATGTATTGATTAATATCTATCAAATATATACGATGAAAATCCATGATTACCCCACACAAATATTTTACCACATGCATTAACCCTGAATCAAATTCATAATCACCCAAAATAGGATTCCACTTACCACATAGGTGCACTTCAAACCATTTCTGATAGTGACTATTCCCATTGATGTTAGTATATATTTTGGTATTGATTCAATATATACAGATGTATACTTAATAATAATTCAATAATTTTATTTTATTAGATGACTAAAATAGAACTTTTTGTTGAATCACACAGATGACATAATACTTAGACCGTGTTTCAAGACGGGTCGAATTGGGAGCCCACAATTCAAAGCCAGGAGAATGTGAGTGGCTAGGCATGTCATTCTGACACAGGATTCTAACCACGATCAAGGAAACAACGTGAACACTTGCATTCTGCCAACCCACGATTTGATCACCGCCCTGACCCACTTTAATCCATGCCACGAGCTGACCAGTATACCGATTTACAACCATTTCATATGAAACCAAGGCACATCGTTAACCCCTTTCACAATTTCATTCACTATATGACTCTATTTTCAATGTCCTTTTCAACTTTACCTCATGGTACTTTTTCAGTATTGGTCTCCCACCCATATTTATCAATAGACAGAACTTATCGATGAATTTGGGCTGCATTCCCAAACATCCCGACTCACCGACAGGGCCTCACAATGCAATAGGGTGTGGGCTCCATGAGGATCTATCCCTCTCCAGCACCCCATTCTAAGGGACTTAAGCCCGGTTTACCACCGAGGACGCTTCTACAGACAACAATTCGATTGAACGGGACATTCTATTACCAAGCTGGGCTACTCCTATTTCACTCGCAGTTACTAGGTGAATCGTTGTATGTTTTTTTCCTCCGCTCATTGATATGCTTAAACTCAGAGGGTGATACAACCTGAACTGAGGTCAAAACGGTTGCATCATCTTTTTGTCGAGAAGCCATGAGAACGTAGGGTTCCCATAAAATATTTATATCCAATTATATGATGTTTACTTATTATTTAAAAAATGGTTTTAAAATAATTTAATCTGATAGATAAATATATAAAATAATGATTCTCATAGAAAAATGTTATGTCGTCTTTCGATAACATACTTTAGTTTTTATAAAATCTATCCAAAGATAGATTTAATACAAAAAATATTATAGGATAAGGTTTATGAATTCGGGATGTGATTGGAGTAGTTTTTTGTTGAATGAAAATTATTTTATGTTGTGATAAATAAATCAGTGGTGGTTTCCTATTATAATTGAGGTGAGTGGCACACATGTATTTTTTAAAAATAATAATATTAGAAGACATGTTTCACATTTGAAATAAGTAAAAATATACTTTAATTTATCCTTATACAATATATGGTTAGTTTATGGCAATATAATATAATTTCTATTTTTTTAGGTCATTTTACCACAAATATTTTCAGTTTAACACATTAGTAAATCCATATTTACATTATCCATATAATATTATATACACCAGTCAATTCAATATGATTCCACAATTATGAGAATGATATTGTTGCTCATGTGTACGTGTCGACTACCATATCATTGATGCCAAGCATGTTTTTCAGCATGATCCTCATTAATGAATGATTTTATAAATGAATAGAAAGAATAAGTATGATATATAATTGTATAGAAATGATACAACTATAAACTAAAAAGAGGAACCATAAATTATCAGACAGCATATTCATATGAAAATAAAGCAATTCGTACCTAATGGACGAGTAAAAATTTTGTTACTAAACAACTAATAATATTATAACTTATGATATTAAAAAAGGAATATGATTCTGGTATAAGTTAATTATTTTACTTTAAACTATATATAGGAGTTTTGGACATGTTAGAAGGAACTAAGAAATATGGTAAGGGATAAATTAGCAATCTCATTATTACCTATGATAGTTTAGACGTTAGTATTTATGGGTGGTATATTTGTCATCCATGTCCAAATTTCCTAAAAATGTATTCCAAAATAATTTTTTTTCTAATATTATTATTTTAAAATCAATTTTAAACATTAGTTAATCATTATGAAATTTTATTAAAGGGTGATTTTTTTAATATTCGTATGAGGTTCTTTCAGACTTATCCAGAACAGGTATGGGGATAATGTTTTCTTTTAACATATACAACATGAATATATTTTTATGCATTCCTGTAAAATTATTTCCATGATGAATCCTATACAAACAAAAAAGATTATTTTCTTGTAAATAATTTCATTCTAAAATTTTATGTCATTTTATGGGAATAAAACATTTTCATTAGGGAAATAATATTTTCCCAACAAATTAATTTCATTTTTTATCTCAGATTTATTTTCTATTAATATCCTTTAATGATACATATATTTTAATGGGTATATTTTTCAATTGTCTTACACCTACTCAAACTAAGTATTAATTATGATTATGATGGAATTATATTTATGAAATCCATATTTTTACATGCATTATGTCTTGATGGAATGAGGCTTTAGAAAACTATTATATTCCATGGGTTATATTATGATGAATGATTTTGGTTCTTCTGGAACACATACATATGAATTCATTATTTAATGAGTCATAATTATAAGTACATTCAATTAAATATTTAAAGATTTATATGTCATGAGAGATACAAAAATAGAGTGGAAAATGATATCGGTTTAGTAATATGGGGATAAAACTATATATAAACCATGTTCAGTAATATACGGATGGAACTACGATTGAACTCAGTTCAATAAAGGAATTTTCCCGCTTGGATGGTCTTGGAAATGTTCCTTGGCTAATATGGAAAATATTTTTGATGATTTTTTGTTTTCCACAATTCCATATTTTATGCCAATGTTATTTTCTCATGGAGTATGTTTTCATTTTTAGTTTTTAATTATGAACACCAAAGATTTATTCAATGGATCTTGATTTTGATATATTTTAAGGAAGGAATGATTTTGAAAATTTATGTTCAGGTTATTACATTTTAATGTTCATTTTTTGGTTGATATTTTATATTTTTAAACTTACTGAGTATCTGATATCACCCATTTCATATGTTTTATTTCTCCTATAATATAAATAAAGGTATTATGTAGGTAAACTAAGGGGAAATAAATTTATGGGAGTTGTTTAAGATCATTCATAAAATTTTAAGATTATGTTTCTTATATTTCAAAGGAACTAAAAAATTATAGACTTTATAAATCTTGTTTTTTAATGTATTAATAATTCTGATAAAATAATTTAATATACATGTATGTCATGCTTTAGATCATTAAATTCGTATCGGAGCATAATTTTTGATAACATTGGTAAACTAGGATGAATATTTTTTAATGATATCCCAATACATATTTCTATGTATAGGTTTAAGGAAGTCCCTAAGGATAATTCAAAGTATATGTTACAATACTAGAGTTTATTAATGATCATTGACTACCTATAATAATATCTAAGGTTTTATATATTCATATATTATATTTATTTCCAATGTTTATTTGGTTTCCTTTTATAATAATTTATTTAGAAACATTCATTTTGGGTTTTAGTCAATAAACGGAACTATGTAGAACATGGTTAATATTATGGTTTTAGATGACGAATGTATAAGAATTATGAAAATTGATTTTATAATTATAAATCTCAATAAGAGAAATCAAATGTAAGAACTAGAATAGGTTGTACTATTGAGTATAAATAGATATAAATTGACATGTGAAAGGTATGTGATGTTCAATAATTAATTTTAAACTTTTATATAATACTTGGTATAAGATTATGGTTGGGGAACCATAATACATGTTTTACATTTTATATTCTTGTATTGAATAAAATACTGAATCATACTTAATGGGTTATGAATAATGTTTAATGATTAATGTTTTAATGTTTTGTAATTCAAGGATTATGTATAAGTATTAGTAGAATAAGTATTTATAAGGATTAAAAAGGATATATTGAATGAGAATGATGACTTAGAATATATATTTAAGGTATATTTACTTTTTTGATTATTGGTTGTTAACCCTTAATGTGGTCAAGATTTGGGGAAAATATTATTTATCTAGGATAATGGAATGTTGGTATGATTAGATTGACTATAATAATTTAGGATTTTTTAATATGTGGGTTATACAATCATGGATGATGTTTACAACTATTTGTTATTAAAAAATATTTACAAATAGAATTGAATTAGGGAAGCATGAATTCAGTAACGATTTATTGTACTTAAGGTTATTACCATGACTAAAAAGAATACATGATAATGGTATTCATATGTTTAGAATGGGACCCTGAAGAGAAACCTTATAATATTTGGGGGATAGATTTTTTGTTGATTTAGTGAACAAATTTCATATATTTTACATTTTGAACGTTTATATGTTTTTTATGATTGTGAATTTAGAGAAATAATTTGTTACACGTTGTATCATATATGTTAGATCGAAGTATTAACTCACTATAGTTAGTCTTATAAATATTTGATAAATATTATTACCCTTTTTATTATAATAAGGGCCAATGGAATGATATGTAATTATACTAATCAATCAGATGATCTAAAAATGATAATGGAATAGAAAATTAAACTTCATTTCATTGAATAATAGATGAAGTAGAAATTGACCAAGTCAGAATGAAAGGATGACATTATACTTAATCATGTATGTATTTTTTCTCATTATTAAACCCTATATAAAAGATCTTGAAACCAAATTTGTTATCATAGTACATTTTTTACTTATATATCCAATATCTAGTTAGATCACATAGGATTTATGGATTTTTAATGTTAACATTCTCCTAACGATGTCATTTATTAATCTCCATTGGAACATGATAGTTTGATTTATCTTCCATATCCAGGTTTTCAGTTTCCAACTATGCTCTCCTATGTGGACTCCCAGTGATGTGATACATTGGGTAACTATTGTGTTTCAAACATTCAATTTTGAAAAGATAATTTAGTATTTATTTTTATCATGAGGGTTTCAATGATATAAAGTTTCATGTATTAAAGCATTTATATATCAGATGAATTTAGAGTTCAAAATTCATTTAATGGGGGGTATATTTTGACACCCCAATATTTTGAAAGATATATATATAAATACTATTTAATCATTGTCTTCTTATGTAAACTACACCAAAATAGTATTTATCTACATTGATCATTGGTTTAGATTCCATTATACACAACATTATTCTTATCTTATGTTACACACAATTTTAGGTTCTTTTGATATAATTCATTTCACACCGGATATAGTTTAAGAAAACAGTGAAATACAGTTATGTTACCTTTACCCAAGACATTATAATGATGATCATAAACTATATTAACTGATTAGGAAAATATTATTTAAACCTGAATATATATAAATAATTTTTCTGAGTGAAATTAAATTTAAATAAAATAAATCCTTTAAAAAAGTAAATGTTTTTTTTTCAAAATCTATAAAATGGAAATAATATAAATTATAAAATAATGAAATTATTCTTTATGGATTTTATTAAATATTTATGTAATAAATTCAATCTAATTTTTAAAATTTATATTTTATGTTTTTGAATATTGATATAAGAACAAATTCATTTTTATGAATAAAAGAAGTACCTATTTAAAATAATCAAATTTCCTACCATTTAATGGAAAACCCATTTAAAATATAGTGCTTAAGAATTTCATATTCTATATTTGAAAAACAAATAATATTCCTTATACTTGTTATATAAAAATTTACTTTGAATGAATTTTTAAAATATTTCTAATATGTTTCATGTTTTCATCAATACTAAAAAAATAATAAAATTTAATTTAAACAAAATGTTTTAATCAAAATTATTAATATTTTTATTTTATATAATTTAATGGTTTTAAAAAATAAATATATTTTATTTTCATCATTTAATATATTTTAAGTCATAAGATTTATTTTACAATTTATTTTTCTGTAAAAAACATATCAATCTTTTGTAATGATTTATATTTCAAAACGTCTTTTGCCATTCCAAAAGTGGGAACACTTTCAAAATTATTTACATAAAAAAATATTCTTCATGAATATTGTAAAATTTATTCCATAATTTTAATCATTGGTTAATAATAAATTAAATTGGTTCCTTTTATTTTTTGGCATCATGAATAGTAACTTCTGTAATTTTTATTAATAAGGTAAAAAGGTAAATCAGGTAATTAAGGGTAAAGATAATATTATAATATTACACTAACACATGTACTAATTTCACGAGAATTTGGTTTTTTGTCCAAAATTGTCATCGATTTTAGATTATATACTTTATAATCCACATGGATGATATTTGGAAATTTATTATATTTTATTTAATGAATAGGTAAATTTGTCTTAAGAAATATTAATAAATATATTAGTTTCAACATAATGTCATAAAAAATAAAAATTCCACTTCAAATACTCAATTGATAGAAATTTTTTCATCTTTATCATGGTGATTAATTATTAAGTTTTCTGATATAAACAATTATCCTAAATGCTTATACATTGATGAAGTAGAAATTATTTAATTGATGAAAAATTAATAAAATAATTTTTACTAACATGATAAAAATAATAAAAGACAAATAAAAATGACCATATCATATTTTAAAGTTATATATCAACTATAATCATCAAGAGTTCAAATTAATGATCATATTGATCAATAGATAATATTTTATGACACTTAAAATTTTATAACAAAATCAATGTTATAGTTTCCAGATTCATTTTTTAATAAATATATCATTTTCAATATAGGATTTTCAAGAATTTATATTATAATATAGTTATTATTTTAAAACATATAAGATTTACCTTTTTCATTTTATTTTAAATTATTTTATTCAATATATATTTATTTCAAATAATTACCCTTAATTGTTGTAATAATTATTTTAATACTGAAAATGTCAAATTAATGTCATTCAAAATACTAAAAAAATTATAACATAGTGAAATTAATTTTTAATATGGATTTTATAGATGACCATTTCCCCATAGGTATATTATATAATATTATTATCAATGATAACATCTTATCTGGTTATTATTAAAAATCAAGTAATTTAATATTATTAAAATTTTTACTATTGATATTTTGTCAATATAATACAATTCCAAATTATTTAAAAATCATAATACATTTATAAAATAATAAAGTAATCATTATATTATCTGAACTGTTCTAAATTGTTTATTTATTGTTTAATTGACATTATATAATTAAAAATAATTATATATATATATAATCATATGTTACATTAGAAAAATGAAAATTGAGTAACTAAGGGTTCATTAAAATGATATGTTTTACATTGATAGAATTAATATGTCTAAATTTTTTTGTTGATTATATAATAACCATATCTCATCTAATATTGAAAAATATGATATTTTGGTGGTTTTTGGATGTGCTTTGTGGATATTATTAATTAATATTTTTTTATATTCTAAATGATCCCCTCACCTCAATTATATAAGGGCACATCCTCCCTCACAACTTCACATCACGTTGAGAATTAAATTCTATTTGTCCCAAACCTACTACCCATATCAATTCGTTATTCTCTTTATATAGGTTATGTCCATTTAAAATTACCATTTATAGTGCCATTAAGAGGATATCTAGAGGGATCTCATTGAAGATGAGGTAATATCCTCTACCAATTCATTTAAACTAGTTTCTTCTTATACCACATCAACATTAGTTTTTTCCATCCAAATGTAATAACTCCACTATAAATTATATTCTTTTATTTTAATATTTTAATAGATTAAACTTATTCATCATTCAATACATCCTATGAAAAATAAAATCACCCAGCGTGCGAACGTATGCCTTATCATCTCCATGTCATGGCGTAATCTATTATTCATGACTACGTTACTTGGAAGAGTTTAATAATGTAAATAATAACTATATATGATTATCTTAAAAATGTATTCATTATTAATTATTATATACATTATCAAGTTCAAAACCATTCCACTATTATTGAAGTGATGTCGTCACTCATGTGTACATATGATCTACCAACTCCACGATGCTATGTGATTCGATCTGTTTTATATTCATTAAATCTTGACTATATAATTGAATAGATTAAATATATATGATATGTATATTTCTATAAATTATATAACAGTGACCTGGTAAAAGGAACAATATCATAACAGAAAAAAACATGCGTAAGAAAATAATGAAATAAATTTTTGATGAATGGTTAATAATGTTATTAACAAATTAATAATAATATGAAAACATATGATATTATAAAAATGAATATGATTATGAAATAAGTCACTCACATTATTTAAACCGCTATATATTATGTTTGGACATGTACAACAGAACCTAGACCTTTGTTAGAGGATAATTTCACAGTCTCACTATTTTACGAGATCGTTTAAATATATATATATATATAATGTGGTATATTTATCATCCATGTATATATTTCCACACGATGTATTCTAAAATATTATAATACAATTATTTGTATGTAATTTTTACTAATCAGTTATTCTTTACTAAATTGTACAAAATGGATCATTTTGCATTTATGATACGAGCAACATTTTTACTTATCAGAAAAAATATCTAGATAAATATTTTCTTTTAACTTATATTGAATAAACCTATTTTTACACTTTTTTATTAACTTATTTGCATAAATCAGCCCGTACGAGCACACAAGGTTATATTCTATGAAAACATGTCTATTTAAAATTTTATTTCATTTTAGGGATATAGTGTTTTCAATTAAGTAATGTTATTTGACTCATGATTTCATTCATGTTATATCTCAATATTGTTTTCCATTTATGTCATTTGATGTTACTTATGTTCTAATGGTAATAATTTTCAATGACTCTATCCCTACTACTCATATGGTTTGATTATGTGTATTATGGAATTCAATTTCTAAAATCTGATTGTTTTATATAGATTATGTTTTGATGGAATGATGCTTAAAATCTATTTTATTCTTTGGGTTATGATATGATAAATGATTTATGTTCTTGTGTCACACATATATGATTGATTATGTGTTTTTAAGAATTCCTTGTTTTCATCCAATGTTATTTTCTAAGGGATAGTGTTTATTTTATGAATTATTCCATATAAACTCTCATGACTTATTCTATGAATCATGATTTTGATATATATTATACAAAGTATGATTTTCAATATATATGTTCATGTTATTACACTCATATTTTCTTTTCTTTTTTGATATTTTCCTTATTTACCCTTACTTAGAATCTGAGCTCAACCTTTTGATATTTTTTATTTTCCCCTATATATAAAATAAGGCATTAGGAAGGAAAAGTATTTGGGGAGATCCCTGTGGGATATTATTAAGTTATTTTTCCAAATTTAAGGAATGTATTTCAACTTTTCAATGTCACTACACTGATATGTTCATCAGGTTATTTTTTTATTACTTTATTTATTCACATAAGTAATATAAGGTCCATGTATGTCATTATTTTGGTCATTACGTTCATGGTTTTTCTTCTTCTTCGATAATTATTATAGGTAAGTGAGGTGGAGGGTATTGTAGATTTAAAATATTTTTATTCATTTTAAGGTTCTTTTACTACATCCACCTCCAGTTCTCATTCATGGTTGGATTCATCATAGTCATGATTTTTTTCACTTCAAAACTCAATTTCATGGTCGATCATATGCTATCTTAAAATTATTATCATATCCTTAAGGTAATTGTATTGAAATTTCCCTTAGTGTTTGGTTTTATTATATAATGATTATTTATTCGGCCTTCATTAACTATATTATTGTGTCTGGTCAGTAGCTTATAGAATTTTATTTTTAATTCATCATACTTTGACCCCTAAGTGGTATGGGTGTTGGGTTGAATATTTCGATATTATACTACCAATTATAGCATGACCATCATCGATGATTCATATATTTTACTATGATAGTAGAGTTAATAGGGTTGGTAAATAAATATCAATAATGAAGGGTGTTTAAAAGGATGGGGGAAAGAATATTTAAATTGTTCTCTTTGAGTCTGTCACCTCGAAGATCAAATATAGTTACAAAAAAAATTAACTAAATTTATGGTGTCATCTTAGAAATGTCTAGGGTTTTCTTTGGATTATGGAATTAGAGAAATTAGTTTCATGAACATAAAGGAATGCAAAATTGAAAATATCATATAAATAATATAGTAGTATGGCCCTTAGTGGTGTGGTGGTTGATGATTCATGGACTTTTTTGCAGATAATTATCTTATAAAAGATGTTATTTATTTAATATTATTTTATAGTAATGGTCAGTTGGAACATATTACCTCAGGTAATCGTCTATATACTTTTCTAATACAAAACTATTATGAAATTTGTGACATCCTATTAATGAGTTATCTTACTACATCTACTGAATTATCAATTAGTACTCCTCCAGAATAAGAATCATGTTGTTCATATAATTATTAATCATTACTTCATAGAATAATCTCCATAATGGATTTTATTCATATGGATAGTGTGAGAAGAATGTGGTTAGTTTCATTTGTTACCCTATATTGAGTATGGGTAGTGGAGTTCCATGATAGCTTCTTCTTGTCATTACCCTCTATTTAGGCTGGGATGTGGAGTTCCCTATTGGAATGATTGAGCCTTACCCTCTAATGGGGTTGGGAAGTTGTGTTTCTATATGCCCGAAGTGTAGGGCTCTAATGTCATACAAGTTTATGGAATCCTTACCTAGAAAATGTGACACCTAAACAATATATCATATTGAAGATAACAGGTTTGATGAAACTGTTGACTCATGAGAAAGAATAATTCCTTTAATAATGGGAAATGTATCTATGATGCACCCTAAAACCATTGGGGGGGGAGTTAGTTCCACCCAAATAATTAGTATCACGGTGTGGTGATTAAGTTTCTTAGTGTTCTGTGTTCAGGGAAGAGATGTGGGATGATGGGAATCAATAGTGGATCTATTAGAACTATTGGATATTGTTCTTCTTGACTAGATCTATGAGATATATTTCCCCCACTCTCTATCATAGGTTTCTTTTACTGATAATATATATATAAATATCCTTTATTGGTACCCAATATTTATGTTTGGTTACACTTCTTCCAAGAGAGGTGAAGACATGTAGTTTATTCCTTGTTTAATCCATGTCTATATTCGCATGGTTGGAAGAGTATACTATCATATTATAGGTGTACAATGCTTCATATGTGGTTAATCTACTCACTATGTTTTTATCCTTATGTTTGGTTGAGAATAAATTCTCTTTTGGTAGGCTTGAGAGGTAATTGATCTTTATACCTAGTTCTATATCATCATTTCTATTGTTGTTGTATATATTACTTCTCTCACTTCTCCCATCTGAGGAATTCTACTGTGTTTGTATATAATAACCCATGAAGTAAATGTTTACCCAAATTTCATGTCTTATATAAATGATAAATAGGTCAATTGTCACATTAGAGGAGCTTAGGGATATTGGTATATTGCACATCGTATGGTGGTTGTAACTTGTGATACAAGAGTTGGGGTATCACAACTATTTTCACTTTTATTGTTTTTCATGTTGGGAAATATTATTTGTTTGGATCGTATTTATCCCCTTTACATTTCAATGTAAACTTCCATAATCTTTTATTATTTATAGATCCATGCATGGTTAGTTTATTTTACAAATTTTTTTCATATTTATGACATTCCCTATACAATTTTTCATTGAGTGGAATATTTTTATGTGTAAAGGCTCCTAGGAAATGGACTTCCCAAGTTAGAAAAGCCTTCTTTTTCTATCACCACACCTAGCATATGGAGGTAGGAATGTGGTAGTTCTGACATGATCCATGACTTGTGTTCGCTGGTGACATATTAGTATTAGATCAATTTCATTTTTTGGGATGTTGTTTGGAAGTTTCCCCTTAGAGAGGATGTGGTTGGGTTAATGGAAACACATTTAAAGTGTCCCAAGTGTGGCTCTTGCACTAGTGAGTCCATTTATTGTACCAGCATCAACCATGTTCATTCACTAGTAACATTACTACATTGTAATCGACTCATCATTCTGTGACATTTGTCAAATGGAACAATGATACATTCTGTATGGGTTTGTGTCCTAGAACAAACTGGTTTTACATTAATTACATGGATATTTAATGTATTATGAAATATTTGTCATTGTTCATCATGACTATGATGTAATAAGTTCCTCGAGTATTTGTTGCATTTAAAAGGTTATGGAAGTTCCCTGTAATGATGAGAACCTTGAAATGTGAATAAAATATTCTAAAATATAGTTATGCAGTTGGATGACATGGTATGATGAGACACATAACATTTATACCTTTAGGTGTGTTTACTCATAAGCTGATGAGACTTACTCTCATGAAGTTGTCACTTTGTAATCTCCATGATAAAATATTATGAAAATGACCCTCTTGTAGAAATTATGCATATTTTGGTGTCATCATATATTTTCTATCTACGAGCGTCTGAAATTATCCTTATACTTTTAGATTATCATTATTAAATGTCTCGACATAATCCTTTTGATTTACTAACCCAAACTGTCATGCAGACAGTTGGCGAGAAGTAGGGTATGATGGGTGCGTCACGAGTGGCATGTTATTAATGGATATATTGAGGACGGATTTGTCCCTTCCATTAATGGAAGTTGATATCATCAAATTTTTTTGAAATCGAATCGTCGTGTGAAATTCAAAGGCCATTGTGTAATGGCCCATTTATTTCAGGTTTTCAATGAAAAATGTATTATGCATAAAGGTTGATGACACAATCATGAAAAAATCGTGATGAGATATTTCGAAAACGATTATATTACACAGTTAGTGTTTGTATGTGGATGTCGTTTTTGCGACATTACATTCTTTTTATTGGGTTCCTTGACCCGTTTCTAGACAGTACTCTTGGTCTTTATGCACGCCTGCCTAATGCCAATGAGAAATACGCCTAGAGGGACTCAGTCTAATTTTTTTTTGTGGTCACGATAATATTATATTTTAATTTATTTAATGAAATATATATTATTTTTAAGACCATGGAATAATTTTATTCAAGTTAAAATGATCTCATAAATGAAATAAAATATATTTATTTACTTTATTGTACATTTAATAAATATAAATTTAATAATGTATAAATAAAATATTTATTTACGAAAATAAATAAATTTTTTATTTACTTATTAGTTCAATAAATGGACGTGGAGTTCGAGCAGACCAAGGTCAGTCTGGTAGTAAAATAATTATTTGCAAGATGGTAAATAATTATTTATCTGGTTGGAAAAAATTAAAAATAATACATCTATTATTTTGTGATGTGGAATTTTATTTATAATTCCATTTTTCATAAATTTGGGCACCATAAATAATATCACGAAATTATTATTAGATGCATGTGTTTCCTATATGTTCATGAAAGGATTTAATTATTTCTATGCAACTAAATATTAAAACCGAAATTCCATATATATAAATATGCAAGTACCCCTATTGTGCCATACACCACACCACACGCCTGGTGAATTGGGAATTATTGAGCCAAAAATTTCTCTCTCAAATCATCTTCTCTACCATGTAAAGAATTAGAGATGCACTTCATGGGTGAATAAAAATGTGATCATGAGAAACTGACACAAGACACTCGCTTCTTCATGCTATCACTTAGAGAATGATTGGTGTCGATCAGATGCAATTGGTTCATGTTCGGATCACCGCTAGATATATTCTAGTTTGGATCCTTACAAGCGCAATGAGATAATCTAAAATGGTCATACTGGATGATCATCATCATCAATGAAAAAAACAAAAATTATCCGGGTGTTATTTTTTTATTATATTATTTAAATCAATTATTAACATGATGTGTAAGATCCTCTATAAAGATTCTTGGCCTCTTTATTTATATAAATATTTGATTATATTTCATGGAGATTGGCGTTCATCGTCTTATTGATCCTTGAATAATAATTGATCATGGAAAAAATCAATGTTGGGTGTTGACCCAACCATGATTCTGATGTGCCCAGAACCATCAAAATGTTTCAGAACGATTGCATCATTGTTTATAATTAATTTAATATTTCGTTGAGTAATTATGAATTTAATAATTTAGTTGTTTCAATTCAGGTTATTCGTTCCAAAAATTTGAATCTCTAGATATATTCCTCCTCTCTTGTTTCTCTTTATCCTTATAGAAATGATATTTTCCTTTAATTTTTTTTAAAATATAATAGAGGATATCATCTGTAGGTTCCAAAGCCTCCTAGTTGTATAACACCAGAACACAGGGTGTGTATTTGATAGTATAGGTTGTGTAGTCAAGGTTCAATGCATCAGACCATTATGCTAAATCAAGCCTTGTATTAGAGTATTTCTATTTCTTAAATGACTCCATGTGTTGACTTGGAATAGGTGGCACGCAGTTTCCATATTACAAGATGTGTACCCTAACGGACATAGCTTATACTCTCTTCAGGTTAGGGTTGGACCGTGTACCTTGTACATCGTTTTCACTGCTAGAGACCATGTAACGATGAACAATACGACATGTAGCCCACTACAAACACTATGTACTCTGAATAGTTTCAAGGTACTCTCACATGCTATTTTCAAGGTCGTGGACTTTGGATAGACATTGAAAAATGGTACTTGTTGTGTATTTGAAACTACTCATCATGTACTCATCCAAATTATGCAGATTTATTAATACTTATTATTATATTATTCAAACAATTAAGTTGTGTACCATCGTGTTGGCGTAAATCTGAGGCACAACACTTGATTAGTGTTTTATATATATGTATTTAATTTAACATCTGTGTAATGTTCATTTTTACTCATTGGGTCGTAATGAATAGGAATTCAACGGGTTTCCTCAAAGGTACAAGTAATGTACAGTGAAAATTTAAAATGAATTTATTTGTTTAAAATAATGATGGATGAGAATCTCAAGGAAACTCAAAAATGGATTTAAGATAAAGAGATTTATTAATAAAAGATGATAATTAATTGATTCGAGCATGAATTATCATAATCAAGAACGTATAAAAAATTGAATTCTAGTTTTATTTATGCCAAAATATTGTTGCATGTATGGATGATCATGAGCTTGACCAAGACCATGGTATGTGGAAGATTTCTTTTAATTTATTTATTTCAATTAAATTTGTTGTCCTTTGAGCCTTCTCCTCATTAATTTGTAGGGCCTGAATTCCCAATATTTATTTTATCTAAAACCCCATTTTCCCCTCACCAACATGTTAGTTAGAAAAGGAATATGTAATGGATGGAACTCCCAAGCTTGTGGAGGTGGTTCATCCTGATTCTTAGATGAAACCAGTCACAAAAGATACAGAGCTTGACAGGTGTATGTTGTAAACATGAACCCAAAATGTTCAAGGTGTTTCTACCCTAAGACAAGGTTAGTTTATCCGCTTCTAGAAAAAAACCATTATAATAGATCATGATAATTCCATTTACCTTATTTTATTTGTTTCATTTGCATGGTTTGTCATTATGGATGTTTTGTTACAATCAAATAATTAACGAATTAAAAAACATTCAAGATGGAAAAAAAATAAACCACACTTATGTGTAAATATTGTCAAGACATGGTTAATCACTTAAGTAAGTTTCACATAAAATTAACAGACATGTGATAACGTGATATTCAAGTATAAGAGATAAAAATCCTTTAAATAAAATATTATATCGGAAAAAGACATCTAATAATTGATTAAGGAAAAAACTCAATAAAACAATATGTTTGACCAACCCTTGTTGGGACACATTCTTTTATACAGGAAGCCATTATAAAAGGTTTCAAGTTGACATAACCATATTACATCAAGAGGAGTATCCCTTTCAAGACATGGATTAATATTAGAGGAAAGAGTTGAGGAAATCCAAAGTCAATATTTCAGGATTGGGGAGTCCACTCAACAAATCAAGGAACTGCAAGCCCGATGTTGGCAAAGTCTTGCCTACCTAAATACCTTCTAATAGCTTGGCCAACCCTTGTTTGTGTAATTTAAAGTGGAATATCGATCTTTTTCACAATAATTTCATGGCTACTGGACATTCCATATTCAGTGTTGAGGTCTATTGAGATGTGATAAAATAGAGGGAGAATTAATAAGATTTATTTTTTCTTATAAAATGTATTCAATAAAATACGAATGATCTGATCTTTTCATTGTAGAATTAAAAAAGACAAGATTGTTAACCACACTAGCTCTTCGATCAATTATGGTTAAAAACTACATCCTCATAGGTAGTATCTTACTGGAATGGTTTAGACACCTTTCGGTTATCCTACACATTGAACAGAAGCATTACGTACTGCAGTCAGTATTACCAAATCTGCCTGCCAAGGAGGTGAGTGATAAGGATACCCTAGTATATGAAAAACATATGAATGACATGATCGACGTTAAATTTTTGATGTGGTCATCATTTTCTTGTGTGCTCATGACGTCTCATGAAAACATGGATTCTTATATCATTCTCAAGAACCTCCATGGTCTTTACCTGGAAAGAGGAAAGTAAGATAGTTTTGAGTACACTAAGGCACTCTTTCAGAGTAAGCGTAGAGAAGGTTCCCTAGCTAGGCCTCATGTAGTCAAGCTCATTGGCTACATTGACCGCCTAGATGATCTAGGGTTAAAACATCCTGAATATATGGGCACAGATCTCACTATCACATCACTCCCTCTGAGCTTCTATAACTTTGTATTCAATTTCAATATTAATAACATTTTGAAGTCGCTATATGATCGTATTATCATTGTTTTCTAAGTGGTTAATGATATCATGTTTGAAAATCCATCTATCATTATGGTGAATAAATGGAAAGGGAAGTTGAAGATCATTAATCCCACTGCTTCTTCATGTACTTCGAGGAAAAGGATGAACAATGGTGAGGCAAGGGAATATGAAGTTGTTTGTTTATCATGTGGAAATATGGGAAACTAGAAGGAGAATTGAAACCAACCAAATAATCAAGGGGAAGCGTAATGTGTATTTTTTATCAAATTAAATTTATTTGTTTCTAAAAATTGGGAATTAGATACCGCTTGTGGTTCTAACATATGTATCCAAATACAGGAACCATGTAGATTCTGGAAGATTTTTCGAGTGGAGGTAGATCTATGAGTATCCGACAGAGCCAGACATGTTGTTGTAACTATCGGGAAATACCACCACACTTTTCCAACTGGGATAATTTTCTTGTTAATGTGTTATTATTATGTTCCTTCTATTACTAAATACATTATTTCGGTACCCATATTAGATAGAGATGGACTTTTTTCAGGTTTGGAAATTAATGTTGCTTCTTTTACAAATATTGAATTTGTTATGGCATGGCACATTTATATAAAAGACATTATGTGTTGGAATACACAGACCATGAAATGGAAATCAATAACAATGATACTTCACATGACTCATACCACACCCTACTTTGGCATCACTAGCTAGGTCATGAAAATGAGAATTGCTTGAAAAAGATACATCATGATAGATGTTTAGATTCATTCGAACTAAAACCACTTAGTGTATGTAAGACATGTTTACAAGAAAAAATACTAAAGCAACATTTAGTGGGAAAGGTGAAAGGGCTAATGAACTTCTTGAATTGGTTCCTACAGATGTGTGTGGATCATTTCTAGTTGAAGCAAGGGGAGGGTACTCATACTCCGTTACTTTTACTAATGATTTTAGTAGATATGTATATATCTAATTAATGAGGTATAAGATGGATTATTATGATATGTTCAAAGAATGAAAGAATGATGTTGAGAACCATATTGGTGAGAAGATTAATACACATCGCTCAGACCGAGGTGGAGAATATCTTAATCTGTACATCATTAATTACTTATGGAATTTTGGGTTCCTATAGCAACACACTCCTCCAAACCCGCCCCAGTGGAATGGTGAGAGGTAATGGAGGAACCACACCTTGTTAGACATGGTGAGATCAATAATGAGTCATTCCAGTCTTTTATTATCATTTTGGGGAGATGAGTTTCAAACAGTATCACACAAACTAAACCAAGTACCAACTAAATTGATAAATTTTATTCCATATGAGTTCTATAGTGGATGAAATGACATGTTATCTAAATAACATATGTAGGGTAAAGAAGAGTTTGGTAATCTCTCTTCAGGTAGTAAACTCTCACCCCAAGGCAAAATGTGTACCTTAATAGGATACCCCAAGGAAACATTGGGATATTACCTATATAACCCCATAGAAAAAATGATAATAGTGGCGAGGCATTCCATAACCCTTGAGAGGGAGAGCATCTCCAAAATAGATAGTGTGAGAGAGATAGAATTTGTTGAAATTGAGGCTCACGATGCACAATAGTTGGTACAGGAATAGATTCCACAAAGCCCCGTGGAATTAGAATCTATTCTAGAGACACATGTACTTTGTTGGAGTATGAGAGAGGTTAGAGACCTAGAATGGAATAGTTTTCTAGTTACTAGGGATAGTGACTCTTTATTAGTTTATAATAATGATCAACTATCATACAGTGAATCAGTTTGTGGAACAAACATTTCCAAGTGGCAAGAAGCCATGAATTGTGAAATGAATTCCATGTACCAAAAACAAGTTTGGATTTTGGTAGACCCTTTAGTTGAGGTAAAACATATTGGTTGAAAATGGGTATTTAAGAAGAAACATGACATGGATGGACAAGTATGTACCTATAAGGCATGACTTATTGTAAATTGTTTCAAACTGCATCATGGAATTTACTACGATGAATCCTTCTCACCAATTGAAATGATGAAATCCATCAGCTTTGTACTGGATATTTCGGCTTACCATGACTATGATATTTGGAAAATTGATGTCAAAATATCATTCTCTAACAATAACCTTTAGTAATATGTCTTAATGACACAACCTGAAGGGTTTGTGACTATAAAGGATTCCAATCAGGTATGCATGTTCCAGAAATCTATTTATGGATTAAAGTAAGCATCTGGGTCATGGTACATTCGTTTTGTTGAAGCCTTAATAGAATTCCGTTTTATTAAAAATTAATGGGATTATTATGTCTACAAACATTTTAATGGGTGTGACATCTGATTCTAAATAGTATATGTAGATGAAATATTACTCATTGGAAATTAGATACCAATCTTGCAGTCTGTATACACATTGTTTAACCAATGATTCTCCATGAAATACTTGGGAGAGGAAAAATTTATTCATTGGATCAAGATACATCCTGATAGATCCATGAGATTGCTAGGCCTAAGTCAAACTACATACATTGATAAGATACTAAAAATATTTAGTTTGTAAAAATGCAAGTGGGGACTATTTCTTGCATCACATAGAATTCATCTTTGCAAGAAAATGTGTCATAAGACACATGAGGAATGAAATATAATTACAAGGACTCAATACACATCAGCAATTGTGTCAATCATATATGTCATGCTATGTACTAGTCTGGATTTTTCCTATGAATTGAGTGTGGTAGGAAGATATCAAGCTGGCCTAGGTGACTTCCATTGGATGGTAGTCAATACTATCCTAAAGTACCAAAGTCATACTAAGGATGTGTTCATGGTTTATGGAGTAGAGGAGGAACAAGTCATCAAGGGAAATGTAGATGCTATTTTCCAGATGGATCAAGATGACATGAAATCTCAAATGGGAATCATCATTACATTCAATAGAGATGCAATGAGGTGGAGGAGCTCAAAGTAGAGTTTTGTTCAATAGCAGAGTCTGAGTATACCACAGTTTCTGAGGTAGCTAAAGAAGTAGTTTTGATTCAATGATTCATCCATGTTCTATAATTGATACTGAGCAGTGAAGATCCCATCACATTGTGTAGTGATAATACTAAAGTGGTGGATCTCACAAAAGAGAAAAGGTTCCATTAGCATATGAAGCACATACATCGTTTGTATCATCTCTGGAGTGATATTTCATAGAGAGGTGATGTTTCAGTGAGCAGTATTTCCCCTAAAGACAATGTGGAGGACCACTTGACTAAAGCCTAGACATAGTAAAAACATGATCATCATGTGAGGTCTTGATGACTAAATGTTATATGTAGTTGTCTCTATTCCAAGAGAAATTTTTAAGATTTGGTATCCTAAGTCCAACTGGTTTTACTTTGATTACAAGGAAATTTAATTTATTGTTTTATATTGATCATTGTTATTCAAGACTATGATGTAATAATGTCAGAGAGTATTTGTTTTAATGATAGGGTTATGGAAGTTCCCCACTATGATGAGAACCTTGAAATGATATAAAAATATACTTAAATATAGTTATGTGTTTTGGATGGCATGCTTTGATCAGAAACATTGCTTGCAGACCGTCATGTGTGAGTACACATAAGAAGAATAGACTTCCTCTCATGATGTTTACACTTGGTAATCACCAAGATAATAAATTATAATAATTGACCTTCTAGTAGGACATTAGAAGGTTTTGGTGTCATCAAATATTTCTATCTATGAGAATTAGTAATTATACAAACACTTTAAGAATATCATTAATATGTGTCATGACTTACGCACATTGATTTTCTGACGAAAACTATCACACAGACAGTTCGTCGGTAGTAGGGTATGTTGGGTGTGTCATGTGTGGCATGTGATTAATGGATAAGTCTGGGAAATATTTTTCCTATCCATTTATGTATGTTTATTTCTCATCCCTTTGATTAAAATAGAACCGTCACATGAAATTACAATGCCAGGGTGTAACGACGAGTATATTTCAGATAGTCGAAGAATGATGTATCAAGTATAAAAGTTGATGACACTATCATGAAACCTTCATGATGAGATATTTATATAAAGGAATTATATTACACAGTGATATTTTGTATGTGGATACCATTTTTGCGACTTTAGGATATTTCTCTTGGGTTCCTTGACCCATTGCTGGACAGTACTCATCAACTTTAGGAAATCCCACCTAATGTCAATGAGATCGAATCTTATAGGGTAACACACTAAGTGTTTTTAGATGTCTCGATTAAATTATATTTTAATTTCTTTAATGAAATAAATATTAATCACAACACTATGAAATAATATTATTCCAGTTAAAATGATCGCATAAATTAAATAAAATATATTTATTTATTTTATTGATAATTTAATAAATATTTATTCACTAGTTTGTAAATAAAATATTTAATTATGATAATAAATTATTTATTTATTTATTTAGGTGTTCAATAAATTGAAGTGGAGTTCAAGAGGACCATGGTTGGTCCGGAAGTAACATAATTATATTCATGATGGAAAAAAATTATTATCTAGTTGGCACAAATAAAAAACACTTCAATTATTTGGTGAAATGGAATTTTATTTATAATTATGTTTTGTGCATGTTTGTGCACTATAAATAATAACATGATATTATTAATAAATTCATGGGTTTTATGTAATTTCATGAATGTATTTAATTTTTTCTATGTAATTAAATATTTTATCTAAAATTCGATGAATATAAATAGGCATGTACCCCTATTGTACCGTACAAGACATCACACATCTGGTGAATTGGGAATTGGTGATCCAAACAATATCTCTCTCAAATCCTCTTTTCAACCCTATCAAGAATGATAGATTCACTTCAAGGCTGAAGAAAAAGTAATCAGGAACAACCGACACAAGATACTCGCTTCGCCACTCTAGCACCTGGGGAACGATCGCTACTGAATGGATGCAATCGGAGCATGTGTGTATCACCGCTAGAGGGATTCTAGTTTGAATATTTACAAGAGAAACACGATAATCTGAAAGGGTCATACCAAATGATCAAAATCATCAATGAAGAAAAATAACAAAGATGCAGGTATTATTTTTCATTGTGAAATTAATTAAATTAATTATTTACATGATTTTCAAGAACCTCTCTAAATATTTCTGGACACCTTCTTACATATATATTTCATTTATTATATTTCGTGTAGATAGGAATTCATCATCGTATTGTTCCCGGAATAATCATTGATCACTGTAAAAATCAATGTTGCGTGCCGACACAACCAAATTTCTGTTGTGCCTGAAACCATCACATGCTTCATAAAGGGTTGTGTCTTTGATAATCTTACGTATTTCAACTCCCAATTGTTGATGAAACATTTATATGATCATCTTATTGAGTTACTCAATAATAATTTTTAGGATTCCTCTGCGATAGAAACCATCCCGGATTACAACTTCGGTTATTGATGAGGACCTTGTGAGTGATGAGGGCATAGTTCATGTTCAATTTTTAAATGACCTTCCCGTAGTTGGGCATGTAGCACCACCTCCACCGACTGAGAAGAAGATAGTATGAGTGGGGCAGGATAAGGTTGTGTGTAGTCTTATTTCCTTCCACGGGTTCTAGCATTCGATACCACAAATGTTCCATGACGATCTAGATCAATAGGTAAAAGAGGATGGGTTGGAGTGAATGAATTCTATATTCATTCTTACCAGAACACTGATGTATTAAGTGGTGGAACTAGATTCCTTACAATTCGATAGAGTATCTAGGTGTCGGTAGAGCCTAGTTACATATATGGACGATGAGTCAACACTCTCATGGGATTACTTCTAATAGTTCTTCCAAGGAGAGTTATACCCCTCCCTCTTACATTTAGTATAAATATATGTGCTCATTGGTTTTCATAAGTGAGTGATGATAATGTTTGAGTATACGGATATATTCTCATACCTTACACATTACCCCCATTGACTTGATCTGTAAAGACTAATTCAGATCAGAAAAGATTTTGATTGGACTCCACAAAGTGATTGGATCTATTATTATACACTTTCGCATCCCTACATATGTATGGGCGAGATATATATCACTTATGAAAAATATATTTCATTCGAAGGGGTTCTAGAAAGCTGGATCTAGTAGTTTGTGAAAAATGTATTATTCCACATTAGTAGCTAAATGAAACTGAGCACCGGGATTATAGAGCAATACACACTTTTGTGAACAGACTCAGGAATGTAGTCGTTTGGGATCAAGGCATCATAAGTGACTAGAAAATCCCTTATAGGGATGCTTCATTGTTTTTAATGAGCAATGTCACATTTAATGTGCCTCCAAAAAAGATGTGCTGATAAGATTATAATGATATTTGATGGACCACCATAGAGGACGAAGTTTTGTGACCAGGGATCTCCCATGTATGGAACTAGTGTCCCCATAGTGGAGCTGCTGGATGTGGAGGAGGAGTATTTGTTGGAGGATGATGTTATAATATAATTCCCCCACATCACTCATGTTAACCACGTTAGGCTCCGAGAGATGGAAGTCTGTGCCATGGATAGTTGTTGGCTTTGAAGGCGTATCGCCCCACAACACACGTGATGATTTGAGGTATAATATGTGTTTATTAAACTCTTTACTTAGTATTAGAATACATAGATTCCATTAACTCAATTATATATTGAATCATAATATGAAAGATGGATCTACAAGTTGAGATAATTCTATATTAGCTTAATCATGATTGGACTATTGAAAATTCTTCATTTGAGTCTTACATATTTTAGTAGTCAGAGATATCTCATTGAGGAGAGAGCATCACATGTGACCTTTTGAATGTACTTTTGGAACCCTGTGATGACATCCTGGGTATCTATTATCTTTCTATGGTGCAATCCAAAATCAATTATCAACAGATACTTTTCAGATTCCATCTTATTTATGGGGTGAGATTTTCATTTTTTGGATATAGAGAACTCGTGGAAAGAGATATGGATTATAAAAGAAATATATTACATCCTATAGCACATAAATTTTAGATTCTGGCCCTAGGTGAAGTAGGATCATCATCCATCATGGTTCCTTCAGTTCTAAAGGATTATATCCCTGTCTTCCCTATGGAAAATATGGGACTACCTTCACTGTGGGAGATGATTTATCGCATCAATATGCATCCACAAACATCCTAGATATCTTCTACATCATATATGATGCAACATACCATACTCTAAGAGCCATAGTTGTTGTCAGAGGAACATCAAGAGAAAGGATTGATGATAACTACTCACCCGTTGGGCAGCTGCAATACTATTGGTGAAGGAGGTGGATTGAAGTTTTCATCTAGGAGTGTATTATTTTCTCATAAATCATGATACAACAAAAACACATAATATTTGTATGGGATTTAAGACTTCACTGACATTTCTTGAGGTGCAATATGGTTCTCCAAGATTTATCTGTGGTCTAGATTCCGCCAGTTATGGGTTTGTGATGCTAATATTCTGAATATTTCAATCTAATGTCACAATAGACACTATGAGTTTTTATTAATTGCATTTCATGTGAAAAAATCACCTGTCATGTTTTCAATGTTAATGAACATGGGATTTTAGCCGTACATGGACCAATTTATTATTTTCTTCAACAATGACCTAGTTTTCACCTCTGTATAAGAGTATGAGCATTAAAATAATTTATGGATAGTACATGATTTTTCACCAGCAACGGTTTTATGAAAATATCTTGAATATCCAATTCGTGAATATTGAGGTTCACATTTTAGGGAATTCCCTTTCATAGAATTATTTAGTTGTGGATCCCAAAAATAAAATATAAGTGATTTATTGGGAGCCACTAATTAAGGTGTCAAAGGTGAAGAGCATTCTATGCATGGATTTGTTAGACATGAGGTTTCAAGAAGAATTATATAGAATTACAGGCACTGTGACTACCATAACATATAAAAGGAATCGGTTTACCTGGTCCAAACAGTTTCATATGGCCTTTTTAGTGTTTATTGAAAGGTTTATACGTTCTCTATTATTGAGACTTCTAGAGGAATGTGTGGAGATCATTGTCCATTGGGATGCCTTTGGAGATAAATATTGTTGCATGTTGGTGAAATGTTAGGATATAATAAAATATGGTTTGACGAAATTGAGACCCAAACAATTGAATTACACCACTAATGGACTATATCTGGTAGTGGTAGTCTTCTCTCTATAAATGTTGTGGTACAATATTTTGGGAGATTTCTTTTTGGATTACTCAGACCACAAGAGTCTCAGGTTCATCCTCACCTAAGAAGAGGTGAATGTGAGACAATGATACAGGTTTGAGTTCTTGTAGGCAATGTCTTTGATATAGTCTACACTCCATATAAGGAAAATATTACATCATATATCCTTAGAATAATGTATATGTATCGCTTACTGTTGGATTCTTTGGATAAGTTATCTTCCTTGAGGCTTACCCTTATAGAGAAGTTGGGTATAAACATTATTCAATATAATTTATTGACTCATTCTATTCAAGAGAATGTGATAGAGTACCAATTGTGAGACATCTAGTATGAGATCTTATGTTATTAGTATCAATGAGTGATTCACAATAGAGATATTCTAGATTAGGGAATCACAAAATCATTTTCTAGGTGAGAACTGAGGTTTTAGACATAATGTCGGAGGATGTGATGTGGGAGTTCCTCACATCTCCCCTAACATTAAATCATACGGTGGGAAAGATATAAATTGACCATCATTGGTATTTTTGGTGATTTGACATTAAATTAAGCATAGTGGAGTTTTCTCTAAATGCCCTAGATGTTATTAGGTGAAGGATATGATCCATGATCCAAAACATTTTCTACAGCCATGGGAGATACTGTAGTTAAAATGGGAATACATATCATTGGACATCATCATTGGGATATCACAAATAGATATGGGTGATGACACCATATGGGATATAGTTTTCAGTCTCATGATGTAATAACACTACCTTGACATTTGAGATGAAGATTTCATTGGATATTTTGTGGAAGTTGTATATTCATGAGATCATTATACATCATTGGGTACCCTTGAAAATTGCCTCTAGATGTGATAGGTTGTTTACATCAAAATTAGGGGTAGTTGTATTGGATAATTTCAGAACCATAGGAATATGAGTACAAACAGTCACACACAAATTTATGGGATGACTGAGTAGACTATCCATGTGCTATAGGTTATGATGATATTAGGGTGTTAGATTTTAGTTATTGTTTGGAAAATCACTTTCCCTTGGATGATTTTGGGTACAATAATAGATACCAATATACCATCATCATGTATCCTTTTTAGGCATTGTAATAGAGATCTTGTAGGTTACCACTATGCTGGATATAGATTGCAGTGTTGTCTATGGTGCTCCTAGAGTTGTTTTAGGAGGCAACTGAGAAAGTGCAAGTCATCCATGAATATATGAACATGTCTTCAGAAGACAAAAATATGTTTAATACCATTACCATAGGACATTGTATTATGGGATTAGAGAACACATCTTCTTAAGAGTATCCCTACAATGAAGATCAAGTAGGTTCATCTAGGGAATAATTTTATCCTAGAGTATCCTCGAGCCATTAGATATCATGTAGCTGGTGGGTGAAAATTATTACTACCTCTCCCTACCTAATAGATATAATAAGTTCATGATGTATTCCATGAGTCACATCCAAGGTGATATTTGGATAACCCTATAGATGACATAGACTAGGGAGAGAATGACATCAAGGTTGGAACCAAATTTGTAGAGAACCTGGTGGCGATCATTGACTTATAGTATGGGATGATATGTGGATAGACCATCCCTTTGGTCTATATATCGTGGTAGCATGGAAATGTGCATGATAATTCTTGGGGGTGGGTGAGATAAGTGTGAGCTCAGTATCCTTGTTAATTTTATATTTTTTTAGGAGGAAAAAATTGAAGAGGGAATGATGTAGAGACTTGATGATTTCCATGTAAAAGTTTTATATATTTCTATATATATTTTAATTTCTATGTGCTAACATTGACTGCGATTATCAGGCCAACTATGCTCATATATTACTTTATAACAATAATAAAGTATATTGTATATTTTGATCATGTGGTTAATTATATAGAATATAATAACTATTAAATGATTGATCAGATCCAAAATCTTAAACCTCATTTTCTTGTAGAGCATATTGTTTACTCAAGGTAAAAAATACAACTAGTCATAATGGGATGGTGAGACCTCTGTATCATTGGAGGTGAGTTTTTGTGAATTAGCTAGTTAATTAATTTAATTAATCTATTCTATAATGAAATTAAATAAATGTATTACTGGAAGAATATTTTGTAGGGTTAGCTCATAAGTTATGGAATCCATTGGTGAAAGCTCATTCTTCCTCCATTTCAAGGATCCCTTGGAGAACGAATAAGGAACACAATATATAGTCAAATACATATACAATAAATTTATGAAAACCTTTTAATAGCTGTCTGAGTATGTTATTCATCAATGATTAAACCAAAACAATGTAATTACACATAACATGGTGTTTTTAGTTATTTGAATAAAATTATTGAGTAGATCAACTCTTATTCTTGGATCTACATCTCATTGGGCTTTATAAGGGCCCAATATTCTAGATTTAAGTTATTTATCATTTCTTATCCTTAAAAAAATCCCGATTCATGATCATTTTACCTGAAGTCTTGGAAAAAAATTATAAAAATAAATATATATTTTTATCCCTCAATTCATTGTGTTCTTCACTAGATGGATCCATGAGGCCCTGATTTTCAAATTTACAAGTTACATAAACTTGATCAGCCCCTAGAATCATCGTGGATCGATGAAATGATGATTGGTTTGTGAATGAACCATAGATCTAGAATCATTATTGTTCATGGATTCATGATTGGTTAATTTAATATCTGACACTATATTTAATAATGAATGATGTCTTGGAGAACAATCTTAGAAACCCTTATCAATTACAGAGGCCTATTTTTGGTGAGAAATGATTGAAATTGATGTACTTCATTTAGATTCATGATTTTCAGATAGATTTAATGAAATATTACTGGAGGTGTGGACTGATTTAATCCACAAAGATAATATTTGAATGTTGGATACAAACGTTACTACATATCATGAAATTGGATGAATGGAATACCATATAGCTTTCCTCATCATAAATTCCATAGTTTTAGGGACGTTAAGGATAAATCAACCATTAAGGTTCCCTCACACACCATGTATCATATTCCAAGTTGGATTGAACATGTGGGAAACCACACAGACATGGTCTATGGTACAGGGACATGGGGTCCAGTACACAGACATGGCCACAGATACACGACATGATCTCATGTCGTAGGGACATTCCATGTAGTCCAAATACACGTTGTGTACCCCTACACTTTGTGACCCATGTGTCGGCAAGGAAAACACCCATGTAGTGGAGTGGGTCCACACACCATTGTTGGAACCCTCACAGCTATTTTATCATATGTTCTTTTATTTTGGAATATTTAATGCCCCAATATATTTAATTTGAACCATGATTTTTCACATTGATTATCCAATAATCTGTGTTTTTCTACACATATTGTAATTATTTAATTGTTTATGTTCTTCTCGATATTATTTGAAATTTAATGATATTGTAACCATCATATACAAATCATATTATGGAAATAATAATGTGGGACTACTTGATGCCTTTATGGGAATTACCATCTCTTAGGGATCAGCAACGAAGGTCCACAATTTCCATTCCATGTTATCCTCTAAAAGGGTTAGGAGGTAGTCTTCCTTGATGTTTAGTGTTACCCTCCAATGGGGCACGGTAGTGGAGATCCCTGAAAAGTGGTTATAAGCATTATCCACCCATATATCTGGGAAGTGGAGTCTTTTAAAGGCTTCATTAATTTGTTACCCTCTTGGGAGGTTGGATAGTGATGTTTCCTAATATCTTCTTCTAGGTGTATACCATTAATAGGGCTTAGAAGAGGAGTTCCCCAATTATATTTCTGAACATTACCATCCATAGAGGCTAGGCTGTGGAGTTCCCTAGTGACATGAAGAGTTGGACCATCATCACATTCTAGGGCATGAAATCCTTCAATTATAATAATGAACCATTTATTGTGTAGCATAGAGATAAAATTTGTCCAAACATATCCATGGTATCATGGGGAATATGAACACTTTACCCAATGAGACATATAATAATGACATAATCTAACCCCATGTGGGAGATTCATTATAGAAAAAAGTTGATACTATCAAGGTGTTGTGATTGAGTTCTTTAAACTCTTTTGTTCATGAATGACTCATGAAATTTTAGACATCATTGATGGATATTTTGAAACTATATTATAATCCTATTCTAGGTTAGTGCTATGAGAAGAATATCCCTTACTCTCCTACTTGGTATTCTTTAACTGAAAATATATCTATAAATATATCCTCGTTATGTCCTTACTCATTGTGTTTGGAGACTCTACTTCCAATAAAGTGAAATACACGTCATGTATTCCACATTCATTCAATGTCTAGTTTCTCATGTTATGATTAGTCTACTTTCCTACTATTGGTGGTGAATTCTCATTGTGTATTTCATATACTGGCCATGATTATCCCCTTTTTAATTGATGATCTTACCAGTACACATGGTTGGGTGGAGTTGTACTTATTCACTGTAACTTTATAAATCTCATATTGTCTTAGTCATTTGTATCTCAATCATCTCTCTATTCACCATTTTAGGTATTTCTACTGACTATGTATATAATCAATCAAACATGGAATTTTTTCACATGTGTAGTGCCTTTTTTAGGTGGCAGATTGGTCAACCCTGACTTCAGAGATGTTTACGGGTATAGGGTTCATGGATCACATATAGTGGTTTTATCATGGGATATAGGACATGTGGTCTCTATGTTTTTTACACATTTCTTGTGGTGTTAGTATTGGAAATATTTCTATTATGGTGCATATTTTTTCTCTTTACTTTTCAATATACCCGACCATACTCATGTACTGTTTAGTGGTTCCTGCATGATTCACTTATTTTAATATACTATTGGATCTTTTATAATTTCTCTCTACGCATTTTAATTTATTTGGTTGTATGTGTGTGGATCGGTTTTAGGGAAATGGGTTCAAGAAAACAGTTATTTCATTGGTCATTGTCGTCTGCCCCAGGCCTATGTATGCATGCTTAGTTTAGTTGCTGGTAGGGTCTTGGATTCCGTTGGGTCGAAAAAATTATCTTATATTCATTCATAATTTTTTCACATTTGATAACCTGATAACAAACAATACTCATAATGGGTTTATGTTTGTATACAAAAAGGAATGAGATGAACATTTTTAGGAGTTGAAGAGGGGACTAGTAAATTCGACAATCATGACTCTACCATTGATAAATGGTGTATTTTTTTATTTTTATTTATGAGTAAAAAATAATTTGTTATATTTGTATGCATAAGGGTATAGTTATTTATAAGACATCAAGGAAGATAAAAAAAATATTGAACAGAACTATCCAAACTCATTCTTTTGAGTTAACAGGTATAATATTTTCTCTGAGGATACAGAGAATCATTATCTTTGGTGAAGGATGTGAAGTATATATAGGTCACAAGATTTTGAAATATATATTCTCACATAAAAATAAACATATAGAAAATATGATGTATTGTGATACTAAAGGACTATGATTTTTCAATACACTACCACCTCGGGAATCCAAATAAAGTATTTTAAACATTGAGGATGAAGGATCATGATGTCATGAATAAAATTATCATTGATAAGGATTATGCATATATGGTTCTACTAAATATATATATTGGAATTATCCTTGGAGATGAAACAAAATTAATTTTTCAATTGGTTGGCTTACCATCATTATTGGAAGGGATAATATGTTCTTTTTCTGATGATGAAAATATTCATAGGAAAATTAAATATTTGAATGATGGTAAGTTGGATAAATTCACGTATAATGATGGATTCCTAAAATTTTGGAATAGGATTTGTGTTCTCTCAATTCTGAAGCTCAAAATATAGTCAATGGGGGTTTCCCATAGATATTATTTTTCAATATGCCCTAGTGGTACTAAGGTGAACAGATATTTGAAGGAATACTTCTAGTCGGACAATATAATGAGGGAAATTACTGATTATTTATCTTTCTATTTACTCTATTAAGAGATGAATGTTGAAATACAACATCCTAGATGAGTCATGAAGAATATGAATATTACTATATGGATAAGGGATGAAATTACCAAGGATATTATCATGGGATTACAAAATACCCCAATAACGAATGACTGACTATATATAACTATTGATCAACTTAACAAATTTTCACATTTCCTCGATATAAGGGAGGATATTCCACTGGAGTGCTTGAATGAATATATATTACTAAATATGTAAGAAATAATGGAGAACCTATCATACTTTTTTAAAATCATGATACATGATTTAAATAAATATTTTGGAAAATTATTTAGAAACATTTGGACACTATTCTTCATTTGTGTACTAGTTATCACCCTTAAAAATTTACACAGTCAAAAAGGATGATCCAAACATTTGAATTCATGTTGAGATAATTCTCACTTGACATTAAAGGTTTGTGGTATCAGTACATTCCATTGGTAATGTTTTCCTTGAACATTAGTTTTCATTCAAGTAATCAAATGGAACCACATTAATCATTTAATGGAAAAAGATTTCATACTCCAATTCGTCAGGATGATATAGGTGAAAGGAATCTTGTAGGCCTAGAGATTATGGTGGATGCAAAAAAAGGTAAATATAATTCAAAAACATATCAAATAAGATGAATGATTTAAAAAGATCTATGACTATAAAAATATGATGAATTTAGTGCTAAATATAGGATATTGTGTCTTCATAAATGTGTCTCCATGAAAGGTTGTAATAGTATTTCAAATGATAGGGAATATAATCCCCATGTATATTTGTTTTCTTATATCCTAGTGTGAATTGGTGTTTGATTTTTAATTTGGTGATGAAATATATCAAATCTAAAGAACTATTTTTTTCCACATATCTTTGTAAATTAAATAAATTCCAAACACAACAAATGTTCTCAATTTTTATGGAATAGAATTGGAACTTGATTTCTCATAATGTAAATAGATTATCCCGATTCCAAACACTGGATAAAAAGTGTTGCGAAATCAGATTACTCAACTTGAAAAAGAAACTCTGCAAAATTCATTAAATTGAAGAGGGGGTGTTTGAAATAGAAGAATGTATGTTGATATAGCCAAATATTTTTAAGAGGTGACATTTTATAAAATTTTGAGGATAAAATTTTTGTAGGAGGGGAAAATGTAATAACCCCACATTATAACAATTATTTTTCTTCTATTATAATTATGTAATATATTATAAATCAATTAAAATAACATATAAAACACAATATAATACTTACAAAGTACTATGAAATAAATAAGTGGTCTTTCGCGAAATTAATGAATCGTAACTGGTGGAATAGTAGGTTGACCATTCGAATAGTGATGTGACCCTAAAAATAGAAAACCAGAAAATAAAATAGTAAATTTTTTGAAGGAAATATACATATATTTTAGGTATCTTGTCATTTAAGGTAAAATATTCTTATATAACGGAATAAGTAAATATTTTTTAAAAAAATGATAAGTAATGTATTGGTAATCTTTTTGAAATCTAAATGTTGATTCACATTTTTATAATTAAAATATTTATTTCAATTGAAATTAAATTTCATGAAATCGATTCATAAATCAATATTTTTTTCTTCCTATAATAATATAATATTATAACACCTTAATAAATTTTTGAATGTATCATTACATAAAAAATAATTATAGAATTTTGTAATTTTCAAGTAAAAATGATTTTAATTAAAAAATAAATTTAGCATATATAAAAACTCATTTTCATAAAATAAATTTTATTTTTTAAGATTAAAATGATATAAAATTAATATTTTTATTTTTAGGATTTTTTTTAAAATTTTGGATTTTTTGAATAACAGTGAAATATAATAATTTACAGTATAAAGACATTGTAAATTCAAAACACTATTAATGGAGTCATTGATTATGTAATAACCATAATCATGAACTACCCTCCTTATTTTAATATATTTGATGGTAATTCCCAATATATAAAATATCTTGATCCAAAATAATAAACACATGAATAAAATATACAATAAACACCCATCCCCTCTAGAAAATAAAAACTACACCCACCCACTCTTCCCCTCACACATATTAAGCATTGAATCATTTCCAATTTATGAAGAATCATATTTGATAGCCTCTTCCCCACATATAGAACCCATTGGTCAAAAAAAAATATCAAAATCACCCTCAATAATGATGTTGTCAAGAAGAATTAATCAGGAGGAAAACTTTTCAATCTTTTCTTTTAATTTCATTTTATTTTCTATTATTTTCATATGAATTCCTTACCACATCTATACAAACATGAATAATAATATTTTTTTCATTTATATAATTTATTTTTTTCTTATTAATCTTATATCTATCATGTAGTCTATTCACCTCTTCTTTTTTACTATAAAAATAAAAAAGTCATCAATGAGGTGAAAATTATCACCTTCCTGGATGATGTGTTTTCGTTTTTACATTATGACTTAAATGATGGTCATAAATGAATTTTATGGTTAAAAAATATTATAATATATTTATTTTTGATTATTTAATTTTTTTATAACCATTATATAGATATATAATATTAATTAATGAATCAAAATTGTTTTTTTGATGATAAACTTGGCATAATAATCTAAGAGATTATCAGTAACATCTTATCTTATGATTTATCCCATACCAAAATAAAAAAAATACTTGATGAAATTTTTTTTATTATGTATGTTCATCAATAAAGTATAATTTCAAATCTGTAAAACTATATTCATTTTACAAGACCTATCATACCTGTATTCATGTAAATAAATATTGAAGTCCAATGAAATGAGCACCCCCAATTGAGGAAATTGAATAATTTAAATCATAAAAATATATAAGTAAACATAATAAAATGATAATAAATAAAATAAATTTTTAATATATTCTTAATTAAAATTTTAATTTATCGAATTTCAATTTCTCGGATTTATGTACAACTGCAGAAAAATTTCAAACAATAGGTAATATTTTATTCCCGAACTTCCATTTTTCATCATGATTTGTTTTATCGCTCATTATCCCAATGTAACTGTTATTTATTATTATATAATTCTTCTAAATTATGTTTAAATATTCCAAACTCATATGAATAGATCATTCTATTCTTCTTTGATAGGGAATATATGATTTTATAGGGTTCCCTTCTCAATTCATCCCGATAAACATGCCCAATTTAAGGGAACTTCTTAGTTTACAATCCGTTTTCAATTTCAATAAAATAACTATATTATGGAAACACTATTTTTAATAAAAAATTAATTTTATCATGAAAAATTACCTTTGTGAATTTTAATACATATAATATTACTTAATGTGTTTTAAATACTCATTAGTTTTTTAACTAAATCAACACTTAAGTGTCACATTTATAAAGAATCTTAAATTACAATTTAAATGTTTTCACAGAATTTTAAAATTACTTATACATCAGTTAAAATATCTTTGTGTCCCCATTTTTACATATGGGATCGACATGTTACAGAATGATTTTATGATAGATTCAAATGATTTTTTAATTAACTCTTCATTCTTAAAATAAAAAATGTAATTTCTCTAAGGATTTCCTCGACTATTTTATCAAAGTATTTTCATGTATTAAAAAACCACTATTAAATTTTAATAGTGATTGCTATTGGTATTTTATATATAATTTAGGACATTTTATTAAATTGTTTATGATTGGTTTAACAATTGATGTGATATCATGATAATATTCACCCTATTACTCATAATGATTAGAAATTAGGTTTACTAGTTGAAGAAAGTTATTTAATAATTAAATCTAAATGTTTTTAACCCCATTCTTATCAAGAAATAATTAAACGTAGTTTGTGATGTTAAGGACCAACTATATCCCATAGATGCAACATTAGTTCTCATGAGACAAAACATATTTGAATTTTCCTGAGGCCTTAACCACTCATTTTATAATTTCCTGGATAAGGGATCAATCCTATATTCCAGATGTCATGTATTATGAATTCCCTCATTTTTATACTAGTAATTGGTAATAATTATGATTACTTTAATAGAATAATATCAATTTTTTGTTTTATTTCATGAATTTAAGGAATTGTGTAATAAGAATGTATTCCTTCCTTATTATCCCCATGATCATGTTTTAATTGAAGGAATTTTAAGTTGACCTCCATGAATTTGTTTATATTTTTTTATCATACCATTTACATTATTATTTAACCTTATTAAGAATATGAGTTAAACCCTAACTTATGTTTTATTTGACCCCATGATGAAATAATTTATATTAGTAATGACTTGTATGGATAATCTAGATGTTTATGGCTTATTCTTATAGAGATTTTATACTATATTTCATTTTATGTAGAAATATAATGATTACATTTGACATTCATTTTCCTAAACATCAATATTATTCATTCCTTTGGGAAGTGATCTACTTTCCATAGTACCAATTTAATTATGTAAGTAACCAAATCTCGGTTAATGGGGATGGGGTGTTTATGAAAATCAATGATTTTACCCATATAATACAATAACAACTATGAATTTCCCTCACACATGATAGTCTAGGACATTCCTTAATTCCCTTTTTGAAGGATTCATTTACATTCCCATACTTTTGATCGTCTGTCGTAATAATATGATCTGATGCATCCAAAAGTAAAACTAATTAATGGAGAAAAAAAATTATCATTTCTAAATATTATCAAACCAATCCTTAGATGTTCTTCATGATGATCATTTATGATGATGTAAATGAGAATATAATAAAAAAACACTACAATAAATTTTTCAATATAATTTTTAATAACATTATTCTTCCAATATATAGTTATTTCAAGGGAATTAGTATGTCCAAATGGAATCACATTAATTTAATAGAGTACATACGTTTTATAGAATGAAATGTTCTAAATATCATTTATATTCTTCTCCAGCTAATGATATCTACGATGAGGATCTAAATTTGAGAAGTACTATGATTCTGACTATTGATAGAAATATTCATCAGTCTATTGAAGGTGGTACTTATTAATTACATTTTAAATTTAGTGCTTGAATTAATTTTTGGACATCCACAAAGATATATCATTTTTCATGGGAAACATCATTGTTGAACACTCTTGGTGATTAAAAGGTATTTTTCAATAACATTCTAAATTATCATTAATATTAATCTTTAACATCTCTAGTTTAGTCAGGGCCATCATATAAAGTCATTTTTGTTGTAATAATTGTTTACCTTGACCCAACTGTGCAGTTCTTATGATTTTCATATAATTTATTCAAGACGGATATACATTATTTTTACTTACAATTATAGTGTATAAATTTTTCATCCACTATTTAATGGCCACTTTCATATATAAATTAGAATATAAAAATTTCATAGTAGATCACATAGTATAATGTAAACCTCGAAATGCTATGTCATTAAAACTAAAAAATGGTATGTTGGTTTAGATACATCGTACTGAGGGGACATAGTAGATATCTGACTATCAGGTACAGGGGGATAATAAGAATTAAGAAATCTTCTCATAATGTTCTCAATTCTTGGTCTATATTAGTGAGACCACGGGCACTGTCCCCCTAATAAGAACACAAATTTTTTGGGGTTCAATGGATGTTCATATCTACGGACATGTGTAGTGGTCTCCTATTTATAGATCATTACCTATGTTTTCCATTTTATAATATACTTCAATTAAAGGAAAAATCAATGATAATGTAATCATAGAGAGTTTACATTTCCAGGGTGCATCATTGGTGGCATGAAATTGGTAGAATGGTCATGAAATGAATTTTCCATTCTTGGTTATAGAAGTTTTATATTTTGTAATAGAATGATCAGGATGGTAGTCCCTTCATATGTCCATGGACATGACAATCATGGTACAAATTTTCATGTTATATTAATGAATACCTAAAGAACCATGGACATGACAATAATGGTTAAAATTTTCAAGTTATATTAAATAATACCTAAAGAAAGAAAAGGGCGAGTACAATGCTGTTTGTCCTAAATTATGATGTGTTTAAGATACAGATATTATATTATATAGTGTGTGTTTATATGTTGTTTCTCACAATTTTGAAAAACCTTATGTCTGTTGGGGTTATGATGGATTGATATATCTCTCTCTTGGTTTGTGAATAGTATTCACTAATATCTATATATGGGATCAGAGTGTCACATACCATAGCATATTCATGTTTCATTACTTTTCAATTTACTAGTAATATTGGAATTGAGGTCCCCATAACTGTGGTCCATGATTTTTACCTGGAGACACAATCACCAATGAAATGAATAAATACATATTATTGATGTTAGGAAGATTTTCTATTGAATTTATATATTAAATATATTTAAATTAGTTATGTAAATTAATGTAAAATGATATTTGATGAATATTAATTTAAATATTAAAGGTTCATTTGGTATTTCTGGGAACATCGAGCTGAATTAATGTATAATGTATTATACCATAATAAATTTATAAAATAATAATAATGCTATAATAATGATAAATGATATTTTTGTATCAAATTTCATATAAGAATATTATTTATAAAGTTTTTTAATTATTCGAGGGATAGAAATACATTTCTGAGTAATCACCATCTCACTATAAGAAGATTAGAAGAATTAATTTACAATTAATATTCATGGGATATCTATCTCTATTATTTTTTTCACACATGTACTAGTGATAGAGGCCCTAGATCCAGTAGCACAGATCCATCTCCCTCTAGCGCATCGTAAGAGATGTGATTCAGTTATCATCATAGCATCAAAGGTGTCGTCAGAAATCACAACTAACACCAATATAATGTTGATCCACACTCCCACAAATTAAGAAGTGTGTGTCTGTGATATATATGAATTTGTATTCGTATTCTTTAAGTATTTATCACCAGAAAATATCATATGTCGATGGTATCTATGGATTTTAACCACATATATTATGGTTTTAATTTTATGCATAAAACTATTCACGTGAAATCATATGCCTATACCGAGAAGTTATTTTATGATGTTGAGGATTTCATAATAATCGTCTGTGAACAGTGTTAATTTACCATTTTGGGGCTTCCTCTACATTCCTTGTATGTTCATGTGATATTAGGGAGACATGTTAAGAATTTATTCCTGGAAACAAATTAAATTTTCATTAAACATATATAGGGCATTGATATGGTCCCAACAAATTACTTGAAGAGTAAATACGACATTGTATGGGGATGTTATGGCCTACTAAATTTTTAAATATAGGTTAATTTTTTTTAGTTTTTAAATAAAAGTATATATATTTTTTAAATCCCCCAAATCTATCACCAAATTCAGTTGTTTAAGGTGTCATATTGTCTGGTCTTATTATAGTGTCCATAATAGAATTTTTCATATATCATAAATTCTATAGGTGTGTAAATTCTTCTTATAAAAAATAATTATATTAAGTTTTTATCATGTTAGGTGGATTTGAATTTTCTAAAAGAAGATATTTCTTCTTTAAAAATCATCTACACACCCAAATTGTGGAAATGAACATGAAATTTAAAAAAATAGTTGGATTAACATGTGTTTTCACGGTTCAACTGAACAAAATAATGGTTTGGTTAAACCATGTGTGGTCCACCGATTTCCCCATGTATCCCTCAAGTGTCACCCTACACCACTGACCACTCAGATTACCACTGAAAAAGTCTCTATGTGGATCCACCTAGGGTTCTATTTCATCCCTTGGATCCTCTTCTATGGACTACATGGATGGCCTCTAGTAGCCATCAAGATATCAACCATCCCATGGACCTTCCCCACAGTGGTCTCCACCCCGCAAAATCTTCATGAAGCAGATCCAGGAATTGTGGACCCATTCATCTGGTGACTTCTCTACCATAACACATGGCGATCACCAGCAATGGCATCCTAGTGCCAATATTAACCCACTTGGAGCCCCACGGTGCACCATAAAACATGTATTCCATAACTGGATAGATCTATTAGGTTTGAATGAATATATATTCCTTCTTGGAATATGCCTCATACACGGCCTCTCTATCTAGATGCCATTGACTGACCTTCTACCTTATGCTAATGAGAAAGATTTTTTTTCATCCCTTATGCTTCCCACCTTGTATAGAAGCTCCCAGGCACCACAACCACTATATCAGGACACATAACCAGTTTAGGCACACCACAGCTTCCCATAACGGGTGAGGACCACTATAGATCAGCACCAATTGTTGATGCATTTGAGGTTCCTTGAGTTTCTATCCATGTTTTTCTCAATATTGCATCATGTGTGTCTGACTAGTTCGGAACAGATGTTGGTGGTCCTGGTTGGCCCCAAATTCCCATGAACGAGGTTTTCATCTCCAAAATTGGTCATTTGTTGGTTCGGTTTGACCTTCAATGTTCATTTCCAGGGTTTTCAAAGGCCATGTAATAGTTTGAAATACTCAATAAATAAATAACTAAATTAATTATATTTGTATTGTAATTCATTTTAATTGAATATTAACTTGTTTGATTTAAAATATCAATTTTATCATTGTATGTTATATAATTTAATTTTGATGTTAAATTAAAATAATTAATTAATTTAGTAATCTAGTTTTAATATTATGTTATATAATTAGACTGAACAATAAATGATTATTTAATTAAAAGAGGGGTGAATTTTAATTTAATTAAATTCCCTCAGAATATATTTTAAATCATGATTACTTTGTTGACTTCGTTTAATTTTGAATATTCATATTTTTAGAGTATTTTACTAATAATGATCCATAGACTAACCAATATATGTTTGGTGTTTATTTATTTATTTATTTATTTATTACAAGGGATGCAGAAACTAGTTAAATAAAATGATATATGATTATCGTCTTAGTTACATTATATATATATAGAACTAATTCCCAATTTATAGTTTTATTTTATACTCCCAGGTTCCCCTCCAATACATGAAACTACTATTTTATAATGACGAGGTAAGTAATGATGAATTTTTTTGCCAAGTTTGGGTGACAGACCTGACATGAGCATGATGCATTAGATGGGAGGTTTATCAACTCGATTTGAATGTCACCCAACTCGTGGTATATACAATATCATCTAGTGTGATCCATTATTCAGTCAATGGATCAACCATTTGTACTAGGTCATGATCAATTCATCGTTTTATTGTTTACATGGTTTAGTATTTTATAATTATGTTATTCATGCACAATCATATAGAAATAATAATCAAGCATGAACATATGAAATCAACATGTGATGTGATGAATATTTTCAATTTATTTCATAGTTAGTTATGAGTGAGATCACATAGATCATTCTTATCAAATAGAGAATTATCTATTTTCGCACATTAAAAAATATAAACTTATTTATGAAATATGAATTTTAAATGATATATAATCATTCAAATATAGAAAAAATACATTTTTAGGGTGCTCATCTAGCCAAACGAGAGGTTTCCTCTTTCTACAAGAGATTTATTATGATAATTATGGGTTTACATAAATAAATTAGCAGTAAAGAGTATACAAATGTCACTTTTTATCATTAAATACGAAAACATTGATAAAATCAAGTTATAATTTTAGATGTTGGGAATTCACTCATCTATTTAATGAACCAAGATTTACAATTATTCATCAGTCATAACCCAACCTTGAACGATCCATATAATGGTATAGCCAATGATTATAAATTTTGAGGTGGGGTTCAGGAACCCTTTCCAATAGAATACTAATGTAGCATAGTTTTCGTATTATTTCATGTAGGGTTCCTAAAATTCCACAAAATTGTGGGATAAATTTAATGGTTTAATAAATTAATCAAAATTTCTTAAAAGGAAATCAAAAAAAGTATTAATTTTGAAGAATTGTATACTTTTAATAAATTAAAAGTTATACCATTGGAAAACTTATATAATTAATTATCAATTTAATTTTCCTCACTGGAACGAGTTTCAAAGAGTAGTACATGCACTTGCTCAAAATACCATGATATAGGTATTTCATGGTGTTACTATTCCGAAAAATATAAAATTAAATCATGATGTGATGGTGTAATAATTGATTATAATTTAGTAATGTATAATGCAAATGTTGTTTATTTCATTATGAAATCATCAACGTTTGATGCTAGTTTTTCTCACTAAATTTGACGTCGATGATAAAACATGATGTCTCATATTTGATTAGTATGCAAAGAGAAAGATAATCTCAGATTTGATTAAGGTGATGGTTACAACAACACTTATTAACTAGAAGATGTGTAATGATCATTCAATGTCTCTCATTCTAACATCATTTTCACCTACCTACCAATGAAACATTTTTGGATAGAAAATGAAATTTTATTAAGTAATCACATCATTAAATTTAATGGTATGATTTGAAAGGTAAATAAAAAAATAACATAATGTTTCATCATAATTATTGTGGTGAATGTTTCTAATAAAATGTTAAAAGGACAATGTAATGAAACACCGAACCCATATTCACAACTTCCTTCAATGTAATGAGGTATTAATAGTAGGGTATTTTCATTGCATAAAATTAAATGAATTTATGATGTTAAAGGAAATGTAATTTTATGAATAAGAAAGCCTCTACATATTCTTCAGGAATTTTCACCAATATACATTTTTTTGAACTAATATTGAGGTATTCAATAGAGTATTCTTTTTCAATATTTGTATGTAAATATATTATCCATGTAGTCTATAGAAACAATAAAATACGTATGGTAGATTCTCTAAGGGGATAAAAACTGGTGATTCCTAAGCCAAAATTGAGAAGTGCACCTTATATAATTTTCATTTTAATGATTCATGTAAATATAATATTTAATATAACCAAAAAAATTATATAATGTTAACAATGGATGAAATGAGAAATTATTTTGTGTTTTGCAATGAATGTTGTTTTACTGTTGAATACTCCACCAATAGTTTAGTAATACCTGATTCATAGGTAGTACCTAATGAATATAAATTTAATAATTTTATACCCAATTATGGAAAGGTAATTATTTTCCAATGGAATATAATTAGACATCAGGTATATAAATAGATTTTTATTTAAGGTCAATAAGTATAAATATGTTTTTAATATCAACATCTATTGTTTGGAAGATTAAACCATAAAAAATAATTTTATGTCGTAATTCTTATATAATTGGTTCATCTAGAGAGAATGGAATCTTCCTAATGTATGATATAGGTATAAGTACTTCATCATATTCTTTTCTGTAAACAGGGAATTATAATGTGAATTATAGACATGGATATAAGATATATGCTTCTTCTAGCTGACATGATGTAGAATGTCTTGACCAATAATTCTCCAATCAACAAAATATCTAATGCAATTATTCCTAATTGAAAATTACCTTATATACATAATTACATTAATTATAATTAACATGAACTGTAATTATATATTAAATTATCAACAATGATAAATCACATTTATGGTGGTGGAATTCAAAAATAGAAATTTTATACATAACTGTTAAGATATAAGTAGTATCAATGTTGAAACATGATGAAACATCCATTATATTTTGTGACATACTTCACAAATAATTACTGTATCCCAAAACAGAAAGCCAACTTTAATGAAAACATGATATCGTACAAGTCATAATAAAATAGAAAAATCCATTATATCAAAAAATGTTTTTAGATACACAGATTATTCTCAGATATAAAAAAATATTCATCTATAAAAACACATTATGCTTCTCTTGTAACTATACTAATGAGTGACTTTAATATTACATATATCTATAATTTAGAAAAGACATTGTCAAGGGATAAAATATAATTCTATATAAGGGTTCACACCTCTATTTGAGATTGTGGCAGAAAGATTGAATTTGATTTATTCAATGACATAGAATCACATGTAGTTTGAATAAGATCTAATTATATAAGTGAATGTGGAACCTAAACATTATAGATACATATACTACACCTAAAGAATACTTCCAACGTGATGGTATATGAATTCACTAGGACCAGTCATCTATTATACATTTTGAATATTATTTCATACAATTATGATGTGTATGGAAATTATCTAATATTGAAATGATTAGACAAAATTAAATAATGGATTTATTGTATCACAATGTACTGGGGACTGTAATTTGGAAAATTGAGGTGGTTAGTGAAATGAGATTATACATGTATGGTACAAGCATAGTACCAATAAGGCATGATTGGTTATACAATGTCAGATTTCCAAAATCCATTAGAATTTTACTTATAATAGCTAATTTTTATAATCATATAGTATTGATCATTAGATTCCATGACATCCAATCATGCGAATTGTCTATACGATGCAAAAGTTAATGGGATGGTCAGCCCATAGAATGCTAATAAATGATTCAAGTCATTGAAAACTAGATTAGGATTCATGTATAATATAGGATCATAGAGTATTCAATTGTAAATAATGTTTATTATGTGTCTACCGAAGGTTAGGGGGATTTCGTATCTTTTCCATCTGAGATATGTTCAGTAACATATATAAAACAGATACTAGATATCATGTTAGTTATGACCACAATGATATAATATATTATATATAGTTTGAATTATAGTTACAACCAAGGTTCTAGGGATCAAGATTTATTGAGATGGATCTAACAGTTTCTTGGACCTTGTCAATGGTACATATAGTTTTGTGGTATTGATAATTACATGTTGGAACAATTGAACGAAATAATTGTTGCAAGTATCACATGGAATGATCAATATAGGTTAAAATTTATTTTTAATTTTATGATATTAACATGGTTAGTGTAAACATATACACTTTAGCGATGGATCAATGATGTATGAAATAATATATAAACCAATTGATATTTCCTTGATTTATTTTCATATAGGTAGATATCAATTATATCCAAGAGAACTACATGTAATGTAGTGGGAAATACTTTACTGTACATCAGCAGGTAAAAAATAAATGTACCAAGTAACGGGAGAGGAAAAAATACTAGTTTTTAGTAGACAAAAACTAGACTTCTATATATCAATGGGATTTAATATTAGAGTTTGAATAATGTAGATGAGCAAGACATGGTCATAAAATCCAATGGTACAAACACCTACAAATATCATGTACATTGTACCATCTGTTGCAGTTAAGAATTAGTTAAATAAAATGATTTGTTATAATTCATGGAATCAAAACTAGTAAGTAGAGGATTATCATAATGTATATTATTAATATCTTATATGAAATGCTGTAATTATTTTTAAAAATTAATGAGAAATATACTCGGGGATACCATCTTCTTAAATTTGTTACTAAAGGATATGGGTACAAAAATAGCATAATAACAATGTGGCAGAATCGTGGTAGGCCCAATGGAAAAATTCATGACTCAGTAGAAACATGGTCTTATTCATTAGATGGATAATAAGTATGGTTATAATGTTGTCTCTAGTGAAAGTGTGATTTTTGTAACAATGGGTGCCTAAGAGCCAACTAAATAGTGATTTTCATTATAATATTGTGTATATAAGTTAAATATACATGTTGTTTAATTACTATTATATTTTATACATTTATGTATCCACTATTTAATGAAATTTTCATATATTACTTTTTATACAAATATGATATAGTAGATTCCATGCTAGAAATAGAAACTCAATATACAATGGTATTTTTCATAATTAAAGAACATATGATCTATATTTATTATACTCACTATACAATATAGATGCTTGAATCTCAGGTGATGGGGAATTATAAGCATTGAGAATTCTTATCATGATGTTAAAATGTGCTGATCTCTAGTTGTGATATCAGGATAACTGACCCAATATTAAGAACACCACATGTTATTGGTGTCATTGGATGTTCCTATCTACAGACAAGTGTAATAGTCAACTAACATGAGATAATTGACAATGTGTTGCATTGGTGTGTTTACATTGATTTAAGGAAAAAGATATGATAATGAAATCGTGGTGATTTAGATTTTGTTTCATCTGTCATTGGTGGTATAACATTGGTTGAATGGTCAATTAAGGATTTTTCACTTCCAGGTTAGGGAATTTATATATCTCGGGCCTGGTTTATCTTGATGGTAGTACCATCATAAGAACATAAACATTGTAGTCGAGGGTAACTCTATATAGTATTATCAAAAAATACTAATACAGGAAATGGGAAATGAAATCGGTGTGAATCGTGATTTTTTACATATTATTGAAAAAGATATTATATTATATATTGTGTGTTCATAGGATGGTTGTCGTTCACTATAAATTATTATCTCTTTATGGGCCCTGATGGATTTCTAGATCTAACTCTTGTATTTTGAATAGTACTCACTGCTATTCTGGTAAGGGTATATTGGGTCACACAAAATAGATTATTCAAGAATCATCACTATTCAGTTGAATAACCATATTGGACAGGGTGGCACACAAAACTATATTTTTTATTTGTTTGAGGTGATATTATTTTCAAAATAATAAATAAATTCATACTATTCATGGTATGAATACTTACCATTGAATTTATTTATTAAGTATGTTTACATTTTAATTTATATATATGGAAAATATTAATTTAAATATTATTATATTAAAATATTTATGGTTATTTTAATTTTTGTACGAACATCAAGATGAGTTATTATCTCAGGTATTATCACATAATATATTTATTATATTTAAAAAATACGATAATTGTGAAAAATGATATTTATAACTATTTTTTGTAGTTAAAATATTATTTATTTTTTGTTTTAATTTTTATGGTATGGGACTGTCATTTCAAGTTAATTTCAACAACACTATAAGTACAGGAGAAGATAGATTTTTCAATGACAGTTCAAGGGATTTATCTTTGTTATCCCTTGTATGCTCTAGTGAGAAATGATCTGGATCAAGAAGTTGAGATCCATCTCCCTTTTGTGCATCATTAGTAAGGTGATGCAGTGATCGTCTCTGTTTCAAAGGCATCAAAGGAACTCCACGCTAACACCAAAATTTCAATGATTGGTGATCCTTGTATATTTTTGATGTGCATGTGTACGGTCTAGATGAATTCTTCTTTGGATTCATTGTAAATAGGTCACCAATGAGGAGGAGACGTCGAGCATTACTTTTTATATAATTCAAGTATTTTCATGTTTTAATATTATTCATAAATATCTTCACATGAGATTTTCAGACTATACCTTACATAGATTCTATGATTTCATTGTGTTCATGCTTATCATTAGTTAAACATTTAAAATACGATTTTTTGGTCTTATGATGCATTCATAGTACCTTAATTCATATATTACGATGAATTTGAGTATATGATTTATTGATAACACTACTTCATGTACATAGGAAAGGTCGAGAAACTATTCATGAAATGAAATAGAATATTCCCACACAATTATATTTTTTCAAGGATGATTCATTACAATTATTACACCATTTGGGAATGTTGTTTTTATTCACTATGTATAAGCAACCACTCCATTAAAAGAATTAGCAAATAAGATTAATCATATTAAATAAAATTATAAATAATCTCATGATAGATAATAGGATTGAAAGAGATTTCATTATATAAAAATTTGATGTGAGATATATATAATTATATCAAATAAATTTTATGTATGGTGTCAAATTATATTAATCGAAGGATAATATGAATCTTGAGAACATACTTCCCATATTCAGTATCGTGGGACTACTCTAACACATGGGTTCAATTGGTTGCACCTATTTTTTATAGACAAATATATACAAACATTTAGGTGTTGATGGTAAAAATGTTTTACAAAACCATCTTGGATATAATTTAATTATTAGAAATACAATAAAACAAATTATATTAAATTAATATTTTAGTAGTAAGTATATCTTGTATGACATTCATTCAATGAAATTAATCCCTAGTAGAGGTGGAATAATCTTTCCCATTCTCCCTCGACATGGATTGTTGCAGAAGTTGATTACCCTCAAGGACCCAAGGTTTAATTCACTTGCATTCATTGTTCCCTTAATCCTTAAAATTGATTTAATGAAAGAAGTGTTGTTCTATTGGAACTTCCTTCATTTCATCCATCACATTGGTGGTCATCATTATGCATCATAGATATTCAAGATATTATTCAACTTCTCACGAACACATAATGAATTTGGGTGTCATTATAAAAGAATTACAATGATATTTATTTCAACATGATTTTCATGTACAAATTTGTTTCATATTTATTCAGTTTTCATTGGATCAGTAAATTTAAAACTCCATTATACACTTCATACTTTCATGTCTATGAGACTATTCCAAAAACTCTATGTCTAATTTGTGATCACATAAACATATATCATTTTAACTTCGAATGTATCTTTTATAAATAATAGTGTAGATATGTTTTTTAAAACTATTGATGAAACTATATCATTATATATTATAACTAATAAAAAATGAGTCATTTTTAGAATGTCTGGTAAAATTTTCCCATTATTTTGAGATAGATTCATAACACGTTTTTATGATATAGGAATTGTATATTCAACATTATTTTAATGGGATGAGGGAAAATATTATACATAAATATCTCCATATACCCTCCCCACACAATTTCTTTATTTCTTATTTGGGATTCATATTCATTATGATCACCCTTTGTTTCTCTAACATTCGTTCCAAGTGATACATATGTAGAGAAACCTTCTCCTTCTCCAAAAAGTAATGCAATTAAACAATATTTTGAACTGAGGTAACACACTATTAAATGATAAGTGGAAAATTGGAATCATTTAACATTGATGTCAATTTTAACATAAATGACTCAATGAAAAACTACACTTTCTTTGGAGAGTTAATAATTCCCACATGTTAAAGTTATTAATTTTTGCCTAAGATGGATAGGAATGAGATTCCATGTATTTTTGAAATCATACTTCAACTTAAATAATAATTTTAATCTGAAAATCCATTCAATGTCCCTCAAATGGGTTGATGGTTTAGATTCAATGTGTTCCAAACATTTTATAAAACATTAAAATGATCAACAAAACATATTTCAATAAAGTGTAAATCCTTAAATATAATAAGTGAAAAAATTATAATGTCATAAATTATGGGATCCCTATTTTTAGTTTATCCTTTTATCAAAAAATTAATCAATTATCAATTTTTTTATATATTCTTCATAATAGTTTCTATAGTTATAATGGATAACGATAGTATGTCCCCTAGGAGTGATACTATTTGTGTGATGTAAGCCACCTTTTTAATGCACTTGGTGAAAATTGAGTTAATATTTTATTTTTTCTTTTTATGGATACGAATCCTTGGTGCATATATATTAGCACCACATAAATTTATATTATACAAAATATTGGCAATTTATTAAAAACATCCAATTATAACATATCATAATAAATGTTTTTAAATTATTCATATAATTATACATATGGTTTTAAACTATTGTTTCCAATCCATAACTCCCATATTAATTAATATTTTATCAGATACAAACTATTGAATCAAAAATTTTATTACCTTATTAATAAATTATTATAATGATATATTTCATAATTTTAAAACATGTGAGGGTTAACAGTATTAATATCTTTGGAAAATTATTTTAATACATCACTTTTATATAAAAAATAAATTATACCTTTAAATTTTATCTTCTTAAAATATCTATCATTTTAATAGGTAAATTAATCACTAATAGTTATTAATTAATGAAATAGGTGATCTAAAATCCCCCTAAATGGTGGCATAAAATTTAAGGAATAAGAAACGTGAATTAATTGTAATATGGTGAGAATAACAAACATTGTCTTCTAATTATAATTTGATCATTATCATAACCATGATGGTTAAATTTGAAAAAACATATATTGTGGAATATGGATATTAAGAAAACATCATAAAAGTTTTGACATATACATCGCATAGTTTGAAAAAATATACTGTAATGTTCATCCATAAAATATGTGATAAAATAATAAAATAATAATTTTGAACCATGACAAAATCATATTCAATAATGTTACAAATACTCAAATGAGATATATAACATAAACTAATTCATAGGTGCGGTATATAATTTTTGGCACACCCATCACATCCTAAAATTCACATATTCAATCATTCCACATGGAAAAGGGTCAAAAATCAATCTTAGTGATAAAATAAACCCATAAAATAGAATTGGATTTATAATGGTTTTGTAATTAATACAATCACAAAGGGAATTTGTATTCCCATATGTATTAGGTATATAATTATTTCTGAACACATAGTCATTCTTATATAGAATGGAAGAAACTCATGAGGAGGTAATGTGACATTTTTGGAAAATAAAACCTTTTCAAAAAATATCTTAAATTGGAAGTGAAATCATTTTTACTATGTATGAAGATGTATATACCGAGAATGGAACATGAAATAATAGATAAAATAAATTTTATTGAATTTAAATTAATACATTTACAGAATTTATTTGGAAGAAGGATATAACCCAAAAAAGGTGTTGCGTCTGAGAATCCCCTTTCTTTAAGTCTTATAATATTTCGTCACTTTTCCACATCCTATATACTAATAGTAGGTCCATTAAAACATAAAAACAAAAGTAAATTATTTTAAATATTTCTAACTTCATAGTAAATATAAAAATTGTATTATATTTATTAACACTGATAGTTATTGATGAAAATTTTATATATCATGTTTTTCATCAAATATCACACTTTTGATAGATTCAATGATATAAAATTATTTCTAATAATAAATTATTATGATTTTATATAAAATATATTTATTAATATATTCATATATTAATATATTATAATTAATTTATTATAATATACTATAATGGTTTTGATAGTTAGAAAGTTGGAATAATCCTTGTGGTTGGTTAATCGACCATTGATGGGACATTATCAAAGGATATTGAATGAGAAGTATGAAATAATATATTTTATAAATACAATAATTATAATTGGTTAAAAAATTTAATTTAATTTTAAAATACTATTCAATTAATCTTATATGATTTTTCAATAAGGTGAATATAGAAAATATGATTATAAGAGGTGAATGAGCGACATGGTTAATGAAAACATACCCTTTTCTTTATGGTTCTCCTTTTTTATGGAAATTATAAACTTGAATGATTATATTTGGGTGACTCGAGAACATCTCAAAGGATTCATATGATCTTAATAAATGTTATTTGCGTAGATATATTTCCATTATAAGTATAATAATTTTTATTACAAGGGTTTGTAAAGGGGGTATTTATACTCAATGATTGAGGGTTTTCATGTTATAATAATTAATAAATTATTAAGTCCATTATAATCCATTCAAATGTTATACATTTTTGAGTTATAAAATAAATTTGAATAAGATAACAGGATCTTAAGACTTTGAAACAGTCTATAAATCAATTATACTAATTTAATCTAAATAGAAAAAGAAAAATGGAAATAAATTTTTATTTAATGGGTTACATTATACATTTAAATATAGAAATTACTTTTCAGGTATGGAAAAAACGTATTTCTTTCCATTACACATTTATCATATTAAATTTTATTTGAATTGACATAATAAATTAAATTTTTATTAAGTAATTATTTCATCAGTATTATTTCACAAGACATGTTATATTTGGAAAAAAATTCTTTCAAAATTATTAGAAAAATTTATGATACATGAAAAATTTATATAAAATCAACAATTGATTTTATTTTTTGAAATAAAAATATAAAAAATATATCAAATTTATTAAAGATAATTTTGAAGGAAATATAATTATAATTTAAAAAACAGATTTAATAAAAGAATATAAAAAGATAGTTTTTCTAAATATGTTATTATAATATCATGGAGTACATAATATTTTTAATTATATTATGGAATGAAAATATTTTTAAAAAAAATTACACATTATAATTAAATTTATATTTCATCATATAATTTTCAGTAAAACAACAAATATAAAAATCTTGTTATTATTCCCAATGTGGATATTAATATTGCTAATGATCATGTTAATATAAAAATAGATACAACACTATCCCAATTGGTATTATATCTCCCATTAATACCTCTTTAGTCCTCCATACATAACAAACCCTAATTCCCTATTTGGTGTAATAATTTATTTTTTCACAAAATTTTTATTAATTTACTAATTCTTTTCTATAGTATTAATGTTATGAGCCTATATTCTAGAATATTGTAATGATAAAAATTAAAACATTCTAGTATTTCTTACATCTAATTTTATACCCATTATAATATTGGAAATTTTTGTGGTTTTATTAATTTTCTAATGTAATAATATCTACTAATGAAATAATGTGTTATTCTTTTTCGTCTATATGTTGTATATATAAAATAAAATATAATAATACAAACATTTATTAGGGAAAAAATTTCCATTATAATATATGGAATGTTACACTATGTTCCTCTTTATGTGTGATTAATTGGAGAGAGGTGGGAGCCTTTAGTAAGCGTGGTTGATGAGCCACATTTTTAAATGATTAATATATATCATTATCTTAAAAACCCAATAGCTCTAAAATAAGACCTCTCCAAAGATTATATGATATAGTTTTATAAATTAACATCTAATATAATTTAAACATATTTTTAGGTAATTTTAACACATATAACTCGAGTATTTTTCCTTTTAATCCATTTGAACTCTTATTGTGGTGAATGCATTTTCTTATCAATTTCACCATTCATTATGACAAGAAATTAATTTAAAGATATCACCTAATCTAAATTGTAGAAATTATATATATGGAACCAATTTTACTAGATTTAACACCAATCTGTGTTATAAATTATTTTTAATATATGGTTCTAGAAAAAAATGAATCCCACTTCATGAAAAATGAATATTTTCATCAAAAAAATTATATTATAGTAAGATAAAGTACAATTTTGATTTAAAAGTGAGTATTTGAAATATTTTAAGTTAAATTAAACATATTTTTCAATTAAACTATACAAAAAGACAAAGATACCTTGTAAAAACCTGATTAGTATAAAAGAACATAAAATAGTTTTTTTAAACTAATAAATTACATAGATATACAAAATGTCTATAATATATCTATGTAAAAGATGTTAAGTCAAAAGTCTTCTTTTGGCTTTTACATCATGTTTTGGAAATCACAAATATATTCTATGTCATGTTTTGGAAATCTCAAATGTATTCTATCATATGTTTGTAAATAACAAATTGTCTTTTATCATGTTTATCGTATCGTACGATGTTGATCGTACCGACCAAAACGTATCGTACTGACTCTGTCAAACGAATCATACTGACTCTGTCAAACGCATCGTACTGACTCTGTCAAACGTATCGTACTGACTCTGTCAATCGTATCATACTGACTTTGCTATTCAGATGATCATTATTTGTTTTGGTACTTTGTCAAAAACTCTCTCTGCATATGAATCGTACTCATGGTTTACATTTCCATATATCTCTTATTCTAACAAAACGATGTCATTGAGTTAGTTATTTACTAATCAAAACGATGTCGTTCTTTCTGTTTCAATATGACCGTTGGAGGCAATATGACCGTTGGAACCCGAGGCCTATAAATAGGAGGTCATTTGAAGCTGAGAATACACTGATGAACGAAGAGACTGTGAACTACGAAGTTTTTAGAGAGAGACACTGTGACTTCTCTCATCAGCCTTGTGCGTCCGATCATCGTATCGAGGGATTTCAAGTAATTGAAAGACAGAGGTGCTGATTACCTGCAAAATCGAGGGCTGCCGGGGATAGGCAGGCAGACGAGCCGATCATCGTATCGAGGGCTGCCGGGGATAGGCAGACAGACGAGCCGATCATCGTATCGAGGGCTGCCGGGGATAGGCAGACAGACGTACCGATCATCGTATCGAGGGCTCACCAAGGTGTTGGTGAGATAGACCTTTTATCCTAGGTGAAAGGATAACCCTTCTCTTTGGGTTAAAAGAATTGTTTTACTTTTACATTTCCGCTGTTGTATTAGAAAGGGATTTGTATTGTTTCCTTTCTTCTTTACATATTCAATTGTAATTGTTTCAATTACAATCATTCTATTACATATTGTATTGATTGGTTCTATACGCTTTAAGGTAGAATCATTCATATTTGTATTACTCTGATTATTGTGTTCATCTTGAATACAATTGTTTTACATAACAATAGTATTACAATACATCATACCTTTTACATTCAATACAATTGTGGGTGTTTGTGTTTGTATTAGTTTAAGTTCATTTAAACTAATCTCTTTGTTACTAAAACTCAAGGTTTTTTAAACCTACAATTCACCCCCCCTCTTGTATTGTTCCATCTAATAGACTTTTATATCGACTATTCGATCCAACAATTGGTATCAGAGGAGGTTTTCCACTGATTTGTATTACTAGCTTTATTTCTTATTACTTTCTTAAATACTTACTACACTAACGTGTGGAGTGGAAAAGTTGTTTTTGTTAGATGGGAGGAATGAATATCGGATCAATAGATAATCTGAATCCTTCTAGACCACCAATCTTTGATGGGAATGATTATGAGTATTGGAGAGATCGTATGAAGACTTTCGTCATCAATACTGGTGTAGACAATTTTATTATGCTTACTGGGGGTTACAAAATTCCTGACAAAGAAGTTTGTACTTTCACAAACCAAGAGAAGCAAGAATATCAACTAAATTACAAGGTACGCAATACTTTATTATGTTCTATGACCAGGAATATATATAGTCAGATATCTTCATGTGAAGCAGCCAACTGTATTTGGAAGAAATTAGAAGTCACTCATTTTGGTACATCCAAAGTTATAGAAACAAGGAGAGCAATGCTTCGAGCAGAGTATCATGGATTTGTTTTTCCTTATGGAGAGCCAGTATGTAAAGTGCAACAAAGGTTTATGACAATTGTCAACAGCTTACAATCTATGGGAGAAAAAGGTCTTGATGATGAAGCTCTTGTTGATAAGATTATAGATATTATGCCAAATGAATGGGAGTCAAAAAGAACAGCTATTGATGAAAACAGAAAAGTTTCCCAGATTACTCTTGATGAACTCTTTGGAACTCTTCTACAGCACGAGACAAGAATGAAAAGAGATGCTGATTTCAATAAGAAGAATAATGGGAATGGAAGTGTAGCTTTTGCATCTAAAGCTAAAACACCTGAAAGGGTTACAAGGTCTAAATCCAAGAAAGTTGTTGTTTCTGATTCAAGTGATTGTAATCTTTCAGACAATGAGTTATCTAATCTTGCTCGGAGGATGAACAAGATTGTGGGAAAGAAAGATTTTCAATATAGATTCACAAAGAAAGACAGGAAAGATAGGAAAGATTCAGAGGTAACTTGTTATGAATGCAAGAAAGCAGGACATATAAGGCCTGATTGTCCTTTACTGAAGAGGAAAGATAGAAAAGAGAAACACTCTGAAAGAAACAAGAAAAGGTTTTATAAGACAAAGAAAGTCTTGAAAGCAAATGATACATGGAGTGCAAGTGGTAGTGATTCCTCAGATGATTCTTCAGAATATGAGACGTCAGGACAAAGGAATATTGGACTTCTAGCCAAACTACCAATTGAAGATCATTGTCTCATGGCTAAGGTACATAATGCTGAAGCTGTTACAAATGTCTCTTTAAATGCAAATTATGTTGATAATAGATATTATGAATCTTCAAATGATGAACCCTCATCATCAGAAGATGATACATTACCTTCTTTTGAAGAAGTCTCTAGATTTGCTAAGTTACTTGAAAATGAAAATTCTAAACTCAAAAAGAGATTTGAAAAAGCAAATTCTAGAATTTCTATTTTGACTAAAGAAGTATCAGATCTTTCTAAAGATCTTGATGGGAAAACTTCTGATTTTGAAAGTATTTTGAAAACCCTTGAGAAAGTCAAATCTGAAAAAGATAAACTTTCTAAGGATCTTGAAACTGCTATTTCAAAGAAAAACTTTTTAGAGTCTAACTCTAGTTCTAATTCAAATGTTTTAGAAAACCAGAATTTGGTTTTAAAACTAAAGTCAGAGATTTTATCCTTGAAAAAGTGTTTGTCAAACTTTACTCATGGAAAAGAAAACTTTGATAGGATGTACTCTCAAATAAGACCTTTGAGAAATCGTTCTGGTCTTGGTTTTACTTATTCCAAACCTGTTTTTAGTAATAACTATTTTGTTCCTCAAAAAACCATTTTCTGTTCCAAGTGTCAATGTGGTGGACATTGGAGAAGAGATTGTTCTCTTAACAAAACTCAATCCTTAGGATTTCATAAAGCTCATTTTGCAAAACAAATGTGGATTCCTAAAATTCTTTTATCTAATCCTTCTGGATCCAAACAAGTTTGGATTCCGAAAATCTAATTGTTTCTTTTTCAGGGAAACGAGAAGTGTATCAATAAGAACATTTGGTACATGGATAGTGGTTGCTCTCGACATATGACTGGAAACAAAGATTTCTTTGAAAAGGTTATCAAAACAAAAGGTGGAAAAGTTACCTTCAGAGATAATGCTCAAGGAATGATTGTTGGTATATGTAATATTGTTTCAAATGTTTTTTGTAAAAGGAGATATTGTTTTACAATTTATCGGAACGCAAGAACAACTTGCTGATATTTTTACAAAACCTTTACCTTCCGATAGATTTGAATTTATAAAACAGAAGCTAGGAATGATTACAATAAAATAATCATTCATATCTACTTCCTGTTTTACATCTCTCCTAATAGTAAGAAACTCCTCGTAGAAAGGGGGAGGACATTTCTTTATGTCTATGTTTCTGATCTTTAAATATTTACTCTCTTTATATATGTTTATTTCTGTTTATAGTATTGACAGTTTTATTGTTTCTTTTTAAGTTTTCCTGTTTATCGTATTGACCATTTCAGTTTTTCTGTTTATCGTATTGAAATTCTTTTCCATCGTACCATTCAATAGTTTTTGAATCGACCGATGATGGTATTGAAATTCTTTTCCATAGTACCATTCAATATTTTTTGAATCCACCGATGATGGTATTGAAATTCTTTTCCATCGTACCATTCAATATTTTTTGAATCGACCGATGATAGTATTCAAATTCTTTTCCATCGTATCATTCAATATTTTTTTTGTATTGACCGATGATAGTATTGAGATTGTTTTCCATCGTACTGTCGGTTAATGATAACAACTATTTTCCATCGTACGGTCCGACCATAGTAATGACTGTTTTCCATCGGCATCATGTTTTTTTTTCCTTACGATTGTTTCTTTGATACTTACCAAATCCAGCAATCACCTTTTGTTCTCCGACAGGTATCTTTTTCAATTTTTATTTTATTTTCTTTCTTTGTTTTAATCCTAACCATTGATCTGGTATTATCTAATCTCGACCGTAGAAGTTCAACGGTCATCTCTTTTTTTTTGCCTATAAATACCCCCCTCCCCTCCCCAAACCCACATTGATTGTTCAGGAATTGAGGCGAAGCTCTGCTCCCCCAGCTATAAACAATCGTACGATCTTCTCAATCGGCATCATCTTTATGTCTCAATCCTCTTCCAACACTCCCGCTGAAATGTCTTCAAAGACCTTTACAGAGAAAGACTTTCACAGAGAAAGGTTAGTATCCCGAGAATTCTTCGATATGTACGATTCTACAATCAAGAGGATTATTTTGTTTCAAGGATGGGAACATCTCTGTGTGGAAAAGCTTGATACTCAAGATCCAGTTCTTTTTGATGAAGTTTGTCAATTTTACAAAACCGTGTCTTTCGACAAAGATATGACTATAAACTTCACTGTGTACGATAGAAAATTATCCATGTCTGTGAAACAAGCGGCACACTTTCTGAACGTTTCTATAGAAGGGGATTCATTCTGTCCATCTCACAAACTACCAGAGGAAGTTGGTACGTTTAATAGAGAGAGTGCTGAAAAATCTTTGTTTGTTGTTAATGAGGGAAAGAGGAAAGTTTATCATCTTTCACCGGACAATCGGTTTGTCACTTTATGGATGAAAGGTTTTCTTGTCCCAAGAAAAGGCGATAGAGAAACCCTTAATGTTTCTGATGTATTTATGCTCGACTACCTTGTGAATATGAGGAAAGTAATTCTCATGGCATATATTTTTGAAACCATCAAGAATGTCAAGAAAGGAGGGATTAAATCCCAAATAATAATGTATCCAGCCATCCTTACAAAATTCATTCTTGAGAGTATGAAGTTTTGTAACATTCCTTTGAAAGGAAAACCTATGGATTTGTGGCCGTCTTTCATTAATAAGAGTACGATGAAAAAGCTGAATGTTTGTTTTGATTCAAATTCAAAACTTTTTGTCAGAGATGTAGAAGCTGAATTGCCTGAAAATCAATCGGCACCTATGCCAGCCAAATACAATCAATCCGCCGGTGTTACTCGAAAGTCTGATCCGCAGACTAGTTTAAAGCCGAAGAAGAAGAAGCCGAGGTACAGTAAGGAAGTTGTAGCCAAATGGAGAAAGGACAAGGAACAGAGAAAAGAGGGTGATCCGAAGTTTGGTCTTGATCCTGCTGAGGCTTTTGCAGAAAGAATAAGGGTAGAAGAAACCCTTCAAGCTGAAAAGAAAAAGAAGACTCTTTTGAAAAGAAAGGCTCAGGACTTTGATATTTCTAAAGTCTTGAAAGCAGTTGAAGATGCTAGTGCTCAACTAACTGTGGAAGTGCATCAAGAACCCATCGTACAGAGTTTTCCTGAGAAAGAAAAAGGAAAACAAGTGATAGAAGAAGTGGAAGTAGAAGAAGGAGATTTTCTGTTAGAATTTCTTCAAAGTTCAAAGAAAAGTAGAGAGGAATCGCTTCAAAAGCTGAGCGAAGGTGTTCAACAAACTCCTCATGCCGATCAGGAAAAATCTTCGGACAGGATGTCATCTCGAGAAAAGAAAGATGCTCAATCTTCTCAATCTGATAAAGTAGTTGTCATTAGTGACAGAGTGGAAGATGAAAGAAAACAGAAAGAAAAAGTGAAAGGGAAACAGCCAGTTGTTGATTCAAGCAGATCGAATGAACTAGCATCGTACGATGATGATACTGATTCAGAGCATACAATCTCTCTCAAGAAGAGTGATTACATTGTTCAAGTTTTGAGAAGGATGGAGAAAACCATTCCTTATTTTCCGAGGCTGGAAGGAAAGATTGATTTTATCACTGAAAATCAGAGAAAGAAGTTTAGATCTGTAAAAGAATTGAGAAATAAAGTCTTGTCAGTTGAAGCCGATCTGAAAGTTCTTTCGGAAAGCTCAGTTGCTCATAAGAAAGCTTGTAATAAGATGACCAAGTGGTCATACAAAACAGAGAGCTCAATCAATGACCATGGGATTGCTATTGAAGATATTAGAAGGTTATCAAATGAGCTTGCAATTTCTTTCAACAAGCTTGATAAAGAAACAATTGAAAGGCTGAACCTTTTGTCGTCTCAAAGAACCGATGTTCCTCCAGTGAAAGATTTGCAAGAGAGGATGAATGCTTTCCAATCTGAATTCTCGAAGGTTTCATCTTTCAAAGATGAAATGGTTTTACTGAAGAATCAAAATTCCGAGTTGTCCAAGGATAACAAGACTCTGCAAAACAGAATTGATACCCTTGAAGAAGTAATCAGAGTACAGGAGGAGACCATCAGAAATCAAGATCAGATTTTTTCGGATCAACAGGAGCTTCTCAAAACTCAGGGTGAATCAATTTCTGAAGACAAGAAGGAGATCAAGAAGATGAAAGCTGTGCTTCATGAGCTTATAAAAAAGGAGAAGGAAAGAGAAAACAAATGATTGTTGTATTTGTTTCTTTTGGGACTTGTTTGTTTTGTAATAACTCTTATAATCCTTTCTCTTTTGTCCATTGTCTTGTATTACTTCACTAACTCTTCCAGACAATTCGAGATTCCTCCTTTCTTTTTGTAAATCACAAAGGGGGATAATATTTACAAAGCAAAGGTTGTTTTACAAAGGGGGAGAATGCATTATAATGCTCTTAAGGAAAATCTATGAATACAATCCTTAGGAAAGTCAATACCTAAGGGGGAGTTAGTTGTATTCAATTTTCTTATTCAGAAGAGTTTTCAATAACTCAGGGGGAGATAAGTATTTCTTGTTTCATTTACTTTGTGTGTTTGTGCTTTCCAAAAAGGGGGAGATTGTTAAGTCAAAAGTCTTCTTTTGGCTTTTACATCATGTTTTGGAAATCACAAATATATTCGATGTCATGTTTTGGAAATCTCAAATGTATTCTATCATATTTTTGTAAATAACAAATTGTCTTTTATCATGTTTATCGTATCGTACGATGTTGATCGTACCGACCAAAACGTATCGTACTGACTCTGTCAAACGAATCGTACTGACTCTGTCAAACGCATCGTACTGACTCTGTCAAACGTATCGTACTGACTCTGTCAATCGTATCGTACTGACTTTGCTATTCAGATGATCATTATTTGTTTTGGTACTTTGTCAAAAACTCTCTCTGCATATGAATCGTACTCATGGTTTACATTTCCATATATCTCTTATTCTAACAAAACGATGTCGTTGAGTTAGTTATTTACTAATCAAAACGATGTCGTGCTTTCTGTTTCAATATGACCGTTGGAGGCAATATGACCGTTGGAACCCGAGGCCTATAAATAGGAGGTCATTTGAAGCTGAGAATACACTGATGAACGAAGAGACTGTGAACTACGAAGTTTTTAGAGAGAGACATTGTGACTTCTCTCATCAGCCTTGTGCGTCCGATCATCGTATCGAGGGCTTTCAAGTAATTGAAAGACAGAGGTGCCGATTACCTGCAAAATCGAGGGCTGCCGGGGATAGGCAGACAGACGAGCCGATCATCGTATCGAGGGCTGCCGGGGATAGGCAGACAGACGTACCGATCATCGTATCGAGGGCTCACCAAGGTGTTGGTGAGACAGACCTTTTATCCTAGGTGAAAGGATAACCCTTCTCTTTGGGTTAAAAGAATTGTATTACTTTTACATTTCCGCTGTTTTATTAGAAATGGATTTGTATTGTTTCCTTTCTTCTTTACATATTCAATTGTAATTGTTTCAATTACAATCATTCTATTACATATTGTATTGATTGGTTCTATACGCTTTAAGGTAGAATCATTCATATTTGTATTACTCTGATTATTGTGTTCATCTTGAATACAATTGTTTTACATAACAATAGTATTACAATACATCATACCTTTTACATTCAATACAATTGTGGGTGTTTGTGTTTGTATTAGTTTAAGTTCATTTAAACTAATCTCTTTGTTACTAAAACTCAAGGTTTTTTAAACCTACAATTCACCCCCCCTCTTGTATTGTTCCATCTAATAGACTTTTATATCGACTATTCGATCCAACAAAAGATATATTATTATGTGAATTATAATTCCCTGTGAATATATATTTGGTAAAAAAATAAAATACTTCATGTTATATTTATTTCATTATAATTTAAAAAGAGACATTAATATAAAATATATATGTTTTTTCTATTCAACTAATTTTGGAAGTCCTAAAAAGTCAATCCTAAGATATTTTTAAAATTAGGAATGAAAAAAGATAAATTAAATTCATAAAATTAATTTTATAATATTTCATAATATATATTTTATTAAATTTGTTGTAACAAATTGATTATATTATAGTTTCATTTTTTGGAAAATTATTACTTATTATATTGGAATATCAATTATTACACTCTTCCCTAGACGGGAATATTTATCATTAAATTTTTTACAATATAATCTCATAAATAGATATGGGGACAGCCTAACTGTTATTTCATAAGTTATACATTATTTCTATTTAACTTAATATTTTCCACTCACTACCATCACTAATTGAGTCATGTGATTCTACAATACTTGTTCCATAGTATCATGAATTTGTATTGACCATTCAAAATAGAATAAATCAAGGTCAAATTAATCTTCAACATATCTGAGAAAATATTATTATTCTCACATATACTTCATTAATCAAGAGATATGGAACATGTCATGAATATCAAAGAGGCATAATTTCATTTCCAAAAAGGAATCCCCCACTATAATTCTTGTGGATATTTTTTAGGCCATATCTACCTATTATGTATATTCTCTTTATTACTAAACCATATAAAAACATATATGTTTATAAATTCATGTTAATGCAATATATATGATTAAATTATAAATTATTAAACTAGTTACCTAGATATAATATTTTCATTATTTTTTAAAACATGAAATTACACAAAATATTACATATTGTTTTCATTTTCACTTTGACATGTTTTGTGCCTAAAAGCTTCCTTTCACCACCTTCATCCCAACATATGATTGTATGAAATATTCTCCCAAATATTTCTTCATATTTTACCATTTTCTTTCAATTATGGAAACTGTTAGTATATAAAAATTTCACATATGGGAAATAAAGAATATATTTGTCTTGAAAGAAATGTTGCCATAAGATCTTCATTCCTAATAATGTTTAAATAGCCCTATTCCCCTATCCATCTATATGAAGATGAAAATTTGTATAAAGATATAGCTCAGTTTGAATATCTTGTTGAAGAAATTCCCATAATTTCACAGTAAATAATGGTTTATGAGTGGATACAATAAAACAATGTTCACAATGATGCCCCATATCATCATTAATATTTTAACAAGAATGGTTATTAATAATTGGATCGTCCCTTATATTGAGTAAATTTATATTATTTGTTAATTTATTAAAAAAACACATGTGGTTTCAATCTATTTTATATTTTGTCTTAATATATTGAAAAATGTTAACACGAAAAAATATATAGATTTACCTTTAGTCTTTTAGGATGTTGTCTATCATCCTTTTCATTTTAATAATATATAATTGTTATAAAAAATTTAAATTTCCCATTTTTTATTATACCAAAATTAATAATCCATGTAATCATAAATCATGTTTTATAGAAAATTGCGTATCGTGAAATTTAAGCTATTGAAATCATTTAATAATTCTTTATTTTACATTGGTTTTTTTAACACATAATATCCTTCAAAATTTAAATATCTTATATTTATAGATATCATCTATTGAAATCTAATCATTCATGACATTCATTTTATTTCAAAAAATATAATAAAAATATTTAGATGATTTAATTATCTTCAATATGGTTGGTTTGGATTATATTGGGAATATATATTTTTTATAATCTATAACAATTAACATATCCACATTTACTAAATCTATCTTTATAAATTCATATTTTTTTCAAAACATTATGATCTTTTCAAATTAATGTATTAACCACCTATTATTTTTTCATAGGGTGGTAGATTATAAAATATTCATAATCCGTGAGTAATTATAAATGACACATTCACCTCGTATTTAGTTGTTTATGTAAAAAATACAACTTTCATACTTTTATGATACATATATAATTCACATTTCACAATAAAAATTTATTGCCACCATAACATAAATAAAAATATTAAATAATGTAATATTATATCATAGGTTTGATAATAATATTTGAGAATATTTAATGACCTTGATTGATAGAAAATAAGTCTTTATTTCTTTATAGGGACACATTCATCTCCAAATTTAATCCACCTCTAACGATAAAAAATTCATCCATTCTTGACTGTAACGTTAATATAGGTGGTTTCAATAATATCTATAATAATTCCTCATACCATTCATTATATTATTCTTACTAAATGAACATAACATCATTATATGTCAACTTTGTTAATGTGTTAGGTAACCATGAAAATTGTCGATCTAATCATAAATAGTTACATGGAAATCCAAGGAAATGACATAACTTTTTTATAATCATTGATATTAACCATTCGATCAACTTTTTACATTACATGATCAAATAAAATTTAATACTTTCGTAAAATACATACAAAAATATAACCATCCGGAAGCCATAATACATATTTTTAAATATTCTTTATAACTACTTATCTATTGGATTCTTAATAACAATTCAAAAAGCACTTATTATATTCAAATCACTTTGATTATATCATGATATGATCAATAAATACTATAATGAATTTTTTATGATGTTTCATTCATATTCAAGTCATAATATAGAAATAATAATTTATTAATTAGTCAATACAAAAGGTTTTATGATACATTAATAATTCCCATTACTCATTCAAACTATATTTTTTGGAATATCCTCATCATTTACATATTTTTTATAACACCAATAATGATGATCACACTTTGTGAAATATTAAGATATTTGTACTGAATCAAATAACTCATAAATAAGGTGTATAAGATACAAGTTCATTATGGCACGTAATTTATTTTCATATAATTGATTAAAAAACTAGTATTCAAGTCATCCACTTTAAAAAAATTAATAAGGTCTACCCATGGTAAAAAATAGGTCATATAAATACCATAACACCAAAGTCATATATTTTATTCTTCATTTCCACTAATTTCATTATGATCATCCTATAGTTATTCATACATATATGTTTTCCATAAATTTTTCCACGAATATAAATATAAACATAATGATATGGTGGATGTCTATGTAGTTATTTATGAAAAAAATCAATGTATTATTGCTAAATCAAGGAACATCCCAATTACTAAGGATATATTTCTCACTCATTGATCGTGTCTTCTATTCTAATTTTATAATATCATTACGAATTCATAATGGAAGCTTCTCTAGAAAATATTTCTATTGTATATCCACCCATATGAAGAAAATGGTCTCCACATCTCCATCATGAATCAAAATATAATTTTCATTTATTTTTTTCATTATATTTTTATATCTAATTAATATCAATTATTTTATAAAATCTAACCATAGTCATAATAATCGATTCAAAATTTGGTTGTGATTGTTGGTTCCTATGAGAACTAACTGAAGAATCCATGTTGTAATAAAACATCCATTTTTATAATTTATTGATGATTTCATTTTGGGAGATAGGTAAACAACTAATTTTCTTCTCAAATAGGGATGTTATAATATAGTAAAATCAACCATCTTAAGATAGAGAATTTTCTAAATTAGATATTAAGAACAGAGTACCTTACCCTAACACGCATAGAACAATAACAAATACTATATTATACAAATGTGAATATCCTTAATCGTATGGAATCTATTATGTGATGTCACATGGTTTATTAGAAAATTTTATTTAATAATAACCAATATCATTATAGCTGAAAAACTAGATAATTGTAGTTTTTTTATATTCAATGCATTCATGTACCTGAGTACTCTTGTGTCCAAAATAAAAACAATATCACCTTCATATTATGATTGTTCTTTTGTGTTTATATCATACTTTATCACATTTTTGGAATAAAATAAATCTTTATTCATCTTTGACAATTTTCATCTTTTTCTTCATTCTTACCCAACCACTCTTTTTTTATATCTTTTGATAATATCATGGGTATTGAATTATATCATTTTTTAGATTTTACTATATATTGTATTATTATATGAATATTTTTTATAATATTGTTTCTTAGAGATACTAGGATTTACCCCATCAATGAAAAGTAATATATTTCATTATATATTATATTTTTGGTTTGTTACATGCTTACATATTTTTATAATGTTATGCTCATTCTTTTTCAAACAATATTATTCTTTATTTTTTTATATGTAAATTATAATTCATTTCAGCAAGTTGTTCTCGATGAATGTATTTATCAAAGAATGTATCATTAATATTTCGTTAAATATAAATTCTTTTTCATCAATATATTCATTTTTCAAGGTGAATAAAAAATATTGATCAACATATCATTTTAGAAAATTAGCATCCAAAATTACACATTTCCTTTCATTACATCCTAATGCTTTGAATTTGTATTCATGAGAGATAATAATTTTTTTGAAACAAAAATATTAGCAGTAATAATGAAATTTTGAGAATCATTTCACATGAGGTGACCCATCATAGCTTAATAACAATGTGGAACAATATTTTCCTCTATACATGAAATGTTATATATCATAAAATATTATTTGTTCCCTAATAAAGCCATGATATTCTATTTTTTACACCAAATGTATTGGTCTCCTTAGAATAGTAATCGCTACAACAACTATAATTTTTTATTTCCTTCATTCTGCTGGTCCCCATCTCTAAATTGTCTGAAATACTGAGTTATACCATAATTAATAAGAATATTGATCCATTTCAAAATAACTATAATTATAAATATTCACAAATAATATAAGGGGATGTGAAAATTATTATGTTAACTATTTTCTTTAAAATCCTAGTTCCTAATGTACTTAACAAAATACCCATGATAAATATTGCCCCACCGTAAATCCAGTAAACAAGAGTTAGTGATTAATTCAATACAAAAGTAAAATCTAAAAGTGATCACAACAGAGAGGATCGATCATTTTAAATATCATAAAAAAATATTCATAAAATGATTCCCATATAACGTTATAAATATAAAAAATAGTGTAACAAAAATCCTGTAATTATTAAAATAATCAATAATATCCTTCACAATAACCTCATAAAAGGGAAAAAATAAAGGGTGAGCATAGATTCTCAGTACGGGTTATGTACAACATAATGTATCATGAGTAAATAATGAATAATCATTATGCTTATGGGGATAATGAAAAGCATACGATTCCATCAGCTACTTATATTTAATGAACATCCAAGGATTACCTCAAAAAATGGAATCAATGTGAAAATAGAAACTAAATATATTTTTGGAATTAAAATATAAATACATTTAAAATGAATTTATTTTATTTTCTCTCTTGAGATTGATCAATGAATTTGGGTTTTATTTATAATAAGGCCCCACCCATCACCTAAATATCATATTCATTCAACATATTTGTAATGTAAAATACATTACAATGTCTACATTCATTATAAGTAAATAATTATCCATAATTAATAGATAATATAGAATAAAAATATTTCTAAATAAATGAAATAATTTACATAATTGTATTCCCTCAACTGATTCCATATATGGAAATGTTATATTATTAAAAAATCCCCAATGTAATAGATATTATTCATAATTTATCTAGGTTATTAAAAGTATCCACTCAAATGATAAAAATAATTTCAAATTAATAATAGAGTTTAATAGAGGATATGATCACAATAAGGCGAATAATCACAAAATATATTATATTCAACTACCACCAAAGGATGTTAAATGTATATAGATTCATAATTATAATATATTTTCTAGTAAGAAAAACTCATTATACAATAAAATAGAATAAATACATTAAAAATAAATTCCATGTAACACTATATAATAATATAGTTATAACAAATTTCAATATTCCTTTCTATTTATTTAGGAAAATAATAAAATTTTATAGATATTAATTTAAAATTAACATTCCTAAAATACTAAGGAAAAAAATTTTATTTAAAAAATCATATTTAATAATTCAACTGATAATTTAAACAAATGAATATTTGTTATGGTATGTAAATCCATTTATATGGTCTATATTAAAATAAATATTTCAATCACACCATTTGATAAAACTACCTTTGTCATGGAATAACATAAATATTCATTTTAATTAATTTTTATTGGTTAAAAATTGTGAAAATTTTAATTATTAATTTTTTATAGGATATTAATAAAATTGGAAAAAATTGAAACGAAAATATACACATGGAGGAATTTATTTTAGAAAGAAAAAATAAAAATAATAATTTAAATCAAATTGCATTACATGTAACATACATGTTAATTATGGTTACAAAAATAGATGAATTAAAAAAAAATTAAAACCCAAAAGTACATAGAGGATAAAAAAATATTTGGTATTTTAATATTATTATTAAATTAATATCACAAATTAAAATTGAATATAAATAATCTATAAATAACGTGATATTATAACAGAAATAGCATACCCCAACACTCACTTGCCTCAAAAGTGATTTTAAATTTCACTTGATAAAACTAATACTATTATTGTTAAACACTATAACCATATGAAAATTAATAATATCATATTTAATACACCTATAATATTTAAACCCATGATTGTTAATAAATATTTTAATAAAATCTAGGTTTTATGTGTTAATTACTTCATTTTTTATATATTCATTGAATCAGTTTGTTATGGTACATGCATCTTTCACATGGTATATACATATATGAATGTTTATTCAAGAAATAAAAATTCAATAGATTCATTGAATACATATTTATAATAATTCAACAAATTCAAATGGGGAAAATGATTCACATCACATTGTGGACATGGTAGTCCACATATATGTACGAGTGAGACTATAATTTTTTAACATGTCCAAAAGTAAGTATATAAATGATATATTATAATGATATATTAATAATAGAGTCATAAATAATATATATATATATATGTTAATTATTTCAATCATTATAACCATCCTAATGAGGTGGTTATGAAAGAAAATTGAATCATTACGTCGAGATGGTAGGTTTTATTTATACTTGTAAATGTTTTGGTTTTTCCATGGATGGATTTGTTAATGAAATAAGTTATAACTGAGATATATTATAAAATATTTATATTTTAGAGGATTCTATTTTTATATGAATATTATTTGGATAGTTTTGAAGGAGGAAAAGAATAAATAAACACTAAACACTCAATTAAAAACATTGTGTATTCTTCATACAAACTCATTCAGTTAATATATGAACCCTTATTAGGGAAGAATTGTGATGATCCCAATAAATATAACATATTGTGATGGATTTTTGGAATCATTATTTTTAAAAATTCTTTTAGATATGTGGATATTTAATTATGCAGACGAGAGGAGACTTAGTGTATTTTTAAAAGTCATATATTGAAAACACCGTAGAACATTGAAAGTATTAAAATATATTATTGTATTACTAAAAACATATAGCCCCAATAATACTATTCTTTAATGATAGTGTGATATTTGGATTACATAAAACCCTTATATAAAATATAGATAATTTTTTTGGAATTCTAATCTTAAATATTTTAGTTTAAACACTTTAAACATATTATAACACTTACTCTAATAACTATAATTTATTAACCAATGTTACATTGAATTAGGACAAAAAATTACATCAAAATATTATCAAATATTGATTCCTTCAAATAAAAATATGTAATTATTTTTACATCATAAAAATAATCAATTTTTCATAAATTAATAGAAATATAATTTCAAAAATTTTGAAAAAAATTAACATAATTAAGTTTGTTATAATCCTGGAAATTATTTTATAGAAAGAAATAGTATAATGTTATTTCCAAATTGGATTAATATGTCTTTGTAAAATTTATTGAGACATGTTTTCATTAAAATAAAATCATAACTGAAAGCACCCCTATATATACATGGTTAAATGAAATGAACTACAAGTTTGTTTTATTTAAACCAAATAGTTACTTAGTCTAGAGATCAAATCTGAGTGGGAGAGAATTTCTGCAGGCACTCAGTGAGCCATGCACGCGATGACATACGCAGGCTATGACAATGGTATTGTGCAATCCCGTAGTGGCTCATGCATGGCGCACGACCGATGACGAGGGCATGAGTCTGCACTAGGCCTCTATACTAATTTTTGGGTTCATTGGGCCATATAATGGGATTCATTCCCACTAGGCCTTCATGGCATGTATTGAATAAGATTATCTTGATGGGTGGGTTATCCCTTATGGGGCTATGACATTCATTTCATTCTTATCTGTGTGGTGTGTGTGCGTGGTTAATGTAATTTTACACCCAATCACCTAATATAAAAATATTTTTGAATATATTTAATATAAATATTATTGAAGAATATGATTATTTTTGGAAAAATGGAATTTATTCACTATTCTCTAGAAAATAAACTTTCTCTATGAAATATTAAATATTCCTCACATAATAAATTTTAAATGATGAATTAAAAATCAAAATTAATTTTTTATGAAAAATTCTAAAAAAAATAATCTATGTTTTAGTAAAATTTTAAAATAAAAAATGATTTTAAGCTATAAATTTAATAAGAATAAATGAATACATATTGCAACAGAATATTGGGTATTACAAAAAAATATTGTTTTTATTGGGTAATATATTCTATTATTATTCTATAAATTCACTAAAATATAGAAATAAACTAGTCATATGAATCCCAAAAACACTTCCTAGTATGAATCATATTAAAACAATGTGTTTATTAAAAATATATGTAATGATTAATGAGAAATGAGCATGATATAGATAATTTTTTAGATTATTTTAAAATTAATTCTATAAAAATATTGACCCAATTTATATATCCTTTGAACAATACATGTTGAATTTTCTTTTATAACAAAAATAGTAAAATTAAAACGCAATTTCAATAATATATTAATTTAATACATCATTCTATACTCTAATGCTATTTTCACATATTAAACATATATTATTAATAATATTACCCCATAAAAAATAAATATATATTATAGTTACTTAATGTCATTAACAAAAAACAGTAAATTCATTTAATTATTACCTTTTCGATTAATATTTTAAATATAAGTGAAATGTTCTATCATTTGTCTCATCCTTGGATATGCAATATTATATACAATAATAAGACATTATTAGATGTTCTGATATTCCCTTTCCACATATGTGTGACTCTATCAGATATAAATATATCATTTTACAATATATATGAACCACTCAAATAATTTAAAGTAATAAGGAAAAATCATTGATAATATAAAAATACATTAACACATTAATTTATTTTGGCTTATTATATCATATCTTGTGAGTTTGATTCTTTGTGTAACTGAATTGAGGAAAAAAAATTTTACGAAAGGGTATGGAAAATTTTCTGAGGACTATAGAAGTATTGTAATAGGTTATTGTAGTAGTACTATTGTGGTGCCAGAACTGTAGTAGCAGAGTCACTGTAGGAAGTACTATAGACGTAGCGGTACTCTAGAAGTAATATAGCATCATATTTATAGTAGTAGTAATATTCACTGAATGGACATTTGGGAAAAAATAGGAATTTTGGGCCATTTATCTAGAAAACTTGATCTTGTGCCCTTCGGCTATGCAATGGGTCTCCCTCACCCAGTTTGAAAGAGGTCATATCATTCGATAATAGATTATTCTTCAAACCAAACCTTTAAAAATAAATGTCCAATTTCTATAGTATTGTTCAATATATACAATTTGTGGCTTCTCTAAATAAAATAATTCTATTGATGACTTATTTCAAAGAGTTTGTATCTAACCAATTGTCTCAGCTAGAAATTATATCCTATTATTCAATAATAAAGTGGATATTAATTTATGTTATATCACTGAATAAAATGGTAAAATAATTTTATATTAAATATATTATATAAATTATAGTGTACTTAATATTTATATAATCAATTTAGAGAAAAAATAATGATTTAATTATAATTAAGGATATCACCTTCTGTTTGAAAATTTAAATTAAATTTCAATGAAATAATTTTTATGAAAAGATAAAAATGAAAAATTCATTGTTATTTTTTTTATTATAACAAATTTACTATATATATTAAAAGAATTTGTGGATTTTGGGTTCCTTTTATTTATTGAATGGGTTGTTGTTCTATTCATTACTGATATTCATTTTTATTAAATTATAAAAGCAGAGCATATAAAACACTACAATTTTTTTAGAATTATAAAATGTAAACTAGATGTATGAAAATATCTGAATGTTCCTTTTGAATGTAAATAATACAAAATTCCTTGGACATTTTTTCTCACAACAAGGTTTCATTTCTGATCTAGCTATGGAAAAACTATTTTTATATTATATGTTAAATACTTTTCCATATGTTAAAAATATATTTTTTAGATGGGTATAATCCTAGGTTTGGTCATAGGATCCACTATGTAATAAAAAAATTAAAAACAACTCACAGAGAAGAATTTATTTGATGTATTTTGATTGATAAAAGATCCCACAATAGAGTTTTATCTATTTCATGTCATAAATTGTTTGTTTTTAATGGATTAGTGATCAATTCATTTTAAAATGAATAATACTAGTGATCATGAAATATTACTATTACTTTATTCTAGGAAGGGAAACATAATTTAGAGTTCTTGGAATTATCTCAATGATTTAACATAAATAATTTTTATTCTGGTATATCTTTGGAGGGGCGTTTCACTATCAGTAAGTGGTATGAGGGAAATTTTAGGACAATCATGTTGTCCTGAAATGAATCACTGATTTCAATTCCTAAATTATAATGATCTTCCCATATACCTCATAGTATAAATAATCTATTCTTTATATGACTCTAAACCTTTAGGATGGTAAAATTAGGTTTACCCAATCTGTCATCTATTCCCTTCTCACTATGATTGATTAGATCAACCTTGGATTAGTGGTTTAATCACGATGATCTATTATATATCCTATTAAATTATATAATATTCAATGGATTTTTTTAGGAAATATATTTTAAAAAATATTTATCTCATGTTCATATTTCTAGTCTTTATATGATTTCTCTAAAATCTATATCATTGGATCATTGGTTTTCAAATCAACTATATTAAATATCTATATTAACTATATATTTTTAAAAACATGATGTAATATAACTCCATTTCACATTATAGGTATTCTTTTATACCATTTTATGGTACTTAATACCAATCATATTATTTCATCATAATTATACATAATTTATTATTTCATAGAATTGAAGATGATCAATATTTTTTTGTATTTAGAAAAACCATGTCATTTAAATATTATTTAATTGTTTTAAATAATTAAATATTTGGTTATAGGAAACATGATGAGAATATGTTTTTTATTTAATGATTTGTTTAGGAAACAATTTTCAAGAAATAAAAGAGTTGTTCAAATTAAATGATATATATTTGAGAAACCTTATGAAAATTCATATATTAATGGAAGGGACCCATATTTGGGATGGATAGGAAGTTCAATAATGTATAAAATTTGAATGGTGAGGACCATGAATTTGATAAACACTTATATGAGGGATGACATAAAGGGGACATATATTACGATTCAATTAATATATTTCTGTTAAATGATTTAATAATTTTCAATTATCTATTTCTTAGCAATTTAATCTAATAGTCTTATATTGAAGAGGAACTATTAATAGTTTATTTACATTATTAAAAAAATACATATCAATTTCATTTAGTACATTTATTACATTTCCAAGGCTAATATATTGTTTAGTTATAACTTTTTTTAACATATATTTAATGAAATCGACTAAAATTTCATAATATGTCTATAATGTGATTAATGAGTTTGAGATAATGAAATAAAATTAAAAATATGGACAGTCATTCTACCTACATATCAAATTTTTTTAAAAAATTATTTTGATATGATATACTAAACAGAAAATAAGTGATATTTTTTAGAGATGGATCAATGTGATTAGTTCATATCTTATGTTGTAATGAATGATAATTAATTATTGTAGTATTTATTCCATTCACATTTGGTGGTAATTATCTATGATAACTTATATTTCACGGCATGAGTCAATGATATTGGTTTTTTATTTCATTTCACTCACATTGACATTAAATTTAATATAAATGAATTTTTAATGAGTTTAATGTTTTGAAAAATATATATATTAATTTATATAAAATATAGTAGGTTTCATATTAAAATGAAATACCTCTATTAATAAATTTACTACCCCTTTAAAAATATTTTTAAGCCATTAGTGACCAGGGAATGAATATTGGGCCATATCGATATTCTATATTGGAATCTAGACCTGATATTTTTAGATAAGGTGATAAAAATTTTTTTACAACAAGATTTTATATATCGAGACATTATAAGATGGTATTATTATATAATATTATGGTCATAACTCAATATCCAAATATAAAATTTCATAAGTAATTTTTTTTAGTAAAAAAATGATATTCATAAGTGTTTTCAGAAGACTGTTTTTTGGAGGATACCTTATAGTTTGTCATTGCATTGTTTCATATTCATTATTTTACTTAAGATGGGTTGGAATGTGTTTCTAATTAACCAAGACTATCATTTTAGAGATTATATACATTTACATCGAATTATCAAATTTTATACCTTGACATTAATGTGGGCTCAATTTTTTTTAATATATTATTTTTTATGATTATTGTTTTTAATTTTCATGGGTTGAATAATTTTTCAGTAATATAAAAAATTGAATTAATACAAATAAATCCTATTATATATATAATTGAGGTCATATTCTTGGGTATTTATGATTTTTTAAGGGATAATATCAATATTTATCCATACTTTATTTATTTATTTTTTATAAATGTTTTATATCGATTCAACTATGTTGTGGGATATGTTTTAAGGGTGAAAGATTTTATATATAGGGAAGTGTTGTGACGAGTATACAACGAATGTTACATTTTTTTTCAAAAACAGATATTCATGATATTTAATGTGATCCAAGGGTTTTTTAAGGGAAAAAATCAAGAGTGGAATATAGAAGTGAATAGTAAAAATATTGGATTGAAATAATCTGCAAAATTATCTATTTTCTTATAAAAAATTATTTTGAAAGTAATTTTTACTACCTATACGTTCAGGGTATGTGATATTATGTGGTGGGTACCAAAGGTTGAATTGAATCCACATATTTATTTATGTAGTGTAATATTAAAAACATTATTTAATCAACAATTCTATATTATTTAAATTACAACTATGTAATTATTTCTTATTTCAATATATCAGGATGGGGAACATGAAAGTATTGTTTTAAACTACTCCTTTCATGGAGTCAGGTGTATTTTCACTATATTTTATCATCTATTCAAGTCAAATAGAATGATTTTTTGAGATAGTTAGTTTTCTTGTGATTCATTACAGGGAAATTCTTATTTATTTATGTGTCAATGTAGGGTTTTAGATAATACAACTATACTTATTCTATTATTAATTGATTAATATATTTAATGTGTAATTATTCATCAACTGTATAGAGGAAATTTTTTTCATGTTTGAGGAATAACATTAAAGGAAATAACAAGTTAGTAGGAAAGGTATAGAATTATATATGATTGAGTCCTTCTCTATGAATAATGTTCTCTGTGTATTATATATATGGAAGGACAGAACATTTAAATAACATCACTCCTAATGAGTTTTGGACATTTCTTTAGCATGAAATTCATATGAATCTAACTAAATTTTTCAATATTCTCTCTTGGGGAACTACATTTATAATATAAAACATCATGAAGGGATTAGAGATGTTTATATAGAAATTTAATCATAATGAAGGTAAATATAGAGAAAAGTCCAATAGTATTGATTGACAAGATATTCCATAAAATTTTCAGAGACCTAAATTTTTTATACATCATATTTTGGAGGAGTAAGTTTCTTTACCAATGAAAGTGAGATATAATCTTGTAGTTAATGAAAATATGATCTTTACTATGATTGATATAGTTTCACATTATTCATTCATATCTAGAATATATTTATAAAATACGGTTCTTTATAAATTGATAATATTTTATTCTTTTAATATTGAGATAAATTTTATATTAATGGTTCTGTAAAAATTTTAGGTTTCATATTTTCTATGTTGATAATAAATTTTAAAATCCAAAAGTATAAAAAGTATTTGTAGATTAACCTAAAAAATTCTATGGTTGGAATGGAAGTGTTTTTTATGTCTATGACATATGTCATCTATAGGGTTTGTAGGGATGATTTTAATTCTTCTTTTAAAATGAAAAAAACACTATAACAAAAGAAAATGGAAATATTTCTACATATTCAATGAAAATAATGATAGAATGAATATAATGATTCATAGGTCGGTCTATTTATTGAAAAAATTTCAAATTGGATTTCTTATGATCATTGTGGAGTAACATGTGGATTCCATCCTCCTTGTATATCCATGGGATCGATGATATTATTATGATATATATAGTTCTCCTTATAATAAATGGAATATTAGAGCCATTGTTTTAGAATAAGTACAGATACTATATTTATTTTTCCTATATATTTGACAAATTTTAGGAAACCTTTAATCTCATATAATCCAATAATAATTAAAAAAACTAGAAGCTACCTATATAAGACTTATAATGATACGATAGTAATCTAAAAATTGGTTGATAAACAGTTCACTATTGGTTTAGTAGTTAAATAGGTTCTAAGTTATGAATCAATTTTTCTATTAAATATTTAACAATAAAAAATAAAACCATAAATTAATAAATTAAAGGATAAAAATGATCTATGGGGAAAAAAATTGGTCAAATTAACGAAATTGGATTTTATCAATATAATTGGATATATCCAGAGATAAAATGATAAATTCCCATGAAGTATTTAGTAGAGGTGTTTAGGTTTATTATATAATTAATTTATAAAAATATAATTATCTTTTCAAAAAATCTATTCACCAACACAACAATTATTTAAAATAAGAAAATTAGATTCAACACCGTAAAGGACATGAAACACTAATTTAATCATTAATGAAAGAAAATAACATATAATATTATGCTTTACAGATCGTAGATATTTTTATGTTTAGAAGCATATTCATTGCACAACACCAAACTGAAATGACTCATGATATACATTACTGTTATAAACTTGCCCTTTGAAGGGAGCGTATGATCATGATTAAATGAATTATGAAATTATATTTTAAAAAAATTATATACTTAATTATTTCATGATAAATTAATTATAAATGAATATGAAAACCAATTGAATTAAAATGACATGTTTTTTCTAAAAAATATTGTAATGTATAGAAGTTATTTCGTTCTAATAAATTAAATTAAATTATTTCATTTAATTATTTTAATGTAGTTCATATTATATATATTCTTTCAAATTTTTTACATTATTCTAACAAATTTTTTAGAAATAATATAATAATAAATCATTTTCAATGTATAAAAAGCTGTATTTTTTCAAATGTAGTTTTGATACATTTAATTGCTTCTCCAGTTATAAAAAAATATTTTTGAAATTTGAAAAAATTTAATTTTATATTTTGAAATCAATATGTAAATATGGATGTAAAATTTATCGTTGGGTGAATTTTTTATATACTTCTGAGAAATATCATTTTTTGAGATATAGTTAGAAATACAAAATTTTAATCAAAAAATAAATTTTCATCCAAATAACATATAATGTAATATTATATTTCAATTTTTATAATCTCATATTTCATCAATTATAAATATATAAATCTTATATATGTTATTTGAATCATTTTAATAATTAATTTTATTTAAATAAATTTCATACTTTTGAAAGTTTTCAAATTGCAATCGATATTTTTTATCACATACGTGAGCTACTTTTAAATTAAATTCTAATAATTATATGATTTTAATTTAAAAAAATGGATTCTATAATTTTAATCACTATAATTTATAAATTCATGTTATTCAAACAAATATTTTTTACATAATTATTTTGTGAATATAATTAAAAATAATTACATTAATTAAGGAACATATGGTTTTACTTGTTGGCTAGACGTTGAATATTTTGTATAAAGATGACCCAACACATTTAAAACAACACATATATGGATATGTCTCAACCCTTATTAACATATCATATAAATATAAGTGTTTTGGGGAACTAAAAATTTATATTTTTTCATATAATTAGTTGGGAAAAAATGTAGAAAATGATCTTTCTTCCTTTTAATTTTTCTAATGCATTGGATATATGAACAAAACTATATAGGTTTGGTTTTAAATATTTTAATAAAATAAAAATTTATTTTTGATATCACAATAATTTATCTTTAGATTGTATTGATTATATAATTATATTAAATTCTAGAAAAACTATAATGCATGAATATTTATTTAATAAATGAATATCATAAATGATAATAAACATATTAAAAGTTATATAAATAGAATGATTTATTGTCTAACATTATTATTGTTAAACAAATATATCATGAAAAATAATCTATCAAACTAATATTTTTAACTCCATCATTTTCTTGTTATTTGTTTTTTAAATCAATTAAATGAATAATGTCTATATTGAAATTAATCATATCTTATAAAAAATTAAATTTTATTAAATGTATTGAAATTACTAAAAAAAATATCTTATTCCATGTGATTTTTAAATTTTATTAAATATAAAATACTTTCCATTCATGATCTATTTTTTCTTTTTTAATGAACTTTTTGACCCATATATATTAAAAAACGGTTACCACAGTTTGAGTTAAAGTAGGGTTTTTTCACAATATATGTGCTTCTGTTAAAATTAATATATCAAAAAAATCGGCATTATTTATTTTATAATTTTTATTTTTTACATAGAATCAGTGGGTCCGAATTTTCTAATAAATATATAATTAATTTATCCTTAATAGATAATTCACATAGGATTGAAAACTAGTTAACGTAATTAAAAACCAAAACATAAATTTGAAACATAGTATTTATAAATGAAACAATTTTACCCATCTATTGTAATGTCAGGTGGTTGTGTTTCTAAGCCATATAATCCCTAAAACACATTAATTATAAATAAATTTTACCCATTTATGTTTCATTTACATCCCAATATTAAATACATTTGATCATTTACAATAATGACAATAATTCTCAACTATAAAAGGGAACTCATTTTACCAACTTCTTCACACCTATCAAACATCTAAGAACTTCAAAATCATGCTAAATGACTTTCTAACTTATCTACAATAATTATAGAATCCTTATCTTAGGTATAATTAAAACCAATAATGGTTTTAGTGCAAACCGATGGAGGATACTAGAGAAGAAGTAATGTTTTTCTAAAAGCATTTTTATTTAACTTATTCCTACACCTCTATAAAATATTATAATAATATTTTTATATAGTATACATATTATCCAAAATATACTGATATTTAAATATAAAAAATTTAAAACATACAACACAATACAATTGCATTTTATGTGATACAAAATATTAATTCATTGTACAACTGACTACTGCCTTGCGAACTGATGCTGTCTCTTTTTCAATTATCACCATTCATTATTGGGAATAATTTTTAAAATACTTTTTATATATGATTTTTATTATCTTTATGAGGTTATTATTTTTTTAATTAATAAAAAACTAATACCTTCACATTTACCATCTTTTTCAAATACGATAACTTTGTTCTGTTGTACTGTGGACTACGCCTTGTGAAGCGATGTTAATTGTTCATATATTGCATACACTTCATTAATGTAGGGTTTTTTTAAAAAATTTGATATATATGAAATATAAATTTTCAAATTATTATTATATATATATATATAATACTTTTCCTTCCATAAAAGGGATATAAAAATGGAATGATCGTTCATGAGTACGATTGTCCTACCATCTCCATGAATAGTTTATTTAATTTCCTATAATAATATTTTATAGGGAACTATAAATAATTATAAACTGAATACATATTATGTTAATATCTCGGCTCAAATTCAGGATATGAGGAAATAATGGTCTAATTATACAAAACAAAAGTAAAAATTCAAAACGTATATGAAAAACAAAGCATTTTTTAAATGAAATCAATCATTAACATTGAATTTTCAGTAAATGGATAATAAATGTTCATAATGAAATTATATGTGTAATTATATATATCAGTAATTTTTTTTTAATAATTTAAAAATAAATTATCATTAATTATATAAATTTATTTAAATTTTATTATAGAGTTAAATACATAAGGTAAATGTTTTTCTCTTCTCTCTTTTTAATATGTGTGATGTATGCCTTATTCTAAAATTTTTCTGTGGATTATATAATTCCCATGACTATATTAATTGAAAAATATACTTAATGTAATTGGAATTTTAATATCCATTTAATAATCTCTCATACATGATGATTACAGTTTCTATGTCACCAAAAAGGTATTATTTGAACAATTTGGCTTCTTTGAGGCATTTGTTATGTTATACACAAAAATTATTGTATAAGGTGTCAATAATTCTCATTTAAATTTTATTCCATTAATATCCTTATTTTTATTGATATCATGTGTTTAATTTTTTCTTATTAATAATTAGGAATTAAAATTCAGTGTTATAGAATTTCCAAGAGTCTTCTATTATAATCAAATCATTTATCAAGATTTTGTATGATTAAGTCTCTAATGTTTAAATATTATAATTATCTTGAATTATCCTCTCCACATGTAATTGTTCAATTTATATAATATATGGAGGTAGAAATTATTGAGAATTTTTTTCTAATACAATATTACTTCATTTCTATCTTTAACATGAAATCTATTTTCATTCCTAAAAATGTTCTCTAAAAATATTTTCAAAATGGTTTTATATTTTATTTTGACCTGTTTTAAAATAATTTTTTCAAAAAAATTATATGTTTCAAAATGATTTTTAAAATATATTTAATTTTTCCTTTATAAATTATCAATGTTATTTTCAAATAAAACCTATTTCAAAATTCATTATGTATTATAATAAAATTTTTAAACTGACAAGGGAATTTTTATCAAAATAATTTTTTTGATATTTTAATGGTATCTCCATTTATAAATTTAAAAATCAAAATTTTTTAACTATTAAAAAATATGGATATTTTATATTGATACAATCTTCATTTTTTTATCTTGATTCATTAAGAATATTTCACAAATATTTTATTGAAACCAATTTCATTTAAAAATATAAATTAGGATTAAAATTGATATGAAACCTATTTACGTTCAATGGGATTATCATTTTTTAGAGATTTATATTGTAATTTTTTATTCATTCTATTGTAGAAGAGAATTATATGGTCATGGTGAGCCTTATATGAAATATATGTATGGAAGACATATATTATATCTAAGAGGGGATACTGAAACATATAGTATGAATGTATAAGCCCCATTACAGCTCATAAAAAAATGGTTGATCCATATATAGGTTATATGAAATGTTGAAGAACATTATAGCTCATGAGTAAGATTGATATATTTTGTATGAAGGGTTATCCCAATTATATATCTCAAATGAATTGGGTAATGATAATATTGGAAGTAATCCATTTATTTATTTCTATTTAAAAGGGTTCTAAAAGGGTATTATGAATATAATTCTCCCTGTTAACAAAAAATATATTTTAATTCTTTGGTAAGCATTTCTGATGTTTCATTTTTTTAGGATGGATATAAAATGGGCATGATTATTAATTTTGATTGTTTATTCCACTGAGACGTTTTTTATTTTATTATCTTGGTATTGATGGGTTTGAGATATTTTATGACTCACTATTACATTTTTATTATGTCATCATATGCTTATGCACTTTTATGCTAATTTATGACATTAAATTATTAATGATTAGGTTTTACCATACTGAGAATTTGGGATTTCCCTTATTCTTTTTCCATTAACCTATCAAATAAATAATTAGTTTTAATGAATTATGTCTTTAATTTATTGCACTATGATGTCAATGTTGACCAAATGTGAACTAAGAAATGTTGGGTATTACTGGAGTTAATGCTCATCTTGATGAAGTAGTTGTTTATGGGTCCATGTTGATATGAGTTATTCCTAATTATCTACACTCAAAACATAAAATTTCATAGATAATATATGGAATCCATGTTTTCATTTTGATTTTTTTATGTTTATAGAGTATTTTTATCAAAATAATCGGAATCATAGTAGATAATGTAAGGTTTATGACTTTATCAGTAGATCTGGGAGTGCAGGTTATGCTCTATTATATATGGTATCTTATGATTATTTAGATAAATATGGATATGAGGTTGTTTTCATTTTTGGATAAATAAAATGTTATGGATACCATCATTTTTCAATAATGTTAATGATGATCATAAGTTCAATGTCTTAGAAACATAATTTCAGGATTTTAGGTAGTACCAATTTTGACATTATTAATTATAATTTAGAAAATATTTATTGGGATGGGTTAATTGTAACCCCTAGAATCAACATAATTTAATATTTAGAGAGGAATTTTTTTCTAGGGTTAAAAAGGTAAAATTGTATACTGGGTGAGCATCTACAACATTCAGCATGGAGGGGGGGATTAAAACTATGACCAAATGAGAAAAAGGGTTTTGTTCCTACAACTATCCTACATGATGTCCTAGATAGCTTGAAATATTTATAGGTAAAGATTTAATTTCGTTAAAAATAGAGGATTGTATGGGATTATTTTGTTGATTAATTAGTAGTAATGTTACATTATGTATATTACTATATCATTTTATTTTTTATTTACTTTTAGAAATATCCTACCATGTGCTAATCATATTGTTTTTGGATACTGTTTAATAATAAGAAAAATTGATTGTTATCTCTTTTATGGTTATATTGTCATTAAATTTTGATTTTAGTTCTTTGTACATGAAATTATCATCCTAAATACAATTCATATATAGAAAAATATTAGATATTGGTCAAAATTTATTAAAGTGTAAAATTCTACTCTTTATGTATGTTTATTTTCTTATTCTCTTTGTTTAGATGGATAGACAATGCATCAACTCTTGGAAAATGATCATGAATCAAAACATTATTCTATTTTTATTTTCTCTCATTTTATCGATTACCTTCTTTAGGACCCTTTTGTTTATGGTTTTGAGTTTGTTAGATTCCACATGATCATTGCCATTATTATTCTCGATGATTTGGTTCACTCTATATCATTATTTGGATTTTACATTTTTCACCAATTCTCATATCTTTAAATGTGGCCAATACAATCTAATATAGAGACCTAGATAAATTTTATTATAGATTACCATTTTAATTTACTTTTATTTTTATCATGAATATTTTTTAGTAACCCCTTCCATGATGCTGGTTTACAACAAGAGTATATTCAAATGTCCAAACATGAATTTTTTAGAAAAAATTCAAATTGTGAGATGTAATTTATTATACAGGGAGCATGTAACACACTAAGTTTTTAGAATAAAAAAATTATATTAAATAGATAAAATGAAATGAAACAAAAAAAATATTTTTCATTACACACAACAATAACATTTCTTTACATAATATACAAACCTGATATTTTTATGTTCGACAATGAATTCATCATGAAACACCAATATTAAATGACCCATGATATATATTAATGTCATAATCTTTGCACTAGAATGGTGGATATAAAAAAGAAATACTTTTTTTATGAAAAATATTTTTTACAAAAGTTTATAAAATTAATTCTTTTATGATCGATTAATTATATATTAATATGCAAACCAATTTAATATAAACGATATATTTTTATAAATAACATATCACCAAATAATTTTAATCCTAATAGTTTAAATTAATCAATATAATTGAATGATATTAATTAATGATTTATATTATATACTCTATAAAATGTATTTAATTTTTTCTAATATATTTTATTTTCCAAATATAATAAAATATATATTTTATGCATAAAAAGTTGTATTTACTTTAATGATTTTTTGTCATCTTTTAATAGTACAGTTTATAAAAATGTAATTTTAATATATTTATAAATTTTATTTTAAAGAATGAATATCCCTTCTGAAAAAATAATGTCAAATTTATCATAGTTTAATTTTCTTTTAATTTTTGTGAAATTTTTCATTTTTTGATTATTAGTGGAAATACGGGATTTTAATTGAAAATTAGATTTTCATCTTTGTAATTTATAATATTAAAAATATATTTTATTGGATTAAAATTTAATTTAGATAAATTATAACATATCATTCCAATTAATTCCATTAGAATAATTTTCACATTCGATTTTGAAACAAAAACAATTCAATATTTTGAACAATTACACTTCAAAACCACTCTTTCATGCTATATTTATAGGGATCGTTTTAAATTAAACTCTCCCATTAACATGGGATAAATTTATAAAAATAGAATAAATTTTTTATCTAAAACTAATTTATAATTTATAGTTACTCAAAAATAGTTTTTTTAATAATTTCATTAGTTAAGGCATTTAAAATTAAATACCGTGATTGAAGTAAAAAGAAGTTTACATACTGGTTAAACATAGTATATAACGTGAAAAAATGACGCCAAACTATTCAAAAAACTATTTTAAGGAAAAATTTCAATCATTATTTTGATAGAATATAAATATATGATTTCTATTGAGAAATGTACAAGAATGTAACTCATATAATAAGTTTGTAAATGAAAAAAATGAACCTTTCTTCATTTTAATTGATATATTGATTTTGGAGATAGGGAATAATAATATAGGATAGGTTATAAATAATATTTTAAATTAAAATTTTGTTTTATTATAATAGTAATTTATATTAAATTTTTTGATATATTATATTAAAGTCATATGATATTCGAACGCATGGATCATTTAGTTAATAATTCAATAAAACAAGTGATACTCAAGATATTGAAAATGTATTAAATAGAGTAAATTTTTGTCATGACCCCCTCCCTACAAAGTGTACCCCTCCTAGGATGGAAATGTGAGAAGAGAGATAATGACCCCTAGTCCCGCCTCTAGTAGGCCTCAGGTTGGCGACTAGCCTCGAGGCTATAATAAACACACAAATGGGAGGTATTACCCTCTACGAGAAAAAATGCAGAAGAGAGAGATAAGATATACACCAACCAACTCCTTCTAAGAACTAAAATATAAAAGAAAACCCAAGTGCACATATGTAATGTCATGAAAAAGTACTAAAACTAAAAGGTAAAACTGCAAGTACCCAAAAGAAAGTAAAAATAGCAGCGACCACAAACCTAAACAGCTCCTACAACCACATTCTAGTAGTAACCAGCCTCATATCCAACCTTCTAAAAGTGACCTAAATAACATTTTATATATACTTAGCGGGAGTATAATAGTATACTCAGTAGGATCCACCCCGAAGCCTCTCGTGCAAAGGTAAAGAAAGAAAGCTAAAGCACAGTGAAGTACACGTGAAACTAACACATCACCTAAAAAGGTATACTAAGTTCCCAACCTCACCATTGATACTCTCACCATGTAATGCATACAAGAGTATAACATATATTAAAGAATATCAAGGGTAACCTGCAACTACTACCCCCCTGGGTTTCCAATTTTTCCCAACGACATACGTCATGTGCATCTCTCTCCAAAGGCTTTCCCGTATACACTTGGGATAAGATCCACAATCTGAACAACGTGCACCACAATGGATTTCCCACACTCACCTGGGCGAAGAACCACACCATCCTCACAGCCAAATGTAACCAGGTAGTATCCTGGAGCCACAACAGCTCACATAACGTGCATCATATGTCGGGTATTATACCTCAAGCCATTACAACCCATACACTGAGTAAGGATCCTCAATCCACCACAGCTTATACACGTTACACCAATAGTAGTCCATCAGATACTATATCCAGAATATATGTGTGTGAATAACCAAAAGCCATTACAACACTTTACACACATATATGGGGAAAACAAACCACTGTGCCTAATGGAACTAGTATCTACCAGGAGAATTGAGTGGTGTCAAAGGGGGTAGTCAGTCATTCATCCTCCCACCGGAATGTTGGGGACAACACCCCCTAGGCTCAAATCCCCGAGGTGCTAGTTTCCCTTACTGACAGGGTGGAGTGGCATATAGAAATACAAAAAGTATAGAATATACTATAACTCACAACTACACTATGGGAATAACCTATTCTTAGATTGAACTACAGCTAACGTCTCTCGGAATCCGGGATACCACTTCTAAGACTAGGTATCTTATAAGCACACAACCTTTTAAGGGCTTTATTATATTAATTCATTCCACTTTTAACAATTCCAGTGTACATTGATTAATTATTCAATCATTAATTAACCATGAACAATTTCCACATTAAATTCCATTAACATCACATCCAAAAAAACCAATGTCCCTTCAAAAGTTCTCAACCACATCATTATGTTCGAACAAACTCCAACCCATGGGTTAACATCATTTATTCAAACATTCATTACATAATTACTTTCCTATATTCCCAGGAATTATAGAAAAGAATCCTATGATACTAAACACAAGGGCTCAACACAGTGAGTAGATGTACTACCCATCAAGTCTTTACTGCATATAGAAAGAGCATAGACTCATTCTCACTTGAGAGGATAAACACAGAAATCATGTGGAATACCCCGCATGTCATCGCCTCTTTCAGAAGAAGGGTAAGCAAGACCAGCTACCTTGAGCAGTGGGGAAAGGTAAGGTAGATAAACAACCAAAAAAAGCACCTAGCATCCAAAAATCACATCCATCCCATTCCATCATCCCAGGTGTCCTCCCTGACTCCCATATGCATAAACCGATGCATTTAGCCACTCTAGGATTCATCCACTGCCACAACCCCAAGGAATCCATGCCCCCACATATCACAACACCATTATAGGGTAACATCATAACACAAGCAGTAGTAAAGTAAGCATCAAATCAATTTGGGCTCTTGTCCCTTTAACAAGGCATCATGCCTTCAAACAAAAAGCACCAACAGTTCTCAGGTTTACCAACCAACTAAATTAATCACATACATTGGAATCAATTTGAATAACAACAATTTGGATCAATGACCACAACAACAACAACAACCGGATTCATTTACATGACTCTTTATCTTTATCCATTTAATTATCAATTAATTTCAACTTTATGTTCATTATCAATTTTTTAAATAAAAACATGCTAACAATCAAGACATTGATATCACACTATCTAGTAAAACAAGAGGCGATCCATTAACACAGTACAGAGCAACAATATGCAATCAAACTAATTATTTTAATCCTTTTCATGTATTTAATTTGGTCAATTTCATTGTGATACAAAGGCCTAAATCATGATAACTCTATGATTACACATAAAAAATTAGAGAAGCCACGAATCCCCTACCTCAAAGGTTTTTGAGGAAAACCAGAATGGTCGAAGAACGACCAAGAAACCAGGTCGATTCTCCATGAATCCTCATTAGATCTCCTCTCTTAACACAATAAATACAAAGCCTATCATACTAGACATCCACATGCTTAGATTAACCCATAACAGACGTAGATCTATGAAACTGAGAGAAGAGGAAGAGTTGATATAATTGGATCAAAGAAATCAACCATGAACGATCACATACCTCAAGAAACCAGATTCAATTCGCCATGAAAATCCCCCGGATCGCCTCCAAAACTCTTGGGAGTGGTTCTTCTACCTCAATTGAAGAGTAATCCCGAGTTATGGATGCTTAGAGGCTGAAAAGAACCATTTAGAGGCAAAAGAGTTCAGATCCACAATTTTAGGATCTATCTTTATGTACTTGTACGGTTAGTCCACATGAGTGGTTCTTCTCCATCGCTACACATTCATCGCACTGTTATTCCACATGATTAGAAAATCTGTGTGCTAACCATGCGTTATCCACTGCCTCCAACACCAAACTTGCATTGTTTGGCCGTATGGTTTAGGAAAACAATGTGCCAATCGTACGAAAGATATTTTCCTTTAGCTTTCCTTAATGGTCCACCCAAATGCACCCCAAAGTCACCATGACCTCCTAGAACACCTCTGACCCCAAATTTTAACAATGGAATGGACCAGAGTGATTCGAGCCATTACATCAGATACCTCTCAAAACATTCTCTTCCTCGAGAATCCAAAACCCACTTAAAGACAAAATGAAACATGGTCTGAACAACCACCCATCGAGATACCTCTGAAAAAAGATAAAGCCACAAAAAAAGGGTTCCATCATGTAAACATGAAATTTTCATAACCACAAAAGTTACAATGGTACATGAAAAGAGTTAAAAATTAAACAACTCTGGGTACTTAGCACGTTTATGTGACTCACGTTCCCAGGTACTCTCTTACAAGCCACCATTCTACCACAAGACACAAACCAAAGGACTAAAAAGCCTGCACAACACCTTATCCTTGTGGTATTGGATCTCCACAGGTCTCTCCTCAATGGTTTCATCATCATCAGTATTGATCTCTCCCCAATCGATGATATGATAGTCGTCGTGAAGATAATGACGGAGCTGTGATACATGGAAAACATCGTGTATCCAACTCATCTGAGGGGGATGTGCTACTCGATACACCATAGCTCTAACACAAGCTAACCCCTCGAAAAGACCAACAAACCGAGGAGGAATCTTACTTTCATGACCAAACCTTCACTACCCATGATAGGGATTCACCTTCAAGAACAAATTATCCCCAACATTAAAATATAAGTGTCTCATTCTTTGATCATCATAATATTTCTGACGATCTTACACAATCTTCATCTTCTCACGAATCACCTATACCATCTATCTTGTATTCTGTACTACTTACAGTCTTAGAATTGCTGACTCTCCAACTGCAGTCCTTCATAATGGAGAACAGAAATTCCGGCCATACAAGGCTTCCAATGGATCCACACTGATGGTGGAGTGAAAAATATTTTTTTAACCGAACTCCACCAAGGGTAAGTGCCTCATCCATGAACCTTCAAAATCAAGAACATAAGACCGTACCCTATCATTAAGAGTCTTGATGGTTCGCTATGTCTGACCATCTGTTTGGGGATGAAAAGCATTACTAAGGCACAATTGAGAACCAAAATCATGTTGGATACCTCTCCACACCTTGGGTGTAAAACGAGGATCTTTATAATAAATGATCATCCTAGGTACTCCATGAAGTCTCACCACCTCCTCTAGATACTTCCTCGACAAAACTTCCACTGATCATGATTCTTTGATTGCTATGAGGTGGGCTGATTATGTTAAACGATCCACTACCACCCAAATAGCATCATATCCTCTCAGAGCTCGAGGTAAACCTTTAACAAAGTCCATTGAGATTTCCTCCAACATCCATTGATGGATCTCTAATGGCAGGATAAGGCCACCAGGAACACTATGTTTTCCCTTAACTATCTAGCAGACTAAATAACGAGACAGAAACTCTGCAACTGCACGCTTCAGTCGAGGCCACCAATTGTGGTTCCTCAAGGATCGGTACACCTTTTTCACATGAGTATGCACCGCTAAGGGAGAACTATGGAACTCTTTGAGAACCTTCTCACGCATCACCAATGTAACAAAAATCCTTCCATGATAAAACACTCAATGTTGTTTATCGTTAGACCAACCATCATGGGTCTCACCACAAACAACATGGTCTCTCTAGGCATCCACCTCTAGATCGTCCAACGGGGACTCTTCCACCTTCTACATATTTGATGTCTATACCATCACCTGATAAAGACAACCACTACCCCCAAAATCTCCCATATCAATATGTAAGGCTGAAAGTTCTTCCATAACTCTGCCGGAATCACTGAATTCACGCACAACATCACTTCATGTCTATTGGCTCAGTACATCAGCTACCATATTCCCCATTCCAGGTGTATACGATATTTTAATGTCAAATTCCTACAATAACTCCATCCACTGATGCTGTCGTAATTCATGTCATGCTGGGAGAAAACATACCTCAAACATTTATGATCAGTGAAAACCACAAATCTCTCACCAATGAGATAACGTCTCCACAACTTTAGAGCAAACACCACGGCTGGCAACTCAAGATCATGGGTGGAATAGTTGAATTCATGGGGAAGAAAATGTCGAGAACCATAAGAAACAATTGACCTATGCTGCATGAGAACACAGCCTAACCCCAGATGTGAAGCATCGCCGAATACATCAAACTGAACTCCCTCAGCTGGAGGATAAATGAATGGAGCACTCACTAACTTCTCCTTTAAAAACTCGAAGGCTTCCTGACACCGATCACTCTGTATGAATTCCTGATCTTTCTTGGTCAAAGCTGTTAGAGAAGTTGCAACTCGAGAGAAATTGTATATGAACCTCCTTTAGTAGCATGCGAAACCATTGAAACTTCTCACCTCTAACACTGTCAGGGGGATACCCAAGACACAACTGATTCTATCTTTGATGGCTCCACTGCTAGTCTCTGTTGGGACACAACATTCCCTAAGAAATAGTTCTCTCAAGACCAAAACACACACTTTTATCACTTCCTGAACAACTTATGTTGGCAATGAACTCTCAAAAAAGCTCGTAGATGCTCTGCATGCTCCTATTCAGATGTGGAGTATATAAGGATGTCATCGATAAAAACAACCACAAACATTTCCATGAGCTCAAAGAACACATCGTTCATCAATCCCATGAATACATCTGGAGCATTCATCATGCCGAATAGAATTACAATTAACTCATAATTCCCACGACGACAACGAGAAGCAGTCTTCGGAATATCTTCATTCTTCACACGCATATGATGATATCCTGACCACAAGTTGATCATTGAGAACCAACTTGTACCCTTCAGCTGATCGTATAATTAAACAATCTACAGAAGAGGATAGCGATTCTTTATTGACACTTTGTTTAAGCAATGATAATCGACACACAACCGCAAACTGACATCAACCTTCTTCACTATCAGAACTAGTGCACCCCATGGTGATACACTTGGTCAGACAAAACCTCACTACAACAGACCATCAATCTATATACGTAGTTCTCATAACTCAGAATGGGCCTTCCTATATGGAGTGATATAGATAGGATTTTCTCTTCGATGTAGCTCGATCCCAAAATCGATATCTCGTTGAGGGGTTAAGGCTACAACCACTTTTTGAAAGACATCAAGGTACTCCTCTATGACCCTAGTAAACGACAATGGTCGAACCTCTAAATAACTCAGCATCATCTCATCCACCATGGATGATAAGGATGAAACACGCATGTGTCCCATCAGAGGGTCTCTCTCACCAATAAAGACCACCTGATCTCCATCCGCACCAATGAAAATGAACTTATTCGCGAAGCAATCCACGATAGCCTGCACATAATACAACCAATACTTGTCGAGGATGACCTCATATGGTTGTATTCGTAAACATAATAAATCCCCCCAAGAGCAGTGTTTCCCCAACACTTGCTCACAATCTCAACATACTTCAAACAAGTCAGCTTGACCTCCAACTAGCATAGTCAACACTAGGGGCACTGGAAGCCTCTCTACCTCATGTCCCAAATCTTGGATAAGGGTAGACAATACGAAGGACTATGTCACTATTGAATCAAACAATGCATACACAATATAGAAAACAATCAAAGAGTACCTCAAACGATGTGTGGATCATTTGGTTCTGGCAACGCTAGAGCATGAAGCTGACCACGACCTCCTCCACTACCTCTCTTACCCTAATGGAGACCACCAACATTGCTGCGCTCTGCTATCTATGGATGGGGAGTGTCATGGGGTTGTCCTCTACCTGCCCCATCTACCCTCTGCTGATCCAATGCAGGTGAAACTGGCTACTGCTACCCCGACTGGAACTGCCTCAACAGAGGAAGCTGGAGCATAACGCCTGGTGCACGATGACCACTCTGAAAGGTTAGTCACTCTCTCTACTGATGATCATGACCAACACATGAAAAACAAGTCCCTGATCCCTTTGACTTGGCCTGAGAGTTTTTTCTTCTCGAGAAACGAGATGTGAATTGCTAGGACCTACCCCCGACTAAAAGAGAACTCTTATTCCTTGAAAACTGGGTACCTCAGACAATAGCTATTCTTCGTTAGGGATCATGACGATCCCCCTCTTTTGATGATCTGGTCCTGGCCAAAGTACTCTCGACAACTTCTGCCCTCGCCACCACCTCAAGATATGTCTACCGCATAAATGGGGTGACATGGCATTGAATTTCTAGATGCAAATCCTCTAAGAAATGTCTATCCCTTGCCTCCTCATATGGTAGAAGGTCCAAAACATATCGTAAAAGGTTCTGGAAACGGATTCCAAACTCTCGAACACTGGATCTCCCCTATCGATGGGTAAGAATCTCCTAGCGACTAGAAGCCCTTACAGCCGAGGAAAGGAACTCGATTCATAACTTTTCACATAACTCCTCCCATGATATTGTTGACTCCTCACGATCCCCGCGGAACAATAACCACCACTGCCTTGCTGCTCCATGCAGCATCGTCACAACCAAGGACACCTAGCGCTCCTTCCAAACACAGATTGAACTGAAACCTATCTCAACCTCCTCCAACCATTATTCATAGACTGCATCTGAAACGGAGCCTTCAAACATCTGCAGACACCGGCACTGAAACTCTTAGAGCATCTTCCTCCTGCTGTCGTCGTCATCAACCTCTACCCTAGGGCGATCTACTGGAAAAGCCTGGTGGTCATTTTCTGTGCAAACCTAACGAGGACGTCAACCTGTAGCCATACCTGTAAAATAACAAACACTTAGAGCTCATAAGCCTGGAATATGTAAGACTCAACGTGAAATAATTAATTATATTATTTTATTCATTTTAGGTTACCCTATCCAATGGTCTACCCATTAAAACATAGGCACAAAGAAGAATAATGCATGATACTTTCCTAGGTCTCTATCTTGCAACAAGTATCACCTTGTTTAGAAGCCATTCTAAACAAAAGGATTCATTCATCAGATCATAGGGGGCCCTAAACGCATATGTCTCAGCCGGTCTCCAGTGTTTACCTCACTTGCAAAACATGAATGGCACTATTTCCCAACCAAACCATGCTACCTCAACTGTTCCCAACTCCAAACTCCATCATATCCCTCAAAGATACCTCTGATACCACTCTATCACGACCCCCTCCACACAAAGTGTACCCATCCTAGGACAACAAAGTGAGAAAGGAAATAATGACCCCTGAGTCCCGCCTCTAGTAGGCCACTGGTTGGTGACTAGCACCGGGGGTATAATAAACACACAAATGGGAGGGATTGCCCTCTATGAGAACACATGCGGAAGAGATAGATAAGATAGACACTAACCAACTCCAACTCAGAACTGAAGTATAATATAAAACCCATGTGAAAATATGTAATGTCATGAAAATGTACTAAAACTGAAAGGGAAAACTGAAAATACCCAAAAGAAAGTAAAAACAACAGCGACCACAAGCCCAGACAGCTCCTTCATCCACAAGCTAGTAGTAACCAGCCTGGTCTCTAACCTGCTCCGAGTGACCTCAAAAATAGTTTATATATATACGTAGGGTGGGTATAACAGTATTCTCAGTAGGATCCTCCCCAAAGCCTCTCGTGCAAAGGTAAAGAAATAATGCTAAAGCACAGTGAAGAACAAGTGAAACTAACACATCACCTATACAACTATACTAAGATCCCAACCTCACCATGGCTACTCTCACAAAGTAATGCATACAAGAATATAAAATATAGTAAATAATATCATGGGTAGCCCACTAATACTTCCCCATTGTTTTTTCCACTTTTACCCAAAAACATACATCATAGGCATCTCCCTCCAATGGCTTTCCTATATACACTTCGGATAAGATCCACAATATTCACCATGTTCACCACAAAGGCGTGCCTGCAGACACCAGGGAGAAGAAGCAGACCATCCTCACAACCAAAAGTAACGATTTATTTTCCTGGAGCCACCACAGCTCGCATAACATGTATCATACGTCATTTATTATACCTCAATCCATTACAACCCATACACCGAGTAAGGATCCTCAAGCCATCATCGCTTATACTTGTTACACCTATAGTAGACCATAGGATACTATATCCAGAATATATGTGAGTGAATACCCACAAGACATTACATCCCTCTACACACATATATGGGGGAAAATTACTGATGTGCCTAATGGAACTGGTATCTACCACGAGAAGAGAGTGGGGTCAAAGGGAGTAGTCAACCAGTCATCCTCCCAACGAAATGTTGGGGAAAACACCACCCCCCCAGATCAGAATCCCCTGGGCACCCGTTGCCCTTACTAATAGGGTGGAGTAGGGTATGGAAACACAAAAGGTACAGAATATACTATAACTCATAACCACACTATTATCATAACCTAGTCTTAGACACAACTGCAGCTAACATCTCTCAGTCTATGGGCTACCACTTCTAAGACTAGGTATCCTATAAGCACCCAACCATTTAAGGGATTTATTAGATTAATTCATTCCCTTTTTATCAATTCCACAATATGTTAATAAATTCATCAAACATTAATTAACCATGAACAATTTCCACATTAAATTCCATTAACATCACATCCAAAAAAACCATTGTCCCTTAAAAAGTTCTCAAACTCATCATAAGTTACAACAAACTCAAACCCCATGGGTTAACATCATTTTTTCAAACATTCATTAAAGAATAACTTTCCCATATTCCCAGGAATTCTAGAAATGCATCTTAAGATATGAAACACAAGGGGCTCAACACGGTGAGTAGATGTACTAACCGTCGAGTGTTTTCCACCTATAGCAAGTGTAGAGACACATTCTCCCTAGAGAGTCTAAACACAGAAAGCATGTGCCATACCCTGCGTGTCTTCGCCTCTTTCAGAAGAAGGGTAAGAAAGACCAGCTGCCTTTAGTAGTGAGGAAAAGTAAAGCAGATAAACAACCAAACAGTGCACCAAGCATCCAAAAATAAATTCCATCCAATTCCATCGTCCCTGGTGTCCTCCATGACACCCATATGTATAAAATGATGTATCTCTCCACTGTAGGTTTTATCGGCTGCCCCAACCACAAGGCCTTCATACCCCCCACATATCACAACACCCCTCTAGGGACACATCACTGCACAAGAAGAAGGAAAGTAAACGTCGCATAAATTAAGTCTCTTGGACCTTTAACAAGGCATCTAGCCTTCAAACAACAAGAACCAATAGTTTTTCGGTTTACCAACCAACTGAATTAATCACATACATCAGCATCAATTTTTTTAAGATCAATTTGGATCAATGACCACAACAACAAAAACTGGATAAGTTTACATGCCTCTTTATCATTAGCCAATTAATTATCAATTAATTCCAGCTTTGTGTTCTTTATCAATTTCGACAAGAACAACATGATAACAATCAAGGCATATATATCACAGTATCTAGAAAAAACATAGCCAAACCATTAACATGACCCAAAGAAACAACATACAATCAAACCAATTATTTTAATCTAGTACAAGTTTTTAATTAGGTCAATTTCATTGTGATCCAAAGGGATAAATCATGATAACTCTATGATTGCACATAAACAATTAGAGAATCCACCCATCCCCTACCTCAATGGTTTTAAAGGAAAACCACAACGGTTGATGAATGCCCAAGAAACTGGGTCGATTCTCTACGAATCCTCCTTTGATATCCTCTCCCAACACAACCAGGAACAAAGATCATCATACTCGACATCCACACGCTTAGGTCTACCCATAACAGGCGTAGATCTACTAAACCGATAGAAGAGGGTGATTATTTCTAAGTAGATCTAAGAAATCAAGCATGAACGATCACATACCTCAGGAAACCGGCTTCGATTCTCCATGAAAAGCCACCTAATCACCTCCAACACTCTTGGGAGAGGTTCTTCTACCTCTAAGAAGGGTAATCCCAAGTAATGAATGCTTAAAGGCATAAATGAACCATTTAGAGGTAAAAAAGATCAGATCCACAATTTTAGGATCTAACATTATATGCCCGCAAGGATAGTCTGCACGGTTTAACAAACTGTGTGCTAACTGTGCGTTAACTTTTGGCTAGCCAAACACTCCTCGATTGGTTAGACTGCACGGTTAGACAAATCGTGCGCTAATTATGCATTAGCCACTTCCTCCAACACCAACCTTGCACAGTTTGGCCACACGGTTTAGGAAAACCGTGTGCCAACCGTGCCAAAGCTATTTCCCTTTAGATTTTCTTTAAAATACACCCAAATGCACCCCCAAGTCACCTAGACTCAGGAACACCTCCAGAACCACATTTTCACAAAGGAATGGATCGGAGAGGTCCGACCCATTACAATTATTATGCTCAATTTATTTTATATTCAATATCTTGATAAATATATTTTAAAATAATAAATTATATTTCTATCATATTGTTGATATTTTTTAATATTCATGTAAATGTATAATCTAAAAAATGTTGTTAAGTCTAATTTATAATATAATTTATTTTATTAATTTATTTAAAATTACTACAAATAATAAATTATCTGATATTATTTTTCAATTATTAATAAAAAATCACATTCATGGAACGAATAACCTTTTATATGTAATATTATGACTCATAAATAGTAAAAATAATATTATCAAGGTTAGGGTTAAAGCGGTGTTTTTGTTCATTACATGTGTTTATCTTAACAAAAACATCGAAAATCAAAAGGGATTTTTATTTTAAATATGTATTAAACAAATATAATCATTCGGTATTACAAATATTATAATTATCACATAAATTTATTGTTAATGAATAAATTTCTGATGTTAGATGTCTGGTTACATTAATGAAAACCCTCAATGAAAAAATATTAAAACATCGGAGTAAAAGAACCATATATTTAAAAAATGAGTAATAATGAGTGTTTTGGGGGTTTATAGACCATATAATCTATAAAAAATATTAATTTTAAATCATTTATATGTTATATCATTAATTTAACCCCTAATAGTTAATTTTTTAGTATTTATAGGAATGCCAATACTCCTCAACTATAAAGGGGTAATCACTATCCCTTCATCATCAAAACCGTATAGCTTTTTTTTATCATACCAACTCTACCTATATAGAATAAAAACTTCAAAATAATCACACTATAAGACTCAGTAGTTGAATAAATCAATTCATTAACTTTTTTAGGGAATCCCTAATGATGATACATGAAGAATATGTAATATTATTCTAATAATGGGTTTTTTTTCCTTATCCACCACCATCAATTCATATTGTACCATGAGTATATATTATACTACAAACCCTAAATATAAGGATATGGTTTTATATTATTGTTATTAACTAATTCAACCCAATCCGTCATATGGGTTATGAAACCATCGTTCGTGTGTATGGTGGACGTCCACTACCTTATCTGATGTCGTTCAATTTTCAATTACCATATTTCAAGGATGTTAATAATGATATAAATAATATTTATCAAAGTGATGTAAGATATATAATTTTTTCATAATTATATAATTATTATATAACAGATACCTTTACTATTTCCATTTTGTGGTTACACTGTAACATTGTTTGTATTTATGTTGGACTACCACCTCACAAAACATAGTGACTTGTTCCCACATTACATGGTATATATAAAGGATGTATTTAATAAAATAATATATATATATATATGAAACAAATTAAAATATAATTTTCAGTATATATATATATATATAAATTTACATTTACTTTTTTCAATACGACATTAAAAAGAAAACATCATCCATGCGTATGAACAACCTATTGTATCCATAAATGATGTATTTCATTTTTAACCAATTAATTCTGTTGATTATAAGTAAAATTATAAATTAACATATAAGAAATTAATATAATGGTTTAATATATAGATATTATTAAACTGTGACAAATGTTAGGAGGCCTAAAATAAAAATTGAAAAAATATATGAATAATAAAGCATTAATTTCCAAAAATATAACTTTAACATGGAATTGTAAATAAAAGAGAAATAAATTGTAATAAAAAATAATATATCATAATATATATATATATATATTATTCTTTACATGATATCTAATAATATTATATTTATTATAATTTAGGTTTGGGTAAGTATAATCGAAGTCAAGACTTATGGTAATGGTTTTTTCTCATCTCACATATATTTTGGTGATATGTATGCCTTATTCATAACTTATATTGTTGTATAGTTTATATAATTACCATAAATATAATTTTGGAATATTATTCCGTAATTTATGGTTATTTTTATATCCAATATATTATAACTCTTTCTTGGGGATTATGGTTTCATATCAACTATAAGGTAATTGTTTTTTGTCACGGTATTTCTTTTTTGATATGTCTGTAATGTTATACCCCTATATTATTTTATAAGTTGAATTTAGTTTCCTTTTATATGTTATATAATGAATATAATTATTTTTTATGATATTATAAGTTTAATTTAATTTTATTCATTTATGGTGAATATAAATCAAAATTTACAAAAGAGGTAGGAGTCTTTTGTTTCAATCTAATTGTTGTCATGAAAGTGTATAATTAAGTATCTACTGTTGAAATCTCATAATTCTCATGAATTATTTATTCCTATGGTATTTCATTATAATTACAAGTAATTTTACCATATTCTGGAATAAAATTTACTTAAAAATCATTGATAAAGTTATTTTATAGAAATCTGGCATCATTTATCTTTTTAGTCGAAAATCTGTGTTCTTTCAAAATTACATTTCTTAAAAAATTATCAAGAAAAATTAAATTATATTTTCATATAATTTTCATGGGATATTATTTCATGGTAAAGTTTTTCCATGGGATAATTATGTTTAAAATTGATATAAATTCCATTTATTTTTAATGGGTTCATAATGTTTATATGTGTTTTATAAAGAAAATGTTTATTTATATATTACATTAGAATTGATAAAAATGGGTGACCTCGATATAGAATAAATGAAGTGTTGGGAAAAATTATATATTTTGGGTGTGACTAATGTAGATTATATGATTAGTTGTGCCCCATAATAGATCATGAAAACCATGTGGTGATGATATAGATTATATAAAGGCATGACCCCTTTATATCTCATTGTTGAGTTCGATATATCTTATACAAATGGTGATCCCCATTAGAGATCTCCAATTCGTTGTGTATTAATTATATTGGATGCCAGTCATATAGTTATTACAATTTAGTAGGTTTTGAAATGGTTTTATAAATATGAATCCCCAAATTACCATGGATGTTTTCAGAATTATTGTTATCAGTTTGTGATGTTACATTATATCAATAATGATATTGAATGGCTCATGATTATTAATTCCTATGACTCTTGAATTTTAAATGTGTTAATATTTGATGATACAGATATTGATGGGCAAGATTTATATTATGACTCACTCATGCACTTCCATTATGTAATCAAACCCTTTTTCACTATTATTCTTGTTGATTAAATTAATTTTTAAATACTTATATAAAACAATACTGAGCATTTTATCTCACCCTTATTAAGTATTATTTTCCATAGGATTTGAGGAATGTGGGAGTCAAAATTATGTCTAAAGGATTTCATATGGATTTTGATGATGACCTAATGTGAAATTAAAAAATTATAATAGGAGATGTATTACATCATTATGAACTAGTTGTTTATGATTTCATGTTGATATGTGTTGATTGTAATTCCAAAAAACAATAATCATGTTGTGTTATCAATAATATATGTTTTGTATGTTTTCCTTTGGATTTTGTAAGGGTGAGATGAATGAATTTTGACCCCAATAATCTACATAATAGATACAATTTATGTTTTTTTTAATTTTATCAATGGATATGAGAGTTTAGGCCCTTGGGTGTGATATATTCTTAATTTTCAAGTTGGTCATCCTTTTTATTTCATAAAATTATTGTGATAATGTATCCAAATGTTGAATCCCAATAAAGGTACCCACATGTGCTCCAAGAATCTTATAGGGTCCATATTATAACTTTTAGTTCTATCATTAATATTTCCAAACACATTTCTCGTTCACCATTGATCACAATAAGAAACTTATCAAACACAAATGACTTTGTCACATTATATTTATTACATGATATAGATTACTTGAACAATAACCTCCAATTTATTTAGAATTCAATTGAGATGCTCAATTTAAGGAACAAGGAAATTTGTTAGATAATCCATTGTACTCCGAATTCCTTATATACAAGATTATTATTTAAGATGTTTTATATATGTATGTCAGTGAATTTTTTATACAATGCATCCCCATAAATAATCTAAAAACACGAAATAAAATCCCACATTGAATCATTTCATTATTATTATTATCATTAATTTTTTGTTTTTATAACTCAATATTATTCAAATATACATTCACCCAGAATATTAATGGATCCCTCAAAACAACCTCAACATTTCCAATACTAGAATAATAAATATATCTTTAACGCAATTAATATCATGGATTTTTTCATCAAATAAATTTACCAATATTATAGATTCTTATAGGGGAATAAATATTTTATTAACATATTTATAAACAAATGCATGATTATTTGATACATTTAATATAAAAAATAGATAAATAAATAGTATTTATTAATATAAATAGTTATCACCATTTAAATAGTTAATAATTTAATATTGATATCACATTCTTATTAATTTGTGTAACTGTTGATAGAAATAATAATTTTAAAACAACAATATTAAATATTTTACCACATGTTGGGAATAATTGTTTTTCAAAATATTAAATATAAAGAGATTTTATCTATGAATATATATATATATATATATATAATTAGTGAATGAACATCTAGAACATTATATTAGTATAATTAGGAAAAATGGATAACATCCAAAATCAACAACAAAAATAAATAACCATAAATAAAGTAATTAATATCATAATGATGAAAACCTCTTATGTATTTAATGTTTGTAACATAGTACCTTTGACTCAATATATCATCAATATTTATTCATAGATTATTTCATCATCATATATCTTTTTATATGGTTTCGTTGAAATTATAATATGATCAAGTATATATCATACCTTGTTAATGGATTTATCAAATTGTAATATTTCAATCAAATATCCACTGGTACATAATCTCCATAACATGGAAGAGAAAAATAAATTAAAAAATTATTAATCAATGATATATCACCCATGATTAACATATTTTATTATACCTCACTATAAGAATATAATTATCATAGTATTATGTATTATATCAATGTGTGTGAATTTTGAAATATGTTAATAATAATCTCAAGCCTATATTCTAACACATGTTTTCATATAATAATATCCAATTCCAGGTACAACATATATTATTCTATAGAGAGGATTTATTCCAATATCTCCCCTCTTGGTGATTTAAAACTACCAAAAAAATTATTAGAAGTATCTATGAACTATTTTACCCCTAAAATGATAGACAACATTATATGTGTTCCATTACAAAGATGTTATCCGAATATATAAAATGTTCATTATGAATACCTAAATTGCACATCAATTTTTTCTTTAGAGTATAGGACTACAATGAAAATATAATATGAATAAAACAATATGCACATTATATCATTTACGTTTCATAGAAATATATTATGTATATTATAATAAATTTTTCAATATTAGCCACTTTGAATTTATAAGAAATTAAAATTTCAAAGAAATATTTTCCTTTGAAATTAGATCTAGAATACTCTCATTTCAACTAATTCCAATTAATGACACTTTATTATTCATATATTTATCAGTTAATATTTTTTCTTTGGTTGAAATTTTTCTATTGTTGTTAGGGAAACCATATTCTGGTGGGTATTCACCATTTTTTGACACCACTATAATTATAAAATCACATAGGAGGTGGTATTTCCAATTATTTATTATTTTATCTACTAAATATTTAACATAATTTATAGAATCCATTTCATCGATCATACTCTTTTGATTTCCAATTTATATGATTCATTATAATCCTTAATATACAGTCTATGTAGATATGAAAAAAACTATATATTATATGTTTTCATTTATTTATTACTGCATCCAAATAGTGGTAGAAGATCAATGTGATCTAGAAGATACCATTTTTTAATTACTTGGATAAATATTATTCTCATTTCACAAATTCTCAATAAGATAAACTCTATAACTTCTATAAGTACTTTCTGATAGTTCTAAATTACATCCATTATAGGTCTCTTCATTCTGATTTATATTTTTTTATTTTTTAAACATAATGAATTTCAAACCTCGTTATATATAATAAAATATGAGATATATGTCCAAATTACTATTTCAAATACATGGTACATTATCCAAACAACCTATTTCCGGATTTTCACGTATCCTATTTAAAATATTCCATGCCATTTCACATAAATTATTACTCTTTTTCATTGTATATTTATAATGAATTGATTTTGTAAACAGTATATGTCATATTTAAACTGTTCATGTTCCTTAGAAAATATATTTCAACATAAGTGATTCATAGAGAAATAAATTTCCTTATTATTCAATGATAATCATTTATTATTATTTTTTCAAAATATATATCAAATAAAATAATAGTTTTTCCTAAATTGCGTATAATCTCTTTCCAAAGAAAATTTATTTTATTTAATTTCTTTCTATTCCCTAATAGGACCTCTAAAGATTTCATTAATTAAATTTATTATATGATGTCATCAATCCATTATGGATTTCCTTTATATATTATATTCAAAAAAAATTTCATAGGATAGTGGTCTTCATATACAATTCCCAGTATGATTTTCATTTAAAAATAACATATCAAGTATAAATGCGGTATTTTTTTTCTAGAAGATTATCTTATGGAATCTTATTACATTATCAATAGATATTAGTTAGGCCTTATATAATCAATCAACTATTATTATTAATAGTTTAAACCATTTATATATACATTTTATTGAATTCCCAAAAATTGATTAAAATAAACTGTAAAACAACTAAAATATTGAATTGAATAAGTTTAAATGAAATCCATTTTATAATAATTTAATTTTTTCGATCATATTAATATTTTTTTAATTAATATATATGAATTAACTATTATTATAAAAAATATAAATTGGACACTTTTGATGAAAATAATTCTATATATATGGTTGTAACATTCTTACAAATTCTAAGTCTCTAAAAAAATTATTATTCCAATTATATTTGGAGATTAGATATACTATTATATTTTATGTGAATTTGAAGCCAATATGTCCCTAATTCCAACCCTCCTGTAGCTTTATCGAAAGAGATGTGTATAACATGTATATGTATAGTTTATAATGACAAAAATCTTTTAATCATTGGAATGTTATTATATTTATTTTTTATAGGATAGTGAACCCAGATTCTATTTTTTAATCCATTGATGTGTTCTTCCAGAAATAAAACTGAATAGAAAAATCATTCCCATAAAAAGAATACTGTTGAGTAAAATTAACACCCATCATATTTCAACTCATCAGATATAAATTATTCAATCTAGATGGATTATTATTAGAAATTATGTTTCAATTTTAAAAAATTTTCATGAATAATTATATAAGGATATAAATATATATAATACTCATCATCAATATAAATTTTATTATTGGAAAATTTTTTATTGGAAAAAGGTATTATGACTTTGTAGTAACATTCAAACTGTAAATAATGTTCAATAAATAAATGGTTCAGTTATACTATGACAGGAACATTCAATGACTCAAATATGTATTGGAGAACATATTCATTCACCCACTATAAAAACATTAATTTTATAAATTCTATTCTGGGATTATATGAATATACCAAAGGATACTACACCGATTACATCATGCATTCATGATTAATTACCAATAGATGCTTTGTGGGTAACCAATATTTTTTAATGGATTCTTCATGGAAGACATAAATATTATATAAAACTGTAATTTTGTTAAACATTTATCTTCATATAAAAATATATTAACATGCATTATTAGTTATAAGATATATATTATTTATTAAATGAAAATTATCAATGATTCCCGAACAATGAAGCTATACTTTTCGTTGAAAACACCATAAAAATTTTGATTTCAATATCAAATAGTTCTATATTTTCCTAATTAACATTGATTTAATTTTTTTTGTACTTCTCAAAAAAATAATATTTTCATGATAATAAATTCACATGGAAAATTAAATTCAATTAAATTTTCAATAGAACCAATGGACACAACCGTTCACAAATATTGCAAAGATTCATTGTACCTGTTATAGTATTTATAAAATTACATGGGTCTCGTATTATAATTCAACTTTTTAAACATCATTATTCATTAAATTAATAAGAATTTAAACAAATTTCATGATGAATATACTGGAATTAGACGAAACTCGATGATTCTTTTTAAATTCAATGTAGTTTTTCTTCTTATTTTCTTATTGGATAGATAAAATGCAATTAAATCCTGTTTATTTATCCCCCATATAACCCATTGTATCTTTTATGCATATTTTGAATTTACAACTATCTTTGAACCATTCATTGAATTGGTATCTTATACATTATTTTTTATTATCAATAATGGATGAGGAACTAAGTTCCATCTAACGCATTTCATTTTAATTAAGAATAGTCAATATATTCCTTTTTTGGTCTTCTATATAATTAATATAGTCATTCATGATTAATATAGATTACTAATGTGGTAAGGATATAAATTCCCGATTAATGAATTAATTTTTATCCAAATGGACGCCCAATATCCCGAAACAATAAATATAATCTGGTATCCTAAAGGAATCATCCTGATATTAGTGTATATATTCTATTTTGTACATTCATAGTTTAGTTATAATCATTATTATCATATGACTCTACATCCTATTATCATTTACATGGAGATGAATTAAGGTGGAGTATGAATAAATGTCTTTATTTTTATCATCATCACTATGCACATCACTTATTTTATTACCCATAAAATATAATAATCATCATCAAAAAACAATGAAATGATTATTTTCACCTTCACTCACTAACTAAAGTGGTTGAAAATTTATAGGCTACTCCATCAAAATGTATAAATGTTCCTATTGTCATGTACTATTTGACCACCTATACAATATATTGAAATTAATATATTTGAGATCAAGGTATATATCTATGTTATCTTCCCTAAAATGAGTAACAAAAGATCAAAAATTGAAGAAATACCAAAATATGAATATTAATTTCCCTGAAAAGAAAATGAATAAAAAGTTTACCAATATCACACAGATCACATGAATCCCCAAAATATATTTGATCAGATCACCATAAAAATGCAATGTGGTTTGTCACACACAACACATATCTTGTAGAAGATCCCATGAATCACTTTTGACAATGACTCCTTAATCTTGTAAATTCATCCAACACACTCTCTGAATACATGACTAATTCCAGATAAGGTTACCCTATGACACAAGACATTTCCACCAATCGATACCTAAAGAACTATACAAATAACATGTAAAATATGAGGAAATAACCAAAATGTGTAATCCTATTTCAGCCTTTAATAGCACAAGATGCATCACTGATGGGTAGAGTTATTTTATTAAACAACAGAAATACAACCATGTGATATCCCCAATAAAATTTAAATAACTAATGGAAATAAATATGGGAAAATACATGAGCCTCTTGGGGTTATAAAAATCATCTAATGTTCCCCAGGATGTTTGTGAGACATCACAATCCCCAAGTGAGATATCATCTCAATTCACAGGTGTACCACCATCTAATAACCAATGACACATGATATCTATTGGAAATTTATAGGTATTTGTAACAACCCTACTTCCCCTCATTGGCTCAAGAATTCTATAGGACATAACGTTTCCTTAGGGGACATCCTGAAGACACCAAAGTCTACCAATAAATTCTTAATGTTTTCAATAATTTTGGGAGATAATTTACCCTTTAAGTAACAAATTAAAAAACAAAAAAACCAAAAGAAACAAACCACTGAATTATTAATGAGAAAAATAACGACAAATCAACAAATATTTTCATATTAAAACCCACCCTACTATACAAAAATTAAATCCAAACTAAAATTTATATAAATAGCACAACACAGTCTAGAATACTCCACACTCCTCAACCTCCATGCTCAAACATAATCAAAAATACAAATTATCATGAATTGTTAATAAATATGTGTGGTAAATTACCTTTTCCAATATTCCAATAAATTACCTCTACAAATTAACCAATGTTTCAATGAAGTGTGGTGTACTAAAACACAGTAGGTTTTCTCCCAATAACATCCCTACATTGGCCACTAGAATAGAAGAGTTAGAAAAAAGTATATAAAATAGTTCATATTAACTAATTTCCAAAAAAAATATTTATACCTAAATATAAATATTTTCTAATACTATTTACAATGAAAAATAAACAAATTCTATCACAACCATTTTTCCAACAAAAATGTTTACCAAGAAAACATCAACATTCTGTCTTAAAATCATTTCACAATTCTCCATTGGGATAACCATTACATTGCACATAAAAATACCAATAATAATTCATTATTCATTATGATATTTCCGAAATCATTAGCGGTCTCTAGTCTATGTAACAATTCATCATATAGTGATTATCATCCATGATCAGTTACAACTTTTGCACCAAGAATGAGGTCATATTTTAACCAAGAATTATAAATATAATATGAACACACAAACCATGTATTCCCAAAAACCATTACAATAAATACAATCCAATATATTTCAATAATAAAAACCTTTTATTAAAACCTTTTTTTCTATAAATCAAACAAAACTATCAATTTAATATCCTTTATCAAAGTTATTTAAATAAAAATTACACAATTACACACAAAATCATGATGAATCACTGAATAAGTTTACTAAATTATTTTTACACTAGCTTCACTTGAAATTTAATTCAATTAAATCAATTTGAAACTAATACAATCCGTTATTTAAATGTTAGTCAGGATTGAATCCACATGCCTCAAGAGTTTTTGTGAAAATGATGAACGATATGAAAACATCCCAAAAAAAGGAATATTTTTTATGAACCCACAATTGATATAATTCCATATCATCTACAAGACAAAATATAAACTAATTCAGCATCTAAACCATATTTCTACCCATAATGGGGGTATATCTACCAAACCGAGATGCAAGGCGATTTGGATATATGAAAAAAATAAATAATGGTGAAGAAAGAACACTCAAAATGAGGAATCGGCTTCACATCATAGAGTGATGCAATAGAATTGGATTTGGGTCGATGGGAGAACCTTACTTGACTTTTAAGGAAGAATATCCCTCTGTAGGTGAACATATGATAGAAAAATATACACCTCAGGGGAAAACATTTTAGATCTCCTTTTTTAGGATCTATCATAGACCATATGTATGGTTTAGTTTCTCTATTATGAAAATGGTGTGCTAACTATGTGTTAGCCACTTTATTATGGATGTCCCTCCCATAGCCACCACACACTGTCTCAATAACCATGTTCTAATTGTGCCTAATCCACCATATCAAAATGAACAACTCCATTTTCCAAACAACACGATTTCACCTAGGTTATCTCATGGTTTGGACAACATGTGCTCTTCCCATGTGCCTTCCCTTTTACTAGAAACATTAATGTTATCTAAACTCTTCCAATCATCAAAAACATACATTATATAAAAAATATGATGAAATTTTTCCATACCATAAACTAGGGGTGATACATTCTCCCCACAATTGGTAGTTTTTCCTAGAAATTTAGAAAACCATCAGTGTCTTGAAAGAGGAATGGTCATTGCAATGTCATCCCCTTATAACATTTCCAAGTCTCTTAATGAATATCTTCATGTTTCCAACAAACCCATACAAGAAAAATTATTTTTCCTCATATGGAATTTTCTTTCCGAACAACAATCTTCACCTAGATTTTTACAAATGAAGCATCTAGATATTCATCAACATAATCCCATCTAATCACTTAGTCAGAACCATGTTTATACTATTTGAACTATGATACATGGAACACATTATTCAGCACACTGAACCATTGTATAAATTACAACTGATATAACTCTTATCCAGTCTATTCTAGTTTCTCTAAGGAACATATGTATCGAGGAGATAACTTCACCTACATCCGAAAAAATTGGTGACCAATCCATGGAGATATCATTAATAATAGATGATCAATCATGGAAAACGAAATCAATCTTCGAAAATGATCCATATATCATTTCAAATGACTCTATGTTGTCTTCATTTGTTTCATGATCTAATGAATCTTCTCCAATTTTTTGTGGAAAATTATTTTCCCCACCTTTGAAATCAAACCTATGTACACCCAACATATTATCAAACAATAAGTATGCCCATATAAGGCTTCAAATGTAGACATATGTGTCATGAAATGATACTTTTTGTTTTATGAGAACTCCACAGTGGGTTTTCACACTTCCCATGAGCCACAAAAATCCATTACACAATCTAGTATCATGCCTTCCTATGTTTTCATCATCTTTTTGGATTTCCCATCCATATGAGTATGATAGGACAAAATCGTAGTCAATTGACATCTAAGAGATCTATATAAAGATTTTGATAAATGAAACATGAACCTCGAATCTCAGTATGAAAATATCGAGACTATTATGGAATTTACTTAAAACACTTCTTAGATATTTATTTGGGATAGATCTTACACCACATTACTTTAACAAATAGGAATGAAATTATCCAACTTAGTGAGTGGATCCACTATCACTTATATGGAATTGTGTTTTTGAACTGTACATGGGATAACTACAACAAGTTAATAGAAACGGTTTCCCACTTCTATATAGATATAGTTTAAGACTCCAACATATTTTCAAGACAATGATGCTCAGACATAACATACTAAAATCTTATTTACTTGGAAACAATATCATCTACATTTTGTTTCATATTGTTCTTCTAAAAATATGCTTTCAGAGATTTATACATTATCTTTATTCCCAGAAGAACAACACATATCAAATAGTGGTTTGAAATAAGAGGTTATCTAGAAAACCCATATATATATCCATCTTATTCTTGAACCACACAACTAATCACCCATCTTTCCTCATGCTCTCAATGGTCTCCCCACTACTGACTTTCGATCTCATAACTAGAAAATCTGTATCTGATGATTCTACATAATTAAAAATATTTACCAAATTAGGAACTAATACAACTGATAATATAACTAAATCATTTAATTTATCTTCACATTCCATATGGATGTCATCTACGAATGACATAAAATTCCCCTTATCTAAATCTCCATTTTCTAGCTGATCATATGATATTCAACTCAATGTATATTCCACCATTTCCGTTTCCCAGGGAATTCATCAAGTCAATTTCAAAAATTTAGAGAAACTTTTCCAATATCCTTTTCATTAAATTAAAATATTATTTTGAGAAAATATATTTCATGATCTTATGATCTATGACAAAATTTTTATTTTACAAAATATATATAACGATGTCATGTTTTCATGGAATGGATGAGTACAACTAACTCTGAATTGTGTGTCGAGAATTCATCTCATGCACCCTAAAAATCAATGATCCATAAGATTAACATTAGTTTACTTGCATGATAATGCATCCCAAACATGATCCTAAACCACCACAATACACAAAATGCACCTATCCTTTAATGCACATGGAGTTCCCTATTTCATCCACAATCTAGATAGGGGCCATGAAAAACACTATAAGTGGTCTGATTTTTCTTCAATTATTGGGAGTTGGAGGTCATCCCAAGAATCCCCAGGTTCTTAAATATTTTAGATGGATCCCACATATTGTCACTTTGGTTAAATTTAATGTACATGGCATGACCTTCGTCATGCCCAGGCCCTCGGGTTTTGTAGGTAGCTTCTGATCCCACCATGGATATTTCAAGGGCAGCTTCTATCACTAGATTAGAGTTATAAATTCTTACAATGATGAATTGGGGGTGATGAATGTTTCCATAAATAATGGTTTCTTCAACCAATGGACAGACCTATGGATTTAATTGGACTCTGAAACTATTATTTCAGCCCTTAAGACTCATACCCAGAATGTTCCATGGGTGATTCTTCCACATTGTAATGAATGTATCAATCATGATAATTAGATAAATATTCATATTTCATATGTGTATAGATAAACAAACTAGGTGTAAGATGCTATATCAAAGATGTCTATAATGAAAAAAGGAACAATGGGTTTTTTGATAGCTCTGAACATTTATACATAACTCATTGGTGATGACTTCCTTGGAGTGAATCACTCCTAACATGGTAAACACCAGTGTAATGCCTTTCTTGGTTTGTTATTTATCATTAATAAATTTTTGGACCAGGATTGCCAAGATCTTGGATCTTCTTGGTAATATTGATCTGCCAAAAGATATGTTCTCATCCCAATGAACGATTTTCATTCGATCTCTTATAACTGAACATTTATATCCCTTAATAATATTTTATTAGTTCTATATGAGAATTGTTATATAAAAATGGTACCTAGGAGGGGCTCAGTCATAATCACCACAAATATTACTATTGGGATCGCTGATATATTTTTAGGAAATTCATATGGAAATTGACCCAAGACTATGGGAAAATTCTCACCCATGATCTCTTCCATTGATAAGAATATTGATGACACAAACTAGTATAATATTTTTACCAATACTAATGCCAGTAATCTAATTACATCAATATTTACAAACCTTTATACTCTAAAGAGTTGATTAATGTCATCCTCAGTTGTGAAAATGATTGTTCTTTTATAACAGTCTATGTGATCCTTGAGCATTTCCAACAAATCCTTACCTAGGACTACATCATAGACATCCATCTATAAGACTAAGAAGTCCCATATTATTAGATCTCCATCAATAGCTATATAACATTCTCCACCTAGAAAGGATTGACATTTTCATTTAACATGAAAAACTTTATGTTTTATCAAAGAAGGAATAAAACCTTTTACATTTGATGGTCTGATATGATAATCTACAATCATCAACACAATTACATAAAATTACTTCATCATTGCACTCTTTTAATTTTTTCCTTTCTATGATTTACATTGATGCAGATTTATAGTATTACTAGAATCACCTTGTCTAGATCTATTCTATTGATGATATTGATTCTAGTTTCCTCATACAGTTGAAGTGTATGATTCCTGTGAAACGTAAGATGTGTCTCAACCACCATACTTTGGATAAATCTGATTGGAACACTGAATATGTGCCATCTTATTGAAATTATGTTATTCTGTTGGTGGCTATGTACACACTACTTTCATGTGGTTTTAATGACCACATTGGGATCGTCCTTTTTTGTGGGTATTAGAGGTAAATTCACCGATCTGGCTGTCAGATTCTGATTCCCTGTCCTCAAATGGATGTTGGGTTCCCTCTCTTAATTGCATCCAATATTATATTTTACCCCATTTACTAGGGGTATAAACATATATCCTCCTCCCATGGTTCACGATATGTCTCTTTCTTCCACTTTCTCTCTATTTAACATCTTTTGAAATTCAATAATAAAGAGTACAATAATATCCAAGAGAATCTCTTTCTTTGTCCCTAATTCATAGACGTATTACTTAATATCTTTAGTAATAAAAACGTGAGGATAAAATCACCATAAATTCTTTAATTTAGTTGAAAAATCTATGAAACCAATGACTTATTATTTTAATAAAGATAATTTCATCATCCATTGAATATCGAATGTGTGGTCATAGAATTGTTTGTTGAACAATTATTCAAAATCATCCCAACCCAGGCCTTGTTCAAACAAATCCAATACCCCAGATCCCACCCATAGAGTACAAGATCCTCCAACATATAAATAAATTCATTAAATTTTATCCCCATGTGTTTTGTTGATAAAATCAATGAAATGATTCATTCAATCCATACACACCACTTTCCATTCCATATTAAATCACCCTAGGATATGTGTGGATTCTATTGTTTAGAAATGGAGGGAATAATCTACTTTCTATGGACTATTCATCCGATTCTTGTGTCCACAACTTGAATTACATAGAAGAAACTCTGAACTAACTCGTGATTCACCTATGGCTGCGGTGCAACAACATTCTCTAAAGAGTATTCTGGTTGGTTTTTGTGATACCCATTATGGGCCTTTTTTTAAACAACAAAAAAAAAACAGAACACTCACTCTATTTCAATAGAAGGCATTAAATTTAATATTTTACAACAAAAAATATCAGAACATTGTATTTCAAAATCATTATTATCAAAATTTAACTATCCTTGAAACAAAATTTGATTCACTTTGGGAAATCAATCAATTTTCAAAATAAAACAACTATTATCATTCCAAATACATTTATTTGGAAAAAATGCATCATTTTTTACACTCAACATAGTGAATTAAATCATATTTCATTATTCAAAATGAAAAATAAAATCCTAGTGGAAATTTATTCCTCTAATGCATTTCATTCTCGTCTCATTAGCTAAACCAATGAAAATGTGATTCCAATATCCTATAATTTTCCTAAAAACATTAATGTACTCAACGACATGTTAACATGATGTTAAACATAAAACTTTTAGCTTTTCCGTTTTATGCTCAATTTTTCAAGGGTCTCCAATCACACCACTTTTTAAAAAACATACATAAGGAATAGACGCGAATGAATTAAATATCAGGATGAAGAAAATAGAAGACTGCTTGTTCCCTAATGAAAGACTAAGATGATACCACTTATCTAGAATTGAAATTTGAAAAACAAAATAAATACAATTTTTAACATCCCTCCTTTTTCTAATTTACTTCAGGTGGGGGAGGATTGTACTTGGACATAAGTGACATCCCAATAACAGTAAAGGCTGGAAATAAATGCCGAAGGGTTTAAATATTTTTGGGGGGATTATTATCCCTTTAGGAATAAAATATAAAAATCAATAAATCCATACCAAACAAACCGATATATGATGAATGATAAAAATAATGACTACTCAACCAATTCATTCATATAATAACCCATCCCAGTGTACTAAAACAGATGCAAAAAATACATTAAAGTAATCATTAGATGAAAATACTACCATACTCCATGACAAAAACAAGAGTCTACTCTCCACAAGCTCCAAGGTACAACATCATGAAATAGCCAATGTATCATGAAGTAGTGCTAAATACAAGTGATGATTTACCTTTTACTTATAGTTGTAATGTAAACATGAAAAAGTACCAATGTTCCAAAGGTTAAGGGATTACTAAAACTCAATAGTATTATTCCAAAGACATTCATATTCCAGACCTAAAGATATAATAGTTAGAAATAGTTCAATAAATTTGTTATATTAAATAATTTCTAAAAAAGATTATAAAAAAATATAAATATGTTCTAAAATATTTTATAAAAAAATTATTAAGTGGTATTACAACCAATTTTCCCAAAAAAATCAACATTCAATAAAACAGCTACACAATTCTTTAAACCCATTTCATAAGTTTCTATGGAATAACCATTATCTTCCACATAACCACACAATTTATCATGCATGTGTTGTTCTTACAGTTTCATACTCATTAGAGGTATCTCATCGATCTACCATGTCATCAAAATGTAATTATATACCATGTACCTTAAAAAATTTGGCACCTATAACAATGTCATATTTCAACGAATCATCAAAAATAAAATATGAACACACACACCAAGTATAATCGAAAACCATGATAATCTACAATTAAAAAAACCTTTCAAAAAACCAAGTATTTTATTAAAAAATTTATTAATAGATCATTCCATGTTACCATTTCAAAATCGTTATTTTAATATCATTTATCAAATCACATTCCCAAAGAATCCATAATTTATAAAAAATCCAAAACCGTCATGAGTGAAGGTTTCAAAATGATTTTCAAAAAACTTTAAATATAAATTTGATTCAATTAAATCAATTTTAATTCAATTAAATTTGATCTAGAATGAGGAGTTGAGAGTGAAGCCACAAACCTCATTATTTTTTGTGAAAATGATCATCAGTATAAAAATGACATAAAAAAAGTTGAATCTCCACAAACCGATCTTCGAGATATGTTTATATCATTATAAATATAAAATCTAAAGTTTTCGTTATCAATGATATTAGTTATACGAAAAGAAGGTATATATCAAAGAAACAATCATATGGGGTGAAGTATATCTAATAAAAACATCATGAACTATGAAGAACGAACACATACCGTGAGGAATAATCTTCAAATCACAAAGTGTAGCCTTCAGATCAACTTTTGATAAGTGGGAGAACCTTATTTGGTCTTTAAGGAAGGAAAAAACAAATCTATTACTGAAATAGAATAAAATGATACACTAAAAGTTAAAAAATGATAGATCCAATTTTTTAGGATCTATCATTGAACATGCATATAGTTTAGTCACATGTTATGGAATATAGTGTGCCAACCATGCATTAGAAATTGACTCAAGGATGACCATCACACAATCACTTCATACAGTATCCATAAACATGTTCTAACCATTCTAGAGCCACTTCCTTAAAAATAAAATATTCATTTTTCAAATCATACAGTTTCTCATAGGCTATCAAATGATTTGGACAAACTGTGCACCACTCGTGTGTCGTCCCTTGAGCTCCAAAAATAGATTTAATGTTATCCAAACACTTCTATACATAACTCATATAATTTATATATTTAATATCATTATAAATGGGTTACCTAATAGAAACCGGGGTTGAAATTGTAATAAAGTGCTCTCTGTTTTTATCCAACAATATGTGTAAGGGGTTTTCATGATAAATGTTCACGCATCACTATATGGCCTTTTGTTGGTCATGAGCCTCACCATCAATGGGGAGATTTATTGGATCTAAAGACCCATTTCATCTCACATGATCCCCAATCCTTCTAAAAATAAAATTATGAAGTAAAAAAGGAAAATATATGATAGTCTATTGGTCATTGTAAATCATGTGATGCCCCTATATTGACCTACATCAAGACCATGTGAAGAAATGTCACCCCTCATAACTACTCTAAGTCCTTGTAATATATTCACATTATGTGATGAATAAATAGAAGAATAAATATTTTGGTGATTCATATAAATAAACTACCCCATGAATAAAAAATTATTATACCAACATATACATCTAATTGAAATGTTACATCAACACACCTAGGCACTAGAAAAGATATCTTGGAGCTGATGAACATGTGTCTAGAAAATAATCCCTTCAGGTAAGATCTTGGGAACAACTACAGTGATATTCCATCAGGAATATATATAATTCACATGATCACACATATATTATACAAAGGAGGTTATGGTGAGTTACATGGAAGAAATCTGACATATTTTTTAAAACAATAAAGACCTAAAACAAAGTAACACTAAATATATTAATGGAATATTCATCAAAAGGATGTAATAAATACTAAAATATGAAGTGTTTTGTGGGGAAAAAAATCCCCTTATCTATTTTGGGCTGATAAACATCCCAGATCATGAGAAACTACCTAGACATGTCACCCAGGACACACGATGTTCCTTTGGAGTACTATTTGGATAATGTGATGTCCCATAGACATGTTAGAGTAATCACAAGGAACCCCTTAGTCATGAAACCCATGTCTTATGAAACCCTCTAGGATCACAATAAATACCATTAAATGATCTTTTAAAATTTCACCAAGACCATATGGAAACATCATTACATGTTAGATAACTCTCACGATAGAATCAGGGCATGTCAACTAGCATTCACGATGCACTCTGATCAGGCCAAAGAGATCTCATTATATCCCTTAGACATGTCATTTTTTACAATGAATCACCATCCAGACATGATTCATTGAATCTAGAAATTATCTACTGTTTCAACCAACATATTCAATGAAATCAAGGGATATTAATATAGATCATGCGTTGCAATATAAGAATGTCAGATGGGATCATTTGATAGCTACCTGGACAAGAGAATGAGTCTTGAAATTTCCTCAAGAAAATTCATCCTTGATCACGCTAAAACCATTAGAAATTCCATCTAGTTTCTGAGATGTCCCCTAGTAAAATCAATTGGGTCATCTGAATGTATATAGAATTGTCATGTAGTCATCCTTCGATATGTCAGTCAGAGAATCAATGATTTTCATGTAGATAATCAACACATGTAAGGAATAAAAGACATCCAAGACAATAATACATCCATGGAATTGATAACAATTTCCTTCCTTAGTGTGTATTCTATGATAAAATAGCCAATGATAATGTGTATACCCCATTCAAGTTAACTAATAGAACTTTTATTCCCTCCATATGTAGGAAACATAATACCCCACCTTAAGGAATATCCTCTATAATAAACCTAAATCGAGTAGTCCAAATGCATAAGTCTCTCACCAAAAAGAAATGAGACTAATTATATTAAAACAATTATTTCCAACATTGAGAACTGCCCATGTGGATATAGGAAGTCAAAAGGATCATATCATTAACATCATTAGCCTCTATCATGGTATGGGAAACATCATTTGGTAAACCTCAATCAAATGAATTATGTTGAATCTAATTAATTCGATATCCTAGTGTAGAGACCCGAAGCTTGACGTACATGGACATTACATTACATTTGCGGAATACTTAGTACATAACAAAAACACACACTAAAGGATCGTAATAGTTTAGTGTCTTTGGAAACTCGGAACGTAATCTTCTAATCGTGGTGAAAGTTCTTCAATATCTCCCATAAAGGTCATCCCTTTTTTCTACCTAAAACCTTTCTTTATATCCTGGGGAAAAGAAAACATAAAAGGGTGAGATCAAATGCTCAGTAAGGGTAAACAAAAGAAAAATCAATCACATCATATACATAGCTTTTGGAAATCTTAACCTGCAAAAGAGCTCATAATATCATAACATGGGATATATCATAGAAGTGAAATGTAATCCAAATAATCATAACATAACACATGAAACTTTGTGGCATACAAACATAATCATAGAAAATCATTTCTTGTTAGTCAAGACTCATTGCCAAGACTATCTTAGTGGACAAAGTCCCTTTCTGAATCGAGTAACCCTCGTTTCAGTCCTATTTCACTGAACCGGTATAACCTACCATTTCAGCCATGTCTATCTCATGAGATATAAAATCTTTACCCAATGCATTGGAGGGAGATATAGGTCCCACCCATCTCATAATGATACCGTTCTTATGTGTGCCACAAAATCATAAATCATACATCATTGCATAACCCATGAAATAAAATGGGATTCTTAAAAAACATGACATCATAAAACAATTAATATAAGATAAAGGAATTCATAAAAATATTTCCATCACAACATAATCAAACCAATTTAATAATAGGGATAAAAACAGAACCCTTTTACTATCTTAGATGGAAAATAATTTTGATAATATACGTGAACTCCGTTCTTGAGGAAAATATCCTTTCTTCTTCAAAAACATTTTTTTCCTTTCATAACATGTCATACGAATTTAAAATAAAAGAATTTGATTAAAAATAAACTTGAAAACTTGTAAAGGAAGCTTCTTGGAAACAATGTTTTAAAAATCCATTCATGCCGTATAAGTTAAAAAAAACATTCTTCGTACTTTTGTCGGAAAAGTCAAAAAGTACCTCATACGGAAAAACGACAAAAGATTCCTTTCATATTCTTTACTAAAAACTCACCTAAGGGTAAAATTGGATTTAAACTATTGCAAGTGGATGGAAACAATATTTCATATTGAGGGAACATGGATGTGGATGATAAAATACACCCCAGTAAATACTTACGAATAAACAATCTCGGATAAAAATGAGATTGTGATATTTCCCTTACCTTAGGTCCAATTTGCTTCGTATGTGTCCGAACCTCCTGTATAATGATTTAAATAATTTCATTGACTTATTACAGAATCATATTCATTGTTATGATATCATATATGGTTCACTTATGACATTATATTACCCGTTCTTTTGTAAATTCCATGTTAAAGAAGCGTTTTGGGTAAAATCGTTTCATTTATCGTAGGTGTTTTGACTTGTTGTTCTTGACATCATTATTACTTATATCATGATTTACTTACTTCCAGAATATAAAATATGATTTATATATCATATATATTCAGTATATATATATATATAATAGATAGATAAATAAAATGAAAAACACCGTTCATGGAGACGGTAGTCCGTACGTACGCATGAACGCTGTTTTTCTTTCCTTATTGTCTTGAAATGGAAGTAAGTAGATGACATACATATGTATATATATACATAAATCCAGTAGCTTTATAATGTCATATATTTCATTATTATTTCTTATATATACATTATAATCATTCTTAAATGGTTAACATGGAGAATTAATCTCATCGCGTCGTGGAGACGGTAGTCCGTACGTACGCACGAGCGATGATATCATTTCTATAAATATTAAATTGAATTGGAGTGGATTATACAATATATCAGAATCAATATGATGTTGTAATAACTATGTATAGTTATTCTTTACACCATTATACCCATCCATGTAAGGTGGTGGTGGAAAATAGATTACACCACGGCGTGGAGACGGTATTCCGTACGTACGCACGCGCGGTGATTTCTTTTTCCGTAGGATGGATAGATGGTGAAATAGGGTTGTTTCATACTTATAATAAAATATCAGTATATGATTGATACTGATGTTATTACTTCATAATGAAACAACCTAAGAAGAATAAGTGGAAGAAGAAATAAAGATGAAAGAATTGGTAACGGTAATTACCTCTTCTTTGAAGTGCCTCTTTGAGACCTCCTCTTAGGGAACTAAAATTGGTCTTTGAGGAAGACCAGAACCTCTAGGATGTTTCTAGGGAAGTGGAGAAGGGATTTTGGCAGTGGTTGGCCGAGCATGAGTGCTCAATTTTGATGTGAGGAGGAGGGGGAGGAGGTGTCCTTTTATAAGGGAGGAGAGGGGCACCTTAGGAATATCTCAAAATATTATTTTATATTAAAGTCAAAATCGGTTTATAATGGTTCCAAAGGGTCTTATTTCGAAGATAAGGTGGGGAGGGGTCGAAATCCTATCAACCAATAGAATTTATACAAGTTTAGGATATTATTTTAACCTTATCAATTAAATTTAACTCTAAGTTAAATAATTTAACTTTTACCATGTCTTTTTGTTTTCTTTCACTATATGGTTAATAAACTTACTATAACATGCCAAACGAACCCCAACTTGTTTATTATTAATATATATATCCTTATCTAAGTCATTTGGCCGAACCTTATATTTTTAGGAATACAATAACAATTAATAATATAATATTTGATTTAAAAACTATTTTGTGTCAATTTTGACACTATTTGATATATGATTTTTTTGAAAGTCATAACAGAATTAAATGTTCGAACCAAGTTTATTAAATCAACATTAATATATCATAGTAACCTAGAAAATTAGTGGAATTCATAAAAAATCTCAAATTACATTTATTTTGGTGTTTATAACATCAATTATGTCAATCTTTCATTAATAAGATAATTACTGCATCATCGTTGTGACATAAATACAATAAATTATGTTATGTATAAAAATTACAAATAAAATACCATCATGTAGGAAATCTTTTTATCTTTCTAATGAATATTTACAATCTAATTTATCTTATGTATAACCCCATATTAAAAATGATTTACTTATTAAACTTTGATTTTAACTATTTTAACCTTTCATTAAATAAATTAATAATAAATGTCCTAATCTAATCCAAGTGGGCCTAAATGGTCATATTTTATTCCTAAGTTTGTTTTTGGTCGAATTACACTTGTCCAATAGAATTAGGACATGTGTTAGGGTAATAGTAATATCATATTTACCCTTAGATACCCTATTTACTATTAACCGCTGTAAAAAGTAAAAAGTTATTATTCACCAAAAAATTATTTTCATCTCATTGAACCACATTTTAGTCCTTGATATTAACCGTGTCTCTCGGATTTTCGAAATTCCATTCACAGAAGCGGCAAAATTAAGTTTTATGAAAAATTCAGTTTTTTTTACTACCACTTAGTAGTTTCACTATTCATCAAAAATTGATGTTTTTCAGAACAATGCCAAAATTTCATCCTAAGCTATATTTCATATTCCGAATTCAAAAATGAAATCTATTTTACCAAATTCATAACATATAAGTTGCATTAATTAATTTTATAATTAAATCCCGCTGTTAAAATAAATAGCGTGTTTTTAGGAAACAATATATATCAAAAGATTGACACTTGATTATGTCTTGTTTAAATGTGAAATTACAACCAATGACCAATATTGTATTAAATTGTAAAAATATATTGTAAATATACATTAAAACCACTCAAATTAATAATTTATCACTATTAATTATTTCGATTAAAAAAGTTGTTTTTAATTATAATTTAGTAATTTTTCACTATTCATCAGAATATGAAAGTTATCCGAAAAGTACCAAAATTTCACCTTAGGCTAAATTCGATACTCCGAATCCAAGAATGAAGTTCATTTTGAAAAATAAGATTTACAGAATTTTAAAAAGTGGTTATTACTATTCATAACGGCTAGTTTTAATAATATTTTAATAGCACATCGTTGTTTAGTGAAACTCGGTATTGCGTATTACACACGCTATTGAGGAAGGTCGCGATTGCGTGTAATGCAAGGCAAGACAAGGATGCGTGTTGTGCAAGCTCCTTTTAGTGTAGCGTACAATACAAGACATTAATAAAATTAAAAAGAATATTTCTTTATAAAATCTTGGGCTGTTACATTCTACCCCCCTTAAAATGAATTTCGCCCTCGAAATTCGTCGGGGTTATAAATGGTTTACTATTCGAAAGTTTCTTTAATAGAAACCCACATCGTAAAAAGGAATATCAAAACCAATCTTTAAAAACAAAAGTATGAAACGTAACGGTTACCCAAATAAACTAATCATTGGGTTTCCACATAGGTGAAAATATGGATATGGAAGAGAAATATAACCATCATGTTCGGATGGAGAGTGGTAGAGAACATGGCTATGGAAAAGCCAGTAATCACAAATCCATAGATTTGTGATGATATAAGGTACCATCTGATTCATCAGGTATAAGATCACTAGGACAACATTTTTTTGGTTTTCAAGATCATTTCCCTAAAGTTGAAAATTTTCTTAGAATAAATACATACTTTATTTTGGTACAATCTCACTTTTGTTCGTGCCTTGAACAATTTCTACTTCATCTCTTAAATAAATGAAGTTGAATTTGTTATTCGTGAAGTGTTAGCAGATCATGTGATAGAATGACAGGTCATTCCATCTGTCTCAAACAAAAGGTTAGCAAAACTTATATACATAAGTCGATCTATAGTGAGATTAATCATATATGGTTCCTAAAATTGACTTATACTTCATATATCATACTGCTTAATATAATAAAACTAGTTTCTACTAAACAGGGACTTCCTGTAGGTCAGTGGTAGGCGATAAAGGCCAGTCGCACTTCGGTTGTGGGTTCGATTCCTACAGCCTTGTCCGAAGCGATGGGTTGTCGCCCGTCCTGAAGGTTGTCCCTTTTTCTAAAACTACGTTACTATAACATCCCATCTTCTATCCTTAAATAATAATAACTTATGTCCAACATAATCCAGTCTAATCTTTAGGCTTATACATAATACTGCAGTCCACTCTCATAATATAGTGACATCGATTACCAGAGATTTAATACTGTCGTTGATCCCCACATATCATAAGATATGTCTTGTTGGTCACATTCCAAACATTCAAAGTCCTTAATCGTGTATTCTCTTGAATACCTTAGTGAAAACATGAGTGCAGTTAAAAGATAACACTTTCCACATACCAAAATCCTCAAAATTCTATATACTCAAGCCATGATATCACTTAGTCCTTATATCAATCATGAGCTCATGAATACTATCAAACATTTAATTTTCTCCTTATCCCTTCATTATGCGCATATCATCTACATTCCAAAAATATCTGAATAACCGTTCATGGATACTGGTAACATTAATCAGACAACAATGTAACTATCCTTACATGTCTCTTTATTCCATAGTACAATGAGATTACTTATACAACATTACACATGATAAACATGTAATCATTCCATTACATTCTTAAACCATTGACCGAGCTTCAACAATTCTTTCATCTCACATATCATTTGTAGTATCTTCATCATCATCCACATAAATACTTCCCATACGACCATACTGATTATCTTCATGAGACTTTCCCTTAGAGCATTGGTTTACATAATGCCCGTACATTCCACATTTAAAACATTTAACCATTTTTGATGTCGTAGCAATACCATTATCCTCATCCATTGAACCTTTTCCTTTGCACTTACTTGCTTTGTGTCCTTCATTTCCACACCCAAAGCATCTTCCAGTTCCCTTGAAACATTATCCTTGATGCCTCTTCCCACATGATTTACATAGGGGAAATTGAACTTTCTTTCCTCTATGATCATCATGAAACTCCATCTTTCTCTTATTAGCCGAGTCAGGAAACTTACCAAATTTTACTTTATTGATCATATTATGAGATTGCTGATTCGGCATAATAATGATCTTTGGACTTACAAATCCCATTTCATTTGGTTTCTCATGAAGAATATCATTCCATTGTCCATCATATCCTCCATTATCGTGAATCATCTTGTTTCCAGCCATTTTCTAAAACCCAAAATGAATAGTGTGAGAGGCAAAAATCATGCTAGGTAAAACAACATAATAAAGGGGGAGTACCTTCAATATCTAACATCTTAGGTTTAATTCTATGATCGTTAGCGTATTTCTAGTACTATAACTTATACGTCTACTTAACCTTAGGGACATCCCTAGACATACCATAGAAATATCTCTAGGGATATCACTAACGTTTTCGCATCCTAGTTTCCAAAGGTTGACTAAACCTTTCCTCTGATACCAACTGTAGAGACCCGAAGCTTGACGTACATGGACATTACATTACATTTGCGGAATACTTAGTACATAACAAAAACACACACTAAAGGATCGTAATAGTTTAGTGTCTTTGGAAACTCGGAACGTAATCTTCTAATCGTGGTGAAATTTCTTCAATATATCCCATAAAGGTCATCCCTTTTTTCTACCTAAAACCTTTCTTTATATCCTGGGGAAAAGAAAACATAAAAGGGTGAGCTCAAATGCTCAGTAAGGGTAAACAAAAGAAAAATCAATCACATCATATACATAGCTTTTGGAAATCTTAACCTGCAAAAGAGCTCATAATATCATAACATGGGATATATCATAGAAGTGAAATGTAATCCCAATAATCATAACATAACACATGAAACTTTGTTTAATACACACATAATCATAGAAAGTCATTTCTTGTTAGTCAAGACTCATTGCCAAGACTATCTTAGTGGACAAAGTCCCTTTCTGAATCGAGTAACCCTCGTTTCAGTCCTATTTCACTGAACCGGTATAACCTACCATTTCAGCCATGTCTATCTCATGAGATATAAAATCTTTACCCAATGCATTGGAGGGAGATATAGGTCCCACCCATCTCATAATGATACCATTCTTATGTGTGCCACAAAATCATAAATCATACATCATTGCATAACCCATGAAATAAAATGGGATTCTTAAACAACATGACATCATAAAACAATTCATATAAGATAAAGGAATTCATAAAAATATTTCCATCACAACATAATCAAACCAATTTAATAATAGGGATAAAAACAGAACCCTTTTATTATCTTAGATGGAAAATAATTTTGATAAAATACTTGAACTCCGTTCTTGAGGAAAATATCCTTTCTTCTTCAAAAACATTTTTTTCCTTTCATAACATGTCATACGAATTTAAAATAAAAGAAGTTGATTAAAAATAAACTTGAAAACTTGTAAAGGAAGCTTCTTGGAAACAATGTTTTAAAAATCCATTCATGCCGTATAAGTTAAAAAAAACATTCTTCGTACTTTTGTCGGAAAAGTCAAAAAGTACCTCGTACGGAAAAACGACAAAAGATTCCTTTCATATTCTTTACTAAAAACTCACCTAAGGGTAAAATTGGATTTAAACTATTTCAAGTGGATGGAAACAGTATTTCATATTGAGGGAACATGGATGTGGATGATAAAATACACCCTAGTAAATACTTACGAATAAACAATCTCGGATAAAAATGAGATTGTGATATTTCCCTTACCTTAGGTCCAATTTGCTTCGTATGTGTCCGAACCTCCTGTATAATGATTTAAATAATGTCATTGACTTATTACAGAATCATATTCATTGTTATGATATCATATATGGTTCACTTATGACATTATATTACCCGTTCTTTTGTAAATTCCATGTTAAAGAAGCGTTTTGGGTAAAATGGTTTCATTTATCGTAGGTGTTTTGACTTGTTGTTCTTGACATAATTATTACTTATATCATGATTTACTTACTTCCAGAATATAAAATATGATTTATATATCATATATATTCAGTATATATATATATATAATAGATAGATAAATAAATGGAAAAACACCGTTCATGGAGACGGTAGTCCGTACGTACGCATGAACGCTGTTTTTCTTTCCTTATTGTCTTGAAATGGAAGTAAGTAGATGACATACATATGTATATATATACATAAATCCAGTAGCTTTATAATGTCATATATTTCATTATTATTTCTTATATATACATTATAATCATTCTTAAATGGTTAACATGGAGAATTAATCTCATCGCGTCGTGGAGACGGTAGTCCGTACGTACGCACGAGCGATGATATCATTTCTATAAATATTGAATTGAATTGGAGTGGATTATACAATATATCAGAATCAATATGATGTTTTAATAACTATGTATAGTTATTCTTTACACCATTATACCCATCCATGTAAGGTGGTGGTGGAAAATAGATTACACCACGGCGTGGAGACGGTATTCCGTACGTACGCACGCGCGGTGATTTCTTTTTCCGTAGGATGGATAGATGGTGAAATAGGGTTGTTTCATACTTATAATAACATATCAGTATATGAGTGATACTGATGTTATTACTTCATAATGAAACAACCTAAGAAGAAGAAATAAAGATGAAAGAATTGGTAACGGTAATTACCTCTTCTTTGAAGTGCCTCTTTGAGACCTCCTCTTAGGGAACTAAAATTGGTCTTTGAGGAAGACCAGAACCTCTAGGATGTTTCTAGGGAAGTGGAAAAGGGATTTTGGCAGGGGTTGTCCGAGCTTGAGTGCTCAATTTTGATGTGAGGAGGAGGGGGAGGAGGTGTCCTTTTATAAGGGAGGAGAGGGGCACCTTAGGAATATCTCAAAATATTATTTTATATTAAAGTCAAAATCGGTTTATAATGGTTACAAAGGGTCTTATTTCGAAGATAAGGTGGGGAGGGGTCGAAATCCTATCAACCAATAGAATTTATACAAGTTTAGGATATTATTTTAAGCTTATCAATTAAATTTAACTCTAAATTAAATAATTTAACTTTTACCATGTCTTTTTGTTTTCTTTCACTATATGGTTAATAAACTTACTATAACATGCCAAACGAACCCCAAATTGTTTATTATTAATATATATATCCTTATCTAAGTCATTTGGCCGAACCTTAGATTTTTATGAATACAATAACAATTAATAATATAATATTTGATTTAAAAACTATTTTGTGTCAATTTTGACACTATTTGATATATGATTTTTGTGAAAGTCATAACAGAATTAAATGTTCGAACCAAGTTGATTAAATCAACATTAATATATCATAGTAACCTAGAAAATTAGTGGAATTCATAAAAAATCTCAAATTACATTTATTTTGGTGTTTATAACATCAATTATGTCAATATTTCATTAATAAGATAATTACTGCATCATCGTTGTGTCATAAATAAAATAAATTATTTTATGTCTAAAAATTACAAATAAAATACCATCATGTAGTAAATCTTTTTAGCTTTCTAATGAATATTTACAATCTTATTTATCTTATGTATAACCCCATATTAAAAATGATTTACTTATTAAACTTTGATTTTAACTATTTTAACCTTTCTTTAAATAAATTAATAATAAATGTCCTAATCTAATCCTAGTGGGCCTAAATGGTCATATTTTATTCCTAAGTTTGTTTTTGGTCGAATTACACTTGTCCAATAGAATTAGGACATGTGTTAGGGTAATAGTAATATCATATTTACCCTTAGTTACCCTATTTACTATTAACCGCGGTAAAAAGTAAAAAGTTACTATTCACCAAAAAATTATTTTCATCTCATTGAACCACATTTTAGTCCTTGATATTAACCGTGTCTCTCGGATTTTCGAAATTCCATTCACAGAAGCGGCAAAATTAAGTTTTATGAAAAATTCAGTTTTTTTAACTACCACTTAGTAGTTTCACTATTCATCAAAAATTGATGTTTTTCAGAACAATGCCAAAATTTCATCCTAAGCTATATTTCATATTCCGAATTCAAAAATGAAATCTATTTTACCAAATTCATAACATAGAAGTTGCATTAATTAGTTTTATAATTAAATCCCGCTGTTAAAATAAATAGCGTGTTTTTAGGAAACAATATATATCAAAAGATTGACACTTGATTATGTCTTGTTTAAATGTGAAATTACAACCAATGACCAATATTGTATTAAATTGTAAAAATATATTCTAAATATACTTTAAAACCACTCAAATTAATAATTTATCACTATTAATTATTTCGATTAAAAAAGTTGTTTTTAATTATAATTTAGTAATTTTTCACTATTCATCAGAATATGAAAGTTATCCGAAAAGTACCAAAATTTCACCTTAGGCTAAATTCGATACCCCGAATCCAAGAATGAAGTTCATTTTGAAAAATAAGATTTACAGAATTTTAAAAAGTGGTTATTACTATTCATAACGGCTAGTTTTAATAATATTTTAATAGCACATCGTTGTTTAGTGAAACTCGGTATTGCGTATTACACACGCTATTGAGGAAGGTCGCGATTGCGTGTAATGCAAGGCAAGACAAGGATGCGTGTTGTGCAAGCTCCTTTTGGTGTAGCGTACAACACAAGACATTAATAAAATTAAAAAGAATATTTCTTTATAAAATCTTGGGCTGTTACACCTAGTATGTAGGATACCATCCTAAGTCCCTAGCTATAGGGGTAACCAACCTCAAGGATATTTTATCACATCTTAGAAACATTAAGCATTGAGATCCAATCATTCTAATAGGATTATAAGTCTAACTCATTCATCTTCTATCTCAGAAGATGAATGAACTATAATGACTTTGATTCCTACCATGACTAGGATAAGAATGAAGCCTACACGAGGCCCGATCATCATGTTAAAACCTCCTAGAAGTGTTATTTGAACATAATCCCTGCATCCACATATAGTGAGGCTGATTACATGTTATCCCTTGTTTATCACACTAAATGTACCTCATAATTGATTTTGTAGTGAAAAATTCATTTTTATGACATCACGAATCTACACCATCTAGAAAAATACCATTATGAAATCCCTGATGAGTGTAATTATATAAATAATCTATGTATCATTGAAATTTCCTTGGTTTTATTCCAAAGAGAGTGATCAAACTATGATCACTCTGATTCCCATAACAGCCATGACATTTAACACATCTCCTTATGAATTGAGCTCAAAAATATGGTCAGTAAGTTCCCACACATATGTACTTTTCCCCATGATATTAAACATCACTGGTTTGATGAACTACATGGTCATTGATTCTCAAAATATGTAGGATATGTATGAACCCTCATAATGTATAAATCCCCTCCTCATTGTATTAACTACCACCATGTATGGAAAAAAATTCCAATGTGCCTAGTTATATGGATTCTTCATATAAGCAGCTTTTCATTGTTGATAAATTGATGAAGAACCTTGGATACATACATATCAATTCACAAAAAATGTCACCTTCTTTTCATGGTAAATTGCGTTGACCTGTGATAATTTTTTAGGGAAATTGGTTCTATATCTGGATTAGGATGTCTTTCTATAATATTTTTTAAATCCATAAAATAGAATAGAAGTAGGAAATATCCCGCCCCCCCCCCCCAAAAATTACATTTTGGTGAGTCAAAACACCTATCATCTCGACCAATTCAAGTCTATAACTGTCATTGGTTATCAAACACTAACTGAAAAACTTTATTTGGAATCATGGGTTGTACCCCTTTTTGGATGGATGATCTATTGGGAGTTAATATAAAGAGAAAAACAAGGACCCTAAATCATTGATTGATAGAAAAATTGAACCCTACCCAATTAATCACTTTGAAAAACAAAATTCTCATCAATTCTCATCTTTTCTATAGAACCAATAGTGGTGAATGTGATGTGATCTTATTTAATCATGACATGTCATTGATTAAACAAAAAATGATAGGCTTCCCAGTTTACATCAAACCATGTTGTTACCCCAAAGAGGGTTCTCGGTCATCCTATTTTTCATCAAAACAAAAATTGTGAACCTATAGTGGATCTATAAGTAAATGGAATTATAATTTAGTCATGCATAATATACTATTTATATCAATATTCTTTGAAATCACGAATAATGGAATGATTATGAAGTAATGGAAAACTGTTATAGTTAGACAAATTGGATTGACCAAACATCATGCCTCTAATATCGGAAGAATCAGTGATCCTGCTCATTTTTGTCTTCATGACTATATATATTAATCTAAGAAAAAAATATATCAATCCAAGATAATTTCTTCAACCAGTTACCATTACAAAAAATCATATATATATTCATCATTATTGAGTCTCACAATAATCTCACTTACCCAATAGTTTCAATTTCTAACTATGAATGAAATGGACTTAGAATACCATAAACAGGGTTCACTACCAAATCATAAAGCCTGGTACATTTGGTATACAAGTATTGAGATTGACTGGACCACAACGTTCAAGGAATGAGGTAGCTAAGCCAGTGGTCATCATTTTCACAGCCAAACGATTCTGAATCTTATCCCTTGACTAAAAATATCACCACCATCTGGATCTGATGACAAGGGATACAATAAACAATATTTTCCAACCCAATCCCACCAGTACATATTTTTATTTTATTTAGGTTACCCACCGACACACTTCCTCCATATTACCCATGCACGAGCAACAAGGAAGACACATCAGGAGGGGATGTATCTGGATATCTGTGAGTGTGATCATATCCCCACTCCCACTGATGATGTGTTTTAGACTATTTAGCCTATAACTATTGATAAGGAACATATCCATGCTTACTATAATCATGTATGTAGATATATTACAATAACATGGATGGGGGAGGCTCATATCCATGCCTTATACATGAATCACATCATCATATTCTAGTGGAACAAGGGGAAAAGAGGGCTCATACTCCCACATAAATAAAAGATAACTGCCAAATATACTAGAGATTAAAATTTTAAAAGATTATATCAATATGAAAAGTTTTCTAAAAATCCATTTCATATTAAAAATACCATAAGAACATGGCCAGAATATTTTAGAACTAGTCGATATACAAGGACAGGAGTATATCCATATACCTACATCGATGGGAGCTCCAAGATTTTATCATTATGAACAAGTGGTTCTTCCAAACAAGGATAACATTCATTCTCATGTATATGAGTGTTGTTAGTAGAATCATGTAAAGGATGAGATGTTTTCCAGGGATCATATTCCCTTTCTTACTAGGGATCACAGGGAGAAAGCAGCACATGTCGTGGTATATGGGGACATAACTTTAATTAAATTAAAATGGTATATTCCAATGGAACATGATTGGGATTATATCCCAATTCTAGTCAAGGATCACCAAGTTAGTGGGGTACATCCATTGGGACATATCTTATTATTATCAACGAATACCAAGTACATCATCCAAAGTCCCCAGATCAAATTCATATCCCCATTCTATCTAAGGATAACCATGTTATAATGGTACTTTCTTTAGAACCATCTCATATTCCAATTATTGAATCATCCTAAAATATTCCATCAGATCATGGAAGAATGATACATATTCCAATATCCATTGGTGAACAAGTGCAATAGAATATTTATGAGGAAATATAAGAGGAGGGTCATATCCCTTATCCAATTCATGAGGTATGTCCGCATATTCATATGGGGAATACATATTCAGATCACGATCATATATCAGTTCCAACCTGGGAAAGACAAATTAGAATAGAATATGCCTCTAAGAATTCTCATATTCCTTATAGAAAATAAAAGAAGCATTTTCCAAATGCTTCTGATGAGGATCATACTTATATTCTGACAGAGGCTCGCCAATTGAGAATAGAGCATATGTCGGGAAAGGCTCATATTCCTATCAATAATAAGAAATATCAATGTAATATACCATTTACTTCTCAGTAACGAGCTCACACTCCTAAAACAACATATTTTAATAAACATGTTCCATTAACTTTTACACAGTAGTCCCATATCCATTCATTATTCTAGAAGACTAGTCATCATATTGCATCCACAACACAAAACAAGAATCACATCCCAAATATTTTCAATTTTAGTATCATTAAGGTTTTTTGAGCCATAATATCCAAAACCCAATGGTCTATGAACACTTAAACTAATTAATAAGATGATCATTAACATGATAGTCCTCATCATGGTATTATGAGGAAGGATCGCTAAGACTCTACTCCTGACTTTCTCAATGGTCAACCTCCCTATAATGATATATCACATGTCCATGTAAATCACCCACACCCCTTTCATATACAACATAGTATAGAGATGTGTCCAAACACAAATTCATTCTTTTAGAGACATGATCGAATCAATGATGTTAACTGCATGTAGTTCCCAATCAACTTTTAGATGAACTCCTCTCAAGTCAGTAGGCTACCATATGATGAATCATTTGGGGTTTCATCGAATTGGGGCATGTAAGAGTGATGAATATGAGTAAAACATTGATATATGGATATAGTTATCTAGAAAAAATGTTCCCACTAGGTTCTAATCCCATGAAACTTCTAAATATGTGGTCCCAACTTAACTAGAAAAGTCAAGCATGCCTTATCTACACCAAAATAGGTGGGATAGTCTTTAGTGACTAATTTAATGATATATACATTTTCTAAGAGATGTTTATAACCATTTTCTCATCAATACATTATTATTTTCATCTAGATATGGATTCCTTTTATTTGTCCCAGAACATGAGAATAGAGGAGCATTAAAAACGACTACTCAATATTTTTCTCCCCACCAAGATAACACTTTGTCAAAAGATATACGTAGAATCAAAATACATGCATATTAATTGATGATAGAAATATGGATTATTTCAATAAATTATGTCTCTTGAATAGCATAACCCTTAAAATATGGATTCCAATATTTTTATATGATATAGTGAAATTAATGGACAAACTAATTCTCAAGCATGTTGGTCACCACAATAGAATTCACCCACATTAATTATTCCCAAATATCACAAATAGAGGGAGAATATAACTATAATTTCAATGATTTAGGACCCTAAAAAATGAATTCATCTCCAAAAGTTAATGTCATTATTCCAATCAAACTAAATATGTCCTTTTGAAACTACATCTTATCATTGGTTTTCCATTATACCAGATCCTATGATAGAATAGTTTTTCCACCTCAATAAAACTATTATTGATGATGTTATAGTAGTTGCCACAGAGGTATCAAAACCCACTGGGTATAGTGAATAACTACCTCCTCCTCCACCCCTCTGATCTCCAATTTTAAGAGGATTCAGGGCATTCCATCCGATCACTAAAAAACTCCAATAAACATGGTTTGGTAATTATTATCTTAGATTCCATTACCAGGTTCATCATCCCCCAATAGGGCCATAAGGACGTGATCCTTGATCAACCATAGCCTATTGGGATGTGGGAATATGTGCCTAAATTATGTACTTTGAATCATCAAATCCTCATATGGATGCATCATATCCTAAGAAAAAACGACAATAAATACCAATATTGGCCCTGAATAAACCCATATTGTAGGGATGGGGGAATTTATATCATCATATTATCATAGATATAATTATTATTCTTCATATTGTGAGGTAAATATCGATGGGTGACATCCTATTCATTCCTATAGTAGTAAGAAAGTCCCCTTTGGGCAGGGGAATTTAGCAGTCCTGATAGAAACTACCATAAGGTCATTACTCAAAATAATATGTAGGAGTACTATATGGTTAAGTAAATTAGACCCAACATGATTTTCATGAATAATTATCCCAATATAGACAGGTGTTCAAGTGGTAACACTAATAAAGGATGTGAACTATCATCTTATATCATAAAACGTTACGGGACAATTACCATTTCATGATATTCCCCTATAAATTTAATATAATTCAATAAAATAGTTGTGGAATAAGATTTTGAGGGTCAAATAAAAAATCATACATGATATTGATTTGGAAACACCATCCAAGGATGCATGCCCTCCGAACAAAATAAAGCACCAAAATTGAGCTCTTCTAAACATCGAGTAGTCAAAAATCCAATGGAACACTACTAAATCTAAATAAAATGGGGTTTGTAGATACCAATAACCACAGAAAATATTTGAGGATACTACCATGGAGATATAGTTGTTACAGTTTGATAATGAGGTACAATATCTCAGATAACTTAATAAGGATATACTAATGATAAATATTCCCAGTGGGTGTCATCATTATATTGAGGAAAACAGTCATCATTGTATACATATAGAATGAACTAATACACTGAAAAGCGTTGAATCTAAGCATCATATTGGCTATAGATGTTGTTATATGGTCCACATAAATTATTATGTCTAATAGGTGCATGAATTTCCTCTATTGTGGAGACAAAATATCCCTCTCTAAAGAAATCATTTAGTCTTTAGAAGAACCAAGAATTAGTGGGAGACAAAGGTGGTTCCACCTGATCGACCCCCACCCATGACCTTATATGTTAGGTATGTCAAACAAAAAACCCTAAGAGCTTGTTCACATCCTTGAGTACTTATATACTCAAATGGAATCCATGTAGTCAAGACGTAGACTTGTGCATCTATATAGTAATCCATATCATGATTGGGTGGATGATTCCTTTCCCCCACCCAATTACAGAAATCCTACCTTCTCGGCCTTTGAAAGTGTAGGGGACCCCAAACAGTATCTCACAAACAATGTATCTCGATGTGGGCCAATGATAATATCTTGAGATCAACAGGAGGTGACCGGGGTGGGGTTGATTATATAGACTCTAATAGGGGAATCATTTGTTTGGTAAAAAAGTATTCAATCAAAATCTATTATATAATGGTACAAACATTAAAATCAATTCCTTTATCGGATCTGTAGTATGCTGGGTTGAATGACAATTGTCATCTTAAAAAATTTCAAACAATGTGAAAATGAGATTATTTCTCACCTCATTTCTAGATGGAATTGTTTTACATACACACACACAACCCCTTTATTGAAGGATAAACTACTATAAATCTATAAAAAAAATATCTAGGATGAGTTGGAGACACATATAATTCCAATTAAGTATCTATGTTGGTTCTATGAGTTCAATGTAAGGGCACAAAAATTCGTATACAACTTTTAGTGAGACTGATCCAAGACTTGATACATTCCCCCCAAAATTGGGGAAAACTCTATAAAAATATGATTTATTATTTATCAATATCACACCCACATCAATTCCCAAACAATTACATAAGTAGTTTTGGAATCACCCAACACCTCCTATTCATTGATAACAACTGGTAAATTGACCTCCTTGAAAATCACATTAAAATCAGTGCAACTTGGGATTTTACATTTGGTGGAATAGATCATATTCTATACAAAATGAAATTGATCCTTGTTATTTCATAGAAACCATGGATAGTATCATTCTCATGCTACTAGTTTCTAGGAATCCCATTGACATAAAACTCATCGACTATCCTGACTACTTCCCTTTCATTAAAATTCCATGTCCTAACATCCATGAAATTTTCATCTCCAAAAATGGAATCAATGCATGGTAATTGTTGGATATCTTTGGTAAGATATATCATTAAAAAAATTTCCCCACATTATTGTTTCCTATTTGGAAGAAGATAGTTTTTGAAAAAAAAGTCTCATATATGCATGAACATATGTTCAATAACAGGATGACTCACAAAACAGATGTCCAAACTCATGCCAACCTGAGAGCACAGATTCATAGACCCATAATACCTTCACCCCCAAGGAAGGTTACATTTGATATGTCTCTAAATAGTGGGTGAAACCATTAAAATTATGAAGAAACAAAATATGGGGAGTCATATTAGGTTATAATGTATGATCTGACTCTTGTATATTTCATCACTCCAAAATTCGATGTACGAGACCACCCCCACAAAAAAAACACACATCATCCAAAGAGTGCATCATTTGTTCATTCATGTTGATACACATTTTATACTAAATCAATGATGTTGAATTAACCAATAAGTTTGAATCATCCACACAAAAATGGAAAAAATGTAGACACATATGGGGGAACTATGGATACATGAAATAACACAGGCATGGTTTGCCCAAATATTTTGGTCACATATTTTCACAAGACATATATGATGCCGAGAAACATGATAATGAACCATAAGATGACTAGAAAAAACAAGGAGGTGTCTCAAAAACCTCCATCAATCATCCTAACATAGTTTTCATGAATTAACTCATAGTGGGTGTTGTGTTATCAGATCTACCCATACAATGGGGTTGTCTATAATGACCTTGGAAGCATAAAGTATATTCTCCAAGAAATCTATAAAAGCCTTAATCTAATTAACCTAAAATTTATCCATACATGATCCACATGACTTAGTGAAATCCACCATAACATGTGTTTTCCTCTAGAAGAAAATTAAAATATTTCTGAAATAACAATCGATTGTTCCAACATAACTCTAAATTCAGGATATGCTCTATATTTAAATTGAACTCAGATTCGAACACGTTAAATAAATTAAAATACAAATGTAATTAGAGATATAGGTTATTTCATCTGAGGTATAACCAATGAAGACCATGATAGAAGAATTTAATCTAACCATATTATTCTTATAGCGTGATCAGTAATATGTGATATAAGGACACATAAAACCCCAACATGTTTTAGGAAGACAATATAATGTAAATATTTGGAGGGATATGTCTTAAAATGGATCTGGGAAAAAATTTATACCCATTGAAACCTTCCAAAAAAATTTAAATAGCGAAGGGAATTTGTCTCCAACAATGAACACTATTCAATGTTATGATAAGCTTGATCAAATTTATCGGAAGAATATCTTACTCAAAGCATATAAAAGGAATCTCACATCTAGAATTGATTTTATGGATATTTATGAAGACACTGCATATGATTCCCTACATGGATTTCCAAGTCTCCATTTACAAATGGTTGTACATTCAACATTCAATAAATTTATAAAATACCATATTTGTGGATATGTTGGAATACTGCATGGTGATAATGCCTTATTCGAGACTTTTAGGGCCACATATGATGAAGTATAATTAAATAAATGATAAAACACAAAACATTAATAGTGGATGATGATATAAAGTTGTAAATACCCAACTATTGGTGTACAACTCATGGAAATCCCAAGAGTTCGCTCGAAAACGACTTTGTACTCCCCATAAATTCAATTGATGTTATTGGATTGATCTTAGAGTTACATGAAGTTCATATCCCTAGTGATAGTGCAAAGGAAAATTATCTCTCAAATATATATATTATGTCTCCAGTGGCAGGGGATTACATTGTCCCTTCTCATGGCTTTTGTCACCTAAACAGTTACAATGATGCCCCAAAATTACATATTCATCCATGAATCCTTCCATTGAATCATAGTCACATAATTATGAGGAAGAAATAATGAATTCAGGTTCCACATTTGGGGACGGTGTATCCACCACAATAGATGACGTCATGCTGCTAAATATGGGGACACAAGAAGACTTGTAACCTATAATTATTAGTTTCATAATTTCCCTCTAAGATAAATATTTGAATAATTCATTTCTAAATAATCTTTGACATGTCTTTAATATGGAACTATATATAAAATGTTGGACTAAACAATGAATTTTCTATGAACCATATCATCATACCTAAGGACCATTGAGTCTTCAAGTATGGATATTGGAGTATAGAAACCTCTCATAAAACCAATTTAGAGGTGGGATATGACAAATTATTCAAATATACATTTCTATGAGAAGTGAAATTCATAATATGGACATCCAATATTATCCTCATAATGAAAAATAATTTGAAGATTTGGTTGTACCTAAATTTTAGAGAAATTAATCAACACTTCTCAAAGAGAAATTTATCATTTTGATCATAGAACTACTGATCCATTGAACTAATATATTTCAAGGCATTTACTTCATGGATGGGTATTCAGGGTATAATCATATAAGTATTCCCCCTAAAGATAAGGTTTCCAATACATTCAGATAACGTATTTAGATATTTTTCAATCTGGTTATTCCATTAGGGAAAAATAATTAGAGTCTATCATATAAAGTCTATAAATAATATCATTAATCCATTATTGTTAATATTAGTTGAATTATATGTCAATTACCTAGTGGAAAATTACTGATAGTGATGTGATAACATTACGGATCATTAAAAATCATCAATAAGGTATGCTAATACAATCCTAAGAGAAATCATTTAAAATAAATCATCAAGGTAACATCTCGGGAGTTCCTTCACATTTTTGTATTCCAAAATGTAATCAATGATATACTACATAAGACAACTACCTTATAAGGATAGTCACCCACATAAATCTAAAAGAGTTGAGAGTAATCAAGGTTAACCTTTCCTAAAATAGATGTTTCAATTCCAAATTAGGTGGAAATGATCCCCCCATCACAAGGTTTATAAATGAGGGAATCACTAACCAATGGGCCATGGAATAAGAAAATGCTCCAAATGTCTCAATATGTATCTACTACATACACCATTTCTGATTTCTCTGGTTAAGGGGAGGACACTAATCATATATGTGGATTCCATGGAATACTCACTAGGCACCCATGTAACATAGTAAAATGATGTGGGGAGTGAAAACCCTCTATACTAACTCAAACAAACATTGATAGGTATTTGTACCTAATACTAGTGATTCTAGAAGAACATCATATAAATCAACTATTAAATGGAAAAGCTGAGGCATTACATTAATCACCACCAATTACTCCTATTATCTATTATTAATAAACTCAAGAACATCCCTAGAATCCCCATTCCAATGGGGAATCTATCCTGATGGATGGTCATTCTATAAGAACATGACTTCCAATTTGTGTCACACAAAAGAATGAAAGGAATATCCTTGGAATGATTTCATCATGGTACCTACCACAATAGAGATTACATCTGTGGACACTGAGCTCTCAGGGGAGGGGGTATCTTATTCCCGTGAGACATCCCATACAAGGTAATTGAATTTTTCTATTGCCTCTCAATAAAGTGTTACAAAACAGAAAGATAAATAGACTAGGATTAGGTATTAAATTTGACTATCTAGAAAAATAATTCATTCTCTACCCTATCATAATCAAAAGGATTCACAAATAATGATGAAGAATATCAACACCCATTACTATCTATGAACTATCAATTACATTGTAGATAACCTATCAGAATATCAAAGGGGACTCATAAATAGTGATATAGAAGATCAATTGTAAATATTCAATAAAAAATAAAGAAACTTCCCCAATCATTGTATATGTCAGGGGACTAACTTTAGAGTCCCAATTTGAGGTCATATTGCATCATATTCTTCAATCATAGAATTCTCATGCTGAGGCATTGTCTTATGAATCCATATTATAATGTGAACCTTTTACTGATGATGAAATATTTCATATCACCAATAAAAGTGTAATATCATCCATTATATTCTATGATATGGAAGAAATATAGCAGTTCAAAAAATCTCTAAAGCATCATGAACTGATATCCTCCTGTGGATGGATGAAACCCATAATCAGTTATCTAAGAAACACGTCTCTTCTGATAAACCTATCCTGATGGGAATAGATCTATCACCGTGGAATGAATATTGCCCTACGGTATAAGAAAATTGTCAAAAAAATACCTATTTAAATGATGATTTAATGGAATCCTTAATAGAATCATAGTAGATAAAATGATTCACATTATTATTGAACAATTCCATGTAGGATCCTATGGTATTGATGATTATGGGACTAGGATCTCCAACCAAATTATAATTCAAGTTTATTATAGAAAAACATGATACAATACTCTGAGGAATTCTATAAAAATTTTCATTCATTCTAGATCCATGAAAACATCATCCATTATTGCTATGAATTTATACAAACAACTATATATTCCTGGATATTTTCAACATGGTGAATGGATGAGTTTGTGCCATATCCCCCATCCAAAAAAAATATGTTCAACTATATCATTACAATAACTTAAATCTTTTAGATATTTGATATCTAAATACCCTTTATGTATGTTGATATGAAAATATAATCAATTTCATAAAGTCTCACTCCATCACCATGCTTGAAGTCTTTAAAACAATATTGATGGACAACGACACCAACTTCAATTATACATAGTTGAAAAAATTGTACCATGAGTACAATATCTATTCAAATAACTCATCTAGATATAATGAAATAGAAAATGGATAGATAGATTCATTTAAGAAGAATATGTAAAATATTCTTGAGAACGTGGTGTATATGGATAAGATAAAATGGACAAACAAACTCCTTCATGATTTAATGTCTTAATTTACCACCATGTGTACTACTAAACAATCAACACCAAAGTCATTGTTGTATTGGTTTGAGGGAGTGTTACTAAAAAAATTAAAAATTATTTCATATGAAATATAAATTTGCGGATTACTCTTGGATGAGGAGCTATCTCAAAATTAGATGGATGAATTGGGGGGCCTTAATTAGAAAATGTTTTGTACATTTCACAACCTTGGAGTATATTAGAATAAAATCACATGAACATTTAGTAATAAGGTTTTACTCTGATAAATAATCCATAGAGAGTTGGGGTTAGGTCTCAGGACCCCAATGATACCATGAATGATGCCTCTGAATCTAGAACCCAAATTATAAGGGCCTCACATCTTAAATAAGGTCAATCATAACGGTGTACACTCACAGGACATAGTTTATAGGGAATGTGTCACCCCCATCAAATATAATATTCCTTAAGAACATATATGCTTTTATTTCATCTTGATACTCTCATCCTTGTTTCATGATGTTAAACTATACAAGTTTTTCATGACAGCAAGACGTTAAACTTCACAATATCTCATGTTCTAGCTGAAAAATGATAAACAACAAATAAATTCATTTCCAACCAAAATGAGGTGAAATTTTAAGGATCATGTCCATATATGAAGATTTTTATCTTCATGGGATGAAACAACATAAAATCATGTCACCAATAATGAGCTATATCTATGAAAGATAAGGATAAAATTCCCTTATCCCAATATATTATTCAGATCAATAGTAGCTGTAAAAACGTAAAAACCATCTATTGTTTGACTCCATTTACTAGATGATATATAGTGAAGAAAGAACCTATAGACATGTGCCCAGGAAAAATAATCTTTTTATTTCATGTCAGGTGACCCTCTTCCTTACCACATTACAATAAACTATGTGGAATATATCCCTACCGCATAGCGTAAAACTCCACATGAAATTTCCTTAACATTTGACATAAAACTACATTGATCCATAACATACATATCCATCCATGTTGACTCACCAACAACCTAACCTCAAGACGTTAAAAGGAATATCTATTGCCCAAGTCACATAGCATTAAACATCATGGGTTTCTAGAAATACATACGACTTGATTCTCTATTAGTGGAGATAGAAAGGGATACAATAGTCCTACATCTTGTTCCATCCCCAACATGATACAACTGACCCATGTACTACTTTAATAACCTCTATGTGGTGATAGGAATACTTTTCATTCCATTTATCTCACACCAAGCATATATCACATCATCTTATGAATTTCATCATGTGTATCTTTGTATAGACAATGAAAATAATCTCAAGACAGTGTTTTCATGGTCTTGAATAGAAACCATAAAAGGAATACAATTATTCTTCACTTAAAAATGATAAAATAAATAGTTGATGTCCATTGCATGACATAATGTTGCACATTTTTGTGGGCCTCACCCAAGATGCCCACAATTTTTCGTGTTGTCCTCCAACCACACATTATTATAAGAACTATGTATGGCTTGTTTCTAATTACGGTGAGATATGTAGTGACACCTGGACTTTCATTCATGGGTTTAGAAAAAATATTTTTAATTTTACATTAGGTAATCCTTGTAATTACCACCTGACATTAACCTACATATACCCTTAATAACAATTTATAGATTGATCTCTATTACTATGGTATACTTAGTGATGAATACATTTCTATCCTTTTGTCTAGATACAATATTCTATTTTCATGTAATGAAAACAACATCCTTACCACATGATGTTAAACTCTACATCCAGTTTTGAATTATCTGTGTATTGAATCCATTCATCCCATGATACATAGTGATTCCCAAATCTTAAATCCCATGCCTAACACAAAAAATAAATGAAAATAATCCCCAACTATTAATCTGGTACAGTCCTAGGTAGAATGTTTTCCATTCCAAAAAATGTGTTTCTTTATTCCTGTAATCATAGGAGACATAGTGACACCTAGATCATTAATCCTGATCCATATTAAAACCATTATTAAAAGAAATGCACCGCAATTTTGTAGGGTTTGAGATATATAATTAAACGTTCCCTATGTATAATCCAAATATACACATGACCTACTTTTTCGTGTATTATATCAATCCTAATAAAATTTAATTTTTTCCACATCCTTACCTATGCCCATTAAACATCAAGGAAAACATCCAAGGTGTATGAAGTTAATGCTACCAGAAATTTTTTTCCTTACCTCATAATGTTAATTAACATGAAATCAATTTAATCCCTAATAAAAAACTCTAAACTGTGTAGATAATCATCCATTATCATCCTTTATCTATGGTCTATAAGATCCTTACTTCATCCAACCATTATCCGGTGTGCTTCTGCCATCTTTTATGAACCTCAAATCAAAAATCACACATAATTTCTAGAGAACCACATGTCCCCACAATCCTTTCTTTCACACTAAAATGGAAATGGCATTCCTAGATTTCATCATTAGTTCAATGCATAATGTCTTAGACCTATAATCTAGAGAAATAATGTCTCAATATGGAAGGATTTCAAATAATTGTGATTAAAAAAACACTATGGAAGAACACAACACTGAATGGTGTTCTAGGTAGTCCCCAGTAGGATTTTACCATAAAATTTCCCATTAACTAAGAAACTCATGAATTGATTTAAAATATGTTCATATCATTCGAAGAAGTATTTTGGAGCACTCTTGAACCTAGGTATCCTAATTGAGAGTCTGTATCATAAACCATATTAGGTCCAAGTGTGTGAAAATCCTAAACCATCAACACTATGGTCAAAGATATATGACCATAAAGCCTATCTCATAATGGTCCAATTGACATGACCATAAACATATATCATTAGAGACAAAGAAACACTTCTGGTTGAAAACCTTCAAAGGGGGGCCTATGAAAAAATCAAGTCATACCTCGCTAAACTATATATATCCATTGTTTTGGAAGAAAAATAATGCAAAAATAAACAAGGAATAAAGCTCTTATGGTCTACACTTATCCCTAGTAATAAACCTTATGCCCAAGGGACCCAATGATTAAGGTAACATAAAATGTAATTATTTTTCAAAAATCATAACTAATGGAACATGATTTCTATGTGAATACAAATATTTTAGGGTGATCTAATCCTTCATGGATATTCCTTTTACCATGAATCATAATTCATTATTTTAGCACCTCAGATCACCATAAATATTTCATTTTCTATGGAAAAGTATACCTTGATTCAAGGGACACTTCATTGACTTTTCATGTATGTCTATGGCTTCTTCATATCTACTGATGGTCATCAAAAAAATTCATCACTATGTAATAATAACATTTCAATCCTTGTGAGCACTGACATCAAGGTGCATGAACTCATCACCTCATTTTGTTCGGTACATTACCCTTATGATTTTCTTATATCATCCACCAGACACAAGCACATTGGACTATGGATTTACAATTCCATTAACAAAACTATTCTAGTTGATTTGACATCCTCAATGTTATCTCACCTTTTTTTGAAACATTTCTCAAATATTGTATTCAACACACCGTTCAAGAAAACGTTATATCCCACACATTGTGAATCCAAAAAACATGTCATAGGGATGGTGCATTATAATTAATATCTGAACATCCTTAGTGTTCCAGAACCCTTCCTAGATAACATTCACCCATAAAAAAACTCTTCATCTTGACATTTGATTCGTAAAAAATATCTCATGTGCCTCATAAAGGAGTAGACATTATCTTAGATTTACCATGATATAAATGAAAAATTGATTTGACCTACCGACTAAAAGAATATCATTAATTAATGAAATGGGATTCAGTCATTCATAGAATGGGAAACACTGTTGTGGAACCCCGATCTATAGGGTGTTATGGTACATACTCAACATGTATTAACAATACATATTCAGTAACTAAATATTTTGGGTTATGAATTATATCACCCAAATTAAAATTATCTCGGTTGACCTAGAATCCCTAATATTTCTATATTAAATGATATTTCCCAAGAAATATTCACGGCCCTTATATATTATTGGGGAAAACTATTTCGACAATGCTAATAATTAATAATTCCATTGAAATTCCAATCAAAGGTACATCCAATTTTTAGGAAAGAATATTTAATCCTTATGAGCCTTGGAAACACCATGGAAAAATCAACACTGAAGGGTGTTTTAGGTATTTCAAGGATTGTCTTCACCATATTCAATGATCATACATCATGTCCTAGTAGAAAGACATTAAACTTCATGGAATCCAATGTTTCAAGACAAAATACCGTAAAATTCATCAATTAATGGTTCAAGAAAAAAACATTAACTATAACGATAGAATGAATGAGATAAAAGAATCTAAACTAAAGTGAACCAACCTAGCCACCAAAAATACCAAGTGGTCTACAAGATGGCTTACATGGCTGAGGATATGGCCCTGTAGTAGGCGGTGGGCTGCGATACGAGATTCTACCACCACATCTTCCATGTGGTCCTCCCCGACCATAGGGAGCAGGAGGACAAGGATGAGCTCAGCTCTAGGCAGCTGAGGCATACGACCACAACACTCCCAGAGAAGACGAGAGGTACGGTCTATGTCAACTACATCATAGTTTCAGTACATAATTACCTATGTTCCAATCCCACTTTTAATGCAATAGTTGTCGTTCAGAGCACAAAGATTCTGGTGGAGCAGTTGGCTCGATCATTATGGGTAGAAATTCCTACTAGGGAGGATTCTACGATTACGCATAGGTGTCGGCCATGAGATCATACTCTAGGAGGAAAGATCATCAGCGGGTTTCTCCATGTATTTGTGTCGAGTCTTTAACATGTCATATTTGTATCATCTGGTTATCCAGAGTCCATGCTCAAGTTGACTATATTAGGCACAAAGTGGGTTGTTTCCAAACGGATAGGGCTCTATTTTCCTTCACTGGTGAGATGGGATCCTTTGCAGCACATGATGGACTTACCGAGAGTAGGTTAGAGCTGATTACTCATAAGTAGGAAAGTCATACCCTCAAAGATGTTGATGTTGAGAGTATGAGCAATCCTACAGTGGTGGACCAGTTTATCGATGCCCTTCCAGATGATGATATGTTAATAACTCCATTGAGACATGTAGTCGTCTACATATACTGGTACCTTAGGAAGACACTGATATCTACACTAGCATATTAGATTCCTCTTATAGAGATTCGTGAGTTATGGGAACAATTGGAGGACGTGGAGAGAAATGGGTTCATAAGGCCCAATGTTTCTCTATGGGAAACCATGATTTTTTTCAATAAGAAGTCATATGGGAGTTTGAGACTCTGTTTGGACTATCAGTTCTTGAACCAGGTGAAAATTAATAACATGTATCCACTTCCTAGGATTGATGATATTTTTAATCAACATAATGGTACTCGCTAGTTTTTGACTATTGACCTCAGATCATGCTATCATCAGCTTTGAATATGAGATGAGGACGTGCAGATGAAATCCTTTAGAAGTTGGTATGGAATTATTAGTTCTTGGTAAGATTTTTAGTGTGACCAACTCCCTAGTAGTGTTTATGGGACTCATGAACAGGATCATTCAGCCATACCTCTATTACTTTGTGGTGGTGTTCATCAAAAACATCTTTATATACACACTGAGAGAGGAGGAGCATGCCTCTCAGATACTAAATGTTCTGGATGCACTCCGAGTGCACAAGCATTATGGTAATCTCTCAATGTTCCATTTTTTATACCAGAGGGCCACTTTCTAAGACATGTTCTCTCAGAGGATGGAGTTTCAGTGGATCTAGCAAATTTTGAGGATGGATGTGATTGGGAGCCACTCAGAAGTGTGAATGAGGTGTAGAGTTTCCTGGGTTCGGATGGATACAAACATTGATTTTTGATAGACTTTTCGAGAGTTGAGGATCCCCTGTTAGAGATGAGTTAGAATGGTTATAATTTTGTATGAATGGAGAGATGCCAGTAGTGTTTTTAGGAGATGATGTAGCTGTTGATGAGTGCCCCCATATAAAGGCTACCAGAAGAAGGACTTTGGTATGTAGTCTAATACAACGCATCACAGAACAGAAATGGGTGTTTCCTGATATGAGACTGAGCTGTGATTGCTTAAGGCCCGCTATATGTGAGATAACATGAGAAGAACATTGCTACCAATGACCTATAGTAGTCAAAAGTGGTCTTTTCCTTGAAGATGTGGTGATATTAAATGATGAGTGAATGTTTTACAGACTACTCTGATGACAAGAGTCTCTCATATGTCTTCTCTCAAAAGGTCATGAACCTGAGACATCGTCAATAGATAGAGTTCCTACAAGATTATGACATTGATATATTCTATACACTTGTGAAAGGGAATGTGGAGGTAGATGTACTCAACATGAGGTCTAGTCTGTAGTTGTTGAGTGAGGTGACATGATAGTTAGCCGCATTTTAGATATCCTTCATGGATACAGATGGAGCATCTTACCTCTAGTCTTTTATAGTCACTCCCCCACTCCTCTAGCGAGTCTGGGAGGCACAACTTGCGGACACTGACAGCAGGACTCGACATGCTTTGATATCTTTAGGACAGGCACCTGGTGGATTTTATTATGTTGAAGAGCACTTCATCCTCTTCAGAGGACTTACTATAGTACCAGTGGTGCTACAGGAGGAGGTGATTAAGGATTTTCTTAAGTCCCATATGGTTGTACATCCTGGTGTGAAGAAGATGTACCCAGACCTATTGCGTCAGCACTGGTGTCTCGGGATGAAGAAGGAAGTGGAAGATTTTGATTCACGATTCCTCACTTGTTAGAAAGTGAAAGCTGAGCATCAAGTTCTAGCATGCTTATATATGCCACTGGAGGAGCCGGAGTGGATGTGGGATGGTATCTAAATGGAATTTGTGACATGGAATCCTCATACATCCAGGGGACATGTTTCATTTGGGTGATCATTGACCGACTCAAAATGTCAGCCCACTTCCTACCTATCTCAGAACCGGGATCAGAAAATCGCTTGGGACAGCTCTACGTATATGAGATTGTGTGACTTCATGGGGATCCATTGGATATCATATCTGACTGTGACTCACGTTTCACATCCAGTTTGGGGAAGGGATTTCGTGATGCATCCGAGACATATCAACATTTAAGCACGACCTTTCATCCTCATGTGGAAGGTCAGACAGAGTAGACCATTCAGCAGCTTGAGGACATGCTTCATGCATGCATCCTAGACTTTGGCCTCATTTTAGAGGATCACATTCCCATGGTGGAGATCGATTTGAACTACATTTATCACTCCCCTATCGTCATAGTTCCTTTTGATGCCTTGTACGGTCCAGCCTGCAGATCTCTAAATGCTGGACAGACCTAGGGGATTCAGTAATTGTGGGTCTAGAGTTGGTACGGGCTACCACTAAGAAGTTCAAATCATCCAAGAGCAGATGAAGACTGCACAGAGCATACAAAAGTCTTATGTTGAAAGAAGATGGAGACCATTGGAATTCTAGGATGGGGAAAACGTTTTCTTGTGAGCCTCTCCTCAATGGGGACTATGGAGATTTTTTCAAGGCGGAATGTTATCCCCGAGGTTTACCATAGAAATTATAATACTTCAGAGGATTGACGATTTGGAAAACCACTTAGCACTTCCACTGCAGTTGGAGAGAATGCACAACGTCATACACGTATACTAGTTGAAGAGATATGTGCATAACCCATCTCAAAGCATTGACCATGGTGAGTTGATCTTAGACAATGGTGTGGCGATTAGAGAGGTTCCAGTGGAGATTGAGGATCGAGTAGAGCTGGTGCTTCAGGGACAATTGATACCTTGGGTGCACATTCACATGTAGGGCGAGATCCTCTATGAGTGCACAGGGGAGAAGGAGACTCAAATTTATTCTTAGTACCCCCATTTGATTCCTTTTTATATGTTGTGGCTTTCAGGGATGAAAATACCTAAGGTGGTCAGAATGTAAATACCTAGATTTTCCATGTATTGTTTTAATTATATGGAATTATTATGAGTCTGTGAAAATTAACGCCGTGTGATTCTGACACCCAGAGTTCCAAGAGTGAATTTTTGTACTTTTTTCATGTATGTTCATTAAACGCGTTAGCGGTGTTTTTTATCTTTTGACCCAAAGCTCGGATTAAAAATCTGTGGACACCGTTGAATCCGTAACTCCAGGATTCACGTAATGGATGATTTATGTTGACCACAATATGTCCGAAAAAATGTTATGTTTTGTGACTTTTAAAAATAAATTAAAAGAATGATTTTTTATATTATTTCATATCCTTCTATGAACAATATAAGGGTGGGGCCAGCACTGTGTCAATAAAAATAATGGGATGACCTTCCAACCCTAGGTAATGATATCATTGGGGAATTAAGAAGATTATTAACTAATTAACTCCATTAAATTCCAACGTCGTTACTTACCCCCCAACTCCAATATATATATGGAGCTTGGGGAGGGGTACCATCATAGTATCGCCAAGAAACAGTGTGATGAAGGTGCACCGCGACGCCGAACACTTAGAGGACAAAGCCAAACCTTGTGGGAGGTGATTGAAGACACTGAACCACGAACCAGATGATGATGTAGGAGTGGCATAGTTGGGATCTTGTAGTTGGAACGAAGTGCATGATCCAGCTTCAAGCACAAACTCTCTCCAATGGGTTTTCGAGGTTGGGGGTTTCTTCATTTGTGTATTTTAAATGATTCCCTCTTAACCATTATTGAATTATATGAAGAACACGAGTCAACTGACTAATGGGTTGATCATGTATTCCTTAGTAATGTATGAGGTTGTTATGGGGTATCATTGTGGGGTTTTCTTTGTTGTTTAATACAACAATTTTTTGAACCCATTTTATCCTCCATTTGATCACGAGCTAACACAGAGTGCACATGCCTAACAATCCTGGCCTGGAAACTCTGCAAGTTTGTTAAAATTGCTCCCTCTGTAGAAGACCATCGGCACAATGGGACACCTCCCAACTATGAAAATGAAATACGCTGACGCATGCCACAAGTGGAGGCTCAAGTACAAAGCTATATCAGTTATCAGAGCGGACGACAGTAGACTGCTGTGGAGGAAGTGTGGTGTGTCACTGCGCGCTACTAGCGAGCAGAGGGTTGTGGCTTATCCTTCACAACCGACACCTGCGGGCCGTGGCCACATGGCGCCACCACTTCTAAGGCAGAAAAGATATTGTCCGTTCAGGATAATGGTGGAGCGGATCCCCCTAGCCGCCTAGTTTATGCCATGTGGTCCGCACCATACAGGACTAGGCTTCCCTCTTACGTGTCTCCTGCCTAGAGAGCTGGGCCACGCCCCACCGTGGGTCAGGCCTCCCCTTTTTGGCCCACCCTATATAGGTTGGGCCACCCATACAAGCTTCCCCCTTATAGTCTGGTCCAGACCTCAGCTCAGTGATCTGAGTCTGCCACAGTCCAGCTATGATCGGGTCCGGTCAGGTCGGTCTGACCCTGTCAGACTGGACTCGGGCCCAACTAGGCCTAGAAACACCTTAAGGGCCTCATCATGAGAACCAGACATTTGTTTGACGGATCAATTGTGGTGTTGTGATCCTTGGAGTGAGATTTCCTTTTTTGAATTTCTCCATGAATGTTTTGGAGAAACTTGGAGTACGGCCAGGTCAAAACGCACCTAAATACAATCTGGCCCTTGATATAGAAATGTCAATAACACACAATCCATATGTCTGATTGACGCAGAATCTATTGTGTTGGAACCCAAATGAAATTACTATTCATCATGTTACTCTTTTGTGAGACTTCTTGATTCTTTAAATATGACTGATGGCATTGAGCGCGGTTCACCCAAGCGTGCTACGTACGGAACCCTACTACTAGCTGAGACTTGACGACTGCTAACCATTCAAATAGTAGTGACTCAATGGAATAGTGGGGAGCACTTTTATGTGATTCGGTAGACCCATGGTGGGGATCACCTTTGTGTGATGTGTCAGACCAACAGTACTCAATAAGAGCAGTACCTCAGCAGGACACAATGGGGAGTGACTCTGTGACATGATACAACCACGGTGGGGAGCACCTCTATGCGATGTGGCAGACCCATCGTACTCGATAGGTAGAGTACCTCATCACTCCATGATTTGTGAGAAGAAATTTTTTGTGACGTGGACGGCCTAGATTACCCGATAGAGGGGGAGTTCTTCTAGAGCAGAGCTTTTCAATGTTGTGACTGGGGATGTTACTTGAGTGTCTCATGGATGGCTATCTGCAATCATTGAGATCCTATATGGGTTAGAATGATATTCATGATTCTATGTGTTTTATAAATATTTTGAGTTATGTTTATTCCTTTGTGAATTGTTATTGAGATCATTATTTGTGGGGTTCCTTTATGGTGTTCTGAGAGACCTTTGGGGGCCTCGGGGTCCCTACGATGTACTATTATAATCACCCATGCACAGGCTATGCTCGCACAAATTTCTATATTTTAAAGATAACGAGGAGTTGGGATAAGGTTTGAGGGAGCCCTGACATGGTGAAATGTGCGAGAGATGGGAAGACATGGAGTGATGAGGAGGCAATCCGTACCTGCCCTTCAGGTAGGATCCTCGAAGGACAACTTAGTAGTTTTGTTCCCTTTTTCAGTTGCATTGTTACTTTTATTTGTTTTTTTACTTTTCAGTTGTAATCATACATTCAGTAGAGATTTTATTCCATCCCCTTTAGTTTATGTTGGGAATGTATTCCATCCCCTTTTTTTCATCACTCATTTACTCCAGCAGTTTAATTCACATTTGTTTCGGGTTGTGTTCTCAAACAATGTGTTTGTATGGGTTTAAAGTCAATGCCTTCTCGTTTTAGGAAATAAAACTTTCGGTGATACTCTCCTACCCCAGGCCAATAAAAGGAGTGCTTGGTTTAGTCACAACATGGGCCACAAGGGAAGGTTCGTGACATTACCAATGTTGTAAGTGTTTATTTCACTATCTCATCATAATTTGGGTCTATGTGTTTGTTTTTATCCGTTTGGGTAATTATTTGATATTTATATATGAAAACTAAAATATATTATTATATTATGGTTATATATATAGGTTACATGTTTCCATTTCATTATAATTTATTTATGCAATGAAGATACCAAAGAAAGGTTCTAAGGAAGACTGACTTTGGTTTTTTAATTTTGGGAATATTTTTAATCCACGTACACATTGTCGAAAAATAATATTAATGAATATTTGTAATTCCCACTAAAAATTTATTCAATTCATTTTTTCTAATGTTTTAATTTTTTAAAAATTGTCAACTTGTAATTATATATTTCTTATAAATTATTTACTGTTGATATTTTACGAAATATTCGAAAATAATCTTATTTTAACATACACATCTAGAATGTGACTTCCACCATAATGACATACCAATGAATTAATGGTTCATGTTATTGTTAAAGTGCTTCAATTACATGAAAATTTTCACTATAATATTTAGAATAATAGTAATTAGTAATTTTAAAGTAGAATGGTTATTTTAATCAAGAAATTTTCCATTGAAATTTTTAATTTATTTTTAAAAACACAACCATCCATTGGTTATTCAATTTCTTAAATTATGGTATATTATAAATATATCATCCACCATATATCTTTAGATTTTTTATGATCATTTTAATTAGGGTAATTATTTTTATTTTCTATTCTTTTACATCAAATTAAATCATTTATTTATTTCATGGTATGCTGAATAAGATGTATTATTTATTCTTATGATTAATACATTTGATTTATTAAGAGAAAGATGGTCCTGAAATTAAATATCCCATTAATATTTTATAGTTCTAAATATAGTAGGTAGGTTGGGTATTTTTTGGGGGTAAATACAGATTTTTTTAAGATGAATTAGAATGAAGCTACGATGGAATATTTTATATATCTTTTGATGAGACATATATGGTAAGATTCTGATGTTTGACATTATACATTCAATCATTATGAAATAAATAACTGATGTCCATGTTATTATAATATTTATGATATCTATGTATTATTTTAAACCTTGTGTAATTATTTATATGAAATTATTTTGTTATAATGTTTTCTTAAAATAATATTCTTCAACTTGAATTTTTTTATATTGTGTAATGTTATTTCTTTACCATTACATATTTATTATGAATTATTTAGTCAATATAGATTCTATTTTAGATAACATTTACTAAGTAAAATAGCTCTCCCATTTATTATTTTTCCATTCATTATGTTCTCTGGATATGTATTTTGATTCATTTGCAAGGATATATCAAATGAGATAATGATGTTCCCAAATAAAATTCAATGATTTATTTTAGTAAATTTGATATTAAATAATGTATCTAGTCTACCAAAATTGAAAAAAATTATTTCTTTTAGGATGATATAAATATATTATGATCCTTTTAAATAAATAATTTTACATATCTAGGCTAATATGGTTCTGATAGTTACAATTGGTAATTTATAAAGATTAGTTGAATGATTCAGTACTCTATTTAGGAAAATATATATTAGGGGAAAAACTATAAGAAATATTTTTTGGAAAAATATATGTATGAGATAATATTTTTAATGTTTTTATACGTTAGAAATTTGGCAGTTTTTCGATAAATATCTCCATATTTGGATACGACTCATGAAAAACATTTTGGTACCAATGTATCTTGAGGTAATGAAATTAAAAAGAGTTGGTGTGTATTAATTGGCCATTATTCTAGTGGATGATGAGTGTTCCTTTACTGTACCCTGAGTTTGACACTATTGGAGGATATTGTTGCTCTAATTTGAATTTCATCAAAGGAAATTATGTGGCATTGGAATAGATGATGACCATTATAGTGATGACTCAAACCCAGATTCCATGAAATGGGTGCCTCGAACCCGATGGGATACATAGCCTCAACCATGCCTTCCCGAATTCCAGAAGCTACTGACTAGAAGCAAGGGCCTAGGGTGTGTCCATGGGAAGACTATTCCCTCATTTGGACACTATAGCATAATTTAAGGAATATAATTAAATAGTAAATAGAAAAATCAATATAAATGATGTAAATATATAATGGTATAAAACTGATGCAATAGATAAATGAGATTAATAGTAATTGCATCATGTGGAATAATAATGAAGTAATATCATGTCACTAGAAATCTGGAAAACAATGATAAAGATAAAATGCATAACATATCCAAAAAATTAATGTTAAACAAAGACTACTCCATGCATCCCAACATTCTACTCTTTCATATGTTATCATGCTCCATCCTATCAGCAGAATTCACGTGTTTGAAACAATATACATCCCTTTGAAAATTCATGCAACCAAGTAATCTAATCTGGGAAACAAATGGTGTCTGAAGAGGGTTTGTGGTAAATCATAATGGGTCTCCACCTATGGATTATATAACAGGCATCTTGTGTAATGAAATAAAGCATTGTGCTGGCATGTAAATATAATTTAAAGAAGGCAGTACAATATAACTAATTACCCATGTACCTACATCAGACCTTGGATAGTGAGTAAAAATTTAACCAGTTCATTAATTAAGAAATTAACATTTTATGTAAATAATTCATGTGAGGAATATCCAGAACTAACAGCACCATGTGATAGTTTATGTAGTGGAGGTACCAAGATATAAAAAGGAAATCTGATAAGGATATCCAGTGAAGGAGTTACAGGGAAGTAACAAAGGTAACATTGATTTTACGGAGTGATAACTCAGTAGTATCTGAGTCTAGCTAATTGTTAAGAGAGTAATCCATCGAGCATAATCCATGGAATTCTACAATAAGGTGACTACCAAGTCCATGTTAATTGACCAAGGTAAGATGAAGATAAGAAAAGACAGATCCCTATGGGCTTTATCAATTTTACATACAAGTCAATGCAGGATGAAAAGTGTGTATTCGAGATGTAATTTAATGATGAAAAGGATCCAATAGTAGTATACCATGCATCTAAGGAATAGAAGTTAACTAGAGTCTCAGTTGGTGTCAACCTAAGAAAAATGAATCCATTAATCAGAACGGGGTTCCTTATTTCTAATGTACTCCCATTTTAGAATCCAAGGAGAGTTCAAGTTGTTCCATTACCATTTGATATTGAAATCATGTAGTAATTCATTTGGTTCATGTCTTTCCTTACTTTAGGGTGGATGGGACATGTAGAGTTGAAACCATTTACATATTGGTCTATTCCTTATCTTCCATTTGTGCAGACATGCCAAGTAGCATTACAACCAATTATTCAAGTATTAATTAACCATTATGGCATATCAATTATAAAGGCTCACTCCACTAAATTCCATTTGAAAATAAAGTGGAGCTATGTATGTGTAACATTTATTCAGTCTCATATGATATGGACATGTTATATACTTAGTATACTTTCCATCCCATGATTCATATTTCACATATAATAATGATTTGTAAGAACTTAACATAGGCGGGTCAAGTGGTTATCAGACATTGTACATTTCATTATGCAATTATAATTACCAAAAACCATTTATTATAAGGAGTCTCACCTTTAGAAAAATTAATCAATGGCACAATCGGACGGTGTCACAAACATACCGAAACACTAAATCCCAATTATGGAATAACCATAGACAAGCGGTGGATTGAGATGTGGTTGTAACCACTAAAAAAATAACAAAAATTCTTGGAAGGAGAATATACACACTATTCTAACTATTATAACCATGGAATGTATATATAAGAAAATATTTCCAACAAAACTAGTGGGCCCCAAATGAACATTAAAAAATCAATGAACTTCAGGAATGAGTTATACACCACCCACCTTAGGGTTATACGATCCTTATACTATGGTATCTGCTCTTGATTTTTCTCAGATTAGAGTAGATCTAATAATGTGGGAGAAATACTCACATGATGATATCTAGGTCAAGATAGAAAAAGAAGAAGAACGACTAATGAGAACCAGAATACTTACTGTTGCCCATCCAACATGATCATAGGATGATCAATCATATGTCAGATGACGGAGATTTCTTGATTCCAAGTTTATATCTTCAAAAAATATCTATATTGATAGATAAATAGCTCAATACATCATAAACGTAGATTAGGGAGGAATGGGAGACATAATTAGGACATTAAGTGAAAAAAATTAAATTTACCTAGAAAAAATATCATTTTTACGGTTTGTCTACACAGTTTGTCCTACTGTACAGAAACCATGCGGGTTAGATCTACCTAAATGGTTTGGTCTCCATGGTTTGTGAAACATGTCTAACTCATTTATGAATTCATAGGAAAAAATGGGTGATCACATGGTTAGGTCGTAAAACCGTGTTCTAACCCTGTGATGAGGCTCTCTCTGAAGAAACACCATCCACGTGGTTTGTAAAACCATGCAAAAATCCCACATGGTTCACTCAAAACCATATGAATAATCTGTTTTCTCTAAATAATGGGTTTTGGAATCCGAACAGGACTCAGACACACTCGTAACATATAATAACTCATTAGGCATCCATATTAGGTCCAAATTAATTATTCATACCAAAATTTAATAAATCCATTCATGATTGGAAAACTGGGTTTGGACAGTCGTCCCCTTTTAAAAGAACTACACCACGAGTTATCATTAAAAGGGTAAAGAACCACTCTCTAAGAGAAACCCATGACACTGAGAATGTAAATAGGCTTTCATCTCCAATGTCTTATCTTGTACTTAGTTGTACTAATATAGTACCCATACGAGAGGGACAGACTTTCCATAGTGATCCATTGTTCTTTTTTCAACAATGCGTACTAGATACTCCTCAAAGGTAGATTTGGAATCTAACACAACTTCCTCGGGATCAAAAGTATGAGGAGAGTCAGCATGACAATGGTGAAGCTATTTTACATGAAAGTCATTGTGCATGGAACGATACCTCTAAGGTAGTAGCATCTAATAGTGTACCATCCCAACTGTATCTAGAATTTCAAACGGCCTAATGTAATGAGGTGAAAACATTCCCAATTTCCTTAAAAAACTATTCCCTAGTCTGGGCGATACCGAAATAATTACATGATCCATAAAAAACGCAATAGGTTGTCAATGGAGATCGGCATATGATATCTACCTAGAGTGAGTTGTAGTCATAAGCTTCCTGATCAGGTAGACTTGTTCTGAAGTCTCCTAAATGAGATGAGGATCCAATAAGGCTACCTTACCTACCTCATGCAAGAACTAGGGTGAACAGAATGGCCTACCATATAAGGACTCCAAAGGATCAATCGTAATTATTTCCTAAAAATTGTTATTTTACAAAAACTCAACCATTGTATTATGTTTCCCCCATGATGCACAATATTCCATGACACATGCTTGGAGCATATCATCTAGAACATATATTGTCCATCCGGAATGTCCATCATTCAGAGGGTGAAAATTTGTTCTTAGAATCACGACATATTTCATAGAATTATACAACCCTTATAAGAAATGTGAAGAGAAATGAGCATACCTATCTGAAATGATAGTACGTGGAACCCCATGTAGTCATATGATCTCATGGAAATACACTCTCCCAAAATCATCAACAAAGAAAGTATCCTAATTTTCAATGAACTCGTGTGATTTGTTAGTTGGTCAATAACAACCCATATATCATCTATATGCCTAAGTGACCTAGGTATTCTGAATATGAAATCCATATCAATATAATCTCATTTACACTATGGGATAGGAAGAAGCTGTAACAAACCATTTTGTATCTGGTACTCCACCAACACCTGATGATTAGAGGGGCACCTTGTGATGAAGCCTATAATGTTACGTTTCATCCCAAGCCACCATTTCTTGTGTCAAATATCATGATACATTTTTGAGATTCCTTGATGAAATGCCCATTGAGAAGTATGAGACTTTGCCATTAACTCCTCTCTCACATCTTGAGGAATCCAGATACATCTATAAAGATACTGGACATCGTCTTTGTCCATAGGCCAATCTAAAGGTGTGTAATCTCTTAATATACTCTCATAGAGATCCAAAACAATAGGATTTGAAAATGATCTACTATAAACCTTCTCAAAGAGGGAAAATGTAACTATTAAATCTAAGAGGTATGACATCTTGTGAATATAATGAAACTCTAGATGAATTTCATAAAAGTGGGTCATTAAAATCCATTCATCAATGGATTCTTGTATGGCCTATGTTTTAGTTTTACAATTCAATGAATTAGAAACCACATTGCCCATTCTTGGAGTATATTGAAGCCTGAAATCAAAGGATTTTGGTTGTTGGAGTCATATATTTTGTCTGAATTCATTTCATGGTGACAGAAGACATACATGATACTTTTTTGATCTATATACACCAAAAATTTCTCACCCAATTGATAATGTCTCTAGCAACTTGAGGCATGGAAAACTACAGCTAGCTCAAGGTCATGTGTTGGGTAATTTCACCTGTGAGGTCATGTGTTGGGTAATTTCACCTGTGAGGCCTCAACTGCTGAGATCCACATGAAATGAATTTTTCTTCCTACATCGACACTATTCTATGGCCAATTCGTGATGCATCTTAGAAGAAGATATACCCTTAACCATGTTATATAAGAATTAGAATTGATGATGATACATGCCTTTCTTCTAGGTCCTGAAAGGATTTCTCACATGCTTATGACCACAAGAACATAACAGACTTCATTATATGTTATATATGTTGTGATTTAAGATGTGGGAAGTCCAATATGAAATTTATGTAATATCTAGTGAGGCTTAAGAAACATAAAATATCAATCACGTTTTGGGGATTCTCCAAGGAAACAATTTCACTAACCTCTTCAGGGTCAAATGATACTCACGATTCTGATATTATATGACCTAGGATGTGGACATTGTCGATCTAGATGTTTTTTTAGTAATCGTGGATTAAAGCTGATGATCTGTTGGTGTACTCAGAATGATATCAGTATGTTTGTCATGGTCATTATGATTGTGAATGTACAAGATGATTTCATCCACAAAGACCACAAAATAAGAGTCCAACCATGGGTGGAATACCCTATTCATCAAATCCATGAAAACAATAGTTGTGTTCGAAGACAAAACGACATAAAAAATTAATCATACAGACCATACCTACTTTATCAATTTGTAAAAGGTATGTCTAATTGTATGACTGACAACCGATGGTATCCTGATTTTAGTTCGATCTTTGAGAGAACCTTTTCTCCTCGAATATGGTGAAAGAGATCAACATTTCTAGGAAGTGGATACCGATTCTTGAATGTAATTTGTTTTAACCCACTGTAATCCATGAATAAACAATGTTATCCCTCCCACTTTGTAGAAAAAATCACAGTTGAACCCAAAGAGGATGTACTAGGTCGTATAAATCCTTTGGCCACTAGGTTATATATCTGCTGCTTGAGCTCCTGAAGCGGAGTAGGTTCCATCCTGTTTGGAGTAATGGATATAGGAGATGCTCCCATAACAAGATCAATTGTAAAATAATACCTCTCTCTTAGAAGGTAATCCAGAATAGTCATCTGGAATTACTTCCCTAAAAGGATCAAATAATATAGGGATATTTTTTTAAATAAAACCCAGATCCTCTATGAAAATATTTTCATTAAGGGCAGTCACTCTACCTAGCCCATGATGCTTCGGTGTCCCTCTCCCAACATTGACATACCACTCACCTTTGAATATATTACCTCTACATTATAGTGGGGTAAATAAACCTTTTGGTGCTAAGATTCTATAAAGGAATGATATTTGATTAACCAATAAATCTTTAAAGTGACATAGAAACTCATCATCTTGATAACAAAGAGATTCAACAATAAAGGGTAACTGAATACCTCAAGAGGATATTCCCTGTACTGGTGTATGGTCTCTGTCTGTATTCCCAATAGTGTATCAAGGGTCATTAAACTATAGTGATATTTTATCTCTAATCCAAAAAATCACATGATAGATACAATAATGATTTAGTTTGAAGAAAATATCACAAAAAATTAGAGAAAATAGTAGAGGCTACAAGAAGAGTAACTTGTATTGTAGCTTGTTTGGTATCCGGATCCTCAGGTATCGGCTGTAAAGCACGAAATTGACCTGATCCATGACCCTGTGAAATAGATGGACTACGATGATCATGAGTACGACAATAGATAATTATGATCAGAGGTCACACTACCACATCCATGTACTCCTCCATGGATATACCTTCCAGTTCTATTCCAACCCCTGCCTAATGAGGCAAAAATGAAATCGCTCCTGAAGGTGGAGTTGAAGCTAATCAATTTCCAGTTGAAGCTGGTGGAAAGGTCCTTTAAATGTGCTAAATATGATCCATATGGACAAAATCCCAACACTCCATAGGGTATCTATCACATCGTGGATTATTATGATGTTGTCCTCCACATTGATAACACACCACAAGGATATAAAAATAGATATTATGACTTCCCTTTTCTATATGAGATACCTCAAGGGAACGTTTCCTTCCTCTAGAATAACTACAAGAATGTTGTGGCATAGAACCTTGAATCATAGTACTTGTGCTATCCCTCAGGTTATGCTCAAAGATAAGGATCTGATCAACTATTTATAAAAAGGTTGGATGGGGAAAGTCATTCACTATAGTTCAGATGGCGTACTAGAGTCCATCCTCAAAAATTCATGCACACAAAATCTTAATTACTTCTAAAAGGAGTGAAAAGTACATTAAATCGGTGAAATACGCTGAATTTTCCATAACTAAAATAGGACCCTTCTCGAGATGCAAAAACTCTCTAGCTCTTTCAGCACTCAGTTTCTAATGAATGAACTGATCATATAAGGGATTCTGGATGTGAACCCTTAACATACCCTGACAACAACCGGCTTCAGTAACCACATCACATCGATGCATGGCCTAATCATGAATCATGTATATATAAAGAATGACTCTCCACTCACGATGTGTATCAGGATTATCAAATATAGAATTCATTTCCTCTTTCCAAGACTCAGTAGCATGAGAACCTCCATCCCCTGAAAAGGTAGGAGGACATAACTATTGGTATGCATTGGTTAGGCCAGGAATCATAGGTGTAACCTGTGTAGAACCTTTCATTCACTTCATAATATTTAAGAGAGTATCACGGACATGGGAATCATTTCTCGTATCAGGTAAAACATGTTGTGCCTCATGTGGCACTTCTTTTAAGTAATATTGGAATCTCAGGGCACACTATTTCTAGAGAATAGTAACCACCACCCTCCTGTCGAACAACACGAGGAAATTGTATTTACATTGCTCTAAATATTGAATTCACACACCTTAGAACAACCAGAGAAGAATAATATAGAATCACTATTAGATGTTTAAGGTAAAAAACTCACTACCCATGGCATACTACACAAACTACCAACATAGTTGGCCATATATTGGAATGTGTTCATGTATAAGATTCCTATATCTTGGCATTTAATTCCATGTTCACTCTTTTACCATTTGTAAACATGAAATATTGGAATAAGGATATGAAACCAATCCATTTTAGTATTACAAATTCACTATATATTTGATAGTCATTTCCGATGTATCAATTCCCATACACCTATCATTATAAATAAAACCCATTTACATATAGAATAATGGCTTGACAAGGTAAATTATTACTCCCAAGACATGAGGGCCCATACGCATCCTGTATTGAGAAAGGAAATCAATAAATTGATGCAAATATTAATTCTTGTACAAGCAACTATCAGAGCATCAATCAGTAAATACAGCCATATAAAGCAATGAAGAGCAGATAAATTCACATATATGGCATGGAAATAAGAATTACATGTGAATTCTAGGTGCTTATAATGATTCATGTAGCACTACTACTTTCCCTAATATAATTTGGCTATGGATGGAATAAATTTTCAAAAGGGGTAAAAATCAACAAAGACACAAAGCATGTATGTCACCCAGTGTTGAAATAATATCAATTGTAATAGGTAAAATAGAATGAAAATTTTATTATGGGTATCTTCTATTTTACCCCGAACATGGGTTTGCGATGCCCAAGAACAACTAATTACCATGCCCCAAGCATTCCTATCCTCTAATATATAGTATCATAATATTAAAGAAAAAAAGAAACCACCTCTTACACACATTATTATGACCTAGACCTAGATGCAATTTAATGGGTGCCCTGAGCCTGGATGTCCACATAGCCTGAAGTGCATCATCTCAAACACCAGAGGTGGACGACTAGCATCAAGGCCCTATGGTTTGTCTATGGGGAGACTGTTACATCAATAGTAGTATATATAATAGAATAAAGAATACAATTACATATTAAACAACAGATGCAAAATAAATGATATAAATAAATTGTGGGATCAAACTAATGTAATAGAAAAATGAGTATAATAGTAACTACATCAATATGAACAATAATGATGTATTTCATGTCACTAGAAAACAAGAAATCATAGATACAAGATAACATGCCTTACATGTCCAACATAGTAAAGGAAAAGAAGACTATATGAAGCATCCATAGATCCAACTCGGCCATTTTCTATCAAGCTAACTCCTACCAGAAATAAATAATGTGTTTGAAGTTGTACGCATCCCTTTGTCAATAGTTGCAACAATGTAATATACTACGAGTACCAAAATACACCAGAAGAGGGTGTGTGATAAATCTCAATGGGCCACCACCAACAGTGACTATAATATCTAGACCATGTAATGAAATATAGCAGTTTTCATGCATGCATATATAAAGTAATAGAAGTAGTACAATATTACTAAATTCCCAGGTACCTACTTCATCCCTCAACTGGTGTCTTAATATGTAACCAGTTCATTAATTAAGCAATTTCCATTTAATGTTAAAATGTCACATGGGGAAAATACAACACTAATGTCACCTCGTGATATTATAAGTAGTGGTGTTCCCTAGACTTAACAATGAATCATAACTAATATATCTGGTGAGAGAGTTCTAGGGTAAAAACTAAGGTAATGTAGATCTCACTGAATGATAACTTAGTAGAATCTAAGTCTAGATAGGGGTATGATTGTAATCCAAAGAGTGCAATCAAAGGAATTTCACAATATGCTCCTACTAAGTCCAAAGTGATCGCCCAAGTTAAAATGAATCTAAGAAATGATATGGCCCTATTGGATTTCACCAAGTCACATACTTTTTAATGATGGATCCATGGAGTGTATATGAGGTATCTAGTAATGATGAAAATTATTGTACTATATTATATAAATAGTTGGAAGGAAATACAATAAATAGAGACAAGGTGGGTATCAACCTAAGAAAATCACATCCCTGAATCAGAATGTGGTTTCGAAGACCAAAGGTATTATCCTCTTAGAATCCAAGTAAATCTGGAGTCAGTTCAATCCTGTTTGATATTGTAATTGGGTAGTAATTCATTTGGTTCATTTCTTTCCCTCCATAAGTGTGTATAGGTCAATTATAGATTAAACCATTTACTTTTTGATCCATGTCTTTCCTTCTATTAGTGTGGATATTCCTTGTATCGTTGCAACAATTTAATCAACTCATTAATAACCATTAAAGTATAAAAATTAGAGTGGATAACTCTGATACCTTCCATTTGTATAGAACTGGGTGCTACAAATATGTAACCTTTATTCATTCTCATTTGATAATGCCATGTTATATACTTTGTATACATTCCACTCCACATTAAATAGTTATTTATAGACACATAACATATGTGGGTCATGTGGTGAGAATACATGGAACATAGCAATATTATATTATCATTTATAACAAATAATTTATTATAAGTATCCCAAACTTTAAAAACATCTACAAAATGATCACCCCAATAGTGGTTCAAACGTACTGAAACACTAAAACCCAATTATAGCATAACCTTAAACCTGATTTGGGTTTAGTTGTGGTTGTAACCATTAATAACTAATCATATATTTTGAAAGAGAATAATCAAATTATTTTAAAAATTTTAGCCATGGAATTTCAATTTATGAAATGTTTTCAAAAAAAAATCGGTGCGCTCCACACAGACATTCCAAATTCAATAAACATTAGTTATGAGTTATAGACCAACCACCTTATATTTTTATGATACTTCTCCTCCAGTATCAGCCATTGATTTTCCATAGATCAGTGTACATATAAAGGATGTGTGAAAAAATATCACATGCATATATCTATGTCTAGAGATAAAGGGATGAGGAAAGACTAAGGAGAATTCCAGTTCTTATCGTTTCATATCCAATATGATATTGGGAAGCTCGATCAGATGTCAGTTGATGGAGATATTTTGATTCCAAGATTAAATCATAAAAAAATCTCCAAACTCTAAGAGAAATAGTTCAATCCCATATGAACTAGGATTTTGGAGGAAGGGGTGACCTTATTAGATCCTTAATGGAAATATTAGAAATTTACTGAGAAAACATATCCCACACATGGTTTATCTGAATTGGTTTGTCAAACCATCTGCAAGTTGGGTGGGTCAGCTCTACCCAAATAGTTTTTCAAACCATGTGAAACTCATGCATGAATACTTGGAAATTTTTTTTCTCACATGGTTAGGACTCACGTCTACCCTCCAACAGTGCGAGGTGGATCTTTCAGAAATAACACCATCCACACAATTTACTCTATAACTTGCGAAAAGTCAATTTTCAACAAAAATATGGGTTTGTAGCCACGAACAATCCCCGGAAACTCTTAGATCCTTTTATAACTCATTAGGAATCCATATTAGGTCCAAATTAATGATATTGAAAAGAAATTAAAGGATCCATACCAACATGAAAAACTAGGTTCACAAAATTACTAACATAGGATAATTCTATGGTTTCTTGTATTGATGTCCATTTTTGGGTTTCTCTTTCTTATTACTGATGTGGATACTATGTTTTTTTGGTTTTATTCCATGGATGGACCAAAGATAAATCATGTTAACCCTATTATTATGGATAATTTTGTGATTATGAGGAACCGAAATCAATGATAACTACATTGAAGCATATTTGGATTATACCCAATCGATTATCCTAATATATAATTATTATTATATTCCATAAATATCACGTAGATTCATATAATAATATAATAATATGTTTTAATTGATTATAAGAAGTGGATATGATAGAGGAATTTTTGATCAATTTTTTTCATGTTAAAATTTTGAAAGAGATACCTAGAAATTAAAATAATATAATAGAGAAATGTTTTTCTTGTATGTATTAATGTCATAGACCAATATAATTTCATGTAATAATTATAATTTCATTCATGAATTATGATGTTTATCTAAATGTACTATTTATTATTCAATTTCATTTTTTGTGAATATTAGTATAACCCAATCTGTTTCTCAAATCTGATGGTTAACTCCAACACTAAGGATGTGATTATGTTAATCCAATCATTAAATGAAATTATAATAGTTTTTATATATTTAGAATATATAGTTTTGTTAAATAAGTGTTATATCAATGCCATTTTTTGATGTTTCATGGTAGAACTAAAAATCGATCAGTAATAATTATTAAAGATTATAAATAATATGATACTAATAAAAAAGTGATTTTTTGGTAATTTTATTCCTTTGGAGATCAAGTAATGAAAGTAAAGATAATAAATACTATTTGAATGATGTGGAGTGAAAAATTTTCATTTAGGATTAAGAGATTATTCAAATTAATAAAGTATATTTGATATATTGCTAACATTAAAATTGGATAGTGATTTGATGAAAAAGTTATTTATGTCATCAATTTTTAATTTTTCATACATTTTGTGTTTTATGAAATATATTTAATAGGTTGTGATTTTGTTTTTGGAATAAAATTGTTGTTTAATTTTGGAAACATATAAAATTTCATGTGAGGTTAACCTAGGAGTTATGGACAACATCATGTTTTTATATTTTTAAGGTTGATCATATATTCAAAATCATAGATCCTTCATTTGGGGTTTAATGTAATAGATTTTTTTGGATATTTGAAAATTTTACTATGATTTAAGAAGAATACCCTATTATGTTTTAAATATCCATTTTTATTTATTATATGATTTAATGTCATGTTAATTTGAGTATATTGGATAGATGGATATAGACAATTCAGATGGATAAAAATTGATTCAATAACAATGTGATATTTTTAGAGATATTTATGGTTGTTATATTGAGAACCATTAATAATAGTATTTAAATTAGAATCGTGATATTATTTGTGATTTTTACAAAATTAAAAAATATATTTGGATTTATTAGGGTGGTTAGTGATATTTTTTGGGAAGCTTCATTATGTTAAGGTATATGTCACCTTTATGTTTACCTTGTGGTTTAACTGAAAATAATATTTATGAAGAATGACATTATATTTTTTTGGGAAGTGGGTAAAAATTGTTCAGATCAACTTTATGGTTAAAAAATTATTTAACATTGAGTTAATTGAGGTGAACTAGGACTTTGGGTTATTTAGTTGTGGAATAGTATGTGTTTATCCATTTGTGTCATTGTGAAAATATTTATATAACATATTTTATTTCAATATATAATGTTTTATAATTCTTAGATAATATGATAACATCGGTTAACTATTTATTTTATTAATATTTAATGATTATCATAATATCAAGTTATCTTTTTATATATTATGGGATTTTATATAAGAATAGTAATTGAATTTTGTTAAAAAAAACATCCAACTTAAATAATCATTGTCTTGTCTAGAAGATGATGTTTTACTCGAAATTGATTTATGGATGATTTGTTTTCTTTGGAGGTCAGTATATTTAATTATGTATTCTAACATGATGGCAATGGAATTCCGTAACACTGCAAAAAGGGTCTCAAAAAATTATTCCACAATACATTAATTCTCATAGAATCGATGTTGTTTATTACACATTTTAATTTAATGTATTATGATTACTTACCTTTTCATGATCATTGACTTTATTTTTATGTAATGCCTTAGACGTCCAAGGGACATTAGTTCTTCAAAATCTAGTGTTTGGGGTGTTTTGGGATGAAATGGTGGATAGTTTCTAGACATTTCAAAACTCCATTTTTCCCTCAGTTGGGTGCATCGGTGAATCAGTGATGATATCCCATCATCGATAACTCAACATCAGTACGATTGGGTGTTGGTCATTCTAGGGATCATTTGGTCAGGGTGTCGATAGGTCGAGCATCGGTAGGTCGAGCATTGGTTATTCTTGGTGTTGGTACGTCAGGGTGTCGGTAGGTTAGGGTGAATGTATGTGTGTTGTTGGTAGGAATTTGATCATTAGGTTGGGTGGCAGTGAGTAATGTTTTGGTGGGTTGCAACAGTGACTCATTGATAGTGGGTATTTTTTGGTGACACGTGTTGGTGACTCAACCATCGGGGAGTCACATCTATCTTTTTTCGAGTCTTTCCATTTTCAACCCTCTTAAGATTTATAGAATGTAAAAGAAGTATAAAACCACATATGGGAATTTATAAATGTTTATAAATGTATTTTATTAATATCATTATTATTCTTTCACACCCAGGACTTTGTAATAGTCAGACCATGTAATCTTGATCATGATCGGACTTTATTGGTCCTTGAGATTGATTATTTCCATTATTATAGGATCTTGATATTCCTAATTAATAAACCATTACTTTGTTGAACCATTACATTGTCTCATGGTTCTCTTGTGACCTTCTTTCCTCGTGGATTCATGTGTTATGTTGTGGCCCTTCAATTCATTTTCCTTTGGAATCTAATGTTGGTTGGGTAACCCTCTTTTTTTTATGAAAGGAGGAGTTCTTGATTGTCAGGTTTTCAAGGTTTGAATTCATTCATCTGTCATTTAATTGTGGAACATGTTTGGTTATTGTAATGATGTCTACATGTGGTTATGGTTGAATACAATTTTTCAAAGATAAATGAATGATGTGGTGATGTTGATATTGATCGTTTGTTGTATGGGTTATCTTTGATCCCTTTTGTAAATAGTGTGGGTAGTATCCTTCTAAAAATCATTGTTCTTAATTGTCTATGTTTGCACACCAGACTCAAGAATCCATGTTTTCAACCTTATTTTGAATGGTTTTAAATATGGAAAAATGATTAAGCACATGCATCTGATGAATTAAATCGATTCCCCATGATCTAACATGTTCTGTGATAAACCTTGATTATCAAAGTCTGTGTAGAGAATATCTTATTAAATCTGAATACCCTATTAAATGTTTTGTGTGGATTTGTGTTGTGTGTGGATCCATCATATCTTGTTCATTGTTCATGTTTTTTGGTATTATGATTAGAATCATGGTTGTGGGAGCATGGGAGGACATGGGGATGGGTTAGGTGGGAGAGGTCTGGCAAGTTTGAGTAGTCGGGTCATGATTTTTGTTTAGTGGGAGTGGGGCTGTGTGTATATCGTGGTACCACTGGTGTAATGGAATCTATGGTTGATAGGATTTTTATTGTTAATGGATGATCTTGTTATATAGTGGGATTTCAATCTGGTTGAGTTTTGTTGTTTTTGTGGATGTGGGGATTTTTGTGAAGCGGGGATGCTTAGTATGGTTTGATGTGGATAATTTTGAATAAAGATGGTGTTTCCTAGAATGTGCCTTTCTTTAGTAGTTTCCAGAGAATTTTTTGATGTATGTGTGGGTTATGATGTTACCAATGGTGTGATGTGTCTAGTATTTTCCAATGTAGCGATGGAATAAGAAGTTAAACGAACTGTTAAGATATAATGATAATTTGTTAGATGAATTGGTTGGGGTAGTAAACAATCTATTTGGATAGCTATAAAGTATGAAATAGATGTTAATGAAAGTGTATTTTGGTGAGGGATATTTGTTTGTTTGAAAACCAATAGTTTGGTAAGACTATTTCATATATATATATATATATATATGCATTTAATTATATAGAATTTCTATATGCAGCCCAAATGTGTTGAGCACTACATATCGAACACCCCTTTTGTTATGGTGGATGTTGTACATAACAAACATCCCAGTAGGAGTATAGATTAGTATTTATTGGCTATTATTTGATCCATATTCTATTCATTAGTAGCCCAATATTCTTTAGGAATATTGTCGATCAGTTGGTGGGTCTAGGTGTATGTATGCAAGATGTGCTTCATAGGTTTCTTCAGGATGAGATATGTTGTCCTTTACTAGTTTTCTTCAGGATGATGTAGTGGATTGTGGCACATGTGTATGTAGGTAGGATGTGATGTGGTACGTGTCTCATGTGTTTGAGGGTGGGATGTTGTATATGTCCTAGTTGTGGGTGGGTAGGCTATAGCAGTTGGGCTTGTAGAAGATCATGGTAGTGTCAAGGCGTTCACCATTTGGGATGGATAGTTAACATGTGGGAAGTGGTGTGGGTTACCCTATTATATATTTTCATACCTATTAATTCTACATGACCTTTTTTATTTGGTGATATTTCCTTGGGGAGGCTGGTGTTGCTAATATTTCTTGTTAGCTTCTTCTGGGTTTATTATTCTGTCATGAGGGGTTATTATTCTTCTCCACACATGAATGATAGAATTTGGATTTTCCTAATGAGTATAATTGCATTCTCACCCTATATATATAAAACATTTTTAGGATTATAGGGAGATTATGTGGACTGTGTAGGACCTTACAAGATTGTACATTATAGATAATTGTTGTGTCATTTATTTGTTTTATTTTATTATTTAAATTAGGTATTTTAATTGTATTTTATACCATTATTACATGAAACATTAATTCTTGATGGATTTTGGATTCATTTATAGTATATATATCTTGGAGTTACTTTCAGTTTGAAACATTTTATCTCCTAGTCATGGATATGATAAAAAGGGTAATGCATCCAATTTTATGATATTTGAATCCAATTAGTGTTGGTTGCCACCCTAAGGACTATTGGTGGCGGGAATCAGGGGTCATTATATCTTTTTTAACTTGTAGATTAATGCTCACAGAACCATTCCATCCCTTACCTCATTTTGATAGAGTGTCATGACAGAATGGTAATAAATGGGTTTTGATAGATAGTATGAATTTAAGAGTTAGGTACATTGAGGATTGGATGGGATGGTAAAGAAGCAGTTTTATGTGATCTTGATGTGTGACATAGGCCAAGAAATACAAACTATGACATTGTATTCTAGCACCCCTGCCCCCAATGATCTGATGTGAGGACTATGAGCTTAATGACTTTCCATGTCAAGCTACAAAATTTGTTGGGAAGAGACCTTATGGATGTAACATACATCTTGATGACTTTTTTCTTGTTTGAGTTGGGAATTTCATGGAAATTAAATTATAATAATTATATATGAAGCTTATGAAATTATTCATACTACTCAAGCATAGGAGTTCCTTGTTTACTTTTTAGTTATGGAACCTAGTATTCTTCCACGATTGGCATAGTACGTAGAGGCACAATAGGCAGATCCAGATAATCGATAGATGTTTGACCTATAGGAGGAAATCCCTTAGAAGAGAACATTTTGTTTCTTATAGTGATGGACTCTAGGAATGTACCAAGGATGTGTTTCACATATAGAGATAAAAAGTCTCTTTCAGAAGTTTTTTTTCACATTTAGATTGATTTGGGATTTGAAGGAGTATTGTGTTCTTCTGGTAGTGATCTAGTTGTGGGTTGTTTCACAATAGTGGTGGATGCTCTACCTGGGAAAGAGGAAGCAAACCTATAGTGTATGGGTCGATTTCAATAAGGTGTTATAGACCGAATTCTATTCATCAACAATAAAGGACGGTAAGTGACAAGAGATACAATCACTCAAGTACATGTGTATGTCTGTATGAAAACAATATATCATGTTCAAGGATATCTAATGATTTTTTATGGTTCAATTTTTGTATGAGAAGTCTTGATTGAGATTCTTTGGGGAGACACTTTATCCATCCCTCCAGCATGAAGTTACCCCCTTCACTATGCTGATATATCATAATGTCATGAATAAGATGGTGGTATTTGAGATAATTAACTCACAAGGTTTTCTTCCAAAAGAGAGGATATACCAAGGTCTTATGATGGGCATGGATTCCAGTGAAATGTCTCAGATTCCGGGGCCTTCGGGGATTTATCCTGAGGGGATTAGAACTCAACGGTTTTTGTTTCATCCTCCTAGTACTCGTGCTATTCCCATAGGAATGAGACTAAGGTGATTTATTTGTAGAGGACATGCCTACCTTTAGAGTCAGTGTCTAGTTTAGGATCATTGTGGTGCTGGTTGGTAGGTTTAGTTCCATCCTTAAGAGTAGTTTCCAACCATATTGTTTTAGTAACATGGATATAAATCTCTAGTCCCACTGAGGGGAGATAGAGATTGCTAAAGCTGACCTCAGGGTGTTCCGTAGGGATCTCATCCAAGACATAGTCAAGGGGGAGGTTAATAGAAGAGTGGTATAGGAGATGGTTGGGGACATATTCACACAATAGAGGCCAAAGTCCAAGAAAGGCTAGAGATCGTTCAATGTACGATCAGTTTTTTCAGTAATATTGAAATTTTTATTTCAAGAAATTATCACTCCTTTGTTTCACCCAATCCAGGCCTTAATCTAGGACTAGACATATTTTTAATTTTGTGCTCCTAGTGATGAATACAACAGTTGTAGATTCGAAAAAAAAATTATTTTTTCTGATGATGTAGACTAATGTTGCGTACAAATCAGTCCAATAGGGATATTTTCATTATAAAGATACATCCATACAGTGTCAATCATGGAATCAAATGTTTATTTGTGTTAATTATGTGATCATATTCTTCTAGTGGAAAGAAATGTTTAAGGATTTGGATGGAAAATATGTGGATTTTGTTTTCAAGCGGAGTTTTTTTATGGACATCGGTGGTTAGAGCTTCTTCATTCCTTGTTGGATGACCTATCGAATCCATGGATGCTGAGATGGTGGTAGTTCCCATAGTTGTATGGGATTTCATGGATGACTTTTCCAAGGAGGTTGTTACTCATTCCCATCAACAAGATATTGGGTTTGGGATTGTCTTGTAGCTTGGTGCTCCCCATAATTTGATGGGGCCTTATTGGATGGCCCCTTCGGAGCTGTCATAGCTAAGGATTAAAATTGAATATCTGAGGAAGATTTCATTTATCAACATAGTGTATCACAATGGGGTGATTAGGACATGTCCTCAAGGATGTAATTATGTGGTTTTAGTAAGTGTATATAATACTATAGGTTGAATTGGGTGACATTTATTAATTTCTACACTATCCAGAGGATAGATGATCATTTGGATCCGATTTGGTTGGTGAATGTTGGTTTTCTAGATCAATCAATGGTTTGACTATCACCAGTTGAGGGTGAAATAGGGTGACATCTCGAATACTAGATCCATATTCCTGTATGGTCACTTAGAGTTCGTCGTAATGACATTTGGTTTTATGAATTCACCTTTTGTGTTCATGGGACATATGAACACCATATTTTGGGAGTTTGTTGAATTGTTCATCATTGTATTCTTCGAGGATCTTCTGATCTACTTGATGTCTCGGAATGAGTGTATCGAGTATCTCAGGACGATCCTAGAGGTCCTCTAAATCCTCAAGCTCTATAGATTGTTTTCAATGTATAATTTTTGGACACTTGAGGTCCACATACTTGGACATGTGGTGTCTCATTCGGGTGTAGCAGTGGACCCATCTACAATCAAGGACGTTTTTTTCTAGGTAGAACCCATGAATGTGGTAAAGGTTTGTATTTTTCCCAATGTATAAGGTCATTACTAGATATTCATACCTGATTTCTCTCAAGTAGCATCTCTCTTGACAGCTCTAACCAAAAAAGGATAAACTTTTGTTTGGAACTAGAATTTCCTAGTAGAGTCCGGAAATATAGTGGTAAAATTGTTCATTTCTTCAGTGCATTGTTTTCTATAGGAGGGTGTGATGTTCCAGGTGTTTTTTGATTAATCCCACCTATGCTTTGGATGTCTTTTGATATTTCTTCAAAGGGTGATCTCTAATGGGTCTAGGTAGTTATATCCCCATAAACATAACTACGCCACCCATGATGTAGAGCTAGTAGTGGTCATTTTTGTCATGATTTTATAGAGACAAAATCTCATTGGGGAGTTGATTGTGGTCTTCCCAGATTATAAGAGATTTAGGTACATATTCTCCCAACAAGATATGAACATGCAATTAGAGTGGTGGATAGAGTTTCTCCCAGATTACGACTTTGTTATATGATACACCTCATGAATGTTAAATGTTATGGCTGATGCTTGGGAAAAGTAGTCATAGAAGGAGGTTTTTCATTAATATTCAGTTGTATAGAAGGTAATAGAGGAGTTTTCTACCATGCATTTGGATTTAGGAATGAATTATGGAAGAGGTTGTCTTTTTCAGATGACAATGTTGTCATCTCTAAGGGAGAAGGTAGAGGATTCTCGATGGTAAAACGTGGGGGTATAGGTGATGCATGATTTCATTGACCAGGGTGATTCTCTATAGCGATGGTTGGAGGATGGTCAAAATTGGATGTTTCTCTATGAAAATATGTTTGTTCTAGTAGCTCATTTTGATGTATTTGTACATGTCATTCATATCTCACTAAATGTGGTACTCCCAAGAGTCTCTAAGATGTACTGTGTCTTGAGACATTATTTTTTTTGGCTCATGTTGAAGTGGGTTATGGTGGAATTTTTAGCAATATAGCATATTTTTTCATGTGGTTTATTGTGTCCCTTTAATATCCCTTAGTAGAATTGGGATGAAATGTCAATGGATTTCATCACAGGATTTCCTAGGGTTTGGGGAGTTATCGATGTAATCTGGGTTGTAGTGGATCAACTCCTGAAGAAATATCACTTATTAGTAGTTAAGGGGTTATGCACAGTGATTACCATAGAACATTGGTTTGGAGATGAGGTGGTGAGGCCACATTGGGTTTTGAGAACCGTCGTCTTAGATCAGAATACACATTTTACCTCACAATTATAGAGGGGATTGAAGCACGATTTTCCATTCAGTTACACCTCAACACTACATTACACCCTTAGACATATGGGTAGACAAAGGGGACCATCTATAAATTGTAGGTAATATTGCAAGCATGTGTCTTTGATTTTGGTGGGACTTTAATGTGACATTTTCACTCTATAGAGTTAACTTACACAAAAATAAATAACTCTACCATATTAATTGATCAGTTTAAAGCATTAAATGGAAGGAAATTTCATTCATCTTTTTTTTGGGCATGAGTTTGGGATAAAACTATTCTTGGTTCGGATGTGGGGTAGATTATGACCAATAAGACTCAGCTTGTATGTGAAAGGATGTGAGCCACATAGGACTCGTAGAAGTCATATGATGATTGCAGGAGAATGGCCTTGGGGTTCGATGATGGGTTCCACATGTTCTTAAATGATTTCCATTGATGTTTATAGTAGAGGTTTGGACATGGTAGAAATCTTTTTCCCATGATCATCCAACCCTTTCAGTTGATTCGATGAGTGGACGAGGTGGAATGCTAGTTGGTGTATCAACCATAATAGGAGAGGATCTGTGACATCATTCATGTCTCCCAGCTTCATTGGTATATATTTTATAACTCTCATTTCATTGACTAGGTAAATTTTGATATTAAGGATGATGAATCATTCTTGGAGTGGCCAGTCAAGATCCTAGATCATCAGGAGAAGGTAATTAATAGAAATACCATTTATTTGGTTTCCATGTTTAGAAGTCATGGTGTCCTGGAGAAGAGTAGTTGGGAGAGGGAGTGGTAGATGGGTTAACTGTTCCTTTGTGTTGTTTTAGGTTTTTCTAGTGTGTTTTTATTTGTGATGTAGTTATTGAACCTTGTTTTTGATGAGAATGGATTCATCATTATTTTGTAACATGAGATTATGTCCTAACATATGAAAGGAGGGACCATATTACTAATTTAGACGCATTAATTGAGATGTTATTAAAACTGTTTGGGTGAGTCAGTGGATCCCAGAGTGGATCCTACACTGACATGGAGGATTGAATTCCCTAATTCCCGTGTCTAAATAGTTGGTTCTTGTGTTTGGTATCTTATTAATGTTTTTTAGCTTATATGGGAGGATGTGTTCTTAGATGTTGAGGTTTCACTCCAGTTTTAGAAAAACACATTGTAGATTATCCGTTATAACTATCTTATGATTTAGTTGATCAGACTTCTATTTCTTATGTATTTTGTTTTGAATTTCAGAGTGTCAGATTAGTTTTCTATGTATCTTGTGTAATGGATCTATCATCCATATTCAATTAATTTTTCAAAATCTAGTTTTTGAGGTGTTCTTGGAGGCAACAATTTATCATTTCATGAGTTTTCCAAAATTGTGATTTTTACATCATTTGGATATGTATGTGGATCCCTGTGAGTAGCTCAACATCGGTAGATTAGTGTCTATCACACATGGAATTAGTAGGTTAAGTGAATAAATTACTAAGGGTGTTTATAGTTTAGGATTTCAGTAGGTCATGATGACGATAGGTTGGGCCTTGGTAGGTTTGGTGTCAGAAAGTCCAAGCATCTTTAGGTTGGGTGTGGGTAGGTTAGACATTAATGAGTATGGATTTGGTGGGTCGCTAGTGTGCCTCACTATCATTGAGTCATTTTTGGTGACTCGTTTTAGTGACTCACTCATTGGTGTGTCATTTCCAATTTTTTCCTAGTCTTTCAAGTTTCACCAATCATAAATTTTATTTTAAATAAACAAATTTTAAAACCATATTTGAGAATTTCTTAATGTGATTCAATAGATATTATGTATATCATTAATATATTAACACACTCTTGACATTATAAGATTAAATGATCGATATCATGATCATGATCTGACGTTAACAACCATTGAGACTATTTCCTTCCATTGATGTAGGATCTATCTTTTTCCAATGCCATGATCCACTCTTCCTTGAAGCCTTCAATTTCATATTTTATCTACAAGATCCTTATATACTTAATGAGTTGTGTGTTGTGTTGTGGCCTTCATATTCTTTTTCCCTTTGAATCTCTTACTACTTACAAATCCCACTTTTATTGTGGAAGGTTGGAGTTGTTGATCGTCATGTTTCTGAGTTATAATTTCCTTTGTCTCTCTTTTATTTGAGTATAATTTTGGGTTGGTGTAATGATGAATTATTTTGGGTGTGGTTGAAATCAATTTAGCATGGATAAATGAGGTATGGGTTAATGTTGATGATGATGGTTTGTTTTATTGGTTATCTTTGATCCCTCTTGTAAATCCTATTGGTAGTGGCCATCTTAAAATCATGTTCATTAGAGGTCCTTGTTTGCACACCCGAATCATGAATACATCATGCTATACATCTATAGAACATCTATGGAGAAAACAAATGATTAATAATGTATATCTGGATAATTAAATAGATTCCCCATGATCAAACTTGTTCCTTCATAACCCATAATTATCAAATTCGAATTAAAGAACATTGTGTTAAATTGTAGTACCCTTTTAAGTTTTTTGGTGTTTATATGTGCTATTTTTTTTATCCTTTATGTCTTGTGTTTTTATTCGATTTGTGGCGCTATATTTGGAAGAACAGTTGAGGGTGCATGGGAGGAGAAGGGGTTTGTTCTGTGGGTGTGGTGTGGCATGTGTGTGTAGTAGGTCAATGGTTTTGGTACAGTGGGAGTATGGATATCAGTTTGGGGTGGTTTGGGTGGTGAAATAGAATAATATATTCAGAGATTATTGATTGTGTAGTGGATGAACATATTATTTTGTGGGACTGCAATCTATTTTAGTTTTTTTACTGGATGTGATGCTTTTCATGAAGTGGGTCTAGAAAGGATGGTTTGGGAGGGATAATTATGATGAAGGATGGTGTTACCTTTTGTGGTAATATCTACTATAGTATACAAAAACATTTGTGAATTGTTCCTTGGTTATGGTGTTACTTGCAGTGTAAAGTGTTCGGATATATCCTGGATAGGGATAGAATAAATAATTAAATTTATTGTTATAGATGAATTATTATTGGTTATATGAATTGGATGAGGTTATGAATTATTTCTATGGATGGGTATATGGACATGAATTATAGGTGGCAGTAAGTGATTTTTTTTGTGGGACAGTTGTCTGAATTAAACCCTGTAGGATGGGATGAGTTTTTTGTAGCTATATATATAAATATAGTTCTGTGTGATCTCTATATACACCCCACTCATGTTTAGTACTACATGAAAAACCTCACCATTTTAATATTTGTGGGTGTCTATTTTTAACATCCTAGTGGGATGATGGATGGATTGTTATTAGATCTTATATACTTCCTCTTATAGGTGTTGGTTTCCCATAGTTCTTTGTGTAGATTGTGGTGTGGTTGTGAGGCTCAGGTGTCTGTGGGCGAGGTGTGTTTCCCATGTGTCTTTGGGATGAGATATGGTGTTCTTTCCCAGATGAATTTGGGATGAGGTTGTCGTTTGTGGCTAGGGTGTCTGTGGGAAGTATTTGATGTGTTTTTCGATTAGGTGTTTGTTGGTGGGATGTGGTATGTGTCCTAGGTGTGTGCAGTTAGGCTATGGTAGAGGAGATTATAGAAAAGTGTGATAGTGTCCTTACATCTTCTCTTGTGTATGAGAAGTTAACTTGTGAGAAGTGTTGTTGGGTTCCCTATAGTCTGTGTTCCCACTACATTACTTTACATTACTTGTGTTATCTTGTGTGCATGACATGGTGAGGTTGGGGGGATAGTATACCTTGATAACTATTTCTGGGATTTTTGTTTTCTCACCGAGGTATTAGTATGCTTTTCCACTTGTGCAAGAGATACATTGGATTTTACTACTAGGTATACATGTATTCTCACACTAAATATATGAATTTTTTTCGTATTTATAGTGTGATTTTGTGGACTGGGCTGGGCCTTAGTAGATCAGACATTGGGGACAGTTTATCTATCACAACTTAGTTTAATTTTGTTATCTAATTTAGAGATCTTAATTTTATTTTCAATAATTTTTACATTAAAAAATCACGTGGAATGGATTTTGGCCCCTTATATATATATATATATATATATATCTTCTTGTGTGTTTTTATGTGTGTATATATATATCTTGGAGTTTTTTTGTGGTGGATACATATTATCTATTGATATTGGTTACTATAAAAGGGTAATGCCTATAATTTTGAGACATTTGAATACTCTTGGTACTGGTCGCCACCCCATGGCCTATTAGAGATGAGGCTTGCAGTCATTATCTATATGTCATCATTTAGAAGGAAGGTCACTAAACATTTTCATCCCATCACTCATCGTGGTGAAAGAGTGTAATCACATTTTATCAATGTTCTTTTACACTATCCATGATTTTTATGAAATTTATTTTAAGTCATTTATGAGTATTTAAATCTATTGAATGTTCTAATATTTTGATACAATGTTGGTTTTTATTCCAAATGAACTTCATATTTCTATTTAACTATTTTAAGAGGACGTTTCATTAAACAATTTAATAATGTGGGTTTCTAAAAAAGAAATTTTTTGTATACCAGAAACATTATTTCAATGATAATATTATGATATTCAGTTTGAAATTTTTTATTATTGTCATGGATATTGTGACACACTGATATTTGAAAAGATTAATATTTTAAATAGAGTATACAACACGCAACACTGATCTTAAACAATCCAAAAAATATTATTATTTAAATATGATTTTTATAAACTGTACATTGAATTAGGGGGGTAAGAGTTGGAGTAACTATATTATAAAATATATATATTTAGGGACTACTAGATAAAAAAATATTTATTATTTCATTGGAAATAAGAACACCATTTATATTAATGACAATATATTCTCCAAGATACATTTTTTTAGAAAATTTGTTTATTAAGGTTGTAATATAATTAATGTTTTACAATTTTAAATTATATAATTAAAAATATTAAATTTAGTTTTACAATTAAAATATCAATAATAACTTATAGTGAATTTTTTTTATTTTTATAAATGGTTGATTTTTCAATGAATTTTAAAAATAATGTTTTTTCAAATACAATATTTACCTTGTGTAATTATTAATTGAGATTATATTTTCGATTGATGTTGACATGAAAAATGATCAATTTTATTAATCATAAACTAACTAATTTCATTTGATTTGGTAATATTCACGATTTTGATATAGGTTAATTTTATGCTAATTTTTTTTACCTAAATACTGTTTTCTATTGTGTTTTATAGATTTATATTAAAAATTATATCTTCCACTTATTGATTTTGAATCTAGATAAATTGATTCCATATTTTGGAAAATGAGTTTTATATTTTTGAAATATGATATTTTAATTTATATTTTTTATGAATACTAAAAATGATAAATATTTGGGACTTATAAATGACTAAAATGGGTATTTAGGTTTAAAAACATGTGATATGGGCTCAAAATCAACACATCACTTTCATTAATCCTGTTATAAGGTTGGAGTTTAGAAATTTCCAACAAATTATTAAATATTGGGTTAATAAGTGAAAATTTTAATTTATTATGACGTTTTATATTAATTAGTGAAAAAAATTTATACAAAATAGAACACTCTGGAATTTAATATCTCTAAAAAAATTATTTAATGATAAGAAGAGGATAAAATTTTATAAAGTTTTTTATATGAAGATATTGTTATTTTTGTAAATGTAATTTACTTATAATATTTAGTGATTATATTATTTAAATAATTTCTTATGCAATGACAATATAGAAAATAAAAATTAATAAAAGAATTGTGAATTTAAAAAATTGTACGAAATATACTTTGGTGATTTATTGTTTTACATGAATTTTTTAGATAAAAATTAACATATTGGGGATATGATAAAGAATTAAATTTGAATTTAATTATTTCCAGGTTGATTTCAAATTCAAATTATGTAAATAAAATTTAAAAATATTCTAGTAGCAATTCCTGAGAAGAATATATTATTCAATTATATAATAATCATTTAAAATTAATAAAGTGGAATATTATAATGTCAAATGGTAAATAATATCATATTGTGATAATTTATGATCCAATGTTACCTTATATGTAATAATATAACCCTTTTAAATTGAAAAATATGTTATAGTAGTAAATCTAAAAATTTGTTATCTTAATGTTTTAACCAAATTATAACACTGAAAATTTCACCATAAACAATCTAAATAATTTTATTATTATATTACGAATTTTCCCTCCTATAATTCAAATATATATCTCTTTAAATACGTTTTTAGAATTATTAAATTATATTTTATTAATTTAGGAAATTATCTTCCCCCAATTTTAAATGGAAACCCCCTTTATTGCTTCATTACACCACATTGATACTTTTAACATTAATATACCCTAAAAAACATTTCCAAATATCAATGTAATCTATTTAGAGGTTCTAATATTCCAAAAATATGCAAACAATGTTTTTAACAAGAGATAATTTGATGTTTTTCCTAATAAGAGTTAATCAAATCAACTATTATCGGTATTTTCACATCTTATTTCAACTCAATGTAATTTATGGTATTTATCATAAAATAACAAAAAATTATAATAAGTATACATTAATTTTATTATGATTATTAATCATCCATTATAAACGATATTTCTAAAAAAAATTAATGTGAATGTTTTTATCTTGCGTATTTTTTAACTAACAACTCCATAGAGAGATATAATTCATTTTTCCTAACCATTAGTTAAAAATCAATAATATGATTGGTAGAAATTTTCTATATTAGATCTAAGATGTAATTATTCTAATAGAATTATTAAACTATACCTATCTTTTTACATTTACATTTTTTGGGAGATAATAACATTTCCTGTGAACACGTGTAGACTACCACCTAGATGAAGTGACGAGCTTTTTCCATATAATGTTTAAAATGATGGTAATAAGGATAGATTTTGCTAAATATATATGATATATATGAAATAATAATATTCCAGAAATGTTGATTTGTTATTTAAATTTCTATTATTCCATATGTGTGGAATTTAATCCATTATTCAAGCATGAATAAAACCAACTTTCTCCGTGAACAATATAAATCATTTTTTATCCTCTGCCTTTTCAATTTGACACTAAATATTTATATATATTTATCATATAATGTATATTTATAATTATTAAAATTATAAATATTATTGAACCGTACTAAATGTATTAGGATTAATGCCACCAAACCAAAGCATAGATGAAAAATGATGTAGTTAGGTCCCAAAATTATCATTTTAATAAAAAACACATAAATATTTATAGGTAAATAATATATGGATTGATATATATAGTTAATGTTTAGTGTTATATTTACAATAAATAATTATTTATTATATAGTTGATTCTAAATGATTTGAACGATTTCTTATTTTTGGTAAGTGTTTCTCATCTAATTTTTGTTACATGAGACATATTCTAAATTGATCACATTATTACATTCATGTAGTGTATATAATACACATATGAAATTATATGTCATTATTAAAATAAATTAATTTGAATTTATAGGTTTACTTCATTCAATTTCATTTTTGGGGTTGTGATTCAATATTTACCAATGTGGTAAGGGTTTATTTCACAAAATCATCATTATTCAGGATTGTTTATGTTTAAGTATCAAATAAGAAAATTATTTGATCATTCTATGTTAAGAACATATATTTTTTTATCTTATAGTAATTTAATTAAATTATAAGATTTTAGTTCATTTTCCTCACATTAGGTACTAAAGATACTATAATAATGATTTCATGGTAGTCATAAATTTTCTAATTAGTCGGTAATCGTTTTTTTTTCTATTACAATATTTTCTAGAAAATATTTTAATTAATGTTCATACTATTCTATAATTATTTTTAGATAAATTTTTTCTAATGAATTTTTTTTACAAGAAATTAAATTTAATTATCTAATAGTTTATCCAATGAAGTATATTTTTTTATCAAAAATGTTAAATGAATATTTGATTGAATTTACATAGAATAAACCAAATTTCCAACGCCCTTGACCGTTAAATAATTTGAATATTTTTTTAATCAATTCATATGTTTTATTCGATGAAAATATTTTCCAAAAATATTTTTGATATTTAGAATATGTGATTTCATTTTGAAAAGTTTATTATCCCCGAAAAATTATCTAATGACGTTTTAATGTATTTTAATCAGTGTCTCATTTGAAGAATATAATACATTACTAAGGATAAGAACTAATCATATCATCCACTGTATTTCATTTTCTGTTATTATCATTTAGATAAGAGAATGTATTAAAATTTATTACGCTAGTACAATAACATAGAGATTTATATATTTTTCTGTCTCATTTATTTAGTTGAATTCATTTTGATAGCATTGAATGCATTGGATTTATTATATGATGGGTTGGGACAAGAATTACATATCCCCTCAAGGAATTGATATGTCTCATTAGACAAAATATGTTGGGAATTTGGCCATAGTTTTTCCCATTTATATAATATGTCTTCTGTAACACCCATATTTTTATGGTATTGGCATTTTAGTTAGGATTTTGAGCTCAAATAGTTCATGGGTTCTAGTTTTCTATATTCAAAAGTATTTTTGAGTTATATGGATGTTATTTTGAAATTCATATTTTTAACATGGTTAGTAAAAAGCTTCAATCATCTCTAGGATATAGTGCATATGAGTATGAGAGTAACCATGTTAGAGCATTGTTGTAACACAGTTTAGCCAAAATATATGAATTTCTATGATATAACATCATTGTTAAAATAAAGGAAAAATTATCGTGGGAACATGACTTTTCAAACTATTTGAGACAACCATGTAATGGTGTTTCCTTTGATAATATCATTCCATTGTTAGTGCACAGTTATAGAAATAGTGTTGAAAACCCATACATCATTCAGTATAAGTGGTAGTATAATATGTCTGTTAAGAGAATTTTTTTAAAAAACATACAGTCTCTCCCTGAGAGTTGTTATAAATGATATAAAAATTATATTTTTTCACATATTTAGACATAACAAACAACATTCTTCCCTTACACATCATGGGTATCAAACTACTCTTCCTCTCTCTAATCTCTTGGGAGTTCTCTTCAATCTAGTTGTTTATTTGAGTAATATAAGTTTGTGATGGAAATTGGGATTCACTGGTTTGTAATTCTTATTTTTCAATATCCCATTACATCCTCTCATTTTTTTCTCATCTATATCATTGGATCATGTATATAATGCATAGGAAGATGTTATTATTTATGGATCCTTCTATAATAATGTTACATATAGAAATGGTATTGTGTTTTTATCATATATATTTACCATTTTAGTTCCATTTTTCATTTATTTTATATATTAAGAGGTATGTGACTTCTATATATTATACTGTTGACTAATAACTTTAAGCCCACATTTTTTTGAATATTTTTTCATGGATTTTATTTGAAAAAATTGTGTGATTCTTAAAAGAATCCAATTTTTCATTTTACATTGGTAAACCTAGATAATATGTTAGATTATGAAAAACAACAATTACTATAATTTTAATTTTTTTTAAACATAGAGAATGGTTTTGATTAAAACATGTTTTCAAAAAAAATATATCTTTAGAATATTTATTATTTACCTAATTAAATAAAATTAATTTTGTCAAATGTTTATTGGAGTTTGTAAAAAAAATTATGCAGTATATTCATGATGTACCATAATGAAATGTATGATGTAGAACAGTTGGGAAATACCATTACTAATGGTAACACCAATCTATTGTGTGAGTTTCATTGTCTATGTTGGTGGGTTTTCATGTGTGTGGACATTGAAGTGATAATTCTAAATGATAATTAAATGGATTTATGTTTTTCATTTTTTATCTTGAATGTATTTTCTTTATTTCATTGTATATACCTTTTACATATTTTCATTTTCTCATGAATATTCTCATACTATTTAATGTCATTATGGAATGTGTTAGGATGATTATATTTCAATAATATTGAGTTTATAAACCCCCTACCTTGAAATAGTTTTTAGTTTGAAAATTATATTTTGCAGGACATATGAAAGTGAAAGGTGTCTTATTTATCTGACAATTAATCTGGATACTATGTGCACAGATGAGTTGTGGAAACATGGTTTGGATTTTTTGGTGTTTTTTATATTGAAAATTAATGTTCTAGAGTCAATTTTTCACTATTTATATCAAATTTATCCCTTTTTTATTTTCACTTTAAAAGTGTGACTTATTTGTTTTCACTTTAGAGTGGTATTTCAATATTCTCATACATCATGATATAGGATTGGATTTTTTCAGGTTATTTTAACCTCTTAGAGATAATCTTCAATAGCCAATTGTTTAACACAATGTCTCATTTTTAAAATAAATCTGATTTATTTGATGTGTTGTATTCCACAATCCACTGAGCTTAAAAAACACAATTTTTTTTTATTTTAATATATTTCACCTAGGAATTTAAAAAGAATAATGAATAAGAATTTCTAAATGAATAAATTTTTGCAAACACATGGTTATAAAATTACTTCATTTTTGACTATTTATTAGAAAATAAAATAAAATCCAATTTATCATAAAAAAAAATTTGTAGTAAAACAATTTCAATGATTAAAATAGATTTTTTTCTTAAAAAAATTAAATTAATAACTATTATGGAAATATATTAATGAAATTTATATAGTATATATTCAAGAAACGTTTTTCAAATTCATCCTATATTTTTTATTTTCTATTTTTTAAGAATAATTTAAATTTTATGAATAAGACTATAATTTTCTAAAAGGAAACTTAGCTACCATTTATCTGAACACCTGATTCAGAAAAAATATTTTGAATGATTTATAAGTTTTATTTAAAAAAAAGAGTTAATTTTTGAAATATTAATATCATAATTAGACTAGGTATAATTTTCATTATTTATTTGGGATGTTTCATTTTTATGAATACTAAAAAACGATCGATTTTAATTAAAAACAAAATTATCATCTATATAATTTAAAATAATAAATTATGTTTAAATTTTATTAACGAATATGTAATTCAATTTAAAATCATAAATCCAATTTATATCATTATAATCAATTTCACATTGAAATTTTATATAAAAATATTTAAAATACTTGAACATTTTCACTATAGAAAACTTATTTAACTTTTCATCAGCATGATTAATTATAAATCCAATTATTTCAAGTCAGTAAAATGAATTTGGTAAAATGGATTCTATAATATGAGTTATACGTTTTAAATTAGTTATTAATTTTTTTTTTAAAATAAAAATATTCCATGCACAATAGAAATATTTTTCACAGTATACGTAAAATAATGTAATATGATAGAGTTCATTGATTAATTTTTAAAATTAAAATTAAAAATTATTGTTAGTTTAATTTATTCTCAACCCTAACAATCCATTAAAAATGAATTATAATCAAAATTAATTTATATTATTTCAAGCTAAATGTGGTTTTCTTAAATAATAAAATGATGGTTAATTAATGATTTAAACATACCCCTCTTAAACTATTAATATTACCCCTCACATTCCCATTTTCCAAAAATAAATTAATGCTCCTAAATTCTCAACCACACCCTCCCCTACCGACTCTCACCACATAAATGATCATCTGGTCTCACCAAATTTCCAAATCAAAGTTCCTCAAGGGTCATTCAATGAAGAGTTATTCATGTGGAAATTTTCTCAAAACACATCTTGAATTTACTTTTCGACTCCTACATTATTCTGAAATCCATCACACATCATGGAAGGATAAATATAATACATTTATATACTAATTTATTGTGTTGATAATTTAATATCTCAAAACCTTATCCTTCCCAATGTCCTCTTATTCAGTGAAATGAAACTATTGTACAAATTATGTCTATTAATCACCTATGTGAATTCTGATTCTTTTTTGTTTTCCATTACCATCATCATGGATAGTCACAGAACTATTTTTATTTTTTATAAGATGTTAATAAGAAAATTATAATATATTAATTGTTATATATATAATATATATAATATATATATAATATTTAATAAAAAACTAGTTAGTTGTGGTTAGAAAAATTAAAAAATTGAAATTAATCATTAATCATTAAAATTTTATCAAATAAATCATCATTGTTTTGGACATAAAAATGATATATGGGTCCATTTAATTATATATATGTAAATTATACCATTTCATTTAAATTTATGAATTTTATTTCAATTTTATATTAAAATCCATAATTATACAGAGTTGAAATGATCTTAAAACATAAAATAAACGCACCCAAAATAGTAGAGATCATTAAATATTAATAATTAATGGGTTTCAATATGTTATAAAAATATTATACAAGTTATTATAAATCTGAATATGGTTCTTACTATAATTAATAGAATTATTTTAACCTTTAATATAGTATTTTAATGTATACAAAACTCAATATAAGTGTAAGGTAATTATTCATCATTACACCTATTCATATGTGAGATATATGCCATATTCACAACTAATTTCTTGTATGTGGTGTATATAAATTAAATTAATATATAATTTCATTAATCTCATTATAATATTTTTATTCAATTTTTCATTTTATATGAGTTACTTTTTTGTTCATTTTATTCAACTAATTATAACATTTGAAAGGAATTCCTAAGACAATATCCACTATTTGGTTAACATTTTACTCTCTTTATTAAATTGTGATATTATTATGTGTGGGATTTATTATCTGATGATTCATTTCCAATTTTTTATATTTTTTTACAATAAATAAACATAATTTTTTCATTTTATTAAAGATAACTTAAAAGATAATATCTTTATAATGGAATTTTATTTCAAAAAGTCTTCTTTTAAAAATTTCAGATAAACACTAATTTTAATCAATGAACTTGATTCAAAAGAATACTTTTGAAAATATTTGAAAATTATATTATGATATCTTAAATAAATTATTAATCAATATTTGATTTTTATGAAGTAGTTTGATATGATAATTTTTCCAATTTTTTACGTGAGTATATTTATAACATTTTCGACAAAACATGGAAGGAACATATTTTAACTTGTATAACATTAGATGGATTTCCCTCTATCATGATGCATTAATTCAATTAATATTGATATACTAGAATATAATTTTATTCAAATAAAATTTACTTTATAATTTCAAATCATTATAAAAGAGTTTTCTAAACACAAAATATATATTCCTAAATAATTATTTGCAGTGTTCATTAAAAATTATTTTACATACATTAAAAAATCATTTGATGATAATTATTATTTAGTGGGGTTATTATTCATATATATTATACTCATTATTTTTATGGTTGGTTTATGTTTATTATGGATTGAAATTTATGAAACTTGTTTCTTATACAAGAGTTATGTTGAGATGAAATTTTTATGAATCCCAATTTCCTTTCATGGGTTATCATATGATTTACAATTTTCCAAAAGGCATATGTTTGGTTAAAGTTATGTGATATTTGTCACATTATAACCAATAATGATAGATACATATATATCCCTCCAGTTAATTGGGTAATGATTTATTTCTCATGATATTGAAAGAACTAAAATGGTTTGTGACCTCTAATTAGTAAGAAATGACTAAAATACGATGTGAACTTTATTCCACAAGACTTTAGTGGAAAAGGAAGTTAAACTAGTCATTTAATAGAAATTTTCTCATAAAAGGGGTTTGGGAGTGAACCCAACCAACTATGATATTCTTAAAAGGTAATATTTTCTAATATTATTGTTTAGTAATAAACACATTTCACAATGATAGTCTCATCAATGACTCTTGACTACTAAACTATTGATTTTATATTCATAGGTGTATGAGACAATTAACTGTATTTTAAAAGTATTATTTTTTAATGTTCTTTTATAATTAATATCTATGAACTTATATGATTTATTTCATGACTCTATTTTATGATCTTATTTATCAATTGTATAATTTTCAAAAGTTAAGTTCTTTATATTATTCTTATGTTATATGTATCCATTTTTTACCCATGTTGAGTATCTGAGATCATACTTTCCATATTTTTACAATAAAAATGATTTGTTGTAATGAATTCAATATGGAATTTAAAATTGTTTTTAGTTGTTTAGGTATTAGCGGGAAGCAATGTACATGTTTCATGAACTAGTTTTTTTGGTTACTGGTTTCCAAAGATAAAAAACCTTATGGTTAGGGTGTGGGTTTTCTATGATATATAATGAATATTCTACTTGTTATATATAGTATATATGTATGGTATTTTTGGGTTGTTATAGTTTGTATCACAGTAATATTTATTTATCATTTAGAAGCCAGGATGTGAAAACCTTATTAAGAACCATAAGTGTAACTCTTGGTTACAATCCAATAGTTTTGGTAATGATCAATATTAACAACAGTAATACCTAAGTTATCATTGATTAAAAATTTTGAAAAACAAATCCCTTGATTATTGGGTTTTCCAAATATCATTAGTATTATTCATTATATTCTTTTTAGGTTTTATAGAATGGCTAAAAATAAAAGGATTCATGTTAATGGTGAAAGAGAGAGACAATATACCTAATGCGAAACCAAATTAAATGGAGGTCGAATGTTGAATCCATGTTATTATATCTAATTTTAAATCTCACAATTTTATTAATAATATAATATTTTTTGTTTTTACTTACCCATATAATAAGAGAATGATGGATTTTCTAGACAACCACAGAGGAAAAAATCTATTTTCTTCATCTAAAAATGTGGGATGATGCATAAAAATTAATTTATAAAAATAACATGATCATTCATTTGTTATGTAAAATAACAGAATGAAAATAAATGAAAATTAAAATTTAAACATTTAGTTAATGTAAAAGAAGATAATCATAGTATTTCTAAGGAATTTTCGGTAGTTAAATGTGCAATATATGGGAAACAGGAATATAAATGAAATATAGGCATTTCTGATGAAGAGAATCAGAAAGTATTTATGATAAATGTTTATATTTTTTATGATGAAGTGAATAAATATGACATATGAGATGATATATGTTTTGTGGGAACAAATAAATAACCTTAATGACTGGTTTACAAAGGAAAGGTAAAGATTTATTGTTTATGTATTAGATATCATGAATATTGGTTTAGAAGTAGGTGTTATGGAATAATGAACCATCTAATGATTTTTTCTGTTTCAATTTCTACATAACTTTCTATTGAATGGAACCAGTAACCATGAAATGTGATTGATGTTGTAAGGTGATATTTTTATATAACACATGAGCAATGGGTAGATAAATAAGAATATGTGAATGATATTGGTATGATAATAAGATAAAGAGATGTTTCATAGTGATAATTTAAATTGGACGGTGTTAATAACAATATAACTATTTAAAATATGAAGGGAAGGTGTTTTAGATATTTAGTTCGTATAATTTTTGGATATATGTTACGAGGAAAGGATTAATTTTTTAATGAATTAACTTTTTCCCAAATGTTTTATTGAAATTCCAATTATTAACATGTCTCAAGATAATACAGGATAATGAAATTCAAATGGTTGTTGTGTGAAAATTTAGAGTTACATTGAGTTGTTTACTGTGTTAATGATATGATGATTTTGAACATTTAGTGAACCTCATTTGAATTTTTTGGATTTTAAAATTTTTGATGGTTCATATGGGTCAGAAATTAGGAACTTTTTATATTTAACATTGGGTAATTTGTGTTGATTAGTGCATTACTTAACTATATGAATAATTATATGTATTAGAAAATCTGCGTCATCCATTTTGTTTTTCTAATAACGGGATATAGAATGAATGAATTGTAATTACAATATATATATTATTACACACTAGTTATGACTGCATCCAAATTATAATTTCATTAATTAGATAATAGAATGATGAAAAAATTTATCATGGAACCATAATTGATTGATATTGTACTCATGATATGAAATAAAGTATTAATATCTTCTCTAATGAATTTAAATAAATTTTAATAATAATTTCATTATTTTGTATGATATTAAATACATCTTCCAAACTTATTTAGTTTTTGGTTTTGTGTTCATTAAAATTTTTATTAATATTTTCTCTATCAATCTTTATCCTATCATGATAGTTAAAATTCTTTTCCATGTCCATATTTTAACTTTCCAATAATATTAATACATGTTTTTTGGTGATATTATCATTTTATTTTCCACTCTTTGGGATGATGTTTTATTGACCCTTGTAACGATGTTTTTTCCACACAAAAATTGAAATATCCACCATTTAATTTTTAATAACAATTTAATAATTGTGAGGAAGAAATATATTGGAATTATTTATCACATCGAGGTAGTGTTGTCCATGTATCTCTTTTTAGTAAGTACATACATGATCCTTCAAATGTATTAATCTAAAAATCATACACATGAGAAAAAATATTTCTAATAAGGGATAACCTATAGTGATTATGCATCGTAGCGATAACCATTTATGAAATGATGACTAGTCTCGGATTTAATGATTTGTGGATCACAAATTTTAGGAATCTATATGGGATGTTTAGGATTTTATTATAAAAATATATCCTCATCTATTAATATTTGAGTGAAAAAATTTGATATATAAATTCATTTCATGAGAGTATAATGTAACAACTTAATATTTTACTCTATATCTCGGTTATTTAAATAAATTCAATCTCATACATTTCTTTCATTTCACAAAACACCAAAGATAAACAATCTACAATATATTATTATTTAATTGTGAAGCTATCACCTAACTGTTAGAATATACTGAATTATTGAGACTATGTAAATTATGAAAATACTGTTTAATGTGTCCTGTAAAATGAATTCCTGTTTTAACAATTAATTATAAAATAAAATAAAATACCATTGAACATAAAGGATGGGTTTTTATTAAAAAAACATATCCTATTCTCACAATGGTATTTCATTATAATAAATTTAATTAATCAATATTATTGAAATATATTAATAAGAAAATATTTTTATATTCAATCAAAGGTTTTTATATTGATATAATATATTTATTAGTTTAAGACAATAATAAGTACACTTTTAATTATAAATTTATATTTTTTTAACAAGATGTTCTGGGACCTTATAATGAAACAACTATTTTTAAAATCCATTTTCATTCTTCTATTTGTATTATTTTAAAATAATCATAATTTTTAAAATTAGTATATCTATACCTACATATGGTAAAATTTTACTTTTTTTCTGATAGAGTTCTTTATTCTTTAAAGAGCGAAAAATAAATCATTTTAATTGAAGATATATTTTTTATATAAAGTAATTATGGGGACCTTCAATGAAGTGATATTGAAGAGGCGATTCTATCAAAAACACCTATCTTATTTTCATTACAACTTCTAATTTCATCTAAGAAAATTCACCAATAAGTCTATGATAAATCATGAATATATTATATACTATAGTTAAATGTTTTAAATAGAATATATCATAACCAATTAATTTATAATATCCTCTTATTAAGTGGAATGAAAATATTACTCAAATTAGGTTGGTTAATCACATCCGTGAATAATTCTTTTGTTCGTTTTCCATTACATACATCATGGTCGATCATAATACTATTATCATTATTAATTTATAATTTAATTAGTACATTATTATATATTTCATGTTCTCCAATTATATATAGGTAAGATATTATGTACAACAAAACTAGATCTTGTTGGTCAGAAAACTACGAAATTAACCAAAATAATTATCATTTCAATTTTAACAAATGTATTATCCTCATGTAATAAAAAAAATTTATATGAGACCAGATAAACATATTTATGTTAATAATTACCATTTCATATAATATATGGTATTTTTTTTTCAATAAATTATATAATTATAAAAAATTAATCATTTATGAAAACATGAAACGAATAGACCATAAGAAATGAAAATCATGAAAAATTATTAATTAATTGTTGGTAAGATATAATGAGAAATATAATATAAGGAATTATAAATATGAATATTCAACATTAATTAATTAATAAAAATTAAATAAACAATGTATATATGAGGTTATGGTTTGTGAAACTAAATAGAAGCATGGGGTGTGTGTTTCTCATCTCACCTTTTCTTATATTAGAAATATGACATTTTAAATGAATGTATCTTCTATGTGGTGAATATACGGAAATTTTTTATACAATGTCATCAATCTCGTTATATTAGGTCACTAAATTTTTCATTTAGTCATTATTACTTTTACGGGGCATTATATTAGACTCATTAAGAAAGTCAAAAGAGAATTCTTAAAACAATATATGTTCTTTAGGATTAAATTATCCATTATTGATGATCTAAATATATGATTATGTGTGGATGACTATTCATTATATTATCATTCATTAACTATTTATTATATGGATTTATAGTGAATACCATCAATTATTTAATTTTATTAGTTATCTTCTCAAATATATGATATTTATAAGATGTTTTGTTTTACAAGAATTAACTTTTATAAATTTACATTAAACTCACTTTTTCTTCCATATCCATGTTTAATAAAATAACTTCAATAAATGTTTTAATACTCAATTATGAATTTTTGAATTCATTTTTTATCGTGTTTTACAACTTATAGAATATTTTTAAAGCATTCTTTTTTCCATTTCCGAAATGATTTTATTTATGAATTTTTAATCAAAACACATATGTAATTTTTATACATGTACAACATGAGATTATTTTACTATATTCATTATGCCTTAATTATATGATTATTAATCTATAATCTTACATGGTTTTTTTCAGTTCAATTTTTATTTTATAATTTCTTTATATTTAAAAAATATAAATAGAAATAGAAATTTCCTCAATAATTTTTTATAAATATAATTGAAAAGAAGTTTACTTCTAAGATAATATTATTTTACATTTAAAATTATTTATAGGGGAAATTATTTAGGAATAAAAATCTAATTCCATTTATGTTTGGTTAATATTTGTGTCGTCTATACATTTATGAAATGTGTTTCTTTTCAAAAAGTTATGTTTTCATGAACTGTTAATGAAAATCAATTTATTTTCATCAGTTATGATATTATTTTCATTTCTATAGAATACATATGTATGGTAAAAATTATTTGATCATGGATAAATTATAAAAAAAATTGTACATACATATTCATAGAAATAATTTATAATGATTAATATCTCATTATATAGAAAGAACTGAAATGGGATGTGAACCCGATTTTCTATGTTTGAACTGATATGGGAAGTTAACTCGGTTTAATAAGTCAACACTATAATGGGAATTGAAACATGTTTTCTAATGGAAAATGTCTGATTTAATTTTTGGTTAACTGAACACAATCCACCATGATAGTCTTGGGAGTGAACCTTGTATAATATGATGATTTGGGATGTTAACTTATTCCACAATGATAGTCTTCGCAATGATCTTTAACTTCTATAGAGATAATTTTCTATTATTATGTGTATGATAAGATTTTATTTCTTATTCCAATCTAATTTTATAATTATATTTTATGATTAATGTTTAATTTAATTATATGATTTATTCTAGAAATCATGATTTTGATCATTATCATGTAGGGTATAATTTTCAAATGATATTCTCATTATCTTATTTATATATTATATATCGATCTTAATTATCCTTATTGATCATATGATCTCAAACTTTTCATATATTTGTTTTGAAACGGATATAAAGGGAGGATTAAAATATTACTTGTGAAAGAGGTTCTACTTATTAGGGATTTAATTGATCATGATGTAGATGTTTCATGAGATATTTATTTTCTTACCAAGATTCAAAAAACACTAAACTCGTATGATTTAGGCATGGGTTTTCTATGTTATGTAATGAATATTTACATAACTTGATATAATATATTTTTAGGAAAGGTTTGTTTCATTATCAAAATATCCCCCAATTATTTATTATTCCTTATAGACTCATTTTCATCCTTAATTTCATAGGGAAGTCAACTAAGGTCAAGAAACACCATCATTATTTCCCAATACAAAGGGTGATGGGTTAGATGTTACAAATGTTATTATTATTTATTGGTCATTCCCTCAACATGGTATGTTAGAAAGGATATAGTAATGTTCGAACAATAAATTTAATGTAAATAAATACACAACTATCCTACTTATATTTAACCTCAAATCAATAGTGGTATTGAGTAAAAAATGTTCTAACACACTTATAAAGTGTTTTTATCCCCCAATGTGGTATTATCCAAATAAAGTAGAATATAAGTCACTGGTAATGTGATGTCCCTATGGGACTAATTTGATCATTTTGAATTTTATATTAAATAAAAATAATAATAATTTACTCCAATGATATAGGTTTTTCAAAAATGGGTATGAAACTTGTTTCCTTTTCTGATTAAAAATGTGTTATGCCTTCAGTTACAAGTAAAAGAGTACCATGTAGTTTTTTCCTAGTTTCATAATCTACAATCTGTATATTTCTTAGAATGTAGTAAGAAGAAGTTTGATAAATTTTTCTATCAATAGTTGAATATGTTAACAAGTATTTTATTTATAGAATCCTTCATGCATTCAAAACATTGCCTAGTGGATACCAAAGACATGAACCATGAAAATTTGATCACTTTCTACATTTTTAGAAACATAACCCACCTTTAATTTTTTTTGGATTTTAAGGATAAAAAACTATATGAATTGGTAAATATATAAATTTAATATTATATTTTCATGGTACACTATGTGTGAAAAATAATAAAATCATTGTGCATATACATGATGAACATGTATTTCAATGGTGGGATTTAGAATTACAACCTACTGTTAATCAAGGTATTGTGTGGGGGCATAGTATAATTTTTTCTAAAAAATTATACCATCAAACATTCATGATTTTCAAGAAAACATATTTCTTCGTCCTGAAGAAATCGATTCTATCTAAGAATTAATATGAATTTATGTTCTTTAACATAGAAAAATTCACCCTAGAAGTTTCTATGAGTTCATACCAAAATAAATATACAATTATTTCTAGATTTTTACCATATATTTTCTTAATTATAGAAACTCATTGCAATACAAATTGTTTGAAAATTGTAAATAGGAATACATTGGGGTAATATAAAATTCTAAAAATCTGACCTGTGGAATTTGGTTTATCTCCATGGGAATATGTGTCAACACAAATATTGTAAATCATTGAACGAGGGACAATTAAATAAAATTTTGGGGACTATATGAAAATCAAACCACAAGATCATATTATTTATTGGTATTATTCATTTGGTTAACATTAGAATATCAAGATATTGTACATATATCTACATAGATTATTTCATAACTATAGCCAAATTTGACATCTTTACTGCTATTTTTATAGTGGATCATTGTATAGTGCACAAAATCATTCTCTTGTTTCTCATAAATCTGATAACTCAAAGGTAAATTCTCACAAGTACTATTTTCATCCATATAATTTATTAATCCAAGGTTAATTAATGAATAATGAGCCCTCGTACATAATACAAACTTGGTGAGGATATTATTATCATGGTGGTATGAAAAATAAAAATTATGGTTATCATTAGTTGAACATGGAGTACCAACAATGTTATTTGATGGTTAAAGGTACTATTATTTTTAATAATACCATTTTCATGACTTATATAATATGTCTTAATCCTGCTATTTTATTTCTTATCTTGTTGTTGAACATATGGTTTTATAGGTTGAGAAGATGGATTTCATTCTCAATCATCAAAATACACAAAGAAAAATAACATTGAAAATAAAAATGAGTAGTATATAAAATAATTTTCTATATGGTTGGATTATGTTTGGATTTATCTATTCATGATATGGATATATATTTCGAGAATTTGGGGATAAGTTTGTTAACATCCTTGATGTACAACATTAATTGTAACATCTAAAAACACAGTATCACATATTCTGATAGAATATATTACATTTTTAGAGGAGATTCATATATGAATGAATGAAAATATGTCTTCTATATCTGATGGTCTAAAATTCCTATTATTGGTTTATAGTTACGAGATTTAAATGAATTTATGAAAATGATCATTGTAATTTTCCAACCATCAATGTCCAAATTCAATATTCCTTTCCAAAACCTTCCATTGATTTCCACCTGAAAGGGAACTAGAATTTATGATTTATTTTATATTAAAGATCGTCATTTTTTAACATTCATAGTATAATATTGTACCAAATGATTTATGGTAATTAGAATTATAGTGGGATGGTTTTGAAAAAAAACAGTTCATTAAATTCTGGTTTTAATTATTGGAATCACATGTTTTTTAATGAAGAATCATAAAAATAATCATCTATTTAAGATTATATTAATCTCAACCAATACATGATCCTGAACATTCATCATCATCCCTTGATTCCTTACATATTTGATCAACAAATGGGCTTCATGTTGATCGGTAAAATTGATTTAACTTAATGATATCATCAACATTGATTTGTAATGAAGATATTTAAAAAAATCTAGTTTATATATGGATATAATTAATATTCTAGGGTTTCTTTTGGCATGATAAATTCATGAGTAGTTTTTAGATCATTTATTATTTGAATCATACATAGGTAGCATTAATCCATTCCCATATTCTTCATTGATGATATTGTAGTGTATTTAAGGTAAAAGTCAAATCATATGAAATGATTTTCAATATTGTTAGTCATATTGTGATAACATCATCGTTATACGAATATTTTACTGTGTAATTTATGAAATCAATAGGTACATTTCCTTGGCAAGGTCATTTGGTAATGATATGTTTATGTAGATCATAAAAATCGTGATCCCATTTCTTCTTAGTAACCACCTGTGAATGTTATTGAGAAACATATATTCCATACATTTGTAGGATATTATTGATTAATTTAATGTTATTTTTCTTGTATTTTAATTGTCCCAGATTTTTCCATGTATCATTATCAAATATTATATGGATTAATTTTGAGAATAGGCACTGAGACGACATTCGATTCTGAGACTGGGTGTGGCTGAAATGATTGCTAAAATATGTTAAAATCTTTATTATAATGTGAAATTTTTTTTCCTAAAAATGTGAATTGAATTTTAAATAGAATATCATATGATAAAATTGAGGACATCGGTGAGATTGGAATCAAGGATTTACCTTATGTGGGACCTTAAATTGTTCATCATATGCTATTTATGGAAAATTTATCATGATCATTGAAATGAGTCATGTAATTTGAAAAAATATATATTTTATTTTGCTTATTGATGTTTCATCTATTTAGTATATAAATAGTCTATTACATCAGTATTCCATATTTATCTACATAACCAAGGAATCCTATTGACTATCATTGGAGAGAGATCTAGAGAATCCATCCCATTGATAGACACACACCTGTTTTGAGGGATCATGCCAAAAACATTGATTCATCGATAATTCTTCATCAGTGAACAATCCTAATATAGTTATGGAAGGTTTTTGATAATATTTTAATTGTTATTGATTTGTATATTTAATATAGACCAGTCAACGAATAGATTGTATCACAGATCAATCTTTATATTGGATGGGATATTTTGTAGTTTCTATCGAGTTTTTGATAGTGAAATTTATTACATTCGTTTTTTATTCCAATTGTGATGAACCATGATCCCCACGAACAATGATCATGATTCATTCCTCTCTATTTTTGGTGTTCTGTTCTCCCCTAATTCACCATTATTCATGGTATTTATCATTCTTACCTCTATTTCCTCATTTAATTTATACTAAATCATTGAACATCATATTATTGGGGTAATAATCCAAAATCATATATCTGGAATCAATACAATTCGTAAGATATGTGGCGGTGGTTGTGGAAGAGAATATAACAATAGTGGGTGTTGATATCATGTTCTTCTGTAGTAATAATGAATGATAAATATCGTTTTTATCATGCATATTTAGGGCTAAAATCTTGTTGATGTGGAGATATGATTTCCAAACAACCTCAAATATCCAATTTCATAGTATGGTGATCGATGGAACAGAGGCTAAAGAATCAGCTAAGGCATGTAGAGTAAGAATACTGGTTTCTTAAAAAACTAATCCACATGATGTGTAGTCCTTTAATACGTTGTGTGTAACCCACTACAACTATATGGCGTATACAAGAAGAAGTACCTAGAAATGGGTCTGTGTACATGGGTTACCTACACTATGTGTAATCCCCCACACCATATGAAACCGGCCATGTATAGGGAATAATTCACGTACATGTACATGGGAACAGATAAAAAGGATAACACTATATACTGGCACTCGAACAGAGTACACTATTGGACCCGAAATTACAAGACATAGCGTGTAATTCGTCCACATGTTTTGCAGTCTTCTATAAAACATGAGTTAAATTTAATTTTTCATTTTAAAATAGATTTTACTAGGTTCACGGAAAATGTGTGTACCATGATTACATTACATCCAACTATTTCATCATGGCTTGGATTTCTTGTCCTCTGTATGTTGGAAATTTTTTATTAGGGTTTATTCCCTTTACTGTTTCACCAAATCTTGGTGTAAATTATTTTATAATCCAAGTACTATGAACCCTTCAATATTAATTTCTATATTTTGTTATTGTAATCCCCCTGAGATTCCTAATGTGAGATCCTATATTCATTTTCGTTCCCTAGGTTGAGTTATTAATATTGATGTGACGAACACTACAAGGTTGTTGATCAACTACTAGGAGGTTTAATCCAAGTTGAGTTGCTGGTATCAACCAATGGACTAGGATGTGATCCTGATTTGTGTATCGTAATCTGTTACTTCATTTATCATATCTCTCTATTGACAAAACCCAATTAGCAGTACCTCTCAAATGGACATCATCAGTGTTATCAGACATTGGAGTGTGTTCTTTCCCGATGAGTGATTTATAGAAACCATGAGTTGGACTTCAATGGATGGTATATTATGGTTTTGTATTAACTATATACTATGTGTCTAGTATTTTTATATCTATATATTCTTGTTATATGTTTAGTAACCATATACTCATGTGGATCTGACTTTATTTTCCATTTTTATTTATAGTTTTGAGATATCCTAATGGGTATTTTTATTCTCACATAGCATGGTATTTTCCCGAACATGTATTTTTATGGGAATATGATCTTTCTTTTTAAAAATCCCTTGGTTGTACCAGACCATATAATTCTATGTGAGACTGGACATACTGAGGTGTGTTCTAGTGTATTTTAGACCGCATCTCTAAGACCATTACAAACAGGTTGGACTTAAGGTTATAAAATCTTTATGGTGGTCTTTTATTTGGCCCTATTTTACATTAATATACTTCATTAATGTATCCATGAAATTTTTTTCTTTGTGGTTGCTACATTTCAATATATTTTGGGCATGTTGATGGGTTGGTGTTTAAAGGTACATTGGAAATCGCTACCATGATTTTTATATTTCTACTCAGTGTATGTCACCATCCCATGGACTATTGATGGTAGGCATGGGGATTTGTGCGGTGGGACCCATAAGGATGGGTTTTGAAAATTTTCAATAAAAATTAAAATTTTGAAAAGGAATTTTTTTCTTCTTCAATGAAATGATGATTTCTAAAAATCATTCCAAAATATCATGATTCACCTTACACCATCACATATCCTTACATTTTAAGAGTCACTGAATGACTATGTGATATATTTGGATGGATAATGATCTGGATTGGGCAGGGTTTTTAGTAATGATGTTCATGGTTAAGATTATAGGAAATTATTATTATGAGTGCATGAGAAAAAATACCCAACACAAGATTTGGAATTATATCTTTCATTATAATCATAGAAAAAATTCTTTCAATAACTTTTTGGTGATAAATATACAATTTTCACAATTCATAAATTCTTGAAACATATTTTGTCACAAATATAATTTAACATAAGGAAATAAATATGGATGGAATATTATCTGATGTTTTCCTTTGACTTCAGGAAAATAAAATGTAAATGAAATTTTTTAGCTGATGTATTGGGTTGGAATCCATATAATCGTTTGGATACGTGGGCTTCAGATTAATGTAAGATAATGTAGGAAAATGATGAAATGCATCTCTATTTTGTTGATTGATTTTATACTTTGGTTTTCTTTCTAGTTTAATTTATTCATTTTTTCGACACTCATGCAAGGGATGCTAAAAAATATGATTCAAAATATCTGGACATAATGTCACAACCCATAGAATGGGATACCATTGGGGGATTAAAGCTGTAATGGAGATCTATAATACAATCTAGATATTGAATTGTGGTTCCAACACTGTATTAGGAGGAATTGTTAATTCATACCACCATTCAAAATGGGTTATGTTTTTTAATATTAAGAATATGTATAAAGTGTTGAAGAAAATGTTTTTATTTGATGGATTAAATAATAAAATATAAATTCTTTTCTTCAGGTGCCTAAAATATCAGTAGTTCAACATTTAGTTCTAATGAAAAGATATTATGTTAAATTATTTACCAACCCTTATTTGGAAATGTAAAAATATAGTTTAATATTTAGTGAAAATTCAACAAAAAAATGGTTTTGAAATGTCATTCTATAATGGTGGGTATGGATTAGTTCATGAAATCATCCCACATCATCATAATTCGTGAAACCAATATGGTGGATGAATTTGATATATATATATATACACCAATGTAAGATATTTCAAAATGTTACTTTTTTGTTTTCTCTTATTAGGTCCCCATGATTACCTCTCATATTTATACGTCCTTACAAAAGTCCCCAACACTCAATTGACCTTGAACAAAGCATATCGTACTCCAAATTGTGAAAAATCTTAACCAAAATTCATAAATTGCGAGACATGATAATATCATTTGTATGAATTTTGGTGTATCATGGGAAGTGCATATAACGTTATCATAGATCCAATAAAATATAATTTACCATTTCATGATACATATTTACCCATTCAAATATTTGTTTGGATAACTTGGTTATTCTCAACTTTGTTGTAAAAAAGAATGTGAGGCATAGAAAAAACATCTAGCTTTTTCATGACACGAAAAAGATGATGAAAATGAAAAGAATGATAAAGGTTATTGATTAAAGAAATAATATGTCATATATAGTTTATTTTCATATATATTTATCCTTTGAGGTGGGTTATAATCTATTCCTTACAATCTCTCTAATGTTAGGAATCATCATTTTTAATGTTTTCGAAGGATTTCCTTAGTACATTGGATATTTTGAGAAACATGAATAGTTATGCGATTTATCTTCTTAGTTTTCATTACATCCAATATTTTTTTCTATTCTTAACATGTTTAATTTATATGAATTATAGAAGTACCAAAATTATCCACATGATTTCATAAGAGTATCAATTTTGACTTTTAGTTGGATGCTACATTTATTCATCTGGTGATATATAGTTTATATTGGATGTAGAATATAATAGGTTTAAAGGGAGAGGGTCTACTGTGTGTTTTTTGGTTTTATGGTCTTATTTATGTTCTTATATGGGAGAAAGAAAATGAAACACTAGAGTATTGTCTTGATATTTTCCAAGGAACATCTAACTCTTTCTTAACATTAATGGAATCACCAATGGTGGGATGAATATAAAACCCATGGAATTAATTATTTCACCATTTTAGGTTTTATTTATAGTGTATACCGTTCTTAATATATTTTTAAGAGTTTTTGTTAGTTTTCTAGTGTTTGGTATGTTTTTTGTCAGTTAACAATTTGAAAACACTTATTACAAACCATGAATCAATAATATGAAATTATTAATGAGAGGATGTGAGTCACTAGTTAAGTTCATAGAAGAAACACAATTCGGAAAACTATATAAATTCATATGAGAAACTATAAATGTGATAATTAAGTTAAAATAATGGATGCATGGTGTTAAAAACCATTGGCGCCATCCATGCGAGGGTGTGGCATTTGGAAAGTGGTAACATAGGTTTAGCATATAGCTTTCCATAATTAGTTAGAAATACACGTGACTCTATTTTTGGGAGGCAATAACATTTACATGGTTGGAACATGAATTTACTAACCATTTGACCTAATCATGAATCGTGAAATTAATGATAAAAAATTTAATTTTTTACTTGCATTAAGAACTCAGAAACATATTTTTTTTTTTTATTATATTTTCTCAAATTAACTATTTGTCCCAATTTTCCTTGTAAATTAAATATGATCTGAATTGGACTTTTATAAAAACATTTTCTGTTGGAGATATAGATTCAATAGATATTTATATTTTTTCTCACCATTTATCTTCTAAGGTAATCCCATTCTCTCTCACCAGCAGCATTATATCTAATTTGTTGTGGATGTAACTATGTGAATTAATATAGATCATGATAAAACAATTTGACTCATTTATGGGAAGGTGTTATGATCCTAGATCTATAATTTACTATTATTATTATTTTCATCAATAATATATTGAGAGGTATGTGTATTTTCTATCATTTCAATATAACATAACATTTTTAAGGAATGGTTTTATTAGAATATATTTTTTTTAATAAGGAGGAATTGTATTGTTATTAATGAAAATAACTTTTCACTTTGTGTTTCAGAAATATGGAATATGTGTTGGATTCTTGGTAAAATATTTTTTATACTTTTAAATAGAATAATTTAAAAAAATGGAGTTTTTTTATAGGAAAGTCATTTGATGAAACATTTTCAATCGAATAAATGATTTTTATGAAATGAATTTGAATGTAATATTTCATAATTGGGTTTACATGTGTTAAAATATGGGTCAAAGTGATTCCATTAATTTTTCACATAATAAGTGGGGTTATATATGATCATGAAGTACCATAGATCGTGGAAAATCAAATCTTGTGGGTTAGTGTGGATGGTTGGTTGTGTGTGCGGTTTTGTGTGTACAGACATGAACATAATGATGAAATATTTTAAATAAATAATTTTTTATTTTTTAATTGTTCATCATGAATGTATTTATTTATGTATATTTATTAAATAATTATCCATATTTTGGAGATGTATATAATTTTAAACCAAGTTCATGTCATAGTGTTGTTTCATGAGATGCCTCTTGGGAATGCCTTCAAAATTTATTCCTCACCCTCCTTGGGATTTATGGTGCAAGTTAAAATTATACTTACTAGTAAACAAAAAAGAGAATTTATATAATATCACTATTGATTCATCTTGATATCATGGGAATAGATGGTTATAGAGAGGCTTGATATAGTTTGGGTGGTGTTGGGGAATATTTCATATTAATTTCCAAGAGTCTTTTTCCCATTTGGTTTTTTATTTATTAACCCTTTTCCATTATCAATCTGATATTGATGTTTATAGTCTTTACTTAAGTCTTTTATTTATTTATTATCTTACATCATGTTGTATGTTTTTATGTTTATTTTTTGTTGTTGGGTTATATTTTAACATGGGTGAAATCTTATCACAATTCTACCATTGTTCTTTAACATTTATTTTCATTGATTGGTGTCTTGGGATTTTTCCTAAGATCAACAGCACATCAATATAATCCCATGATAATTGGTTAGGGGTGGGATGTTACATCATGGAATGATTCCATGGGGGTATTTTTTATATTTCATAGAATGTGGAATCCATAGTTATCTTTATATATGTGACATTATACATTCCCAAATTATGAATGTAGTTATTGATGACCATGTGATTATGGAATTAGATATTATATACATTGATAATTTTTTAGCTCGTGTGATTATTTATATAGAATTTTTTAATAATACTTTATTCCATACATATTTTTCTTCTTTCATATATCAATGATTATATGGAATGTGTTTTCAGTTATTTTCCTTTCCTTGCTGATTATGACTTGTTTACATGAGAAATATTTGTTATACATAAACCTTACTGAGATTTCAATTGGAATAATTCATTATATCCCCATTCCCTAATACTTCCCGATATTTATTATGATTTATATGTCAGGGTTTTAAAGATCAAATAATATTTTTCTCAAATAAAATATTATGATTCGTTATATTTATTTTTATATTTATTAATGCATATTTTTTATCAATACTATCAAATTACTTGGTCCTTTGTGATGTGATTTAATCTATATAATGTCAAGGTTAAAATGTGAACACTCCATCTAGGAAACTAGGGTTGAACATTTAAAAATAATTAATTTATTATAATGTTATTTAGTGATGATTATTTAATAAAAATTAAATATTTTTCAATGAATTATTTTTTAAGTGTTTTTTTAATTAATCTTGACCATAGAATGATTATATTTAAATTCATCTATAATTTTTAAAATTAAATATACTAACCATAATAGAATATTTATTGATTGAATGGCCTTATGTCCTTTATTTTTAATTCATTTTTGATAATCCTCCTTTTTAAGGGTTGAAGGGGAAACCTGATAATACATTTCATGCAGGCATCGCGACATTACATGTCACATACATGACATATTTTAAATATATTTTTCATTTAAGTTTCATTATTTCGTTTTTGTGGTGGTTTTCCAATATATTTGTTTTAAGGAAAGGGTTAGTTTTCATGATTTGGTCCAAAACATGAGCTCATTTCTAGATTTAAAAACCAATATAGTTTCTTTTTTTTACTCATTGATTTTTAACCTTTTTCACACTTTTACTTTCCAAAATGGACCCCCTAACATATTAACACCAAAATATCAATTTTTACCATTTAGGAATCCCTAATAATGGTGGATTTGTTTTTTTATTTAAGAAATTTTACCAGCCTGTAAGAACATTTCCGATTTTTTTTTAAAATATTATATATTTAATCTCTTATTATTTGATTCCTTTTTATCAATGATTCAACTCCCAACATGAATACAACATCCATAGGTGCACCAACCATATTTGTGTATCTCTCTTTTGAGCACATTTACATCATAGAGTAGAGAAAAACATCTCAATCTTTCTGAAATCATCTATATTTGAAGATGTATTTTGTCTCTTCAAAAAATTATTGCTTTTTCACTATTTCCTCCCTATATGGTTCCTACATTACCTCCTCATACTCATTCAGACCTCATTCACATTTTTAGATATTTGTAAATTCATCTACTGGTGTGTTTTGTGCATTTTATTCAAGATATCTCAAGTATGTTGGTTTCCTCTCTTGTTCCTCTGATTTACATTGGATTTCTTCCACATTTATGAGGATATAAAGTATCCAAAAGATAAATTTCATACCTATGGGGTTGATCTTGTGTCATGTTGGGGAAACCTTGTATATTATGGATTGATTTTACTTCCTTGTGGTGTAGTGGTGGTGTGATTTATGTGTCACACAACGTTTTGGAGTTTCTGGCACAAATTTTATGTTATTATATGTGTAATAATTAACTGATGAGTTAGTTTTTCATGATTTATATTTTTAGAATGTTTCATTTCTATTTTTTATTGTTCAAAAATATATTTGGTATCATTTTTTAAGCTTCAGGTTTTTAATTGGAATTTTTGTGCAAAAGTGAATATTTTTTTGTGTATTCCAGGTTGTATTCAATGGGGTTGTATTATGTTTCATAGAGTTTTTTTATTAGATGATGTTATGTCTTACAATTATGGTTTTATGTGATATTTTTATTTTTTTAGCCTTTAATGTAGGGTTTTTAAAAATATTTTATGTGAGAAACATGATTACACACATGGGAATAGTTTTGTGAAGTTTTTAAATTGTTTCTTGATTTATGAAAGAGTTGAAACTATGTTTGAAAGCAGTTCTTGTAGGAGTTTAGTTTTAAAATGGTCTATCTTAATGTTAATGGGGTTTAATGTGATGTTTTCTATCCTGTAAATGTTTTTTACGTTTTTAACAGAATTGTTAATGTTAAAATGAGAGGTGAAACATGTTCTGGGAGGTTTTGTTGTGAGTATGAATTCCAAAATGAATTTGAATAAAAAAGGTTATCATGTGACATGTGTGTGGGCTGTATGGTGTTTTTTTGACATGGAGGTTCTATTTCCATGGGAAAGTTTTATTTCAGGGCTTCTGTAACTTGTTTGAGAACAAGTGGGAAAACACGGGTATCTAGGTGGGGACATGTAAAAGTATGTTAGTGATCTCATTGGGATTGGAAACTATTTTAAGTAGAACATTTGACAATGGAAACAATAACTAAACTATAATGATGATGATATTGGGGGAAAAATAAGTTATGGGTATGATCCCATCTAGTGGCTCATGTTCACAAGAACATATATTGGTATGGTTACATTCACTGAGTACGAGGTACCCTGTACCCACAATGAGCTGGTGCCTATAGTGGTATTTTCATTACTTGTGCCCATTAGATATTTTTTCCTCACAATTGGTATACAATATATTTGGCTGGAGAAATTATGAAAATTTACCATTATATCTTAAAGTGTTGATTTCATTTAAATTATCCCACTTGAAAGCTGATTTTATTAAATTTTTCATCATGTAATGATTTTACAAGCATTTATTCGTTATAAAACATGCCGAGTTTTTGTTTTATAATTATTATCACATAGAAATATTTGTTTAGGTGCCATCATTCTGGGATTTGTATAACATGCTACTTACACCTTTGGGTGTAGGTAGACTTGGTTTTCTTTGTCGCAGGTTGGGTAATGCTTTTATAACAGGTGGTTTGGGTTTCTAGCATCTTGTTTGATTTAGGGATTTGGATATGGCTTCTGGGTGTTTCCCCTTCTCATGAAGTGTATCTTGTCCTGTCCATTTATTAATTTGCTGATTTTTTATAGACATTATTTTTAATCTAAATTATATCATTAAATTCAAAATTTTTGTAAAATATAGTTTGCATTGAAATATCACGATTTGGTTTATTTGATTCATTTGATGTTTTAATGTTATAAAAATAGTTAAATTGTTCCCTAATTTTATTTTATTTTCATTTTAGAGAACTTTTTCTAGCCCATGGGGATTGGTATCTCCCCTTTTTCTTCCACTGGCCGGGTTTAGTGCCAGTATTAAAGGAAAAAAAATCGGTTCCTAAAAAATGGTATCAAAGCGTTAGGTTCACTCTCTTGGGTCATGTTATTTTATGAACAATCATGATAGTCTAGAGCTAAGGTTATTGAGAAATTACATTAATATTACGAGTAGTGTTCATGACCAACACGCCTCATGGCAATATTCATCTCACCTAGGAAATTCATGTTTTATATGATTCATACTGTTTTCATTGGTCATAGATGATTGGGGAAACTAAAACAGATTTATTTCAACGGTCTCAGTGATCCCACAGTGCATGGAATGCCCTGTGTAATCAGGGATATTTTCCTAGATTACTCATCGTGTTGGCGAAGTGATTGGCACATGGCCTTCAATCGTATTTCCAATCCACCCACTAAAACTATTCTGCTCTCACATTTTCTTTCTTCCTTTTTCTTTGGAATCATAGAATCATGGTTTTAAAAATATAAATAAGACTTGGTTTAAGAAATGTGAACATTTATGAAATACTTTTTCAGTAAAATTGAAGTGTCTTGATTTCTAAAATGGTGGAATTGAAATTAGAGAACTATTATAAAATGGTAAATGGTGTGTTTAAATGTTTTTTAAGTATGAATTATATTAGGGTGGGTTTTGAAAATATATTCCAAACAGAAAATTATAAATTATATAAAATTATTTTGTGTTAAACCATGTTTTTTTTGGAATTTATGTGTGGGGTTTGAAGATAAATTTTTATTTGGTACATACTACGAATTTGAAAAAATTTATGAATCATTGGAATATTTTTTAAATAATATGACATGGTATTTTATGTGAATTGTTGTTGATGCAAGGGTGTTTTTTTTTCATAAAACTGGGTGTATTTTGAAATAGGATGAAATGTTTTGAAATGAATGTAAGTCATGAAATTGAGATTTTATTTGAATGATTTGAGATTTTTGAAATGGTTGGTAAGATGTAACTTTGTTTTTTATTCTGTGGTTGGTGGTTTTGTGAAAAAGGGATGTATCGGTTGAATTTATTGGTTTTTTTAGGATCAAATAATATTTGTTTTAAACTTTTTTATTTCCGTCAGCGACCAGATGCGTGTGATTATATGGGATGATGGATTGTTAATGGAAGAAATGGATGATTTATCGGATGTATATGAAGAGGGTGCCAAATGTGGCATGGAAACATGCCAGTGTGAGGCTCGTAGTAGACCATTGATTGGTAGACTTTCCACGACCCATCATCGAGACCCGTGTCGTGACTACCCCAAGCCCACCTTCCATTAGCCAGGGTCTGGTGACTAGAACCAAACGTGTAAATAACTAAAACTAGGAAGACATTGCCTTCATAATTCTAAATAAACACAATAGAGTATAAGATGGAAGATAAACACGAAGTAAACTGTATACAAGAGGAGTGTTGGAATATAAAAGGTGCCTGATATACAATCCCAACAGGAAAGTACATGTACAACTAAAAAGGTTCTAAAATAGCTATATGTTGCAAATAATCTCATAGGTTATCTTCCACGGATCCTATTTGAAGTGTAGGTACATATAGCCTGCACAACACTCCACGTCTGTCAATCTACTCAATGTACTGACTCATCATAAGGTCCATCTTCGGGTACTGTCTAGTCCTCGTACTCTGATACTCAATTAGCATTTTCTACCATCTGTAACCAACACAATGAGGTGCTGGCATAGCCTGTGCAGGGGTGACTACAATGATACTTAGTATGGACCCTGAGACACTCAATGTCTCACAAAATCCAACTAAGATAATCCAGAAAGAATGAAATCAACAGATGAACACACTTAGGTATATTCCCATACATATACCTAAGTTGTTATGTAATCCATCTCCATCATGTGGTAAATACAAATGTTACATACTTATCTCACATAGTTATTTAACTTATGTAGAGATATAGAGATGATTAGTTATAGCTACTGAATCATTTGAGCTGCCAGACCCACATAGGATCCAGGACCAGCTATTCTGTCAGACCAACACGTGATCCAGGAATAAAAGTAAGAACTGTTAGACCAGCACATGATCCAGGAATAGTAATCAGAGCTTTCAGATCAACACATGATCCAGGACCAGAGATTCTGTCATACCAACACATAATATAGGAATAGACGTCAGAACTGTTGGACTAACACATGATCTAGGAACAGTCGTCGGTGCATAGTCGGCCACAGGGTATCCACAATGCACGCTTGATTCCGGGAGGGTCTTCTCCTCAAGCCATGTGTCGACATTTAATCTTCCACTATGTCACATGAATAAGTATCTCAAAGTTCTGTCTCATCATAGGTATCTCAACACAACATACGATGCTTCAATCGGACGCCCAGTCTGTGAGTTATTAGCATTTCTATTCCAAGGGCCTGGTTAGATTTACGTTTGATCCAAATCGGTCGTACCACAACTATGTCCTAAACTCGAGTGGGTTATACCAAAAAGATCATTTGGGCTCCAAGCATTCCGTCATAGCAGAAGGTTCCCCAAATGGTTGGCTGGTTCCAATAATATGACCATAAGAAGTAAGAGTGTGGGTAATGGGCATGGGCCCGATCTGACCCAGTTGGAACGACTTGGCCCAACCTAGACTGGGCCGACCCGGTCTTTGTCGACTCGGTCCACCCGTTCAGATCGGCCCAGGCCGCTGGGCCCAACACAACGAACTGTAGGGGCAGTTTGTCCCGATGGTCGCTGCGTAGGCAGCTTAGCTCGGAGGCCGGGGCTAGTTCGGCCACCACCGTGTGGGGTGCGACTCTAGCGGCTCGGTCCATAGAGCTGATCTTGTTTGACCAGCGATGCCGCAAAGGTTGTCGTGGGCCGGTGTGGGGGGTCTGTGCGGCTCGGATGATTGCAGCGGGATACGGGGCATGGACAAGCCGTGTGGGGCACTGAGGAGGAAGTTTGAAGGCCACGTGGGGTGTGGGTATGCTAGAATGGCTTGTGGGCAGCATGCTAGCAACGCGGGGCGCAGGCAGTGCACTTGCAAACTGAAGGGGCACGCGGGCTGCCTGCGTGTAGGCAGCGGGGCATCGAGCGGGGCGTGGTTAGGCTGACGGGTCACGAGGGCAGCGTGAGGGATGGTCAATGGGGCACGCTGGGAGTGCGTAGGCCGGCCGGTGGGCCACGCGGGTAGGTCGTGGTTGTGCCACGGGGTACGCGGGTAGTGAAGGGTAGGTCGGCGGGGCGCGAGGAGCACGGGGGCTCGAACGCAGGCGGTGAGGGATGCCGCGAGGGCTGCGATATTAATGGAGGCCACGAGTAGCGCGACCATTGTCAATTTCATCTCCATCGCCTCGTCGTTGTTATGTCTCCATGTCGAAGAACACCACAAGAAGGGAATACAACGGAGGATCTCGAGCAATTATAGGTTGGTCCGTACCCTCCATGTTTAGGAAGGTATCAATCGGAACAACAATATAGCAGTTGATCATTAACACGTCCACAAAAAAACCTTTCTATCTAATGAAGGAAATATGAAATGGTATAACATCATCAAATAATAAACCCCATACCTTATGATTGTTGGTCGTTGTGCATTGATGGTGTCGCGGAAAGGGAACGAAGCAGTTTTCCATTCATCGTGTTCGTCAGACACTCCCAATCCCGGGATGCGTCGGCTATGGAATACACTCCACGTCGGTAGGATCCTCGAGAGGATATGGAAGAAATATGTTTCCAGCATTTTTCGTTGGAAGAAATTTCCTCTTAAGCTCCTCACATCCCAAGCTCCACAAAAAGAGAAAATTCCAACAAAATAATTATGTCCAACAAAAATAATAGTTTGTCTATTATTTTAGAACATTGGATTTAAAATTCAAAAGTGAAAAATAATTAACTCATCACCTATAATTAATTCTTTAGAGGTGTAAAAAATTAAATTAAATGAGATTTGGATCCATTATGGTTGAGAAGGTCAATGGGTTTCTCCACATTTAATGGGGAGTTGAGGAGGTTTTACCCTCCTCCATTAATAGAGGTAATGATTTGTGTTACACCCACGTCATAACCTCTCATGGTATATTATGATCGAGTGGGCCCCACTACCATAACCTCCTAAGGGGGGTTAAGTTGTGGTGGTCCCACATCCAACTCCCATGAGGAGGTTTTAAACACCCATCATTTACATGGCAGTTAAAAATAAAATAAAGTTAGATTACATTATTTTATTACTTCACACGAAAACATACAAACTAACTTTTATCCTCAACTCACTTTCGTCGAAGTGAAAGTCATCATAAGTGATTACTGGTGTTGTGAGTTCAATGGTTCCTTTGGATTTCAATTTCGAGCAACGGATCAAAAGATATACAATCTAGCTTGTATGTTTACTGAATGTACCTGAACAAAATATCAGAAATTGATTCCAAGCACATTAGGCCTCAGAATCACATGCCGTCAGTTTTTACAGACTCGTAATATTCCCATGTACATATGAAAAAAAAATTCCATTGAAATTCCAAGTCTTTACATTCTGTCCACCTCAGGGCTTTACGTCCACATAAGCTACAACTAGAACTAAGGGATCAAATTGGGGTATTGAGCACATATCTGTGCCTCCCTCTCCCATTTGCTCTCATGGGGGTTCCTGTAATACAAACTAACATGCACCCAAGGTATCAACCATCCATGCATGACTTGCTCCTGTCAATCCAAAATCTCCATTGAAACCTCCATAAAATTCTCCCCATCATCGACGTCCAGCTCTCCATGGTCGATAATGTGGGAAGGGCCATGCATGTTTCTCCTAAGCGGAGATATGAGAAAGACGTCTTGCAATTGGTGCAACTTACGTTGAAGAGCAAGGATATTAGCCACCTCACCTACTCCGTTGAGGACCTGGAGTTTTCCAATGTATCTCATAGATAACTTTCCTCCTCAGCCAAATGTCCGTAGACCTCATCGAGGTGAGACCCATAAAAAGACATGGTCTACATCCTCAAACTCCAATGGTCCATGTCTCCTATCAGCATACGAATTTTTCCCTCTCTGTGCATTCTTCATCCATTCATGGATGATCTGCACCTTCTCTGTGGTAGCTCATACCATCTCTTGTCCCACGAGTGCTGACTCCCCTGGGTCTGTCCAGCACAGTGGTGATCTACAAGGTCGACCAAATAATGTGTCAAAAGGTTCCATCCCATTGGTGTAGTGATAATTGTGGTAGTACAAAAAATACAGAAATGGTAAGTGGTCCTTCAAGCTGTGACCAAAGTTGATGACGTAAACACGGAGCATGTCCTCGAGAGTCTGAATGGTCTTCTTAGACTGACCATCCGTCAGAGGATGGAAGGTAGTTCTCAAGAAAAGATATGCATTGAAATCCTACTGCAACCCTTTCCATATCCTGGAAGTAAATTGTGTTTCACGATCAGAGACAATCATCAAAGGTACTCCATGTAGCCGCACAATCACCTGCACATATAGGCATTCCAAGCTCTATACTGAACCCTGGTCTCTAGTCAGTAGGGAGTGGGATTACTTGGTTAGTCTATTGAAGATCACCCAAATCGAGTTGTTACCCCAGGATATATGTGGAAGACTCATCACAATGTTCATGGATATCCCATCCAAACTCCACTCTAGGACCTCTAAAGGCTGTAGAAAGCCAGCTGCTACCTGGTGCTCCGCCTTCACTTGCTGACAAGTGAGGCATCAAGAGACAAAATTTGTTATCACCTTCTTCATATGAGGCCACCTATGTTGTCTTCTGATGTCCTGATACATCTTCTCCACACTTGGATGTTCCACTGGTGGAGATATGTGGAACTCCCTCAACACTTCCTCCAGATGTGACACTGGTACCCTAGTACGTCCTCTAAAGAGAATAAAGTGCTTCTCAAATTCAAAAAATACATCAGGTGCCTGCCCAATGGATATCTGAGCACATCGTGTCTCGCAGTCAGCGTCTCCATGCATTGCATCCTTGAATAACTAAAGAAGTGGGGGAGTGACTGTAACAGACTAAAGAAAGACAGCTTCATCCCTATCCACACAGTATATCTATAGGCAGCTAGCTACACTGTCACCTCTCCTATTAGTTGTATACCAGATCTCGTACTGAGAGCATATTCAACAACCATCACCATCCCAGGAGGATAGAATATCTCAAAGTCAATGTCTTGGAGTAACTCAAGCCAACTTCGTTGACTCAGATTCAAGTCCTCTGAGATAAGATATACCTAAGTCTATTGTGATCTGAGTACACAGTAAAATGTTCACCCATAATATAGTGTCCACACATATTTAAGGTGATGACCACTTCTTCTAACTCCATGTCATGGGTAGCATAGTTATTCTCATGTTGTCTAAGTTGAAGTGAACCTTAAGCGATCATTGATTGCTCCTGCATCAGGTCCCACCTGAGTATGTTCCCTGATGTGTCGCAGTAGACTATGTACCCTATTCCTTCCTCTAAAAGCCTCGAGATGGGGGCACTAGTCGGCCACTACCTTAGCTCCTGAAAGCTCTGCTGTCATATCTCCGACCAAAAAATGGGTTTCCCCTTCTTCATCAAGGCTGATATTGGTTCTTAAACTCTAGAGATGTCTAGTATTAACCTATTGTAGTATGCAACCAAACCCCATAATCTTCGTTCCTCCATCACACTCCTCGGTGTCTCCAAACAAGTATCGCTTATACCACCGCTAGATCTACTGCATCTCCATCCTCTGAGATGACATTTCCCAAGAAGTGAACCTATCAAATAACAAACTAGAACTTAAAGAGTTAACCATAAAGCTGGTTCTCTCGGTGTGTGTCCAGTACCACCCAAAAATGGTTGGAATGCTCCTCCTCAGTAGTCGAGTAGATCAGAATCACATCGATAAAGACTACGACAAAGAGATCTATGTATAGCTAGAAGATCTAGTTCATGAGTCCCATGAACACTGCTGGAGAGTTGGTTACACCAAATGGAATAACCAAGAACTCGTAGTGGTCGTACCAAAATCTGAAGACCGTCCTCTACATATCCTCCTCTTGAACTATATGTTGGTGATAGCTTGATCTGAGGTCTATCATCGAGAACCAGAACTCTCCCTTCAGCAGATCAAAGAGGACGTCAATCCTCAGGAGTGGATACTTTTACTTCACAGTCACCAAGTTCAGTGGATAGTAGTCGACACAAATCCTCAAGCACCGGTCTACCATCATGGTGATCCGAATCAGGGCTGCCTAAGGGTAAACACTTGTCCGGATTATTTCCATCCTCTAGAAGTCCTCCAGATGTACCCGCTGCTCACAAATCTTAGTGGGAGTCATCCAATATGATGGAGTAGACATCAGTGTCGTCCTGAGGTACAAGTCAATTTAGAGTTACACCTCTAAGTAAGGAGTTAGTCCCGAAACATTATCACAGAAATCATCCGCGTACCGGTCCACCACTACAGGATAGCTTAGACTCTCAACATCAACTGCTCTGAGGGTATGGCTGGCCAACTGATGAGTGATCAGCTATCCCCTCTTTTGAGATAGTTCTTCTTGTTTTGTATAGTCTCCCATCTCACCGGTGAAGGTAAACCTGGTCTTGTCCGTGCGGACACACTGCACATTTCTCCTAATACAGTCAGTATGAGCGTGGACTATAGATAACCATTCCATACCCTAGATGATGTCGTAAGGCCTCGACGCCACTATGAAGAGATCCCTACCGAAGCTCTCCCCTCATAGAGTAATCACACACTGTAGGCACCTGTGAATAATCATCGAATCTACTCCTGTAGGAATCTTTTGCTGTAAGGATCGAGCCAACTGATCCATCAGAATTTCAATGCTCCGACCGAGGGTTGTACAAATGAATGTGTGACTGGAACCTATGTCTAAAAGAACTGCATCTATGGTAGAGTGGACCCAGATCATACCTCGAATTATCTCTAGAGAACCATGATGGTAACCCTTAGTTGTCAGGAGCTGAGCTATCCCATGTCCACCTTCTCCATATGGTCAAGGTGGACCACCTTGTGATGGTGGAAGTTACACCTCTAATCTTCCTCCACCACCATCTACAGAGCCATCTCCTCGGCCACGTCAGCAAGCTCCCTGGTGTCTGCCTCAATCAAACCTCTTCATCAACCTGGTTTGTCCCTCTACTATCATTTGATCATCAATATGGAAATTCAAACAGTCACGATCCATGTGACCATGCCCACCACATGAATAGAATTGCCCTCTCTTCGACTGGCTCTGTCTTGTGTTCCCTGCACAACTAAACTTGTGTCTTGAGGTCATCCACCAGAAGGTCTGGTCTGCTTGGACCTCTGCAACATCTTTCTACAGCCATCTATAGAAGACTCCGCTAATTGTCGACTAGTGATGGGTATCACTAGTGGTGACTGCTCAACTAGGAAACTCTCCACTATGAGGGATTTCTCTAACTCCCCCGCCTACGTCGGGATGCTGTGGGAGATCACCAAAGATATTATCTCTCACCTGAGCCCCTGTTCGAAGGTCTGAGCACTAATGAATCTGTTCTGTTCAATATCGGTAGAGTAGCATGAGAGGTCGGTTAACCTAACTGAGTATTGACACATAGTCATGCTACCCTACTGTCGATGTAGTAGCTCCTGTATCTGCTCTACATGTAGGGTGGGTGGGAAAGCCTCCACCCAAAATTGGCTCTAGATGTTAGCCAAGAATATTGTCACCACATCATGCACATAAAAGATCAGTCACCATCATCTTCCTACTACATCCTAAAGGAGGCTCGCTGCAAGGATCAACATATGGTCTACTAGTGTACCTACTAGTCTGAAGTCTCTTAGCATAGCCATTATCCAATCATCACCTACCTGTGGGTATCTCTCACCCATGAAACTTTGTGGCCTCTGGTTCTGGAACTCGTGCAATGCGCTTATCCAGCGTGCACTCTCTGTTGTTGGGGATAGTGGCATCAGTGGCCCAATGTGTAGTGGTACCGCTGGGGCATCTGCTGGAAAATGGACATGCACCAAGGCCTCGTCACTAGGTGGGATATCCCCATACACAACCCTCGAAACCCTAGCTGGATGTCTGTGTGAAGGAATCCTGAAAATAAACAGCTCTTCCATGGTCAACAAGTTATACCTGGTGAGGTTACTCATGTTAACATAATGAAAAATATTGAAAACACTCACACAACCAGTGTTTTTGTGCACTGAGTCAAAAATCAGAATTCAGTGTCCTGGTGTATGGATACATCAGCTGTGGAACCAACACTGGACTCCCTGAACTGAAAACCACACTCAATACATAAAACACTATTGCATCACAAAAAAGAAATATCATTGTCATAAGTTTTTTGGTAGAACTGACTCCTCTGATACCAATTTTTCATGACCCATCCTCAGGACATGTGTCGTGACTAACCCAATCCCGCCTTCATTAGGCAAGGGGCTAGCGACTAGCACCAATGGAATAAATCCCTAAAACTGGGATGAAATTGCCATTAAAAATTATAAACAAACACAATAGAGTATAATCAGAAATAAAAACACTATGTAAAACTGTATCCAAAAGGAGTGCTGGAAAGTAAAAGGGGCCTGAAATACAAACACAACAAGAAAGTACATGTATAACTTAAAAGGGACAAAAATAGTTGTATGGTTCCAGGAAGTTCCTAGATCATCTGCCATTGATCCTACCTGTTGGGTATGTATATATAGCGTCCACAGCACTCCACGTCTTTCTGTCTCCTCAGTGTACCAACTCATTGTAAGGTCCATCTCGAGGTACCGTCCAATCCTACTACATTGATCCTCAGTCAGTGTTGTCCATCTTCTGCAACCAACACAATGAGGTGCGGGCATAGCCCGTGCGGGGGTGAGTATAACGATACACAGTAGGGACTCTGAGACCCTCAAGGTCTCACAAAATACAACAAGGAGAAACCACAATGTATGAAATCAACATATAACCCCGCATAGGTATATTCCCATACATATACATATGTTTTTAGCTAAAACATCTCCATCATGAGGTAAACACAAAAGTTACTAACTCATCTCACACAGGTATACAACTTATGTAGAGAGATAGAGATGATCTAATATATCCACTAATTCATTTGAGCTGCCAGACACACATAAGATCTAGTACCAACTATTTTGTCAGACCAACACATGATCTAGGAACAGAAGATGGAATTGTCAGACCAACACATGATCCAGGAGTAGTTGATAGAGCTGTCGGACCTACAAATGATCTACGACCAGCAATTCTGTCAAACCAACACATTATACAGGAACAGTCTTCAGTGAATAGCCAACCACATGGTTTCCACAAAGCACACTTGATTCTAGGAGATTCAGTCCTCAAGCCTATTGTCAACATGTCAACTTCCACCAAGTCCCACAAAGATGTATCTCAATGGTATTACTCATCATATGGGTCTAAAAGCAGTAGACAGCACGTCAATCAGACACCCAGACTCTGAGTTATGATAATTTCTGTTCTGAGGGCCCGGTTGGATTTACATTTGATCCAACCCAGCTGTACCCCATCAGTGTCTAATCCTCATGTGGTGTATTAAAAAGAACTATATTTCTCGTAACATTCCATTGTTGTCGACGATTCTTAAAACAGTCTTTTGGTGAAAATGATACATCCAAAGGATGTAACAAGGTTGGTAATGACCCTAGGCCCGGTCTGACACTGTCAGACCGACTCGGCTCAACCCATACTTGGCCGACCAGGTCTTGGTCGACCTGGTCATCCCCCTTGGTTCGCCCAGGCAGCTGGGGCTCGCCTAGCGGATGGTATGGGCGGTTCATCCTAAAGGTCACCACATAGATGTATCAACCCTGAGGTCGGTGCCGTTTCGGCCAGCACCATGTTGGGAGCGGCTCGTCCCAAAAAGCCAAGCAGGTTCGGCCATTGACGCCACGGGCTAGCTCGGGTGGCCGGCATCGCTCGTCCAATTCGGTCGGGAGCATGGGCGCGAGAAGGCCACTTGGGGGCAATGGGTAGGGCACCGGCAGGTCGTTTGAGGAAAGGAGAGGTCGTCTGGGTGACGGATAGGGCCCGTGCAAGCTGTGAAGGGCGCATGCAGTGCAAGGGCAGCCCAACAGGGTGTGCGGGCTAGCCACCGGGCACCGGGCTGGGTGCCGTTAGGCCGGTGTGGAGCATGGGAAGTGTGAGGGCAGGCCGGAGGTGTGCACGGGTAGCGTGTGGCCATGCCATCGGGGCATGAAAGCTGCATGCAGGTAGGCCACGGGGCACAAGGCCAGTGCATGGGTAGCCCGGCGGGGCGCATGCAGTGCGTGGGCTCGGCCGGAGCCGGTTGGGGACGTCGTGGGGGCAGCACAGTTCAAGGAGGCCATGAGTTGTGCGACATTTTCTATTTCTGTCTCTATAACCTCGTCTTTGTTACGCCTCTATGCCTAATATTGCCACAAGAATGAAAAATGACGGAGGATGTAAGGCCATGTTAGGTTGGCCCGCACCCTCCACGTTTATGAAGGTATCAATTTCCTCAACAAGATAATCAGTTGATCATTAACATGTCCACAACAAACCATTTCTATTTGATGATAAAGATAGAAAAAGGTATAATATTATCAAGTGATAAAAAACCTACCTTTTGATTGTTGTTTGTCTTCCGTTGATGGTGTCATGGAAAGGGAACGAAGGAGTCCTCCATTTTTCATGTTCATTACGCACTCCCAATCCCAGGGTGTGTCAGTTGTGGATGACACTCCACGTCGGTAGAATCAGAAGGGGAAGTCGAAGAAGGTTATTGCTGACATTATTCATTGGAAGAACTTTTCTCTTAAGATCCTAGCTTACAAATCACCACCAAAAGGGAAAATTCCAACCAATGAATTATGTCGAACAAAAAAATTGTTTGTTTATTATTTTAGAACGTTGGATTTAATATTCAAAAGAGATAATTAATTCAGTAACTCATCTCCCCTAATTAATTCTTGAGAGGTGGTATATATTAAATTAAACGGGAGTCGGCTCCATTATGATGGAGAAGGTCAAGGGGTTTCTCCCCATTTAATGTAATGTTGAGGAGGTTTTACCCTCCTCTATTAATATGGGGTTATGCCTCTTGTGGCCCCCACGTCATAACCTCTCACAAGAGGTTATGCTCGGTTGGGCCCCACCCTCATAACCTCCCAAGCGAGGTTAAGGTGTTGTCGTACCTCCTCTATCTCCAATGGAGAGGCTTTTACAACCCATCATCCACATGGAGGTTAAAAATAAAATGAATTGAGATTACCATATTTTTTTAATTAACACGAAAAAATAAAAACTAACATTTATCCTCAACTCAATAACGTCGAACTGAATGTCTTCATAAGAAAATACCAGCGTTGAATGATCACCTGTTCCCTCAGATATTAATTCTGAGCACTGGTTAAATAGTTATAAAATCATGCTCATATGTTTACTAAATGTACCTGAACAAAACTTCATAAATTGATTCTGGGCATATTGGGCCTTAGAATCAGGTGCTGTCAATTTTCAAGGACTTATAAAATTTTCATGTATTTATGAAAAACAAATTCCATTGAAATTATTGGTCTTTACAATACTAACCACTGACCCATTTATTTTCAATGATGTGACTTATTTTAAAGAAAAACATGATGTATGGATGACCAGTTTTGGTGGTGTGTCTTATGTGTTTTTGAAAATGTTTTTGTTGTGTGATGTTTGGAGTTCAATAACCCATATTGTTTGAATGTTGTTTTGTATTTTTGTTCTGTTGGAATGTTGCATTAAAGGGATGGTTAGTGGTCTCTTCTGAGAAATGATTGGGAGGCCCCTGTGATGGCTTCCCTCATGTGTTCAATTTTAACTTTTGTTTTTTTACCAATGGACCATATTTGTTGTGTCCTTGGGTTCTCTCATGGGACGGGGAATTCCCCCCTAAATATTTAATTCATTATAGAAGTGCATCGAAGATTGCTTTACCATTGGATATTCTTCCAGTTGATCAATGCAAGAAGTTTGTTTCTTGATCATTGGAGGTTGAGTCCACACGATTTTTGTTATTGCGTTTTTGGATCCACTTATAGCAGGTGAGTAGTAGTGGAAGGATGAAGGATACTATAGTTACTTAAGACACCTGAGTCTTCAAAGGTCAAATTTTTCCGAGGTTGTCAGTGTAAATTGTGGTATAAGAGGGCCTCTAGGACATTCCAAAGTCTATATAAAATGAGGGTTCTTGTTAAACCCCCTATGTGGGAATATGGTCAAGAGAGGATGATATTTCCATTTGTTAGAAATCGTGTGCTATTTGGGATTTAGCATAAAATCCCTATCTATCTATTGTTTCTATCAGTCGTAAGGGTCATGTTCGGTGACACCTTGTGATGTCATGTGCAAGTTTTACAGCAAAAGTTAATGTTGTGAAATATTATTAGAGTATCTGTTCTGTCTTAATTTTTCCTCCCTTAATAAAATATTCACATCTAATGTATGGAGGATAGTGTTTGCATATTTCCTTTTCTAATTCCATTTCTTATCTGAAGTAACAAGTGATAATGTGTGTTTATCTTCTAAGATCTTGTTTTGAAAAAATGTATGGTTTTTGTAAAGTGAGTTTGGAGGGTGTCCTGCCTCATTGAATCCAACTAGGATCACATTGATATTTTTTGTGGCACCTAAACAATAATTTATGTTCTGGGGTTTTCCCAAGGGTTGACTGTGGGGCAAAAGATTCTTTGATCATCTTAGCTCTAGCCATAAGTCCTAGAGTAACGTAGGCACATAATCAGGGAAATCCCAAGGTTCTAAAATATTGTTGGTCTAATTTCCAACCTCATTTTGAAATATCAAAATATTATAAACCATTAGTTTTGTCGTCTTTCTCTAGTTGTTCCCATTTTGTGTAAAGAGGTGGGTGAATCTCATTCCCATGTTATCTCTGATGTTCATTTTTATCCATGTAGTTTCATTTTAGTTTTTAGAGAAATTTATAAATATTAGTCTAGGTAGATGGTAGAACACAGTTTCTGTATAATTAGTAGTAATCTTGCGCCAACCAAGGAAACAATAATGTAAGAAATAGAAGAAATCACATGGTCTCCACATTTACATGCGTCTTGGACCATGTAACGTCGAAAATATACCCCAATTTATATAGTTCTTCGAATTTTTAGCCCACAATTTCCCAATCTATGTGGACTAACCATGCGTCCAGGCGAACTCTTTAAATTTTGGGGTCCTTTCGTTCCAACACGTGTTTGTTTGTTAAGATAGTTGGTACTTATGGAGGGAAGACCCACTATGGGACACATGTATGTTCATTGGGGAATGTCTAATTAAATTTTACCCCATATTCTTGAGAGTCTGTTTGTGTCTCCCCATGTTAGTATTCTAATTCTCTCTCAGGAAAAAAATGAGTTTCCCCTTATGGTGGGGATTCTATTTGTGCCTCCCTGTATCAGTATCTTGGTTTTATCCCTTGTGCTGATATACTAATTGGTAGTCTCATTCAGATTTATTTAACTAAAAAAATACTCCATGAGTATATTTTTGTATTTGAGTGTGCCCAATTGATTTTCTGCAGTAAGGCTACAATTGCCACGTTCGTTTCCATTGTTCGTTCTAGGTAAGTTACCTGAGTCTTATACGAATCGTGAGTATGGTATTTTTTTGGATATAGTGTGAATTTTCATTATCATTTTAGGTAGTTGTGTATTTGTTGGTTGGTGAGATTATTATTGTATTGATTGATCAATTGTGGGAGTTTTTTCCTTTTGGAGGGAGCAAAACTAGTAATAGGAGTCTATTTGGCCATTTGGTTGGGTTTTGTTTTTTTCATTTGGCCTTGTTGTGGCTTTACGAAGGGATGATGTTTTTTAGAGGGGAAATTATTACATCCATGAAATTTTTTAATGTTATTTTATATTTAATTTACATTATTTCTCTATTGTGGGGGGGGTTTCCAATGCTTTTTGGAGGAAAGGGTGTCTTTTCATGATTCGGGCCAAACCTTGAGCTCATTTCGAGATAAAAAACCCAAATTTTATTATTTTATAATTCGTTCAATTTTCATAATTTTTCACCCATTTTACTTCGATCATGGCATCCCATAACCGATTAACACCACCATATCAATTTGGACCCTCTAGAAATCCATAATTAGGTTGGATTTGGGATTTTATTTAATGAATTATGTGAGCATATAAGTTCATTTCCAGTTCTAAAAAAATTTATTATTTACAATACAATTAATTTTTCTCTGTTTTAGTGATTTCACCTCCTAGTGGAAGCCAAACTCTCTAGGCACGCCACATCTTCGTTTCTCCTTCTTTTGAGCTCATTTACATCATAGAATAAGGAAAATATTATAATACTTTCATAAATCATCTAGATTAGAAGAGGTAAATTTTTCATTAATAACAACTTCATATTTCATTACATTCCCCCATTCTAATTATTACATGAACTCCTCAGCCTTATTCCAATATTACTTGGCTTTTTTCTATTTGGAAGTACATCTTCTTGGGTATTTAGGGCATTTTATTAATGATATATCAAGTGGGTTTCTTCTCATGTTCCTCTCTTTTGATTAGGGTTTCATTCTTATTTTCTTGAGGTTTTAAATTATCATGTAGATAAAGATCATAGTTAGGGTTTTATTTTTTATGATTTTGGTTAAATATTGTTTATTGTTGGATGTGTTATTTATTCTGTATTAATATATTTAGAAATATTATATTGAATTTTTTATTGTGTGAAAAATATATTTGTGATAATTTGTCATGTGGTTCGTTTTTAGAGGAATTGTTTGTTCAAAAATAAATATTTTTGGTCTGTATTCCATGTTGTATTCATTGGGGTTATTTTATGATTCATGGAATAGATTTTTTAAATGATTTTATGGTTGCCAATTTTTGGTTCGATTTGATATGGGTATTCTTTTGGTCATTTTATAGGGGCTTTAGAAGAATTTAATGTGAAAAACGTGGTTACACACCTTGTATGTGTTTTGGGATGGTTTTTAATTATTCCATGATTTATTTAAGGGGTGCAACTATGTTGTAAAAATGCTTATCGAGGAGTGTACTTTTAAAATATCCTATTTTAATGTGAATGTGCTGTTATATTTTGTGTACTATATTTGAAAGGTTTTTTTAAAATTTATTAAATGATTTTTTCAAGTGTGAAGGAGATGCGAAACGTATTATGGAATATCTTAGTGTGAGTATGATTCCTAGAATGAATGTTAATGAAAACAGGATCATGTTTCATGTGTATGGGCTATTTTGTGTGTTCTTGTCTTTGAAGTGGTATTTTCATGTGAAATTCGTTTTCATGACATGTGGAACTTATTTGAGAAAAAAAAAAGCGAAACCCAGGTATTTAGGTGGGTGGACGTGTACAAGTATGCTAGTGATCCTATGGGGTTTGGACCTTGTTTTACGTAGAATGTTTGATGATGACATCACAAACTAAACTATGTTGATGATGTTGTTGGGGGGCCGCTATGTTATGGGTATGATCCCTACTAGTAGCTCGTGTGCACAATAATGGAAAATTTTATGGTTAATTTCACTGAGTACGAGGTACCTGGGACCCCCAAGTAGCTAGTGTTTATGGTGTTTTCCAATTGATAGTTATCATTAGATATATTTTACTTACCGATGGCATATAGTATGTTTTTTGGAGAAATTCAATAGCATTATCATTCAATTTAAATGTGTTTATTTCATTGAATATAACCCACATGAAAACTGATTTTATTTAAAGTTTCATTTTCTAATGATTTTTACTAGCATTTCTTTTTTACCAAACATGAATTATTTTTTTCTTATAATTATTATCACATTGAATATTTTAGTGGTGTCATACTAATGGTATTTGGCTCACAACCTAGGTATACCATTGGTTTTATGTATACTTGGTTATCTTCATTGTATGTTACGTAAAGATTTCAGTTTTGGTGGTCCTGGATTCAAATATCATTCATGATGCGGTGTTTTTGAGATGGCTTGAAGCGCATTCCCCTTCTCATAATGTGGTTCTTGGGATATCCATTTTGACAATGTTCCTTTTTTATAGACTTTGAGTTTTTTTCTAAATAATGTAATTCAATTTTGAATTTTTGTAAAAGAAGTTTTGGTTTGAAAAATCTAGATTTGTTTTATTAGATTCATCTGTTGTTTTATGATTATAAACTTTGATAAATCATTCCCAAATTACATTTTTTGATACACGAAAACTTGTACCAGCCGATGGGGATTGGCAGTGCCCTTCGGGTCTTGCAACGTGTCGTGTTTTGTGTTGGTTTTCTATATAGACCTGATTCGGTTTGGGACATTACAGGATCTGAAGTTCTAAATGAAAGATACATCTGATAGGATGAATACATCATTCTACCCCTCCCCAGTGACCGCATTGTGATGAGGTCTACACTTTTGCATGGATGTTGGTATAGCTATCTGGGGAAAGGGTAAACAGGCCTAGTACCGATAGAAAATTCCATACCCTCTCATTCTCCAAAATTAGATAGCTCTTCTCTAGTGATTTTTTCATGCTCTGAATCATCATTTGGGGCATGTTAATTATATAATTTGGCTAGTTTTCATCAACACAGTAGTTTTTAACAATATTTTAGTGTCTATTACATTATAGTAATTTTCAAATTACATAAAATTTTATAAATCATTCATTCCAAACAAAGATATATTTTTGGAGTGAAGTTATGTATAGAAAAATATCTTATTAAATTTATAAAGTCTGTGTTTAGCATTATGGAACTGTGGTAATACTTTATTTTAATAAAAAATATTTTTTTGTTTTGATTATATTTAATTATTAATATTTTGGATATTTGTTTATTATAACATAAAATAAAAATTAAATTTTATATTTTAGTAACAAATCAATAAAGTTTACGTAAATTAATAAAATATATAATTTCAATAAAAATATTGATAGATAACAATTAACTTTTCCTATACAACATTATTTACACATTTTTTGATATAATATTAAAAAAAAATATTCCCATAGAATAAAATTTGATTTGATAATAGAATATTAGTATATTAAATTATCTTGTTGAATATATTTAATAATAAAAAAAATTAATATGTCAAATTATTGATAATAAAAATTGGGTTTTTTGTGGTGAGGGTAAATCATGGTAAAGGATATACTGAAGAGAAGACTCCCAAAATTCCTCAAACTATATATCCAAATGTTATTTGAAAATTTATCTTGAATAAAGCATAAAAATACCTATACTATTGTCACATTTTATATAACATACCATGTTATTTTAATAAATTTTTTCATTATTTACAATTAATCCAGAATTATATTTTACATTTTTATAAATATTATAATAATTTTATGTAAATTTTCATTTACATTAGAAATATTTTTACTCATATTAAACGCATTTTATATTAAGGTCTCCTTAAAATGATTAATAGATATCTAAAACAATTTTAATTTAACCAAATGAACTTATTTTTAGAAATTATAATATTAATTTAACTGTGTTCTGAGATTTTTTAATTTTTCTAAAATAATTTATTTTCCATTGAATATTAAAAAATTATAATTTTTATTGAAAATTAACTACTATTGTCATGTTTTTACAATGTAAAATTAAATTCTTGATTAGTTTGGATTTATATTTTTTATTTTTGGTAAAAAATTATCCAATATTTGTAATTAGAATTAGTTTTATCCATTAAATTTTCATGAAATCATTTTTATAATTAAAAATATTTTTTTTCAAAATAAGGGGTTTCATCACATTTTTGGAGCATAATTTTTTATTAATTTATCAAAATCCTATAAATTGAATTCTGAAAACAGGATTCCATATTTTAAATTAGGTTGATTAAATTCATTAAATATGCCATCTCAGTTTTTGGTAGATTTGAATAATAACCATAATAATTTTTTGATAACATAGTGAAGGAAAAATGGATTAATTAATCCCCAAAATATTGTGAGGATTTTTAAAATTAAATAAAACAATTTTTTTAATTATATTTTATAATATAATTTAATCCATAATCATCCAAATATAAAAATTATGTTTTATCATTGTCGTTTAGCTATTTTTTATTTTAATATATTTAAATTAATGATCAACGATAAGATATCAATATAATTTTATTAATGAATCTATTTTTTCCAAATTTAGAAGCATAAGTTGTGCTGTTTATAAAAATATTATTAAATAATTTGATGATTTATTTATTATGGTAATATATTTTTAATTTTTTTGATTAAATATTTATCATCAATTTTTATTCAATTATTACACTGTGATTGTGCATACAATAGAAAATTCATGTAAATGAATTTAAAAACAGTAAAAGTAATCTTTTTGTGTACATTATAGTGTACTACACAATTTATACTAATATCCAATGTATTGTGATGTGATAGAATTTTATATTTGACATACTTTTTTACCATTATCACATTAAAGCTAACATAGATTAATAATGCACATAAATTCTAGTAATTATATTTTTTGAAATAATATGTAATAATAAATTGTTCCAAATTCATAAAAACAATATCACAATCCATGTGAATATTGTATTGTTGATAATATCATCTATAGTTAAATTTGGTTACATGTTTCCATTTATAGATACATTCCATACATCTAATGTGTATAAAACCTTAATGTCACAATAATCATCATAAGGGTTTACATGGGTTAAAATCAAAAGATATAGGTGAAGGAAAAAAAACATTTTCCCAAGGGATAATTAAACTAAAATTATAATGAAATAATGTTCTTTAATAAATAAATAAATAGTATATGTTTTATAAATGATGATTCAGACTTCAGCTAAGGAAAAAATTGATTTAAAACCTTATTATAAGATTATTTAATTTGTTTTTTGTATATACTTATATTACAATAACATACTCTTAATGAAATTAGGGGTTTATTGAAATCTACCTAAAAGTATTATGATTGAAATTATCTATGTATGTTCAAATTCATTCGATATCATTAAAAAGAATCTATTTATTTATTTTATACATAATTTTTCAACATTGTTTACAAAAAGGTAAAAAGGAATGTTCAAATTTTTTATTTAAAATGTAAATGGGTTTTCCCACTACTGAAAAAAATTTATAATTTTTGGATTACATTAAATGATTAAATTTTTTATTCATAGAAATCTATTAATCCTTTTTTATATATCAAAAGTATTGTTCATCTAGGTTCGCATGTATTTTTTGGGATTTATAATGAAATTGTGACATAATAAAATGGATTATTAATGATATCATACTCTTTCATTATAGATATGATGCGTGATAATGAATTAATCTTATATATATGGTGGTCCTTATACAACATATATGAAATGTGAATCTGATATAGTTTAAATGAAAGGGGATCTAGATATAGATTATATAATGAGTGAGACTAATATATCCCTCTAGTGCATTGGGTAATGTTTGACGTATTCATGGAAAAGAAGTACAGAGTTATCCAGTGATATTTTTAATATGTATTTAACTATAATCTAGTTATTTCTGAAAAGGGTTATGAATATAACTCACTATGTTATCTATAAGTGTTTCTATTTTCAAACCATGGTTTTTAATTTTTTTAATAAAGTAAAAGAAACGTGTTTATCATGTGGGTATATATTATTTATTATAAAGAAATTATATTGTGATTAAGCTGAATGGTTTATGGGTTTTATGTTTTCCACTCGACTAATGGATTTTCTAATTTTTTAACACTTTTTGAGATTTATGTTGACATCTAATATTTTTTATTTATTTTCATATGGTTTATAGATGGGTGAGAACCAATAAGACGTTAACATTGATGTCGTCCAGAGTTTTCATAAAAATGTAATGTATTTTATTTTGATGGTTATATAGTTTGAATAATGGATACTATATTTAATGGTGACATTATAATGTATTTTTTTTTGAGAAATATTTATTACATAATTCATTAATAATATAAAGATAAATAGTCATTAGGATTGAATAAATGTAATTTTCTTACTAATGTAACTAAATTTTTTATTATTTATGGTTGGGTAATTATAATTGGTATTAAAAAAATAATTATGTATATTAGGATGTTAGGATAATTTTAATTGAATATCCTCACATTATAATAAATTAGGTTAAGTTTAAATTTTATATCATTTCCATTTTAACATATATCATTGTCTACTCTATGTTTCATCAAAAGTTAATTACACAAAATAAATAGGGAAGATGATGTTTGAATGTATCGTGGGGATAATATCCTTCAAAATTGGTATCATGGAATTATTATAATTTGAATAAATTTTTTTTGTAGTCCTGGATTATGTGATGTAGGAAATAACAGTTGGTGGAATCCATATAAGAGAAAAACCCATTTTACACAGAATAATATTCTGATAGTTGAGATATATTTAAAATAGAACCCTATGATGTCGTTGGAACATCATATCAAATTGTGTCTGAAGGATGGAACAATTATCTCTAAATGATATTTTATTTCCTTCACTATTTAAAATATTAAGATGTAACCCTTTACATTTATAATTTCAAAGTTGAAGTTGATCAATACTGTTTATTGTTTAAAAATTCATGAGACCACGATGATCTTCATGCCAGGTAATGGGTCATATTTAATAATATATTTTCTGAGAAATATTCTATTACATATTTCAACTCTTGGTGGAGAAAAACTAATGGATTTGAGGATATAAATTAAGAACTAGTAATTGTGTTTGAATAATCCTTTACAATATTGGCTTTGTATTAATATAATTTTATTTTGGAGATCTATAGTAAAATTAATATATTCCACTAATGACTGAATCCATGATTAAGAACATATTTAGTTATATGTGAATTTAAATGGTATGAAACATTTTTTGTTATGTTGATAAGGTTGAAATAGAGTTTACTGACTGTTCTCCTCCTCAATACGATAATTCAAGGAAACGGAAAATGTGCACTGAAATAGAAATTCATCCTACTCAGATGTCTATTGATAAAGACTCCACATGTTCCATGTGAGGTAAAAAATGATTCTGGGAATGATTGGTAGGTTCTAAAATGTGTTACTAGATAGTTAATATTTGACATAAGACTCATTATTTTAATGAAAAGAATCATGAACATCCCAAGAATGTTGTAATAGATATATGTCCAACAATGATATGTTTTAATTGAAATTATTTGTGAAATTAGCTAAATATCATCCAATAATGGTTTAATCAGGGAGAAAATTATCAATTATTAAATAAAGAAGTTGTGTAATGTTCATTTTCATCAAATATAGTTAATGTTAGACCATATGACGAAGTGTTGACATGTACATTACTCGATTATTCAAATTATTACAATGCCATGTATGAAGTTATATCATCACATTCCTTTATTTCAAGTAAATTTTCGCGTAACACAGTAATATCACCCGAGGAAAATATAAAATAAAATTTGGGGAAAATATGTGCAGAAATATAAAATCAATAATGTCTTATGATAATCTTCCGATTGTTATATGTTTGACGGGTATTATTGAAAATCATGTTAAACAACACATAATATAATATGATATTATATTTTGTATGGATTTGATTTAAATTTAAATTATTTTGATGAATAAAGTTGTTTTTGGTAATTTATTGATAATGGAATCATAAATCCTTGTAAATCACCAAGAGACAAACATTTTTTTGTTAAAGTAGATATTTTGCAACAAAACCTGTAATAAATTATAAAGACTTTAATAACATCAAAAAGAAGATCACGTGCAATTTTACTCATATCAATTATTTTATTGATTATCTCCAAGGATTAATTTTTTTTAAGATTGATATTATTCCTAGTATCATCCGTTTCAGGTGATGTAGGAGCATATTTTCAATACCATGTTTGAGACTATAAATGCAAAAAGTATTGTGTAGTTATTATATTTTGGTTATCTAATGAACTAGTATTATACATCTATCTTTTGAAGAGAGTCTTCCATAACATTTACAATAATTTTTTGGTTTTATTTAATAATGATATTATTGTTTAATCTAAAATTAATTAGCATTAGAAAATTCATATATGAATTATTTTAAGAAAATGAAATGAAATAAAAAAATTGGAGAATTTTTTATGTTTTAATTTTGGTTGAAAAAAATTTCATTCCTAGGGAGTATTGTATATTAATATTTCAAAAACATTCCCCCTATTAAAACTATGGTCTTTAAATATTGAACCAAACCTAGAAAATATCATAGAGATCCATATATTTCATTTCTTAGTATGTTACTAATGTATGTGTATTGAACAATTTTATTTTTTATTCTATCCAAAATATAAATTTAACTATAAAAAGTAACATTACTATTGATAGAATAGAGTTATTATTATTTCTAGGTTCTAAAAATATTATTGGGGATTGATTTTGTTTTATACCAAACCATTATTCGTAGTGAAATTTTCATCTAAAATATGTATTCATTGAAGGGACAGGGTTGTGTTATTATATAGAATGATACTGAAATATTTTATTATTGACATCAACAAAAACACTTTGATTAATATTATCTAATAAATGATCATAAACAAGATGATGTTATTTTTTTCATTAAAAATTAAGAAGAATAATTTATTTTGATTAATGATCAAAATATGTATTCACCCTAAATTTTTGATGTATATATTCACTCAATAATAAGTGATCATTATATAGAGAAAACGTACTTATGAAATTATGGAATGTTTCTATAATGTTCCTTAACATAAATAAAAATAAAAAAGAGAATATAATAATTCAATTCAACAGAATACTCCATCATTAACGTGGTTATTTTTGGGGCATGATCCATTGGAAAATAATTTAATGATTTATATATGAGTAATTTTCATATAGGTTCATCCTCTATTTTATTTCAATATTCAGTGAAGTTGACATTATATGATAGAAATAAGAAATCATATATTGAGGAATTTTATCTAAAAGGAAATGTGAATCTGTTATGAAACATTATGATACCAATATTTAACATTGAAAATGAATGTCTTTTCAGTTTTGGAAATATATTATATGTTACATTAAATTCTTTATTGAAGAGAGAATTCTAAGAAAAATGGATAGTTTCTTATTTATCTTACATAAAAGAATCACTAATATGTACATAATCTTATTATAGTGATAATGGTAATATTTAATACAAAATATAGAAAAGTATAACCATATATTTTTTAAATTTAAATAGGTTAAAAATGGAACATATCAAAGAAGATATTTCAATATTTTCTAATTCCAAAGTTGAAATGGGAACACATATTCGTTGTTTTTTTTGTGGGATTACCAAAGAAATATCAAAGTAATAATGAAACCTTTTAGTTGTTGATCACTATATATAGAAATTTCCATCACATTCCAGATGAAATACTTTAAGATAATATTTTATAACTATAATTAAAATAAATGTTCACTTTATGTTGAGTTCCTCTATCCATATTTTATAACCATGATCTTTGGATTACATATTATTTTTATAAAGGTCTCTATAAGTCATTAAGTATTGAATTATATTTTAGTAGTACCTATCATCCTCAATCTGAAGGATAATCTGAGTGAAATATTCATATATTGGTAGATATATTTTGTGCTTTTTCAAGATATTGCATAGAATGTTGGGCTCATATTCACTAATTTGTTAATTTTTTATATATAAAAAATTTTGATTCTGTAATATAGATAGAACCTTTTGATTCATTATATAGAAAGGGGTGATAAAATCTAACGTGATGGGATAAAAAATGTGAATGGATATTGGTGGGAATATAGTTCATATAAGAACTGTCCAAGCATGTTTAGATGATTCAAAACTAAATGGGAATGTCTTAGAGAATATTGGAAATGTTATGACGATAACTGGATGAAATATCAATCTATTGTTGTTGGTGATCATGGATTTATTATAATATCTTGATTGATAAGGGTTATTAGTTTTCATAAAAAAGATTATATTATTTCATAGTTCATCAAAATTTATAAAGTCTTAAATAATGTTGTATTATTTTCCTCTCAGTTATCCTTTTGTCTACGTTTATCTTAGGAACATCACGTGTTTCTTGTTTCATTGCTATGAAAATATGTTCCAGATAAATCTCATGTTTTAATCCCTCATGTAGTTCAATTATAAGAAAATCATTTTTTAGGGAACCAAAAATATATAATATTTTATATAGATTTAATTTCTGGTGGAACATGTTAATTCCTAATGGTAATGATTTTTTTAAAAAAAATAATATGGTCGAATAAGAAATATGGGAATCATAAATGCAAGGAAGTATAAATATCACCAATTGGTTAAGAAAAAAATAAGATATCATGGATGACATTTCCAAAGGGGATGAAATGCAATTTCCCAGTTAAAGGAAATAATATAATTCATTCCTAAAAAATATTCATTAATTTTATCTTATATGGTTGTATTCATAATAAAAATATTAATTATTTCTCAATAAAAATGAAAAAAAAATTATTATTAATAAACTTCGTTGTTTGTATGGTTTCATTTAAATGATTAATTTAATAATTTTATAATATTAAAATAATAAATTATATATAAATTTTGTATTCATTATATTAAATTTTACATTGTGAATATATTTGGATATTTATAAAAAATATGGAGTAAAATTGAATGGTGGAAAATAATAATTTTTATTGAAAACTAGATTTTCATTCCAAGTATATAAAATTTTATTTAATTTTTTGAATTTTCATTAAAATTAAAATAATTTTTTATTATAATAATATTTTAATAATTATTTATTTATTCAATATTTTACATTTATTTGTTTTATAATCAGTTTCATAAATAAAACAATAAATTTCAGTAATAACATTTTCATCACATTAAATAAGTTAATTGTTATATTAAATTCATAAAATATAATAAATTTATTAATGAGATATTTATTATAATGTTGGAATCAAGTGATTTAAACTTTTTAAATAGGGAAAATATATTTTTTTTCATTATAAATTGTAGAAGTATAAAATATTTTCTATTACTATCAATGAAAAATTTGTTAATTAGGGATAAAATTATATAATAATGCTACACCATCAGTCGAAAGCATGAAATTATTTCAGTTTATGAGTAAATTTCTTCCAAATTCATTCAAATAATTAAAAATAAGGCATATTCCCACTATTATTGATTTTTAAATTTCCAGTGTTTTAGTTAAACAACCAAAAAAATCACTCCTATTTTCATTAATAACTGTAATTTTTTATATGGATAAAACATGGTTATGATTTTTTATAAATAGATATTTTTAATATCAATTGATTTTTTCATGGATATTTTTTGAAATTTTAGTGGAGAGATAATTTTATTAAATTATTTGGAAATGCCGACATAATTATTCTACATGGAGTAGAAAACTCCAGTAAATAATTTTAAAGACTCTAAAAGTAATATTTTCTTGTTTATTTATTGTTTCCCTATATATATATATATGTTTCATAATAAATATGTTTAAATTTTTATATCCAAATCCATTTGATATCATGATGGATTTAATGGAAAATTATATTAATTATTAGAAACAAAAAAAATAATTATATTTTATAATAATCAATAAATAATTAAATGATTTAAATTTCACAATGAAAATTATTATTTTGAGATGTTAGTTTTAAAATATTGATTATATTATTAATGTTCTATTTATAGTCTATTATACCTTTTATAGTGACAATCTTGACTGCAATATTTTAAAAAACATTTATATTCAGGTAATATTCAATTTGTTTAATACAGGTTTAAATGAAGATACATTGGTGAAAAATGAACCTAATGCTATAAAAAACATTGGATGTGATTATTTAGACTCATCATCATCCTATCAAGGAACTGTCAAAATTTAATTACACTTTTTTATACGAAAAAATTGAAATTAAAACATTATATCTTTCTAGGAGTTCACCTCCACTCACTTATAAAATAAAACCTCACCTCTTATTTTTTTCAAACCTTTTGCAAACTATATATTAGTTATGCCATAAAATTTTATTACATCAACATCACTCCCATTTTCATTGATCTCATGGTATCATAAAAACTGTAAACAATGAATAATTGTGTGGTTATATGAATATTTATCCAATGAGAAGGTATAAGTCATAATTGAACTGTTTCCAAATTATTTCTTCTTCCACCAACAAAAATTAGTATTTAACCATTGTGAAATAGTAACCATTGTATCTTTTCTACACAAAACTATAATAATTATTATTATAAATCATTTTTTCATATCCTTTTCTACCCTATGGGAAATGAAAATGTCCCTCTACTATACTTGTGGATTGCCACCTTTATGAACTGATGTGTTTGTTTTACTGTAATCTCATTTTTTATCATGAGGATAAATAATATAAATAATATTCTTTGTATTATAATTTTTTAAAATTCAATATATCGTTGTCTTTTTACCATTCCGTCCATTTAAAAATGGTAAAATCATTCGTGCATATGTGTAGACTACCATCAAAATGAACTGATATGATTTTTTAATCATTGTATTACATGGATGATATGGATAATTATATATAAAAATAAAATATGATATTTATTAAATAATTATTATTATTTAAAAATAAAATTTTACTTTTAACATTCCTCTCGTGTTCATTAGAAAATAGAATTTTCACACATGCATATATAAAACTTATCATCTCATTGATTATAACTTAATTAATTTTTCATTGCCATATATCATTAAATATATTATAATTATATTTAATATATGAAATGGTTAAATATATAATGATTATAATTTATGTGATGATGGAAACATGTCATATTCGTCCATGTTCATCCTAAAAAGGTTGTTTTGGGATTATTAATTGAACATCCCCAAAACATCAAATATTAACATTAATAATTAAATATTTAAATACTACATTATCATATATTAATATTTTTTGAAAAAATACCCCAACGTAAAATTTAAACATTTATTGGATGGTTTTGTTTGTTGAAAAGAATGTTTTCATGGTTAATTATGAGGTTTCAGGTATCATGTTTGCATCTGATGTTGAAATTCAACCATTTTAATGTAATGGAAGATCTGGAGGTGGCACACAATGAAATGATACTAGTGGAAATTTTTTCTAGTGTATTTCAAATTTTTGGGGTCCATAATTTGGATTTCAGTTGAATTTTCAAATATGGATTTCTTTTAAGAGATTATTAAAATATGGAAAAGGCATGATTTTGTAAAATATGGGATTTATGAAGTGTATTTTTCAAATTCATAAAGAATGGTGATGGTGATCTCTACAATAACAATGATCTTCACAAACAAAAAATGTAAACAGGAGAATGTGGGACAATTGCAGTGAAATAAATTTTATGACAAAAGACATTGTGATTAAGGTAATCGGATAATTTCAGGGGTACAAAGAGTTTGATGGAGAGAGTTATAAAAACATCATGTTTTAGTGGTGCATTATGAATGGTAGGAGTGACACATAGACATTTCTGACCGATCTGGAAATCACAACTGAAGAAGTAGAGAACCATGTTCAACAAAACCTATAAATTAGAGGACAATCATATTAAACCTAGACGATCTTAAGAGGGAAAACCCAAAAATCATATTGATTTCGTTAAGAAAGGTGTTCTTATCAAAGCAAGGTTTCAAAGATCAGAATTATTTTTACAGAAATATTATTTTATTCTAAACCAATATCAACATTTCTTTGTATTGATAGCTTTCCAAATAATCCATGATCTACATTGGCTCAGTGAACATCAAAGAAGGAACTTGTTTCATGATGTTAGTGTGCTTCCCGACAGTAGTGGGAACCACAAATGAAGTTGTGCTCTACGAAATAATGAGCTTTGTGAAGGATTTTGGTCTGCAAAGCAGTGATCTCTATTGAGGAGTGTGATTTGTGAAGAGGTAAGAACAACGAGAATGCTTGTTTGAGCTCTGTGAATTAAGGATCACCACAAATCAGCGAGCTTTGGGAAAGTGTATTGAAAATGGTTTTCCCAGTGTTTAGGGGGAAATTTGTATTCATCAGGGGATGAAATTTGGACTTCAATAGAGAATCTATGTAGAGTGTAGGATGCATTAATTATAGAGAATTAAAGGACATACATTTCTATAAAATGTGAGTGGATGTTTTCAACAAGTAGTTACAAAACATCATATGAGAGGGTTATGAGCTTTCAAATTGTGATTGGTTGTAAACTAGGTAGAATTGGGAGTTCACTTCAAACATGAAAATAGTAGCACAATTATAGTGGATTTGGAACATCGACACATCAACGGTGTATACTCTGTGGATGTATCCTACTAAGGGTGAGCCATGTAAAATTATTTTCTCTCGTGAATTCCATATGATTTCTTCATACTATTCAATGATAAGAAGATAGCAGAGGGTTTGGTCTAATGATGAAAAATTATTAAAATGGGTTGTTGTTTTAATCTGCACTGCACCCCCCCCCCCCCCGCAAGTGCAATCTGACCAAGTTGACCTAACATATATAAAAGAGATAATAATAATTGTATAAATATGAAAATGGATCATAATAATTAAAATATTTAACATAATTTTTATATTTATGAGATGAAAAATAAAATACACAACAATTCAGATAAGATGTAGGGGATACATTTACATAAACCATCAAAATATAAATATTGAATCGTTTTATTCTTAATCATTTAATTTAATATTAAAAAACATAAATATATTTTATGAATTTATTTTGTGTGATTTTAAATAAAAATAAATGAAATTATTTTTATCTTTCTTTATTCTTTTAATTAACATAAAAAATATATATTTTAATGTATTTTATATTGAATGTTTTCCATTCATTTATAAAAAGAAAAAAATACTATTATTTTCTATTGAATATGAAATTATTTGATTTTCCAACAATAATAAATACATTTTAATGGTTTCCTCCATTAAAATAATATATATTTTCCTTAATAAAATTCCCATATTCTCAAAAGAATATGTATATTATTTTTTATAATGGTTTTTTAAAGGAATATTTATTTTGATATTAGAGAGAGTTTTTCATGTCGGGCATAAATATTTTTTAAATTTTATTTTTGATGAAAAAATAATAAAATTAAATTATATATTTTTGAAGAGGTACATGATAATTATATATGATGATAGTGCAGCGTGATACAACTTATAAGTGTTAGTTATCCTAATAAAAAATATACAATGGGTGATTCCAAAATAACTTATATGGTGAGTGGTCCTGATATATATTATACGATAGCTAATCCAGATAAAAAATACAAGATATTTGAGCTTGATATAACTCTTCTATTCATTGGGTAGTGTTCCAAAATTTTATAAGAATGATGGTGGGAGATATCATGGGGGTTTTTTCTATGAATTTGATTGTGATCCACTTACTTCTTACCCAGGTTTTTATTATAATTATATAATATTCATATGATGTTTTGAATTATAATTGTGTGGGTTTGAATCAATTTCATTGAGGAAAAAGAAATTTAATTTTTCAATTTGATATATAATATTTCATTTGAACAATGAATATTATGATAAAGTTAAATATTTTATGTGTTTTATATTTATCACAAGACTAATTATTTATAAACATTTTTAAACCATTAATTGAATTTTTATCTCATGCAATATTTTTATGTGTTTTTAAAGAGATTAAGGATGTTTAATAAGAAATAAAAATTCATTTTTAAATTCATAAATATTTTTCGTATGAATAATGTTTTTTTATTTTAATAAAAATATCATGTGGGCAAAATGGATGAAGACTAGAGGTTTACAAATTGTGATATATAGGTCTTTTTTGGAGTTATGAAATAATTATCTAGAAATAATAATCTAAAAGATATGTTGGAATGAAATAATTGGAAATATATTCTAGGGAATCTACATTATGAAGTATTTATGGTTGGGGCCTTATATTTTTGGATCACATACCCTGAATAGGGCCTTTTTATTTACTAATTTTCAAAAAATGACATTCTCTTCACTTATAGAAGGACTGTAATAAAACCCATTTAAATATACTATAAAAATTACCCCAAAAAAATTCCCCTTTTAATTCACATAGAGACCTATACCATGTTCATTAACCCATAGATCCCTAGAAATTTTCTAAATTCTCTGCTATTAACAGGACCTCTAAGAGAAGATTAGAATTCTCAGCATGAATAATGATTATTATTATCAATTTTTACTTCTATATCTATATGAAATAAATATATCATAAACAAGACAAAATAATGGGTTTTCTGTTATTATTATACAGAAATTTAATTAAGTAATATTTATAAAATATATCTACCCTTCCCCCATACATAGAAAGAATACTATATCATTTGTGTGTATGTGTGAACTATAGGATATATGAGGTGACACATTAAATTTTTCATTACAAATCATCATGAATGTATTAAAAAATAAATTGATAAATATTTTGGATATTTATTTACTGATTATGGTTTTAATTATAATTAAATTTATATCTTTTTTTATTCATTATAAAATGAAAAGATCATCAGTGTATACAAGTAGATAACAACCTCCAGTGAATGAAATATTACATTTTATATTTCCACAATAAATGGAATAATCTATGAATAAAAATAATTAATCAAAATTTTTGTTAAGAAATTTCTGTTGTTGTAGAGATGTTGTGTTTATATTATTGTCATTATTAATGTATAATCGTTTTTTTTTTCAAAAATTAGTCGAACAATTTCATTCATGAATCATTCTCTACTGAATTTTACTAGAACACCAATGGAATGTAATTAGAACAATATAAATCATAATAAATAATCCATTCATTTTTGATAGTTAATATTAGAATGATGAACATGTTATCAATGATTTTTTGTTGATATCATCATTCTTAATACATGCACTACAAAATCAAAATAAGTAATATATGATAATGAAAATAAATTATAACTAAAAATGGTATAATAATACATTGTAACTAAATATTATTTATCATAATAGTGATATATTTAGTTCATATATAGTTCCTAATTATTATTATGGTTATTATTAAGAATTTAATTGTGCCTTTGTGTTTGTTGAGGGAAAAGGTAAGGTTCTTTTTCCTCTAAATATTCAATCTCTGAGAAAAATTCTATACTCCCCACATTTTTCATATTTTGTTTTTCATAATCTTCCTTATGAGGTATTAATTATCATAGATTTTTTTTTAAAATTAATATATTTTAAAAATCCACCACATGTTCTCTTATTGAATGGGTTTTCTAATCTAGTTTTGCTAAAGTCATAATCAAATTTATATACTCTAATTACTATATGAAGTCATGCATTTTAGTCAATGACTATCTTCATGTTGTTGATTTATTCTATCCAATGACGATATAATTTTATATATTTTTTATGTGTAATTAAAATTTCACTTCCAATACATCTTCCATAATGGATTTTTTTCTTCCTAAAATTCGATGAAGATAAGAATAATTTGTATCCTCTATAAATGATCAAATTGACTTCATTATAAATATTATCTCTTCCAAAAACAGTTACACTTTTATTATTTTAAATTTAGATATTTATTATTTTCAATAGCAATAAATTTTTACATTTCAACTTTAAAAAAATAAACCAAATCAGTCTTTTAGTAATTTCTATTTCAATAATGGCATTTTTAGTATTTAAAATGAATACTCCCATTCACTATCATATATTTTATCAACCAACAAAATTACCCTACATTAACATTTTTACCATTATATTACTCATTTTTGAAATTTTTGATAAATAATTATTGAATAATTTCTCAATTTAATCCATCAAATTTTTGTTATTGAAAGATACTCATAATAACAACATCATAATACTACGTAATGAAATTAATTATAAAAAAATTTAAACTTTCACTTCCAATTTCCACATTAACCCCAAAATTTCAAACTCATTTGTAGCAATATTTTTTATTCATCTTATAAATAAATTTAAAAAAATTAAATCCTTGGGTTATTGAATCTTATCAAACAATATAATTTGGATATCTAAATTTATTATACCATTTTGAAATTATATGAATCCCATTTTCATTCCATGGGTTTTTATGATAAAAATATTTTTTTATATATTAAAAAAATATGTAGGGATATTTTTGAGATCCCATTTCTTTTGGTCAGTTGTGGAACCTGTTTTTCTGAGTAAAATCTCATTTATGTTATCTATTTGGGTTAAGCCAGTAATCTGATTCATGAAATGTTTGAGTGGTTTTTTGAAAGGAAAAGGCATGGGGGTTTATGTTATATTTAGAACAATTACAGATCATGTATTTGGTTTACACGACATATATTAAATATAAGATATTTAATTGAATGGGAATTTCTATTCATTACTTGTAAATGGTTTTTACGATAGAGAAGACACTCATATTTATATTATGCGTAATGAATTAAAATTAATGTAAATTCTAGTCTATATTTTCTAAAATAATAGGGAAGGCCTCTATATCTGTTAGAGTCCTGCTCCCTAAGTCTATTTTCACTCTTACATTTAAGAACTAAAATTTCATTCTACCGTTTAATAATATCATAGGCTTCAGTTCCATTTCGTGATCCGTACATCGTTTCCTCTTTCATCAGTCTCATTAGATTTTCACCTGTATATTCTATATTTTACATTCACCTTTTTTTATTTCAATTCTCATTGATAAATTTATTATTTTGGAGGATCATACTCCCTATTTACATGGTGTTCATTCATTCTTTTATTTTCTTCTATTATTTACCTAATTATAGGTAGATATTTGAAAAGTTTTCTACCATGGGTATATGGTAGTTCATCTATACCATTTCCATATGGGTTAGTTTGTTTATAGCACATTGCAGCTATAATGGTATTCAAAGATTCTGGTGATTCCCTAAAAGTAATTGAATGTATTTATATATTTGTTGGGATATTTTTAGGTTTCCCAATAGTACCTTTGCGATTTTTGGAAGTTCATGGCCCTAGCCTGGGACACCCATATATTATGTCATACTATCTTCCCGATTTTATATCACCTAGTTTGCAATGTGTGATCTCGCCAATTATTTTGAGATCACTAATATTTTAAATGATAACCTAATGAATGATTATGATATTGTTTTGACTCTTTTCCATTTTATTAAATAATGTTAATTGATTTAATTTTTTAAATGGGAAGTGTGAAAATGGGTTCAACAGAATCATTGATTGTAAATGGTTATGATATAATTAAGGAATTAACTAGGAAATTGATAATGGAATTGGAAGCCTTGAAATAACTCCTTATATAATAAATTCATTGGATTCTAAAGACATTTCTATGATATTAATCAATATTGATAATAGTAGTGGATTTTTTTGAGCTATAAGGATCCAGATTCCATTTGATTCCATCGACATTTCTCAAATATGTAAATTTATTGATTATGTTCATGGATTTCTAGGTCTTTTATACTCCTTGTATTTTTATTCCATAGTATTCCAATTGTCTTTCTACCCCGTAGGTCCGGATAGTCTGGATTCTCTTTGTAAATGATCTATCGACAAGATATTTGGACTCTACCAAAGTAATATCGGAGTTTCCATCGACATTCTCCAAAGACTCAATAAATATTCCATAGTTTAATATACCATAGTTCTAAACCTTCAGGCTGGAAAATGAATTACATAGTATACTCAATTTGTGTGGGATGAAAATTGATTCAATGGAGTGGCCACTATAGATATTTTTTCAATGATTTATAGATATTCATTATATGGGTATTTGATTACAGTTGATAGACTCAATTATATCACACATTCTTTTTTATTCTTTATAGTAGTCTATGATTACAGATTATTAAATATTATGAACAGGGATACATGATTGGGTAGATAGAATCAGATATTATTTGACACATTTTTATATTACTTTTATACCATGATATTTTCACACTATATAAAATTATATACATAAGAAAGTTTTTTTAGACAACATATGTTGTGACCTAATACGCGTTATCTAAGAACCTATTCAGGCCACCAATGGGGACCCGGATAGTTCTCATGGATGTAGGCAGGGATCAAGGAATTCACCAAATGTTGGATGCTTATGTTTATCACTGCATATGAGTAAGAGAGCACATGACTTGGATATTTTCATAAATTTATTTAGAGATTGTAATTTTTGGTCCTTTTGATTTTATAAATATATTTTGTGTGGAAATATTTTATTAGGTATTGATTTCAATTCTATACAGATACATGACATGATCATCATATCATATATTAAACTTCTTTTGGATTATTTATTTTTATATTATTCTAGATACTTGTATACTATATTTGATTTATATTATGTTTATGCATATTTATTTACAAGAGATACTACCATGTTTTCATGGTTATGATGGTAATATATAACTATTGTACCACCTTAGACTGCATCTACTAGTCATTAGCATCTGGAAAATGAGGAAACGTGATAGAAGACATGTAATCCAACATCTCAGGACATCGCTTTGTGGTCCCCGTGTCTGGATGTTTCAAATTATCATCACATGAAATTATTTTTTGGACATTCTATATTGAGTCAAATAAATATAGATTTTTAATGTGTTTTCATTTGGTAATCTAATATGACTGGGGGTAGCTAACCCATATAAAAAATACCAATTTCTTGGAAGAGTACATACTTTTTCTATAATTTTACTTTTACAACTGATTTGATTTATCTATTTGGTGACACACATTATGCTTGATGTTCCTGATGATAATATATTTAACTATTAATAGATGTGATGAGGTTTTTCATTCTCATTCTTTATCATGAACCTTCTGATAGGGTATCATGCCATGACAACCCCAGGGCCTCCTCTAATAGGATAGGGGCTGGTGAACAGAAATGTGTAGGCATATCCCACAAATGGGAGACATTTTTTGAAGTACCTATTCAAACACACACACATCTCTATGATTTATATGATTAAATGTATAAACACTATATATACAATGAATTCATACACCAAGATACCAACTATAGGGTAAGACACTATGAAAACCAGAATGCAAACTGCGCCAAAATATAAGACCACCCTAAAAGGATGAGTATGTGATGTCAATGAACAAGTTCTTGAAACATGCCTGTAGAAAACCCTACCTAAATTTTTTGTTTAAGAAAGCAGATTGAATTCATAGGAGACCCATGTGTTTATATGTTACCATTAAGCACCACCTGGGCATATTCCACCTAGAACCCCATCATAGTTTCTATCGTCTGCACAAGAAAATACATGTTAGGGTGAATCACATGCAGTGGTGAGTAAAATAATACTCAACAGGACAACCTGATACTACAAAATAATAACAATATAAAATTCACTAATTATCCTATCATAAATACATGAATTATAAAACTATGAAATGAAAGATGTATACAACGATGAAATACACAACATACCAAAAAATAGACACATGATGTACAGTCAACACACAAATGTATAAGTCTAAAGTACAAAAGAAATATTATCAATCCTAGTCCAAAGAACACCCAGAGTTGATAACATATGGATTTTTGATAACACACAGAGTGTTAATAACACCCAGAGTATTGATAACACACAATTTGTTGACAAAACATAGAGTTTCGTGGAGTCCGGTAACCCCCATGTCACATAGTCACCAAGATCACATGGTCACATAGGTTAACAAGTCACAATTTCACTTAGTCACCATGATCACATTGTCACAATGATCACATTGCCATAGCCAACCACGGTATTCCACTAATTGCACGCTCGTAGTGAAAAAACCCACACCCAAATTCCTTTGGTTGTTATCAAAATTTCAATATAACTCAAATAGATTATATCGAAAGGTCCGTATTTTAAAAATCTTCACAACTCCACAAAATAAAAATATAATGGACACAAGATTTTAATGGTATGGTCGTTTTCATAACCAAGGGCTGGTCTAGGTCGGACCCAGCCCACCAGACCCGACCCAACCCAACGACTGAACTAACCCAACTTGGTCCAGTCCAGTCTGCACCATCTCTGCCCACTGCGCCATTGTAAACCCACAGCGGCCCACCCTCACTTGTCTGGACCATATGCAGCTAGCTGGGATTCTCCTCTAGATACTCACCACCATGGTCTCACCCCCTTGTCCACATGTTCCACCCATATCACATGGCACACCCCAGGACTCCTAGTCAAGAAGTCACTATGTCATGTTTCACATTGTCGGCATGCCTCCTCCACATTACCAACATATTTCTATCGTGATTTCATCCCATGCGGCTTCATTCCATGTCCTAGCTTGGAACATTGACAACTTTTCATGTCCCTCTATCAACATGACTTGTCATGTTACACGGATGCTACCTTCCACTCATGCGCAACTCCACCAAGTTTCATTCCAGCCCCACCATCCACTTTATGTGTCCCATTGTCATATTCCACACCCGCATGTGGCCAACACCATGTGGTACCATGGATAACCAGCTCAACTATGGTACTCTCTTTCATAGACCAATGGAATTCTTGAGATCCTTGGGTCATGTACTTCTTCAAACTACCTTTTGATTCAGTTTTCCACTAATCTGGTGGTTCAATCACATTCTACAACCTCCTGGAATCTTTAATTATGACTATGAAGGTCTAGTGGTGAAGAATTATATGAATGGGGGAGGGATAAATAACAAGAATTCCAGGAGGAATGAACCTCATCCTATTTTAATGTCATCCTTGACCTGTTCCTATTAGAACAACAATGAATTCAATGATAATCAAAAATTTACATCTCTCCATAATCCCGACAATAATTAATCATTCCACAAGAACAATTAATATGTGGATCAAACTATTCATTGTTTTGTCCTCGTTTTTCATTGAATTTATGAAGGGTGATTAAAGTCAAGAATATATTAAATACCATACCTTTGGGATGGATATGTATTAAATGAAGAAAGGAAAATTGGTTCATCATTGAGCCTTGATCTAATAGTGTTTGTTATCACGAGTGTTTTTGTCCACACCTCAGAGAAATTTTAGGGTTATGGCTATAATCATGAATTCCTACCAAAGGATTAATTATAAATAAAAACAGTGATTCAACAAATAAAATAATTTTATTAAATATTTTAATGGCATTGACTTCCAATTTTTAACTACTAGAGTCAACCTATGTCAGTCGATGTTTGGCCCTACCTAAGGAAAATTCACTACTCTGAATGCAACAGTTCTCTTGGATTTTTGATCTAGGAACCCATTTAAAAATTAATTTGGTTTAAATAAAAATCACTTTTTCACATTATTAATAACATATCAATTTTCATCAAATTTTTTGGGGTTCACTAGGCCATAGAATATCATATTTGTTTCGTGTTATGTCACAAAATTTTCCCAAATAATTTATAAAAATAAAACCATAGATAATCCGAGTCATTGAATTATTCCCACCATATAGATTTACATCATTGAAATCCCAAAAAATGATATATAAACAAATGGGGTAATTGTGAATGAATATGAGCCCCCCAAACCAAAGTACACTCCTGTAGATTCCAATGTTACTACCTGACACACACAAGAGGAATAAACCTCCCATGTAGGGTCCTATCTATTAAATCATCGATCTCTAGTGGGTACTCTAGAGAAGACACCACAACATCAATGACCATCTCTCCCTAGTCGATGATGTGTGATAGATCATGAAGTTACCCCATCAGCCACAACATGTTGAAGACATTATGAACCCTGGTGAAACTATGAGGGTAGAGCAAGGAGGTATTCTACATTGTGAACTCTACTCAGAATATGAAAATGGATGACGTACCATAGAGAAAACATTCGCACATACCAAATCTCTATGATCCTCTTCAATTTGCGACCTGATGGAACACAGGGTATCTCTCCTCAATCTCCAATGGCCTATATATCCTATCACCATATTCCTTATTTTTTCGTTTTGTTGTCCCCATCCAACCCTGGATGATCTGCAACATCTCAGTGGTAACTCGTACCAACTCTGGACCCATGTGTACTAAATCACATGGATTAGTCCATCAAAGTGGTTACACACGTGGTCATTTGGACAATGAATCGAGTGGTGTCATACTAATGGTGTAGGTGTATCTATTTTTTAAAATAAACTCCACCAATGGTAGGTGATCCTTCAATTCATTGCCAACATCAATGATGCAAGAATGTAACATATCCTCAGGAACCTGAATGGTCATATCAATATGCTCATCCAATTGGGGATGGAATGAAGAGCTCAAGCATTATTGGTTCTCAAATGTCTCTTATAATCCCTTCCACAAACAGGATATGAAACAAGCATCACAGTCTGAGACAGTCATTGATTAAACTCTATGAAGTAAAACAATATATGGAACGTGGAGGTGTCCCAATCTATCTACTGAACAATGCAGATGGATTGATAGGAAGTGGTCTGACATTGTTATTTGTTCAATGATAAACCTGATGGTATCATGCCCCATGGATTTCTATGATAAACCCTTCAAAAAGTCAATTGATTTACCACCCTCTCTACTCTATCACCTCTAGGGATTGATTCAAACTCTTTAGGACATGACTTTTAGAAAATACTTTCTACGATTTGAGGCATCTAAAAATGAACTCTACCATCGTATTCTTCATTCTTAGCCCCCAAAACTAATTTTGATGGTCTAAATACATCTTCACCACACTCGGATATACTTCCAATGGAGATATATGTAAATCCCTCATGAACATCCTCCTGATATGTCACTCATACTATTATATGTCCTCCAATGGAAAATAACATGCTCCACACATTTCAAATTTACATCAGGGGAATTCCCTAGGAACATCTGAGAATGTAAAGTATCACTATTAGTATCCCCAAGTTCTGCCTCCCTATCTTATTTATGAGTGGAGTGGTGAAAACCATCAGCTGGAAGTAATCTACTCCATATCCATCCATAAATGATATATGCAACGTGGAAAGCCTCTATGATTCCAGTCTCAGCAACTACATGCTATATTTTATATTGATTGAATCTTCCACTAAGTTCCCATTCCAAGGATAATAGACTATCTTAAAGTCAAATCCATAGAAGAGATCAAATCATAACTTCTCTATCTTGTTTATATGATTTTGGGAGAAGATATAATTATAATTCTTGTGGTCATAGTTGATGGTAAACTACACACACACCAGGTCGTGTCACCACATATTCAATCAGAAGACTAAAATTGTGAGCTCAAAAATGTGTCTTATATTTCTGCACAAGTGGTCTTAAATTTAATCAAATCAATAAAATCACCATATTACCATGTGTCATTACACAACAAAGACTAGTCCCTTATACATCATAGAACAATACATACCCAACATGCACATCTGGAAATCTCACAAATAATCTCTCATCGAACTTTTCCTGGCATTCTTAAATCACTTCTGGTACTTCTATATCCACATGAACGGATTCACCTTCTCTATACATGCTTTCATGGGTGATTATACTCTTTAAAATTCATTTAAAACCCTCTGATAGTACCTAGAAATACCATTGAAACTTCATTCCTCGATTACACTCTTCGGTGGCTCCATTTCAAGCATGGCTGCTGACATCACTGGATCCACTGCAACTACATCATCTAAAATGACAGATCATATAAATTGGACATCGAATTTCCTAAATTGTGACTTCCTGAGCTTCTTTTAATGGTGGTGGTATCAAAATAGGTCTAGGACCATCATCGTTTGTATCACGTTCTCCTCCTCAGACGCCGAGTACACTTGGATGATATCAAGGAAGACTATGATTAACCGGTATAAGTTACATGGAAGATTATAATCATGAAGCCCATAAAACTATTAGGGAGTTCGTTCCGCCAAACCGCATCACCATGTTCTCGTATTGGTCATTCCAACATTTGAAGATTTCCTTCACTACATCCTCATCTTATACTCAATGCTGGTGACAGGAAGATCTGATAAAAATCTTCAAGAACCACCTCCATCCATTTATCATATTGAAGAGGTATTCAATACATTGTTGTGGATATTAATTCTTCACTATGACCTAAATTAGGTAATAGAGGTCTACACATAATCTCCAGCTCCCCTCTACCATATATGGAGAAAAATTAGGGCTGCCCTGGGTGAAACATTGTGTCTCACGAAGCCCTTCCTATGAAAGTCATCTAGTTGTACCCTTAACTCATGAAGCAATATAGAATCAATATGATATTATTGTATATATATCAGCACCATCCCTGGGGGAAGAATAATTTATAAGTCCACCTCCCTATAAGGATGTAAACCCAGGACGTCCTCAGGAAACGCATCCTTATACTTCATCACCACGATTGGGAACAATGGAATCCTATCATCCACTAAATCGAGGGTGATACTGGGTGACTATTGAGTAATGGGTTGAACCCTAAAATTAATGAGTCTATAATAAACTGCATGAGTTTCCTTCTCAACAAAAACAAATTAAATCAAGGTCCCGTCATTAGAGACACACATCACTTTGTGCCTAAATAGTCAATCTATGCATGAACTATGGATAACGAGTCCATACCGAGAATAATGTCGTAAGGCCTCGATGCCAATAACATGAAATACTAACTAAATCTTTTACTCCATAGAGCAATGTAATACTATCATCGATAGTGTTTCATCATTTAATATCACATGTAGGAGTCTCAAACCATAAGGATCGAGTCAATGGTACAACTAGAATCTCCTAGTATCAAACAACGGTCGTGGAAAAAAGTGTTTCTAGAACCTCTATCTTTCAAAACAGTAGATAAGGTGGAAAATAAACTGATAATAAATATAATCATCCTAGTATAGTTGGGTTTATAAGCCTCTAATCCATGATTTATTCCTTTTATCAGTCCACGAGTACCCTGATCTCATGGTGGACCACCTGGGGGTAGGCATGGTAGTACCTCGAACCTCTTCCCACCTCCTGCTACTCAACCTATTCTTCTCTGATGGAAACCGCCATACATGCACCCTACTCTTGTCTACACCTCTTTCTTGGATGTTTTAATACCATCCACTAATCATTCATATGAAGGGTTGGGAAATATCTATCCAATTGCACCAACAACCACAAGAGTAACAATACATGTCTTTCAGCTGACATAGTCTTCCCTAGGGTCCATAGACCCTTAATCCCATGTCGTGGGTTATTCCTCTAGAGTTCATGACATGTTTGGTTACCTATGTCTACTGTCGGATAACTACTGACAAGAACTCTATTGCCTGGTGCCTACTGTAGCTCACATTGTAGGCATCTACTCCACCAAAACTCTTTCCACAACTAATTCTCACTTTTTGTACAATGATGTATTTATTGTCAATAGTATTCAATAGAGATCAAAATGAAGAAGAAGATGATGAATAAATTCAATGTTATAAAGAGTGGTAATTGAGACAATTATTGAAATGATATTAAGTTCCTAATACATGAATCAAAGGTGATAGATTATATAAAACAATAAAACCATCCCAGAGATTTACTTGAAGAGAAATAATCATTTAATGAGGGATCCCAAAGAGATTTTAATATTGAACAATGATAATATAATGCTGAATAGCTGATGTTAGTCATATTCAGTTTTGACTAGAAATAATGATATTCCTGTAAGACAAATGATTTTTATGGGATTTACAATAGATAATGTTCTTAATGAAATAATATTATTTTTGAATAAGGAAGATGATAGTGAATTAGCATGGGTGTTCTCCACAAATTTCATTTCTGAGCGATTTCCAAAAAGAATGAAAAAAAATTGGGATTTTGTTTTTGGAAATGGAAGGATTTACATATAAGAGTGAATGATATGTGGAATGATGAAGGAAGCCAACATAGGGAGAAAACTGTGTACCTTGGAGCATGGAACACATACCATGTCTGGGAAATGGTTTGTGACTATGTACCTAGCAACAGAAATGGTATGTTGAGCAGTGTGAAGAATGAAAAATAGTTCTCAATGATGGTACGTGGTGAATCTATGTGGAATTTAGAATGGTACACATAGAAGGAAAACAATATGTGGAATATTGTCGAAACAATTTCCAGCGACAATACACACCGCAGAATGAGTTAAATTATAAAGAATGGATCATTGTAGGATAAAGAGATGCAATATGATTACTAGAAGACTCATGGTATATAGTGAAGGTTCACATTTCGTAGGTGGTTCGCAATACGTGGTGGAAGATTATAGTACGAGGTTAGAGTTCAGTATGGTGTGATGTTTTTCCACATAGAAAATTTGGTTAAAACAGATTAGATAAATATGTGGAGTCATTTTATTATAGTAGTGGTCATCCCATAATTACGTTATAGATAAATCCAAAATATAATATCACCGTGTTGACTGAACATGTATAGGTCTGAAATTGGTACACATGTGAGATTCTACATAGGACGAAGTGGTACGCGAAAGACCAAATGGATCGAAAAATTGGAAGTATTAGTCCATGGATGATATTTTGCGTAAGAAAAATTGTAATGTGGGAGATGAAATGATTCATATAATAAGATTAAGAAGTACGTTGTAGGAAGACGTGGTATGCGAAGGGGGTACATAGAGGTTGTACACAGAGGAAGTATGTTGAGAAGAGATGGTACCCTATGTAGAGGCAGTACGTAGAGAATGCGCGGTATTTGGAGTAGGCAAAGTATGGGGAGCTAGTGTGGTACACCGATCTGGGGCCTTACACAGAGCATGCATGGTACACAGAAGAGGTGTGGTACATGGAGTATCCATGGTACATAGAATAGGTGTGGTACATGGAATATGAATGGTATGCTGAAAATTCATGGTACACAGACCAGTCGTGGTACATAGAATTGTAGGAGTACATACAAAAGCCACAGTACAGAGATTAGAGACTGTTAAGAGAATCAGGGGTATTTCATGAAAACAAAAACATCATAAAGGATTTTTGTGAATCTAGAAGAAAGGAGAATAACTTTTAGTGAATTTAGTAATTTCACTAAAGGAGAAAACTGAATATTAAAGTGCATCAAATTGGTATATAGATCAAGAAGTGTCATGTGAAAAACAGAGACACATAATTTCATGCCAATCTGTTTAAGTGACATTCATGTCGATAAACCGAGTGAGCCTCTCCCGATGCAGTGATCCATGGGAAGTCAATGGAAGTGGTCTGAGGGAAGAATTTGGTCATCTCTAAACCATTGTAAATGTAGTGTTCTTGGGACTGATTGATTGTTATCGAATCATTGTAATCCATAGCTATTTTATATTAGTTGAATTTGGTATGACCAGATACCTATCTGCATATGCTCCTTGGACGTAGCACTTGGTGGTAAAACAAGTAAAAATTGATGTGTAATTCTTTTTCATGTGAATGTTTTGATTAAAATATATATTTATTATAATGGTTTAGAGAAGTTTCTACCAACATGGGATCAATATCCAGTAATGAATGGAAAACGTTGACACCCTGATTCACCCCCCCCCCCACCACTCTCAGGGTGGTCTAGGATACTACAATTTCTATCAGATTGAAAAGGTTCACATATGTGGGATACACTATAGTAATTCAATTTATATGAGTATTTGAGCTTCTTTTCTAATACCAATAATCTAGTGACGTCTTGATGATGATTCAGTAATTTCTAAGATGTAGTCTACATCCAACAAGACCATAACAAACATGTAAATGAAAGAGTAGAGGTTGTTGAAGAATTCACCCTTGTCAAAAAAAGTTGAAATGTCTGGTTCTGGAAGCCCTTATAATAAGGAATAAATATCAGGCTTGGAAAGTAACGATCTAGTGGCTCAGGGTTCTACAACAGAAAAGAAAGAAACTTTGATATCTAATGATCATGATAAATTATGATCTTGTCTACGTGATATTCACGAAGAAATAGTATCTACTATCTGTATAATATTCCAATTTCTTTAGGTTGGGATCACCTAATTAGAAAGAAAATATAATAATGTGGAAAAGGGCTTTCATGAAAAAATCATGAATGTTTAATGCTCACTAAACAGGTTGAATCCTTTGATGAAACAAAGAGGAAACATCGAATAAATACATTAGAATGTTTGAATGAAGTTAAAGTTGAATAAAGAGTCAGAAAGTCTCTTGAGGAAAAGACCCATGACATTAAAGGGAAATTTAAAATTTTCACTAATGTCATGTTTCTATAATTAGAAGGGATATCCATGAATCTCAATGTAAATGACTCTTCGATTTTGAAACAAATGATGATGCACGAGGAAGATGTTTTTAGAGTAAAGAATTATTGTTATGAGAAGATGAATATAATTGAACACCATAAGGTAATTCTTGATAGGAAATTTAGGGAATTGGATGATCAGTTGACCATTTTTAAGAATACACATGTTGAGACTTCACCAAATAATTAAACAATTACTACTGGTATAGAATGATCACTAAATAATTCTAAAAAAGAAATACTTTTAACATGTGATAAGAAGATTAAGACAACTCTTGATTATCCATCTTCATAAATAGTTTCTATTGATACTTAATGATCAATAAGGGATTATACCATCAAAAGACCACCAACATGTGATTTGTAGATAATAGCATCACTAATTTATCTATCACAATTAGTTAAGAAGAATAAGGTACCAACCAGACCATCTTGAACCCATGTTTCAAAATATTTTTCCACAAGTAGTGCACAATGTATAATAAATTCAAAATAGGTATGGCTGCGGAAAGGTAAGGAGTTATCTATCAACATTTCATTGGAGAATATGAATTATAATGTGAATAGGGGTTTTCTAAAAAGAGAAGATCAATCCAAAATGATGTACCATCCATATAATAAAAATAAATCATTATTTGTGGGTCATTGTTAGTGCTGCAACAGATTTGGGCACTATGCAATAAATTGTTGGTACAATACTCATAATGTAAAAGAACAAAGGAAGCATACCTCACGGGGAAGAAAGCAAGAGATGGTGAAGCATCATCTGCATGTCCAGAAACATATGTATATCACAAACAGAATTCGAATGCTTGAAAACAAAATTGATGTATGCAATGGTAGTGATCATAAGGTATGTACATGAATATCTCAACATGAATTCATTGTTGATCAAAAAAGAAGACCTCTATTGTCAAAAAAGTATAAAGAGCCATTCGTCGGAAGAAGACTGACGATTATTGTGAATAAAAATTTCCCCAAGAAGATCACATGTTGGGAATCTAATAAGACCCTAGTTTTTAGATCCACAAAATTGAATGGCTATTTATCGAAATAAGAATGTAATAGGGATGAAACTCAGATGAACATGTATGTATGATTAGAGCATACTACAACAGTTTCTAATGACATGTCGATCATTTGGCTAGATTACTTGTAATAGATTAAGAAAAATTAAGATGATAAGGCCAAGGCTGGCATTAAAGGAAATGTAAAACCGTCACATGACGAAGATAAAGTGAATGAGAGAGTGAAAAAAAGTAAACACATTTGTTGAATATGTTTCATGTGAGAGGTGTTTGAAATCCAGTCATACTACAAAATGATGTATAACCATAATTCCAGATCAATAAGTATCCTTAATAGGAGTATACATGTATCAATCATGTTGAATGCTAATAATAAATAATGTCCATGAAAAGTAGACGAGAATGTGAAGAGATCCATGCCTCATCAGCATAGAATAAAAATGATGCTCAAATGTGAATTCATGAATAATGAAGAAAATTGATCCTCATGGTTGAGAAAACCAACCCAAAATTCCTTCACACATTGAAGAAGAAAGAATAAAAACCTTATTGCCTTAAACATTAGTGTAATGTATATGTGATGATAATATTGGGAATTGAAGGTCAAGAATGCCTCATAGGGAGAACATTAGAAGTAGAAAATTTTGGCAACTCACGATAACCATGATGAAGAAGATTCCATCCTTATAAGATTATTTAATTTATATTTGATGATTAAAATTATAAAGGATATCCCTTGATGATGATGATGATGATGATGAGGATTATATCCCTTGAGGGGGAGAGAAATGATGAAGTTTCCAGAATTACTACTTCAACCGGTATCAACATCAGTTGGTATTAAATTCAATTAATCTTGAAATATCTTGTAGAACATGTCATTTGAAAAGTTATTTCATTTACCAATCCCTCTTTATTGTTTACTCAGAGTCAAGAACAATTGGAAAAGGGGGAGTAACTAAATTAATAAGTGAAATAGGAATAATGGATGTTCCCCAAGGTCACTTATCATGCCAATTGCACTTCAATGTTTTAGATCTATTTGTTGAATTGAGTGTAGGATTTTAACGTTGATAATTCCCTAGAACATTCAATTTCATCAGTCTAGAATGAAAGTGGAAGACCCTTAAAGACCAAGTAAATGTGTTCTCATCTCATGAGATATCATGATCAGTGATTAATGTACAACCTTATTGTCTAAATCAAATACTATCACTACTGGAATTTGTGCTATTTGCGACCGGCTATTTGTGATGGGATCCCACGGAAAATAAGCGTTAGTGATGGGGTCCCCTTGCCAATATACCAATGCTAAAAACGGTTGCTCAAATACTATTTTTTTTGTGATAGAGAACTTCAATATCAAAAATAAATCCTTGATTATATATATAATAAATAAATAAACTTTTTGCGATGGGCCCGTCTCAAATAGTATTTTCGACGGACACTTGGTCTCGTTGCAAATACTATTCAAAAAAATGAAGTTAAACTATTTACGATGGGATTCCATCGCACGAGGTCCCATACCGAATAATAAACAATGTAAAAAATATATATTTAATAAATTTATTAATAATGAAAAAATAATATTATTATTATTAAAATATAAAAATTTATTAAAATTCCCAATAATCATAAAAAATATAATATATTCATAATATATTATTATTACTATTATTAGTAAAATAAAATATATAATAAAAATTATAAAAAATTATTACTATTATTATTATTAGTAAATTAATAAAACATTTTAAAATATTATAGTAGTAATAAATAATAAAAATTTAAAATTAAAAAAAATTATGCAATAATCCCACCAATATAAAAGGTAGAAATAGTAAATAGTTCATATTACAACAAATCATGAATTCAGATGTTTTTTACATAATAATAAATCATCGGGGGTGGTCGTCTTTTGGAGGAGGTCGAGGAGTTGTATCTGATTGTGGAGGAAACTCCATCTATAAACTATGAGCTAGACAATGCATATACACCATCATCTAATGATATTGATGTTGCCATTAACACATCTCCTCATCATGATACTGCTGCTACTGACACGTCTCTTCATGCTGCTTCTGTAAACTCTCTATAAGCTCAGCCTAAGTTCACAACTACTCCTAATACTATGAGGTAGAAGATGATGCCTCTCGACGAACACCTCCCGAGCCAGATGCTAACATCGCATAAGTATCATAATAAGTACCTGAAGTCACATGATAAAAGATACCAACTATTCGGCCCTTCTAAATTCCATACTGAGTCGCATGGATCCAAGTCACCTCATTGAAATGGTTCGCACTAGTCTGTTCAGTTGCCCCGCCCTGACTCCCAACCTTTGTCTGGGAGTTCTCTGGTTTATATGACTCCTTCTATTCTAATTTGAAATTAAAATTGTGAAATTATTATATGTAGTTAATTGTGAAACTGAAAAAATAATACTAACAACAATCTTATGCTCACGATCACCTCTAATCTCTTTAGTGGATGGATCACTATACGTCCTCCGATAAACATCATACCCCATAATATCAGGATGCTCGACTACCTAAAAATATAAAATAAACTATATACTTAATGATATTTAAAATATTTTAAAAATATACATACTAGATGCTTTGTATGAATATTGAATGTATGGCTACCTGCTCAAGGAGTCACCTCCTATCTCCCCTGGTTCCCCCGACCCACGGAAGACCTCCTCTAAAATCCACCACCCAACCAGTGTAAACATAATTCATCCTAAATGTGAGATGAAATGTACTTTTTTCGGTGGACTCTACATGATTATTCAAAATATATCACTCTTACTTTCTTAATGGTTATACTTCTCAAATTGTGAAAAAAAGGAGATGATCACACCTAGATGACCCACATGCCGTGTGGATAACGTCACACATGCTCTCATCGATTGGATGACTTAAACCGTAAAAATAAATTAAAATATCAATTTATTAGTTAAATAAGTTTAAAAATAAATATTATTTATTTATGTACCATCCAATGATGGAAATGTTGAGTTTCACATCAATGGGAATCAGTTCCCCTGTGATCCATGCATGAGAAAAATAATGGCGCAAGATATCGCTCACTTTTCAAACAGATACATTCGCAAAACTATGAATAAAGAATAAATAATAAAATAATTAGTATATATAAAAATAAATTAATGAAAGAAAACTAAAATATATAGGTAACCATGACACCATTTGTGTGGATGAAATCCAAGATGTGGACATCGCTCAAGGATAGGCTCATGAATCATTAGCCGTGCAAGTTCGTGCACCCTTCGTGTACCCCCTAAACTCCCAGTAGGCTAAGGGTTAGATGATCCCAAATCCCCCCTTATCCAAAGGTGTCTCAGCCTCCTGTAACTCATGAAATAGATCAGGGTCAATCTCAAAAACAAAATGATTGTTATTAGAAGATTGTTTTAAAAAATTATATATAGATATATATTAGTTTTGATAATAACTAGCATTTAATTGTGTCAATGTTCACCGTCATAATTATCTTCATAACTGATGATGTCAATTTCATCATATTCCTCCTCGTAATCATCAATATCCATATGAGACTTAGTTTAATCATATTTTATCATTTCAAATTAATTTGTAACATCATTAACATCTTCATCACCATCGACACTTAATTGTGGGTGTCATGATCTATATTCATGTCTCTTTGTGAAAAATACTGATTTTGAGTAGTATCTGGAAAAAAATCAATTGCATCCACATTAGCGAAACCACATTCAGTTTTAGTAAATGATTTTCCCAGGATTTCATTTTTTTACTATGCCAATCACTCGGGTCTCTTGTATTTGCGTAGTACATTTCATAATAAATTTGATGTCTCTGTTGAGCTAGTAAAAATAGTGCATTTACACAAAAATACATTAATATTTCATATCGATGATTCCATGAGCTAGATAAACACACAAGACTCTCTTAGTATCCAACCACCATCATTTAAAAATTGTTATATAATTTTGTCCTAGATAACATAGCTAAATAATATCATCCTGAATGATGTAAAAGTCAAATTCAATTTCACTATGATGAAATCCTCTTAAAAAATTACACTATTAATTGTTTCTTATTTCCCATATGAACATGTATTTAATAGGAAACCATTCAAAAAATATGAATTATAAGATATAACCCTTTTGGATGGTGGGTTACTCAACATACACGATCACTTATCAATTTTATCAGCATGTTGAGACACCTGAAAATTTGTAAAACAATTATCCATATAATAAATAATAAACTGAATTGATATTAAATCATCAGTAATTTATTTTACCAATTTTAGAAACCACTGAAAATTTCATTTTCACAAGTTCTTCAAGAGAAACTACTTCAATTTGTGGAAGTTGTTTCTTGATATGATTATCTTATAACATACAAAACAAATAGGTTTACATACTATAACATAAATTATAGATTATTTGATAGAAGCAGTCATAGTACAAGTGATTCCATTTCTTCAATGGTGAGCAGAAAATATGTATGAGCTCAGTGATGTCCATCGTCTGAAAGTCATCATTCATGAACTCCAAAGAATCTAAGATTTTTCTTATTAAAAACTAGTAATTGATTGTTCATTTCTCTATTAAAATTTCCCTCATTCCATACCATGTGATTGTATTTTTATGGATGTTTAGATTCAAAATAATCCGAGCAGAAAAAATCAATTTCTTCTTGCAAATAAGTTTCAGCAATTGATCCTTCAACTGATGCTTTGTTACGTACTTTTTTCTTCAATTTTTTCATGCATCTCTCGAATGGATACATCCATCGAAACTATAATGGACCTCCAAATTTAGCTTCCTGTGAAAAATGTAATATCATATGTTTAATTGAGTCAATGAAAGTCGGCAGAATGATTTTTTCATGTTGACATATAAGTACAGCAACATTTTCTTCCAGTTTTCATAGAACTTCGTAGATTATTTTCACTACAAAAATGAGATGAAAAAAATAAGATATGTCTAATATCACATCACAAATCATAAAATTTAACAATAGTCTTAATAAAATCAGCATAAGTCTTTCCATTATAACATGACAGTCATGTCATTTTAATCTGTTAATATGGCCATTCTTAACACATCTACCCAAATTTGATGCATAACCATCTAGAAGTCTCAAATATACAATCCACTAAAAATTAACAAGAGACAGTCTTTTGATAGGGTATAAGATACTTTTGGCTTCGTTAATCATTGTGTTCTTAAATTTTCAAATAGTTAATGTTCTGGTCCCATGCAAATTTGACCAAGATGTAATCATGATTTTATAGTATCTTTGGTCTTACTAGGTGTATCCAAAAGTGTATGAAATAAATTATGAAATCAGTTCTTCTCAATATGCATGACATCAAACATGTGGTGGACCAACAAATTAGACCAATTTGGAAGATCTCAAAATTCTTCATTTTATCCAATTATGTTCTTTCCCAAAGCCATGAATTTTCTGTTGGATTACTATTGTCCCAAATTTTATGGGAGGTAATGAAAATACAACGGATTTTAACTATGTACATGATATCATTTTTTGAGGTTATTTACTTTAAATTGTGATTATTCAAAAATGATATTTGTTCCTCCGGAAAGGATGATCACCTGCAAGAAATCTGTGATGACTCTGAAAATTTCACGGTTTTTTTCCTTTGACAATCATAAAGGATTTGTTGTATTTTATAGAGTAAGTGCATGATTTTGGAATATATATACTCTATCCAGATAACATAACATAATCCGTAAAGTCACTAATCATCCACATCAATTAATCTTTTAATATGAAATTTTGTTTTTTAGAAATATCATATATACTAAAACCAGTGCTACACAATGAATTTAACTCTTCAATCAATTATTTCAAATAAACATAAATATTCTTTTTCAGATGTCATGGAATTAATAATATCAAAATGATATAGGGGTCCTTCATCTAAATCTATGGAAGTAAATTGTACAGAATTATAAAGAAAAGAAAACTTGAATACTAACTACCATAAGATCCAAACAAATATAAACCATCAGTAGAAAGACCCAATCACACATTTTGGACATCTAAAGCAAAAGACGGATGAAAATGGTCAAAATGATTACCTGAATCAACATCACAGGGATGATTCATGATTTTATCAGTTAAAATATTGGTTATGTGCCATGACATCATTGACGCTGTGTTCTGAGACAAAAATAAATGTTGCAGCCTGTGTGTTAGGGGGAAATATCTCAACTATTTTATAGGAATCGATCCAGAATTCCCTGGTAGATCATTATTATACCATGATGTCCACATGTGGGATAACTATACAATGACTCATTTTCACTATAATATAAGATGCAATAATTTTCACATGCATGAATCATCTGATAATTATGTCCCAGATTAGGAACCAACTTCTTGAACTCATAATAATTTCCAAGAAACACATTTCCTTCAGGTAATAGGGTTCTGTCCAAAGAAAATATCTGATCAAAATATTTTTTTGACATTGAATTATCTGATTTAATATCCTGAAATTTTTCAACTTCTTCTAATTTTCTTATCTAGAAACCAGGATATAATGCATCCTTAGGAGTCCATAAAACTCATAAAATTTAGAGCGAGCCATAATAGGGGTTAAATCAATATCATCTTGAGTTACAGTTTTTTGAACAGATGGACCTGCAATATCATGTACTATATTTTGAAACCATGATGGATCCAGAATTGTTTTATTAGTATCTTCTCTAGAACTATGTTCACCATGTTGATACTAAAAAACATATTGATAACAAAACCCTAAGAGATGTCCCCCAACATTTTTAAATGTTTATGGTGTTCTCAAAGCACATTTTTTATAAGGACACTTAATTGTTCATTCTAAAAGATATTCTGGTTCTGATGATGCAAATGATAAGAAAGCTTCAACACCCATAATATATAAAGGATTTAAACAATATATGTATCAATTTCTACACAAATTTATTGAAGTGTGATCATCAAATAATGACTATGTCGACTTACATATTCCATATTTTTCTATTAAATATTAAAATCATCATTTTTTTGAATAAGTTGAAAGTATAAAAATACAACCTAATAAATAAAGATAAATAATTTCTACTAATTTTTTATAATAACCATTAATTCTTGGTGACACAATTTGGATTGGATTGACGATTACTCTTTTGTCAGATGTCTCATTTATAAGAAAATTTTTCACACTCAAATCTCAATAAAGAATCTGCTCAGAGGTATGCATATTCATTCTCGTGCAAAAGAGAATGTTTAAGGGTACCTCTGAACAGATTCATCTTTGTGATTTTAGTGTGAGAAAGATGCAAGTAAATGATCAATCAGATAGAAGGGCCCCCATTTCATCAATGACTCATCTTCTTACAAATATCACCATATGAAAACATTATAATAAATGTGGTCCTACGAATGCATATTCAAACTCACGGATATGATAATGGATATGCATACATAAAAGCATATTTTTAATAATGTTTTGAGTTAGTGAACGTTGAAAGAAGAAGAGTCTTCGATCAAAAGTAGTTTGATCAATCCACTAGTAATTGTTCCACGTTATTACATGTTATTACAATTTGTTATAATTTATTACTATCCATTCTAATTATTAGTATTTATTACTATTTATTACTAATTATTCCTATTTATTACTAATTATTCTTATTTATTACTAATTATTCAAATTTATTACTAATTATTCCATTTTATTACTATTTATTCTTTTTTATTTCTATTCATTCATATTTATTACAATTTATTTCTAATTATTCATAATTATTACAATTTGTTACTAATTTTTACCAATTAATACTAATTATTCCAAATTATTCCTAATTATTACTAATTATAATATTAATTCCAATTTATTTTTATTTATTCATATTTATTCCTATTTATTGCTATTTCTTCTTATTTATTGCTATTTATTCATATTCATTACCATTTAATCCTATTTATTCCAAAATATTAACAATTATTTCTATGTGTTACAAATTATTTCTATTTATTACAAATTATTACTATTAATATCAATTTATTAAAAATTATTAAACATTATTGTTATTGTATACTAATTATTACTATTTATTTATTCATAAAAATTATTATTTTTTACTATTTATTAATAATTATTACAAATTATTACTAATGATTACTTATTATTACTAATTATAACTAATTATTACGAATTATTACTAATTATGAATTATTATTACACACAATTACTAATTATTACTAATTATTACTAATTATTCCTAATTATTACTATTTATTACTAATTATTACGATTTATTACTAATTATTCCAATTTATTTCTAATTATTCCTATTTATTACTCTATATTCTAATTTATTCATATTTTTAACTATTTATTACTATTTATACTTAATTATTAATAATTATTCTAACTTATCGATAATTATTCCAAATTATTAATAATTATTCGTAATTATTAATAATTATTCCTAATTAATTTTAGATTTTTCAAATTATTACTAATTTTTCTTAATTATTACTAATTATTCCTAATTATTATAAATTATTACTTATTATTACAAATTATTCTTATTTATTACAAATTATTCTTATTTATTTCTATTTATTTCGTATTTATTTCTATTTATTCTTATTTATTATTATTTATTCCTATTTATTCTTATTTATTCATATTTTTTCATATTTTTTCCTATTTGTTCCTAATTATTACTAATTATTACTAATTATTACTAATTTTTACAATTTATTTGTATTTATTAATATTTCTTCGAATTTATTACTATTTATTCCTAATTATTCATATTTATTACTATTTTTTACTATTTATTCTTATTAATTCCTAATTATTCTTATTTATTACTAATTATTGCTAAGTATTACTAATTATTACTATTTATTCATAATTATTACTATTTATTACTAACAATTAAATTTGTTACTATTTATCACTATTTATTACAATTTATTACTAGTTATTTCTAATTATTCTTAATTATTCTTATAAACTACTATTTGTTATTAATTTTTTCTATTTATTCCTAATTATTAATATTTATTCTTAATAATTACTATTTAATCCTGTTTATTATAATTTATTCGTATTTATTACTATTTATTCTTATTTATTTCTAATTATTGCTAATTATTAATATTTATTACGATTTATTCCTATTTATTAATAATTATTAATATTTATTACAAATTATTCTTATTTATTACTAATTATTTATATTTGTTACTATTTATTATTAATTATTCCTATTTATTACTATTTGTTGCTAATTATTCCTATTTATTAATAATTATTTATATTTATTAATAATTATTCCTATTTTTTACTAATTATAATAAATTTGTACTAATATGTTCAATTTATTATTATAAATAAATACTAATAAAAAAATAATATAAATATAATTTCATTACAATGAATCAAAAATATTTAAAATTAACATGAAAATTGAAATAAAAACTAAATAAAAAAAATAAATACTATTAAAATTGATCTCCTACTAATATAGACGGGTTTACAACTTTTTCATGAAAAAAAATAACTCACAAAAATTTTCACTCAAAAAATATAGTTGAGAGAGAGAGAAAAAAAAGATAAAATCGAGAGGAAGAATTGAGAAAATGGATGGTGTGACGACCCGAATCTTGAGCCACTCAAATGGTGCCACATACCCAGTTCACCACATGACATCAAGCACATTTCCCCAAACGCCAGAGGCTGCCGACTGGCAGCGAGGGCCTTGGTGAGTCATTGCGGAAACTAGGCACTCATTTGGTAAGGTATACAAGGGAAAGGAAATAACAGTCAATAGCGGAAGCAATAACCTACATTCAATAAATGAAACTCAATAGAGAAAGCAATGAATATATAGTAATGTTGATAATGATGCAGCAGGTATAAGTATCTATGGAAAGTAGCAAACATAACAACATGTTTAAGTTCAAATGAGAAACAAAGAACAACAAGTGAATAATAACTCTAGCAGCATCGCATGGCTAAGCTCGGTTCTATGCTCCCCTACTCCAACCAGCAATCATGTACCTGAAGTAGAGGGGCCATAGTCCCTATCCACACCTACAACCTTATAACATATTTGGCCCGAAATGATGGACCCAAACTGAATATGAGACCAATCCTAGTAGGCAACCACTACAAGATCTGTGCCCTACATTCAGTGAGTAATATAGCAGAAGTAAAGAAAGTAAATGAAGTAATGAACTAGGAGTACACAAGTAAACAATCCTACTAATTACTATTCACATTCAATTAACAATTAATTAATTCTTTTAATTAAACAACAAAGGCATCTATCAATGCTCTCTATTCCAAGGTCAACTGGTAACACAGTAGACATCAAAAGACTACCTGACAAACTAGTAGGCCAAAAATATACAAGCCTGTGCTTTGGCATGGTAGACTCGTCTAAACCAATCAAACAATCCACAATCACACTGACTCTTTAGGTGGCTCAAACTAGAATACCCCTATATTCAAGTAAACATACAAAGGCACATACTCTCTCGGAAGCACTCAGGTTAATTCCCTTGTGGTCTTGCAAAGATAGCTACAGACTCTCTGAGGAAGCTCTTACGTCTAATTCCTCAAGTTTTCTTGATATGTGAGTACACTAAGGAAACTCTTAGGAAGCAAATACTCAAATTCCCGTAGGTCCTGCATACGAAACTATTTCAAACAGACCCTCTAGAGAAGCACAAAACCTTCTATTCCCTCAATGGTCTCCTGTACCAAGTTTTCACAGCCCTGAGCAGTCCAGTTGTGCGTAATCAACTGTCAGCAGCCCTATGTATGTTTAGAAACTACTTGGATAAAAGCTTCTATTCATCAAAAGCATTAAAACATCAGACAAAAAATGCAATCCGTTATAGCATGCAAACGAGCAATTGCAATAGGGTTTTCCTTGTAGGCAAACTGTGTCGAACAACGACAAACATCCAAATGGGAATAACACCCATGGGGTGATCCCCAAACATGAAAAAAAGAAAATATTATCATCAATTAACATTATGATAATAATAAATCTATGGCTATTAAATAAATAGGATCAAAATCCCTAACACGAGGTACCTGAAACATGGGAATCCGACACATTTGCACAAAAACTCAAAGGCATTCAACGTAAGGCAACAAACCAACTACCTCGATCCTAGGAGATCGATATACTCGAACATCGGCCCATGAATCTTCCTATAATGGAGTAGATCTGCAAAAATTTCTAAAACGATCAACCTATGATAACTATCATAAGGTAAAGAAACATGAAATGTGCCAAAGAAGAACCAAGAACTCACCGCTGTGATTATATTGCAACCGATGATGTTTGATTTAGATAAATAGTGACAAATCAGTGGCTTAGAGAATATTTGGCTTCCTTGGAAGCTCTGGATAGAAATAGGCAAAGAAGAAGGTGAAAACATGGTTTAGACGCTACCACGGTCCATTTAACAAAAAAAAGAATGTACTTGGCATGTAATTCTGGAGTAAACGACATGTACTGGCCTTTTCTATACTCCACATTAGGTGGCCTCCAAATCACTCTTACATGACCGTGTGTGTGGCTATGACATGGCCAGCACACGACTTCCAGTTGCATCGAAGTACACGACGTGTACTCATAAAGTACACGATGTGTACTCTGAAAATTTCTATATTTTTCACTCCTTACCTAAAACTACGGGAAAAGGAAAAACAAACCTGAAAAGAAGATCCAGGTTCATACAAACTTCCCCCTTTAAAGAAATTCATCCCTGAATTTCCCTAACAAGGTGGCAACGATGAATCCACGAACAACACTAGCCACTATGATTGCATATCGACATCCCTCTCCCATGTCTCGTCCGGTACACGGTCATGCTACCATAGCACCCATACCAGAGGAACAGACCTATCCCAGAGTACCTTTGAACTATGATCAACAATCCTAATAGGATGCTCGTCAAATGATGGATCCTGCTCTAGATCAACCTAATTTAGATGAAAAACATGAGATGGTTTTGAGAAATAGCGTCAAAGATGAGAAACATGGAAGACGTCATGCATAGCCAGGTACATCTGAGGTAACTGCATCCTATAAGCAACCAGCCCGACTCTGTCAATGTTTTCAAACAGCATGACATATCATAGTGAAATATTACCCTATAACCTGATCCTCTTGTGTCCCAACCATGGGGTAACACGTGGTAAAACCAAGTATCCGACCATGAACTCAAAATGTCATCTCTGGTGATCAACATAAGATTTCTGATGAGACTGTGCAGTAGCCATCCTTTTCTGAATCAACTCAACCTGTTCTGTGGTCTCTTGAACAAGATGAGGTCCCAACATAGATGCCTCTCCTGCCTCTAGCCAACACAAAGGTGATCGGCAAGGCCAACCGTATAAATCCTCATAAGGTTCCATCTAAATAGTTTCTTGAAAATTATTATTTTAGACGAAATCCACTAGAGGTACAAATCTCTCCCAAGAACCTCCAAAATCAATGACGCATGGTCATAGCATGTCCTCTAGAACCTAAATCGTGCGCTCTAACTGGCCATCTGTCTGGGGATGGTAATCTGTACTCAGAAGTACCTTTGTACCCAAATCCATATATAGCCCTTTCCAGAAATGCGACGTAAAGTAGGCATCACTATCAGAAATAATAGTTCTCAGAACCCCATGCAAGCATAAAATCTCACAGATGTACAATCATCAAAGCTCATCAACTCTGAAGGTCACCATAATCGGCAAGATGTGAGAAACCTTCATGAGCCTATCAATGAAAACCCATACCACATCATTACCTCGAGGAAATCTCGGTAACCCTATCATGATGTCCATCATGACATCATTCCACTTCCACTCGAGAATGGATAGCTATCGTAAAATCCTAGCTAGTCCCTGGTGCTCCGACTCCACCTCCTAATAGGTGGAACACATCATAACAAAACAAGAAACATCTCTCTTCATACCTGACAACCAATACTGGAAGTGTATATCACGATACATCATGGTGATGCCAGGATGAACTGACCAAAATGAGGAATAAAATTCTCACATCAGATCCTCGGGTACATCTACTGGCACCCATACACGTCCCTGGAAATATAAGATCTCACTCTCACCTATGGTCCATCTAGGGAGAGGGGCCTCCTCTGACACGCATTCCCATAGGACTAGGCCATCAGAATCTGATAGTTGCCACATTCTAACTCAGTCAAGAAGGGTAGAGGTAACAAATATATAAGAAATAAAAATCTGACGATGTCTGTTGTGCAGCTCCAAAAGCATTTCAGATAATAGATCCATAAGATGCCACTTGCAGCTGGCCTCCTGGACTACTTGTATCTGTGTCCTCCTGCTCAGTGCGTCTGCCACAACATTGCATTTCACAGGCGTATAATAATGCTTGAAATCTAAATATGGTAGGTACTCAACCAACCTACGCTGTCTTAGATTCAAGTCACACTATGTGAAGATATACTTGAGGCTCTTTTGGCCAGTATATACCACCAAATACTCTCCCAAAAGATAAAGTATTCAACAACGCATGGCATGAACAACTGAAGCCAATATCAAGTCGCTTGTAGGACAATTCCTCTCATGTTTCCTTAGCTTCTGATACCCATATGCAATGACATGATACTTCGGCATTAGCACTACTTCAAAACCAATGCCAGATGTATCACAGAAAATTGTATAACTCTTGCCTGACTCCGGAAAATCTATAATTTGTGTTGAATTCAATCTATTGTTCAGCTCTTGAAAGGATGAATCACATGCGTCCAACCAAACGTACTTCACCCACTACTTTGTTAATCTCACCAATGGCACCGCTAATCTTGAGAAGTCTTGTATAAACAACTGATAGTAACCATCCCACCCTAAGAAACTTCGTACCTCGAAAAAATTCTTTTGGTTGCTCCCAGGTAACTACTACTCTCGCCTTCTTCAGGTCTACTGATACTCCTGTCTCTAAGATGACAAGACCCAAGAAATCAATCTCATCCTTCCAAAAGAGGCACCTTGATAGCTTAACATATAACTGATTCTCCCTCAGTGTACTCAAAATGATATCAAGATGGGTAGCATGGTCTCGTCGAGTGTGAGAGTACACCCAGATATCGTCGATGAAAACCACCATAAAAGAATCCATGTATTGATGGAAAACGATGTTCATCAGTGCCATGAAAACTTCTGGTGCATTAATGAGATAGAATGGGATAACCAAATACTCATTCAGACTATACCTGCTTCGGAAGGCTGTAAGAGGTATATCAGATGGCCTGACATGAAACTGATGATAGACTGAGCTCAATTAGATCTTCATGAACACTCTGGATCCTCGAATCTTATCAAAGATATCATCTATCCGTGGCAATGGATATCGGTTCTTGATCGTCAACTATTTTATCTTCGGATAATCCACACAAAGCTGTAAAGTACCATCCTCCTTCATTGAAAACAGAACGGGCGAACCCCAAGGAGAAGTACTGGGTCTAATAAAATCTTTTTCCTACAACTCCTAAAACTACTTCTTGAGCTCTTGTAACTCAGTTATAGCCATCCTATAAGGAGTTATGGATACTCGTACTACTCCTGGAACTAGCACAATAGGGAAGTCAACCTTTCTCTCTAGAGGAAAACATGAAAAGTCTTATGGAAAGTCATCTGGAAAGCGATCAACCACTGGAGGAAAATATTTCTGAGAAGTCCCCTGGTCATCCATATATATGCTAGCAATCTGGGCTATAACACCACCCAACCCATGATTCTTGGGTCCAACTCTGCTCACATGGACATCCCATTCAACCTTGTGAAGAAAAGATCCACCCTTTGGTGATGTGAAACTCAACCTACGATGATAGAAATCAATGATGTCCTAGAAAGTAACTAACCAGTCCCTCTCGTGAATGACATGGTATCCTATCATCTACATAACATAGATATTCCCTGAATAAAGACATCCAACAACCTCAAGGGGCAGTCTAAGCATTGACACATGCTAGTAGTTCTTATCCCAATGGGAGTGTCTACTATCATCGTATCCTCATAAGTATAAACAGTATGTATAAGGATTTCCTCAATATGCATTGAAATAAAGAAATGAGATGCTCCTATATAGAAAATTGCAGAGGATAAAACTCATGCTACTAAAATCGTACCTTGAACTGTAGAAGGTCTAGGATCCTGCTCTGGATGAATATGCTATACCACAAAAGTCTGGCCTGCACTGTGGCCCTGTGTAGAAGCATAATATGCCTGAGCTAACCTACCCTAAGTCTGACCATTATTTCCACAGACTCTACACTGGCCTGGAAGACTGGAAGAACTCCATCATCTAGTTTTATGTGGTACTATTAATCTTTCTCTGGTACAAGGAGTCAATACTGATCCTCCCTCACTATCCACTATAAGGAAAACCCTGCAACAAATGTTGTAAATCACCCATCTTGGCATAAGATCGTCACGCCACTAGGTCACTTGGGCATTGGGGATTCTTTTGCCTGATTTTTTCACATAGATAGCATAATATTTGGTTTCCAAATGGAAGATCATGTCTACCATAAGAAAATTATTTATTCCTCGAGTAACCTCATATAGAATCTCAGTGGTTCTTCCTAAAATCCATATTAAATGAATCAGCCCTGGATGCTAAACCGCCCTATACCACAACTCCTTTCTCCCTCAGATTTCTCTCTGTGATAAGTTCTTGGTTGACTATCTGAGTTATATAATTCGACTGAATGATGTTCACTTGGGATCTGATGTCATGTCTGAGGCCTTCCTCAAACTTCCTTGCTTAAAACAGCTCGTGATTCCCTAGAATGGGAGTGAATGTTGTAACTCTATAGAGTTAGAGGAATAGTCCATAACTATGAGAGTACCCTTCTGCAGGTTCATGAACTCTCTACCTCTATCACCCCTCAGTGTCATTTGGTAGAAGTAGTCGTAGAACCTATGTTAAAACACGTCTCAGGCTATAGCCATTTGGCACCATACTCGCGAAACCATACCCCACCATCTTTAGGTGGAATCTCACAGCATATATGCCGCGAGCTTCACTCTCTTATCCAGAGGCATCTCTAAGTGCTCGATGATGGATAGCATGGAATCTATACATGACTCGGCAACATGTGTTCCTCCATCGCCTATGAATGAGGATGTTACTGCTGAAAAACCCGTGTAAGCTCAAACATAGATGGGGTAGGATGCTAAGCTCCCTGGACAGTCTGCATGAATCTTATGAAACCCTCCCAAAACTGAGTTTCAGAACAATTGTCTGGAATTAATATAGGTTCCATGTCCAGAAAAATAGGCGGAACTACTGGTAGTCCCTGAACTACCATATCAGGCATACAATCACTACATGGCTCCTAACATGCAACAGGAGGATGTCTCAATGTGATGACTCTGAAAGGTCAAAATCACACTTTAGATCACATTACAATGAACTGAAAACTATGAGTGTAAGAATGGAATAGGGTAATGAAGCATTCAAAGTTTACAATGAATGAATACGTGGAGTGTATAAGATCTACACTACGTGTTCCCTTAAGTCATTTATATGGGAGTGTACTCCTACATAAACTTGTCATGTAACAACCCAAATACACGACGTGTTTTCCCAAAACATGATGTGTACTTGAATTCTTTTCCCTTCCCGAGTCCTTCTATATGGTTAAGCCACACGGATCTCCTAAGAAAAAACTACACGGCATGTTCAAGGTACAAATAGAATGTGCTCAACAAGATTCACCTTGCCTGTATTGTTAGTGACACAACATGTGTACCCAGGTGACACTACATGACGTGTTTCACAAGAACACAATATGTACTAATATGTCCTAACAGACCATGTGGTAAGCTACACGGCCAGCTACATGGCTGACACTACACGGTGTGTTTCAGGAGGACACAATGTCTAAGATAATGGATAACATCAAACTGTGTTTTTAGTGACACGGCCGGGTACCTAGATCAATCTACACGGTGTGTAAAATTCAAACATGGAATGTATGTGAAAGGATTACACGACCCATGTGGTTCGTGACACGGCCGGGGTACCTCTCTCATAATACACAACGTGTTAAAATGGTACACGGCGTGTTCCGGCAAGATTTTTTTGAACCCCGTGTTTATGCTCCTATTGTCAGTGACACGGTTTAAAAACTAACCAGTGTGTATTAATAAAATACATGTTGTTTATTCTGGGTTTTTCCGTGCTGTAGCTCAAAAAATATTCTGAAGTCTAGAAAACACGGAAAAACATGAGTTAAGGTGCCAAATTCTGATCTGTGAGGGCACAAACTCCCCGCCAATAAAGGTTCGGTGTTATAATAATTCATATAACATTTAAACAGTATAACAACACACGATCAACAAAATACTAATCCTTGAGGGCCCATAACACCTCTAAGACCAAATTTTGGCGTCCTTGATAAATAAGATCTAAAAAAAGATAAACAATTAACATAGCAGGTATTCAATCACAACATCTATATCCACTACATGTATAGTATATAAAAAATTCGATCACAATAGCATGCAACTTCTAATGAAATTTATATGGCATCGAAAAATGCATGTAATGCAATTTTATAACATGTGCCTATATGTTTCATGAGATGGTGTACACTCATCTCATCGTGTTGAAAAAAATAGAAACATAACCATATAAACTGTAACTGTAAAACACAATTGCACGACCCAATGGTGAAATAAATTAAAATATAATATTTTCAAAGCTCGAAAATTTCAATATTCGAGGTAACCTAGATGTTTCCTTATACACGGGTTCTAGAACACCTGGGAACAACTATTTAACATTTACCTATTCCGTTATATACTTGTCTAATGTCACTAAATTGTAAGCCAATAGAAAGAAAAGAACCTCATCTGATACCAGTTTGTAACGACCCAAATCTGGAGCAACTCAACTAGTGCCTCGTACCCAGTTCGCCACATGACCTCAAGCGCATCTCCTCTAACGACAGAGGCTATTAACTAGTAGTGAGGGCCTTTGTGAGTCATTTGAGAAACTATACCCACATTTGGTATGGTATACAATGGAAAGTAAATAACAATCAATATTGGAAGAAGTAACCAACAAACAATAACTGAAACTCAATAGTGGAAGAAATAAATATATAGTAATGATGATAATGTTGAAGTAGATACAAGTATATAAGGAATGAAGAAAACAGAACAATCCTTTGAAATACAATAGAGAAACAACGAACAAAAAATTAATAGTAACTCCAGAACCATCGCAAGCCTCAACTCAGTCATAAGCTCTCTAGCTCAAACCAGCAATCATGTTCCTGAAGTAGAGGGGCCATAGTCGTTATCCACACTTGCAACCATATAAACTATTTGGGCCTAAAAGCAGGACCAAAACAGGGTGTGAGACTAATCCTAATAGTAATCCACCACAAGATATGTGCCCTACTGTCAGTGAGTAATATGGAAGAAGTAATGAAAGTAAATGTAGTAATAAACTAGAAGTACACAAGTAAACCATGCTACCAATTACCATTAAAATTCATTTAAATATTAATTAATTCATTTAATTATATAACCAATGAATCTAGCAAAGATCCCTATTCAATGGTAAACATGTAACACAGCAGGCATCAGAAGACTACCTAACAAATGAGAAGGCCAAAAATATCCAATCATGTGATTTGGCATGGTAGACTCATCTAAACCAACCAATCAATCCAAAATCACACTGACCTTCTGGATGGCTCAAACTAGCAGACCCATATAGTCATGTAAACATACAAAGGCACAAGCACTCTGGGAAGCACTCACGTCAATTCCTCTGTGGTCTTGAAATGAAAGCTATTGACTCACTGAGGATGCTCTTATATCTAATTCCTCCTAGGGTCTCGATACTTTTTTAAACTAAGGAAACTCTTAGGAACCAAAATGTCAAATTCTTGTATGTCATTTGTAAGAATCTAATTCCAATAGACCCTCTAGGGAAGAACTAAACTGTATATTCCCTATCTGGTCTCCGGCACCATGTTCTTAATGCCTTGAGCAGTCCAGTCATGCGTAATCGACTATTAAAATCCCTAAGTATGTTTAGAAACTACTTAGCTAAATGCTACAATCCATCAAAAGCATTAAAATAGTAGAAAACATATACAGTCAGTTATAGATAAAAAACAAGCTATTGCAATAGGGTTTTCCTTGCAGAAATAATGTGCCAAATGGCAATAAACAGCCAAACTGGGGTAACACCCCTGGAGTGATCCCCAAAATTTCAAACAACCATATATTATATTCAATTAACCTTAAGCTAAAAAGAAATCTACTGCAGTTAAATAAATAGGTACAAAATCCCTAACATGAGATACCTGAAACCTGGGAATCCGACACTATTGAACAAAACCTGAGAGGCATTCAACGTAAAGATAAAAACCACCTACCTCGATCCTAAGAGTTAGATATAATTGAACCTCGGCCCATGAATTGGCCTAGAATATAGTATATCTACAAAAACGTATAAAAGGTTCAACCTAGGATAACTCTCATAAGGGAAAGAAACATGAAATGTGGACAAAGAAGAACTAAGAACTCACTTCTATGATTATATTACAACCAATGGTGTTTGATTTGGATAACAAGTGAATGATCGGTGGCTCGGAGAAGATTCATCGTACTCAGATGCTCTGGATGGAAATAGGCAATGAAGATGGTGAAAATGTGGTTTAGACGAGACCCCGGTCCATTTAACGAAAAAAAAACTACACAATGTCTAATTAAGGAGTACAAATTGTGTACATGCCTACTATATAATCCACATTAGGAGGCCTAAAAATCACCCTTACATGGCCATGTGTGTGGCCATGACACAGCCAGAACATGGAAAAACATATCTGAAATAAAGATCTGGGTTCTTATAGATAGAGGGAATATATATTTTAGATTAGCAGCGATGAAACTATTTTCTATCTGTAAACCATCCCAAAAAACCTCACATGCATTAATTACAGTCGGTGGTTAAAATAGTATATTCAATAGGAACCCGTAATAAAAGTTATCTAATGACATACTTTTTGTGACAGAAAACATCTTGTCGCAAAGACCTATTTACCACCATCGGGTATTTATTATAGGACCCTTCGTAAATACCCTCTGACCAACGTACTATTTTCGATAGGCGGATTTCCCCATAACAAATAAACTTCCAACAGTTTGGTGCACAAAATGTGCCTAACGTTTTAATACGGGACCCCAAATCCTATTTCAAATAGAAAATTATTTGTGATAGTCAGAATACCCCATTGAAAATAACCTCTACGTCATTCTATTTGTGACAAGAATTAATCATGTCTCAAATACCCAATCACAAAAATCTATTTTCCCATACAGTCTGGTTTTCTACACCTAGAGTTGCTCAAATATACCTAGAGTGTAATGATTGGTGGAACATTTATTAAGAAAGGAATGATATCCTTTTCCCCTGAGATTTGTATTTCATTTCAACATGGGGGAGAGAATGTGAAATGTAAGTACAAAAATTGAGTGAAAAAGAAAAAGAAAAAGGGGAGAGATAAGATTATCATTTTGATATTGACACATTCATTCAAGGAGGAATTTATGCTATTGACTACAAAATACAATGTGGTGATTGTTTGGACAACGTTGTGTATAATTTTTTATTTGGTGCCAATAGTTTTTAGTGAAGATAAATTTGAATAAGGAGATGATGAGGAACATCAAATTTATGGAGAGAGGTAATTCAGATGATTGTTGAAATAATATAATGTTAAAAACACATGTATTGAAGGTGATACATTATATAAAAAAATATAAACATCTCATAAAGTTCTCTAAAGAGACACAATCATTTCATGTGGGATCAAGTTGAGTTTTTATTATTTATGAATGATTATACTAATTTAAGAAGATGATGAGAGTCATATTCAGCGTTTACTGGAAGGACTGATGTTACTGGAAGAAAAATGATTATAGAAGAGATCTATGATAAAAATGTTTGTGATGAATGATGATTATTATTGAAGAAAAATTTGACAGTGAATTAGCTTGGTTGTTCATGTCGAAAGAAAATTCATAGTCTTTTCCAAATATTAGGACCTAAAAATCAAGATATTGTTTGTTTTTTGAGAAGGAAGGATTTCTGAATAAGGGTGAACAAGTTGCATAATGGCAAAGGAAATTAAAAAGGAAGAAAACTGCATAGCTTGGATCATGGAAAACGTACCACCTCTAGGAAATAGATCATGACTGCATACCTAGAAGTGGAAATAAAATTTGGATTATTGCATATAAACGAATACGGTTCATAGTAACGGTACACTGTGATGGCATGAGGTACACGGAACAGTACATGGTGAGGGCATGTAGTATACATAATGCTATCGAAAATGGTTCTTAGGGGAGGTACGTGGTGAAGTAATGTGGTATGAAGAATGTTGATGGTTCACCATGAATGGGGTAGTGATATATGGAATGGATCATTATTGGTAGAAGAGATGCAATACACAGACTATAAGTGATGGGGTTAGCGGTGAAATATCGCAATTTCTAGGATATAATTAGTACATGATGGAGGATTACAATATAAAGATGGAGTTCAGTATTCATTAATATTTGTCCCATATTTAATTATTGTGTAAAGCAGATTAGAAAAAAATTTCGAGTTATTTTTTAATATAATGAGCTCTTATCCCATCATTAAGGTAGAGATAATTTGATAACAAAATATCATCCCTGTGGAAGAACTCAGCTATGTCCGAATGTTCCACACTGGTGAGATTCTGCGTAGGTTAATGTTGTATCTGAAAGACAAAGCAGTTTAAAAAATTGATAGGATTATTCTGTTGATGAGATTTTTCATAAGAAATAGTGTAATTCAGGAGTTGAAATTATTCATATAATTTGAATAAGGATTCCACAATAGGAAGACATGGTACATGTACATTTTACGCAGATACATTACATAGAGGTGGTATGTGGAGAAGAAAAAGTATGTGGAGAAGACGTAGTAAACAGATCAGGTATGGTAGGCATAGTAGGCGTTGCTTTCTGAGTAAGCACAGAACATGGAGTAGGGGTTCTACGCGGAGTAGGCATGGTACACAAAATAGGAGTCATGTGTGGAGCAGGTGTGGTATGAAAAAAAGGTGTGGTATACAGAACACGCACTCTACACAAATTAGGAATGCTACATAGACCTTGTGAAATACGCAAAACATGCTTGGTACTTAAAACAAGTGTGGTATGTAGATCAGGGAAGGTCGATAGAATCCGAGATAGTTCACGGAAATGAAAACATCATAATGGGACATTGTGATTCTTGAGAAATAAATTATATGATTTAGTGAATTAAATAATTTCACTAAATAAGAAAACTGAATATAAAAGTTAATCATTTCGGGAATTCAATGCATGAAGTTTCTCATACTAAAAAAATACAAATAATTTCATGACAATCTATTGAAGCAACCTTCATGTTGTTAAGCTAAGTGAGTCCTCTTTAAAAGAAGTGATCTAGGGGGTGTCAATGTGTATGATTTGAGGGAAGCAGTGGTCTATCCTCGAATGTTTCTAAAGGCAGTGTACCATGGATATAGAAATTGTGTCCAACCATTTTCAATCCACATCTAGTGAAGATTAGTAGAATTTGATATGAATTGAATCCTATCGACATATGCTTAGTTGTACCATCCCAAACCAAGAAACATAGAGATAAAGCATTATTTTAATATATTGTAATGATTACAATGAATTAAGTCCTGAAAGGCCGATCATTTTTGTAGTTTGGGAAAATAGATTACAAACAAGAACATTACATCACATTTTCTATCTTAAAATACTACATAGAGAATCTTATAGAATTTCATTATTATTCTATAATAAACCTAAATATAAATCATAATACACTTCTTGGCATCCAGAGACAATAAAATATTACAATGGGATAAGCTCATAAGCTTAGTAAGGGTAAATAATTTAGCGGAAGCTATGAACTTGTAAGGGACGATGTAAAATAAAAACAATAGACTTTTTAAACATAATCTTGAATATAATATGGAAAAAATAAATTAAAAATAACTATATAAAAATGCACATTGATATTATACTAGTTGAATTATCACATGTAATAACTAATTTCATAATGAGGGAGTGCCTAACGCAAGACATCATTACCACATAATCAAGGCCTTGTGCCAAGATTGGCGATAAATGTTTTGTAAATGACTTCTGCCAAGACACTAGTTTTTCTCATTCGATCTACTGATGCAACGAGGGGATATAGTAGGCCACACCTTTCACAAACTCAATCCACTGCATTTACTAAGATGATTTATGACCAGAGCCTGCTCGATCCTAAAATTTATTAATTAAAACTAATGTACAACCAAAAACAAAAAATATACATGTTTTAGGAGCCACCACCAAAACAAAGTGAAAAAGGCCCATCAGCACATGAAATAATGAATCCCACCTTAGGACGAAACCCCCACTGACAATTGAAAATTGAAGGCCCCTAAAAAAGGACTAAAAAACCCGATTCAGTAGGCATCCAACAAGAATACAACCAGTAATGCGATCCAAAAATATTTCTCGGCATAACATGATCATGAAGGTGGACAACCTGTCATCCACCAAATCCATTCCAAAAGTCACCTGCACCTGCCCCGATGTCATCGAACCACCTATGAATATCACATCATCAATTTAATCACTACATCATTGGTTTTCCAATATTTGTCAATATCACCCTAGTTGGCCCGCTCTTTTCCTGCAACATCCCTCACAGGCCTCACTCTTCTATCCCCACCGTCACTCCGTATCCTTAGACCAGCGCAGGTCATCACCAGCAGCACCAAAAATCGTCTACAATGGAAAATCACCATCAACATCGGACCTTCAATGTCCCACATCTTGAGTTCAACACTGGCATCCTGACCAACCAGCATCTGAAGACATTGCATGGAAATTTCTCCGACCACTATCCCAAAATCCCTACCGGCCAGATCAAGGCCATTCAACATCATCATCCATGAAAAAATCATGTAATGGGCACATATATTTTTCCACCAGCCACGCGAGACATGTCACTATCCCTGTATAATCAAGATTCCACAGGGGTCCCAGAACCACCACTGGCCTACATCGCTTGCCTTGAACATCTAATCGGTCAACTAGTTGTCCCCGCCATCGGATGGAGATCCATGTTCGTGAATCCCACTCTCCATCACAGGGGTTCTATCTGGAGCCATGAAGCATGGTCATGAAACCATGAGTATAGAAATACTATCCAAATATAAGAGCACACATGGTTTGATTTAAGGATCCCAGTCCCAGTCACCACTTCCATCGGTATCATCACAATCACATAACATTTCTGAAGATCCAAGATCAATCAGATGACACTTAACACCACACACTGCAAACTTCTTGTAGTGGCTGATAATATCCACATTCAAAAATATCATAACTTATTCGATATAATATTGATGTTTTTATTATAATAAATCAACCTTAATAAAGAATAATATCCAGTAAATAATGTTATTACTGTTTAATATGATTAGTAAAACTATTTCAGTGAAATATCACTTTTGTGAAATCATTTCAAAGTAAAAAATTTATAAATGAAGTAATTTAAAAAGAAGTTATTAATCAATGTTTCCAATACCAATTTGAAACATTTGAATGTAATTAAAATTTTAAAACAATCATTTCCATATAAATAAATCCTTAAACCCATTTTGAAAACATGGACATTAATGAGAAAGATTTAGAGGAATAAATATTTAAAATAATTAAAATGATGTTTTAGTTAAAGAATACCTTTAAAAAATAATTTCGAAATTTCGTTAATTATACATGAATATGTATAATAAATATGTCCTAGAAAATACTTATAAATAAATAATCATAGATAATAATGAGATTGATGAATTTACACTTATGTTGTTCTTTCATTTAGTGAAAGGAACATTTATCCTCTTGTATAATTACCATATTATGTAATTAATATATTCCAAAACAATATTAATATTTATGATATCATAAATGATTCATTTATGACTTTATACAAACTATTTATTAACAATTTCCTAGTTAAATTAATATTTTTTTGTTGTAATCGTTTTTTGTATAGTATGTGTTTAAACTTGTTTGTCATTATCGTATCACATTGATCATGATTTAAATAAATTAAGAATATAAAAAATGATTTATATATAATATATATTCAGAAGAGGTATAATATATATATATATATATATATGTGTGTGTGTGAAATGGAAACAACCTTTATGGATATGATACGATGCACGTTCGCATAAAAGTTGTTTCTGTTTTCATATCGTATTTAATAAAAATAATTGAATGATATAAATGTATATATATATATATACATATTTACTATCATTTTTATGTAATATATTTCACACTTATTAGTAATATATATATTTTTAATCATTGTTGAGTAGTGAACATGGAAATGAATCTCATTGTGTTGTAGAGACTGTAAGTCGTACGTTCACACGAGCGACGATATCATTTCTTTAATGATAAATAAGTGTGGAATTGGATGGTATATTAATTATACAGAAACATAATCATGTAATTTTCATTATTTATATACATATTTCTCATCATTGTATCAATCCAAAAAACATAGTGTTAAATAACAAATTACCCCACGGTGTGGAGACGATAAGCCGTACATACACACGCATGGTGACATTATCATTAATAGGATGGATAGAATAACGAACATGTTTGTAGAATATTTATAATAACATCACAGAATGTTGAAGTTTCTATATTTAGTGTTTCTCTGTTGAAACAACAAATAAAGGGAAAGTGGAATAAGAAAAGAACTTTAAAAGAGGTGATAAGATAATTACCTCTTCTTTGGGAGTTTCCTTTTGATTTAAACAAAAGGGCCCCGAAGGGTCGATGTTTTCCGAAAGGATTGCTTATAACATGAAGTGAGGAAATTTTGGAAGGGTTTGGCTAGTACAAATGGATTTGGAGGTGTGATTCTGAGAGAAGAGGAGGTAACCTTTTATAAGAGATGTGAGGGACACTTTAGGAAAATCTTGAAATATTATTATATTATAAAAAAATTCGATTTATAATGGCACAAAATGAATTTATTTCAAGAATTAGGTTGTTATGGGTCAAAATATTCTCAAACAATAGGATTTAAAATAGTTTATGTTACAATTTTAACCTCATCATTAAGATTTATCACTTAGTTAAGTAGTTTTACTTTTACAATGTCCTCATTTATTTTTTTCTTACATGGTTAATAAAAATACTATAAAATTACAAGATAACCCCAAATGGTTCATTGATGATATATATAAAATTAAAAGTGTCTATTTAAGAAACCATATATTTTTAGGACTATTATATAATTTAATAATATATTATTTAAAAAAACATTTTTGTAAATTTGGAGAATATTTGGTATATTGTTTTTGTGAAAGTCATAACAACATGGGTAATTTGATAAAAAAATTAATTTAATCAATCCTAATATGTAATATTAACGTATAAAATTACCAGAATGCATCAATATTATCTATTTAAATTTATTTAGATATTTATGATTTCCGTTATTTTAATCATTCATTAATATTGGAATTGTGACCTCATTATTATGTCATAAATATATTTAATTATATAATGTCTAAAAATTATATATGAAATAAAATTATGTAAGAAATTTTATCGTATTTCTAAAGAATAATTATATTTGAAAATATCTTATGTATAACACTATATTAAAAATGTTTTAGTTATTTAAATTTTAATTTAACAATTTTAACTGTTCTTTAGGTAAAATATTAATAAATGTCATAATCTAATCCATGTGGTCCTAAAAGATTATATTTTATTCCTAAGATTTTTTTTTAAACATACATATCAAATAGAATTAGGGTTTGTGTTAGGGTAATTATAATATAATTTCTACCTTTGATTAACCTATTTTTATTTAACCGTGGTAAATAAATGTCAAAAGTTACTATTCACCAAAAACATTTCATCTTCTTGAACAACATTTTACTTACTGATGTCAACCATGAATCTCATATTTATGAAATTCAATTCACAGAAGTGGTAAAATTACATTTTCTACAAATTTTCAAATGTGTTTAGAAGTGGGGTAAAAGGCCTTAAAATGTTCAAAAAAATATACATATAATTTTATTATAATATGACTCTAATGAATTAATTTGAACTTATATTGGTATTATATATACATTTTTACTTAATATAAATTTAAATATAATAAATAATTTTTTAAATAACAAGTTTATTTTAAACAATAATGTAGTTTTTTCACTATTCATCAAAAATTTAATGTTTTCAAGATAATACCAAAAATTACCCCTAAGCTAGATTTGATATTCCAAATTAAAAAATTAATTCTATTTAAGAAAAATCACAGCATATAAGTTTAATTAATTAATATAAAATTAATTTCCATTTTCAAAACCAAAAAGAAGGGTTTTAATAAGTAAAAACTATCAAAAGATTTACATGTGACTAGGTTAAATATAAATGTGAAATTTCTTATAATAACCATTATTTTATTGAATTATAAATATATAATCTAATTATACTATTAAACCATTCAAATTCATAATTTAACACTATAAATAATTTTGATTAAAACTATTGTTTTCAATTTAAATTTAGTAGATTTCACTATTCATCAAATTATGAATTTTTTCAGAAAAGTACCAAAAATTTATTCGAACTAACTATTTATGTCAATTTTATAGATATGAATTTAATTTCATTAAATTGAATATATTAATGTGTAAAATAAGGTTTTTAATAAAGGGATCACCATAAATAGGCTTTAAAATTGAATTTATTGATAAATACATCTTTTATATTAAAAAAATGAATTTTTCTTATATTATGTCAAAGAAACACATAATATGTCTATTAAAATTTTATGGATAATATAAAATTCAAAATTCCGTAAAAACTATTCCTAACTGATTTTACGGAAGGTCTGGTAAGTCGTTATTCCCTTGAACTCGAAGTTGTATGTAGCGCCAGATATTGAATTAATTTATAGAGATATTGTAATATAAATTCTTAGAGTATTACATTATCATCTCCTTTAGTAAATTACTTCCTCTCAATTTTAAATTTTTCTTTTGATATAAAAGTATAAAAATTGTATGATACCTTTGTGGAAAACATACATCAGATATTTTGTTAATAAAATTTAGTCTTAATAAGAGCGATTAGGAAAAGAAAAAGTAACCAGAATATTATGATCTCTATTGGGAGGACATTGATGGAAATTGGAGACACATAAATGGAGATAAAACATAAATATTTATAGGAAAGGATTGAGGTAATCAAACAGAAGCAAGTGTAAAACTAAGGGCCGAAAAGCCATCATTATATAATGATTTAAAATATCATCAGTTCAACAAAAAAAAATGTATTAGGATAACACATTTTTGGTTTCAATATCCATTACATAATGTTTAAGAATTAATTTATTCATAGAATAAGATGAAAACATATAACTGATAAGTACAGTTTCATCCTTCAATTAATTCCTACCACAAACTCATCTTTCAGTCCAAAAGATAATAGAAGTCAAAAATCATTTATTTATCCCAAATGTGTAAGGTTCTAGAAATAACGAATTTGTAATTCGTTTGTTAGAAAATTTTAAGGAAACCATATTATACAAAATAGGAAATCATGTAGGCCAGTGGTAGGTGATGTGTCTTTATCTCCCTTCAGTTGTGGGTTCAAGTCCCACGACCTTGGTGGACGTGACGGGTTGTCAACCGACCTCTAGGTTGTCCTTTTTATGACAATAGAAGAATAATAATAAGAAATTCACTAACAATAAAAATTGTACCCAATGTAAAAATTAATACATTATAACATGTAGGCTTATCCAAAATACTTTTTTCCAAACTCATTGTAAAACATTTATAAGGAATGTATATAAAATGAACGTCTTTTCCCCACGTAATAATGTGTGCATACCATCATATCGTATTCTTCTAAAACCTGGTAACACCCTAAATGAACCTAAATCCATATTTATTACATTCTTTCTCCCTTATTACATATAAAATAACTGATATACTCCTTATATAGAAAACTTTTGTAGAATCAATCAATAATGGAATCAACAAATAATTAATTATTTTCAATGAAGTCAAAAATATTGAATATAATTCATCCAAATCAATCATATCTTATTACGAAATCACTACCTCAGTATCAAAACCATATTAACGTTTATCTTTCCTTCAACCATGTATTTTCCACAATGTTTAACATGAAATTGAGTTACTTTTTGTAGAACCATATAATCTCAAATCCATAATGAAATAGTACTGTAGTAAAATCCATATTTTTTTACATAATTCATAAAACAAGTATATTATTGATACAAAACTCAAATTAAATAATTATTTAATTATATAATAATAACACTATTCATTCCACTTCATCTGTGGTAGTATAATAAGTTCATTATTATCCAATTTCGTCATTTGGGTCATACTCTGATGATTAGGACGTTGATTTGTGTAGTGTCCCAACTCAGTGAAGATGAATCATTGTACATTTAAACATTTTTCTTACCCATGCAATCACATACATGGTGTCCTTATTGTCCACACTCAAAAAAATCATATTTCCTTCAATATTTTACCAAGGTGATTCTTTCCACAATTATTAGATATAGGAAAAATCCTACTTCCCCTCTTCCATTTATGCATAATTCTCACTACCATCCTTTTCTTCTCATTATTCCCTTCAAATACATATGACCTAGATAATTCATTACATATCATATTAACACATGATAAAATTTCATCATATAATGAGAATAAATAGGAGGCAATTTTCCATCTAAATGTTGGATTAATGCAATAAACTATAGGATCCTTATTACACTTTAGATCATGCACATTGCTGGATTGCTCATTCCATCTATAGGTTTCCATTTCTAAACTATGGCATACAATAGGTTAGTTTATGAATCACAATGCATAATTCCAAATTTGTTAAATACATAACATAAATTGAAAATGCTAAGAATATAATCTATAATTGTAGAGAATTGTTTTTTAGGATGTATTTCCACATAAATCATTAATAATTACTTCTAATGAGAATGTGAATTATAATATGCATATCCCACCGGAGTTTCATAACCAAGATTGTAGTGAGGTCCTTTTTTGTGTACCCTGATACCCTAGAGTTCAAGCCGGAAACACTGTGTTGGGGTTTTATCTCTTGGGTACATCTTCAATAGATACACCTCTACCAGCTCATATTTTGATAGGAATGTATTTCTATGAAAATTAATAAAATAACTACATTACCAAAATTCTCGGATTCTCTTCTATACTTATCCTAAAAGTATATCTTAGGGTAATGTTCTATAATCATAGTTTAACTAAATATAGTTTTCATGGTTATTGGTAAACTTCCACTAATACCAACTATAATGCCTTGTCACCAGAAGACAAAAGTAGTGCATTATTTTAATACATTTGCATGACTACAAGAAATCAAGTCATTAAGGATCTATCTTTTTTGCAGTCATGGAAAATCGATTACATACACAAACATTACATTACAGTTTCTAACATAAAATTCACCATATATTATCTTTTGAGAATTCCATTAATCATCTAGCATAAACCTGCATATAAATCATAATACAATTCTTGGTATCCTAGGAAAATAAAACATAAGAAAGGGGTGGGTTCAAATTCTCAATAAAGGTAAATAATTTATCAGAAGACATGGAAATTTAAAAAAACATCTGTAATTAAAATACAACCATTTTAAACATAATATTTAACATAATATGGAAAAACATAAATAAAGTGTCACTATATAAACATGAACATGGATATTCTACTAGTCGAATAGTCACATGTAATGACTAATTTCATAATGAGGGAATGTCTAATTCTGGACTTCATTACAACATATTCAAGGCCATCTTCCAAGACTAAAAATAAATATTTTTCCAAGTACATGTGTCAAGACACTTATTTGTTACCTAAGACTTACTGATGCATCAAGGGGTTATAGGAGGCCCACTTATAACTTACTAAGTCTATTTCATTTCTCATGTGAAAATGTTGGAACAGAACATAAACATTCATATTAAAACTAGAATACATAATGTAAATACTTCAACCATAAACCATGATGGGTATAAAAATAGAACATCCATATTAAAATATTTCATTACTCATTCATTACAATATTTAAGATATTATTAAAATAAATCAACCTTAATCAAGAATAATATCTAGTAATGAATTTGGACATTATTGAAAATGATCAGTAAAACATTTTTAGAGAAATATCTCTATTTGTGAAATCATCTAAACATAACATATTTATAAAGGAAGTCATTTAAAATATATTTTTGAATAAAATTGTCTCATACAACTTTGAAACAATTGAAATGAAATATCATTTTAAAACAATGAGGTCTATATAAAAAAAATCCTTAAACCCATTTTGAAAACATTCCCATTAATGTGAAAGATTTAGAGTAATAAATATTTGAAAACATTTAAATTATGTTTTTTAATGAGTACCTTAAAATAATCATTTTTAAAATCCTTTTATGAAACATTAAAATGGATAATAAATATTTCCCAAAAAATACTTACACATAAACAATCTCGGATAATAATGAGATTGAGAAATTAAAAATTACATTGTTCATTCCTTTAGTTGAGGGTACATTTAACCTCTTGTATAAGGACCATAGTATTTTATTATAATATTCCAAAACCATATTAATATTTATGATATCATATATGTTTCACTTATGACTTTATACTACCAATTTAATAATATTTTCTATGTTAATGTAATATTTTGGGTGATAATCGCTTTTGTAATCATTTGTGTTTTTACATGTTATTCATGATAATATCACATAGATGATGATTTACATACATACAGAATATAAAAAATTATTTATAAATAACTAATATATTCATAATATGTATAATAGATATATATATGAAATGGAACCACCGTTTATGGAGACGGTTGGTCGTTCGTACGCATAAACGATGTTTCTATTATCACATCATATTTAATTGATGTAAGTGAATGAGATACATATAATATATATATATATATATAATGTTGCATTATAATTTCATATATTACATAATTGTTATTAATAAGTATTTCTATAATAATCATTGAATGGTGAACATGGAAATGAATCTCATTGTGTCGTGGAGACGGTAAGCCGTACACACCCACAAGCAACGATATCAATTCTTAAATGATTAAATGGACAGTAATTGGATGGTATATAAATTATAAAGTAACATTATCATGTTATTTTTGTTATTTATAAACATATTTTTTGTCATTAAATCCATCCAAATAACATACTATTGGAAAACAAATTACACCACGGAGTAGAGATGGGAAGCCGTACGTACGCACACATGGTGACATTATCTTTTATAAAATGGATAGCATAAGGAATATTGTTGTACCAAATTTATAACAACATGAAATTATGTAGAAGGTACATGAGTTATTATTTAGGTATGGAATAAACAAAGAAATAGAATGTGGAAGACTAAATAACATTCAAAGTTGTGATAAAATAATTACATATTCTTTGGGAGTTTCCTTTTAATTTGAACAAAATGGATCCTTAGGATGGATTTATTCTCATGTTAAGGCCTATAAGTTGATGTGATGGAATTTGGACGGATATTTGTGCAGGTTTTGGCCTATCCCAAAGGATATGAAGGTGTTATTTTGAGATAAGGGGATGTACCCTTTTATAAGAGAGGAGTGGGTCACTTTAAGAAAAGATTGAACTATTATTTTATTAAAAAATAAAAATCAATTTATAATGGCTCCAAAAAAATTTATTATGAGTATTAGGTTGTTATGGGTCTAAATCCTTTCAACCAATAGGTTTTAGACATGTTTAAGATACCATATTAACATTATCATTTAGATTTAACTCATAGTTAAATAGTTTATCTTTTACAATGTCTTCTTGTATTTTTATATTGCATGGTTAATAAACATAGTATAAAATTCCAAAGGAACACCAAGTTGTTCATTATTGACATATATATCATTTTATTATTCCTTTATAAGAACCTTGTATTTTTATTACTATTAAATAATTTTATAATATAGTATTTGTTTTTAAAAAATCATTTATGTCAATTTTGACACTATTGGGTATTTTGTTTTATTGAAATAAATAACAACATTATTACTTCGAAAAAAGATTATTGAATCGAACCTAACATGTCATATAAACCTAGAAAATTAGTGGGATGCTATAAAATTCACAATTTACATTTATTGGGATATTTATAATATCAATTATTTTAATCATTCATTAATAAGATAATTACTACATCATCATTGTGTCATAAATATAATTACGTATTTATTGTCTAAAAATTATAAATAAAATACCATTATATATGAAAATTTCTAATATTTTTAATGAATATTTATTGACGATTTTATCTTATGTATGTCCATATGTTATAAATGTTTTAGTTATAAAAACATGAATTTAACACTTTTAAATCTAATATAGTTCAAAATGTAATAAATGTCACAATCGAATACAAGTGGACTATAAGGATAATATTTTATTCATATGGTTGGTTTTGGTCAGAATTAACTTATCCAATTGAATTTTGGCATGTGTTAGGTTAATTATAATATCATTGTTTACATTTAATTACCCTATTTACTTTTAACTGTGGTGAATAATAGTAAAACGTTATTCACCAAAAATTATTTTTACCTTATTGAACCATAATATACTTATTAATGTCAACCATGTCTATTACAATTTTGAAATTAAATTAACATAAATGGTAAAATTACATTTTATGCAATCTATCAAATGCTTCTTAAAGGTTGGTAAAAGATGTTAAAAAGTTAAATAAAACATTATATATATAATTTTATTATAAAATGACTCTAATAAATTATATTGAACATATATAGGTATTATACATCCATTTTGTTTTAAAAAAATCTAAATAAAATAAATAATTTTTTAAATAAAAATTAGGTTTTTTACAATAACACAATGTTTTTTTCACTATTTATCAAAAATTAAATGTTTTCAGAAAAATAAAAAAAATTAACCTAAGCTAGATTTGATATTCTGAATTCAAAAATGATTTCTATTTTTCCAAATTTATAACATAAAAGTTTCATTATTTAATATAAAATTAATTCCCATTGTCAAAACCAAAAATCGTGTTTTTAAAAAGAAAAAATATCAAATGATTGACTTGTGTTTATGTCAAATTTAAATGTGAAATTACATATAAGTTCTGAAATTTTATTAAATTATAAAAATATAATCTAATTACACTTCCAAACCATTCATATTCATAATTTAACAATATAAGTTATTTTGATTAATTTTTTTTTTCATTTAAAATTTAGTATTTTTCAATATTCATCAAAATATGAAATTTATAAGAAATGTTCCAAAAATTTATTAATAATAAATTTTTATGTCCCTATTCTATGAAATAATTTTATTTCATTAATTGGGAAATACAAAAGATGCTAATATTGGTTTTAAAAAAGGATTTACCATTAAAAGAAGGTAATATTGGAAATTTTTTTAGAATAGTTGTTTTATCTGAAAAAAATGAATTTTTTCTTTTATTAAGTCTGAGAAACACATTATATAAATTCTAAAATTATATGGATATGTAAAATTTAAAATTCATTAATACAATTCATAATAGTTTTTTACGGCTAGTTTGGTAAGTCGTGTTGCGCTTGAACTCTACTTTACATGTAATTGATGTTTTTGAATTACTTATAAGAGATAACGTACTATGAAATCATGGGGTGTTACATTTCTCGCTCCTACAATAAATTTTTTCCTCGCAATTTGAAATTTTTCTTCTAAAATTAAAGGTTAAAAATAGAATGATACCTAGGTGGAAAATCCACATTGGAAATTGGGTTAATAAAATTTATTCATAATAAGAGGGAACATGAAATTTAAAAGTCACCACCAAATTATGATATATATTAGGAGAAAACTGTTTGAAATTAGAGACTCATAATTGGGGGAATAATGTAAATATTTATAAGGAGTGATTGAGATCATCAATCACTAACAAGTGTAAAATTGATGGCCTCAAATCCATCAATCTATTGTGATTTAAAATATCATCAGTTCAAAAAAACATACCGTATTAGGGTAAAACATTTTGGGTTTAAGATCCATTCCATAGATTTTATCATAAAAATTTATTCATATAAATAAGGGGTAAAATATACATTATATGTATATTTTCATCCATAAACTAATTCCTACCACAATCTCATCTTTCACTCCAAAAGGTGATTGAATTCTAAAATATTATATTTTTCCTAATCGTATATGGTTCAAAAAATTATGATATTATGAATCATTTGTTTTAGTATTTAAAAAATCATTATACAAAATAGGAAATCACATAGGCTAGTGTTAGTTATTGCACCATTGTCATCCTTCAGTTGTGTGTTTATGTCTCGTGGCCTTGCCGGACACAACTGGTTATCGCACGACTTCTGGGTTTTCTTTTTATAATAATCCAAAAAAGATTGTTAGAAATTTATTAATATTAACAATACTATCCAACGCCAAACATAATCCATTTATATATTTAGACTTTTCCAAACTACTTCTATCCAAACTCACTGTCATTAATTTATATTGATGATAAACAAAATGATGATCTTTTTCACCACGTAATAACATTTGAATACCGTCATCATGTATTCTTTTAAAACATGTTAAAACACTAAATTAGAATAAAACCATATTGATTACATTCATGCTCCATTTTAACTTATATAATATGGAATATACCCCTTATATCATAAAATGTTGTAAAATCCAAAAAAATAAGAATAAAAAAATATTAATTAGATTCAATGTAGTCAAAAATATTGAATATAATTTATCCAAATCAATAATATCTTATTCAAAAATCACTTCCTATGTATCAGAACAATATTAAAGATTATCTTTCCTTCAAATTTGTATTTTCCAAAAAGATTAACTTTCTATTGTGTCACTTTTCTTAGAACCATATACTTTTAAATTCTTAATGAAATTTTACTACAGTACAATCTATATTTAAATCAAAAATTAATAAAACTAGTACATAATTGATACAACACTAAAATGAAATAATAAATTAATAATAACAATAGAATACTGGTCATTATTCTTCATTAGTGGTAGTATCATAACTAGATTAATATCCAATAGCAATCATTTGGGGCATACTCTGATGATTTGGACATTAATTTTCATAGTGTCTCAACTCCATGTAGATGAAGTATTGTACATTTGAAATGTTTTTATTACCATTTATATCACGTAAATGGTGTCTATTTTCTCTACACATATAATAATCTCCCTTTAAATTCATTAATTTACCAAGGTGATTCATTCCATAGTTATCACATAAGGGAAAATCCCTCATTACTCTCTTCCCTTTATCTATCATTATCTATACAATCCTTTTCTTCTCTTTCTTCCCTTAAAATACATAGGGCTCAGAGAATTCATTACATATCCTATTATCACATGATAGAATTTCTTCGAATGATTAGTATACGTGGGAGACAATTTCCTTATTTTTGAAAAGGTTGGGGTCGAAACCTCAATTTTTTATTTAAAGGAAAGACTACTTTAGACTAGGTAGAGGGAGACCAATTACATGTCTTGAAGGCCCAAGACCAATTCTCCTAAATACATGGATTGAAAGCCCATTTTGTGGCCCAAAAGTCCCCATGATAAAAAATATTTCTACAGCACCCGCGTTGCTGCAATTTCCTGTTACAGTGCGGCCGCCGCTACAGTACCATCAACAGTCCCTCCACTGATACAGTTCTGCCACTATAGTACTTGAAATAGTCCCTCCGCCACTACTATTTCCCTTTTATATGATGACTTAATACAATGAATGATATGATCCTTACTACTCTTTAGATCAGGCGTATTGCTGGAGTTCTCATTCCTTCTACATGGTGCCATTTCTAAAAAATGGCATACACTATGTTAATTTCTGAATCACAATGAAAATTTCCAAAAATGTTAAATACATAACATAAATTGAAATGTTTAGGCATAAAATATAAAATCATAAAAAATTTATTCGATGGAGGAATTATTTACTCCAAAAATCTTTCATAATGGCTTGTAATGAAAATGTCATTAATCATAAGTATACCCCCTTAGAGTTTCACAACCATGAGTGTCGCAAGGCCCATTGTCATGTACCAAGATACCATGGGTCAAGCCTGAAATTCCTAGTCACAGTTTTCACTCCAAGGTACATCTGTGCTAGATCCACCTCTACATACGTGTATCCAGTCATGGATGTATTGCATGGAAAATTAAAAAAATCACTACATTACCAGAATTCAAAGATTTTATTCGATAATAATCCTCGAATTCTATCTTAGGGTAATGTTAACATATCAGAGTTTAACTAAATCTAGTTTTTTGGTTATTGTTAAAATTACTCGTATTCCCAATGTAACACCTCGACCCCAAATGCCTAGAGTTGGAGCATTATTTTTATACATTTTCATTATTTTAGGGAATCAAGTCTCTGAGGACTCACTAGTTTATCCTTCCTGTAGAATGTATTACATAGACTAACATTACACAATAATTTCTATCATAAAATACAACATAGATAATCCTTTTAGAATTACATTATTCTTCTAGCTTAAACCTAAAATAAATCATTATACACTTATTAGAATCCTCGAAAACAAGACATAAAAAAGGGGTGAGCTTAGATTCTCAGTAAGGGTAAATAATTTTGCCGAAGATATGATATTTTAGGGAAATATGTGTTATAATAACAAAAACCTTTTTAAATATAATCGTGAACATAATATGTAAAAAATAAATCAAATATCACCTTATGAACATGAACATGGATATTATACTAGTCAAATAATCAAATTTAATAACTAATTTCATTATGTAGGAATTCCTAACACAGGTCATCATTACCACATGGTCAAGACCTCATGCCAATAATACAAATAAAATTTTAGTCAAGGCTTGATTCCAGGACACTAGTTTTTCACTTGAGACATACTGATGCATCGAGGGGCTACAATTGGACCCACTCATCACTTACTAAGTCCAGTACATTATTCATATGAAAATGTGGAATCCGAACATAAATATTCATTTTAAAACTAGAATATGAAATTTCAATACTTCAACCATAAACCAAAATGTGAATAAAAATAGAACATCCACATTTAAGCATATCATAACTCATTCGATACAATATAGAAGATTCTATTAAAATAATTCATCCATAATCAACAATAATATATAATATATTTTATAGATATATCCATTTTTGTGAAATAATTTATAAGTTAGACATTTATAAAGGAATTCATTTAAAAGAGATTTTTGAATCAATGTGTCCCATACAACTTTTATCCTTTCTAAATTAATTATCATTTTAAATCAATCATATCCATATAAATAAATCCTTAAAACCATTTTGAAAACATGTACATTAATGAGAACGATTTGGAATAATTGATATGTAAAACATTTAAAATGAAGTTTTAGTTGAATTGTACCTTAAAAAAATAATTTTGAAATTTAATTTATGAAACATGGATATGGATAAAAATTATTTCAAAGAAGATACTTACACTTAAACAATCTCGTATAAAAATGAGACTGAAAAATTTACCCTGGCCTTGTTCATTCCTTTATGTGAGGGTACATTTAACCTCATTTATAATGACCATAGTATGTTATTATATTAATCCTAAACCATATTAATATTTATGATATCATATATGATTCATTTATATCTTTATACTACCTATTAAATAATAATTTAGATGTTAATATAACATTATGGGTGATAATCGCTTTCTCTATCATATGTGTTTTAACTTGTAATTCATGATCATATCAAATAGATCTTTATTAACATACATAAAAAATATTAAACATGACTTATATATCATATATATTCAAAAAAAATTATAAATGATATATATATATATGAAATGGGAACACCGTTTATGGAGACGGTAGGTTGTTCGTACATATAAACGTTGTTTCTATTTTTATATCATGTTGAATGTAAGTAAGTGAATGAGATAAATGTATATGTATATATATATATAGTATTATTATTATGTAAAACAATAAATACTTCTAAATAATATGTATTTTTATAATCTTTATGGAATGCTGAACGTGGAAAGGAATCTCATCATATCGTGTAGACGGTAAGACGAACATACACACAAGCGATGATATCATCTCCTTAATCATTAATAAGTGTAGAATTGTATGGAATATTAATTATAATGAAACAGTAGAATGTTATTTTCATTATTTATAAAGATTCTTATCTTCATTATATCCACCCAAATAACATAATGTTGAATAACAAATTACACCACGGTGTGGAGACAGTAAGTCGTACGTAGGCATGCATGGTGACATTTTCATTCAAAGGATGAATAGAATAATGAATATGGTTATACCATATTTGTAATAAAATCAATGTATATATAAGTTACTGGTGTTTTTATTTTGGTATGGAAATCACAAATAAAGTTAATGTCTAAGAAGAAATGAACTTTGAAAGAGGTGATAAAATAATTACCTATTATTTGGGAGTTTCCTTTTGATTTGAACAAAAGGGATCCATAAATAGATTTTTTCACAAGGGAATTCATATACTTTAAAGTTAAATAAGTTGGGAGGATATATGTACAGGGTTTAGTAGAGCCCAAGGGATTTGGAGGTGTGATTTTGAGGGAAGTGGAAGTACCCTTTTATAAGAGTGGTTAGTGTCACTTTATGAAAAGCTTGAATTATTATTTTATTATAAAAAAAATTTATATTCATAATGGCCCCAAATGAATTTATTTTGACCCTTATGTGGTTTTGGGAAGGAATACTCTCAATCAATAGGTTTTAGACAAATTTATCTTACCATTTGAAACTTATGTTTTAGGGTTAACTCTTAGTTAAATAGAGTAACTTTTATAATATCTTTTTGTATTTTTTATATTACATGGTTAATAATTATACTATAAATTAACCATAGAACCCCAAGTTGTACATTGATGATATATATATCATTTTAAGAGACATTTGTATGAACATTATATTATTAAGACTAATATATAATTTAATAATATTATATTTCTTTTAAAAACTCATTTATCTAAATTGTGACACTATTTGATATTTCGTTTCTGTGAAAGTCATAACATAATTATTACCAAAACAAATTCATTGAATCAACCCTATCATTTCATATAAACCTAAAAAATTAGTTGAATTCATCAAAATTCTAAATTTACATTTATTTTGATATTTATAATATCAATTATCTTATTCACTAATTAATAAGGTATTTACTGCATCATTATTGTGTTAAGAATATATTTAAATATATAATTTCTGAAAATTATAAATAAAATACCACTTTGTAGGAAATGTTTTCATATTTGTAATGAATATTTATAGTTGAATTTATCATATGTGTAAACATATATTAAAATTATTTTAGTTATGAAAATTTGAATTAAACACTTTTATGTCTTCCGTAGATAAAATAGTAATAAATATCATAATCTAATCCAAGTAGACCAAAATGATCATATTTTATAACTAAGGATGGTTTTGGTCTAAATACAATTATCCAATAGAATTAGTACATGTGTTAGAGTAATTATAATATAATTTTTACCTTTAATTACCCTATTTACTTTTAACTCTAGTAAATAATAGTCAAAAGTTACTATCAATAAAATATTATTTTCATCTTTTCTAACCCCATTTTACTTACTGATTTCAACTAATTCTCTCATATTTTTAAAAATTATTTCACTGAAGTGGTAAAATGACATTTTATGCGAATTTCAAATGTGTATAGAATGTGGGTAAAAGACGTCAAAAAGTGCTATAAACCATAATACATCTAATTTTATTATAAAATGACTCTAATGAATTACATTGAACTTATATAGGTATTATATATATATTTTTACTTAAAATACATTAAAATAAAATAAACAACTATTTAAATAAATATTTGGTTTTTAACAATAACACATTGTTTTTTCAGTAATCATAGAAAATTGAATGTTTTAAGAAAATATACAAATAATTCACCCTAAGATAATATTGATAATATTAAATACAAAATGAATTCTATTTTTCAAAAATCAGAATAATGAATTTTCATTAATTAATTTAAAATTAATTCCCGTTGTCAAAACCAAAAGGTGGATTTTTAGAAAGTAAAAACTATCAAATGATTAACATTTGTTTATATCAAATTTAAATGAGAAATTACTTATAATTACCTATATTTCATTAAATGATAAAAATATAACCTAATTATACTTCTAAACCATTCAAATTCATAATTTAACAAGATAAATTATTTTGATTAAAAAAGACATTTCAATGAAAAAATAGTATTTTTCACCATTGATCAAAATATGTAATTTATCAGAAAAGTAATAAAAATTATTCAAATAAAATTTTTATGTCCCTCTTCTAAATAATAATTTAATTTCATTAAATTGAATATATAAAGGTGACACATATTGGTTTTAAAAAAGGGTCACCGTTAAAAGGTGGTAAAATAACATTTTTTTAAAATATTTATTTTATCTGAAAAAATGATTTTTTTTCTTATATTATGTCTTAGAAGCAAGCTTTATGTATTCTAAACTTATATAGTGTTATAAAAATAAAAATTTAGTTAATAATATTCATAAATGTTTTTTACGTCTACTTTGGTAAGTCGTGGTGCTCTTGAACTATGTGTTTCATGTAGCGCAGGTTATTGAATTACTTTGAAAAGATAATGTACAATGAAATATTGGGATTTTAAATCCACCCTACATCAATAAATTTCATCCTTGAAATTTGAAATTGTTCTTCAAAAATAAAATGATAAAAATATAAAGATACCTTTGTGGAAAACCCACATCAGAAATTTGGTTATTAAAATTTAGTCATAATTAGAAGGAAATGGAAAAGAAAGAGTGACCATCAAATTATGATACATATTAGTATAAAATTAATGGAAATTATATACACATAATTCAAAGAAAAAATGTAAATATTTATAATGAGTGATTGAGGTCATCAGTCACAAACAGGTGTAAAATTGAAGGCCCCAAATCCATCAGTCTATGACGATTTGAAATATCAGTAGTTCAAAAAAACCTAAGGTATTATGGTGAAGCAGTTATGGTTTTAAGATTCCTTCTATAATGATTAAGAATTAATTTATACATTGAAAAAGGAGGAAATTATACATTATAATTATAGTTTCATCCTTCAATTAATTCCTACCACAAACTCATCTTTCATTCCAAAAGACAATTGAATCCAAAAATATTTAATTTTTCTGAATCGTATATGGTTCCAAAAATTAATAATTAATAATTTATTATTTATTCTATTAATAAAACAACATTATATAAACCTGGACATCACGATGGACATTGGTAGGTGACACACCCTAATCACCCTTCGGTTGGGGGTTTATGTCTCGTCGATTTTCCAGACGCGATAGGTTGTCGCACAACTTTTGGGTTTTCATTTTTATAACAATCCCAAAATATTAATAAAAAATTCATTAACATTAACAATAGTATCCAATGGAAAACTTAGTCCATTCTTAAATTTAGACTTATCCACAATAGTTCTTTCTGAACTCATAGTCCAAAATATATAAGGAAGGTAAATAAAATGAATATCTTTTGGGCCACGTAATAATAGGTGAATATCTTCATCAGGTATTCTTTTAAAACATGGTAAAACCAAGAATTACCCTAAAACCTTATTGATTACATTCATGCTCCCTTATTTCTTATAGAATAGTGGATATAATCATTATATACACAATTTTTTTAAAAACAACAATAATAACAAAAACATACAATTAATTATTTTCATTGTAGTCAAGAATAATGAATATAATTTATCCAAATCAATAATATCTTATTCCAAAATCACTAACTCATTACCAAAATCATATTAAGGTTTATCTTTCCTTCAACCATGTATGTTCCAAAAATATTATCTTTCTATTGAGTCACATTTTAGAGAACCATATAATCTCAAATTCTCAATGAAATATTACTACAGTACAATCCTTAATTATTTACATAATTCATAAAACAAGTACAACATTGAAACAAAACTCAAATGAAATAATTATTTAATTATTAATTAAGAATACTCGTCATTCCTCTTCATCTGTGGTAGTATCCTAACTTGATTATTTCCCAATAGCAATTATTTAGGGCATACTCTGTTGATTTGGGCATTGATTTGCAAAGTGTTCCAACTCCTTGCAGTTGAAGTAGTGTACATTTGAAACCTATTTATTACCCTTGAAATTACGTACTTGGGGTCCTTTTTCACCACATAAATATAATCACCCATTACCTTCATGAATTTAAAATGTGATTCTTTCCACTCTTATCAAATATGGGAAAATCCATCTTTCCCCTCTTCACATTATCCATATTTCTCTATACCATCCTTTTCCTCTCTTGTTTCCCTTTAAATCCATATAACTCAGATTATTATTTACTTATCTTAGAAACACATGATATTATTTCATCAAATGACGAGAATTCTATGGTGACTTTTTCCTTTCTATAATTTGTCTTAATACTATGAATGATATGACCATTATTACTCTTTGGATCATGCATATTACTGAAGCTCTAATTTCTTCTATTGGGTGCCATTTCTAAACAATGGAATACCCTAGGCTAGTTTATGAATCAAAATGCAAATTTCTAAACATTTAAATTACCTAATGTAAATAGAAAAGGTTAGTAATATAATCTAAAATCATAAAAAAAGTTTCCTTTGATAAATTATTTACTCTTAAATCTTTCATAATGTCTTGTAATGAAATTGTGAATTATTTTAAGGCTATCCCCTTGGAGTTTCGTAACCATGAGTGCAACAAGGCCCATTCTCATGTACCATGATACCCTAATTCAAGCTTGAAACTCCTTGTCGGAGTTTTCACTCCTAGGAACATATGTTCCAGAGTTTCCTTTACCTGCATGTATCCAGTAAGGGATCTATTACATGAAAAATTCAATGAAAAAATCACTACATTACCAAAATTCTAGGATATTATTCTATACTAATCCTCAATATCTTTCATTGGGTAATGTAATCTAATCAGAGTTTAATTAAATATAGTTTCCATGGATATTGATAAAATTCCACAAATACAAAAAATAATGCCTCGACCCCAGAATCCTAGAGTTAGTGCACTGTTTTAATACATTGGGATGATTACAGAGAATCATGTCCCCATGGTCAAATCAGTTTAACAGCCTTGGAAAGTATATTAAATACACAAACCTTACATTACAATTTCTAAAATAAAATACAACATAGATAATAATTTTATAATTCCATATTAATTGTTGATTAATCCTATATATAAATCATAATACACTTCTTGGAATCCTAGGAATATAAAACATACGAAATGGGTGAGCTCAGATGCTCAGTAAGGGTAAATAATTTACCGAATGATGTGAATTTTCAAGGAATAATGTGTAATAAAAACCAAATCATTTTTAAATATAATCATAGAAATAATATAGAATAAATAAATCATTCATCAACATATAAACATTCACATGGATATTCTAATAGTCAAACAATAACTTGTAATAAATAATTTCATAATGTGGGAATTCCTAACAGTAGATATCATTACCACATAGTCAAGGCCTCATGCCAAGTATACAAATAAAATTTCGGTTAAGGCCTTATGATAAGACACTAGATTGTCTCATGAGACACACTGATGCATCGAGGGGCTACAAAGGGCCCCAACCATGACTTACTAAGTCCACATCATTCCTCTTATGAAAATGTTGAAACATAACATACAAATTCTGATTAAACTAGCATAAGAAATGTCGATACTTCAACAAAAAAACATGAATGGCGTATAAATAGAACATCCACATTCAAACATATCATAACTCATTAGATAAAATATATATGGATATATAATAATAAATCAACCTTAATCAAGAATAATATCAAGTATATAATGTTGACATAGTTGAAAATGAATAGTAAAACCATTTGGAGGGAAATATCCCTTTTTGTGAAATAATTTTATAGTCACACATTTTTAAAGGAAGGCATTTAAAATATATTTTGGAATCAAAATGTCCCATACAACTTTTAAAATATTTATAGGAATGATAATTTTAATAACAATCTTGTCCATATAAATATATCCTTAATACAATAAGGAAAACATGGACATTAATTGGAATGATTTGGAAGAATAAATATTTTAAACATTTAAATCTTTTTTGTTAATGTGTACCTTAAAGAATCATTTTGAAATATATTTTATGAAACATGAACCTGGATAATAAATATTTCTTTGAAAATACATTCACACAAACAATCTTGGATAATAGTGAGATTGAGAAAATAATCATTCCCTTATTCTTTCCTTTAATTGAGGGTACGTTTAACCTCCTATAAAATGACCATAGAATGATATTAAATTATTCCAAAACTATATTAATGTTTATGATATCATATATGATTAAATTACGACTTTATACTACCTATTTAATAATAATTTAGATATTAAAGTACATTTTGCGTGATAATCCCCTACTTTATCATATGTATTTTAACTTGTTATTAAGGATCATATAACGTATATACTGATTTCCATTCATATAGAATAAAAAATTGATTTATATATCATATATATACATAATAGTTTTAAAAGATATATATAAAACGGAAACATCGTGTATGGAGACAGTAGATCGTTCGTACTTATAAATGCTGTTTCTATTTTCATATCGTATTGAATGGATGTAAGTGAATGACAAAAAGGTACATACATATCTATATATACATATATTTCTAAGAGAAATATTATATCATATATTAAATTCTTATTAATAATATATATTTTTAAAATCATCGTTGAATGGTGATCGTGGAAATTAACCCCATCATGTCACGTAGACGGTAAGCCGTACGTACAGACAAGCGACAATATCATTTCTATAGAGATTAAAAGGTGTGGATTTGGAAGGTATATTAATTATAAAAAACCGTACCATGTTGTTTTAATTATAAATATACATGTTTATCATCATTATATACATCCAAATAACATTGTGTTGAATAACAAATTACACCATGACATGGAGACGGTAAGTCGTACGCATGCATGCATGGTGACTTTATCATTAATATGATAAATATAAAAATGAATATGGTTGTGCCATATTTATAATAAAATCAATGTATTTATATGGTACTGGAGTGGTTATTTTTGTATGGAAATTAAAAATAAAGGTAATGATAACGAAGAAAAGAACATTGAAAGAGGTGATAAAATAATTACCCCTTCTTTGGGAGTTGCCTTTTGATTTGAACAAAAGGGATCCTTAGGTTGGTTTCCCCATCAATGTAAGTCCTATAAGATTATTTTAGGGAATTTGGGATGATATTTGGGAAGGGTGTGGCAAAGGAAAAGGTATTTCAAGGTGTGATTTTGAGAGAACATAATGTACCCTTTTATAAGAGAGGTGAGGGTCACTTTAAGAAAAGCTTCGAATATTATTTTATTATAAAATAAATATTGGTTTATAATGGCTAAAAATGAATTTATTACAATTTTTAGGTGGTTATGGGTCAAAATTCTATTAATTAATAGGTTTTCTACATTCTTAGGTTACCATTTTAAACTTATCTTTTACATTTAACTCCTAATTAAATAGTTTAACTTTTAAAATATAATCTGGTATATTTATATTACATTGTTAATAAACAAAAAATAAAATGGAAAGTGACCCCCAAGTTGTTCATTAATGACACATATATCATTTTAAGATTCATTTTTCCAATCCTTTTATTTTTAGGACTATTAAAATTTTTTATAATATATTACTTGTCTTAAAAACTCAGTTATGTTAATTTTGAAAATATTTTGTATTTCAATTTTGTGAAAGTCATAACAGCTTTATTACATTGAAAAAAATTCTTTTTATCAACCCTAACAGGTCATATTAACCTATAAAATTAGTGGAAATCATGAAAATTACCAATTTAAATTTATTTGTATATTTATAATATCAATTACTTTAAGAATTCATTAATAAGGTAATTACTACATCATCATTCTGTCGTGAATATATTTAATTATTTAATGTCTAATTTTTTTTAATAAAATACCATTATTTATGAAATCTTTTTATATTTCTAATTTATATTTATAGTCTAATTGATCTTATGTATCACACTGTATTAAAAATGTATTAGTTAGGAAAATTGGAATTTAACACTTTTAACTCTTCTTTAGATTAAAACATAATAAATGTCATAGTCTAATCCAACGTGATCAAAAGAATCATATTTTATTCCTAAGGTTGGTTTTGGTCTAAATACGCTTATCCAATATAATTAGGAAATTGTTAGGGTAATTATAATTACATTTTTACCTTTAATTACCGTATTTACTTTTAACCATGGTAAATAAAAGACAAAAGATACTATTAACAAATAATATTTTGATCTTATATAACCAAATTTTACTTAATGACGTCAGTCATGCCTCTAGGATTCTTTAAATTCAATTCATAGAAGCGGTATAATTACATTTTATGCACATTTTCAAATGATCCTAGAAGGTGGGTAAAAGACGTTAAAAAGTTCAATAAAATTGTATACATCTAATTTTATTGTAAATGGACCCTAATTAATTACATTGAAATTATATAGGTATTATATATCTATTTTTAATTAAAATAATTTTTTTTAAAATAAATAATTATTTAATTAAAATGTTGATTTATACAATAATGTAGTGTTTTTTCACTATTCATCAAAAATTGAAAGTTTTCCCAAAAAATCATCATAATATAGTTTTGATATTTTGAATTCAAAAATTAATTCAATTTTTCCAAATTCAAAACATATAATTTGAATTAATGAATTTAAAATTAATTCCAGTTGTCAAACCCAAAAAACGGGTTTTATAGAAGTAAAACTATCAAAAGATTGACATGTTTTTATGTCAACTTTTAATGTAAAATTACTTATAATTACTTAAATTGTTTTAAAGGATAAATATATTATTTAATTATTCTTTTAAACCATTAAAATTAATAATTTAAGATTATAAGTTATTTTAAATAAAAATGTTTTTTCAATTAAAATATTGTATTTTTCACTATTCTTCAAAATAGGAATTTTATATTAAATGTACAAAAAAATTATTCAATCTAAATTTTTATGTCCCACTTCTATAGGATTATTTAATTTAATAAAATATAATATATAAAAGTGTTAAATATTTGTTTTAAAAAAAATTCCTTTAAAAGTTGGTAAAATTGGATTTTTTAAAAATACATCTCTTTTCTGATAAAATTTTATTTGTTCATATATTATGTCTACAAAACACATAATATGCATTATAAAATTATATGAAGTATATATTATTGAAAATTCAGTTAGTATTATTCATAATTATTTTTAATGGAAAAATTGGTAATTTATCATGTGCTTCAACTCAGTGTTGTGTGTAGAACATGTTATTGAATTACATTGAATAGGAAACATACTATGAAATATTGGGGTGTTACATCCATGGAGGTAGGAATTAGTAGTGAACCACATAGAAATCTTCATTTTTCCTTCTACATGAGAATGACTTAATAACTGCATATATCCATCATAATGGTTTAAAAACATTCCTTCCAACATGGGAACAAGATCATGTAAAGAAGAGAAATAGTTCACACCTTGTTTAACCCCCTCTCAAGGTGGTCTAGGGTATTAAATTATAGGAATCTACTCCACTAAAAACCACTCCACAACCAGACCGCAGTCCAGCAACCTAGGGAAATTCATAGTTCTATGGGATATCAATTATTCCCTGATCTCCTAGAAGAGAATGTACTCCATGGAATATTCCCTGAAAATTGGGCCACACACCATATTCGTGGACAACCAAGACTGATATGAAAATATCATCGAGTACTCTTTTCTATCCAAATACAATGTTGCAGATTAAGGACCTCAAGTATGTGAACTGATTAAAATGTCACCAGATATTAATCTTCACTAAATAGGCACTCAAATTCATACCAAGAGTGAGTAGTCTTGCCATGCATCTGGGTCACTATGCTTCTCCATAACCCTAATCAGCCAAGAATACGGCTCGTAGTAAGAAATAACATCTGGATAGAAGGATCCCTCAAAATTTCGGTGGACGAATCAATGGTACACCACCCTATGGTTCTAACTATGGTTTAGAGAGTGTATACTACATAGAATCTGATACTAACACCTCTTCGCTAGGTGGATCATCCTCATTATCATGCTTTTGAATCTGGGAAGGCTCTCTATGTCAAGGTATCCTAAAACAGATCATGATGACCCATAGTCAAATGAGTATACCAGGTGAGCCAAATAAAGATAGGAATGCGAACACAACCAATTCCTATATATTTCATTTACCATAAAACTCGCTACATCATAGGTTTTCATGTAATATGTTGGAATTTATATTTCATAGTTCTTGTGTATTGATATGTCGTCAGCCACATCAACACTAGATTCCCTGGCATGAAAGCAAAACTCGAAACACTCAACATTGTTTCCCAAACCCAACCCAATAAACACTTTGTCCTTTATGTAGAACTAACCTCCTCTGAGACCACTTTTTAATGACCCGTCCTTATGGGGCCCATGCTATGAATACCCTAATCCCACCTCTTGGTAGGCCAGGGGGTGACGAGTACTGTCGAGTAGTCATATCCCACAAATATGAGGCATTTTCCGAAGTACCTGTACCCACACACACATATCCGAGACTAAAATCTTGATATGTAAAATTATTAAGAAGACATAGCAATCATAAATGAAGATACCAACCACAATGTTTTATAGTTGAAAATTTGGAATGTAAATAGTGCCAAAAAAAATAAGACTGCCCTAATACGAAGTGTTTTTCATGTGAATTCACAGATTCTAGAAACATTTTGACATAAAATCCATCTTATAGGGTAGGTGTAGGACAACTAACAAATGTATTAGGATAACCACATGTCAATTTATCACTCTAACAACCACCTAGTCGCAGTCCACCTAAAACTCTATCTATGTGTTAATACTATACACAAGATACATCACGTGCTGGAAAATCCTGTGCTGGGGTGAGTAAAACAATACTGAGTACAAGATCTTGAAACCGCAATAGAATACCCCTTGGAAATAGAAATAAGTACACTGAAAATAAAAACACTAGTAATTATAGGATGAAATACATGTAGTATATTGTGATGATATACACAGAATACCACACAGGAAACATAATAGGTGAAATCATATTACCTTGGTATAAGTCTAAAGCACAAAAGTTTGATTACAATTCATAGTCCAAAGAACACTCGAAGCCAAAAAATCACAGAGTTTCGATAACACATGGAGTTTCAATGACATAAGGAATGTTGATAACACAGATTATTTAGATAACACACATAGATTCGATAACACATGGTGTGTCGATAACACACAGAGTATTTAGAACACATAGAGTTTTGATACGACAAGGAGTGTTAATGAGTCACAAAAACCGCATGTCCTGTAGTCGCTAAGATAAAATTGTCACAAATGTCACTAAGTCAAAAATTCATGTAGTCACCAAGATCACTATGCCACAAAGATATCATACCCACAACCAGCCACAAGATTCATCATATAGCATGCTCATACAGGGAGAAGATGTACCTCAATAGATTTGGTCATATTAAAAACTTCCACAAAAAGTGCCTTTTGGTATATAAAAATGGATGTCTCGTCATAAGAGTCCCAACACTAAAAATGACTCATCAAAAGAACACACAATTTGATAGATATGGTTATTTTTGTAAAACAGTCCAACCTGACCAACTGATCGACACGACCAGAACAGATCCGACTTACTCAACCCAAACTAGTCCGGATGATTTAACCCAGAATGTTCTAGTCTACTCCAAACCATCCCAGCCCATTGGGCCTACCTGACCCAGTCTACTGGCCAGCTAGATCAGTACGACCACCCTAGTATGACACACATGTATTAAACTAGTTTACTCTGCCAGATGCCTCCAACCCTAGACATACCCCTATTCTACACACTCCTCCCTATTTGCATTGATCCCCCAATATCACTTGATAAATGCTACTATGTGGTGGATTTCACATAACTGTCCTTTTTCCTCTGCATGCATCTTGGCTTTCTCGTGTGGGTTATCCCACGCGGATTTTTGCGGCATCCCAACACACCATTGTGGCCTCCTAACATGGCCCCTTGTCAAAACGACATACCACATTATGCAATAGCTACCACCCACACCAAAAATAACCCACAAAGATTCTTTTGAACCCATATTGTAGCCCTTCTCCCTTCAATTCAACCACATGTGGCTGCCATCAGCACCGGAACCCTGGTAGCCCTTATATGGGCCACCAATTTACATTTGGTACTCTTTTTCATGAACCTATATCATTCCATCAATAAATCATTATTTATAGTCATATTGGATTCCATTGGAAAGGAATTTGGATTTTTAATCCATTTCATTCCATTTTCATTTATATTATATGGTTACCTATTGATTGTAGTAGTTATTTCATGGTAAATTTATTCTCCCATGATCGAAATTCATGATGATTCCAAGGGAATTGCTACCCCTTATATCTTACTTACATAAACATGTTTTATACACTCTAAACGGAAATAGTCCTTGGAAAATACCCATGTCATTACTAATATTACATTAATATGATCCATGAACAAGATTAGGAATCCTTGTTCATCTACATCATGGATTCAAACCTTCATGGTCTGACAGTACATTGAATCGAAGTGACCACATTTGAGGGTGAAACATGATTCCATGGTATGTCTATTGAGGATATTTTTTATATTCATTAGTTATTGCATTGGTGTTGGTATTTTATTATAGTTTTTAGACTGTAAAGTATCAAACTTGCTTCTGTATTAATTGATATATCCCTTAATTAGTCCTTATTTATTATTTTTAATAGGAATCTATGTCTGCTTAAATATGATCATATATGCTTTGATACATTTTTAAATAATTTTTATACCTCTAATGTATTGGACACTACATAGGCTATTATACACATAAACTTTTTGACAAAGAAACAATTGGTTCAAGCCTACCAAGTGTTATGTCACACCTTATTTTATTCATTGTTCTGTTCCTGGACAGAATTCATGGATGAGGGTAGGGGCTATGGATAGTTCCCACTATTAGATGGTTGCGTAGATAATTTCATAGTAGTAGGGGAGCATTATACTGAGATATGAGCATGATGATACCCATAGATAGTAAATTTGGGTCTTCTTGAATTTTGATATAAGATTTTTACTTGGATTTATGTACCAATGTATTTACATACATTCTATATATATTCTTGACACAATCTTCCTATCATATATTACACCTCTTTTGGATTACTTATTAATATAGTATTCTATATTTTTATCTTTTTTATTATCCTTTATATAATTAATTCATTTTAGATACATTTATGGTACTCTGATCATGGGGGTATAGTCTCCCCAATACACCACTATAGAACATTATTGCTAGTCAACATCCTATAGAATACAGGGAGGAACACCTGATTCCACGTGATCGACATTCCCAGGGAACCAATTAGTCGGCCATAGTCAAAACATAAAAATATGGATTTCTGAGCTCCCAAATCGCCATCCATTGAAATGAAAAATTCTAGATAAATCATGACATAATCACAGGGGACTTGGAAGTGAATTCCTAACTCTTTATATTCTAATAGACATGGAGATGAATACATGAAAATTTATATTATGGGACATAGTGATGTAGATTCATTACCCAATATATTATGGGATACATTGACATAAATTCATGACCCACCATGATTTGGGAAACATTGATGTAAATTTATAAACAATAATGTTTTGATTTCAATGCATATCTTTATGTCATTGTTCATTGTTATGTTATGATTCCATAAAATTACATATTTTTATAATATATTACTATAACTAAATTCCATGGTCTATATCTATTATGTAAGACTCTAATTACATGGAACATTTTAGGTAATTGGATACTATATTTCCTACTAGCATGACTTGTGGATAAATCGTATCATTTCATGTTCTTTTTAATAAGTTATTTCATGGTTACTCATGTTTTCTAAAATTATAATTTTTGTGTACCATTCTATTCATATATACATATTACATATTATAAGATAAACATTCAATACCTAATATATATATTACAACCATAATAATATCAATTTTGTGTCTTTCAAACCTAGATACATAAATAACTTATCCATAAAACATCTATATCATCTTTCAGTGAATTCCACATAACTAGAACCATAAATTGGAATTTCATATATATAAAACATTCCATTTATACCTAGCTAAATGAAAAATAATAATTTTTAATATCATATTCATACTATATTTCAACAATATAGACATCAATGATCACTTAGGTATAACATGATCACTGTTGTTAAAAGAATATGTTAATACCATTTGAAAACCATACCTAAATTATCATATATCCTGTAAATGATTTTAGGAATAAAGCATGTTTCTTTATAATAATTAAATCATTAAATAATCAATTATCATGACCCATGTGAGAATAAAATTTGAAGAAGAAATATTCTTGTTTTATATACATAAAATTAGAAAATCATTTCCATAGTTAATGCCCACATAAAAAACTATCATAGTGCAATGGGTTTACATTAAATTAAATCATTTTCATAGTGAAAGTTCACTCATAAGACTATAATAATTGACATAGCCCCTTACTAAATTGGGTTCACTACACATTCTAGTCCCTATTATGTCAAGACATATACATATTTAACTAATGGATTTAAATGGTATATAAATCAAGAACCACGCGTAAAATAAAAAAATCATAAATATGTATTCTACAAGAACATAAAAAGCCATAATATCATAACCAATAATACATGGTTTTTATAAATGTTTCATCATTTAATCATAGAAAAACCCATTGAAAAAATGAGATTCTAAAAGGATTTATAAAATCATAATTAACATATGGTAATGAAATGGTTTAAATATAATCATTATTATAATATTATAATTATAAGGCATTAAAATAATGAAATTTTTTATATAACAAGATTATACCCATATTAAATCATATTTAACATCAAAAGACATCACTATAGATAACAATTTCCATCAACTGGCGAATAGAACATTTCTTGAGAAAAATAACATTTTCACATTGAATTAATATCTTTAAAATATAAAACAAATCAAATTATTATGTTATTTGTTTCAAAAAAACTGTAATAATCCGATAATTGAAAAATAAAATAATTTAATTTCTATGATAGTGGGAATTCTACACATATCGTGTATGTCAAAACAATGATTCCATTAAGATTTTATACAAAATGAAAATGATACCTTATTTTGTAAATTATAAGAATAATTTTCAAAGAATTGAAAAAAAAATAATAGTGGATGAAAATGAATTTAATTAACAATAAAATTTGAATATAAAAATACAATTCTCAATTTTTTTAAACAATTATATAAGATAAATAGTATATTCGTCTAAAGAGAGAAATAATGTTTTTTCAATATAAATATTCTTTCAGTATCATGAATTCGTAAATAAAGGAAAATTAATGGAAAATATGTGGAATATAGAAATTACTATAGGAGAATAACATTCATGTCATCAGGGATAAATATCTCAGAAGATTACACCATCAAAAAATTATTTATAAAAACACTACTAAACAATGATATTGTTATATAAATCCCTTACCTCGTATTTAACTAATATAAAAAACAATCTAAAAAATATATATTAAATTTAAATTGATTATAATTACAGACCAGATTAATTTATGTAATTATAATATCATATATTATCCATTTACAAAACTTCAATACCTAATTATTATCAATTGATTATTAAAATCATTATTTTTTGGTGTCAAATGCATCATTTTTTATTAGAATTAATGTTATTTAGTTCTACACCTTTTTCTTGGATTATAGATATAAATTATCTATATTTTCAATAATTATATAAGTATCTTATATATTCATTATATATATATATATAGTCTTCCATAAATGGTATAGATAGAAAATTAAATTTAATCCCTTATAGATACGGTAGGTCGTAAATATGAAGGAATGTGGTTTAAACATTTCATATGTAGGGAAGAAGAAATATAATTAATAGATATACATTGTAAAAATATTTTTTATATATATATCAAAAATTTTAGTTAAATATATCCTTATTAAAACTCATGTACTTTTGAATCAAAAAATAAATCGCATCTATTTGTTGAGGTTGATGTCCATACAAACACATGATCTAAATTTTCATTTTCTAGAGTATGGAATTGTAATAAGTAATATATGATATTATTATCAAATAATTATAATTATATAATAAATATTATACATAAAAATTAAATCCATCATAATTACCATCCAAGACACTTAGATGAATAAAATGAATTGTAACGCTACTTGGAGGTGGTAGACCACATACATGCACAAGAGATACTTTTACATCCCATTTGATGAATAAGATGGTGAATAATGTTTGTTTCGTAAATATAATAACATTTAAATGTATTTATGATACTAATTTAATAATATTATGGGGAATACCATATATTTGGAGGAGTTATTATAAAAAATAAATATATACAGGTTGTGTTATAAAATTACATATTCATTCATATACCTCCTATATATTCCTTCTTAAGGGCTACTGTAATAGTATTATTATAAAAATAAAACCCCTAAAATTTTTATATAGATGTTGATAACGTAGTTTGACTAGGTTTACTATACCTATATGGCTCAATATGGAGTAATGAATTTGAAGGAGGGGTTTCCTTTTAAATGTGGAAGACATGAAACATTAGGAATTTCCTAGAATATTAAAATATATCAATATAATAACCAATAAAACAATAAAATTGATATATATTAAAAGGTTGTATTGGAATAGTACAAAATAAGACCAATAAATTATACATAAAAAACATAACTGGTAAAAAAATAATCCTTTTATTTAAACACCAGTAATCACATATTAACATTTACTATAGTGAAATTTTTTTCTATATTTTCTATTAACTATGAATAAAATGAATATGGCACGACTAAAAAATATTAATGTGATGGTTCCAAATTTTGATTCCAATTTATCAAATTCAACCATCCTAATTATCATAATTTAGTTGATAAACCAACCTTAGTAAACGTGGAAAATATCTTTTTCATGAAAAAATTTCATTATTTGGTATAAATTGTAAATATTGAAAAATATTTCATGAAAATAATAATTATTAAAATTGTTTTATTTTTAATAATATTACAAAACATATTTAACTTTTATAACCAATTTAAGAAATATAAAGTTGTACATTTCTTTCAGAAATAATATTTTTTCAATTAATAACTATATTATTCTATATTAATTTGAAAATAAATATTTATTGAAAAATATAATAAATTCAATATTATATAATTTTTATTCAATTATTTAAACCAAACTCAATGTGTAAAATAAATTTTATAATAGTTTAAAAAAATTGTAATAAAAAATATAAAGAAAAATATTTCTGAAACATATATAATGTATTTCGAAAACATTGATTACATATTTAACTATAAATTTTTTGATATAAAATAATTAAACATAATTTTATAACTATCAGAATTCCAACTCATTACACTAATTTAATGTCTAGTTAATATTAGTACATTATATTATTTTTCAATTAAATTCTGAGTTGTTTTTATCACAAAATATCTAATTAATTAAATTTATTTGATGGGAAAGTTATAATAAAATATATATTTTTTAAAATATTCCCCATTAAAATAATTTCCTCCAAAAAATGTACATTATATCAATATAATAAAATCATTCTTTAACTATTTCATCAAATCCCCTTGTTCTCAAGTAGATTCTGTGAATTTATAATGTTTCTAGATAACTTCGTCCACCTGAGTTTTCTGATTCCATATAAATTTATCCATACGATCCATTATTTATACTAGTTTTTACTCATTTGAATCATAATTATACATCAATAGACATTTTGGGTTAGTAAATCTGATGGAATATATTTTTACATTTTCAATATAGGTGCATACAACACATCATAAACCATAATGAGGTTTAGTTCAATATCCATGCGATATGATACTATACCTACTGGATCAAAAATATAAAAGTGGATAACATAGAAATTTATTATCATTATGTTATATCCAAAACACATAGGCATCTTCTATATATAAATTTTAAACAATATAGTCTCACTAAATTTTAATTTCAAATTTCTTACATAATTTGAAGTATAAAATTACTATTGACAATTGGATACCATGATGTGTTGTGAAATTGATCTTAATTTAATTTCCATTTTTTATGCTATCATAGGTCTCAATATAATTATTTATCAAATATCATCCTATCATGTTGTACTTCTACACTTCATTCCATATATGTCATCATATGGAGCGTTTGGAATTATCGAATGAAATATATTTTTGTATGAAAAAATAACTAGTCGAAGGTTTTGATCCCAACCACATTAGAAATCCATATACAAAGACCTCATCATATCTTCCAGGGTAAGAATGTATTTCTCAAATTAACCATATTTATTGGGATTATAAACAGTGATGATAAATACAACTAAATAGAATACTTACTGAATAAATTTCCATAATATCTATATAATATTTGGCTCTCTCTTAAATATAATAGACTCTGGTACTATATGAAAACATATACCAACCTTAATGAATATTATGGAAACATTATTTGTATTAAAATGCTCATTTATAGAAATTATGTGTGATGAATATTTAAGGATATCAACTTGCATCCAAATATCATTTTATCTTTTAGGCATTTTTGGGATTCTAAAAACAACATTTCTTGTGAGGTTGTCCCATTTTCATTTTGGTATTGGTAATAGTAATAACATAACCAAAATCATTTATCCCTTACCCATTACAAAAATAGATACCACATACAATGATTTATAAACTATAATAAATCTCTTTATATTGTCCCACAAGAAATTCTATTTCATATATCATTACATATTCAGCCATACATGTTGAATATAGAATGATGAGCATTGAATATCATCCAAGATCTCCATTTTCATATATGATATAGAGGGAAAGAATACCTAATTCGCGATCCTTATCATTTCATCACCATAGAGGTTGAATATATTGAATATTTTTACCTTCATTTGTAGCACTATATTATAAATATATTCCCCTTTAATATTTAGATGGATAGATAGTTGAACACTGATTTAATAAATATATCATTTCTCCCCATCATTATATATTTTGAGTTTCATCATTTGAAAACCGAGAAATATTAGATCTTTATTTATCCTCATCATAGATATTCATTAATTATTCTTCCTAATTAGAGTATCCATCATGAAATATAATTTCGTAGGATGGTAAGGAATTGAATAGACATAATTTTTAATCAACCCCAATAATAATATCTAGTATATATTCAACTATTTATGAGTGAATATATAATTTAAATATTAATAAAAACAATTAAGTCATGCCATTCTCTTTACAGTTAATTCTTCAATACGATTACTTCAAAAATAATTGATGGTAACTCCAAATCATGGATTGGCTAATTTTATCATCATCTATTAATTATCACAAGTCATTATTTACTACCATGACATTCTACATGTTGATTCATCACAATACTTTATTGAATTCATCAATATAGGACACAAACACATCTCTAATATAGGAGACTGTATGTACAATGTTAATGACAAACCCTCTCTCACATTATAGGAAATTATAATTATATTCTACTATGTAAAATAACATGGATCCCTCAAGAGTTAACTTTCCAAGGGATTAGATAGGTATAATATATTTCGCACAATGTATTGAAAAGTTGTTCCCAAAAAACCAGGGATCTCAGTCATAGTAGTTGGTTAATTATATCCTTTAACAACATCCATAAATGATGGATCAATTGATAAACCATCTATTAAGATTATATGACCGAAAGATATAAAATTATAAAAAAACAGACATGGTATATTTTACATATATATTCTCATTCCAAAGGGGATTTAGTACAAATATATTGTGATCATATTGTTCATTCATACTATTGGATTATATAATAATTTCATCTAAATGGTGTACAAAGATCAAATATATGTAATCAATAGAGACAAAAATCATTGAATCCTCCATGATATTTAGGGAATTAGTAATTCCAAATAACATCACTATAACATTATAGTTTCCATACTTTTAATGAAATGTTTTTTAAGTATTTTAAAATGTTTGGATAGAAATAATAATATCTATATCAAAAATCAATAATTGATAAAAATTGAACTCTGAATAACTGATCGAAAATAATATCAATATAGGGAAAGAGATCTTTATTGAAGGACTTGTCCACCTTTAGTTCCTGATTATCAATTTGGAGCCATGTTGATACATAATTATTCTAAAAAAATAACATGTGCATCCCTTGTTAAAACAATTTTTTAATTGAATACCTTACGAATGTATCCTATAGTTTCATCTGCAATTTATATAACTCAATTGTCTACATTCTATATTTATTCATTAAAATAGATGTAACACTATGTATTAGTTTAAAGGAAAACAACAACTCACAATAAAAATTACTTTTCTATAACCATTTTATAAAATAGATAAACAAATACTTGTATAATAGGAATATATTGTAGGTTAGTGTTTTAGACTAACCATCCTATTTAAAAACCCATTTTTATTAGGAATCATGACACACATAATGGATAAAATTTCCATTGTAATTTTTTATTTATGATCACATAAATAGATAATATTTGGTTTTTTGGTATATCAAATGTGACTTCCCTTCCTTAATAATTGATATGGGATATATGAAATTAAATTTAATCCCTATATGATAACATTAAAATAAAAAATAATATGAATACTATGATTTATAGGAAGAAAATTCCCACAAACATCAATCCGCGAAGATTCATATACATGAGATGAAATTTTAAAATAATTAGGTGCTTTCACTAGTAATTAAATATCTAATAATCAAGGCGGTATTCTAATATCTAATGAAAAGTTCACAGATATAATAGAGATGGATTATCTTGAATAATATAAGACATTATTAGTCCTGGATTGGATAACTTGTGATCCTTTTAAAACATTGTTATTGTACCACACATAAGATATAGTTATCAAATTAGAGATTCATTTTCCTCTCTAATTAATTCGCTACTAACATCATTTATCATCATTAACCATTGTATTTTAGTACATTTAATCATCATTCCTATGATACTTGTATTTCAGACATTCTAATTTGGGTGAGTCATTTATCCCCATCATTATATTAATATTCAATTATATCATGACCTTAAATTTCACAAATAAGTAATTTACAATACCCCTTAAACATTTCATTTATTTTTCTATCCTGACATAGAGAAAAAAAGAATTATAATCTTCTTCTCTTAGTAGTGTTTATTAGATTAATTTACATTAAATTCCATTTTCTTCTTAACATAACAATGAGATTGAAATATTACTACAATATTCATTTCCACCTTAATTGAACATAAAACAACATATCTTTAGGTTTACAATTATATTTTGTCTAACTCTAGTTTGATATTTGGTTTAAAGACACCGAAAAATTAATTAAGCTTACATTTAGTTTGGAAAATAATACAAGAAGCTTACCTCACATTTCACAAAAAAATCCTCATAGTTACTAATTAATTTATTATTATTAAATATTTTCACAAGGAATTCCTCCTCTATTTCCAAAAATTAATAAATAAAATTAATAATTGAAACAAAATGTCCAAAACACGTCACACTCTATATATTCAATTTATTCATGTTTCTTTAGGATCTAGATTCAATTCAACCATTGATCTTATTTTCCATTAAAATGATAAATTGATAAAATAATTTTCTCATGTTATAAGCTCTTAATAAGGGAAATGATATTTTTTTGGTACCAATCCATTTCTAAAAAATGAAATTATCTATAGAACTAGTAAAATAGGGTGGATATGGCCTCATTATGAACTTAATGAAACTCTTTTTCATCATTTTAAAATTAGGATTCCCAACATCATTCATATATTTAGAATGTTGATTATGATTTGTAAAAATATATTTTTTCCATATCCCATAAAATTTAGTTTCTTAGTATAATAATCATCGTATTGTTCATTACATTAATAATTAATATAGAACTGTTCTTTTATTTCCATTTAATAAAAAAAATGTATATTGTGGGAACCAATAATCTTAATGGGAAACCATATGATATTGAAATATCAATATATGATGTATATAACATGAATTATTATATTCGTTCTCTGAAACCCTAATGTTAATATATGTAAGCCATAATCCTTTTTTATTCAAATCCATTATAATGGTTTGTAAATAAAATGGGAATGAACAAAAATTATTCTTGTAAGAGATTCAATCTAGGATTTTAGTATGTTAAAACGCACAATGCACTATAATGATGGATGATATGTTCTACACAAACTCATTTTAAAGTTTTTAATTCATGATTCATTTATCAATTAACTAATTCCACTTCTAGTTTCAAGAAATGTACGTTATTAGTGAAAAAAATACCCCTTTATTTACCATAACATATGATGTTCTCCAATATGATGCATTTTCCAATGTTTTTCACTATTATTTTATCATTCATGTTTTTAAAAGGTAACTAATCTATTCATAAGTACGATCTACATATACCTGTACTTTTTATACATAAATATTACATCTTATTAGATGTATATGGAATAAATAACAAAAAAATCACATTCGATAATGAAATATCTTTATTGTTTTTGGAAACATGGGTACATATATTTTTTTGATAAGTAATCTACAACATCTCCCAGAACAAATCAATGCATACTTCATTCTTAGGCATATCATTCATAGAAATATTATTTATAATCTTGAGAAGTGAATCATAATAAAGGGTGGTCATAGAAGCATTATAATAGGGAATAAAAGAGATGTCAATGTTAAATTAATAATATCATGATCATGAGGGTGTGAATATGAGATTTGATTTTGAAAAATGAAACCAATATATAACATATCATTAAATTTAGTCATGGAATATTGTGTGGAGGTTTATAATACATGATTCATAATGTAATCAAGGAATATGATCCCTGAGAGTATAAAATTTCATAAGGAATTTGTTTTTTAAATAAACATAAGAATAGAATTTCAGTTCCTTAAAAAAGTAATACTATTATGATTATCATAGTAGATTTGGATCACTCCACATTCCATCATATCATTAGTCATGTTTCACAGACATGTCTATGATAGTAGATAGTGACCCTTAGTAAATATGGTTTTTTCCCAATTACATTCCACAATATCTCATGACATATCCAACATTACCAAAATCCTTGGAGGGAAATATAACTTTAATACAGGCCTTCAAATAATGAAAATCATACATATACAAGACAAAAGATCATAACACATTATTTATTAAATAACACAAGGAAAATGTGTTTCATGAAAATTTCATCATTTCATCATATATAACATTTGAAAAAGAAAAGTGTTTTATAATGGTTTCAACATAACATAATGAATCCATTTTAAAGAAACTAGTTTCATAGAATTATCCATTGTTCTCATTAATCAAGAAAATATATAATGCATGAAAGTGGATAGTTTATGTAGAAAAAATATTTAGTGATAAATAATTAACATCCAATTATGTAAACTAAGATAAAATATTCCCTAAAAAGTCATAGGAACATTTATTGAGGAAAAAAAGTTCACATTGAATTAACTTATTGAAAATATAAAAGTTTCCCAAATATTAAGGAAAATATTTTATTTGAAAAGAACCATGTAATATTTCAAATGATTATTCATAGAATTGAAAATTCAGGGTGATATAAAATTATGTTCCTGAACAATATTTTTTAATAGATATTCATTTAAAATTATCATGAAATATTTTGAAAATACATCCTTCATTAAATTATTATAACATTCCCCTTCATAAATTTAAAAAAATCAGTCATGGTTAGAAAATATTTTATAAATTATTATATAATATAATAAACATTGTTCATTTTTTTATATATAAAAATTATTGAAAATTATTTTCAACAGAAAAGATAAATAATTTCATATTTCTATAAATCATTAATTCAGTCTCCTAGGTTCATAAATGGATGGAAATCAATGGAATAGTCGTAATTTATTGAAAAAAATGCAGGCGTAAAAAATCATTGTATTATTGAGATATATGAAATTAAATTGTGTCATTGAAATCACATCCTTAATAATTCTAATAAGCAATTAGATTATATCATAAGTCTTGTACCTCATGATCAGTATTCTTGGAATTTTCTATAACATCCTATGTAATAGATGTATATTAATTATAATTATAATACATATTCTTGTAAATACTTATAATATCAGTTATGCATCATTAATTAATTTAAAACCACAATTTAAAATAATCCTTTAATAAAATGATCATTTATGAATGTCAATTTTTTTCTTTTTCATGAGAATTTATATTTATTATTTCCAGTCAATATACTTAGAACATTTTTCCATAACCTCTAAAAGTTCAATTATGACATGATATAATATAATATAATATTAGATAATATAATATAAAATAAAATAAAATAAAATAAAATAAAATAAAATAAAATAATATAATATAATATAATATAATATAATATAATATAATATAATATAATATAATATAATATAATATAATATAATATAATGTAATATAATATAATATAATATAATATAATATATATTAATATATATTAATTATATTTTTTAATATTCATTCATTAATTGTATAGATAGGAAAATGTGTTACACTATTCATTGAGGTTATAAGCCACACATGTAAAAGAAAGTAGTTTCCACATATAGTTAGAAAGAATGAATAAATTTGAATACTAATTCAACTTTTGAAATCAATTATTATTATATATAAATCACATTTAATCATTAAATCTATCCTTTTTACCATAGAACTAAAGTGGAAATTATAAATTGAATCAAACTAATTTTTGGATTTGGTGACTCAAAATTTACATGTTTTATTATTAGATACACTATGTATTAGATTTTTCAATAAAAACTGACAAGACATTCAATTTCAAGCTTAATGTGTCTAAATTAAATTGTAGAAATATATTATCTTGTGTGTGAATGTAATTTTCTAATAATGGTAGAATAGAATCATAACAAGGGACTATATCAAAAATATGAGGGCATCATTGAGTTTAAAACTATTGTTTTACCATAGGTGTGAGATAATTATGGTTTGTATGGGGTGTTTGTGGAAAATTCAACTACTGGTAAAGAATGAATAAAATAATAAAATAAATTATTTTATTTATTTTTCCATAAAATAGAGACTGATTAGTCTTTATATAGATAGATATAATGAAATACTAGGGTTAGGAACATACCTATGGAGTTGTTGGATAACTATTGGAGAGAGAATAATCAGATATCTCATAGATAAACAATGTTCAAATCATGTATCGACGATCAACACACAATATAATTAAATTTCTTCAACAAATATGACTTCCCAAATCTGTTCATATTCACCAATCCATTATAATTGAGGAAGGACTTTTACGTTGATTGGATTCTTACATCTTTCATAATTATATGAAGAAAATCAATTGACAAATTGAATGATTCCAAGATAAATCATCTTCTGGGATGGGTATGATTAATCATGTTTTAGGGTAATAAATTTTTTATTGTTAATTTTTTATTTTTATTCTCATGATAATAAATTGAGGATGAAAAAAACATCGATTAAGGGATTTTCCTATGTATTGTTTTGGATACTTTCACCCTTTATTCATTATTCATCATATAAATTATTCGTTTGGAACATGGTTTTACTTAACTCGATGAATCTATTAGTGTGTATCCAATATTTTCTGTAAATGATAAAATATTGTAGATATGGGATCATTAATACATGACAGTGTTCTAGTGATGGAAGTGGTGGAAAATGTGGTGGTTTGGTTATCTGATTTCATGTTCATTAGTGTGATATGAAGAATTAAAAATTATTATATTTTTAGAATGGAATTCAAGAAAAAAAAACATATTTCTTGTTGACAGAGTGTCTTGTATAGGGTGGCTTCATTATAGTCCATGTGATGTGCAGTAGCAATACGAGGATATGAAACTGGGTAAGAACACTGATTCCATATCATTAATTATGAAAACAAATCACTACATGGCATGTAATCTAGATCCACATGCCATGTGGAGAACTCGTAGAGGTGGCATGGGTTTCAGTGAAAGTTAGGTATCAAATGGTGTTTGACCCTATCACATGGCATGGGGTATCTCCCCCATGACACAGTGTGTATCTCGGAGGGTACATAGACATGAGTTCGGGTATGTTGGTTGGACTATCCCATGTACTCATCTACCTGAACATGGCATGTACTCATACATAGGATAAGACCTAACTAGAACATTGATAGAGCACACACGAATCTGACATGCGACATACTTCTATAGGTAGTCACGAGTCATCAATACAGAAAGCTCATGTGGTCAAGGGGCATGGCATGGAACCCTTCTATAGGACGAGTACATATTTGAAAAATATTTGGAGAACCTATTCTCTATGTCATGAAAATTTATAGTTAGGTTTAATTTTCCATATCCATTCCTTGAGGGTTTTCATAAAATAACCTCTTACTCCAAGGATGTAAATATATTCTAATAGATTTATTGGATATAGATATTAGAATATGTTCATGTGAACTATGGTGAGATCCTCTATTCATTCTCGTGATATTTTTTGATTTTTTGGAATCTTTGTGACCATCACTACAAGGGTGTTGATCCTCAACTTATCATGTTAATTGAGGTTGACATCATGATATAACCCAGATAATTTTCTGTGAACCTAATCATTGTATCCAATTTTTTTAGACCATTCTTGTGTGAATCTAATGAAGATACTCAATGAGTAAATGCTCTTGGATGGACGTCATCAGATATATTAGTCCCAAGAGTGTGTCATTCCTGATGAGTTCTATGTGGAATCTTCAAGATGGAATACTATGCAAGAATACTATAATTATGGATTACATTTCGACTACATATATTTGTTTTTTATATCTATATATTCTTGTTATATGTGTTGTATAAATATATATGTGATGATTTTACTCAATTTTAGTTGTTGTATGATTTGTGGTGTTAGGGTTTCCGAATGGGTATTGTTATACCCACCCCTACACAAGATTTTCATACACGTGGTGTGCCTTCTGTATGTGATTGACCATTTCAAATATTCCTTGATGTAACAAGACCAAAAAATTATTATTGAGAATGGATAGATCGATGTGTGTTCCTAAAATACCTAGAAAACAGTCCCTTTCTATCAGGATGGACCTTTTTTAGATTTTTTTGGTAGAATTGGATTTGGACATTTTTACATTCCATTTATCACTATCATATGCTTGTTTTGTGATTTCGATGTATTCATGTAAGGTTTTTCAGTTTCACTTACATTTCATCATTTTATATTCTTGGAGATGTGTGTGGGTGTAAAGGTACATCGTCTATGTTATCCCATATTAGTGATATTATTATCCGGTGATGGTTGCAGGTCTCAGGACTATGGGAGGTGGTCTTGGGGAGTCACAAAATGTGTCCAAATAAGATGGATAATTAATGAGTGATATTACTGTAGTAAATTATATCTTAATAATGAAGTCAATGAGATTGGTTTGGGAAACAATGTTAACTATTTTGAGTTCTGCATTCAGGATAGGGACTCCAATGTAGGTGGGGTAGTTGATGTATCCATAAAATGGGACTTTTATCACTTGCTTTCTGACTCGGTACATGAAAACATTGGCTTTTAGTAAAAAAATTGTACATGCCCCATATATGAATAGGATGTTATTTCTATTTATTTGAATCATCTCTCCAAATATACTCATTGATAGTGGTACACCTAATTTAGAATCAGGATGATGCCATGTTGTATTAAATCAAAGATTTATCATTAGGATCACAAGGATGATCTCTATAGTGATAAAGAATCAATATAGGAACTAGTACCATAGGTGATACCTCTCGGTGGTGAACCAGCTATGGCACCACCTATTGAACAGAAAATGGTACCAACAGTACCAGGTGATGTCATATATAAGCGGAGTTAACTTCATGAGCTTCATCGATAGAGACCCCTCAGGTTCGTAGGTGAGCCTGAACAATAGGTATCCTAGGACTGGATTGTGGTGGTGAACAAAATTTTAGATATGTTCATGAATCCAACATAATAGGTGGTGTCCCTAGAGACATGTTGTATTTAGGGAATCATGATGGAAATTAATGGGGTTAGTGATCGAGTAATATGACGACGTGACTCTATCAAGGACATATTTGACCACATTTTCCCAGAGTAGTTATGTCTATATACGATGATGGATGTACATATCTATAAGCTTATGTAGATAAAATAGGGTAGAAATAGAGTAGATAAGTATTCATCAAGTATTAGAAACATCTCTAGGTATATGAAGGATATTTTTCATGAACAATTATTCAATGCTCAGTTCATAGAGACATAGAGGTGTAGACACATCTGAGTTATTGTTATCCCAATATTAATTCTAACATAATCTATGGTTCTACAAGTATCCATTGTGGTTGATATTTTCTTGCATGAGCAGATAGATCCATTCATTACTGGTATCATGCATATTGGTGTATAGAGATATGCAATAGGGAGATAGTGTAACTCTTAGGGACCTAAATGTGTAGGGTTCCCTAGATATATAAATAGTGGTTTAAGAATCACATGATGGTTCTATACAGCCCAGATAGAGGTGGTTATACTCATCTAAGGGTACATGAAATCCTTTATGAGAGTTTACAACCCACCATACAGCTTGCAGAGAGACCATGGATTTTCCACCCAGGTAGAGAGGGCAACAAGAGAATGTAGGTTCGTAGGACATCAAATATGGAAGAGGAAATCAGGGAAAAAATGAGGTGGTATATTCATTGACCTTTTACCTCCATCACCATTAGGTGTTCCATTCCATGATCAATGAGCTAGAGTTCAAGGGTGAGGAAATATTTTACCCATCAAAGCTAATGACCATGAGGCTCTGGTAATTATATGATGTATCATATGTCTCTTTTCTACCATTGTTGAATTACTAATAGATACATGTTCTTTAAATTCTTTTATTTTTACCAATAATGTTCCCTAATTAGAAATTATTATTGTTCCTTTAGTTTGATTGTAATGCCTCTACAATCCTACTAGAGAAGAATATGCGATTTCATAATTGGGTAGGTTGTGTTACCTAAATATTTGAGGTTTGAGTTTTTTTTTGGGATTTCTTTGTAACATCGATTAGGCCTTATGATGTCATTGTATGTATGGACTAATTATAAAAAGTTCATCTTAGATTGATAGCTTCAGGTGAAGGAATCATTTTGTCAAAAGTGATGTAACTATGTTCTCTTTAATTGGTGGAAATAAAACCATAGAATAATATAATGGAATCATTTTTATGAGGGTGTATTTTATTACAAATCACTTAGATAGACTAAGCCTTACTGACGTATATTTTATGAGTTATCTGTTTCATACAACGATGGCGGAGTATGAGGAGGCCCTCCCTAAGGATGTTACATGATTACCTCACTACATAGAGATATACTTTGGTATTGATCTATACACCAGTATGTCACCAATATCATTGAGTTCAAGTCTAAGGGATCCCGAATATCTTCACATGATGATGGTACATTTAGAGGACTCACTGAGGAAAGGGCTTTTTAGACCCGGTGATTCACCCTGATCATCCCCAGTTTTGTTCATTATGAAAGTGAATGGGAGCATAAGGTTATGTGTGGACTAATAACTCTCGAACTAGATTGTGAAGAACAAGTATCCACTATTGAAGTTATACGACCCCATTTTTTAGTCAATAGGGTATTGATGGTTCTTTATTATTGACCTCAACTCATGTTATCCCCAGGTTTTAGTATGGGATGATTATATACTATAGATAACATTCAAATGTTTCTATAGTCTCTATGAGTTCTTTGTGATTACCTTTATCATGATGAATTCCTAAATAGTGTTCATGGGACTCATGAAATAGATCTTGCAACCATTCTTATTCTGGTTTACAATACTATTTTATGATGATATCTTTGTTTACATGGTACCTAAGGAGGATCATTTGAGACATTAGAGGATGGTTATGGATGTTCTCCCAGAGATCAAATTTATGTAAATCTCTAAATGTTTTTATCTTAGATGTTGGTGGTACACATTCTGGGACACATTATCCCAGCAAATGGAGTGGCAATGAACCTAACCAAGGGAAAGGTAGTTTTATTTTGGGAGCCACCCATGTGTGTTACAGATTTATGGAGATTCCTTAGTTTGGAATGCTATTACGCGATATTCATATCTTATTTTCCAAGATATGAGCACCCATGATATATTTGACCAAAAAGTTGAATAATATCATGTAGAAAGAGATATTCCAACAAAAAATTTAGAATTTGAGCAAGATTTTGATGAGCACTATCATCTTGAGATTTCTAGTGGGGTGTCAAGTACATAGTTTTCTATGATGCATCTAGAATATGTCATGGTTTTATTCTGATATAGAGGGAGATAGATACTCTCTATTGTTCATGTCTGTTGAGACTACATGATTAGATCTATTCAACCCAAGATCATGAGTTATATGTGGTAGTCTACACACTAAATCTATTGAGATAATATTTAAAGGGTGAGTGGTTTATCATATATTATTGTCACAATAGATCATATCATATCATCTTAATGAAGGAAATTAACTTGAGATAGAGGAGGGGGCTAGAGTTCTTCCAGGTTTATTACTTTATAATTTTCTATATTGCTTGGATGAGGAATATGGTATAAGATTCCATCATTAGGAGATATTTTTCCCTGTTTTTAAACATGGAATTAATAAATTTGGACCCATTACGATTATCCATTATCAATGAAGATGGATCAGATTACTCTAATAGATGGTTTTCTCCCCTCGGAGCATACAACGAATCAGGGAAGCACTACTAAGGGATGATGAATAGATGACCTTTCGTATATAGATATTCACTAGACATGATCTTAATAAAATTTATAAATGTGTGGAGCATGTTGTTATTTTTATAGGACTCATAATGGTACAAGTTACCTTACAAGAGGAGGTTCTAATATAGTTTCTTACATCTTAACTGGAGATACCTCCCGATTTAGAAAACACATTCTAGGAACTCCAACATTAATTTTTGTGTACACAGATGAAGAAACAATTTGTATTAATTTCCTCTAGATGTTTTACTCATCAAAAATTGTAAGTTGACCACAAATCTCTAGAAAGTTAAATCAAATCCATGAGGTTCCAAACTGTAAGTGGGATGGGATATTCATGGAATTCAGGATGGTATTAGCACCTATGTCTAGGGTATATTATTCCAAATATGTAATTGTGGAATGAATCACCATGTCTAAAATAATATTAGTGATTTGGAAGTGTATATTATTATAGATTTTATAATGCCTCGATGATCAAGGGGTAGTCTTGATTCGCGGAGTTCCAACAAATATCATTTTAGAATGTGATTCTCACATCTCATAATTCTATTTAATTGTATTATAGTATGATTTTGGGACTTATTTATGGTTGATCATAGCATATCACCCCCAAACTAAAGGTTTTACAAGGAGGACCAATCAGGTTCTGGAGGAATTGATTCGATATTACATATATAATTTGGGCATAATGGAGAGGATCTTCAAGAACAGATAGAGTATGAATACAATAACAATTACCATACCATGATCATCATGGAAATGTTAATGGATTTTTATGGGTGAAACTATAAGACACTATTTTTCTAGATTAACCTAGGAATGTTGGCACTCTTGGGAAAAAAGATAGTGGGAAAAACTGCCAAGAATATGAAGATCATACAACAAATAATTGGGACTAAAAAGTACCTTTTTATGTCATATACTGATAAATGAAGGATAAATTTGGAGTTACAGGAAGAAGAAAATGTCTTCCTATAGGTTTTACCTCAACATTGATTATTGATATTTGTTAGAAGCTACACCAAATTTGCATGATTCGTTGGACCTTCCTAGATAAGGTGAAGAATTTGCGAGGTGGTATACTACATATATATACATATGAAGATATATCATGTACATGATTCTTTCCACTTTTCCTAGATGAAGTGGAAAATGAATAACCCATCCCAAGTAATCGATAGGGATAAGTTTCACATTGAGAATATAGTGACCATTACTGACTACCGGATAGAGAATAAATTTTGGTAATACTGGATCCATGAGGGGTGGTCGATTCCTTTACATTGTCTATCATGGTATCACATAAATTTCCATGAGTGCACATGGGATTGAGATTCTTCTATTTATGCTTAGTACCAACATCATATTTAGTGTCCCCTGTTTTGGATTTTTAGTGACATAAATCCCCATGATCAGGAAAATGTAATCCCTCATATTTTCTATGTATTATTTTTCGAAATTGTATTGATTATTTTTTAAACTAATAAATTATAGAATGGGAAATTTGAAGGCCTACTGTGACCAGAATAAATGTGTAATAATATCAAATATATTAATAGCACACAACCACAATTTTGAAAAAGGTGGAATAACATCTTAATAGGGGATCATATCATTTTTAGGGTGTCATTTACTTTAGAATTTGGGTTTTACAATAGCTACGACATAACCATCATGGGTGTGGGGAGTTTTTGGAAAATTCAATGTAGGATCAGAATGGAAATAATAATAATATTTATTTTAATATTTATTTTTCATTGACGTAGTGATTGATGAATATTTATGTAGTCTATTATGATAAAATATTAGGGATAACTTCAGAACTCTAGTGCCATTAGAGAGGTATTGGAGAGGAAACAAGTTGATCTCTCTTAGAATAATGTTGATCGCATCATGGATCTAATATTTACATGCAGCATAATAGAAGGATCTCACAAAGAATCCTATAGAATCCATTTTCATCATCAGAAAAATATTCTAATGGAGGTAGGACAATTTTGTATTTCCTCCTTGCCACATTCAATACTTCTACGATGATCGTTAATCAATTGACCAATATATTTATTCATGTTTTATTCATATTGAAGTGTGGGTTATATTAATAACATAATAAAATAATTATATTGTGATTGTTGATTATTCCTTGATATTATAATGACAAAGAAATGAGGTTGACATGAACAATGACTGACTCCTGTTCCCCTCTAGTGTTCTCAGTATTTTATCCTACAATTCATCATTAATCATAGGAATTGTTCATTTGGATTGTGGTTTTACATATATCTATGAAAAAATAATTTCACCCATTACTTAGAGAAATGACTTGATATTGTAGATCTTGGTTTTTCAGGACACGATTTTGGTGCGATGATGGAAGTAGTGGAGAACCATGTGATTTTGGTTAATAATTTGTTTTCTTATACCACAAAATGTATAATTAATAATGATCCTATATTCCAAATATATTTTATTATCAAAAACTACTATTAGTCAATGGTGAGTCTTGTATGAGGGTTCTCTATATAATTCCAATAGAGGTGTGGCCAAAATAGATGCCTACAACATCAGAGATATTTGTGGATTCTAGATCTATAATTCAAAAAAAATATTTCCACCACATGGTATGTAACATGAAGCCACATGTCGTGTGGTCCCATAATAGTAGTTGATTATTTTTGGAATAATGTTAGATATCAAATGGTATGTGACACTTTTACAAAGAGTGTGGTCTCTCCCAAGCCACCCTGCATGTACCTCAAAGGTTACACAGACTCGGGCTGGGGTACAAGGGTGGGAGCATGTCTTTTACACCCATACATGGACATAAACTAGAAACATTCACTGGATAATCATTTTACTATCAAATATGTATTGTACAAAAGAAGATGAAACAATGTGTAATTCAATATGGAAATGGATACGGGATGAGACACAAGCTATTTACATGAGTAAGACCCTGGGTCAAGGGAAATGACGTGTAACCCTTCTACATGTCGTGTACTTTCATGGACATGTCGTGGGTCCCTAGTTATCTATTCCATGGTTATGTTTATTTAAGGAGAATTTACCATATCTATTCCATGAGGGTTAGTATGGAAACACCTCCTACTCTTAGTAAATTGATCCCTTTAGTAGGACATCATGGATTGACTTGATGGAATCCTTCCATGAGGCCGGAGTGAGAAACATTATTACCCTTCATGCCATATGTCGTTTTTTTGAATCTTCATGAGGATCCTAAAATGGAAAATTATCCCCTAGTTATAAGGTTAATTTAGATTGGCTTGCTGGTATAACACATGTCTTTTGTGGTGGTCATCATTTATCTGTCAAATATCTTTATAAATTTATTATTTTATTATAAAAGAAAGACCTAAGGATAATTACCTATTAGATGTGCTTCATTAGTGATATCTAACTCTAGATTTTGTTCTCCCTGATGGGTGTTGTGTAGAATCTTTGAGCATTAATCCTTTGTTGGAATATTATTGTCGTAACATACCTTTTTACATTGTGTCATTATTGAGTATATCTATATATTCATGTTATATGTGCTATATACATATACAAATATATAGATGACTATATTTTTGATATTTTCTGATTTATGGTTTCAGGGTGTCTTAATGGTTATTATGATACTAACCCTTGTATATTCTTTTAATTTACATGTCATGTCTTGTGTATATAATATACCTTTATATATAGACTTTGAAGGATCCGGACTAGATAGTTCATGGTGAGAATGGACATAAAAATGTGTATTATTGTGGTGCCTTGACAATAATACCTTTTAATATAGGTTGGACTGCTTTTCTAACATTTATGGTAGTATTTTGTTTGGAAATTTTTAATTTACATTAATCCAAGTCGTAATCTTGTTGGGGGATATAATAGTATTCATGCATGGATGTTGAGTTGTTTTTTTATTTCAACATTGTATATTCATAGAGATGTGTGTGTGGCTGTAAAGATACATTGGATAATTCCTCCCATGTTTATGATATGAATACTCGACACTATTCTCTAGCCTATCTCCTATTGGATGAGGGACATGGGTGTCATGACATTATCCCCACTTGGACCGGTCATGTCAGTGGAGTTGGTAGTACAGACATACACAAAAAAGATGTTATCATCTTCCAATAGATACAAAGGTATGAAAATGATGCGAAATTGTAATTTCATAAATTTAATAAAATAATTAATGTCATATAAAACCATATAAGAATTATAATAATCGTATAATAAATGTTATTATTGATTTTCAATTTAATCCCAACATAGGGGTGGTAATCAACAATTACACATGAGTTGTACTTCCACATCCTATTTGATTGAAAAGATAATTAATAATGATGGTTTAAAAATCATTATAACATTTAAACATACTAAGGATATTGATATTATTATTCATTTATTAATTCAAAAAATTCAAATAAGCTTCATGATGAAATAAATTGATAGTGGGAAGATAAGATTAATAAATATTCTTTGATAAAACACATTTTGATTATTTTTAATGGAGACATTGGGGATTATTTTATGAATAAAACATCATAAAAACATTTATAAAAGAGTTTAGATGATAATTTTATGATTTTGTGACACTTTATTACTCAATATGTTGTAATTAATATAATATAGTAGTGATCTTTTATAATATGGGGAGTGGAAACAATATGAATTTCCTCAAATATTAAAATAAAATATTTGCATACTCAGTAAAAATGAATCCAAATGTTTGGAGACCCTCACTAATCAAACATTAAAATAACTTAACTTATTTGGAATATGTAAACATTATATAAATAGACTCCTAATGTCCATAATTTTTCTAGTGCCTTTGGAAATATGGAAACATAAAAACTGGTATATAAATGAGACACATAATTACCAAATCAGTTCTTCTTGACAAGAACCCCACTAAGATACCACAAAAATAATACATATCAACATTACATTGGGTAAAGAATACATAATAAGGGGTGACATCAGATGATCAGTAACGGTAAACAAGGGAGACTTATAAGGATAAATATGATCATAAGGGTATGATAATGTGATCATTAAAATAGAAGATCTTACCCTCATTATTAGTGATCATAAAATGAATCATCGATCAAAGAATTGAAATTTTATATGACTTAAAATATAATGAAATGATGATCATAAACCATAAAGGAATAATATGTGAATAAAACATTAAATTGTGGAAGACATAAGAATATAATATTATTTCCATTGTTGCTAAGGAATCACTTCTAATACTATCTTGTTATTATATGATCACTCCACATACATTATATGTAGTCATGATTCACTCACATGGCCATCTTTGTAGCATGATTCCACTCCTCCTACCATATTTATAGTCATGGTTAACTCCCATGACCATCTTAGTAGTCAATATTAATTCCCAATACAGTCTTATTCTCTCCCATTATACAGAACTGTTTTCTCAAAGCATTTGAGAGAGAGACATTTCCCAGCAATCTCATATTTAAAACCATCAATACATGTTCCAAAAGTTCATAATTACTAATATATAAATCTATGAAATGAAATGGGTATTATAGAATTGTAATAATATCCTAACCTGTGAATACATATTGGTTTCATTACCATTTAATCAAAAACATAACCCATGTAATTAAGATGGAACAATGTATATAACAAGTGAACGATAAACAGTTTTCATAGATTTAATGACATAAATAAATTTTCCATTTAGAGAAATAATATTACATGAAACAGTACCTAATTTTCCCTTTAAATCATGTGTAACACCAATTAATTCTATCTAGAAGGGGAAAAATTTTAAAGGTCTTCTAAAAATATTTCTTGAGAAAAATATATTTTCTTCTTTGAAAAACATATTTTTTATAGCATAAATCCTTTTAAAAACCTAATTTCATCAAAAATTATTTGAAAAATTATAACCGATGATTTGAATCCTATAAATAATTTTTAATTTATTTTATCCTTGAAAATATTCTTCCTGGATATTTTGAAAACAATTTAAAAAATATGATTTTTAACTCAATGGAATTATAACATAAGAGTGAGAGATAGTAAAATGTTACATGGAAATATTACATTCAGTACAAAAGATTGGAAAATGTGCTACTAACACATAAGAATATCTTGAATAAACGTTGAATATGGAAACTAATGAGTATTATTGAGATATGGATCAAAGTATTTCATCAATGTTAGTCGAAATGTAAACAATCTCTAAAATCCATGAGATTGTCTCAATAAACTCTTTTTAATTGGTAACTTGGTATCATAGTCTCAATGTAAAAAAATGAAATTAAATTAAGCTTAAATAATATTCGAATAACAAAATTCATTATAATAAATGAAAAACGGTATTATATACACCTCAAATAAAAGTTAAGGTGCATACCAAAACATGAGTCTCAAAGAAGGAAAATTGAAACAAAACATTTTGAAATCATTGGTATCTTTTGAAACATAAACCCCATGAATTATAATACATGTAATAGATAGGTTAACACCCATAAAATTATGTATAAGATAATAATAATTAAATATTGGTAAGTAAAAACATCATAAAAAAGGAAAGCATTGGGTGCATAACATATATCTAATGGGAATAAAAGTTAGACAAAATGCCCTTTCCTTGTGTCTCGACTCTCTTCATACTCATAGCTGATTATAGTATAATAAATAAAATTTTATTATAATTATTTAAAGAATATTATTCTTATACATAACAGAATATATTGTTTAATTATGACCTTATATTACCTGATTGATAACAATCCTAGGTTATGGTTTCACATCGTGTAGTATTCACTTTGTTCTTCACAGGTATTTAAAGTTGTTATATCCTGGGTCTTTCCACTTATATCAGGATTAAATAATTTAAATAATGATATAAATAACATGAATATCTATTATATGTACATTTTAAATATCTATTTCATTAATAAGTATGAAATGGAATACTCTTTTAATGGATATGTTAAGTAATACTTACGCATTAACGATGTTTCCATTTGAATTTTTATATTGAAAGAATGGAAAAAATAAAATATATGTATGTGTATATATTATAATTATAGTATAAATATAATGTTATATATATCATATAATTTCTATAAATACATCCATTAAACATTACATGTATTGTGTGAATGAATGACATCACATTGATGGGGTGGTATTCCACACTTCATGAAATGAAATTATCATAATTACACATAATACAAAGTGAAAAGGACGTATGTTGTAATGGGAATATAGAATAATATATAAATTATATCATTTATATATGATATAAAAATATATTTTCCTTTATAATTTCAACTACGATAGGGAGTAAATGAGTAATGAATAATCATCATTTTGTGAGGCGATGGTTCGTTGTACACATAAATAGTATGTTTTATATCCATTAGATGCGGGTGTGTGTATGTGTATGTAAAACACAAGGAATAAAAACGTCTTAATTTCATTAAAATACTGGATTTTTTCTATAATAATGGAATAATGTCATTTTAGGTGGTTTATACGTAAAATAAAGAAAATTTTATCAAAAGAGGATATTACATTTTAATGAGGAAACTCCTTTGGGTTAGTACCAAAAAGCCTCCTTAAGTTTCATTATGCCCATGTTAGGGCTTCTAGGAGGATTGAAGGGATGTTGGATTAATATTTTATTGTATTATTGAGTGATACTAGGGTCCTTATAGGTGTTAGTAGGTTGTTAGTGTCAGTGGCCTTTCCTAGGGAAGTAAATAGACACAATTAGAATTTTTGAAAACAAGTTTGGTGTACCCTTGTTTTTACCTAAAAAGTAATAAACAACCAACCCAACACAATAATTGAAGGTTCATGGACTATAAATAACCATTTTATGGGTGTTGGACAAGTTTATAAGTCATTTTATGATATATATTTATCATTCAGAACTTTATTGGTCTAATTTATCTCTTAATTGGTGTAATTAATTTTAGACATGTACACTAATATTTATAGTCAACAAAAGATGAAATTAATATAAATTATAAATAATTATTAATAAAAATATTTAATACATATTTCTAAATTTTAATCAAAAAATTTTAATAAATTAAATTAAAATTATTCCCATTTTCGGGCAAACAAAGAGTGGTTTTAATGTAAAAAAGAACAAATGTTTGCTATGTTTTTTTAAAATATCAATGAAAAATTTATTATAATGACAAAAATATGATAATTTGTAAATAAAATTACATAATTATACTTTTAAAACAATTTAAAATGTAATTTTACTTTAATAATAAATCAAAATAAAACTCAGTTTGGAATTAAAATCCATTTTTTCTCAATATTCATCCAAAAATATTATTTTCCATAAAAAACTAAAAAATCAACCTATGGTAATTTCAACAATATAATTTTTAAAATGACTTCTATTTTATATAATTAAATTTATTAATGTTTCAAAAAAAAATTTATTATTTTTCATAGAACGACAATAAAACTATTTTATTCCAGAAACCCCTATTATTATACATTGTTGAACTTTAATAAAAATAATTTATATTATGATCAATATGTTTTTCATACATAATAAATTTATAAATTATATTTTATAAGTTTTTGATACTATTCATATAACTATATTTAATGGATGTGTTATAGTTATAACATTTAAATAATTATAAAAATGTTATTTCATAGAAACTATGTGTTTCATGTATCAAACACCAACTTAGTGTTGTGTGAAATGTATACCATGTTGGCACTGTGTGTAATGTATAAAGATTTTTATCCTTTTAAAAATAATGTTTGAATTATTTCATTAGAGGATAAAATGATTTTTTAACTATTTTAGAATAGAAAGATCATAAAAACTCGGGCAGTTACATTTTACCCCCTTAATATGAATTGTGTCCTCAAAATTACCCAATCTGGTACAAAAATGAGGATAGTAATACATCATTATATCAGCATGTTTCCTTCTCAACAAAAGTTTTACTTTGTCAGTGGTATTGTTTCACAGAGCTTCCTATGATTGGTATATAATCATATATTGTTTTTCCTCATAAGAAATATATATACCCCACGATATGACCACTTTGTTCCGTACATTTGGTGGTTTATGTATTTATAACCAATATAGAGATACATATAACACATCATTGATTTGGGAGGTATTTGGATGATGTTGTAAGTGATAGGATACTATCCGGATATGACCATAAATCTCAAAGACCAATATATATAGATAGAAGTTTATCATTCTTCCAAAATCTCGTAACCTTATTCCAAAGTGAGATTCATTGAAACAAATTTTAAAATCATCAAATTCTAGATCATTCTGACTTTTATTAGAATAACTTTTAATCCATATTTTAGCTACCATGATATTCTAATGATTGGTTCTAACCATATCAACCATTTATTCAGTAAGCTAAGGTCCCAATAGCTTTGATTCACAAACATCTTCCTAACATATTGTAGATCTACATATATAAACCTAGATGGATTCATAAATTTACATCATAAATCATGAGTGAAAGATATTTTTCTAAGAAAATTCAACTAAAGGATGTTTTTGATCCCAAACACCATTGATATATAATGAAAATGATCTCAACATATCCTCTAGGGTTTGAATTGTTATTTTCGACTGACCAACTATCTACGAATAAAAAATAGTGAGGACTATTACTTTTGAATCAATATCTTAATGAAGACATTGATTGAACATTGAGTAAAACATCAGATAATTATTTTATACAATCGAATGTGTAACTCCATGAAATCATACTGCATCCTTAATATATATCCCAAAAAATCTAATCAAAAGGGAAATCATGTCTGATAGTAATGATGTGTGCTAAATTAGTATGGTCATAAACTTCCACCCATATATCAATATTTATTTTTGAGGTTTTAGGAAGTCCAACGACAAAATCCATAGTGATGTTCTCTAATTTCTGTTTTGGTATGGGTAATGGATGTATCATCCTTTCAGATTTTTTAATATAAGCCGGAAATTACAGGCATACCAAAAAATGAGTTACAAACATTGTGATATCTCTCTTAATTTCATCCCATTATTTGTATATTTTCAAGTCCCTATACATATTTTTACTTCCGAGATGAATAGAGAATGATTAACTATGAAATTCCACTAACATCTCAATCAATAAATTTTGTAAGGGAGGATCAAAAACACAATTACTAAACCTTACCATTCCTAAATAATCTAGGCTGTTCTTATGAACATTTATTACATTCTTTTCCTACTCATTATCATCCTTTTTCACATCCAAAATCATTATTTAGATATATTATTGAACATTAATTTTAGAAATATTGTATTTTCCCCCTTCATTCATGATTTCATGATCCATTCATTTCAAATCCAAAAATATTATATCTTTTGTGATCATCATCATGAATAATCTAACAGGATCATTTCGACATAATGATTCAGCCACCTTGTATGCTTTCCCAAGGTGGTTATATATAGAGTATTCATAATCATTTGTCAACTGTATCATATTCATTAGATCATGTTTAACTCCCTCTATGTGAATATATATACTATTCCATTATTATCAGTATATCGATAAGACTTTTCACTATATAGATAATCCCTCCATATCCTTAATGAAAAAATTACCATTACTCACTCAAAATCGTGAGTTTAGTAATTTTTCTCATCAATCTACACATTTCGTGAGACATAATCAAAAACCATGTTATTATTCTTAAGAACTCATCCTGATCCCATCTTGTACTCATCACTATAGATTAAAAACCCTTATCCACTACAGCATAATGTTAACAGAGGTACATTTTCTATCATTTTCTTTAGTTCATAGATTTTTTCCTAACATTCACCTTTCTATATGAACTCTAAACCCTTCTATGATAGTTTGGTCATATGATTATATTATCATGAAAATTTATCTACAACACATCAAAAATATGAAAATATACCGAAAATTCTATAGATATCAATATTGGTTGTTGGTATAGTCCATTGCTCAATACCCTTCGTCAGTTATGGATCAATTTCTATACCATCTCTTATGATTCTGTGACCCAAAAATGAAACCATTTTATATCCAAAATCCACACTTTTTAAATTTTTCATTTAGCTTCACCATCCTCAGGGTCTATAGTACAATTATCATGTTATCTTCATACTATTACTTTCTATTAGAATAGATAAAAAATTTCATATATAAACACTACCAGAATTATCTATGTAATCTCTAAAGACACTATTCATTAAATACACAATGCTAGTAGGGGTATGAGTATGACCAAAATTGATCTCTATATATTCATAGTGATCATACCATGTACATAATTCCGTCTTGGGTAAATTCAATTTCCTGATCCCCAATTAATGACATACTTAATGAAGTTCAATACTAGAAATGTTTTGGGCTCCAAGCAGTTGATCAAATAATTAATCAAAATGGGAAAGAGGATACGTGTTCATTACTATGATAATGTGAAACTACAAATAATCAATCAAAAGTCTCATTTATCCATATTAATTTTTTCAAAAACTAACTAGTGAACCCATGTTGACACTCTAGGCTGAATGAATCAGTTATTATGGTTTTTGAAGATATATTTGGTTAATTCATGCAACTCAGTCAGTTTTATTCTATAAAGTGTCTATAAAATTGGTGTGGAACCAGGTATAAGTTCTATTGAGAAATCAACATCATGTTTTGGTGTAATACTAGGATAATCTTCTAAAAACATATCCACAAAAACCCAAACTACAAGAATATCATCGATGGTGATATTCTCCAAAAAAAAATTAGTTAAAAATCAGTTTTAATAGGAATTAATACCCATAAAATTGATGTAATATCCACAGGATGTTCTTCCTCATCATCAGATTTATGGATGATAATAGGACAGTTTGAAATATCAAAAGTAACAACCCATCCATGAAATTTATTGAAGATTTTATGCATTAAAATTCTATACATCCCTATGATTACATAAAATTCGACCAAATGAATAATGAAACAATTTTCAGGATTCACATTACCACAAACCTAAAATAGAAATGAATCATAGTATTGATATTCAACCATTATTACACTAGGTAATTTCATTGGTAATTACACATGTTACTTTTTTTTGGAGTAATCATAGCACACTTAGAAAATTAATTAGATATGAAATATTGGGTTGATCCAGAATCAAATACAACAATAAATGTTCTATAGTTGATTGTATGTTTACCTTTTATCACATCATTATAACACCCCATTTCAAATGTAGTGATTACGTGAGATTTCCCTAGATCCATCATATTAATAGATTGTTGTTGTCGATTACCATCACCAACCATTGTGTTTGGATAGTGGTTATAATAATGACCATTCACCATAAACCTATAGCATTTGAATATTGGGATGTACCTTTTTATTACTATTCTTATAGAGGCCCAAAGCTTGACGTACATACACATTACATTACTTTTGCGGAATATATAATACATAACAAAAACAGAAACCAAAGGACCGTAATAGTTTAGTGTCTTTGGAAACATAGAATATAATCTTCTAATCATGGTGAAAGTTCTTCCAAATCTCTCATAGGGAACTTCTCTTTTTCTTACCTAAAAACGTTCTTTATTTCATGGGAAAAATAAAACATATAAAGGGTGAGCTCAAATGCGCAGTAAGGGTAAGCATGGATAAAATAAAACAAACCATATACATTTGAACATAAAAACATGAACTTAATGTTTAAACATCAAAATCTTGAGCAATGACATAAAACATGGCAGTTCGAAAGGCATAGATCATCATGGAACATCAGTCATGATAAAATAGCTTGTGAATAAAACATGTAATTGTGGAAAAACATTAATCACATTTTATTATTTCTATAGTATCCAAGGAATTACTGCCAAGAACATCTTAATAGACAAAGTCCTTTACTGAACTGAGTTCACTACTCGTTCCAGTCATGTATCACTAAACCCGATTAACTTTCCATTCCAACCATGTCTATCTCATGAGATATAAATCGTTACCCAATTCATTATAGAGAGACATAGGTCCCACCGATCTCATATTGAAATCATTCTTATGTGTTCCACAAAACAATCATACATAATTCATCATAACCCGATGAATTAATTGGGTTTCATAAATATTATTCCATCATAACATAATCCATATAAAACAAATGAATACCATTTCATCATAAGAAAATTAAAACCATATAAATCATAGAGACATTATACTTGATAGATACACATATGAAATAATGCCATCTTAGATGGAAAATGGTTTTCATAAAACACATGAAATGAATTCTTGAGGAAAAAATCCTTTCTTCTTGAAAATCATTTTCTTTTCACAAAATGACATTAATTTTTAGAAGAAAAGGATTTTGTTGAAAATATTCATTAAATATTGTAGATTATGATTCATGAAAATAAGGCGTTATGAAACCGTAAAAAACTGTTCATGCCTTATAAGATAAAAAACATTCTCCTCATACTTTTGCCAGAAAAGTCAAAAAGTACCTCATATGGTAAAAAAAAATATTCCTCACATACCATGTAGTAAAAGTCAAGAATCGGTAAAAAGGTCTAAAAAAATACATGAAAACATTTTTATTTATCATGGGCTTGAATGATAACAATAACCCCAGTAATTACATACGAATAAACAATCTCGGATAAAAACAATATTGGAATACTTATCCCTTACCATTTGTCTGATATGCTTCGTATGTATCTGAACCTCCTGTATAATGATTTAAATAATGCCATTGACTTATTACAGAATCATATTCATTGTTATGATTTCATATATGGTTCACATATAATTTTATATTACAAATTCTTTTGTATATTCATGTTAAAGTAGCGTTTTGGGTAAATTCGTTTCATTTGTCGTTCGTGTTTTAACTTGTAATAATTCATATGATTACATAGATAATGATTACATAATTCCAGAATTTAAAACATGATTTATATATAATATATATTCATAATATACATATATATAATAGATCAATAAATGGAATGAAATACACCGTTCACGGAGACGGTACACCGTACGTACACATGAAAGCTGTTTTCGTTTCCTTATTGAATTGAATTGAATTAAGTAGATGTCATACATATATATATATATATATCCAGTAGAATTATTATTTCATATATTTAATATTTACTTATTATATATACTTTATAATCATTGTTGAATTGTTAACATGGAGAATTATTCTCATCGCGTCGTGGAGACGGTAATCTGTACGTACGCACGAGTGATGATATCGTTCCCATATTTATTGAATGGAATTGGAGTGGATGATATAATATATTGGAATCAGTATGTGGTTATAATAACCGTATATATTTATTCATTTCACCGTTATACCCATCCAAGTAAGGTGGTGGTGGAAAAACATATTACGCCACGGCGTGGAGACAGTATTCCGTACGTATGCACAAGCGGTGATTTCGTTTTCCGTAGGATGAATAGAAGGTGAAATAGGGTTGCTTCATATTCATAATAACATATCAGTATATAATTAATACTTATGTTATTACTTTATAAAAGATCAACTAAATAAGAAGACGTTTATGAAGAATGAATCTTGAATGAATCGGTAGAAGGTATTACCTCATTCTCGAAGTGCCTCCATTGAACTTTCTCATAGGGCACTAGATTTGGTCTGTTGAGAATCCCACTACCTCTATATGGATTATATGGAAGTGGGGAAGGGAAATGGGCAGAGTTTTTCTGATCTTAAAGGAGAAAAATGTTTCGAATAGAAGAGAGAAGGGGTGCCCTTTTTATAAGGGAGGAGAGGGGCACCTTTGGTAACATAAGAAATATTAATTTATAATAAATTCAAACTCACTTAAAAACCATCAGAAATGACTCCATTTCTAATATTATATGATATAGGTTTGTAATTTAACTGACCAATAAAATTTAGACATGTTGGGAATTTATTTTAAACATTATCAACTTGATTTATCCTTATATAATCTATTTAATTTTATTTTTTGTAATAATATTCTATATTTTAAATCATTATAATTAATTACATATATGTTGTGAATTGTCAATAATTGTATACTTTATAACATTGTAGACCATATAAATTTTAATTTATAATTTCAATTTTTTTTTGTGATTTTTAAACAATTATATAATATGTAATTTTTATAAAATAACAATAGTGTCAATTTTGACACTATTCATTTTTTTGAATTTAAATAAAATATATACAGAATATATGTTCAAAGTAAATGATTTAAGAGATTTATAACATGTAATTTTTATCTAGAAAATTAGTGGAGAACATTAAATAGTTCATTTAATATTTATTTTAATATTTTTAAAACCATTTATTTGATATTTCAATCAATAAAATAATTTCAACATCACTATTGTGACACCTTTATTGATAATTATTTATTCCTAAAAATTCTAAATAAATTTTAATGATGTATATAGGTTTATTATATTTCTGGAGACTATTCCTGTTTGAAGTTTCATGATGTTTATCACTAATGAAAAGTTATTATACTTATAAGATTTTAGAGAGTGACATGTTGTCACTTTCTTTGGTTTTAATAATAATTATATTATTTCATGGTCAAAAGTCCATGAAATGAATCTAGTCCGACCCTTATGGGATATGGGTCAAATTTTATTCATCCAATAGTATTTTTTCAACTGTTAGGGTAATTTTATAATCATATTTTTACCCTTAATTACACGATTTACCTTTAACTGTAGTAAATAAAAATTACTGTAGTTACTTTTCACAATTCCAAAAAATAAAAATTAGCCTATTAAAAAAATATGGACCCACTGATTCCAAATTTGGAATCCATTTATTACAAATTCAATACACATAAATTGTATAAATTAAATTAAAATTAATCTCATTGTCGAAATAAAACAGGTTTTTGTTTAAAACATTGAAAAAGATTGAATTGATTTGACCTACGAAATCAATCTAAAATTAATGCTAATGACTTAAATTATATTAAATGGTAAAAATATATTCTATTAATACTTTAAAATCAATAAATATTATAATTGAATCATATAAATTATTACCATGAAAAAAGTTGTTTTTAGTTAAAATATACAGTGTTTTTACTATTCATTAAAATATGAAAGTTATCTATAATAATATGAAAAATTTATCCAAAGTAAATTTTTATATCCTGATTCCAAATAAGAATTTTATTTTTTCAAATTGAACTTATAAACATGTCAGAAACTTGATTTCAAGTGGGTGTGCCATCAAAAGGTGGCAATACTACATTTTTTTAAAAATAATTATTTTACCTGAAAAGTTTATCTTATTCTCATACCATGTTCTAGAAAATGTGTAAGATGAATAATAATGTTTTAAAATTTAAAATATAGTTAATACTATTCAAAATGTCTAGTCTATAATAATATTATAACTATATATCATTGTTTAGTGAAACACAGTATTGCGTACAACACATGATATCGATGAAGGTTGTGATTGCAAGCCATGTCAGGGTTGTGTGTAGTGCAATACTCTTTTGTGGTTGCGTATAACAAAATCCAACAATATATCATTTATACATTGAATATATATAAATATATATATACAATGTTTCATATAATAACTACTATCAAACAAACATGAAATTGTGTGTAACACGATCCAAGATTAGTGTTGCGTATATTGCAATCTAATACAGTGTTGCATATTGTGCAAGATAATTTTGGTGTATCATATAACCCAAGAAATCAATGAAATTAAGAAGAAAAATTCTCATAAAATATCAGGTTGTTACATTCTACCCCCCTTAAAATGAATTTTTCCCTCGAAATTCATCGGGGTTATAAATTGTTTACTACATGAAAGTGTCTTTCATTGAAACCTACATCGTAAAATGGAATACCAAAACTTATCTTTAAAAACTGAAGTATGAAATGTAATGGTTACCCAAATTAGCTAATCACTGGGTTTTCACATAGCATATAATATGTGAAAATATCGATATAGAATAGAAATCTAACCATTAAGCACTAAGACAACGTTTTTGGTTTTCACGATCATTTCCCTAATTTTGATCAATTTTAGAATTAAAATAAATACTTACTTGATTTTTCTACAATCTCACTGTTGTTCGTTCCATGAACAATATCCACTACATATCTTAAAGAAATGAATTTGAATTTGTCTTCTCTGAAGTGTTAAAGGATCATACAATAGAATGATAGGTCGTTCCATATGTCTCAAACAAATGTTTTGAAAAAGTCATCAAATATACATAAGTCCATCTATGGTGAGGTTAATCTTATATGATTCCACAAATGGACTTATACTTCATCTATCATACATTTTAATAAAATAAAACTAGTTTATACTAACTAGGGACTTCCTGTAGGCTAGTGGTAGGCAATAAAGGCCTGTCACACTTCCTTTGTGTGTTAGATTCCTACAACATTGTCTGACGCGATGGGTCGTCACCCATCCTACAGGTTGTTCCTTTTTCTAAAACTACATTATAATAACATTCCCGCAATAATATCGAAAACAATTCAAGCCTTAAACAATACTATCTTATATCTAACATAGTTCATTCAAATCTTTAGGCTTATTCAAAATACTTATGTCCAAGATCATAGTATAAAGAAAATAATTTCTAGAAATGAATCTACCGAGCATGTGAACAACATCATTTATCCCCCATATATCATACGATATTCTTGTTGGTCACATTCCAAACATGTGAATACCTTAATCATGAATTCTCTTAAAACATAGTGAAAACATGAATGATGTCACAAGGTAACTCTTTCAATATACCAAAATCCAAAAAATTCTATATACTCAAACCATGATATCAATTAGTCCTTATATGAATCATGAGATCATGAATACTATCAAACATATTATTTTCTCCTTATCCATTCATTATGCGCATATCGTCTGCTTTACAAAATATTTGAATCACTTTTCATGGGTATTGGTACCATAAAAGTATTGAAAACCACAATATACTAATAAATAAATATACCAATATACCATAAAAGTACCACAACAACATTATTCATGAATACCAATACATAAACACTTCAATTCATCTTCTTCAATGATTGTAATGGAGTAAGTCCTTCTTTGATTAAAGAAGTAACCTCTTAGGTTAGTGAATTAAGTTGGGTAATGCACATGTTCTCCACAAATAAGACATTGATCTTCATAACAGTCTGTCACTCTATGAACCTTTTGTCCACACAGATAACATCTTCCCCTCCATTTGAGGTATTCCACATGATTTGCCTTCCCTTATTTAGAAATCTCAATAATCCTTTCTCTATGCTCCTCACCATGTGAACATGCATAAAATTCGACATTCCTCTTATTTTATGACTTAGTAATACAACCAAAGTACACCTTGTCAATCATATATCATGATGAAAAATTCAACATAACCACAATATCATTATCTCTAGGCATTAAAAAATTTTGTTGATCACATTCACCTATTTTTCCTTAAAAATCAACGTTAACTGAATTCCTTTTCATTCCTTCCATTGACTAAAACCAGAAACCATAGTGTAAGAAATAGTTAAAATAACAAGGAACCACATAATCATTAAAAGTCGCTTATGGGATGCCTAACTTATCAAACATTCTTTAATCCATGACACCATATGTTCACCCTATGATATTCATGATCATCAACATAACTCTAGTACTGTAACCTATAGTTATACTAAACCTTAGGTACATCCCTAGACATACCTTATAAATATCTCTAATGATTTCACTATAGTTTTTCAATCCTAGTTTAAAATGGTTAAATAAACCATTCCTCTGATTCCAACTATAGATGCCCAAATCTTGATGTACGTAGACATTACATTACTTTTGTGGAATATCTAATACATAACAAAAACAAACACCAAAGGACAGTAATAGTTTAGTGTCTTTGAAAACTCAGAATATAATCTTCTAATCTTGGTGAAAGATCTTCATCATCTCCCATAAAGATCATCATTTTTGTTTTTTTCTTACCTAAAACCTTTCTTTATATCCTGGGATAAATATAACGTATAAAGGGTGAGCTCAAATTCCCAGTAAGGGTAAGCATGGATAAAATTGAACAAACCATATACATTTGTACTTAAAAACATGAACTTAATGTTTAAACATCAAAATCTTGAGCAATGACATAAAATATGGCAGTTCGTAAGGCATAGATCATAAAAGAACATAAGTCATGATAAAATAGCATGGGAATAACACATGTAATTGTGGAAACCATTAATCACATTGTATTATTTCCATAGTAGCAAAGACATTGCTGGCAAGACCATCTTAGTTGAAAAAGTCCCTTACTGAACTGAGTTCACTCCTCGTTCCAGTCTTGTATCACTGAACCATATTAACTTTCCATTCCTTCCATGTCATTATAATGAGATATAAATATTTACCCAATTAATTGGAGGGAGATATAGGTCCCAACCATCTTATATTGAAATCATTCTTAAGTGTGCCAAAAAACAATCATAAATCACTCATCATAAACCAAAGAAAAAATTGGGTTTCATAAACATCATTCCATCATAACATAATCCATTTAAAACAAATGGATATCATTTCATCATAAAAAAAGTGAAACCATGTAAATCAAAGAGACATTATATTTGAAACATACACATATGAAATAATGTTATCTTGAATGGAAAATGGTTTTGATAAAGTACTTGAAATGAATTTTTGAGGAAAATGTACTTTTTTATTGAAAATAATTTTTTTTTTCAGAAAATTCCATTAATTTTTTTTTAAAAATAATTTTTCTGAAAATAGTCATTAAATCTTGTTGAGTAAGCTTCATGAAAATAAGGCGTTATGAAACTGTAAATATCCTCTCATGCCGTCTAAGTTAAAAAAACATTCTCCTCATATATTTTCCGGAAATGTCAAAAACTAGCTCGTATGGTAAACAAAAAAATGATTCCTCACATACTATGTAGTAAAAGTAAAAGAATTGGTAAAATGTACTTTAAAAATACATGAAATAATTTTTATAAAACATGGTATTGGATGAAAACAATTACCCCAGTAATTACTTACGAATAAACAAGCTCAGATAAAAACGAGATTGGAAAAGTTATCCCTTACCTTATATCTGATATGCTATGTATGTATCTAAACCTCCTATATAATGATTTAAATAATATCATTGACTTTTTACAAAATCATATTCATTGTTATTATATCATATATGGTTCACTTATGACTTTATATTACCCGTTCTTTTGTATATTCATGTTAATGTAGCGTTTTGGGTAAAATCGTTTCATTTCTCGTTCGTGTTTTAACTTGTAATATTTCATATGATTACTTAGATCATTATTACATACATCCAGAATGTAAAAATTATTTATATATAATATATATTCAGAATATACATATATATAATAGATCAATTATTGGAATGAAATAAACTGATCATGGAGATGGAAGGTCGTACGTACTCATGAACGATATTTTTATTTCCTTATTGAATTGAATGGAATTAAGTAGATGACATACATATATATACATAGATCCAGTAGTATTATTATGTCATATTTTTCATGATTACATATTATATATACTTTATAATCATTGTTGAATTGTTAACATGGAAAATGAATCTCATCGCGTCGTGGAGACGGTAATCTGTACGTACGCATGAGGGATGATATTGTTCCCATATTTTATGAATGGAATTGGAGTGGATGAAATTATATCATAGAATCAATATGATTTTATAATAACATAATATATTTATTCTTTACACCGTTATACCCATCCATGTAAGGTGGTGGTGGAAAAACATATTACACCACGGTGTGGAGATAGTATTATATATGTACGCATGTGTAGTGATTTCATTTTCGTAGGATGGATAGAAGGTGAAATAAGTTTGGTTCATATTTATAGTAAAAAATATGTATATATTTAATTCTGATGTTATTACTTTATAATGAAACAACTAAATATGAAGATTTTGAATAAGAAAAAAACTTGAATGAATCGGTAGAAGGTATTACCTCTTTCTCGAAGTGCCTCTTTTGAACTTCATCTTATGGCACTAGAGTTGGTCTATTGAAAAAACCAGTACCTCTATAAGGATTCAAGGGAAGTGGGGAAGTGAAATTGGAAGAGTTGGAGCTAGCATCATGGCTCAAAATGGTGTGATGAGAAGAGGGAAGGGGTGCCCTTTTTATAAGGGAGGAGAGGGGCACCTTTTGTAACATAAGAAATATTAATATATAATAAATTCACCCTCAGTTAAATACCTCCAAAATTGACTCAAATCCGAATATTAGATGATATAGGTTTTTAATCTAATCAACCAATAAAATTTAGTCATGTTGGGAATTTATTTTAAACATTATCAACTTGATTTATCCTTATATAATCTATTTAATTTTATTTGTGGTAATAATATTCCGAATTTTAAATAATTATAATTAATTACTTATATGTTGTGAATTTTATATAATTGTATACTTCATTAAATTTTATGACATATAAATTATAATTTTAAATTTTAAATTTTTTTTTGATTTTTAAGCAATTTTATAATATTTAATTTTTATAAAATAACAATAGTGTCAATTTTGATACTATTCATTTATTTGAATTTAAATATCATATATACAGAAGATATGATCGAACTAAAATATTTAATAGATTCATAACATGCCATTTTTATGTATAAAATTAGTGGACCACATTAAATAGTTAATATAATATTTAATTTTATATTTTTAAAACCATTTTATTTGGTATTCTAATCAATAATATAATTTCAATATCACTATTGTTTCACTATTAATGATAATTATTTAATCCCTAAAAATTCTAAATAAATTAACATGATTTAGATAATTTTATTATATTTTTGGAGACTATTCATGTCTGATGATTCATGATGTTTATCACTAAAGTAAAATTATTATACTTATAAGATTTAATAGACTGACATGTTGTCACTTTCTTTGGTTTTAATAATAATTATATTATTTAATGGTCAAAAGTCCATGAAATTAATCTAGTCTGACCCTTAGGTGATATTGGTCGAATTTTATTCATAAAATAGTATTTTGGAATGTGTTAGGGTAATTTTATAATCTTATTTTTACCCTTAATTACACGATTTACCTTTAATTGTAGTAAATAAAAATTATCGTAGTTACTATTCATAATTCCCAAAAAAAGTAGCCTATTAACATAATTTGGACCCACTGATTCCAAATATGGAATCCATTTTTTCAAATTAAATACACATAAATTGCATAAATTAAATTAAAATTAATCCCATTGTCGAAAGAAAACGGGTTTTTGTTTAAAACATTGCAAAAGATTGAATTGATTTGACCTACAAATTCAATGTAAAATCATTGCTAATGACATACGTTATATTAAATGGAAAAAATATATTCTATTCATACTTAAAAACCAATCAATATTATAATTTAACCATATAATTTATTATGATGAAAAAAGTGGTTTTTAATTAATATGTAGCGTGTTTTTACTATTCATTAACATATGAACGTTATCAAAATAATATGAAAAATTTATCCAAAATAATTTTTATATCCTTATTCCAAAAAATAATATTATTTTTTCAAATTTAACTTATAAACAGGTCAAAAACTAGATTTAAAGTGGTTGCGCCATCAAAAGGTGGCAATACTACATTTTTTAAAATAAAAATACTTATTTTACCTGAAAAATTTATCTTATTCTCATACCATGTTATAGAAAATGTGTAAGACGAATAATAATTTTATAAAATAAAAAATGTAGTTAATACTATTCATAATGGATAGTTCATAATAATATTATAACTATATATCGTTGTTTAGTGAAAACCCGGTATTGCGTACAATACACGCTATCGAGGAAGGTTGTGATTGCAAGCCAAGTCCGGGTTGTGTGTAGTCAAAGACTCTTTTACTGTTGTGTATTAAAAAATCCAACCATATTTCATTTATACATGGAATATATATATATATATACAATAAATGCTGCGTAGAATAAATACTATAAAAAACATGAAATTTTGTGTAACACGATCGAAGATTAGTGTTGCGTATACTATAAGCTAATACGCTGTTGCGTATAGTGCAAGATAATTTTGGGGTAGCGTATAACAGAAGACATCAATGAAATTAAAAAAAATTCTCATAAAATCTCGGGTTATTACATTTCTCCATTACCAATTTGAGATAACTTCTTCCCATCACATTAGAAACCAAATGCTATATGGTCTTCCCTTCCAAGGATAAAATATTAATTAGAACCCTTCAGTGAATTTCCCCTTTGATTCTTCCCACATTTAGAGCATAATGGAAAGATCATATTCTTTTCTTTATGGTTTTTAGATTTTTATTTACTCTCCATCTTCCGCATCATTTCATAATCATTAGATTTATATGTGACTCCAACCTCTATATAAAACTATATTTCACAACACAAAGTCTCAGTATATCTACAAAAGTATCTTATTTCTAATTCCCTTTCTGAGACTTATCATTATGAAACAAAATAACCTATCAACTTTTCATTCATATAAGATGATAATTCATAAATCATACCTCACAAATCTCATGAAATTGGCCCTATATGAACTAATATAATTATCATCCATTTTCTTTCAATCAAGGAACTTAGTCTACATATTGGTACGAAGAAATCGAGGAAAATACTTATTGAATAATAAGGTCCTGAACTTGTCCCAATCCATGGATTCAATTGCATATTTTTTCCTAATATATTTTATTACATTCCACCAAATATTTAATTCTCTTTATATATGATAAATAGCTCGATTAAATTTGTCTTTCTTTGAACATTGAATAAAGGAGAATATCATTTCAGTAGTGTTAAACCATTGTTATGTAAAAAGTCTATCAGAGGACCATCTGAAAGAAGGTTGACAATGCCTCATGAAAGTATCCATATAATTTTATTATATTCTTTTCAAATTTGGACGTCCACCGTGATTAATTGATTAGGAATGTCGTGTGAGTATAACAATGAGGTTTTTCATACAAAATTCAATATAATTTAGTTGTTTCAGGAGGAAAATTGTTGCATTTTCCATCATTATCATTGTTAAGGTAGTTTAGTCATGTTATAACCATTAAATAAACCCAAAATTATATATATTAAAAAATTTATCATAATAATGAAACACATAATCATGAAAATCAACTATATGATTTATAACTTATGACACATTCCTTAATCAATGAATCCTTTGGTTTATCCTACATTATTCATAGCCAAGTTATATTTTTGTCATTCATAATGGTTTGTGAATAGTTTTTGAATTACTAAAGAATATCCCCATGGAGTGTCCAAATAGGTGTACATAAAGGCTTGTTATCATGTACCAGATTACCTTGAGTTGGGAATGGAACAATTTGTTATATTTTTTACACCTATGTACATCAGTGCCTGAGCCACATCCACTTTTAGTATCTAGTCATTGATGTATTTCATTGAAACTACTCACTCTATCCATATCCAAAATTCCAGAACATTTTACTATTCATTTCATTATCATTATACATATTCCTAGACATGTACATAGGGTTATGACTAGAGTTTTTTATCAAATATTTCTAAAGATTACTATACCATTTCTCTGATTCCAAAAATAGTGAACCTCTCTTTTCAAAAGTAAAAATTACATATCTTTTACAGAATACATAACATTGTACCAATATATTCCCCATGATTGTAATTAGTGTAATGTCATTAGAAAGAATAAAACATAAAAACACATACATTAATGAGCTACATCAACTCTCTCTGTGTTTTTATTAATGGGATCCCCTGCTAGACACATCAAATGTAATAAATATAATCATTACATGGGAAAAAACATGACAAGGTGGGATTTAAATTTATTGAAAGGGTAATAAATGGATACTTGTAAGCCCAAAAATTATAATAAGTGTATGAGAATTTATTAAGGAAAATATAAAGTCATCCCATGAATATCATTGGTCATGACTTGAATCATGTCATAAATTTGGACAGTTCATAAGAAATGAACTATAATGACATAAAGAGAATATGAAATAAAATCCTATCATATGAATGAATCATAGAATTTCGGTAAACAAAATAGCATATAATATGATTTCCATAGTATCCAAGACATTATTTCCCCGACCATCATGGTAGTATTGGATATATCCCATATTATCTTTATTTTCATGTTTTACGTTCATGGAAATCTAGGTTGCATAAGTCTACTCTACATACCATCTTGGTAGTCAAGGTTCACTCCGATAACCATCATAGTAGTCAAGGCTCATTCTAAAAAACCACCCTATATTTTTTCATGAGATATAAATATTTACCCAGTTCATTGGAATGAGATATACGTCCCACCTATCTAATAGTGAAATCATTCATACATTTTCCATAGGAACCTAAATAGTCATATAATACACAAAGAAATGAAATGGGTATTATAAACATGTAATAATATTATAAAATATGGAAAAATAAAGGTTTCGTAATCAATTCATAATAAACATAAACCATGTAATGATGCGGGTTTCATAATCATATAACCTGTAAAAGATAAATGAGTTTCATTAATATCATGCCATAAAAAAGTAAAAAATTAAGAGAATGAATATGACGGAAAAAATTGAATAATTTCTCCATAAATTCATTTTCAACACCAAAGGACGTTATCGTAGATGGTAACTAATTTTTAAATTTCTTTTAAATACATATCATGGGTAAAATATCATTTCTTATTTGAAAAAAAAAATTATAACATAAATCCTTTTAAGATACTTTTTATTTAAACATAACAGTGAAAATATACAAAAAAAATTACTTCAAAACAATAAAAAATATTTAAAATATTTTTTCATTGATATATTACTTTAATGAGCTTTTGAAAACATTTTAATTTTTTTTCAAAACATTTTTTTAACGAATTATAATTCTGACTCAAGAGAGAGGTATGAATATATTTTACTAAAAACATAATCTTAAGTATAAAAGAAAGGTAAATGTGGTAATAAATCATGATTATATCTTTATAAAAAAATTTAATGGAATATCATGTGTATTCTATATATATGGAGAAAACTATATCATTAATGTATGTATAAACAAAATCAATCTCTAAAAGCGATGTTATTGTCTCAATAAACTCATATAACATAGAGCCATTAGATTATACTATCCATGTAAGAAAAATAAATTATATTTAGAATAAAATATCATGAAAATAATTATAGTCATGATATAGAATGTAAAATAGAAGTATATATACCTCAAAATAATGATTTGGTGCATAACAAAACATGATTATTTAAGAAAACAAATTGATACACACATTTTTACCGATTTTGTATCTTTTTAAACTTAAACCGAATGAATCATAGTTCATAAATTGGATAAGATAATAGAAATAAATTTAATTGTTAAATACATATAATACAATCATTGTATTTATATACACCACACTAAAAGAAAGAGTGGTGAACATACCATGTATCTCATCAAAATAGAAATGGAGATGAAATCCCATTACCTTCTATCCTGACTCACTTCATACTCATAAAAATATTTATGTATAATAAATATAAGTTTATTATAAATAACATATAGAAACATATTATTATAAATAATATATTACAAGGTTTTATTTAAGAACTTATAGTTCCTGATTATTAACAAACTTATGTTATGGTTTCACATTGGGTGATATTCTCTTAGAGTGGTGCATGTGTCTTAATTTGTTATATAACAAGACCTTTAAATTATATAATGACTCTAGAATTTAAATATGATATAAATATAATGAATATCCATTACATTTAAATTAAGATATTCAATTTCATAAATATATAATAAATGGAATACACCGTTCATGGAGATGATAAGTTGCATGTATGAATGAATGTTGTTTCTATTTTAATTGTTGTATTGAATGAAATGAAAGAAAATTACATATATTTTTATCTATATATTATCATTAATGTATTATTATAATGATAAATATATAATAAAATTTCCTTAAACCTATATTTAATACATTCCATGTTGTCTGTTAGTGAATCATATCGCTTTGGGGGGGGGGGGCAGTAGTCCACACTTCCTCTAATTAAATTATCATAATTACACTAAATGAAAAGTAAAAATATGTGTGTTTTATAAGTAATAATGAAGGGAAAATAAATAATAAATATAAAAAATAACAAATATGAAAAATTATTTCATTACGATTTCAATGATGATTAGTGGAAACAGATAAACGAACAATCATCATTTAGGGAGGCTGTAGTTTTCCATAAACATAAACAATATGTATGATATCCACTATGCAGAGGTGTGTGTATTTTTTGTTCAAACCAATATACTAAAAACCAAATAGTATGTTTATGATATCACTGTTTTTATTCAATAATTGAATAAATATAGTGTAGGGGTGGAGATGGAAATGAAAGGAATGAAGTTTGAGAGAAGATGTTGCCTTTTAATTAGGTATCTCATTTTTCATTATGCAAAAAGGCTTCCTTGAGAAACCCTATACCCAAGGGAAGGATTCAAGGATTAAGGGAGGAAAGATGGGAGATTATTTTGAGTAGCTTTTCGGTTATCCAATGGTCATGATATGTGTGATAATGTGGGTAGATGTGGTGGCATTTTTATGGATGTTAAAAAACACACATGGGGTTTTTGAAAACAAGTTAGTTGTACTACTGTTTTACCTCAAAAAAGTCAAACTAAACCAAAGATACTAAAAAATGGATGGTTATTGGAAGAACAATGACAAAAAAAATTGTTTAAAATATTTTGGGTCTTATTTGTTCTTATATTTATGGTTTAGTACATTATTAACATATTTTATCTTTTAAGTGATATAATTAATTTTTATCGCTTTCACAAAAAATGTTGGTAAAAAAATTTTGATTTATTAGATATCATAAATTATGATTATTACAAATATGGAATCAAAAGTATCATGTTCTAATCACATATGTGGCGTAAATTAATTTAAAATTAATATCTAAGTTAGGTCGCTAATGTGAGTTTCTAAAGTAAAAATGATCAAAAGTTTACTATGTTTTTTTTCCAATTTCATTGCGAAATTGGTTACAATGACCAAAATTGTATTAATTATTAATCATATTATCTAATTAATCTTGAAATAAATTTAGAACAGAATTTATCCTTATAAATAAGTTAAATTAAAATGATGTTTTATATTAAATGAAATCACTTTTCACTATTCCTCAAAAAATTAATATTTCATAAAAATCCCAAAAAGGCCCAAATGTATTTTCAAAATTATAAATTAAATAATTAATTTAATTTTTTTAATTCATTTTTTAAATGTTTATAAAATTAATTTTATTATTTTTTATAGAAAGGCATTAAAAACTGTTCATTCGAGAAAACAATATTTTAAAACATATGATGTCTTTGTTAGAACTATGGTCATTCTATGCAAAAATTGGTTTATGGATTGAGTTTTTTGTCCGACCTCATTGGAATTTCATAATTGATCTTTTCACAAAAGGAATGTTTTGGGATCAGATCGCTGAAAAATAGCAATAGAATGAGCTCCGCGAAATATTGTAGTGGTGCGCAAAAAACCTGGATTGCGTGGAAAATTGGTTTTGTGTTCAATAGTGAAAGTACGTTGGATTTATCATGAAAAAGTAATTCAGTATCAGAATGATGAAAATGGAAAATCCATGAGGTGCATGAAAAATCTAGAGAGGTTCATGAAAAATGGTTCCTGAGGGAAAGGGATAGCTCCCAAGATGAGTGTTTTACGTGACATAGCAGGTTTTGTGTGTGGGGGTCGGTGATTCCATTAAAAAAGAGTTGACCCCCTCATTAGGCAAAGTTAATGACTTAGAGATGATCTGAGTTACGATGGGTGAAAATATTGCATGAAAAAGGAGTTGTGTGAAAACATTTATGTTGCATAAAAACTTAGACGCGACACGTAAAGGATGATGTTGCGCGAAAAGTTAAAGATGCATGTAAAAGTTAAAGCTGCGCATAAAACAAGAGGCTGAGCATAAATGTGGATGTTGCGTGTAAATTGGGTTGTTTCATGAAATATTTTCCATATTTAAATATGTTGCACACAAAAGTGAGATCTTGCGTGAAAAGGGTGGATGTTGCGGGTAATCATTGGTGTAACCTATTTTCATGTTCTTAATATCTAATTTAGTGATTTAGTGCTTCCAAGTGCATAAATTTAGGACATTAATGATAGAAGAGTCACATTCTAAGAAGACTCAAAGTCATCAATGGAAATCTATTGAAGAGACCTTCATGTTTATAAACTATGTATGACTTCACCAAAGGAAATGAGCAAGGGGAGTCAAAGGGATTGACCCGAGGGACGCAGTGAGCTAACCCCAATCATTTTTAAATGGAGAGTGCATGGGATATACTGGCTCTACCTAAACATTGTAATCCACAGCTAGTGATGTTTAGTTTTCTTAGGTATGATTGACAACATTTTGGTGTAAGCTTCTGGGACGTACCCCTTAGTGGTGAACCTAGTAAATGTCTAGTGTGGTCTCTTTTCATGTGGTTTTTTTATTCCTATTACCACCAGTCTTATAGATTTAACGAGTTCATACCACCGTGGGAACAAGATACATGGTTTTAAATGAAAAATTTGACTCCCTGATTCATCCCTCCCCTCTCAGGTTATCCTGAGGTCCTATATACTTTACAAAAATTCATATATTTTGTTATCAATATTTATTATTTATATAAAAAAATAATAAAATATATTTTACAAGTATTTATTATTATTCGTGTAAAAATATTTAATGGCTAGGTTATAATTATCTAATTTGAAAAATTATATAAGAATGTGGTTTCATAAAAACTCAATGTTGCATGTATCATGTGCCAACTTAGTTTTTCATGAATCATATAAAAGTATATGTTGTATTTAATGTTTTAATATTAGGTTCCATGTGAATGTAATATTTTAATAAGTGTTTTCCAAGATATAATTAAATGTTTTATTTATTCAAAAAAAAGTTCCATAAAAATCAGGGAGTTAACAATGGATTTAGATTTGATGTTGTTTTTTGATTTCAATGAAATTTGATCATTCAATTGGATTTCAGAGAATTAAATTTTAAATGATAGCCTTATCCACTTTTTAACCCCCTAGGACAACAATTTTAAACAATTACTGTGATTACAAGATTTTATGTGTTTTTCAATTCATTGTGAAACAAATGAATGTGATATATTTTAAAATTTAGTAAATAATGATAACATATATAGAAGATATTTTTTCAAATTTTATTCAATGATTTATTATAATGTGTTTTCAAATAAATCCCCTCAAAAGTGACTTATGGTATATTGTAAAAAAAATTCTTAATTATTAAAAGGTTTTATTCTAACAACCAACATAAAATTATTTATAATGACCATAATTGGATTAATAATAATAGAAATGAAGTATATTAAATTTTTAATTCATTTTATAACGATTTGGATCTATTCAAATGATAAAAAAAGTTCTCAATAAAATTAGCTTTTTTTCAATATACATCAAAAATTAAATATTTTTGATACATTTCAGTAAAATTAACTCAATAATAATTACTACATGATGATTTAAAAAAAGAATATTATATTTCAAATAAAATTTTTAAATGTGACAAGAATTATTAATAAAAACCTTTTTTATGATGATTGAAATAATTTTTAAATTATTCATAGAATTTAATAAAAAATGGTTGTTTATTTATCAATATATTTTCTTATCTAAAACCAGTATAAATATTTTATAAATTTTTATTATTCATACTCATAATAAAAATTTAGAAGGTATAATATAATTATATACTGGGTTACTGTCCATATAAATTTCATGTTGTTTGTCTCGTATGATATATAAGAGATTGAATTTATTTAAATAGAAAAATATAATAAACCATTTGTTTTAGAACATGTGAATTATTGACATGTTTTTCAAAATAAGATTAATTTACAGGTCATCCAAAAAGACAATAAAACATCATATATTAGGATCATTAGATTATGTGAGAAAATAAATTATTAGATTTAGGAAATTATTTAGAATAAAGAATAGTTTTGATTATTTTATCTCACTTTTTATCAGTACTAGTAATATTTTTTGTGTTTTTCACAATAGATATATGATAGAGGGTCTGTCGCATATCATCATGTCGACTGGTTGGGAATTGGTTTACCTTGAATCCAATGTTACATCTAGACAAGAAAAAACATCACATGTACTGATTTCTAAAATCATCCTTGCACATTATATTCCTTGATTGGTACAAACATGTCCAGGTCTGGAAGAACAAATGACACCATCTGCAAATTTTAGTTACATTTTGGTTAACCTTATCATCTGACAAAAATCTCCCACACCACTTAATGGTCACATTGAATGTTCTTAATCTATTCATTCATTAGTGATACAAATATGAAACATATCTATCAAAATATATATACTTTTATATTACAAAAAATTAATATCAAAATAAAAAAACAACAAAAAAATGTGTAAATCACCCAAAAGAAAATAAATAATTATAAAATAATATGTTACTACCTTAATTGAACTTAGCCATTTTCTGTTCTATAATAGTTGTTTCATCCATTCCCAATAATTTATTTCCCCAATTTCATTAGATAAACATCTATAATGAATGTTTTCATCCCATTAATAATAGAGTATACAATCTTTTTGTTTATAAATTATTTTTAAATTATGTAAATAATAATTACTGTTTTTGAAATAATATCTTCATTGTAATGTTTATTGTACATTCTTTATTATACTACCATTGTAATGATGCATCTCATGGTATAATTATTATAGCATAAAAGTTAACTAAATAAAAGGAATGACTATAAAAAACCTCATCATGACACTTTATTGAAAATACAAATGTGAAATCTTACAATGGTAATGCATCACTTCACCTGAAAATAAGTATCACTATTGGTCCCAACGAATTTACCATAGAAAACCTCCAACCAACATTGACATGTGGATCAGAGAAAGATGAAATGTTCCACTAGACATTTCCATCAATCCAGACATCCACCAGATAATGCATGTGATGAACTCACCCCAATATCAACCAGATGTAAAGAAAAACCAAAATGAACACATAATGAAAATGTTGATTTAATAGTTAAAATATATTCATTAAAATTAAATACATATAGATGAAGGATGTATGTCATCAACTCATCCCTCTTTCAAGCCCTCCCACCCAAAGAAATCTTAAAAATTAAGTACCTCTTTCCAAATGTAATGAATCATATACCAATGCTTTAAATGAAATTGACAACCCAAAAAACAAATAGTCACAATAAATAAAATTTTTATATAAATAGAACCATGACTAATAACATGAAACCATAATGTATAGACCAGATTCCAACATGGATACCATTGTTTATTCTATCCCACATATTAATTCTGTAATAGAAAATGTTTATTGACATACATTATACCTAGCATCACCCAATGGACTATAGAGTAGAACAATAATTGATAGATGAAAAACACTAGACATTCACCCAAAAGGCATCAATAACATCCCCAAATTTCCATCTGGTGCTCAACTAAATGTGTTGATCCAATGCCATTAAAATCTTGGCACTTGAATGACCCCATTCCATAATCATCCTCTAAGTAACACCCCACCAAATCTCATAATAATGAAGATTAAATGAGGACTCCCCAAATCAATACAAAATCATATGTAACGGATGATCAACCTCACATTCCACCTACTTCAATCATTTTCTGAAGAGGGAAAACTATTGGCATTGAAATCAACAATATCATGAGACTAGATGGTATAGACTCAAAAATCATGGGTAGTAAGGGAGAAGAATCTCAAAAAAATAAAAAAAATTAACAAATGGATATAGGATATTATGGAATTTAATTAAAATGTTCATTATTAGCACAGGTTTAATCAGTACTATGTGGAATTCCTTGGAAATAGGTAAACTATTGGGGTTTGGGATTGTTGTGTTTTCTATGGGTGAATCTTATTTTTCCAAAGCTTCTATCAATATCATTTGCCAGGAAAAAAATTTCTCTATATACTTATTTTTTAACACCAAACACCCAACGTAAACCCCATTCATTCTCCCACATCATATAGTATAAATTATAGGGCTTATATATAGTTATTTTGGAGAATCTATCCTTTATTAATAATAATTCAAAATTGATCTTGAGGCATTGGTCCTATGAAACTCATTTTAAGAGTCCATTATTTTTTAAAATTCTTAATTATACTATATCAAAAATATATTTCATGATAAAAAACATAGAATATGATTTTTATGGGAATATATATATATATAGATTAATATAATATTATTTATTATAGATTCATTATTGGAAAGGAATGTTGGTAGGGGATCAATGTAGATCTCTATGGGCTTCTTGGGAAATTAACATTTTAATTGGTATCCTTTATCTATTTTTATCTAGAATTTTTGGAATCTGGGTTTATTGATAATATTTTTTTAGGTTTAGATATTTCATTCACATATTAAGAGCCGTTTATCCCCTTATTACATGTATGCTTTTCAGTTATCAGTTATACCATGTGTCTGATATAGGTGGCTTTATAAAGAGTCTTTGATTTAGAATCATTGGATTCATGGTCATCTAAAATTGGATTTCTAAATTTCTTAATGGTGTGATGTATTTCTATTGATATGTAAATGTTATATATTTTTTTTATAAAATATACTTTCCCAATGTTATTTTTGATATAAATTAATTTCAATGAAATTTATCAGGTGTTAAATTGGTTGTTTTATTATAATTTTTTTGAATTTACATTAGAATGATTTGTTACTTATAAATGGAAGAATAAAAATGTGGGTTTATAGTGAAATTTATTTCCTCCAAGTCGAGTTTATTAAATAAGAAAAATGGGGTACATATTGGTTTTCTAGATTAGGAAAAACATGATAGGATTGGTTGTTTCTACAAACCATGGTCTTACACTAAAACTTCAACTATAAAATTTTGTGGATGGGGCTTTTCTTATCTCGATATTTAGTCATATCTGGGATTTTTAAATGGGAAAAGTTCACAATTAGTCATTTTATAATTGTTTTTTTCATATCATATATATATATATATATATCTAACCTATCCAACCCACAAACTAGTTTCCATAATGTACCTTTCGTATAGAACATTAATTATGTATTTTTGAATAAGTTTATTTATCTATTATTTCAAAAGGATTTTTTTGAATTCTTTATGTAGTGTTAGGGATATTTCCATCTATTTTTAAAAATAATGAAAACCTATATTTCATTTCTTTTATTTATTTAAATGAGAATAATTTTTTTCATCAAAACTAATGATGAAAATTTAAATGGGACCTTATAGGGATTTTTTTACTCACACTATGTACCTACATATGGGTGTATATATATCTTCTTTAATCTGATGTAGATAAATGAAATATTCCTAATCAAGGTAAATAGAATCCATGTTATTTAGGTGTGGGATTGGGGTAGTGAAATAGTGGACTATTATCCCTCAAATCATGATGAGATGGGTTGTTGTTGGTCTCATCTACAATGGTTTACTAGTTTTTGTTTGATAATTATTTTTCCTCGCACACATTGAATTCAACAATCTAACATTATATGGGTATATTGATTTCTGTTAATGGTTACATTAATATATTTTTTAATATAATGGATGAAATATCATTTACAAAGTTAGTTTTTGATACCTTGGAGCTTATCCACAACCTGTGGGTGTCATGAAACCCGTTCATGCATTATCACAGGTAAACATGAATGTCTGGTTCAAGGATAACATGGTTTGGTTTTTGGAAAATTATTATCAAATAATTGTATTTTTCTCAGGTTACTCAAGCCTTGATGTCTTTTGGTTTAATATACACAATATTGTGCAGACATCAATGGTGGTTTATGAGAAATTTATTGTGTATATCTAATAATATATAGAGGTATGTTACTAGGGGATACTATGATGTGTTTCTTATGTTGAGTTTTAATATAATCCTTATTATTTGGTTATCTTCACTCGATTTAAAAAGTTATTAAATAATTTTGATGATCTCCACTCTTCTTTTATTAATTTAGGAGTATTTCACTGTTAGAGAACTTCCTTGGGTGCTTCAAGAGCATGATGTTAATGATGTTTCATGAGGAACCCATGTTGTCGATTAGAATCTTATGGAAGATATATAGTGGTATGTACCGTGTAACATGGAAATATACCTACTGCAGATCATGATTTGGAAGTAAAACATTGGACATGTGGATATAAATACCATTTAAATGAGTCGGTAAAAATTAAACCAATGTCTATCAATGGAAATAACAGTCTATTAGAAGCAGAGGACGGTTTGGAGAATATCAAGAACATTTTCATCTATTTAGAAGATCCAAATTCATTCTTTGTGAAATATAGACCTCTATGATCCAAGCCTCTATATGGGTACAGTGGGAAAATGTTTTAGAAAAAACTCATGATTTTATGGAGTGGAATGAATTCAACACCAGATTTTTTTAGTTATTTTTACATGTATCACTTAAAATAGTTAAATCATTGGTGTCCCTTACCATTCATCAAGAAGATCATCATATAATGGAATATGAAATATACATCACCAAATAACTTTTCCTGTCACCTAAGATAGGATCAAATGATAGGGTCATGAATATTTGGTCTCGTATAGTCTTGGAACAACATATTCAATAATAGGTATATATAAACATAATCTTAGCAGAAATATTTATATTGAGAAAAGCTCGAAAATGGTAAAAAATGTCATGGAAAGAATGTAGTGGATTATTGGGAATGCTATTCTACATATTAGTGGTATTAGAGACTTTTACAGAATAATGAGAAGGGCAATGAGAATTCAAAATGTGTTGTAATTTTTTTCATATGTGGGATTATAATTCACCATCCATAGTAGCTATAAATATACTATTGACTTTCTAAAATTGTTGATGTCATTTATCATTTTGTGTACCTAACACATGCATTTAAAATATTATAACTCAAAACATCACTTAATTCCCTTAATGAATTTATATTATTCCATTTATACTCTATGTTATAGAACTATCTAGTAGAAAAGAAATGTTTCTATAGTGTATTAATATACATAAAATAACATAGGGTTTTAGTTATAAGGTTCTCGAATGATGTAGGTTGATATATATGAAGTGCCTTCAGTTGAATTTTAGTATGGACCTTCTACTATGAGAGGTAACATATTTTATTATATATTATTAATGATAGATTTATTTGATATTCTTACTCCCATTCCTTTATATAAACATAATATATATATATATTTAAAATATAATGGAAGTCATTCCGTTATTTATTTATTTGATGATACAATATTGAATGAAAACAGTGTATAGTTTTTATTTACCTCATGTTGTTTATGATAGAAAATGATGATTTTGAATAAATTTTTCTAGTTCTCGACTAGGAACAATTTTATGATATCTTAGGGATAGAGTGGTTCATTTTTTATAAGGTGATGATTTATTTTAGTCATCCCCTGCTATTCTTAATAGCAACTAATTGGAGAAACATGGATTTTCATGTACAATTGGTTCTAACATCTTGTTGAGTAAAAAATACTTTATAAGAACATATATATTTTATTTTAACTTTTTATTTGAGATCCAGGATAGAAATGATGGTTTTAATATTTGTATTCCAGTTAATAAAATTCCTGAAGTGTTTCTTGTTGATTTGCGGGTCTTCCAATAGAAAGTGATTTTGATATTTTTCATTTATTCGGGGGTAGGAAATCATTAAAAATCCATTACATTATACCATTTGGATCCAATGTAAATATATGAATTTAATCACAAGTTGATTGATATGAAGGTTAATGGATTCATCCCTTATTGTGTGGATCCTTATGTAGCCCATATTATTTTCACCAATATGGTTGATTGAACTATACATTTTTATATCAAATATTGAATATAAATAATAATATAAATAAGAATAAGTATTATTTTCCCTATAATGAGTAAATGTTTTATACATTAAAGGATATATATTTGTTTAAAACCCAAATAATTGTTATAGATAATATCAACCTAATTTTAATTGTTAATATATTATGAACACAATCATGATAATAATTTATATACACATTGAGAATCTGGTGGTTTCTTTTGGATTGAATAAATATCTATATTTCATCATGGTCTTGATGAGTATTATTTTTGAATTATTCCGTGATTAATTATATGGTATTTTAGTAGAATTATTTATGGTTTCATAGATAATTGTAGATGATCTATAGTTCCACCTAAAATTAGTTTTTGGGAATATTTAGGGATCACTTCCTTTTTGATATGTTATCGAAATAATTTTTTTTTGGATTTAAGTAGTTTAGATCATAGAAAAATGTGTTTTAGAACATGAGGTATTATTTGATATTAATAATGTGAATCAATTCTTCTTATTAGAATAATTATACAATGTCTTTATGATTGGATGATTCTTATTCTGTCATAATATCATGATTGTCTATGAAATACTTCCCCAAACATTCATCTCTATTGACATCTCTCACTATGAAATGTGTAATATTAATATTGGATTGTAAATGTCAAAAATATTTTGACGAATTGATATTATATATATATATATATATATATTAATTACCAATTTTTATTTTACCAAAAACAAGAATAGTTTATGTGATTTTATTTTTTCTTCATGTTCTTTTTTGGATGTGTTTTGATATAAGTTGACCATATAGTGGCATATGACTATCATTATCATTGGATGAAAGAGAAAAATTACCCCATCAATAATTTCCTAAAATCCATTTTTTACTTTGAACTATCACATTAAATGAGGTATGTGGGAAACTAATAGAAGTCCAAGCAGATACAGATCTAGTCTATAACAAAAATCAAAAAAACCATATAGTTAGAAATCCCACCTACTAAAAAACCCAATACTGTACCCAATAATGTTTTTTTACATTCCAGAATCCTAATTTCAAAAGAAAAACATAACCAAAAGAAGGCTATGTGCTAATATGCATCACGCACCCACTCACTTCTTACTACCATCCATTAGTGTATGAGAAATCCACCACCTGAGGCATCTTTATAATCATCACAACTTCTGCCTTATCATTCTGCAACTAACAAGGTTGTCTCCTCCTTCAATCAACGTTGACATCATCCTAATAATCTCCAGCCTCTTCTTCGATGATTTCCCTAGCACTGAACTTCCTCTTCGACTCTGATCTACTCGCGTATCATCATCATTGTGCATCCACCTATAATGTCAAATCCATTAACAACATAAACCGTTGCAACTATCACACTTCATGTAACAAATAACCAAACCATTGAATGATATAACCAACATAAAACACTAACCACCATTGAGAAAGAACACCAATTGATAAAACAAAACTGAGGTAGTAACCCAAATTGAAACCGGATCAATAGGCAATTGGGAGTGAAATCCAAATAAGAAGAACATGAAAGAATGATGTCCTGAGGGACTCCATGACTACCAAACCACAAGGCCCAAAACCCATGTGTGTTCATTTCTCCAAATATGAATTGGATAGGAATGATATTATTCTAGGTCTATGAAGGTGAGGTGGACATGGAACAAACCATGTGAAAATCCCCAAGTAGAAAACAAAACAAGTGTTGGGAAAATCCCTCAAGGTATCATTGGAGCATTTTTTAGGTGATTGTGTTTGTTGACAATGTAAACATCTGTGTTGTGATTTTTGACAATGCAAACCATGATAGGAAAATTTGTTGACAAAGGGGACGTAATAGTGGAATGTCAAGTTCAAGATCTGTAGTCAACGATCCATGTTTGATTCAAGAACATCGACAAAGGAATGGATGATCTGGAGGTGGCATAAAAATAATAGATACAAGGTGGTGCCATTTTCAAGTGTTTTCCAAATTATTGGGCCTGAAAATCAATAAATGAAGAAAAGTGGTTTTGGAAAAGGGACTTGCGCATCGTGTAAATGATGACTTGAAAACTTTAATTCCATATGTTTTTCAAGATTATATCATCATAATATGGAGAATGTATAAGGGTCACGCAAGTATTGAGTCATGTCGCACAGGTGACTTGCGCTCCGTGAAGAGACTTGCACGCCAATGCCTAGGAGGCTTGGGAACTAACATGCCTGTTGTTTTTCAAGATCATAAGATCAAAATATTTCAATGGATAGAGGGTTGTGCATGTATTTGGATTGGTCGTGCATGTGTCTAGGAGGACAGTTGAGCTGTGCGCCGGGACTTGCACACCAGAGGGGGACTTGCGCACCGTCGCGCAGGTAGTTCAAATGCCTATAAATACTGGACCACCCCTCCTCATTTCTCATGGAGTTCAACACTTAGAAAAATTAGAGCTCCTGTCACGCATGTGTGGAAGTCGTGCAAGTGGTGTTTGGTCGCGCAAGTAGGTACTTTCACTCTAGTGTTAATGTTGCATGCCATCTATTTGTTGTGCGCTTAAGGTGGTTTGGGAATCCAAGGAAGTGTGTCATACATGTTTTGAGAAGCTTAAGATCCATTCGTGCAAGTGGTAAGATAGTCTTGCGCGCTAGTGTTGACTTTCAAGCCGAGACATGCGCGCCGCCTTAGAGAAGCGTGCCATGTAAGGTTGATTTATGGAAGTGATTCAGGGCTGAGTGGAAGTTGGGGGATTGCTCGATACCTTCAGTGCAAAGAGAAATTAATCTATGGGTGAAGGTTGAGCATCAACAGAGAATATATATACAAGATAGTATGTATTCATTTGTGATAATGAAGAGACCAATAAGTCTATAAACTGTGAGTGGATCCTTTTCGGAGTAGTGAGAAAAGGAAGAGGAAGAAGGTGATCCTCTCCACCAACAGTGAGCTAGATAGATAGAGGGACTGGGAGTGACCCTTGGTAAAGCAGTGAGCTGACCCTAAATCTTGTAAAGGTAGTTAGCCTGGGCATAGAAGTGATCTATCCCGAACATTGTAAACAACGGTGTGCTTTAGTGAATTTGGTACATCATCTCATCACCATTTTATGCTTCATTGATATATCGCAGTGAGGGTGAACCAAGTAAAAATTGTTGTATCCTGTGCATGCTTTACATTCTATTTATATCGTGTAGCGGGAAAGAGAGAGAAGAGTGTTTTTCTTAACAGTGAAACAAGATCATAACGGGCTATAATTTTTAAATAGTCATACCCTGATTCACCCCCCTCTTAGGATATTCAGTCTTGTGGACCTAACAATTGGTATCAGAGGGAAATGTTGATCTTAGTTCTTATCTCAATGGAGGTCATCAATCATAAATGGATTCCGATCTTCGATGGGAACAACTTTCAAATATGGAAGAATCGGATGCAACACTACTTCTGATCTTTGTGAATGGATATATTCACATTAGCAATGCATGGAATAACAACAGATATTAATAGTGGTGCATTATAAGAAGTTGAACGTAGAGAGTTGGATGTAGATTACGAAGCAATTAATGCCTTAGGGGAGCCCTATCCAATCCTATCTATACAAAGGTGATTTCATGCAAAACATCACGTGCCATCTGGGAAAAGCTATTGAATATATATTAAGGAGATACAAAGGTTAGAGAGGCAAAGCTGCAAGTGTTGTGGAATAAGTATGAAGATCTGAAGATGAACATGGATGAGTCTGTTGATGCATTTTGTGATTGTATAAATATTGTCGTGGATGATATGCGAGGTCTTGGTGAAGTCATTGAAGACATAATGATCGTAAATCGCATCATGAGGAAGCTTCCACATCAGTTCATTGAGAAAGTTTCTGTACTAGAAGATAAAGAGCCCATAGAGATGACACTGGACAACTTCCACAGTACCTTGGTAGCATATGAGATGAGGAATTATGACAATGAGGCTGTGGACAAGGGAAAATTCAAAAAGATGGCATTTAAGGCCATGAAAAATATCACCATTTATGATTCTCAGGATGAAGAAGAGACTGATGAGGTTATGCCATTCCTTTACTCAAATATTCAAAGAGGAAAAGGAATGTTCAAAGGGAAACTTCCACTCAAAAGCTTTATATGTGGAAACTTTGGTCATCTTACTGCAAGATTCCCCAAAAATTATCAAGAAGAAAATGATGAAGATGAAGTTGAAAATCCCAAGAAGAAATATTCAACCTATGTGAAAGGGAAGAAGAAATTCAAGAAAAATTTCTTCTAGAAGAAGAATCTTCTTTCACAAGAAATAGACAGTTTAGATGACTCTAAGGATGAAGAGGTTGAGGAGTTTGAAAATTTTAAAGATCATGGACAAAATGAAATGGTTGTTATTGTCGGTAGTAAACAATAAAAGGGAGAAACTGATGCCGATGATGAAGACGAAGAAATCGAATGGAGAGTTGACATGGAAGCTCAATTAGAAGCAGCTCTTGAGGAGATATATGTTTGGAGATCCAAAAAAATGAAAACTAACAAAGTTATTCACGATGCCAAACTCTATATGAAGCATCAGGAAGAAGAGAATTCTATGTTGATGGAAGAAATTGAGAAACTCAAGTCATCAACACCAGAGAACTCAGAATCCGTTAGTGAGTATAAACTTAAGATAGAAGAACAGAAAAGGGAGATCGATGTCCTGAATGGAAAAGTGAAATACCATGTCAAGAGTATCTAAGAAAATGAATAGGAAGTTGTTATTCTATTGAAAAAAGTTATGGAATAGTAGAAACCATTGATTCCTAACACATTCTTGGGAAAAAATGTCTTTACGAAGACTAAATATATGAAAGAGGAGCCTACCAATTCAGCAAGAAAGAAACAACAATTGAGCTCATACATTGATGCTACTTAAGGGCTTAATCAGAAACAAACATTTGTGAAAGTTTAAGTCAGACCGCAAGCACCAGTCCCAGGATTGAAGGATGATTTGGGAACAAGGCAAAATCAGAATACTCAGAGTTCTCAAGGGGAAACTCATTGTGTTGATGTACCATGGAGGAATTCACCATTTATGATGTGTTATTTTTGTGGAAATATGGGACATTAACAGTACCTGTGATCCATAGACAAGAGATTTCAAAAGGAACAAGAAAAAAGGTTGCAGTCAAATAGAGAACGGTTCTCCGGAACATATTTCGAAGGGCACTGCTTCTGGGGTGTAGGATTTGGGAACATGGCTAGATATTTCACTTCGACCATATAGAGGAATGATCCATAGAAAAATCAAAATGTTTGCAAGTAGCAGATCAATAAACCAACAATTGAGTTAAAAGTGAAAAATAGATTTGTAGCATTGTAAGATGAAGTCGGTCCATCACACTCTAAGGAATATCAAGTTCCCCAAACCACACCGAGTGTGAAGTCGGAGACATTGATCAAAAAGAAAAATGATGATAAGGCAGTTGTTGCGGAAATTGCCCTTAATGCTTCAGATTTTTTAGGAGTATGGATCCTTGATAGTGGTTTCACATCCCATATGACAGGGAACAAGGATCTCATTACTGGCATAAAATATGACAAAGAAGGAGTTGTCACATTTGGGAACGATGAAGGGGTGATCATTGTAGGATCTGGAAAGGCCAAATTTGGGGAAAATGAAATGATACATGTGGATGTCTTGGTAGTAGAGGGTCTCAGTCATAACTTACTCAGTGTCAATCAACTATGTGACTCTAGGCACACTATCTGATTAACCAAGAAAATGTTTGTTGTGAAAGGAAAAGATGGACATTTATTCTACAGGGAAAAAGGATAAAGGGAAATATTTACCTTGTAAGTGGGGAAGAAGATATGTACTTTTTATCCAGAGAGGAGGAAAACCAGTTGTGGAATAAGCGACTTTTCCATCTATGCCAACCATCCATAAAAGATCTGGTAAATTGTGATGCTTCTAGAGACCTTCCCAAACTATCACATGATTGTACTCACACATGTGATGCATGTCAACAAGGGAAGACCATCATGATGACATAAATGCCAAAGGAACATAAATCAACCATAGTGCTCGAACTGGTACATGCATATTTTTGTGGACTAATATCACCACGAGCCATAAATGGACAAAGGTACTATTTCCTTTTCATTGATGATTATTACAGAATGGCTTGCGTATTTTTCATTAACAATAAGACAGAGGTGTTTAGTTGCATAAAGAATTATAGGCGGTAGTCAGAAATGATGCTTGGGCAGAAGATTCGGATGATTTATACTGATAACGGTACATAATTCACAATCATTAAAGTTGAATGCTATCTCGAGAAACACGGGATAAGTAATCAAGTTTAATCAGTAAGAACCCCCCAAAAAAATGGAGTGGTTGAAAGGAGAAATTGGATCATCAAAAATATGGCCAGAACAATTATTATTGATAAGGACCTACAAGAGAAATTTTGGAAGGAAGTAGTTTTGACATCGGTATTTGTTTCGAACATGTCTCTATTGTGTTCGAAGCAAGGGAATACTCCGTTTGAAATGTGTTACGGAAAGAATCAAACACTGAAACACATCTGTATCAATGGAATTAAGTGTTTCATTCTCGAAAAAGAAAATCACAATAAGTTTGAGTCACGAGGAGATGAGGATATATTCCTCGACTATTTAGGGAAGAGCAAAGCATATAAATGCTTCAAGAAAATGTTGGGATAAATTGTTTAGAGCAATGATGTCAATATTGTTGAAAATGAATAGAATATTCGATGATATAGTGACCAGTTTCTAGATGAATGTGATGAGGAGATAAGCAACACAGGGGGAGTACAATTGGCAGAGGCTGACTCAGAAGAATATACTGATGATGAACAAGAGGAAAAGAAATATGAATCTACTAAGAAGCAAAAGAGTCGGGAATAGATTGATAGGAAAAATATCATTGGTGATAAGACAGCTCCAGTTCAAACTAGACAAATTAAATCATTACAGAAAACATCATTTTTATCTCATGTGGAGCCGAAATATTTTTCCGATGCAGCTGAAGATGAGCACTGGGATCAGGCTATGAATGAAGAGCTTGATCAGATTGAGAAGAACCAGATGTGGGAGATTATTTCGAGACATTCAGATAATAATGTAATCGGAACTAAATGGGTCTATCACAACAAGATGAATGAAGATGATGCAGTAGTTTGAAACAATGCACGTCTAGTGTGAAAAATGTACTCCTAGATAGAGGGAATTGATGTTGATGAGAAATTTTCACCAGTTACAAGCCTGGAGATAATCAGATTATTTTTTTCCATTATAGTGCAACGAAAGTTCAAAGACTTCTAGATGGACGTAAAATCTGTATTCTAGAATGCGGTACTAGAATAAGAAGTGTATATTGAGCAGACAGATTGTTTTCTCATTCATAAAGATGAGAGTAAAGTTTGTCGGCTGAAGAAGGCATTGTATGGGCTGAAACAAGCACCAAGACCATGGTACTCAAGGCTTGACTAGTATTTGAAGAAGCTTGGTATCCAACGTGGTGGAGTTGATTACAATCTTTATTTCAGTAATGAAAGTAATCCAAGGATGATGGTGTTTGTTTATGTCGATGACATAATTTTTGGCGGATTAGATGAAGCTCAGTGCAGACAGTTTTCTGAATTCATGTAAAATGAATTTGAGATGTCAATGATTGGAGAGATAATGTTTTTCCATGGTCTACAAGTGACTCAACAAAGGAATGTAACAATAATTTCTCAATCCATATATACCAAGGAGGTTCTAAGAAGGTTTGGAATGGTGAATTCCAAGTATATGAAGACTCCAGTTGCTACCCGGAAGAAATTATAAAAATATGAGGATGTAAAAGTAGTTAATATCTCAGAATACATGAAAATTATTGGAAGCATATTTTAATTGACCGTGACAAGGCATGACATTGTTTTCGCCACATTCCAAGCAACAAGATATCATAGTAATACCAAGGAAAGCCCCATGCTTGTAGTAAAAGGAATTCTTCTGTATATCAAGGGAACAGTGGACTTCATCTTGACATATAATGACAATTCTTAGACAGAGTTATTGGGATATACTAATGCTGATTGGGAATGTTCAGCAGATGACGGGAAATCAACATCTGGAGGTGCATTTTATCATGGTGGACTATGTATTTCTTGTTAAGCTAGAAGCAGAATTTAATTTCATTAAGCACCGCATAAGCTGAGTATATTGCGGCAACTCAAGCTTGCACACATTTATTGTGGATGGAACAACTGCTTGAAAATATGGGAGTTGAAGTGAAGTCTCCTATCAGAATACAGTGTGATAACTCAGGTGCTATCAATCTTAGCAAAAATCCAGTTCATCACCCATGGACAAAGAGCATTGAGATCAAATATCATTTCATCAAGTAGAAGGTGGAGAAAGTCATTTTGATGTTGGAGTATGTGCCTACAGAGCTATAAGTTGAAGACATTATGACAAAGGCCTTATGCAAGGAAGCATTTGAAAGTCATCGACTTGCTCTGGGAGTTCAGTCGATTCCCCGCACTTGAAATAGAGTGGATATGGAACCCCCCTCCCCCTCTCCCCGAGGTATGATGTTTTTTTCCCTAATGTACTGATGTGTATTCTCTACTCTGTTACAGACTGCAAAGGCATGTCCTTTGGGTTCGTTGACAAAGGTGGAGAAAATAGTGACTGTTCAATGGGGAGAGAGTGTGGCAAGAGAAATCATATGGGGAGAAGACGAATGGTGGACCAGCCAGATAGGGGGAGAGAAATGAGAAATGCGGAGCGTTTTAAATCTGACGATGCTATAAGTTATTGATCAAAGAATAGATATCACGATAGCTGAGGATCGTGATGAAATCAGAAGAGCGGTGTTGGAGAGTGGTAATAATATATCCAAAAATTGGTATCTTTTTTGTAAAAATTGGTATCAGTTTGGTGTCAATATTGAATGTCAATGATGAAGTGGTTCATTGATGAAATTATCATTTACTCTTGTTTCTCATGCCGAGCATTGCTCATGTGGGATTAAAATATGTGTTGAGTAAATCCTTGATCACTATACGAATCGCATGAGGTGAATGGTGGATGGAGAATTAACGATGTATCTTTTTATGGAAGTGTTTTCAACAATCCTAAAGGGGGAGATTGTTGGGAAAAAATACTTCAAGGTATCATTGGAGCAATTTTGAGGTGAATGTATTTGTTGACAATGTGAACATCTGTGTTGTGATTATTGACAATGAAAACCATGACATACAAATTTTTTGACAAATGTGAATTAATGGTGGAATGTAGAGTTCATGAGATATGGTCAACAATCCATGTTTGATTCAAGAACTTCTACAATGGAATGGATGATCTGGAGGTGGCATAAAAAGAACATAGACAAGGTGGTGCCGTTTTCCCGTGTTTGCCAAAATATTGGGCCTGAAAATCAACAAATGAAGAAAAATGGTTTTGGCAAAGGGACTTGTGTGCCGTGTACTTGAATACTTGAAAACTTGTGCGCCATATATTTTTCAAGATCAGATCATAAAAATATGGAAAATGGATAAGGGTCACGCAGGTATTGAGTTAGGCCGCGCACGAGACTTGCGCGCCATGAAGAGACTTGTGTGCCAATGCCTAGGAATCTTGAGAACTTGTGCACCTGTTGTTTTTCAAGATTATAAGATCAAAATATTTTAAAGGAAAGAGGGTCGTGAAAGTATTTGGTTTGGTCACTCAAGTGTCTAGGAGGATAGTTGAGAAGCGTGCCGAGACTTGCGTGTCGTCACACAGGTAGTTTAAATGCCTTTAAATACTGGACCACCCCGCCTCATTTCTCACGGAGTTCAATAAATAGAAAAATCAGAGCTCCCGTCGAGCTTTTATGGAAGTCACACAAGTGGTGTGTTGTCGGGCAAGTAGGTACAAGCTTACCAGTGTTGAAGTTGCACGCCATCTATTTGTTTTGCGCCTAAGGTGGTTTGGGAAGCCATGGAATTTCATCGCCATGTTTGGAGAATCTTAAGCTTGAGTCATGCAACTGTTAAGAAATATTTGTGCGCCAGTGTTGACTTGCGCTGAGACTTGAAAGATTCCTTAGAGATGGTTTCCAAGTAAAGTTGATTTATGGCAGTGATTTAGGGCTGCGTGGAAGCTGGGGGATTGGCATATTCCTTCGGTGCAAGGAGAAATTCATTTACGGGTGAAGGTTGAGCATCAACAGAGCATCTACATACAAGAGAGGATGTATTCATTTGTGATAATGAAGAGACCTACATGTCTATAAACAGTTAGTGGATCCTTTTCAGAGCTGTGAGAAATGGAAGTGGAAGAAGGTGATCCTCTCCACCGATAGTGAGCCAGAGAGAGAGAGACAGTGAGTGACCCTTGGGAAATCAGTGAGTTGAACCAAAATCTTATAAAGGCGGTGATAATGGGCATAGAAGTGATCTATCCTGAATCTTGTAAATATATATGTGATTTAGTGAATATGGTACATCGGCTCATCGATGTTGTATGCTCTTTGGATGTAGCCCAGTGAGGGTGATCCAAGTAAAAATTGATGTGTCATGTGTATGCTTTACTTTCTATTTATACTGTGCAGTGGGAAATAGAGAGAAGAGTGTTTTGATTAATAGTGAAACAAGATCACACCGACCTATAATATTTAATTAGTCATACCATGATTCACCCCCCCTATCAGGGTATTTAGCCTTGTGGACCTAAGAACAAGAGAATTGGGAAACTACGAATGAAACCATAGTAAGAATAACTGATTCTGGTCATACTAGGAAATCTGACATCCCCCAAACTACTTGTGAGAAACCACTATGTATCCCTCCCTCCAAATCTGAACAAGTAAGGTGAAGTGGAACACTTTTTCAGAGCACGATATTAGAGGAAGAGAAGAATCCAATGCTCCATATATAGCAGGAAGGTGAAATGAAGACAGGAAACCCAGAGAGGAGTGAGTGATAGATAAGAAACAATGGGAAAACACAATACATAGCCATTGAGGGAGAGATGCAAGAACCTGAATAGAGAAAAGTGAAGAAATCATTACCATTGAAGGAGGACAAAATCATAGGAGGCGAAGAGCAAGTCAAGATCTTAAGAGCTTCTGGTGAATGAGGAGACATCCCATCGACGATTTAGAACATGTTTTAGTTATTAATTAACTGAATAATTAGTTATATAAATAGTATAATTTGGAGGTTCACAATTATTTATAACCAAATTATTTTGAGTTCTGTCATTTAGCATAAGTACATATACATATTAATGAGAACGGGGGTTAAGCATCTTCAGTAAAACAAAGTCAATACTTTATTTTCCTCAGGAAGGGTAATGCTGTTTTAGATTTACTCTGTATATATATTTCTTCTAAAATATTGAATGAATAAAAATATTCAGTGAATATTATAGGAAAAATTACTTGGATGCACCAAGATGCCATTGAGGAATAAAAGGGTATCATTTGGGATAATTCAAAGTAGATAGCTTCATATATCTAGTAGATTTCATAATAGTAAAATAGTATGTGGAGTTCAATATCCTCATAGAAAATTATATGATAGTGATACCATTTCAAGGTGTGATATCTCTCTAAAAAGAAATATTTGTTTTATAATCTACATTTTCATTCCTTTTTATGTGAAGAGAGCTATGTTTGAATGTTTTTATTATTATTGGTGGGATGTTCATCTTGGTTTAGGAAAGATATACTATGACATGAAGAGTTTATTTTTGTGGAAATGTGGGAAACCATACATAATGGATTTTGTATCTCATTATTTTAACCATCATAACATTACGATATAATTAAAAAAACATTTGGATTATTTCATCCTCTCCCTGTGCGAGATTCAAATAGGGATGAGTATCAATTGTTTAAATCATCGTGTTACCATTCAAAACCTATGTGAATAATTCCATATGGGTTGTGATAGAATAAATAACCACACAATCTATTTTAATTATGATTCAATACCACTCAATGTTTTGGTATTTAGGAATGTTGAATGAACTGGGTATAATTATGTTACATACAGTTCAGTATACTAATATTACATATAGGCACCCCGATATTACTTCTCAGTTTCAGAAAGGCATTTAATAGGGTATGGGTTCTTAATATAAAATTGGGTACATCATACCCCTCTTAGATATTTGGAAAAATTTACTATTTAATTTATATGTGGATGATATTTTCTATGGCCCTTCATGGACTTTGATATTCATGGGAGGCCTATTTGTGAATTGTTGTGTTCAATTAAAATTATAGTTACAATTAATAAATATGAATGGATCCCATTGAGTATTTTTATGATAGAATATATAAACAATATATTTTTTGGTATATAGTTGGAAAGAATTATATTGTAGGAAGTTTCATTGATTCAGAGACTACAATGAATATTTATATTATTCCTTAATGGCTATAGATGAATCATTATGATCATAATTATTATGTATATCCTTAAATTCTTCCTATTTGTTATTATGTATATGAAATAGTTTTTTTCATGTTTTCACCAAGGTTTGATCATCATCATCATTACATTCAAGTGGATTTATTTGTCAGATACATGAGATCATTTATATGTCTATAAATATTGTAAATATGTAATATAAATTAACTTTTTCTTCTCAATTGACTAATATAAATTATTTTTTCATTCTGTTTCATCTTAATAAATATAATAATCATCTACCCCAATTTTTTTTCCCTATGAAGTTGTTTTTATGCTTGGTATTTGAGTAATAGAATAACTAGTTTAGTTGTCAGATTCCTAAGAAACAATTCCACATGGTTAAACTATTCTATTGGTCTATGTTATATGGTCCCATATAATATATTCAAATTAGTCATGGAAACAACATTACATTATGATGGGGAAGTTTCTTAATATTTTTTGGTAGTTTTTAATTATTTTTTTGGTTTTTTTACTTTTCCTAAAAATTCATGTGGTTGGAAAAGAGTTGTGAAAAATTGTTAGGAATTCTAATTAAAATATGTGAATTGTGATGTTTTGGTATGTTGTGTTTTCAAAAGTTTGGAATATTGTATTTGAAACCATGTATCCAAAAATTACATAAATTTCTAGTACCACTAAATGGGAGCATGTTTTTTCAATGTATTACAAAAATGACTTTACAAACAATGTCATATAAATTAATTAAACACAAATTAAGTTTTGAATGGGAAACATGTCTCGTTAACCATGTAGACCCTAGAAACTTCCCATGAATATTTTAGTGATCCTAATCCCATATAATAGACATTATGATTGATATATTTAACCCAATTTATTATCCTACATATTAGGCTACCAACACTATTTTATCCACTTAGAAATATTGGTGTTATTATCCCATATACGGGAGTTATTTTTTCAGGTTTCTAAGCTAGGTTCATTGATAATTTTCATTCTAGTTGAACAAATGGCTCAAGAATTCTCCCTGGTATCCTAGAGGATGAATAATAAAATAAAATATCTACTATAGTATTGTGGAGAGACTATACACACATATTAATATTGGAGAATATTAATAAAAGTATATAAGTTAGGGGAATCTTAATAATGGAAACAAAATATAATATATATAGTTTTGTAAATAAACAACTGGATTGGATGAAATACCCAAAATACATATGTAGTTTCAACTACCGATGACATCATGATGTTATACCAATTGATAAATGGAAATAGGGAAACATAAATATAATATTACATTATATATAAATTATACAAAAAACCAAAATCTAATCTCTATTATCATCACATGCACTAGAATAGTCTTATTATTTATTACACAATCATAGAATAGAAAAATAAACATTCAAAATAATGGATTTCCATTTACATATTACAACATCCTGGAATTATATAAAATACAAATCAATTTTTTGAATAGGTTGTTAGTAAAACTCATTAAGTGACATCCAATGGTGTTTATCACTATCTCGTATATAAATATATTATGAGTAGTGTGTATGTATAATAAACAAGAGAAGTAAATAAACAAAACTTGTTCAACTGAGATCCAATAGTAATATACATATTCATCAACCTACATCTTCAAATTCTATAATTACTATGAAATATTTACATTTAAATTTTATATTCATAAATTTGAGACCTTGTTGATACATCCTAGGAATTAATATGTGGTAAAAATCATTTAAGGTATCAGAATTTTATTGGAATTTATGTTTTCTATAAAGGGTGAAACCCAAAGTGGTATACCAAAGTAATTTCCCTTAAAGGGTACATTTTAATGTTCTTCAATTACAAGTTATACATAGCATTGGGCTGAAACATTAAAGGAGCATAAGGAATGATCTAATCTGATCTAAACACAATGCTCAATCCAAGGAGAATTATCGAAGGAATTAAACACCCTTTATGAAAAAATAGTGGAATACACAATTCAATGCATGGTAGATAAAAACCGATTAGGAACCGTATTAAATTTTGGAATTTCAATTTGTATATTCATTATTTAATTTTTTGGAATAATCTGATACCGTCCAAGGAGACAGATAATGGGAATTCACATTTATGTTTGGGTATTCCACACCAATAAGCTATTTTTTGGTCTCTGACCTTAGTCAAATATTATATAATAATAAATCAAGTGTAAAAAATCATAAACATATCCCTGAAAAAACAACATCATTAATCAAGGTCATAGTAAATTAGTCATTCTCGTCAACCTTTATTTAAATAATTTAGCAACATTATTTTTAAGGCATGTTGAAACTCTATAAGGTAAATTTCAATACAACAAAAGTATTTTTTAAATACATATCATTGTATAACATTCACAAGAAGTTTAAAAAATATGACATAAAAGGGATATTTTCATTAAGGTAGAAAACCTATAACGATGTCGGATTTCTTCAAGGGAAAAAAATTCATTTTTATAATGATTTATTTTTTAATATCACATTTAAACTTATTGTCTTGGTATATTTATTATGTGGAATTATTTCAGATGAAAATGAAATAAAAACATATAGAAATGATTTATAACGACTAAATTATAGTGTTTGCAGACTCCTCATCTACTATCATCAATTAATTCTGTATAGAATGATTAAAAAGTTATACAAAAGACTAATTTTGGATAAACTATTTATAATAGATCTCATTGAAATATAATTTGATATAGTGAGATAAATATTGAAAAATGATTATGTTTATTATTATACATTCTAAATAGGGTACAATGAAATAAATGGTGCCTAAACTTGATGATGGGTAGAAGATTAATCTCTAAACATAGGAATACATGGAAGATAGATCATATATAAGAGGATTTTTATGAATTTAGGAGAGATGGATAGTGTAAAAATGTTTTACATATTAATGGAAGAAACAACCATTTTACCATATTTAAATGTTAACATAGATTACCAATATAGTTTTGAAAACTGTGTTCCTAGCATATATTGGACACTATCCAAGGAGCCACCCTTCCAATAGTGTAAGCACATAGTTATAAAAACCATGAAAAAATAATGCAATTAACCTAGGGTATTTTTAACAATTTATTAATGGGTATAGGGTTTACCATACAATGTTAGAAATTTCCTTCTCACTTTTTGATTCACCTGGTAAGTAATTACGATTATTAATAATCACGAAGCGAACGTGCGCCTCAAAATGTTTCTAAAAAAACTAAAACTTGATTCCCCAATGAAATGTTGAATGCTACTAAGACCTTCATATCCACATTATGATTTAACATATGGATGTAAAATAATATTTAGACTAAATTTAATAGGATCTATACCTCATAAAAAATTAGAGATCATATGAACTCTCCCCCTTAATAAAACACAACCCCAAGTATCCTTGAGGATTATTAGTCAGCATTCAAGAATAACATCACCCACTAAGAACCTATATCATCCTCTGAATACCATTCATCTTCATGTACATAGTCATTCTTTTATATAACCTACACTAATAAAAATTTCCAACATTAAAGAGTCTTCATTGTACTATCATCAATATTGACTGAATACTTTTCCAAATAATAATGAACAGACTACAAAACATCTATAGGATGACATGCATGAGATGGTTATGAATATTAATGACACATCATATAGCCATGATGGAAAACATGTATAAACTTGTTTCTATGAGTAAGATCTACTTAATAAGGAACTATTTAATTCATCTCCAAAATTAAAAAATCTCTAATGAATTTGGGGGTTAGTATTCATTGCCTACGAATTCATTAACAATCCAATCTAGGAGGATCATGAAACAAAAACATATAATCAACCACATAATCTATTGGTCGATCATGATGAATATAAAAAGTCTTCTTCCATGAATGGATTATTTCCAAAATATTACTAATTATTTTTACCCACTCTAATGTCCCTTCAAAGCCACATGGTCCCAGAAAAACTAGCTTACCTACCTCTAACCCAACCAGATGTGAATAGCATGGCCCACTATATTGAGAATCCTACATGGCCATCTTAATAATATATTGGACACTATTATTATAATAAAAACAATTTTGAGGAAAATTGATATCAAAATAACCTCCAAAATCATTGAAAAATACCTGAAGTGTGTATCTTGTACCAAAACTGTACGCTCAGACAAACCCTCAGTTTGAGGTTGGTAGGTTGTTCTCACTAGCCCTTATGAAACTAGGACCTCCTATAACCGATTCCAGAAATTTAATTTGAATTGAGCATCAATGACTATTATAATGGTACATGTAACATCATGAAGGTATATAATCTTTATGATATAAATCATCCTTACTTTATCCACTAAAAAGGTATCCATTATAGGAATTAATTAACTGTCCTTCATTAATACTTACATGACATACCACACAATATAACAACCCCACATTGATTTTAGTAATCCCATTATGACATCGTTAGTGATTCCAACCCATTTCCACTCTAGGATGGGACGTTACCATGAAAGACTAAATGGTATATGTTGTTCCAACGTCACCTAATAATTGGTGGAAAACCTCATAAAAAAATCCTAAACCTTAATTTTCTTCCCATAGCACCAATATAAACAGTGTATATCAAAGTACCTCTTGGGGATTCTTGGATTACTGCACATTTGAAAGAATGAAATTTTCGCAGCAACTCCTCCTATATGTCTTTTTAAAAGTAAAATCATTCATGTATTCATGATATACAATCCTCATCAAATATTCAACCGAGAGATTTTTACTCATCTAAGACACATTCCCTTGTGAACAAAAACATTGAATATAATAGTTCCCTTATATTATCTTGATATAAAATTAATTAAGTCACTACTAAAACAATTAGAATTTTATTCACATGAAACTTATGAATATGAAGATGCCTCTCAGAAAGTAGATCAATTAACATTTGTTCATTACATGATTCCCAAAGCAAATGATTATAAATTTTATAGCTTAGTTAATCATTAACTTTATTGACTTTCCCAGGAATATTAACATGAAAACATATGATGCATTGTTGGTATTCAAGCAATATATCCTATTTGAGGTTCATCTCACTCTATGTGAATACATTATTGAGACTTTTATGGTCAATTTATAACCAAACTATTCCCCAAATGAATTGTGTATTTGGAAAAGTATGTCATGAAACATTGTTGCCAGATCTTGGTTGTGTGTTAGGTAAATGTGCTCTTGAGACATCAATTGTAGAGACATATAAACAATAAATCCTTCATCTAACATCAATCTCATTCCCATTCTGCTATATTATGAATAACCATTAAATTATGACTACCACACGACACTAGAAAAATCAACATTACTACTATGGTTATATTTCATTTCAATTCTTAATTAGATTCCATATAATAATATAACTCTATAAAATTAAGATATTTATTAGTGAATACTTTAATCATTCTATAAATGCATTAAGAATTCTAAATAAATGTAATATAAAAACTAGCCATCCCTGAGAAACTATATATTTTAAATAATATCGTCAGTGAATCTATGGATACAAAATATCATACCTTCTATAGATGAAAATATACACCTTATTCTGGTATAATGTTTACCCATATGTTGAACATTATCTATCCAAAAATAAAATTTCAGGAACGTTGCATGCAGATGGTTCTCTATCAATGTAATAAATATGATTTGAAGTTGTTTGGAAATATCTTTTCATGTTTGATAAAAAAAATTATTATATTATATCAAAAAAATAACACAATTAGATTCATGTGAGGGGGGGAAACCTAATTTATCAAGGCCATAAAGAATATCGGTGCATTCTTCTAACCAAATAACACAAACAAATACTCTTAAATTCCACGACTACTATTGAATGATTTTCATGGTATATCTAATATTCTAACCCATACATGATGATATATCAACATTAAATCTATTTTAAAGAAAACGCTACATCCCTAGAGATGATAAACTTCATTGTCTATTTTTGTTAGTGGATACTCATTTTTAACATTATGATGAAATAGTTATTACTAATCCATGTATAGCCTAATGTTCGGATCTTACTTCTTTGTGCACGGAAAAGATGTACCCCAAGAAGATGTACATGATTATAAAAACCCTTTTGTATATAGGTCCTCTAACTCTATTATATGATCCTAAAGCTTAGTAGGTGTTATCCAGCTAGGAGGAAGAAATATTGGTGCTGATTAGAAATAATAACCATAGTGAATTCTACATCTCTATTATGAGGTCGACCATAAGATTTTTATGGGGACACATATGTTAAATGAAGCACCACATGATGGAATTATATCTAAAATGGCCCATAAACACATAGAAAAAGGATATAAATCTAGGTTAAAACTATTGCAAGCCAACAATTCTCATGTCATAGTCAACAAAACTACAAATACCATTAGACATTGTAAATTTAGTTAGCACCATCATGTAATTAAAATTCACCCAAAAATTATAAAGATAATTATGGGATTGGTAGATATCAATCAAATACATTCCTAGAATAATGTCAAATCATATCATCTAATTGATGAAGTGGTTTATTAAAAAATTGTAACCACAAATATGAAGCGGTAAATCTGTTTATTGGAATACACATTCTAAAAATAATTCCAATGGGGTGTCTAGATTCTTCTCTCCATTAGAGTTATGAATTTCAAAAACCTGGATTTCCTTGATGGTTTGAGACTAATGTCAAGGATAATAAGATCATACCTCAAACTGTAGACAAATTAGTACTCTTCTCATTAGGTGGGGGTTGCACAATATATATCTGAACAGTTCTAAGACCATGAGCTATAAAATGATTATAATGAGACATTATACTATGTTGCAACTATATATAAAAAGTTTTTCTTCCCAAACCCTTTCCACATTATCATCATAAATATGAAGTGGTATTCTAGATCCATTCCTCACCAGGATCTGTTAATATTACTCTAGATTATTAGGTTATAGTTGACCCACTCTCACAAGACATTCAAGGAAAGGTTTTGTAGAATAATTAAAGATTACTGATTTTATCGCAAGAATAAAACACAACAGTGGCCTTACATCAATGGTTATTCATTTTTTAAAGACAATCAAATTTGTTACATATCACATGGGTACATGGGTGAACCCTTTGAATACTGCTACGCCAATGAAAATATTGAGTAGAATGCCTCTTGTTTCAAGATGAAATGTTTCCCAATTGAGGTACTAAACCATTATGACTCACAGCTTTTACATCCCCTAAGTTAAAGTCAAAGTTGATTTCCTTGTTCAACATCAATGTGATAGTAGTCATGTAGAACAAGATCACATTGGATAAATGGGAATATATATTTTCATCTTAAAATATCCATTATATTGATTATTCATCACCTGTAAGTGTAGGTAGACAGCATCACTTATCAATGAATTGAGAAGAATATTATATATTGCAAATAAAACGATAATATATGATATTAAGCTCCCTCAATCAATGACATTAATCGTTTCTATAAAAAAGTATTTGTATAAGGTAGTATGGATGTACAACCACAAAATACCCGATAAAGATCTTATGGGGTTAAAAAATACCACCACCACACTCTAAGAATGTATTTTTCATGACTCAATCTCATATCTAGATTTTTTTTCTAGGTGATCATTAATATATTTCATAGACTATAGACATGATTTAGAGTCTTTGGGATATCCTTCCCCGAAAATATTTGAGTGTCCTGCTTCTAGAACTCCCTAGAAAACTCTTCCATTGATTGGCCAGGTCCTAGAGATCCCTATATAGACTACCCTAGTAGTTCAAATCCTAAAAAATGGGTATGTTGTTTCCAAATCAGGTATGATAGGATGTTTCATAGCTGGATCTACATAAGGTAACCCCAATGGTTGAGATCCCACAATTTCTAGAGCATTGTCATCTCTACCATCCGGACTTTAGACTCAATGTTGTTATGGGGACATATATAAAAAATTCAATTGACAAGACTTAACAAAGCATTGAACAACAGATTTATCATGTAGTATTATTAGTGAAAATATCACTACCCACTACTCTAATTAGGTCTAAGTCATTGTTTCATAAATTATAGTAGAGGATTCAGTTTATGTTTGGTCAATTAAAAGGCATAGAGGGAAATTCTCTTTAAGTAGCAATTGAGATCTATATTTGTTAGAAAGATTTTATTTTTAGTTTTTAGAAAACAATAATTGTATATATATATCATGGTTCAATTAAATGAGTTTCCATTACCTTTTTATAATTTCTTATACAATATAAGATACAATTGTTACATCATATAACTACAACCTGCCTATTTATATTTGGTCTCAGTATATAATAATCTATATATTAGAAATAGATTATGTGGATCTTCAACGATATTTTTTAAATGATCATACATTATAAATTAAAATTTGAATTTATTTAACCACAACAATCTAATTTTTCTACTTTTGTAACAATATTACATTTCTCAAACATGTCATAATATGTCAGTTAAGGTGGCACCGTCCAGTTATGTGGGAAAACATTATAGATGTTGATTTGTTCACTTAATGTGACAAATTATTATTCCATTTTACTACAACAATCACTTGACCATTTCACATATAACATTGGGATCATCAAACATATGCACAATGAAATTCATGAAGTAAATAATAATGAAAATCAATTTGAATGAAATATAAATACTCATATACTGATAATGATGCATAAAAATATTCAATTTCCATACATAGACATGGATAAAAATGCATAATAATATATGATTTCATAATTAATTTTCATCACCTTATGGTGATAGTATTACCACTATAATATGATAAAACTAGAATAAAAACTCCCAAACTAGGGAAGATATATTTTATAGATTTCCGGTTTACCTACTCCCAAGAAGAGTTTGGTTACAAAATATTTACACTTTCTAATCTCATATATATCACCCAATATAAAATTTCATTGAAAATAAACCATTCAAATCACTTTGTGATTTTTCAAGAGAATTTTATAGATAAATAACTGGTCCATTTTTTCACATTAAATCAAGAGACAACCACTATATAAGATGATTTCAAAATGATGTAGTGGACTATGGTGGTATAGTGGGGACATCATACCCTAATAATCATAATAGAGTGATATTGTGAATAATAGATAAATCCATCGAGTCACAATAATGGAATACTATAATGTAATACAAGGGAGTTGAAATATATATCTAGCTAAGGGTAAATAACTACATAACATAATCATTGTCATTAATAGTTGATGTCCTGATGTTATTACAAGGGTATTGATGGAAATAGTGTATCACGAAGGAAATAAAACATAATATACTGAAATAAAAAAATGAAAATACGTAGTATTTAGAAATTTCACGAGAATCGGATTAGTCATCTTCACCTATACACAATCCATGTATAGAAAAATAAATCATCTATGACTTAGTGGTTCCATTTATCACTAACTACATACAAGATGTTTTATGTGTTCCAATAAGAGAATAAAATAACATGTAATTTAAATTTATTATACCACCAACAAAAATTTCTAGAGATATCATAAATGTTAATATAAAATGATCAATGGGAAAATATAATAAAAAAGGGTAGTAAATAAATAATTTTTTTGCCACATTCCCTATGTAATATAGGACCAATTAAAACCTCTTATACCTAATCATGTATTTATGTATGATATTTTAATTATAAATTCTAATTTATAAGGAAGTTACTTATGGAATAAAACTGATGTCTCCACTTGTGTTGAAGATCACATATAGTTCCATAATATCCCTTGATTTTTGTTCTATAAGTAGGGTGAAATCTATTGGGGTTTACTGCTAGAATTTCACCATAAACAAGAGTTTTACCAAAGCCATAATAATGTCTCTTATGTATCTTTTGTTGGATACTTTATGAAAGAAAATATAGTTTCCCAAAGTGGTATGTAATATATTGCAAAATACAAGGATAATTACCAAATGAATTCAATTAAATTTAATGAAATATAGGTTTATAATTATATATAATCATAGAAATTCATAATATTTGAAAAAAAACAATAGTGTTCTTTGACTTGGAAATCAAATCAATGAATCAGTTGGTGACCCATAATCCTATCCAAGGATAAAAAAATGAGAATCTAAGTATCACTCTAGTTAGGTCATGCCTTTAAAGTTATTTATTGTCTATGTCAATTTTATTTAATGATATAATAATTAACTTAGTTTTTAAAATCATTAAGATATCCATGATCACACTTCATAATTAATCAAATTATTTGGGACACGATTTTCTTTTTACAATTCATTTAGGACATTTATAAACATCAATGTTATGGCATGTTAACACACCTTAGAATGCAGTTTCATTTCGTATCCAAAATATATCATCCTGTATGTTTGTCATAAAATTAAATTCAATTTAATTAAAAAAATATTACTAAGGTCAAATTCAACACACCCCAATGTTGGGTGAAATATAAATCAAGGATGTGTTTTAGGATGCAATGAAAACAAAATCAGCCAAATGGGTGGTTCACATCGATGTTGAAAACCTCCACTAATTCGTATTTCTCTCTCAGCATGTAATAAGATGATAGTGATATAAAAAATAAAAGCATATTTTCTAAAACAATGACATTATATCATTAGTGGACTCATCATCCAGTATCATCCTTTGATTCAATCAAGAATTAGAGAAAATAGAGAAACTATATAAAATACATAAAAAGAGGTAATAGGATCACCTATAGAAGTATAATTTTATATCGTGATAGAAAATTAGAAAACCATCTAGTGGAATCATTAAAAATCTATGTGTATCTAATGTCATGAATTATTCTCGAATCAAACACATGATAGAGGAGTTGTCTGAAAGGCTATTTGGTGGAGGGGAGCTCACGAGAAGGATTTTTTGTGTGTGTTTGAGGGATAATTTTAGGTTAATATAGATTAATTTGTTAAAGTAAAATAGGTTTTTAGCCATTTTAAATGGGTTCATAGTTTGGAGTCATTGTTTTCTAAACAAGGTACCTATAATCAATTTCCCTTATCCAGGGAGCTACCCCTATTCCAGTTTAATAATATTGTTAGAAACCCCATATAAAAACCACACGATTATACTTTTTATTTTATTGTTTATTTATAAGGGTTTTTTTTGAAATCCCATTAATTTTTAGAAAAACTATGATCCTCTATTTGCAACATTTTTGTTTGAGCCACATATTTACAACTAAATGGGTGCCAACTATGTACCTAGAACAATTTATCCAATAACTCATAATTTTTTCCCGATCCAAGCTTTAATGCCCCATAAAATATATTTTTATTCAATTAAATAATATATTTAGATAAAAAATAATTGTATCCATACCACATAGTAAAACTATGAGGATATTATATAGATGGACCACATGGTGTTGTATTATTGACAATTAAGGTAATTGTCCATTCTTAATTGTTCTTCATCATTCTCCAATATATCATTTATTGGTTTTTAATAGAACCATAGACCATTTATTTTATGGATATATAATTGTGTCATGTCTCATTATTATTGATTTCTTTATATATCAGTATTGAAAATGCTTGGTATGGACAAAATCAATTTAGATAAATGTTAACTTCTTCAATAAATCTCTTGGTGAGTATTTTTTCATACGTCTATTGAACTATTTTTTTTTTGAATTTCGGATTCATGATAATGGGCTTTTGGTTCATTACAATACATTTTTTGTTATTATCCAATAATCCTAATGGTGTGTGGATCATATTTAGTGGATGGGTATACAAATTTTGTTAAGGTAGGTGGTTTAAACAATAGTATTTGTTTTACAAATATTATCTACTTTATTGGATTAAATTAGTATTAAATTTTTTTAATGGAATGATCTATTATTCATGAAATGTGAATAATTTGGATTATTTTATAAAATGGTATTACCATTCATTATATTAAATAAAAATTAGTTTAGATTAATGTATTCATTTATTTCATGGGTTGTATCATTATTTAAATTTGAAATTACCTAGGAATATTTTGGTGTTTTAAAATGGAGGTCATCTTGGGTGGGGTGATTATTAAATTGAAATCCTATGTTTTTTTGGATATATAACTTGTATACATGAAATATATATAAGAGGGATTGATTTAGATAACAATTCTTGGAAGGTTTGAGAATTCTAAAAAAATAATCACACTAAAATTACAATTAATCATTTTTTGAACTAGGGGTTCGTGTTAGGATCTAACATAATTTCCACACTAAGGTTGGTGGTGTGAATAATTAGTCCCATTTTTATTTAATAAGTTAATCCCCTTTAAACACAACCTCATGAACTGGGTAGGGTTCTTTATCCACTGAATAGAGTCTCTCAACATTTTTTTCAATGAAAACAGATGATATAAAATATAAAATTATATTTACATGTATTAGAAAACATTACTACACCATTCCATGTTGATTACTTCCCAAAACATGGACATACCAACAATTCTGAAGAGATTATTCAATAATGAATGGACAGTGTTCAGAGACCACGACTATAATCCATTAAAATATTCAATTTCTCAGAAAAATATCATCTAATATTGTTAGTGAACACTAGTTAATCACTTCACATCTTGACACTCCACCTCTGACAATTAAACGATCAAAAAATATAAATGCTTATGTCTAGTTAGAGTACTTAAATATCAATTATCAATTTTTATATTTCTTATGTTGAAACGTCCACTAGAACATGTATGATATATTCATACTCAATTAATGTAGATATACTAGTTCTTATCTATGTTTCTTGTGCCCACTCTTCATAAACGTTAATTCATCATAAATACAAAACGCATATTACTATTGTATATCTCATAAAAATTGTTCATGTGGAAATACACCTACAAAAAATATATACTCCATATTAGCAAAAACTAGGCACTTTTTGAGCTATAATGGGCTATAAAAATAAGCCTTTAGTCAACTATTATCATTCTATTTTCATTATGTATCTCAATTCATAACATTTGAAATGATACAATAATACATGGCTTCTGCCTTTTCGTGTAGTGCTGAATAAATACCTCTTTAATCCACTGGAATTAGTTCTGAAAAATACATGTAATTATAATAGTATCATGGCCCAATATTGATTCTAGTGAGTAAGAAGACATTCAAGATCAATTAAAAAGTTATCATAATTAATTTTCTCATGTTTCACTTCTCACAGCACGACACACACTTAACTAAATATTGTTAAAATATTTTTTTCAATTGATCCCTTATCATATCAATGAATATAGAGTCTTCTACTTTATATCATTTATCACATGTACTCATCCACCATATAATGACCACCACTATGATTATCATAGCTATCCCTAATCTCCAAAGGAGGCATAGACCATCCCTTGGTGGAAAATATCAAACTAGATTCCTTCATTGTAGTATATCACATAAACTAGACCTACCCCTCATTATATTCCCCATTTTTAATATTGCATAGGTGCTCTAGCTCTCCATAATTAGAAACAATAAGGTTCATTCCCTTTCTAGGTTTCATGTTTCAAGAATTTTCTTCTCACCATTTCTTATGTTAGGGGTATGACCTGCTCTTATCTTCATATCCTCCTCTACAACATCCACCCCTATTGTGTTGCCTTTATAGGGTTGGGAATCCATCAATACACCATATCTTGTAATATATAAAGGTATACCACTTCTTTTTCTAGGACTACTTCAAACCAAATTGTAAAAAATTTCAAAACATAAAAACATATCTTTTTTAAAACCTAACAATCACTCCATTTGGATTTTGTTTATAATAATAGTTTTTATCTCAAGTATCTTTATAAATTCTTATGCTCATTTATCTTATGTGAAAGTAAAATTTTAATTAATATTTTTTAATTTATATTTTATCATGAAAACATTGTATCCTTACTTTTAACATGTAACATCAGCTCCTAACACATTTGGATTCGGATTTTTCAAATGTGACACTAAAATTAGTTTGAAATAACCGGACACCAAAGTAAAGAAATAAATTCCAATTACTCTATTTCATATTGAAAGATTATATTCACATTATAAAATAATAATAGGACCAAACATAAATAAATAATATTGTAAAAAATGATATATGGTGAATGCTGGAAGAAAATGTAAATAAAATACTCAAAATAAAACAAAAAATATAATCGAAATAGAAAAATGATACACAAATCAATAAATACTAAGGTCATCATAAATATATTTCACCAAAGATGGATCATCCCAATAATCATTCAAACTTGGAATAAGCTCCAAAACCATTTATTTTTCTCATGGTATCAAATAGAATTAATAAAATTGCATGAAAATGTTCTATCTAGTAGTCCCTATAAACCACATATACAAATAATCAAATGTTCCCAATTTTTGGGTGAGTATAATACTTATTATTTTATCATCTGAGTCTTACCAACACATTATACTTGTACAATAACAAGTTATCACATTTTATATAAAATATATGATAATTAGATAATATTTTTATATAAATCCACAAATTATTTCTATGTAAGAAATGTTAAACAAATATTATTAACATTTCATTTCATGTAGTCAAACATTCCCATATTCTCACTCATTCACGCGGGCATGAATTTCTTGATAATCCCCATACTTATTTGAGGTGGTTTATCTTATCACAAATCCAACTCTTGGGGAACCACAATAATAGTGGTACATCACAGCCATGCTCAATCCATATGATCATGAACCACCCAAATTAGGTCACATTAAAATAAAAAATCATTCCACACTAAAAATTAATTCTAATTAAACTGTTTCATAAATTATATTTATTTATTTAAATAAAAATCATAATTTTGTAACTATAATTTAAAACAATAAAACATGATGTTTTCTAATAGCCAATGAAAATCTGTTATTCCAAACTCATAAAACAAATGGGTTTCCATCATGAAATAATGAAAAATAATATTTCAAATTAAATGAAAAATATTTATTAAAAACCAAGACATCATGTTCAATGAAATGTGTAGAACATATAGAATTCACATATATCTTATAAATGAATTTTAAGGCTACGTGTCTCTGGGCCTGTGGTCTTGTAATAGTATTTAACCTCTCCTATTTTAAAAGGGGTTATTATTTTCTTTTACTCATTTTAATAAAGGTTATTTGTTCCATCCATTTGTGTATATATAAATATTTATAATTTTATTTAGAATCTGATTTTGGAATATATATGTATAATTATTTTAAAGATTATAAAATTATATAAATTTATTTATATAATAAATATTTATTATATTATTAATTATATTTACTTATATGTTAAAATATATATATATATATATATTTATAATTACAAAATAAGTGATTTATAACAACATCTAATTATATTTATAATTCAAATTCTATAGATATATAGATATATATTTTAATATTATTTATAGTAAAATAAATATAAATATATATATTTAAATGTAATATTTAAATATGTATTATATAAACATGAATAAAAATTGATTTATATTTTAATATTTTTATATTGAAAACTTATAAAATTTATATTGGTCATAATGTTTAATTATTATTTACATACATTTATTTGAAATTATATATATAATTAAAATAAAGATAATATTTTATTATTTAATTAAAATAATTTTATAATATATAAACAAATATGTTTATTTAGTTGTATATTTATATTGATATTAAATAATTGAAAATACATGTATATGTATAACTACTTGTGTGTTTACATATGACTGTGTGTATATATGATTTTATTTAATTGTTAGTGTTTGTAGATGTTTATGGGTACATTTTTATGTTTGTAATTCATGTAAATAAAATGACATTACTTTTTGATATTTCTATAATTTATATAATTTAATTTATTCATTTTTTATAGTATATTAATTTTTAATGTTAAAAATATTGTTAATCATTTGAAAATATTTTTTAAATTTATATTTAATTACTATACATGTAATATTTTAAAATTTATTCTAATTTATATGAAAAATATTTCTTCTTTTTTATTTATTATTTTTTATAATTTTAAACATTTATGAAATATTTATAATTAATCGATTTATATGAATTTTCCTAATAGTTTTTTATTAAAAATATTTAACTATATAATTATAATTATATATAATATGGTTATAAATGAATTTATTAGATTAAAAATAAATAATTAAATATTTATATATTTATATATTTATAATACTATAATAAATATAGTCAAATAATTAATATACATTTTATATTTAAATTTATTTTTATTAAATAATATATATTTATGTGAAATTTTTTATAATTATATATAAATAATTCGTAATTATATTTATTTATAATGATAATTATTAATACTTAAATACATATTTAAGTATTTCTAACATTATAATAAATATATATATATATATATATATAATAAATATATTTTTTTATAAGTATATATTTATAATTATAACTATATAAATTATAAAAGTATTTATTTATAATTATAATTATAAAAAAATATAAATGTATACATATTTAAATATTTATATACATACAATAAAAATATTTCAATATGAAATTCAATTATTATATATAGTGTTTTTTATAACTATATATTTGTATTAATATATATATATATATATACTAATTCTGAATAGACCATGATATTTAATTATATAAATACATATAATTATATAAACATATTTAAACTTATATTGAATTATTTGTATATATATTTGATTATATTTATAATTATATATATATATATACTATTATTATTTTATATATTTATAAATATAAAATAAATATATTTAAAATTTTAATACATTTATTATTGTTATTAATATATTTATATTTACATATATATATTAATAAATATATATATTTACATAAATATATATCTCTATATCTATAATTATAAAAAATATTTGTAAAATTATAATAAATGTAATTGTAAATCATGATATAATAATTAACCACATTTCCAAAATCATGAAGATATTTGTGATCACACCCCATAATTAATCAAGGGATTTGGGCATGGTTTTTCTATTTACCATTAATTTAAGTAATTTTTCCACATCATTGTTAGGGCATGTTGACACACCTTAAAAAGTTGTTTAATTTCATATCAAACACATAATATCTTGTATGTGTATCATACCATACAATCAATTTAATTAAATTTTGTAATTTATAAGGTCTAATTCAACACACCTCAAATGTAGTTGAAATATATAATAGGGTTGACTTTTAAGACACAAATAAAACAAAACCACCATATGTGGTGGTTGACATTGAGGTAAAAAACCTCCACTGATTAATACTTGTTTACAAGGGAATAAATTTCATAGTTCTAACCATATATTATGATAATATGTTATTTAAAAGTAAAAACATGGAATTATTGGTTCATATCATGTAATAATATGATAATAAAATGAAAACATTTAGAAAATTAACAAGAACACCAACCTTATATCAGAAGTAGACTCTTCATCCAATATCAGCCTTTTATTCATGCTAGAATGAGAGAAAATGGAGAGAGAATATAAAATACATAAAATAGGGTATTTATCTTGCATAGAATTATAATTAATTATCAAGATAAAAATTTTGAATATCTTCTTTGGAAATCATTGATAATCCATGTGGGGTCCAATGACGTAAATGATTATTGAATCAGAAACAAGATGGAGGACTTATCTTAATGTCTAGGAATTGGTAGAGGAGAGATAACAACAAGGAGTGTCATTGTATGCTCAAGGTATAATTATTGGGGAATTAAGATTAATGTGTTTAATTAAAATTTTTCATTTTACCCACTTTAAATGGGTGTATAGTTTGGAATCGTTGTTTTTTAAAAAATGTACCTACCATCAATTTCATCTTTCCATAGAGACACCAATTTCACAATTTAGGAATATAGTTTGAAAACCCATAAACCAACAAGACGATTATATATTTCAGTTTATTGTTTATTTTTCATGGGTTTCTTCAATTCCAATAATTTTTAAATAAACTAACCTCCTATATTTTCAAAATTGTATGTTTGATCCACATAGTTACATCTAACTATTTACAAACTATGTACCTCACACTATTTCTCCAAAAAATGATAGTATGTGTCCCAATACAATATTTAATATAACATAAAATATTTTTTTATTTCCTTCTTAATGAAGGAAAATAATTAGATAAAAATAAATAGGAACCATACCTTATATAAAAACTAGAAGATTATTATACAGATGGATCATAAGGTGTTATTCTAGGAAAACTCAAGCTAAGATTCTGTTATTCATTTTTCTTCATCTTTCACCATGATATCATATATTGGTTTTGAATGGACACTCATACCAAGGATATTATGGATATATAATTCTATAATTTCTTGTTGTAATTTATTTTCATATAGATTCTCTATTATAATGTTTAGTAGAGACCAAATCAATAAATATAATTGTGAACTTCTTTGGTAATTATCATTGGGAGTGGTTTTTCACATGTCAATTTATATATATTTGTTCTGAATATGGATTCATGATAAGTGTTTTTTGGTTTATTACTTTACTTTTCTTATTTTTATATCTCAATCTTTATGTGATGTGGATTATATTCAGTTATTGGGGATTCAATTAGTTTGAGTTAGGTGGTTTCAATAAAAGAAATCGATTTAAAAATATTGAATTCATACTTTGATTAAATTATTTTTCAATTTTGTTTAATGTAATGATCAAGGATTATTTAAATGTGAATAATTGATATTAATTTAATAATTCTTATACCCTTGATTATCTTCAATGATATTTTTCTCAGATGAATGAATTTATTTATTACCTGGGTTATTTGACTATTTACTTTTGAAATTACGTTAGAATGGTTAGGTGTTTGAAAATAGAGGCCACCATGTGTGGGATGGTTTTGAAACTGAAATACTATATATATGGGATATAGAACAGGAAAATATGAGATATATATAAGAGGGAATGAATTATTGAACATGTATTTGACGGTTTGAGGATTCATAGAATGGTTTTATACTATAATTATAATTAATAACGATTTAGACTATTGGTTCATGTTATGATTGAACATGATTTCATCAATATGGTTGTAGGTGTGAATAATTAGTTCCCTTTTTATTTTTTTGTTACGTCCATTTTAACTAAACCTTGTGAACATGGGAAGGTTCTTGATCATCTAAATAGATTCTCTCATGTTTTTATTTTAAATGAAAATAGATGATATAAAATATCAAATTATATTGACAAGGATTATAAGCCTTTTATTCACCATTCCATGTTTACTAGTTCCCCCAACATGGAAATATCAACTATTATGAAGATATTATTCAACAAACAGTGGATAGTTTTCACACACCACTACAACAATCCCCTAAAAGATACAATGTATCAACAAAATATGAATTAGTATTCTAGATCCATTCCTCACCTGGAGATGTTAATAATACTCTAGAATATTGGGTCATAGTTGACCAACTCTCACAAGACATTCGAGGAATGGTTTTGGAAAATCATTAAAGATTACTGATCTTATCTCAAGAATAAAACTCAACAGTGGCCTTACAAAAATGGTGATTCATTTTTTGAAGACATACTAATTATTTACTTATCACATGGGTACATGGGTGAACCCTTTGAATACTTCTACGCCAATGAGAATATTGAGTAGAATGCCTCTTGTTTCTAGATGAAATTTTTCCCAATTGAGGTACTGAAGCATTATGACTCACACGGTTTCTGTCCCCTATGTTACAGTCAAAGATGAGGTCCATGATCAATATCAAAGTGTCAATAGTCATGTAGAACAAGATCACATTGGATGAATTGGAATATATATTGTCATCTTAAAATATCCATTATCTAGATTATTCATCACCACTAAGTGTAGGTAGACAACATCAATTATCTATGAATTGAGAAGAATATTCTATATTGGAAAAAAACTATAATATATGATATTAATCTCCCTTAATCAATGACATTCATAATTTCTATAAAAAAATATCCGTATAAAGTATTATGGATGTACAACCACAAAAAACCCAATAAAGATCATTAAGAGTTTAAAAATACCACAACCACACTATAAGAATGTATTTTTCCTAACTCACTCTCATATCTAAAAGATTTTTTAGGTTCTCATTAATATATATCATGGACTCTAGCCATGATTTAAATACATGGGGATAACTTTCCCCTAAAATTATTAGAGTTTTCTACTTCTAGAACACCCAAGAAAACTCTTCCATTGATTGTGCATATCCTAGAGATCCCTATATAGACTACCGTAGTAGTAAAAATCCTAAAAAATGGGTATTTTGTTCCCAAATTTGGTATGATAGGATGTTTCATAGCTGAATCTACATATGGTAACCTCAATGGTTGAGGTCCCACAATTTATAGAGAATTGTCATCTACACCATCTTTACTTTATACTCAATGTAGCTATGGGGACATATATCAAATATTCAATTGACAAGACTCAACTTAGCATTAAACAACAGATTTATCATGTAGTATTATTAGAGACAATTTCACTACCCACTACTCTAATTAGGTATAGGTCATAGTTTCATAAATTATAGTTGAGGTTTTAGTTTATGGCTGGTCAATTAAAAGGCATAGAGGGAAATTCTCATTAAGTATCAATTGGAATCTATATTTGTTGGAACGATTTTATTTTTAGTTTTTAGAAATCAATAAATAAATAAAAATATATATTTATATCATGGTTCAATTAAATGACATACCATTTCCATTTTATAATATCATATACATTATAATATACAATTGTTACATCATGTAACTACAACCTAACTATTTATATTCGGTCTCAGTATATAGTAATCTATATATTAGGAATAGATTATGTGGATCTACAATGATATTATTTAAATGAACAAACATTATAAATTAAAATTGGAAAACATTTAACCACAAAAATCTAATGTTTCTAATTTTGTAACAATATTACATTTCTCAAACATGTCATAATAAGTCATTTAAGGAGGCACTATCCAACTATGTGGAAAAACATTATAATTGTTGATTTTTTCATTTTATGTGACAAGTTATTATTCAATTTTACTTCAACATTCACTAGTCCATTTCAAATATAACATTTAGATCGTCAATCATATGCACTAAGAAATTCATGAAGTAAATAACAATTAAAATGAATTTGATAGAAATATAAATACTCATGTACTGATAATGATGCATAAAAATAATCCATTTTCATACCTAGACATTGATAAAAATGCATAATAACATGGAATTTCATAAACAATTATCATCCCCTTATGGTGATAATATTACCACTATAATATGAGAAAACCATAATCAAAACTCTCATAATAGGGAAGATAGATTTTCTAGATATCTAGTTTACCTACTCCCAAGAAGAGTTTGGTTACAAAATATTTACTCTTTCTAATCTCATATATATCATCCAATATAAAATTTCATTGAAAAGAAACCATTGAAATCACTTTTTGATACTTCAAGAGAATTTTATAGATAAATAAATGGTCCATTTTTTCACATTGCATCAAGAGACAACCAATACATAAAAGTATTTAGAAATGAAGTAGTGGTCTATGGTGGTATAGTTGGGACACAATACCCTCATAATCAAAATGAATTAATATAGTGAATAATAGATATATCACTGAATTTAAAATATTTGAATACAATGACGTAATACAAGGGAGTTGAAAAATATATCATGTTAAGGGTAAATAGCCATATAACATAAGCATTGTCCTAAATAGATGATGTCCTGATGTTATTAAAAGGGTATTGATGGAAATAGGGTGTCATGAATGAATGAAAACATTCTATACTAAAATAATAATAAAAATACATAGTATTTTGAAGTGTCACAAGAACCGGATAGGTCATCTTCACCTATACACTATCCATCTATAGAAAAATAATTCATACATGACTTGGTGGTTCCATTTATACCTAACTTCATAATAGGTTTTTTATGTGTTCCAATAAGAGAAAAAAATATCTTGTAATTTAAATTTATTATATGACCAATAAAAATTTCTAGTGATATCATGGATGTTAATATAAGATAATAAATGGGAATATATAATAAATAAGGGTAGTAAATAAATAAAAAATATTTGTCTACATTCCCCATGTGATATAGTTCCAATTAAAACTTCTTATACCTAATCATGCATTTATCTATGATATTTTCATTATAAATTCTAATTAATAATGAATTAACCTATGGAATAAAACAAAGGTCTCCATTTGTGGTGAAGATCACATATAGTTCCATAATATCCCTTGATTTTTTTTCTATAAGTAGGATGAAATATATAGGGGTGTATTGTTGGGATTTTACCATAAAAAGTGTTTTACCATATAAAAGAATTTTACCAAAGCCTTAGTGATGTATATTATGTATCTTTTATGGGATATTTAAGGAATCACATGTAGTTTCCCAAAGTGGTATGAACTATCTTGCAGAATCCAAGGATAATTCTTTAATGAATTCAATTAAATTTAATGAAATATAGGTTTATAATTATATATAATCTTAAGAATTCATAATATTTGAAAAAAAATTCAATATTGTTCATTGACATGGAAATTAAATCAATTAATAAGTTGGTGACCCATTAACCTATCCAAGGATACAAAAAATGGGAATCTATGTATCACTATTGTTAGGTCACACCATTAAAGTTATTTATTGTCTATGTCAATGTAGATTCATGATATAATAATTTACTTTGTTTTTAAAATCATGAATATATCCATGATCACACTTAATAATTAATCAAATTATTTGGGACACAAATTTCCTTTAACCATTCATTTAGCTCATTTAGAAACATCAATGTCATGGCATGTTAACACACCTTGGAATGAACATTCATTTCATATCCAACATATATCATCTTGTATGACTATCCTAAAATTAAATTCAATTTAATTAAACCATTTTATTTATAAGGTCAAATTCAACACACCCCATTGTTGGTTGAAATATATATCATGTTAGAGTTTTAGGATTCCCTAAAAACAAAATCACCCTAATGGGTGGTTCACGTCGATGATGAAAACCTCCACTAATGCATGTTTAGCTCTCAGCATGTAATACCATGATAGTGATATCAAAACAATTAGGATATTAGCTAAAAAACGACCTTATATCGTTAGTGGACTCATCGTCTAGTACCAGCCTTTTATTCAAGCGAGAATGAGTGAAAATAGTGAAACTATATAAAATACATAAAAATAGGCAATAGGATCACTTATAGAAGTATAATTTTATATCGTGATAGAAAATTAGAAAGCCTTCTAGTGGAATCAATAAAAATACAAGTGTATCTATTGACATGAATTATTCTCGAATTAGACACTTGATGGAGGAGTTATCTGAAAGGCTATTCGGTGGAGGGGATCTCACAAGAAGAATATTTTGTGTGTGTATGAGGGATAATTTTAGGGGAATATATATTAATTAGTTAAAGTAAAATAGGTTTTTAGCCATTTTAAATGGGTTCATTGTTTGGAATCATGGTTTTATAAATAAGGTACCTACCAACAATTTTCCCTATCCAGGTAGCTACCCCTATCCCAGTTTAAGAATATTGTTAGGAACCACACATAAAAACCATATGATTATACTTTTTATTTTATAGTTTGTTTATAAGGGTTTTTTGAAATCCCAATAATTTTTGAAAAAATTATGCTCCTCTATTTTCAACAAGTTTGTTTGAGCCACATAGTTACAACTAACTAGGTTCCAACCATGTACCTCACACAATTTATCCAATAACTCCTAATGTTTTCAAGATCCGAGCTTGAATTCCCCATAAAATATAATTTTTTTCAATGAAATAATAGAATTAGATAAAAATTAATTGGTTCCATACCACATAGTAAAACTATGAGGATATAATACCGATGGATCACGTGGTGATGTATTATTGACAATTAAGGTATGTGTCCATTCTTAACTATTCTTTATTGTTCTCCAAGATATTATTTATTAGTTTTTAATGGTACCATAGACCATTGGTTTTATAGATATATAATTGTGTCATGTATCATTATTATTGATTTCCATACAGATTAGTTTTAAATTGGATGGTATTGACCAAATCAATCAAGATAATTGTGAACTTCATCCATAAATATACTCGTGGGTAGTTTTTCACATGTCTATTGAAATATATTTGATTTGAATTTGGGTATAATGATAATGGGTTGTTGGTTCATTACACTACATTTTTTGTTATTATCCAGTAATCCTAATGGTGTGTGGATCATATTTAGTTGATGGGTATATAAATTGTGTTAAAGTATGTGGCTTCAATAAAATTCTTTGTTTTACAAATATTATCTGCTTTATTGGCTTAAATTATTTTTAAAAATTGTTTAATGGAATGATCTATGATTCTTTAAATGTTAATAATTGCAATTATTTTATAAAATGGTCTTACCATTCATTATATTCAATGAAAATGGGTTTTGATTAATGTAATCAATTATTTCATGGGTTGTATGATTATTTACATTTGAAATTACCTAGAAATATTTATGGGTTTTAAAATAGAGGGCATATATGGTGGGATGATTATTAAATTGAAATCCTATATTTGTTGGATATATAACATGTATAAATGACATATATATAAGAGTGATATATTTAGAGAACAATTCATTGAAGGTTTCAAAATTATTAAAAAATAGTCACACTAAAATTATAATTAATAATTTTTGGGACTAGGGGTTTGTGTTAGGATCTAATATAATTTCCACACTAAGGTTTTAGGTGTGAATAATTAGTCCCATTTTTATATTATCAGTTAATCCCCTTTGAACACAGCCTCATGAACTGGGTAAGGTTCTTTATCCGTTGAGTAGAGTCTCTAAAAAAAAATTCAAAGAAAAAAGATGATGTTAAATAGAAAATTATATTTACAAGGATAAGAAAACATTCCTAAACCATTCCATGTTGATTACTTCCCAAAACATTGACATACCAACAATTCTTAAGATATTATTCAATAATTAGTGGATAGTGTTCAGACACCACAACTATAATCCATTAAAATATACAATGTCTCAACAAAATATCATCTAATAGGGTTAGTGCACACTATCTAATCACTTCACATATTTACACTCCACCTCTGACAATTAAATGATCAAAAAATATAAATGTGTATGTCTAGTTAGAGTACTTAAATATCAATTATCAATTTTCATATTTTATGTCATGAAACGTCCACTAGAACATGTATGATATTTTAAAACTCAATTAATATAGATATACTAGTTCATTATCTTTGTTTCTTGTGGCCACTCTTCATAAACTCTAATTCTTCATCAATACAAAAAGCCCATTACTATTGTATATCTCATAGAAATTGTTCATGTGTAAATACTCCTAAAAAAATACTCCATGTAAGGAAGTAATAGGAACTTTTTCTGAAAAATAATGGGCTGTAAAAACAAGGCTTTAATCATCCATAATCATTCAATTTTCATTATGGATATCAATCCATAACATTTGAAATGATACTTAACACATGGCTTCTGCCTTTTCATGTAGTTCTGAATAAATATCTATTTAATCCACTAAAATTAGTGCTGAAAAATACATGTAATTATAATAGTATCATCGTCCAATATCGATTCTAGTGAGTATGAAGGCATTCAAGATCGATAAAAAAGAATCATTATTAATCTTCTCATGTTTCACTTCTCACAGCCCGACACAAACATAACTAAATATTGATAAACTATTTTTAAAATTGATCCCTTATCACATCAATAAATATGAAGTCTTCTACTTTAAAATTATAAATCACGATGTCTTCTAATATGCAATCAAAACCTTTTATTCAAAACTCATAAAACAAATGGGGTTCAATCAAGAAATAATGAAATATATTATTTGAAAATACATGAAATTTTTTTATTAAGAACAAAGACTTCATGTTCAATGAAATGTGTAGAACATATAGAATTCACCTACATCTGACAAATAAATTTTAAGGCTATGTGTCTCTGGGCCTGTGGGCTTGAAATGTGATTTAACGTCACCTATTTTAAAAGGAGTTCTTATTTTCTTTTACATATTTTAATAAAGGTTATTTCTTCCATTCATTTTTGTATATACAAATATTTATAATTTTATTTAGAATATGATTTATAAATATATATGTATAATTATTTATAATATTATAAAATTATATGCATTTATTTATATAATATATATTTATTATATTATTAATTATATATACTTATATGTTATAATATATATATATATATAAATATATATAATTTTGTTTATAATTAAAAAAAGTGATTTATAACAACATTTAATTATAATTATAATTATATATATATATATTTAAATATTATTTATATTAAAATAAATTTAAAAATATATATTTTAATTTAATATTTAAATATGTATTATATAACCATTAATAAAAAATGATTCTTATTTTAAAAATTTCATATTGAAAATTTATAAAATTTATATTGGTCAAAATGTTTAATTAGTATTTACATACATTGATTAGAAATTTGCTATATAATTAAAATAAATATAATATTTTATTATTTTATTAAAATAATTTTATAATATATAAACAAATATGTTTATTTAGTTGTATATTTATATTGATATTAAATAATTGAAAATACATGTATATGTATAATTACATGTGTGTTTGCATATGACTGTGTGTATACATGTTTTTATTTAATTTTTAGTGTTTGTAGATGTGTATGGGTACATTTTTATTTTTGTAATTCAGGTAAATAAAATGAAATTACTTTTTTATATTTCTATAATTTATTTATTTAATTTATTCATTTTTTATATTATATTCAATTATAATGTTAAAAATATTGTTAATCATTAGAAAATATTTTAATACTTATATTTACTTACTATACAAGTAATATTGTAAAATTTATTGTAATTTATATGAATAATATTACTTCTTTTTTATTTATTATTTTTTATAATTTAAAATATGTATGAAATATTTATAAATAATCAATTTTTATGAATTTTCAGAATATATTTTTATTAAAAATATTTTACTATATAATTATAATTATATATAATATTGTTATAAATGAATTAATTAGATTAAAAATAAATAATTACATATTTATATATTTATATATTTATAAGACTATAATAAATATTGTCAAATAATTAAAATACATAGTATATTTAAATTTCGTTTTATTAAATAATATATATTTATATGAAAATATTTATAATTATATATAAATACTTTTTAATTATATTAATTTATAATGATAATTATTAATACATAAATACATATTTAAGTATTTATAACATTATAATAATTATATATATATATAAAAAACATATTTATTAATTTTATAAGTATATATTTATAATTATAGCTATATAAATTTTAAATGTATTTATTTATAATTATAATTACAAAACCATATAAATGTATACATATTTAAATATTTATATACATACAATTAAAATATTTCAATACGAAATACAGTTATTATATATAGTGTTTATATATATATATTGATATTAATATATATATTTAAATAAATTTACTAATGCGTATTAGACCATGATATTTAATTATATAAATACATATAATTATATAAATATATTTAAATTTATGTTGAAATATTTGTAAATATATATGATTATATTTATAATTATATATATACTATTATTAATTTTTATAATTATAAATATAAAATAAATATATTTAAAATTTTAATACATTTATTATTGTTTTATATATATTTATATTTATATTAATATAGTAATAAAGATATATATTTACATAAATATATATCTTTATATCTATAATTATATATTTTTTGAAAACTATAATAAATGTAATTGAAATGCATGATATAATAATTAACCACGTTTCAAAAATCATGAAGATATCCGTGATCACACTTCATAATTAATCAAGGTATTTGGGAATGGTTTTTCTGTTAACCATTCATTTAAGTAATTTTTCCACATTATTGTTAGGGCATGTTGACAGACCTTAAAAAGTTGATTAATTTCATTTCAAACACATAATATCTTGTAAGTGTATCATACCATACATTCAATTTAATTAAATTTTGTAATTTATAATGTCTAATTCAACACACCTCAAATGTGGTTGAAATATATAACAAGGTCTATTTTTAAGACACACATAGAACAAAACCACCGTATGTGGTGGTTCACATTGAGGTAAAAAACCACCACTGATTAATGCTTTGTTACAAGGGAATAAACTTCATAGTTCTAACAATATATTATGTTAACATTATATTTAAAAGTAAACACATTGAATCATTGGTTCATATCATGTAATAATATGATAATAAAATGAAAACATATAAGAAATTAGCTAGAACACCGACCTTATATCAGAAGTAGATGTGTCATCCAGAATCAGCCTTTTATTCGTGCTAGAATGAGAGAAAATGGAGAGAGAATATAAAATACATAAAATATGGTATACGATCTTGAATAGAAGTATAACTAAATATCATTATAGAAATTTTGAATAACTTCTATGGAAATCATTGACAATCCATGGGGGTCCAATGACATGAATGATGCTATAATCAGAAACTAGATTGAGGAGTTATCATAATGGCTTGGAAGTGGTGGAGGAGAGATAACAACTAGGAGTGTCATTGTGTGATCGAGGGATAATTATTTTGGGAATGAATATTAATGGGTCTAAATAAAAATGGTTATTTTACCCACTTTAAATGGGTGTATAGTTTGGTATCATTGTTTTCTAAAACATTTACCTACCATCAATTTAAACTTTCCATGGAGACACCCATTTCACAATTTAGAAATATAGTTTGAAAACCCATAAACCAACCAGACGATTATATATTTCAGTTTATTGTAGATTTTTCATGGGTTTCTTCAATTCCATTAATTTTTAAAGAAACCAAGCTCCTATATTTTCAATATTGTATGTTTGATCCACATAGTTACAACTAACTATTTACTAACCATGTTCCTGACACTATTTCTCCAAAAAATGATAGTATGTGTCCCAATCCAATATTTAATACAACATAAAATATTTTTTTATTTCCTTATTGATGAAGGAAAATAAATAGATAAAAATAAATAGGAACCATACCTCATATAAAAACTCAGAGATTATAATACAGATGGATCATAAGGTGTTGTGCTAGGGAAACTCAAGATAAGATTCAGTTATTCATTTTTCTCCATCTTTCACCCTGATATCATATATTGGTTTGGAATAGACAGTCATACCATGGATATTAAGGACATATAATTCTATCATTTCTTATTATAATTTATTTTCATATAGATTCATTATTATAATGTTTAGTAGATACCAAATCAATAATGATAATTGTGAACTTCTTCTGTAATTATCCTGGGGAGTGGTTTTTCATATGTCTATTGATCTATATTTGTTATAAATATGGATTCATGATAAGTGGTTTTTGGTTTATTAATATAATTTTCTTATTTTTATATCTCAATCTTCATGTGTGGTGGATAATATTAAGTTGTATGGGATTAATTTGGTTGTAGTTAGGTGGATTCAAAAAAAGGCATTGATTTAAAAATATTTAATTCTTACTTGTATTAAATTAGTTTTAAATTTTGTTTAATTGAATGATCAATGATTATTTAAATGTGAATAATTGAGATTAATTTAAGAATTTTTATACCCTTCATTGTCTTCAATGATTTTTTTTGGATGAATGTATTTATTTATTACATGGGTTTTTTGACTATTTACTTTTGAAATTTCCTTAGAATGGTTTGGAGTATCAAAATAGAGGCCACCATGTGTGGGATGTATATTAAACTGAAATCATATATATATGGGATATAGAATAGGAAAATATGTGATATATATAAGAGGGATAGAATTATTGAACAAGTATTTGATGGTTTGAGGATTCATAGAAAATTTTTATATTATATATTTAATTAATCACAGTTTTGACTTGGGGTTCATGTGAACTTGATTTCATCACAATGGTTGGAGGTGTGAATAATTAGTTCCCTTTATATTTTTTTTGATACAATAATTTTATATAATCATTGTGAACATGGGAAGGTTCTTGATCCTCTAAATAGAGTCTCTCAAAATTTTATTTTAAATGAAAATATATGATATAAAATATCACATTATATTTACAAGGATCAGAGGACTTTTATACACCATTCCATGTTTACTAGTTTCCCAAACATGGAAATATCAACTATTATGAAGATATTATTCAGTAAACAATGGATAGTTTTCACACACTACTACAAAAATCCCCTAAAAGAAATAATGTCTCAAAAAAATATTATACAATTGGGATAGTGAACACTATGTGTTCTCTTAACATCTTGAATCTCCACTTCTGTCAATCGAACAATAAAAAAATATAAATCAATAAATATTCCTTGATAAAATAAATATATTTATTGATTCCCATCATTCTTGCTTGGAAACATCCACTAGAACTTGTATGATATATCCATACTCAATGAATGCAATTATTCTAGTTCATTAGCTCAGTTTCATGCGAACCACTTCACAAACTCATATTATTCGTCAATATGAATTGTATCTTCATATTGTCTATCTAATATAAATTATTCATGTCGAAACAATCCTAAAAAAAATATTGGTACCATGTTGACAATAATAGTTACATTTTAATACTATATTGTTTTATAAAAACTATACATTACTCCTCTATAATAATCAAATTTTCAATATTTATTTTAATCCATAACATCTTAAATGTTACAACAACACATTTCTTCTATCTCTTCCGGAAGTGCAGAATAAATTTATATTTAATCCACTAAAATTAATGTTGAAAAATGAAATTAATTATACTGGAATCATGGTCCAATACTGACTATAATGTGTATGAAGGCATACAAGATAATTTCAAAAATATTAATATTAAATTTGTTCATGTTTCACTTCTCACAAACCGACACACACTTCACTTTCTCTTGTTAAACTATTTACATGAATTGTTACCTCAAAACATCAAATACTATGGTGTCTTCTCCTTTTTCTCATTTTCCACATGTACCCATCCACCATACCATGACCACTAGTATGATTTTGATATCCACCCCCTACCTCCAAAAGAGGCATGTACCATCACTTTTAAGACATTATGAAACTACGCGTCTTCAACGTATCAATTTTTTTTTACTATGACCTAAACCTGAAAATATTCCACATATCTCATTTTACATAGTTGATGTATATCTCCACCAATAGGACAATTATAGTCCATTCTCTTTCAAGGATGCATGTTTATGGAATTTTCTAATCATCATGACTTCTGTTATAGGGTTGACATGCTCTAATATTCATATCCACCTTCACTACATCCACCATTTGGGTGTGGCCTTTAATGGGTTGTGAAAACATTAATACATCATCTATTATAATGTGGAAAGGTATTCCTCTTATTTTTCCTAGACTAATTAAAACCCTATTGTCAAAAAATTTAACAAATCCAAAAAAAATCTTTGGAAAAGCTAACAATATCTCCCATTGTAGTTGGTTTATAATGATAATATTTATCTCTAGTGTCCTTCTATATTCCTACATCATATGTTAAGAATGTTTTGTTTTCAACAATACATAATGTAGTTATTTAAAGAGGGATATTGTTGAATAAAATACTCAATCTATTTTTTGATAATTTTGATGTTCACAAATACCATTAATTATTTTTCTAAATATTTAAGTTTTTAAGTATATTGGAGGAATTTATTATTCATTATATTTTTATTTCTGGATGAAATATTTTGATTCTTGAAGAACGAGTATTAATTTCTAAGGTATTTGCATATAGCGTGTTCTGTAAACACTATTCATGCTCCACATATTCAAGAAATGCTTTTGCGGTTTATAGAAACACTGTTCATACCCTACGTAGAGAAACGTAGTGTATGGATGAAATTCAGTGTATAATTTATAAGATAAGAGAAAATGACTGCTAATCAAAAATACCTTATCCGCAAAGTATGAAAAAGAACCCTAAATTGGGAAGAAACCATATATTTGGGATATTAGAAAAGAATGAAAGGAGAATAGTACGAAAGTGTTCAACGTTATGTTTGTTTCTCAAAATTATGGTTCATCAACCTTACTTTTGTAAACAACCATATGTTCTTAGAAAAGTACGGCTCAAGTATCTTTTCTTTGGAATTTAATAAAAGTATGGATCATTTATAATCTTACATTTGATTAAAGTGACATGAACCTTACGTTTGTGATCAACCATACATTGACAACCTTACGTGTGAAGGATGCTTCATCAACCTTTCGTTTATGATCAACATTATGTTTAGAGGATTCATACTGTACAACTCAACCATACATTTTGTGTCAGATATTTTAAAGTCGATATTATTTTGCAATGATCTGCAATTTGATTATTAGGATGATTTCAAGCCGCATTTAAAGCTGTTTTTTATGAATGACTTTTATTGATTTGAACCCATTTTATCAATGATTTAAGAATTGAATTAAAGAATATTTTTATTCCATGTCTTCTGTGAAGTTACGACTACTCTGTAAATTAAATTTTTTGAATATCACGAGTCAAAATGTGACTTTTGTGGATCTAAATTTGCAGTAGAAGTGCTCGTCATTATTATATATGTTCTCTTAGGAACAAAAAAAATAGGAGACGGTATGTAAAAAATCGTTCATTCATAAAAATGAAGTAAATCAGAGACTATAAAAAATATAGACCTGCTGATTCCAAGTAGTGATAAAGATCTTTTTATTGGAGAAGAAGAATCACGATAGAAGATTCACTCATTTTACCTCGAAGATCTATTGTGAATCTTCTACTGCTGAAGTTGTAAATTATATTTCTATATTTGCAGCAACAAGATGGATGTAGAATGACTCTATTGTGAAGACCATAATTTCTGAAGTTGAAGATTCATCTACTAACAATTGCATGCTGTTAAAATTGTGAAGAACATCTGGAAAGTAGTTTCAAAGTAAAAAAATATTTATTTTCTATTATTGAGTGACTAAATTCTCGTACTAATCTTTGAATGTTCTGTGAGTGATCCAGAAGGATGTTTTTTCCTTATATTGTAAAGGTTTCAACTACCAGTACTCATTTGATGAAAGGTCTATTGAAATGAGGACCAAATAGTGAAAGTCACCAAGATCGAGGAGTAGAGCATTGGTGGAGTGGACTAGGGGCCTTCTGTTCCCAAAACCACTACACATCGTGTGACTCTACACTTCATATATGCACTAAATTAATCAATAATATTAAATATAAAGGAAAGAACACAATCTCGTGAAGTGTTTTGAAAAGACACAATCCACCCCCCCCCCCCTCTTTTGTATATTTAGTATAATCTGATCCAAAAATTATTATATACGGTTGAGATTTCTGATAAATCCTTATCAAGTTTAAAGTGACTATACACAGAGAAAGACGACTGATACAAGATAGGTAATGTCTATGGTCTGAGAACCATACTTCAATGGAGAAAACTATGGATGTTGTAAGTCACGAATGATTATCTATCTGAAAAGCTGCGGATAAATAGTATATTCTATGATTCTGACTCCATATGAAATACTAGAAAAACCTGAAACATGGAGTGAAGCTACTGAAGCAGAATATGATATGAACCCAAAGGCAATGAATGTTATTTATGTGGTCTAGGACCTGATGAATTCCACATAGTATCTTAATGCCCGACAACGTATGAGATGTGGAAAACTATTGTTGTTTCTTATGAAGGAACTTACAATATCAGGGAAATGAGATATTCTACTTCTAAGCTTAAATTTGATACATTCATAATGATTGAAGGTGATATTATTACTCAAATGAATGGAATATTGATAGAAATTTTCAATAACATAACCGCTTTTGGAGATCCCATTAAACAAGTTGATCAATAATTAAAAGTACTAAGGGTACTACCTACTAGATGGAATGGAATATTTGCTGTAATCAACAGTCGACACATGTTAAAGACATTACTGTGAGAGAACTGTTTGGAATACTAATGATGTCTGAAGCTGAGAAGCATCATGAAGCTAATGAGAATAAATTGTTTATCAAGATAGATGACACTGCCTTGAATGTGTTATCACAGAGAAAAAATAGATAGATGAATAAAAGTGTAAAAGTGAAATAAGAATGTTCTGATTTCTCAAATTCTAATGTGGAATAAGCTCAGCTAGCTAAAAAAATTCAAAAAATTATATAGAAAAAAGAAGGGATTCAAAAAAACCTTGAAAAAAGGATGACAATGAAGTAAGATATTATGAATTCAAGAAAATGGGGCACATCAGACCTGACTGTCCTTAGGAAAAAGAAGACAATAAAAATAAATTCTTCAAAAAAATGATTATGAGCATAAGGACAAGAAAGAAATGAAAGATACAAGGAGTGTATATGAAGACTCTAGTAGCACTTCTGAATCAGACTCAGAGAATGAAAAAGTAAATCTGAAAGAAAACATGTATTTCATGGTAGAAACAGATGAGGTAAAATCTTACTAATCATCTAACACTAGTTATATATCAAGTTACTCTAATGAAAAACATGCATCCTACTGCAATATGCTTAAAGAAAAATATGATTCTCTTTTTTAGAAGCATACGTCTTTAATGAACATTCATAAGGTTGTTTCTAATGAAAGAGATACAATTATGAAACAATATAACGAGTTAACTGTAATTTTTTACTCAATAGTCACTAACAATACAGATTATGAATCATAGATAAAATCACTACAAACTGAAGTGGAAACATATAAAAATGCATCCCTTGTTTTTACTAAAGGATAAAATACTTTAAATGAAATTCTTAGAAAAAATGATGTTAAAAAGGAATGATTAGGAATGGTACTAAAGCTGAAAAAACCAAGCTGTTCAAGGAATATTTTATTCCTATTAAAAAAAGACTAAATAATAATTACTGTGGAACAAGGGGACATATTTCTAAAAAATGTTTCTTAAGACAACCCCAAATAATTGGAATTAAGAAGGATTTTGTATCAAATGATTTATTTAAATCTGGTGAAATTAGAAAAACAAAGAATGTCTAGATTCCTAGATCCCTACTGGCTAACACCCCTGGACCCAATAGAATTTGTGTACCAAACTAAATTATTTAAATTCTTTTGTAAGAAGCAGTTCACAAAATCAAAGCAGACATATAGTATATAGAAAGTGGATGCTCATGACATATGAGTGGAAACCCATCGAAATTCACTACACTGACACAAAAATATGATGGACTAGTTACATTTAGTGACAATTCCAAAGGGGAGATCATTGGTATTAGAATAGTTGGAGATCTAGAAGTTGTCTAAATCAACAAATTAATTCATGTAAAAGGATTGAAACACAACATTATAAGTATATCTCAACTATGTGATGATAGTTATGCTATTGATTTTTCTAACAATTTCTATTCTATTTTCAAAAATAAGCTTCATAAATTTAGAGCACCTAGAACTGACAATGTGAATACCTTGGATTTAAATTCCTTATTTAGACAAAAAGTAAACTACTTTACTTATAAGTTGAATGAATCATGGATCTTGCATAGGAGTCTTGTACATTGTAATGTAAATGTTTTACATAAATTATCTAAGAATCTGTTAGTTTATGATTTTCCTAGTCTTAGATTTAAATGTAACAGATTCTATGATGCATGTCATCATGGCTAGAAACACAAATCATCCTTCAAATCTATTAACAGAATTGCTACATCTAATCCTCTAGAACTTATCAGTATGGATTTGTTTGGACCTTCAAGAGTTACAATATTAGATTGTAAATTATATATATATATGATTTAGTTGATGATTATTCTATATTTACATGGATTTTCTTTTTAAAATAGAAAAATGAATCTTTATCATTATTTGAATGTTTTTGTAAAAAAATTCAAAATTAAAAACGTTTTAAAATAATTTCATTAAGATGTGATCATGGTGGAGAATTTGAGAATTGTGAATTTATTTCCTTATGCTCAAATATGGGTATTAAACACACCTTTTATACACCAAGAACAACTCAACAAAATTGAATTTTTGAAAGAAGAAATTGGACTATTCAAGAAATGGCTAAACTATTCTAAATTAATATAGTCTTCCTAAATATTTTGTGGCATAAGCTGTAGGAAAAGGCTGATATATAATGAATAGAGTTTTCATTAGATCTCTTTTGAAAATGAAACCCTATGAACATTGGAATAACAAAAAACCTAAAGTAAATTACATTAAATTTTGGGGAAGCAAGTTTTACATCTTAAACAGCAACGATAGTCTTGGTAAGATCGATCCAAAATCTGATGAAGACATTTTCATAGGATATTCAGCTAGATATAATGATTATAGATTCTATAATAAGAATTCAAGGATTTCTGAATAATCAATTCATGTGAAATTTGATGAACTTGATCCCTTTGGGAGAAGGACAGATCAAAAGGATGAATCTGACTCTAATGATAACATGAGACCTGGGAACTTGAAAAATGATTTTGAAAAAGATATAAATGGAATTCAGTCTAGTTCTGAAAAACATGATAATGAAGAACCTATGAGTGTACTACCTATACAGACTAGAACAATAAAGAATAACCCTTTAAAATCTAAAATAGGTGACTTATACACATAAATAAATAAGAGAAGAAATATAGCGAATCTTGTATAATTCTTTGTCTATCCCATTTAAAAGCCATACCTATAGAAGAAGCTTTAGATGATGAATTTTAGATGATAGAAATTCAAGAAGAATTAAACAATTTTAAAAGAAATGAGGTTTGGAAATTAGTTGAAAGACTACAGAATAATCCAGTGATAGGAACCAAATGGGTCTTTAGTATTAAAAAATATTGTCAAGGAATAATAACTGGTAATAAAGGAATACTTGTAGAAATTATAGATAATCTAGAAGAAGTTATAGATAATGATGAGACCTTTGCACCATAACTATATTAGAAGCCATTAGAATCCTTTTATCCTATGCATCTCATATGAAAATTAAATTATTTTAGATAGATGTTAATTCTACCTTTTAAAATGCTTATTTAATGTAGGATGTTTATGTTGAGGATCCTCCTAGTTTTGAAAATTCTCAATAACCAGATTCTCTTTTTAAACAACTAAAGCACTTTATGGCCTTAAAAAACCACCTAGAGCTTTGTATGAAAGATTAAGCACTTATCTATTGAAAAATGATTTTACTGTTGGAAGGGAAGATCCAAATTTTTTTAAGAAAACTATAAATACTAATATTTTATTGGTTCAAATTTATATTGATGATGTAGTTTTTGGATCCACGAATAAATCCCACTATTATGAGTTTTCAAAGATAACGCAAAAAGAATTTGAAATGAGCGTGATGGGAGAATTAAATTTCTATTTAGGACTTCAAATTTATAAAAAATGTTTTGGAAATGTTTTGAATCAAATATATAACATTTTAGATTCATTAATGAAATTTTGACTTGAAAACAACAAGACATATACAACTCCTATGTGTACTAATATAAAACATCAATTGGATGAAACTGGAAAACTAATTGACAACAATTTATATAGAGTTATGATTGGATGTTTATAATATCATACTACTAAAAGTCCTGATATAATGTATTGTGTATGTATTTGTGTAATATTTCAATCAAATCCTAAAGAATCTAATTTAACTACTGTTGAAAAAAATAGATATTTAAAAGGAACTGTTTTTCAATCACTTATTTACCCCAAAATGTATGATTTTAATTTGATATCATATACAAATGCAAACATTGGGAGTTGAATATTATATAGGAATGGAACATCATGTACTTATCACTTTTTAGATAAATCCCTCATGTCATGTTCATGTAAGAAACAACGTTCAGTTTCCTTGTCAACAGCTAAGGCAGAATATGATTCTCCTGTCAGTTTTTGTGTACAAGTGTTGTGGATGAAAAACACTCTTATTGAATTTGGACTGAATTTTAATAATATTCTTATTTTATGTGATACTAATAGTGCTATAAATATTTTAAAAAATCCTATTAATCATTCTATAACTAATAATATTGATATCAAACATCAATTTATAAGAGATAATATTCTTAAAAAGGATATATATTTGGAGTTTTATGTACATAAATTCAGTTTGCAGATGTTTTTACTAAACCGCTTCCCAATTCAAGATTTTATTTTAATCAGGGGAGCTAGGTTTATTTAATTTTAAATAATTTTTTCTTTTACCATGATGATACTTTATTTTGATAATGTTTAAAATAATTTAGTTATTTTTTTTCAAACTGAATAAGTTTTTTTTCTTTATTATTTTCCCCATGAAATCTATTTTATTTATATTAAAAATATAATTAATGATTAATGAAGACATGGGAATCAAGGATGTTAGAAACCTTTCTAATTTTGAACCGATTCATTTCCACCAAAACCCATTCGAACCCACGAAACCACACCACTGCTTGTCACCCATAATCATCGAAACACTGAAACCTTAACCTTAAAACATTCAAGTATTCTCGATGAAATAGAAATGACTAATAGAGGTAATGAGGTTGAGACTAGAAATTCCAAGAAACAACACACAGAAGGTTGGGAAATCTTACAGGGAAAGGTGATTGATCTAGAATGGATATTTCAGATGAACTTGTTGTTAAAACAAGCACTGTCATTTCGAAATCTCGAACAGACATTCAATAGAGAGAGTATATAATTTTTTTATGAGGTAGAACTTTGATATTTATTTTAAACAGTTCAATTCAGTTCGAGAGATCATTCTGACAACATGCTGGCTAAGATAGAGGAGAGATATTTTTTGATCTCATCAGATGAAATTAGACAGATACTAAACTGCACTCATGAGGGAGTGTTTCATTTTGATATGAAAAAGATAAGAGATTTTGTGTTTAAATATGAAAACATTATTTATTTTGTTGTTTGGATCTACTCACATAAGGAAAATTATCATTAAGGATTTGGAACAAGACCAGAAAATTCTTGTGAAATTTTTACAAACAGGGATAGAAAAAAGAATGTAAGAGATGGAGAAGATATTGTATCCAGAAATTTTCAAAATGTATCTTTAGCAACATTTATATAAAATAAAATTTTCTTAGGTACATGTTGAGGTACCTGAGTTACTACTGTCATAGTGAAGCCATAATGAATTTCTACCCTTTTGGTAGATTCAGTTCCAAACATTTGTTCAAAATGGATATGCTGAGACCGGTGGATTCTAGAGTAAGTTGTCATCATAGTAGTGTTTTCATAGATAGAACATCTAGAAAAGTTGGATATTTCTAGAGCACATTAAAAGGAAATATTTTGCCAATAGGATTTGAGGAAGAAGAATATATTGCTTGAGCTCAGTCTGTTATGTCCCAAGAGGGATTGGATGAATCGAGAGAAAGCACTGTTGCAAGAAAAATATGATTTGAATCTGAAGATACTCAAGAAGAAAGAAGTTAGCTAGGCCTTAAGACTATAGGAAAATGAACTGTTAATGAGAAACATGTTTCCCCTTTACTGACAGAAATATATTTACTCTCATACATTTTTGAAAGAAAATCTCTAGTTTAAAAAAAGGAAGCTATTATTGGGAGGTCAGAACTAGTGGAAGGACCTAAGATTAAATTTGGAATTAAAGAAGAAGCTGAAGGAGAGAATCCAGAATATGATGTGGCTGTTACAGATGATGAACCTAAATGAATTGAAGTTGAAAGAACAGAACTAGAAGCTGAAGCTGTCTTAGAACAAGAGGCAATTCCTGGAGTAGAAGTATCCAGTCCACAATTATCTAAAGGTCAAATTCAACAAGGGATTCAAATAGAAGAAGTGATTGCTGATATACAGAATGAAAATACTTCAGAAGTACAAATAATGTTCATCAATTTGATATTTCTATGGAAGAGTCTGGAAAATACTCAGATCATTGCAAAAGGAACAACTAAAATTCTAGAGGCTATAAAATAGTAAAGATTCCAATAAAGAAGTTGATATTTTTAAGAAGGATATGCTAAATGCGCTAGAGAAATTAATTTCTGAAATGGTTATGATGTTCGATTTGAATGATCTCAAATTATTTATCGAGACAAAATTTTCATCTGTCAGGACAATTGAGCTATTAGATTAGTTAAATATCCTAATTTAATCAGAAGGTTTTAGGCTATCACAACTGCAATGAGGAACATTAATAATAGATTGTATGATCTTTAATACAACAATGTTTCTTTATCCGTCTTGTCAGACATTCAGAAATTTTTGGTTGATCAGCTTACCAAAAATGAACCATGAATTAGATATGTCTTAAATAAATTCATAGAGAATTTGTCATTATTTTTGGAGACGGAAGAAAGACTACATGATTTTGTTAGAGTAAACCTCATAGAAGACATACATATGTCTCAAGAGAAGAGGGATATTAATGTTAGGCTTAGTGATGGAATGATAAGATGGCTCAATAAACAGGTATCAGAAATCAAGGAAGTCGTTCAAATTAGATAGACTCTATATAAACACTGACCAGACCATGATTCTCGTATTTATCAATTTTCTACATTTAATGAAAATCTATTTCATTATATTTTTTTAGTTTTACTATGTTTTTTTAGCTAAGTAAGTAATCCAGATTGACTAATTGATAAATAGTTACGTATAGAATTTACATTTGTTCAGTGGAACATTAATCTATGTTATATTCCATATTTTGTCATTATTTTTGATATCACAAAAAGGGTGACAAATTTGGATAAACACAAAATTTTTTCTTGTTTCATTTTTTTATTGGGGGATAAATTAAAATGGAAAAGTTAATGGTAGAAATTATGTTAAATCTAATATTTTATTTATCTTTTCAATATTCAAAACAATATGTAATTAATTTTTGTACGCTAATTTCATTTGTTATTTTATGGGATTTGTGATCATCAAAAAGGGGAATATTGTTGACAAAATTTTGTTTTCAAATATACATAATTTTATTATTTAAAGGAGGAGATTTTTGAAAATAATACTCTATCTATTTATGATAATTTTGACGCTCAAAAATACCCTTAATTTTTTTCTAATTATTTTATTTTTAAGAATATTACCAGAATTTATTATTCATTATATGTTTTATTTCTAGAAAAAATATTTAGATTCATGAACAACAATATTTAATATCTAAGGTATTCGCATTTAGCGTGTTCTGGAAGCACTATTGATGCTCTACATATTCAGGATCTGCTTTAGCACATTCTGGAAACACTGTTTCTACCCTACATGGAGAAACGTAGTGTAAGAATGAAATGTGGTGTATGCATTATAAGATAAGATAAAAGTATGGCTAATCAACCATATGTTATCAGCAAATTATGAAAAAGAACCCTATGTTGGGAAGGAACCCTACGTTTAGGATATAAGAAAAGTATGGAAGGAGAACTATACGAATGTGTTAAGAATTACGTTTGTTTCTCAAAAGGATAGTTCATCAACCATACTTTTGTAAACAAATTTATGTTCTTAGAAATGTATGGATAATATATCAATCGTTTGGAAGCTTATAAAAGAATGGATCTTTTATCAACCTTACATTTAAAGAAAGCGACATGAACCTTACGTTTGTGATCAACCATACATTGACAACCATACGTGTGATGGCTACGTAATCAACCTTATGTTTATGATCTATGTTTTTTTTAGGGAATGAATACAATAAAAATCAACCATAAGTTTGTCGTCATAGAGTTTAAAGTCAATATTATTTTGCAACAATCAATAAGCTGATTATTAAGATGATTTGAAGATAGATTTAAAGATGTTTTTTAAGTGTGACTTTGACCGATTAAAATATTTTTTATCAATGGTTTACTGATCGAATTAAAAGGAGCATTTTATTCCACGTCTTTAGGGAAGTTAAAACTACTCTGTAAATTCAAATGTTTAAATATCGTGAGTCAAAAGTTGACTTTTGTGGATCTAAATTAGCAGGAGAAATTCTCGTCATTATTATATATGTGCATTTATAAATAGAAAAAAATGAGGAAAAGGTTTGTAAAAAATAGATCATTCATAAAAAGGATGAATAACAGAGACTATAAAAAACATAGACCTGCTGATTCAAAGGAGAGACAATGCTCTATATATTGAAGAAGAAGAATCGTGATAGAAGATTCAGTCGTTCTACATCGAAGATCTACTGTAAATGTTCTACTGTTGAGGATGTAAATTATATTTCTGTATTTATTGCAATAGAATCGACTCAAAATGACTATTTTGTGAAGATCATTATTTTTTGTGGCGATGATTCATCTCCTATCAATTGCATGCTGTTGTAATTGTGAAGAAAATCTAGAAAGTATTTTCAAAGTACAAAAACATTTCTTTTTTATTTGTCACTGACCGGCTTGTTATACTAAGCTGTGTATGTTCTGTGAGTGAACCAGAAGGCCTTGTTTTGCCTTAGATTGTAAAGGTGTCAACTGATTGTACTTAATTTTTGAAACGTCTTTTGAAACGTTGACCAGATAGTGAAAGTCCCCAAACTCGTGGAGTAGAGAATTGGTTGAGTAGACTAGGGGCCTTATATTCCCCAAACCGAAACACATTGTGTGTCTCTGCACTTCATATATTCACTACTTCAATCTATTTGATTAAAGATAAAGGAAATAACACACTCTCTCGATGATTTTTGAAAAGACACAATTTTCCCCCCTCTTTTATATATTTAGTATAATCGGATCCAACACCCTATTCTCATATGTCAATGTAAATTTTCAATTAATGTTGTATTATTTAAATTTTTATCATAAAAATAATTTATCCTACTTTTTACATGTAACGTCCCCACCCAAGTAATTTATCTTGGAATGTTTCAATAGTTCCTCAAACCTTACGTGAAATTTCCTAGACACCAATGTTTTGAAATAAATTCCAATGACATTATTGGATATTGATGGATTATTTTCCTAGTAAAAAACATGAATAGGACCTGCCTTAAAAAATTGTATGGTAAAAATAATGATTTCTGCGGGATGGTAATTAAAATTTTAAACAGAAGACTCAAAATATAACAAAAATTACAGTAGAAATAAAAACATGATACAACAACCAATAATTACTACAAAATGTGTATGTCTATACCACCGAATTAGAACCGTCCCAATAATCATTTAAACTAGGTCTATACTAAAAACACAAATGTTTTTCTCATGGAATAAAAAAATAATGAAAATAAATTTATGGAACTATTCAATCCCTCAGTCCCAAAAAACAACAAAAATAATTCACTTGTTTTCCCCTGTAGTAGGAGTGTATAACACTTATTATGTTATCATCTATCTCATACCAACGCATTCCTCTTGGTAATGAACATGTTACCATATTATATATAAAATATAATATAAGTTGATAATTGTATTATATAGATCCATAAATGATTTCCATGTAAGAAATGTTAATCAGAATTTATTAACATTTTAATTCTCATAGAAAAACAATCCCAAATTCACATACATTAACTCACACATACATTCCATGAACCTCACTATACTATCGAGTGGTGATTCATCTCATCCAATACCTATATCTTAGTGAACCACAATGATGGTGAATATCATGACCATGCTCTCTCCCTATGATCATGAACCACTCGAATTAGAAAAAATTCAAATATCAAACCATTTCACATTTAAATTTTTTTGATTTAAACCATTTAGTCAATGATCTTTATCAAATTAATAAAACTATAATTTTATAACCATAATTTAAAATATTTTTTTTCAAAATTATGTTATAAATTTGTCGTTCCCAAATCGTAAATCAAATTGATTTTCCATTAAGAAATAATTTCAAAATATTATTTGAAAACTGAAGAAAATATTTATTAAAACCCAAGACAACATGTTTCAAAATGATACGTTAAACATAAAGATATCACCTACCTCTGGAAAATGATTATTAAGGCTATATGAGTCTATGTCTGTGGGCTTGTAATGTGTTTTCCCATCACCTACTTTAAAAGGTGTTCCAATTTTATTTTTCTCATTCTAAAAAAGGATCTTCTTAATTACCTTTTTGATAAATACATATATTTATAAATATATATATATTTACAATTAGAATTATAAATTTATATATGTATTATTATTTATAAAATTCTTAAATTCAATTAATATATTTTTATAATATATAATTATTATATTTTTATTTATATATACCTGTTATTAGAATATATATATATATATATTTTACAAAGAAAATATTTATTTATAATTATAATTATAAATATGTTCATATAGAGTTACATATTTTCAAATAATATATTTTATAATATATATATGAATATATATATATTACTTTAATATATAAATATGTATTATAAAAATTTTCATAAAAAATGTATCTTATTTTAGTAAATTTATATTTAATAAATTATAATATTTATATTGGTAAAAAAATTAATAGTATTAATATAAATTGATTTCAAAATGGTTATATAATTAACAGAAATATAATATGTTAATATTTTATTTAAATTTTAATATAATATATTAATGAATATCATTATTTAATTGTATATTTATATAGATATTAAATAATTAACAATATTTGTACATGTATAACTACATTTATGTATGCATATATGTGCGTGAATACATGTTTGAATGTTAATATTTGTATTTATAGATTTGTATGGGTATATATGTATCTTTGAAATTCACGTAAATATAATGATTTTAAATTTTTATATTTCATTAATTTATTTTAATTAGTTTATTCATTTATTAAAATATTTTCCTTAATAATGTTGAAAATATTTTTAATCACTTTTTAATATGTATTACACATATATTTCATTACTATACATGTAATATTTTTAATTTTTTGTAATTTATATGATTAATATATCTTCATTTTTATTTATTATTTTTTATAATTTAATATAAGTTAAAATTTTTATGAATAACCAATTTAAATGTTTTTTCTTAATTGGTTTGTAATTCAAATATTTAATTATAGATTTATAAGTATATATAATATTACTATAAATATATTTATTACATTATAAATATATATTTATATAATTATATATTTATAAAACAATAATAATTATTTTGAAAAAATTAATATATTTAGTATATTTATAATTACTAATTAAATAATAGATTTTTTATATGATTATATTTATAATAATATTTAAATAAATTATAGTATATTTATTTTTAATTATAATTATAAATAAATAGTTAATATTTAATTAATTATAATATAATAATTAATATATATAAATAATTAACATATTTATTATTTATATAATTATATATGTATAATTATTGCTAAATAAAATTTAAATGTATTTATTTATAATTTTAATTATATATACAAAAAAATTTATAAATACCTAAATAATAAAAAACATATAATAAATATATTTGAATATGAAATATAGTTATTATATTTAATGTAATTTATATTTATATATTTATATTAATATGTATAATTATAATAATATACAAATACGGTGCAGACTATGAGGTATAATTATATCAAAATATTTTTAAATATATTTTTTTATATTTATAATTATTTATACAATATTATTTATTTAAATTATTAAAAATGGACAATAAATATATTTAAATAATTAATACATTTATCAAAATTTTATAACTTATTCTATTTATATAGTACATATATATAATTATATAAATATCAATATATATTATATAAAAATATTAATAAAATTATAAAAAATATAATTGGATAATAAACATATTTATTATATTTGGATATTTATAAATATACCAAATTATTTCTAAATATATATAAATATTTTTCAATATATTTATTTATAAATAAAAATATAAATTATTAATATTAGATCATTATAATAACTCTTTTTATCACTGATAATGATAAAAACAATCAATAATAAAAAGGTTTGATAAAAAGTAGTTTTATGAGCTCTTTCTATTTTTACAAGGATAAATCTACACTTTATTATATATTTTTCTGATGCACTGATAAAATCCTTTTTGGATCTTATAAAAACCCTAACATACTTTTGTTTCCCTCACACCTTCAAGTCCCCATAGAACTGTTCTGTTTCTTCCCCTGCATTCCCTATCATCACACCCTTCCATTGTTCCATAGAATTGTCAGTATTCCCTACCATCACGATTACCCCCTACCATTGCCACATCACGCCCTTGCGGAACATTACCATCATTGAACTAAACCATCACAAAAAAAATCAGCCACACTATTCATTAATGAATTGAACTTGTAAATATCCATTGTATTAGATTATTTCTTGTCATCATTAATCTTTTCATTCATGTTTTTCTTTACCGATAGACATCCATTCATGTAGTACTAATGATGTCCTTTCCTATCCATGTAATGTGTTCACCTTCAGAGGTGATGAATTTCTATCTAGGATATATAGGTTCTTCTATAAAACCTCCTTTATTATTAATATCTTTGGATTATAAGTGGTTTGAAATGTTTTCATATAAATTCTCATTCATATGGTATACAATGAGTGAGTTGGAAAAGTTTTTCAATTGGGTTTTGATTCCCAACATGGGAGAGTATCCAAATGGATTTCTATTTTTTGTGATGATTGATTTAATGGACTACAATATATTTGATGGATGGTCTAAATAGAACTTTAAATTTAATTCATCATTCTTAATGAGGTTCATGGAAGAGACATTTTTTTAAAAGGGATGCTTTATGCTTTTGACAATGTGCATTGAACCCAATAAATTAGTATTATATATGTATATCATGTGAATAAATTTTTATGGTGGTTTTTGGAAAATATGAGGATTCTAAATAATATTTGAATAATTTTTTTATAATTTTATTTGTAATGGTGTTATAAAATAGAATTTAAAATGATGTTACACATTTTGGCCTTTTGAGCATATTTTGATTTCCCAATCTATACTATTAAATATGTTTTTTTATAAATTTTGTGAGACCCCTAATTGGAACCATTATGATTGATATTCCCATTATTTATTCTGACCAATTGGGGAATGTTTTCAATTTCTATCTCTTTATATATTTATTATGAATGATTAAGGAGCCAACTATTTCTTGTACAGAGAGAAGAGATCAGATAATGTTTATTTTACATTCTTTATCATTATTATTTTATTTTAATTGTTTTCTCACCTATATTAATTGTATTATTAGAGTACTAGGAAATAGTAAATGACATGTATGAGTGAAAAATCTATCACATCATGTGTCTAGGTAGTGGTAGGATCTATCGTACTTGAGCACTCTCAGATTGTACCCTACGATAACTTGGGGCTCCAAGGATATTTATAGATGTCAATTAGTTTGATAATACTACTGTGATAGATATGATCTTACATGATGTTCAAGGTTTTGTATTTCTAGTTTAATATTTGACTTACTCAGTATTTCTCAGCACTTCTTGATTAATTTAAATGTTTTATAAATATTATTACAACTTCACTTATCTTCAATCCTTCTAGAAATTATTCAGTATGATTCAGATTTTCATTTTGATTTCTTCATTATGATGTATAAATATGTAAATCATTATACATTCATTATATTTCTCCTTAAATTTAAAAAAAAATAAAAAATTGAAATCACATTTCATTGTTTATAAAAACCTGAAAGACAAACAGCTCAATCTGATTATCTAAACTGATTGATAGATATAAATAATTGAGACCATTCATCTATTTAAATAGTCATAAATTCTAAAGAAATAAACACATCATTGAAGAAAAATAATAACTTCAATAAACCCTTTCACAAACACTTCAAAAAATCCCTTCAATAAAACATCTCTATTCACCAATAAACCACTTTTAGTGCTACTTCAACACATTTCATCTTTTCTTATTTTCTCCAGACTGTGATCTAGCGTACGATGATGTTATGGGTGTCAAACCACAAGTTGTGGATCATTTACTATATCAAATCAATAGATCGGTTTCACCTCTAGTCCAAGGTGTAAGCAAAATATATTTCCTGAGGACTCTTTACCCAAAAGGAAAAATATAAGAGTTATCTTCTTCTGGTCTGGACCAATTAAAAAATTAATAATTTGGATGGATTTTTTTGAAAAATCTATTCATCTGATTGATTGATATCTCAAATTATTACATGAATTAGTATAAAAAACTCTAATTCATTTCGTTTCTATTAGTGTAATTACCTCAAAATAAAACAATTCATCACATGATTCATCTTTTGTACAGTACGTCCAAATGTCTAGTACTAGTAGCAACATAATTTCAAAAACATCTGTTCATTTCTGATTATAGTACATAAAAACTAAAATAATTCAATAATTTCATTATTCTATTATTCATATATTTCTGAAAATAGTTCTCAGTGAAACCCATAATCATTTAATTCACATGTTTTGAAAAGAAATATTCCCATAAGTTAGATAATTACCTGTCATGTGATCTCACACCAATGGAATGATTCCATAAAATTGTTTCTTTCTTCATTGAAAAAATAATAATTTTATCCATGACTTCCTCATGACTATTATATCATTTAATATTATAATAGATTAATCTAAATTACATTGAAATGTATTATGACATCCCATAATTCCAACATCTACTTTCTTACTAATTGACCTCAAACTAGTTTCCATCACATTTTCTCCTCTATTACTTCATTATGCATACACTATGAGTTTCCTAGTAATTATATGATTTATTATTACTCAAATATTAAAAAAACATCATCAAAATTTTCATAGATCCACTTGAACTCTGATATTATTCTCATTTTGATTCTCACTTTCATTTGAGACCAATAGTGAGTCTCAATATCCTCCTGAAAACCACTACAGAACCTGAAGGACATTCATTAATATTTTTCATCATATTATTGTATTCTTATTTTTCATTATGAACATATTATCTGATAAAAAAAATCTTACAATGTTAATTTATTTATTTTCATTGTGAATAATAGTTAATAATTTCAATAAAATCTATTTCTAGCTTCCAAAAACTACTTCATCCCAACGTGGTCCCAATAATACCCCCCTTAAGATTTTGTTTTCAACAAAGGTTCATAAATCACTAAACATTATAATCATAATATATGCATTACCTATCAATTAATTATATTCCTATTATATCTAACACATTATTATAGTCAATAATCATTGATAGAAAATAACATATTTTTCAAATATAGTGACTCATTATACATATTCATAATTTCATTACAAATTAATTCACTTATTCCATATAGTGTATAAAAAATTTCCAAAAACCACTCCAAATAACAATAAGAATAGTTCACCCACTTACATGACGAGTTCACAACATTACCAAAACAACCCCTATATTCATTAATTAAAAAATATTTGTTTACATGTCAATTGAAAGATTTATAATATAATTATCCCCATTGAAAGAACTATCCAGACACTAGATTAGGGTGGGAACATATAAACATGCCTCAAACATAATTAGAATTAGGTTTCATGTTTATAAGAAACCAAAATCGGAAAAAAAAACCTTCATTAAATTTTTATTAAATAATTCTAAAACATGTTTCGGTATAGTATCATATTATCTCATTAATTTATTCATCTCCACATACTCTTTTATTAAGTGTAATTTGATTTCAACATGTTTTAAACAGTAATATTTCATGAAGTTTATTTCAATATTGACAGAACATTAATTATCAAATTTTAGTAGAAACAGTAACATTACTTCAATAAGTATGTCTTCAAACTGATTCTCAATCCATAAAAGTGGTGTAGTCGCTTGATGGGTAGCAACATAATCATCCTGAGTCTTGCTAAGAGTCAATGATTGTTTATTTATTGTATTACTGTTTACACAACTTCTTCCTAGAAAGGAAACTCCCACTTTTTGAATTTTTTATAATAATAAATTAATTACCACTATGTATCTAAATGAACAAAAAAGTCAATACTTTTTGAGCTATCATACATGATTCCAAAATTAGTTGCGTCTTTGATATATCAAAGTATTTTTTCCCATCCAATATATGTGATTATTTAGGAACACTCTAAAATCATTCTCATGATGAAACATAATAAATAATGTGTCGTATTAAGGAAATATAATATAAAAACTCCCAGTCAAATCCTATATATTTTTAGAGTTAACATCCTTTCCTTATCCAAATTTAGTTAACTTATTTCCCATTGAAATTTATATGGAAACCTGTTTTTAATTATCCATGAAAAACTTATTATTATGTTCATTAGAATAATATAATTTGGAATGAAATACTTGTTTATATTTGTCTGATAATTGTAATGATATAATATATTTTATTTCAACAATCATGGGCATTCAAATAAATCATCACTTTAGTAATTATATCACTTGTTTTATCATCATCCTTTTTAAATAAAATGTCGTCAACAAAAAAAATTAATGTGGGAATATTAATTTCTCTCTTTGATGTAATGATTATTATCAACCCATCTTTTCATAAAAAATAACTTTCATTAATGCATATCTAGTATGGAATACAATTCTCTTGAAGAATCTTTCATCCCATTGAAGCATTCCTTCAATTTACACAAACAACCTTAATCCTTCATAATAATGTCACCATAATGTTGTTCATTTTAAAAATTCTCTTCTAGGTCAACAGAAAAAATTCTTATTTTTCATCCATTAGAAAATATATTAATCTTCATTTTACAGTAATTTCATGAATATATTTTATAGTTTGTAATAATTCCAATAAATAAAAAGTCGCATAAATATTAATTACATCAATTTTTGAGTAACACTTACACACTAATAATTTATTTCTTCTTATCAATTCACCATCCTCATTAATACTATATTGAAAAACCTTCTTTCTATTGATAATATTTTTTCATGTTTCATAGCTGTGATTTTCCGTGATTTAGACTTTTCTATATGATCCACCTCATTATTACAAGCCTGAACGCATTCCAAAAGCTCATCCCCTTCATTTACAAATTTCAGCTCCTCTTTTGATTATAGGGACTTATGAGTAATATATTTTTTAGTTTTTTTGTTTGAACATTTTTATGTTGATCACCCAATTTTATTTGAGTCTAAAATTCTTCCCGTATAATCAAATTTCATTTTCATGATTCATTCTCAGCACTATAAATAGCGTAGTGTGATTATTCATCTTGAGTATGATAACTATTTTTTTCATCCTTATCAAAATGTAATTCAAAAATCATTTATTATCATATTTATTACTAATATTCATGTGTTCGGTTGGAATCTTCCCCATCTTTTTCAGAAACATTTACATCAAAAGTGTCATCTACTATTTTTGTAACTTTTTTTAATCATCAATTTTCTATTTTTTTGGAGCGTAGCCCAGAAAAATTCCATCTTCACCACATTGGTCAAACTTTATAGTGTATAAACCCTTGTTATTTATATAAGCATTAAATCATAAAAAATATTAATTTTTTCAAACATTTATTTTTGTAATAAAAAATTTTATATGGATTCATATCTTAACATTTAATATAGAGACAATAGTTTTGAATATAAATAAAAGTGATCAAAGTTTGGCTCTAAATTTATTAAGACAGCAATTTCAAATGATTTAGTTTTCCCTCTTCAAAAATAATACTTTTTATCATTTAGTAACACCATTTTTTTAGTAGTGTATGGTGTACAGAAATCATGAAAATTTTCATGAAACTAAATTTAAGTTTATTGCAATTCATTTTTGTATTCACTGCAATTTTGTGTTCTCAACTTATTTATTGAATACTCATATTCCTTTTCATCATTTCTATTGAAAAATTAATACATTTTCAGAGAATCTATGTCATGAATTATAACAATAATATGTGTAATTTTATAAAATTCATCAATTAATGTAATGAAGTACCTATCTTTGTGAGTTGTTAGTTTTCTTATTATCCTACATGTATTTGAATGAATTTTTCCAGGATCCAATTTCAAAAAAAATTAACATTCGAATTCACATTGTTCATAATATTTTCATTTTGGGAAAATTGAGAAACACCCATTTATTATGCTTTAAATATAATTAATTAAATAGAAAATTAATCTCTTTAATAATATTCCCATGTTTCGTTAACATATGTGTCGCAAACTTGTATGCCATTACTGATTATCTTTTATTATACATAATTAACATGTGTTTTGATCCTCAAAAACATCAAACAAGATTACATTTGTTTGTTTTCCACTAGTAACTATATATCTATATTCTTCTCTTTTCACAATAATCCCTTATTTTATGTATATAAAATTTATTCCTTAGTCACTAATATGTGATGAACATAGCATGTTGTGTTTCAACACATCACCAAATAAATCATTATTGATCATTATATTTTCTCCCCCAATAATTGCATATCCAACACATTTGATTCTAAGGCATTCATCATTTTCAAATTTTAATATTACTATATTGATGTCTTTCAAATTCATTAATTATTTTATGTGTACTATAACATCTGAAAAAACCCCATGTACGAGATCCTAGTACATTATCAAATTGAATAGTGAGAGCAGTTCATAAAATAATATAGTTTTATTTCCCTTTATATTTCTTCAAATCCAGATATTGGGAGTTGATTAAAAACCTTTTTTATTAAGATAACTAAATAAAAAAATATTTTTAAATATTAAAATGTTGTTCACTTATTTCACAAATAGTTTCTGAACAATGTAATCTATTTTTATCTTTCACTCCAACTATCTCATGATTCTTCATAAAAATCCTTCTGATATTTCTTTCTTTGGGATAATGGACTCACCTAAAGCATATCATTTTTTAATTATTTGAACACTTGTAATATTTTTTATTAAAAAAACAAATATTTTTCAGGATAACAAATCTACCATAACACCAGGAGTATCCATAATGATAATATTTTCCCCTATAGAATCCATATTGTCGAGATTTTTAGGTATGTTTTTCTGTGACCAAATTTTCATTAACATCAAAATTATTTTTAGTCAGAAATTTTTTTTCCAACCATGTTGTTATTCTTCGACTCATTTTGAATATTAGTGTTATTTAACCCAAAAGGTGTTGGATATTTTTAAGAAAAATAATATTAAGAATCATATGAATTACCCATATTATTGTATTTAGTAATATACATACCATTCCCAGCTCTGTTATTCTCATAATTTGTTCCAATATTCTACTAAACATTACAGCTAATATTTATGATCCTTCTTATGTTCAATATTTTAAGAAAATTCATCAATGATAGAGATGGATTTTGGTAAATATATAACCCTATATTGGATCATATAGTTTTGTTGAGTAATATAAAAATTATCCTCCTCTTATTTTGGTATAACTTATATATGCCAATTAAAAATGTATCCTTTCTAAATAGATTTCTTCAAATAATAAAAATCATCTTCAACCATGACATTTTAAAATAAAAAAATTCACAATTTTTTTAAAGAAAATTAAAATTTCAATATCTTAATTTCTTTATCATGTCTTTTAATCCTTCCCTAAAATTCTTTAAATTATTCTACAAGATGAAATACCAATCCTGTTTCTTTATCCTTAGAAGTGATTATTCAAAACACATAATTGGTAACTATTTAAATGAATTTATTACCCAGATCATTATTAATGTAAATTTCGTTTTATGAATCAAAATTTTCTTCATGATAATCAATAGACATAGAAATTCTCATTTTGTATTTGGAGAATTTTTTCTCTTTCATTTTTGAATAAGAGTTAGCCTCATGAACCTATTTCTTACATAATATTATATTCCTTAATTCCTCAACATTAATGTTGTCTTCATTCCTTATTAAATGGATGTCTTTTAGAAAATATACCAACAAATCCAAATTTTATATTGTATATGCGAAGTTTCCCTTTATATTATCATGTACAAGTTTATACATTTATTAAAAAAAGGTAAAAATACATCAAAATTTTCAAATAGCTCATTTTCATACTCATTACATCTAGTAAAATATTATTGAAAAATATTATTAACATTGTATTTATGGGAATTATTTAAATGCATTTCTCTTTTATATTTTTTACATTTCATAACTTTCTCCTATATCATTTCAAATGCGATGATAGTACTATGAAAATCATCAAAATATAGTGTTTTAGATCCCTATTATCAAATGAGGAGGATTTTTCTTAAAACATTCAAGGAATAATTATAATTATCATTTGAAAATTATTATAATCCACCATAATTTATACAAGACATATAATAGAGCGAACTATATCACTCAGCCTATTAATGAAGTCACCAACTTATTCATACAAACCAATCAAGATAACATTATAATTCAATCTAAAAATTTGTAAATTTTATTTCATCACATTGGTATTCCATTAATAAATATTCTTCAAATTATCCATGATTCATTTGGAAGTGAGAAAAACCCTTCATTCATTGGTACTCTTTTTTCTAATGTGATGAGAGTAATGCATTCTTATCTCTTCCATAATTCTCTTGATTCTTATTCTCAACATATGTAAGAATAAAATTTTCATTATTATGATGAAATGTATCTATTAAACCTTCAAAAAAATCGTAAATATGACATATAAGAAAATAAAGAATTCTATATTTCTACATATGGTATCTCATACCATCGAAAAAATGAATCCCATTACTGTTTACATATTTAAGATTCTCTATCACAATTTCTATTTCAAAAAACACATCTAAGAGTAAAAAAAGGAAACCATCACTCTAATACCAATTGATATTGCACAACATGGATCAATGTATCACCGGGGGTGGGAAGGGTTAATTAGTGTCACATTTTTCTTTTCAGTTTCCTTTCAATTGAAACAACCATAACCTGATGATAATGATTTATCACTTTGATATAAAACATTAACACATTCCTATAAAGAAAATAAATTACAAGGTTTACTCCTCAATAATATTAGTTATATCCTTAGCATGATTTATACAAAATTAAAAACCTAAAAAATAAAGTAGAAAATAATTTTTTTGTTTGGATACAAGAAAGTTGAATGTAAACATACAATCCTATAGAACATTGATAAATACAATAGTGCATGTGAGTATTTTGGAAAAAATGATGTGATACATGTCTGTGTACACATGCTAAGAATCTATCACCAATTTAATCCAAAACTTTTGTTGTGTTATCTTATAGAAATTCACTTTGGATAACATTAAAACTAATTATCCATATTCTATCCAAGGAGTAGGGAAGAACCTCTATAGAATTTTTAAGGACAATCAGTCTGATATCCCAATTTTATTCCTAAGTCCAAATGTAACTTCCCAAGTAAGTATTCAATAATATATATTTTTATGTATGTATATTAATGATAAAGATAGTGTTTTTTATTCTTAAAATGAATATAAATACAATCTTATGCATGGAATACACTAATATTCTTAAAAGATTGTTTTACTGCCTTTTGATGGAAAACCCTTTTTAAATCTATCTTTTGACAATTTTATAATCTATGTTTGTAAAAATAAACTTATTCTTTACGATTGGGACATCAAAATTTACTTTGTGTGAATTTTTTGTATTTTTTTGATAAAGTTCATTTTTTAATGAATAGTGAAAACTGTTGTATTTTTACCTTTTTTATCCAATGGTGTTCATTGGAATCAATTTCACTTTGAAATTGGACTTAAACTAGTTTCAATCTTTTGATTTGTATTGTTTCATAAAAACTCGCTATTTTTAATGACATCGGGAATTAGTTATTAAATTAATTAATGCAACTTACATGTTTTGAATTTTGTAAAATAGACATCATTTTTGAATTCGGAATATCAAATATAGCTTAGGGTGATGTTTTGGTATCTTTATGAAAAACTTCAATTTTTTATGAATAGTGAAACCACTAAGTCGTAGTCAAAGAAACTAATTTTTCGTTTAAATGAAACTTTTCCACTTCTATGATTATATTTTCAAAAATCCAACATACAAGGTTGTCATTAAGAAGTAAAATGTGGTTCAATGAGATTAAAATAATTTTTTGGCGAATAGTAACTTTTAAGTTCTTAATCACGATTAGTGGTAATTAGTGTAGTTTAAGGTAAAAATAATGTTTTAATAATATGATATGAGCTTTACACATATCCTAACCTAATTGTATGTGTCATGGCCGACCAAGAAAATCCATGGGTCAACTTGGGGACCCCATGGAGCCACTTTGGTTGGGAAATGACATAAATAACTTTTTATTTAATGTTAAAGTAAAAATTACACAAACAAGAAATGTTTTACTTAAACAATTGTTACATGGGGTTATAAAAGTCATATTTTTGATTATAAATATTCATTGGAAATCTGAAAAGATTTCCTACATGATAGTATTTTTTAAAAAATTTTAGACTGTAAATAAATTAGATTATTTATGACATCATGATGATGCAGCGATTACCTCATTAATAAAGGATTTAAATAAAATGAAATGATAATGTAAAATCTATAAACTACACAAGTACAAAACCTATTTGGTGGATGGATTTAGTACCCTTATCACCTTACCCTCGAATTATATCAATGTGGTACCTTTTGAATCCGAAACTCATTTTAAAATAAAGTAACATTTCTTTACTTTCCAAGAGTGCCCCTCCTTTCCTCTTATAAAAGGCCCCCACCTATACCTCCTTACCCACACTTCCAAAGCCTTTGGCTCGGACAACCCCTACCCATTTTGTCTCTCCAAATCCCTCTCTTACTCCTTGAAGCCTCACATTGGGCAGAAGTCTTCCCAAGGAAACCTTTGAGCTCAAACCAAATGGAGTTACCCGATTTAAAGGTAATGTCTTCACTTGAGTCCTTTTGTTTTATTTTGCTTCTCCAAACCCCTAAACTCTTCTTATTCATTTCATTTGTAAGAACTGCAGTATCTTCAATATAATAGGATGTTTTTATAAGAAGGACTTGAGCTACACTTACACACACTTACATCTAATGGTTAAAGGACATACTGTTTCCGTGGATGGTGAATTTATGCCTCCCGAAACGATGATTTTTCAATATTCTTTTAACACCTTCAAAGGTGGCCATTAAGATTTCACTATATTTATATATGATATATAATATGTTTATGTTTTCCTTATGCTTCTGTATTTTTCATTTTGGGCATACCTTTATGGTTTCCATTATGGGTAAACGCGATATCTTCATTTAAGGAAGTGCGGACTACCGCCCCATCAAAGTGATTTGATTCGTTAAATACCATATGTGGGACGTATAAAGGATAAAACTATGATATTATATATGATATTATACTGAAATTATAATATACCTTTATATAATTATGATTCCATTCTATAAAATATGAAATAGAAATGAAAGTAGCGTTCATGCGTACGTAGGGCTTACCGTCTCCATGAACGGTGCATTTCAATTCTTACCTCTACATGATTATGTAATATTATAAATTCATGAATGTAATGGATATATATGACATATTTTATATCTACATCATTAATACCATTCTGGATATAATGGGTACATGAACAACTTGTAATTATAAAGGGCTTATTTTTGACTCAAGTACCAATGATCGTTAAAACGACCGTTATTAGCTTAAATAATTACATAGTGTTCATGACATGGAAATAAGTGATATTAAAGGAATAATGAACTTGAAAAAGGTTCTTAAACAAGTAGAAATTAACTCATGTTTATTATTCAAGAGATTAAAGAACGACCGAGTCAAGTCGGACCCGAGGTGTGGGACTTCGTCTCAATCTACTTTCATTGAGGCATATTTTGTTTTATCCACAACCTTATTTTATATGGTGTATAAACCCCTTTGACTTTTATGTTTATTCAAAAGGAATTTTTTTTATACGAAGCATTTACTAAATGACAAAATGGAATGTTTTTGTCATATGTATGCAGCGACAACGACTTCTCTACCCCCGTGACCATTATTTGAGTTTCGGCTTCCTCTACAAGCCATAGCTTTTTTTTAAAAGAAAAATAAATACCATGTTTTACTTTTCTTTTATTTTGGTATTGAAAATGGTTTTCAAAATGTTTTTATATCAGTGTGTTGTATTGATATCTTGTGATTGAAAGGTGGAAATGATATGTTTTCTTTATTCATGTTTTATTTGATACGATTATGTCGAGGTTCTTGGGCATTATTATGAAGATGGGTGGTTCTGTGATAAACTAAGGGCGGGTGAGCCCGATATAACTGTCCAATGCATTGGGTAACGTGAAGGAGTGAAATGTTAAGGTTTCTCCGAAGAGATATAGGGAATATACTGTGATGGGTATTCCAAACATAACCAAGAGGGTTACTCCCTATATAAGAATGTTATGAATGCCTCAAGTTCCCTTTATGTCTTTTGATTTCTATGATTTATTCATTATTTGATGAGGTATGTTAAAGTGCTTATGTTTTATGGGTAAAGTATGATTTCATTCTTATGTATATATATACCCATGTTTCCTTTCAATATTTTTATATCCCTTACTGAGCTTTTTATGCTCATCCCAAGTTTTTTAGAAATGTTTTTCACAGGTCAAGGGAAAGATACATGATATGATGATAGTGTCAAGGAAGTGTCAAGAAAGAATCCATGTTTTATTTTCAATATGTTTCCATTGATGGGAAAGAAGAATACTATCTTTATGTAACCACTTTGTTTATATAAGGAATGAAATGAATGTTTTATGATCAAATTTTCTAAAACTGTAAACCCGAAAAGATCCTCAATGTGTAATCTTGTAATAACTCAAGATTAAGTAAGGTTTAAGGCGTCGGCCTTATAGTTGGTATCAGAGGGAGGTTTATATATCTTTAGGAGTTATAGTTCTATTAAATGATTATCCAAAAATATTTTTTTTGGTCAAATTAAAGTGATATAGTATTTGAAGATTACCATGTTTCTTCATCAATGACATGTTTGTTCAGAATGGTTTTCCGCAGAGGAAACAGGGAAGTAGTGCTAGGAAGGCATGCACGAGGAAATAACCTTTCGAATCATCATCCTGATATGGTCAGAAATGGAACTGAACAGTTTGTTGCAGTAATGGCACAGTTGACTCAAGCGATAAATGGCGGTGGTATCCATACACGAGATCAGCCAGATCAACCACAGAGGAACATTTCAGTGGTGGAACATTTCACGAGGCAACATCCCCCATCATTTAGAGGATCATCTGACCATGTGCTAGCTGAAGTGTGGATTAAAGCACTGGAGAAGATTTTTGATGTCATGGGGTGTTCAGACAATCAAAAGGTTAGTCTTGCTATTTACCGTTTGGAGGGTGAGGCAGATCAGTGGTGGTCTATGGTTAAAATTATCAGGGACGCCGATGACATTGATGCTCTTGACAGTGATGAATTCAAAGGTATGTTTCTTCAGAAGTATTTTATTAAGGCTGTTCGACTTAGGATGGAAAATCAATTCTTGGAATTAAGGCAAGATGAAGACTCTGTGGCCGCCTATGAAGAATGTTTCCCTCGATTGGCAAGGTATGCTTCAAATTTTATCCGAGATCTTGATAGTAAAATCAATTGTTTTTACTCAGGATTAAATCCAAAATATCGAAGGACATTAGCTTCTCGTGAGTTTAAAAGTTATGAAAAGCTTGTTCGATGTGCTGAGAAGGTGGAAATGGAGTTTTCCGATGATCAAGTGTTCTATAACATCCAACAGAAGAAGATACAGAGGTGGCAGGAGAAAGGTAAGAATTCTTCAAAAAAGTCTGATGGTAAGAAAACAAAGTTTATAGTTTGTGATAAATGTGGAAAAACGCATGATGGAGAATGTCTTCTGAATTATAGAAAGTGCTACCGATGTGGTAAGATGGGACATAAGGCTCATGATTGCACTGAAAAGGATCAATGTGAAGGTAAGACCAAATTTGATTTACAGTTAGTGAAATGTTATAAGTGCAATGAGATGGGTAACAATGCAAACGAGTGTCTGACAAAGAGCATGAGTGATTGGAAGCAGTTAGACTACAAGCCGAAAGGGGAAGTGAAATCCTTTGCAACTACTTTAGCAGATGTTGGGCCATCAAATGAAGTTGTATAAGGTACTTTTTTTCAGATTATGCCAGTGTGTTGTTTGATTCGGGGTCTACACATTCTTTCATCTCTGAAAACGTTTCTAGTAAAATGGTAATACCATATCAAGAAATGACTCCTGAAATTTTGGTAAAAACACCTGGGGGAAATGTTGAGGTAAAAAGAATTTATAAGAATCTTCCTATCCTTATCTGTGGAAAGAACCTACTTGTAAACTTTATTGTTCTACCTCTAGTAGAGTTTTATGTTATCATGGGTATGGATTGGCCCTCTATTTACCATGCTATGATTGACTGTATAGCTAAAGAAGTTTCTTTTCCAAAATACTTTTAGTTTGTGTACATGAATGAACCCTTACTGTTGATAACTTATCAAGAGGGAAAGAAACATGTAAAAGATTGAAATTAATGTTACCTTGCACACATCATTGAAAATAATGGCACTGTTCAGATTAATGATGTGCCAGTGGTAAATGAGTATCCTAATGTTTTTCCTGATGAGTTTCCTGGAATAATACCAGATCAGGAAGTTGAATTTACTGTTGACTTAGTTATTGATGCTAAGACACATTCAAAACCCCCTTATCGAATGGCTCAAATTTAACTTTTAGATTTGAAGGAGAAATTCCAAGATTTATTAGAGAAAGGTTTCATTCGACCTAGCACATCACCATGGGATGATCCTGTTTTATTTGTTAAAAAAAAGATGGTTCAATGAGACTTTGCATTGATTATAGAGCCTTGAATAACATCACTGTTAAGAACAAATATCATTTGCCTCATATCGATGATTTGTTTGATCAGCTCCAGGGAGCTCAGTATTTTTCAAAGATTGACTTGAGATCGGGGTACCATCAGCTGAAGGTAGAGGAAGCAGACGTTCCGAAGACTGTGTTTCGTATATGATATGGCCATTATGAATTTGTAGTAATTCATTTTGGGCTAACCAATGCACCTGCTGTATTCATGGACTTAATGAATAGAATTTTCCATGAGTTCTTGGATAAGTTTGTGGTGGTTTTCATTGATGATATTTTGGTGTTTTCTAAAAGTAAATAGGATCATGAATGAAATTTAAGGGTTATCTTGCAAACCTTAAAAGAAAATAAATTGTATGGGAAATTCATAAAGTGTGAGTTTTGGTTGCAAAAAATTTCTTTCCTTGGTCACATTGTTTCTAGAGATGGGATAACTGTTGATCCTGCAAAAAAAAGTTGTGGAAGACTGGCCAAGACCCACAAATGTAATTTAGATTCATAGATTCCATGGTTTGGTAGGATATTACTGACGGTTTTTTAGAAATTTGTCACGGTTATCTAGTCCAATGACTAAGCTAACTTGGAAGGGTGTTACGTTAATCTGGACAAAAAAATGTGATGATTGTTTTCAGGAATTGAAATGAAGAATAGTGAAAGCTCCGTTTTTGGCACTACCTTCAAGGAATGGTGAGTTTATTATCTATAGTGATGCTTCATTGAAATGAATTGGTTGCGTCCTAATGCAGAGTGATCAAGTAATTGCTTATGCTTCAATACAGTTGAAAACTCATGAGGAATATTACCCTACAAATGATTTGGAATTAGCTACTGTTGTTTTCGCTTTAAAAATTTGGAGACATCATTTGTATGGAGTAAAGTGTGAAATATATACTGATCACAAAAGTTTAAAGTATATATTCACTAAGAAAGAGCTAATCATGAGACAGAGGATATGGCTGGAATTAATCAAGGATTACGATTGTACAATTCATTACCATCCAGGAAAAGAAAATAAAGTGGCTGATTCTTTGAGTCGAAAAAGTAATGCTTCATTAAAAATGTTTCATTTGGAATGTGATCCTTTAGTTAATGATTTGATGAACTTTGGTATAGATGTTTTTGGCGCAGGATGTTCTTCTGTTTTGTTTCAGGTATTAGTGATATCATCTCTATCAGATAGAATCAAGCATGCACAGAAGCAATATAGTGAGTTGCAGAAAAAGGTAGGGCTAGTTCAGAAAGGTATGTTGCCTGAATTAAACATTGATAATGATTGTGTTTTGAGATTTGGGAAGAGAATGTGTGTGCCTTGTGATTCACAATTGAAGAGAGAGTTGTTATGTGAAGCTCATAGTTCTCCGTTTTCAGTTCATCCTGGCAGTACTAAGATGTACAGAGATCTGCGGGAGTATTACTGGTTGGATGAAATGAAAAGAGATATTGCTGATTTTTCTGCGAAGTGTTTGACATGTCAACAGGTTAAAGCAGAGCGGTACTTACCAAAAGTGATGCTTCAGCCTTTACTAGTGCTAGAGTGGAAATGGGAGAATATATCCATTGACTTTGTTATGGGATTACCGAAGACATCTCGAGGTAATAATGCAATCTGGGTTATTGTTGATCGTCTGACTAAATCTACTAATTTCCTTGCTATACGAGATACTTTTTCCCTAGATCAACTTTCCCAATTGTATCATAAAGAACTAGTCAGGTTACATGAAGTTCCTCTCACCATTGTATCTGATCGTGATCCCAGGTTCACTTCTAACTTTTGGAAAGGCCTTCAGAAGTCTTTGGGTACTGAATTAAATTTTAGTACAGAATTTCATCCTCAATCAGATGGACAGTCAGAACGAACAATTCATACCTTGGAGGATATGCTACGAGCTTGTTCGATGTATTATCAGGGAAGTTGGGAACAACATCTTTCTATGGTTGAATTTTCATATAATAACAGTTTTCACTCTATTATACATATGGCACCATTTCAGGCATTATATGGGAAGCGGTGTCGAACTCAAGCTTTTTGAGATGAAGTGGGTGAAAGGAAGTTGATTGGACCAGAATTGGTAGAAGAGTTGGCAGAAAAAGTTTAGCTGATTCAGAAACACATGAGAACAGCTCAGAGCAGGCAGAAGAGTTATGTGGATAACCGGAGGAAGGATCGATCTTTCGAGGTAGGTGATCATGTTTTTCTCAAAGTTTCTCCTCGGAAAAGTGTGATGAGATTTGGTATGAAAGGAAAGATGAGTCCAAGGTTCATTGGACCATATGAAATTTTGGAGAGAGTTGGATCAGTTGCTTACCGAGTGGCTTTACCTCAGAGTTTATCTCAGATACACAATGTTTTTCACGTTTCGATGTTGAAAAGGTACATGCCAGATCCATTTCATGTTTTGAGTCCAGAGGTAGTTCAGCTGGAAGAGAACCTATCTTATGAGGAACAACCGGTCCATATTCTTGACCACAGGGATCAAGTGTTACAGAATAAGGTGATTAATCAGGTAAAGGTTTTGTGGAAAACCCACATGATGGAAGATGCAACATGGGAATCTGAAAATGCAATGAGGGATAAGTACCCTAATTTATTAAATAAGTAAATAAATTGTGGGGACGCAATTTTCTAAAGGGGGGAAGGATGTAACATCCAAAGTAAGTAATGAATAATATATATTTTTATCTATGTCTATTAGTGATTAAGATAGTGTTTTAGAGTCTTAAAATGAAAATAAATACAATCTTATGCATGGAATACACTAATATTCTTAAAAGACTGTTTTACTGCCTTTTGATGGAAAACCCTTTTTAAATATATCTTTTGACAATTTTATAAACTATTTTTGACAAAATAAACATATTCTTTATGACTGTGACATCAAAATTTACTTTGTGTGATTTTTTGGTATTTTTTCGATAAAGTTCATTTTTTAATGAATAGTGAAAAATGTTGTATTTTAATTCAAAACCTATTTTTAATCTAATTTATTTATTTGATTAGATTATCTTTTGAATTGATTTTTATGTGAAATTAGAATATATTTTTACCATTTTATCCAATGGTGTTCATTGAAATCAATTTCACTTTGAAATTGGACTAAAACTAGTGTCAATCTTTTGATACATATTGTTTCATAAAAACACGCTATTTGTCATGACAGCGGGAATTAGTTATTAAATTAATTAATGAAACTTACATATTTTTAATTTTGTAAAATATACATCATTGTTGAATTCGTAATATCAATTATAGCATAGGGTAAAGTTTTGTTATCTTTCTGAAAAATGTCAATTTTTGATGAATAGTGAAACCACTAAGTGGTAGTTAAAGAAACTGTTTTTTAGTTTAAATGAAACATTTCCACTTCTGTGATTTGATTTCAAAAATCCTACATAAATGGTTTTCATTAGGAAGTAAAATGTGGTTCAATGAGAATAAAATAATTTTTTGGTGAACAGTAACTTTTAAGTTCTTAATCACGATTAGTGGTAATTAGTGTAGTTTAAGGTAAAAATAATGTTTTAATAATATGAGATGAGCTTGACACGTGTCATAACCTAATTTGATGTGTCATGGCCGACCAAGAAAATCCATGGGTCAACTTGGGGACCCCATGGAGCCACTTTGGTTGGTAAATGACATAAATAACTTTTTATTTAATGTTAAAGTAAAAATGACACAAACAAGAGAGTTTTTACTAAAACAATTGTTACATGGGGTTATACAAGTCATAGTTTTGATTATAAATAGTAATTGGAAAGCTGAAAAGATTTCCTACATGATAGTATTTTTTATATTATTTAGACTTTAAATAATTTAAATTATTTATGACATCATGATGATGCACCGATTACCTCATTAATAAAGGATTTAAATAAAATGAAATGATAATGTAAAATCTATGAACTACACATGTCCAAAACCTTTTTTATAGATGTATTTCGAACCCATATCACCTTACCCTCGAATTATATCAATGTGGGACCTTTTGAATCCGAAACTCATTTTAAAATAAAGTAACATTTCTTTACGTTCCAAGAGTGCCCCTCCTCTCCTCTTATAAATGGCCCCCACCTCTACCTCCTTACCCACAATTCCAAAGCCGTTGGCTTGGCCAACCCCTACCCATTTTGTCTCTCCAAATCCCTCACTTACTCCTTGAAGCCTCACATTGGGCATAAGTCTTCCCATGGAAGCCTTTGATCTCAAACCAATGGGAGTTACCTAATTTTAAGGTAATGTCTTCACTTGAGTCCTTTTGTTTTATTTTACTTCTCCAAACCCCTAAACTCTTCTTATTCATTTATTTTGTAAGAACTGTAGTATCTTAAATAAACTAGGATGTTGTTATAAGAAGTACTCGAGCTACACTTACACACACCTACATCTAATGGTTAAAGGACATACTGTTTTCGTGGATGGTGAATTTATGCCCTCCGAAACGATGATTTTTCAATATTCTTTTAACACCTCCAAAGGTGGCCATTAATATTTCACTATATTTATTTATGATATATAATATGTTTATGGTTTCCTTATGCTTCTGTATTTTTCATTTTGGGCATACCTTTATGGTTTCCATTATGGGTAAACTCGATATCTTCATTTAAGGAAGTACGGACTACCGCCCCATCAAAGTGATTTGATTCGTTAAATACCATATGTGGGACGTATAAAGGATGGAACTATGATATTATATATGATATTATACTGAAATTATAATCTACCTTTATATCATTATGATTCCATTCTATAAAATACGAAATAGATATGAAAGTAGCGTTCATGCGTACGTACGGCTTACCGTCTCCATGAACGGTGCATTTCAATTCATACCTCTAAATGATTATGTAATATTATAAATTCATGAATGTACTGGATATATATGACATATATGATATCTACATCATTAATACCATTCTGTATATAATGGGTACATGAACAACTTGTAATTATAAAGGGTTATTTTTGACTCAAGTACCAATGATCGTTAAAACGACCGTTATTAGAATAAATAATTACATAGTGTTCATGACATGGAAATAAGTGATATAAAAGGAATAATGAACTTGAAAAAGGTTCTTAAACAAGTAGAAATTTACTCATGTTTATTATTCAAGAGATTAAAGAACGACCAAGTCAAGTCGGGCCCGAGGTATGGTACTTCGTCTCAATCTCCTTTCATTGAGGCATATTTTGTTTTATCCACAAACTTCTTTTATATGGTGTATACACCCCTTTGACATTTACGTTTATTAAAAAGGAATTTTTTTTATACGAAGCATTTACTAAATGAAAAAAGTGAATGTTTTTGTCATACGTATGCAGCGACAACGACTTCTCTGCCGCCGTGACCATTATTTGAGTTTCGGATTCCTCTACAAGCCATACCATTTTTTAAAAGAAAAATAAATACCATGATTTACTTTTATTTTATTTTGGTATTGAAAATGGTTTTCATAATTTTTTTATATCAATGTGTTGTATTGATATCTTGTGATTAAAAGGTGGAAATTAAATGTTTCCTTTATGCATGTTTTATGTGATATGATTATGTTGAGGTTCATGGGAATTTTTCTGAAGACGGGTGGTACTGTGATAAACTAAGGGCAGGTGAGCTCGATATAACTCTCCAATGCATTGGGTAACACGAAGGAGTGAAAATTTAAGGTTTCTCCGAATATATATAGGGAATATACTGTGATGGGTATTCCAAACATAACCAAGAGGGTTACTCCTTATGTAAGAATGTTATGAATGCCTCAAGTTTCCTTTATGTCTTTTGATTTCTATGATTTATTCATGATTTGATGAGGTATGCTAAAGTGCTTATGTTTTATGGGTAAAGTATGATTTCATTATTATGTATATATGTACCCATGTTTCCTTTCCATATATTTATATCCCTTACTGAGCTTTTTATGCTCATCCCAAGTTTTTTTGAAATGTTTTTCACAGGTCAAGGGAAAGGTACATGATATGATGATAGTGTCAAGGAAGTGTCATGAAAGAATCCATGTTTTATTTTAAATATGTTTCCATTGATGGGAAAGAAAAATACTATCTTTATTTAACCACTTTGTTTATATGAGGAATGTAACGCAAGATTTATGATCTAATTTTCTAAAACTCTAAACCCGAAAAGATCCTCAATGTGTAATCTTGTAATAACTGAAGATTAAGTAAGGTTTAAGGCTGGGGCCTTATAGTTGGTATCAGCGGGAGGTTTAGATAACATTAGGAGTAAGACTTCTATTTAATTATTATCCAAAAAAAAATTTGGTCAAATTAAAGTGATATTGTATTTGAAGATTACCATGTTGCTTCATCTAAGACATGTTTGTTCAGAATAGTTTTCCGCAGAGGAAACAGGGAAGCAGTGCTAGGAAGGCATGTAAAAGGAAATAAACTTCCGAATCAGCATCCTGATATGGTCGGAATTGGAACTGAATAGTTTGTTGCAGTAATGGCACAGTTGACTCAAGCGATAAATGGCGGTGGTATCCATACACGAGATCAGCCAGATCAAACGCAGAGGAACATTTCTGTGGTGGAACATTTCATGAGGCAACATCCCCCATCATTTAGAGGATCATCTGACCCTGTGCTAGCTGAAGGGTGGATTAAAGCACTGGAGAAGATTTTCGATGTCATGGGGTGTTCAGACAATCAAAAGGTTAGTCTTGCTATTTACCATCTGGAGGGTGAGGCAGATCAGTGGTGGTCTATGGTTAAAAATATTCGGGATGCCGATGAGATTTATGCTCATGACTGGGATGAATTCAAATGTATGTTTCTTGAGAAGTATTTTCCTAAGGTTGTTCGACATAGGATGGAAAAGCAATTCTTGGAATTAAGGCAAGAGGAAGACTCAGTGGCCGCCTATGAAGAAAGTTTCACTCGATTGGAAAGGTATGCTCCAAATTTTATCCGAGATCTTGATAGTAAAATCAATCATTTTTATTCAGGATTAAATCCAAAATATCAAAGGGAATTAGATTCTCGTGAGTTTAAAATTTATGAAAAGATTGTTAGATGTGCTGAGAAGGTGGAAATGGAGTTTTCTGATGATCAAGGGTTCTATAACAACCAACATAAGAAGAGACAGAGGTGGCAGGAGAAAGGTAAGAATTCTTCAAAAAAGTCTGATGGTAAGAAAACAAAGTTTATAGTTTGTGATAAATGTGAAAAAACGCATGCTGGAGAATGTCTTCTGAATTCTGGAAAGTGCTACTGTTGCGGTAAGATGGGACATAAGGCTCGTGATTGCACTGAAAAGGATAAAGGTGAAGGTAAGACCAAATTTGATTTACAGTTAGTGAAATGTTATAAGTGCAATTAGATGGGTCACTATGTAAACGAGTGTTCGACAAAGAGCTTGAGTGATTGGAAGCAGTTAGACTACAAGCAGAAAGTGGAGGTGAAATCCTTTGCAAATACTTTAGAAGATGTCAGGCCATCAAATGAAGTTGTATCAGGTACTTTGTTTGTTTTTTCAGATTATGCCAGTGTGTTGTTTGATTCGGGGTGTACACATTCTTTTATCTCTGAAAACTATTCTAGTAAAATGGGAATACCATATCAATAAATGTCTCCTGAAATTTTGGTAAAAACACCTGGGGGAAATGTTGAGGCAAAAATAATTTATAATAATCTTCCTATCCTTATCTGTGGAAAGAACCTACTTGTAAACCTTATTGTTCTACCTATAGTAGAGTTTGATGTTATCCTGGGTATGGATTGGCTCTCTATTTACCATGATATGATTGACTGTATAGCTAAAGATGTTTCTTTTCCGAAAGACTTTCAGTTTGTCTACAAGAATGAACCCTTACTGTTGATAACTTATCAAGAGGCCAAGAAACTTGTAAAAGATGGAAATGAATGTTACCTTGCACAAATCGTTGAAAATAAAGGAACTGTTCAGATTAATGATGTGCCAGTGGTAAATGAGTATCCTGATGTTTTTCCTGATGAGTTTCCTAGAATAATACCAGATCAGGAAGTTGAATTTATTGTTGACTTAGTTCCTGATGCTAAGCCACTTTCAAAACCCCCTTATCGAATGGCTCAAATTTAACTTTTAGATTTGAAGGAGAAAATCCAAGATTTATTAGAGAAAGGTTTCATTACACCTAGCACATCACCATGGGGTGCTCCTTTTTTATTTGTTAAAAAGAAAGATGGTTCAATGATACTTTTCATAGATTATAGAGCCTTTAATAACATCACTGTTAAGAACAAATATACTTTGCCTCATATCAATGATTTGTTTGATCAGCTCCAGGGAGCTCAGTATTTTTCAAAGATTGACTTGAGATCGGGATACCATCAGCTGAAGGTAAAGGAATTAGACGTTCTGAAGACTGCGTTTCGTATATGATATGGCCATTATGAATTTGTACTAATGCCTTCTGGGCAAACCAATGCACCTGGTGTATTCATGGACTTAATGAATAGAATTTTCCATGAGTTCTTGGATAAGTTTGTGGTGGTTTTCATTGATGATATTTTGGTGTTTTCTAAAAGTAAAGAGGATTCTGAAAGACATTTAAGGGTTATCTTGCAAACCGTAAAAGAAAAGAAATTGTATGGGAAATTCAGAAAGTTTGAGTTTTGGTTGCAACAAATTTCATTCCTTGGTCACATTGTTTCTAGAGATGGGATAACTGTTGATCCTACAAAAAAAAGTTGTGGAAGACTTGCCAAGACCCACAAATGTAACTGAGATTCATAGCTTCCTTGTTTTGGCAGGCTATTACTGAAGGTTTGTTAGAAATTTTTCACGGTTTTCTAGTCCAATGACTAAGCTAACTCGGAAGGGTGTTACGTTTATCTGGACAAAAGAATGTGATGATTGTTTTCAGGAATTGAAAAGAAGATTTGTGAAAGCTCCATTTTTGGCACTACCTTCCAGGAATGGTGAGTATATTATCTAGAGTGATGCTTCATTGAAATGATTTGGTTGCGTCCTAATGCATAATGATCAGGTAATTGCTTATGCTTCACGATAGTTGAAAAATCATGAGGTAAATTACCCTAAAAATGATTTGGAATTAGCTGCTGTTGTTTTCGCTTTAAAAATTTGGAGACATCATTTGTATGGAGTAAAGTGTGAAATATATACTGATCACAAAAGTTTAAAGTATATATTCACTCAGAAAGAGTTAAACATGAGACAGAGGAGATGGCTGGAATTAATTAAGGATTATGGTTGTACAATTCATTACCATCCAGGAAAAGCAAATAAAGTGGATGATTCTTTGAGTAGAAAAAGTAATGCTTCATTAACAATGTTGCATTTAGAATGTGATCCTTTAGTGTAGGATTTGATGAACTTTGGTATAGAAGTTTTTGGCGCAGGATGTTCTTCTGTTTTGTTTCAGTTATCAGTGATATCATCTCTATCCGATAGAATCAGGCAAGCACAGAAGCAAGACATTGGGTTGCAGAAAAAGGTAGAGCTGGTTCAGAAAGGTATGTTGCCTGAATTCAACATTGATAATGATTATGTTTTGATATTTGGGAAGAGATTGTGTGTGCCTTGTGATTCACAGCTAAAGAGAGAGTTGTTATGTGAAGCTCATAGTTCTCCGTTTTCAGTTCATCCTGGAAGTACTAAGATGTATAGAGATCTGCGGGAGTATTACTGGTGGGATGAAATGAAAAGAGATATTGCTGATTTTACTGTGAAGTGTTTGACATGTCAATAGGTTAAAGCAGAGCTGTGCTTACCGAAAGGGATGCTTCAGCCTTTACTAGTGCCAGAGTGGAAATGGAAGAATATATCCATTGAATTTTTTGTGGGATTACCGAAGACATCTAGAGGTAATAATGCTATCTGGGTTATTGTTGATCGATTGACTAAATCTGCTCATTTCCTTCCTATACGAGATACTTTTTCCCTAGATCAACTTTCCCGTTTGTATCTTAAAGAAATAGTCAGGTTACATGGAGTTCCTCTCTCCATTATATCTGATCGTGATCCCAGGTTCACTTCTAACTTTTGGAAAGGCCTTCAGAAGACGTTGGGTACCGAATTAAATTTTAGTACAGCTTTTCATCCTCAATCAGATGGGCAGTCAGAACGAACAATTCAGACCTTGGAGGATATGCTACGAGCTTTTTCGATGGATTATCAGGGAAGTTGGGACCAACATCTTTCTTTGGCTGAATTTTCATATAATATCAGTTTTCATTCTAGTATACATATGGAAAAATATCAGGAATTATATGGGAAGCAGTGTCGAACTCCAACCTTATGGGATGATGTGGTTGAAAGGAAGTTGATGGGACCAGAATTGGTAGAAGAGTTAGAAGAAAAAGTTCAGCTGATTTAGAAACACATGAGAACAGCTCAGAGCAGGAAGAAGAGTTATGCGGATAACCAGAGGAAGGATCTGTCTTTCGAGGTAGGTGATCATGTTTTTCTCAATGTTTCTCCATGGAAAAGTGTGAAGAGATTTGGTAAGAAAGGAAAGATGAGTCCAAGGTTCATTGGACCATATTAAATTCTAGAGAGAGTTGGATCAGTTTCTTACCAAGTGGCTTTACCTCAGAGTTTATCTTAGGTACACAATGTTTTTCACGTTTCGATGTTGAAAAAGTTCATGCCAGCTCCATTTCATGTTTTGAGTCCAGAGGTATTTCAGCTGGAAGAGAACCTATCTTATGAGGAACAACCGGTCCATATTCTTGACCACAGGGAGAAAGTGTTACGGAATAATTTGATTAATCAGGTAAAGGTTTTGTGGAAAAACCACATGATTGAAGATGCAACATGGGAATCTGAAAATGCAATGAGGGATAAGTACACCAATTTATTAAATAAGTAAATAAATTGTGGGGACGCAATTTTCTAAATGGGGGAAGGATGTAACATCACAAGTAAGTAATGAATAATATAAATTTTTATCTATTTCTATTAATGATTAAGATAGTGTTTTAGAGTCTTAAAATGAAAATAAATACAATCTTATGCATGGAATACACTAATATTCTTAAAAGATTGTTTTACTGCCTTTTGATGGAAAACCCTTTTTAAATCTATATTTTAACAATTTTATAAGCTATGTTTGACAAAAGAAACTTATTCTTTATGATTGGGACATCAAAATTTACTTTGTGTGAATTTTTGGTATTTTATCGATAAAGTTCATTTTTTTAATGAATAGTGAAAAATGTTGTATTTTAATTCAAAACCTCTTTTTAATCTATTTTAATTATATGATTAGATTAACTTTTGAATTGTTTTTGAAGTGAAATTAGAATATATTTTTACCATTTTATCCAATGGTTGTCATTGGAATCAATTTCACTTTGAAATTGGACTTAAACTAGTGTCAATCTTTTGATAGATATTGTTTCATAAAAACACGCTATTTGTCATGACAACGGGAATTAGTTATTAAATTAATTAATGCAACATACTTATTTTGAATTTTGTAAAATAGACATCATTGTTGAATTCGGAATATCAATTATAGCTTAGGGTGAAGTTTTGGTATCTTTCTGAAAAACATTAATTTTTGATGAATAGTGAAACCACTAAGTGGTAGATAAAGAAACTGATTTTTCGTTTAAATGAAACATTGCCACTTCTGTGATTTGATTTTCAAAAATACGACATACATGGTTTTCATTAAGAAGTAAAATGTGGTTCAACGAGATTAAAATAATTTTTTGGTGAATAGTAACTTTTAAGTTCTTAATCGCGATTAGTGGTAATTAGTGTAGTTTAAGGTAAAAATAATGTTTTAATAATATGAGATGAGCTTTACACATGTCCTACCCTCATTGAATGTGTCATGGCCGACCATGAAAATCAATGGGTCAACTTGGGGACCCCATGGAGCCACTTTGGTTGGGAAATGACATATATAACTTTTTATTTAATGTTAAAGTAAAAATGACACAAACAATAGATGTTTTACTAAAACAATTTTTACATGGTGTTATACAAGTCATAGTTTTGATTATAAATAGTCATTGGAAAGCTAAAAATATTTCCTACATCTTAGTATATTTTTATAATTTTTATACTTTAAATAAATTAAATTATTTATGACATCATGATGACGCAGCGATTACCTCATTAATAAAGGATTTAAATAAAATGAAAGGATAATGTAAAATCTATGAACTAAACATGTCCAAAACCTATTTCATGGGTGTATTTAGAACCCTTATCACCTTACCCTCGAATTATATTAATGTGGGACCTTTTGAATCCGAAAATCATTTTAAAATAAACTGACATTTCTTTACTTTCCAAGAGTGCCCCTCCTCTCCTCTTATAAAAGGCCCCCACCTCTACTTCCTTACCCACACTTCCAAAGCCTTTTTCTCGGCCAACCCCTGCCCATTTTGCCTCTCCACATCCCTCTCTTACTCCTTGAAGCCTCACTTTTGGCAGAAGTCTTCCCAAGGAAGCCTTTGAGCTCAAACCAATGGGAGTTACCTGATTTTAAGGTAATGTATTCACTTGAGCCCTTTTGTTTTATTTTGTTTCTCTAACCCCCTAAACAATTTTTATTCATTTCTTTTGTAAAAACACCAGTATCTTAAATATACTAGGATTTTGTTATAATATGGATTCAAGCTACACTTACACACACCTACATCTAATGGTTAAAGTACATATTATTTCCGTGGATGGTGAATTTATTCCTCCCGAAACGATGATTGTTCAACATTATTTTAACACCTTCAAAGGTGGCCATTAAGATGTCACTATTTGTATATATGATATATAATATTTTTATGTTTTCATTAAGATTATGTATTTTTCATTTTGATCGTACCTTTATGGTTTCCATTATGGGTAAACACGATATCTTTATTTAAGGAAGTGCGGACTACCGCCCCCTCAAAGTGATTTGATTCGTTAAATACCATATGTGGGACGTATAAAGGATGGAACTATGATATTATATATGATATTATACAGGAATTATAATATACTTTTATATCATTATGATTACATTCTATAAAATATGAAATAGAAATGAAAGTAGCGTTCATGCGTACGTACGGCTTACCGTCTCCATGAACGGTGCATTTCATTTCTTACCTCTAAATGATTATGTAATATTATAAATTCATTCATGTACTGGATATATATGACATATATGATATCAAATTCAAGAATACCATTCTGGATATAATGGGTACAAGAACAAATTTTAATTATAAAGGGATTATTTTTGACTCAAGTACCAATGATCGTTAAAATGACCGTTATTAACTTAAATAATTACATAGTGTTCATGACATGGAAATAAGGGATATAAAAGGAATAATGGACTTGAAAATGATTCTCAAACAAGTAGAAATTAACTCATGTTTATTATTCAGGAGATTAAAGAATGGCCGATTCATGTCAGACCCGAGGTATGGGACTTCGTCTCAATCTCCTTTCATTGAGGCATATTTTGTTTTATACACAACCTTCTTTTATACGGTGTATAAACCCCTTTGACATTTACGTTAATTCAAAAGGAATCTTTTTTATACGAATCGTTTACAAGACGACAAAAGGGAATGTTTTTGTCGTACGTATTCGGCGACAAAGACTTATCCGCCACCGTGACCATTATTTGAGTTTTGGCTTCCTCTACAAGACATACCTTTATTTTAAAAGAAAAATAAATACCATGTTTTACTTTTCTTTTATTTTGGTATTGAAAATGGTTTTCATAATGTTTTCATTTCAATGTGTTGTATTGATATCTTGTGATTGAAAGGTGGAAATGTTATGTTTCCTTTATGCATGTTTTATATGATACGATTATGTTGAGGTTATTGGCCATTATTATGAAGACAGGTGGTTCTGTGATAAACTAAGGGTGGGTGAGCTCGATATAGCTCTCCAATGCATTGGGTAAACGTGAAGGAGTGAAGCATTAATGTTTTTCTGAAGAGATTTTTGGAATATACTGTGATGGGTATTCCAAACGTAACCAAGAGGGTTACTCCCTACGTAAGAATGTTATGAATGCCTCCAGTTTATTTTATGTCTTATGATTTCTATGATTTATTCATGATTTGATGAGGTATGTTAAAGTGCATAAGTTTTATGTGTAAATTATGATTTCATTCTTATGTATATATGTACCCATGTTTCCTTTCCATATTTTTATATCCCTTACTGAGCTTTTTATGCTCATCCCGTGTTTTTTTAAAATGTTTTTCACAAGTCAAGGGAAAGGTACATGATATAATGATAGTGTTAAGGAAGTTTCAAGAAAGAATCCATGTTTTATTTTAAAAATGTTTTCATTGATGGAAAAGGATAATACTGTCTTTATGTAACCACTTTGTTTATATGTGGAATGTAATTCATGTTTTATGATCTAATTCTCTAAAACTCTAAACCCAAAAAGATCCTCAATGTGTAATCTTGTAATAACTCAAGATTAAGTTAGGTTTAAGGCTGGGGCCTTATACGAATTGCTTTATCCCGAAATATATGTCTACTAGAATTAGAATGAAATAATCTTCTCTACTTCTACCTCATTCACTATGTCTCAATCCATTTTCCTAATCTGATGACACCATTTGATATGATAATCACTTAATATTATATTCCTTAATATAATTAAATATATTAAACTCCATTAAGAATACTCTCTCTAGAAAACTATTCTCCCTAAATCAACATATATTCTCTATCTTCTTCTTCACATAAAGAGTGTTCAGATCCTTCATAATGTAACAAGTACTCTCTTTATTAGAGTGGTGTGACAAATGTGGTTTTGGTCAGAATCAGAAAAATATTCCATGTTGAACCAAATTTACCAAATCATGAATTCTTCATTCATTTCAACATAATATTTGACTCTTTTAATGATTCTCATCTCTTCTTGATTATTCTAAAAACATATAAAACATTCTCACAACATCAGTTGGATTCAAATGATCTAACAATTCTTCCATATAATTTTGTTTATAATTTGTTATTTTTTATGATGATAAATATATATTTATAATATCATATACTTCTTTAAGATGATACGTAACAATTAAACCATTGAAAAATTGAATTCTTATTATGATTAATAGAACCAAATGGTATAATAACTACTCATTTTGATGATCATTACCGACTATTAGATGAAACTAATTAAAATCATACATCAAAAAATTATTCACAACATCTTATGATATCATCACTTCATTGAAACACTTCTATAGAATCAATAACAATTTTGAAAAACACATCCAGAAATCTATTCAAACAAATATCTATACCCCTCTTGAAATAACTTTTCAAACATTATCAACACATTTTATATTTTCTTATTTTTCCTCAGAGACGTGATATTAGTTCTTATGAAGGGATTTGGGAATGTTTTTTATATTAACCATTCATTTAATTAAATTTTTCACATCATTTTTAGGTAATGTTAAGACACCTTAGAAATATGTTTAAATTCATATCAAACATGTAATATCATAGAAGTGTATCATACCATACATTAAATTTAATTAAAAATATTAATTTATAATGTAAAATTCAACACAACTCGAATTTGGATGAAATATATAACATGGTTGACTTTCAAGAGACAAATAATTAAAAACAACCCTATATGGTGGTTCACATTGATGTAGAAAACCTTCATTGTTTAATTCTTGGTTGTAATGGAATAAATTTCATAGTTCTAAACATAGATTATGGTAACCTAGTATTTAAAAGTAATCACATAGAATCATTGGTTTATATCAGGTAATAAAGTGATAATAAAATTAAAACATTTAGAAAATTATCTAGAACACCGACCTTATATCAGAATTACACTTGTCATCCAGTGTCATCCTTTTATTCATGATAGAATGAGATAAAATGGAGAAATAATAAGAAATACCTAAAATAAGGTATATGATATTGCATATAAGTATTATTAATTATCATAATAGAAATGTAGAAAATATTCTATGTAAATCATTAATAATTCATAGGGGTCCAATGAAATGAATGATGCTTGAATCAGAAACTAGATGGAGGAGTTATCTATGTGGATATGAAGTGGTGGAGGAGAGATAACAACCAGGACTGTCATTGTGTGCACGAGGGATAATTATTGGGAAATAAAGATTAATGTATTAAAAGAAAATTTTTATTTTACTCACTATAAATGGGTGTATAGTTTGGAATCCTCATTTTCTAAAAAATATACCTACCATCAATTTCTACTTTCCATGGAGACACACATTTCACAATTTAGGAATAATGCTTGAAAACCCATAAACCAACCCGACGATTATATATTTTATTTAATTGTTGATTTTTCGTGGGTTTCTTCACTTCCATTAATTTTTAAAAAAACTAAGCTCTTATATTTTCCAAATTGTATGTTTGATCCATATAGTTACAACTAACAATTTAATAACCATACACCTAACACAATTTCTCCAAAAAATTATAGTATGTGTCCCAATCAAATCTTCAATAACATAAAATATTTTCTTATTTTCTTATTGATGATGAAAAATAATTATATAAAAATTAATAGGGACCATACCTTATATATATACTAAGATGTTATAATACAAATGGATCCTAAGGTGTGGTGTTTGTGAAACTCAATGTAAGAGCCAGTCAGTCATTGTTCTTCATCTTTCACCATGATATCATATAGCAGTTTGTAATGGACACTCATACCAAGGATATTGTGGACTTATAATTATATCTTGTCTTGGTCTAATTTATTTTCATATAGATTATTAGTTAGAATTTTTATTAGGGACCTAATATATAAATATAATTCTGAACGTCTTCAGTAATTATCCTTGTGAGTGGTTTTTCATATGCCTATTGATCTATGTTTGTGTGGAGTATAGTTTCATGATAAGTGATTTTTGGTTAATTACTCTACATTTCGTATTTGTATCTCTCATTATTTATGTGTTGTGGATAATATTTAGTTTTTGGGGATTCAATTAGATTTAGGTTGATGGTTTCAAAAATTGGTTTTTATTTAAAAATATTGAATTCTTACACGGATTAAATTAGTTTTCAAGTTTTGTTTGTTGGATTGATCAATGATTATTTAAATGTGAATAATTGAAATTAATTTATTAATTCTTATACACATCATTGGCTTCGATGAAAATATTTTTGGATGAATGTATTTATTTATTACATGGGTTGTTTGACTATTTACTTTTTAAATTACCTTGGAATGGTTTGGTGTTTCAAAATAGTTGCCACCATGTGTGGGATGGTTATTAAACTGAAATCCTGCATATATGGGATATAAGAGATGCAGATATGAGATAAATATAAGACGGATATAATTATTGAACAGTTATTTGATGTGGCCAAGATTCATATAAATCTTTTACACTATAATTATAATTAATCATTGTTTGGAATATGGGTTCATGTTAGGATCAAACTTGATTTCATTCCTAAGGTTGGAGGTGTGAATAATTATTTCCCTATTTATTTTTTGTTTTACTCTCCTTTTAACTCTACCTTGTGAACATGGGAAGTTCCTTGATCCTCTAAATAGAGTCTCTCCACATTTTATTTTAAAAGAAAATAGAATATATAAAATATCACATTATATTTACAAGGTTCAGAAGCCTTTAATACACCATTCCTTGTTTATTAGTTCCACCAACATGGAAATATAAATTATTGTGAAAATATTATTCAATAAACAGTGGCTATTGCTGAAACACTGCTGCTATAATACCATAAAATATACAATGTCTCTAAAAAATATGATCCACTTGGGATAGTGAACCCTAGGTGATCAGATTACATCTTAAATATCTACCTCTATAAATCAAACAATCAAACAATATCAAGTTGTAAATATTCACTGATAACATCAATATCTGTTATCAATTCCCATTGTTCTTGTTTTTAAACATCGAATAAAACTTATATGATATATCCATACTCAATGGATGCAATTGTACTAGTTCATTAGTTGTGTTTCATACACCCCTCTTCACAAACTCATATTTTTCATCAATATGAAATGTATCTTCTTATTGTCTACCAAATATAGATTATTCATTTCAAAATACTCCAAATTAAATAGTGACACCATGTTCGCAAAATAGAGACCTTATTAGAACTATAATGTGCTATAAAAAGAATCCATTACTCCTCCCTAAATATTCAATTTTCAATATTTATCTTAATCAATAATATCTTAATTGTTACAGTTATACAGGTCTCTTGTCTCTTCATGGAGTGCAGAATAAATTCTTATATAATCCACTTAAATGAATGTTTAAAAATAATTGTAATTATATTAGAATCATGTTCCAATATCAAATATAATGTGTTTCAATCCATTCATGATCATTTCAAAAAAATCATATTAAATTAGTTCATGTTTCACTTCTCACAGCCTGACACACATTTTACTATATCTTGTTAAACTATTTATGTTAATTTTTACCTCAAAAAATCAAATACTATGGTGTCTTCTCCTATTTCTAATTTTCCCCATGTACTCATCCACCATACCATGACAACCAGTATGATTGTGATAGCCACCCCCTTCCTCCCAAGGAGGCATGGACTATCCCTTTTTAGACACTATCAAACTACATGACATTAATGTATTATTTCACAGAGACTACGACCTACCCCTAAAAATATTTCACAATTCTCATTTTACATAAGTGAAATATATCTACACCAATAGGAACTTTATGGTGCATTCCCTTTCATAGATGCATGTTTAGGGCATTTTATTTTTATAATGTCTTATGTTATGGGTTTTTCATGCTCAAATATTCATATACAGCTTCAATATATCCACCATTTGGGTGTGTCCTTTATTGGAATGAAAAAACATCAATACATCATCTCTAATAATAGGGAATTGTATAACTCTTCCTTTTCTTAGAATATTTTAATCCCTATTGTCAAAAATTTTAACAAATCTAAAAAAATCCTTTGGAGAACCAAACAATATCTCTAATTGGAGTTTTTTTATAATGATAATATTTATCTCCAGTGTCCTTCTAAATTCCTACTCCCTATTCTCAGAAGTCAATGTAAAATTTCAATTAATGGGGTCTTATATAAATTTTTATCATAAAAACATTTTATCATACCTTTTTACATTTAACATCACTTCAAAAGTGATTTGGCAGGGAATTTTTAGAAGGATCCACTATCATTAGGTGAAATATCCTAGAAAAAAATGGTTTGAAATAAATGCCAATGACATTATTGTATATTAAGGGATTATTTTCCTAGTAAAAAATAAGAATAGGACCAAACATAAAAAATAGTCTGGTAAAACAAATGATTTTTGATGTAAGGTAATTAAAATTTTAAGCAGAAGACTCAAAATAATACAAAAATTAAAGTAGAAACAGAAACATGATACCAAAACCAATAAAGACTACAATATACCTAAGTCTATACCACCGAATTGGAACCGTCCCAATCTTCATTACAACTCAGTTTATACTCAAAACCAATATGATTTTCTCATGGTATAAAAAATAATGAAAATAGATTTTTGGAGCTATTTTATCCCTCAGTCCCGATAAACCACATAAATAATTCACATGTTTTCCCATGTACTAGGATAGTATAACACTTACTATGTTATAATCTAATTCATTACAACACATTCCTCTTGGGAAAGAACCTGTTACCATATTATATATAAAATATAATATATGTTGATAATTATTTTATATAAATCCATAATTGATTTCCATGCAAGAAATGTTAATCAGATATTATTTACATTTCATTTCAAATATAAAAACAATCCTATAATCACACACATTAACACACACATACAATCCATGAACCTCATTATATTTTTGAGGGGTGATTCATCTCATCACAAAGCCATCTCATAGTGCACCACAATGATAGTGGTACATCACGATAATGCTCTCTCTATGTGAACATGAACCAATCGAATTAGTTCAGGTTTAAATATCAAACCATTTCACATTTAAATTTTATACGATTCATACAATTTTATAAATCATCATTATCAAATTAAAAAAACCATAATTTTATAACCATAATTCATAATTCAAAAACAAAATTGTTTAAAAATTATGTCCCAAATATTTCATTCCCAAATCATAAATCAAATTTCTTTTCCATGTTGAAAAAATTCAACATATTATTTGAAAATCGACGAAAATATTTACTAAAACCCAAGACTTCAAGTTTCAAAAAGATACGTAGAACATAGAGATATCACCTACCTCTGGCCAATGAATATTAAGGCTATGTTCCTCTATACCTGTGGGCTTGTAATGGGTTTTACCTTCACCTAGAATAAATGGGGCTCATATTTTCATTTTCTCTTTCTAATAAAGGTTATTTCTCCTAACATTTTTCTTATATACAAATATTTATAAATATATTTATTTACAATTAGAAATACAAATATATATAAGTATTATTATTTATAAAATTACTAAATTCTATAAATATATTTTTATAATATATATTTCATATATATTTTTTAATATATACTAATTATAAATAAATAAATATAATTATATATATTTATATATTTATATATTTAAAAATAAAAAAAATTATAAAAAAATTATTTATAATTATAATTATAAATATATTCATATAGAGTTTCATATTTTAAATAATATGTTTTGTAATATATATGGGAATATATATATATATATATATATTATACTGTAATATATAAATAGGTATTATATAAATTTTCATAAAAAATAAATCTTATTTTCATAATTATATATATATAAAAATATAAAAATTATATTAGTCATAATTTTTAATTAGTATTTATATACTTTGATTACAAAATGAGTATATAATTAACAGAAATATAATATGTTAATATTTAATTTAAAAATTTATATCATATATAAATGAATATTTTTATTTATCTGTATATTTTTATAGATATTAAATAATTTAAAATATTTTTACATTTATAACTACATGTATGTATGCATATAAGCATGTGAATACATGTTTTTATGTTAATGTTTGTGATTCCAGATTTGTTTGGGTACATATGTTTGTTTGTAATTCATGTAAATATAATGATTTTACATTTTTATATTTCATTAATTTATTTAAATCAATTTACTCATTTATTTTAATATATTCTTTAATAATGCTAAAAATATTTTTAATCACTTCTTAATATTTATTATAGATATATTTCTTTATTATTCATGTAGTATTTTCAATATTTTTGTAATTTATATGATTAATATTTCTTTATTTTTATTTATGATTTTTTATAATAAAAAAAAGTATTAATTTTTTTATGATTAATAAATTTTAATGTTTTTTCATAATACTTTTGCAATTCAAATATTTATTTACAATTATAATTATATATAATATTATTCCAAAAGTAATTTTTATATTATAAATATATATTTACATATTTATATACTTATAATGCTATAATAAATATAGTCAAAAAATATATATATATATTATGTTTATAATTACTAATTAAATAACATATTTTTAATATGAATATTTTTATAATTATATGTAAATACATTGTAATTATATTTATTTATAATTATAATTATACAGACATAAATCCATTTTTATATAATTATATGATTATAAACAATATATAAAAATAATTGACATATTAATTATTTAAAAAATTATACATGTATAATTATAGCTAAATACATTTTAAATGTATTTATTTATAATTATAATTATATATACCAATAAATATATAAATATATAAATAATTAAACCCTTATAATGAATATATTTAAATTTAATATATAGTTATTATATTTAATGTAATTAATATTTATATACTGATATTAATATGTATAATTATATAAATATACCAATGTGGTGGTGACTATGAGGTATGATTATATCAAATATTTTTAAATATATGTGTTTATATTTAAATTATATATATACATTTATTTATTTAAATAATTACAAATGGGCATTAAATATATTTAAATAATTAATACATTTATCAAAATATTATAGATTACTATATTTATAATCTATATATATAATTATATAACTATCTAAATATATTATATAAAAATATTTATATAATTATAAAAAATACAATTGGATAATAAACATATTTATTATATTTAGATATTTATAATGATACCAAATTGTTTCTAAATATATATAAATATATTTCAATATATATATTTATAATTAAAAATATAATTTATTGAGATTTGATCATTATAATCACTTTTTTAGCAATGATAATGACAAAAACAATCAATACTAAAAAAGGACTGATAAAGAGTATTTTTATGATCTCTTTATATTTTAACACGGATTAAAGTATGATTTATAATAAATTTTTCCAATGCACTGATAAAAACCTTTTGGGATCTTATAAAAACACTATCATACTTCTGTTTCCTCAGACCTTCAAGTCCCCATAAAACTATTCGGTTTCCTCCTTCGCATTTCTTCTCGTCTCTCCCTTCCATCGTTCCTTGGAATTACTAGCATTCCCTACCATCACGATCGCCCCTACTATTGCCACATCACACCCTTGTGTAAAATAACCATCGTTTAAATAAACCCTCACAAAACAAAATCACCCACATAGTTCATTAATGAATTTAACCTATAAATATCAATGGTATGAGATTATTTCATGTCATCATTAATCTTTTCATTCATGTAGGTCTTTACCCCAAGACATCCATACATGATGTACAGATGATGTCCTCTCATATACATGTAAGTTTTCACCTTCAATGTTGATGAATTTCAATTTAGTAGATGTAGGTGCTTCCATGAGACTACAATTATAAATAATGTCTTTTTATTCTTAGTGGTTTGAATTGTTTTCATATAAATTTTCATTCATATGGTATATAAGTAGTGAGTTGGAAATGTTTTTCATTTGTGTTTTGATTCTCAATGTGGTAGAGTATCCAAATGGACTTCTAGTTTTTTAAATTTAATTGATTTAATGGAATATAATATATTTGATGGATGGTATAAATGTAAGATTAAATTTAATTTAAAATTCTTAAAGAAGTTCATAGAAGAGACATTTTTTTAAAAGGTACGCTTTATTATTTTAACAGTGTTCCTTGAACAAAATAAATTGTTATTATATATTCCTATCATGTTTATGAATTTTAATGGTGGTTTTTGGAAAATATGTGGTTATTAATTAATATTTAAATAATTTTTTTTATATTTTATTTTTAATGCTGTTATAAAATAGGATTTAAAATAATGTTACACAACTTGGCATTTTGAGTATCTTTTGATTGCATGATCTATACTATTAAATATATTTTTTTCTAAATTTTGGGGGACCCCCAATTGGACCCATTATGATTGATATTCCCATTGTTTCTTCAGACCACTTGGGGAATGTTTAATGTTTTTATTTCATTATATATTTATTATGACTAATTGTGGAGCCAACTATTTCTTGTAAGGGTAGAAGAGGTCAAATAAGTTTTATTTTACATTCTTATTAATTATTATTTTATTTTCACCCAGTTTCTCACCTATATTAATTGATATCAATGGAGTAATAGGAAGTAGTAAATGACATGAATGGGTGAAAAATATATCACATCATCTGTCTAAGAATTAGTAGGAGCTATGGTAGTTTTTCACTCCCAGATTATACCCTATGGTAGCTTTGCTCTCCTCGAATAGTTATAGAGGTCAATTAGTTCGATAGGACTACTGTGAAAGAAATTATCATACATGATGTTCAAGGGATTGTATTTCTAGTTTAACATTTGACTTAGTCAGAGCTTCTCAACACTTCTTGATTATTTTCAAAGCTTCATAAATATTATTATGAATTCACTCATCATTAAACATTCTAGCCATGCCTTAGTCATATTATGATTTTCATTTTGGTTTCTTCATTATGATGAAGAAATATTTAAAACATAATACATTCATTAGATTTATCCTTAAATTTAAAAACAATTAAAATAAAATGAAATCACATTCCATTGTTTATAAAAAACTAAAACACAAACAGCTCAATCTGAAGCTCTAAACTTATTGTTAGATATAAATAATTGAGAACATTATTCTTTTAAAATAGTCATAAATTGTAAATATATAAAAAAATCATGGAAGAAAATTAATAACTTCAAAAAAACATTTCACAAACACATCAAAATATCTATTCGATAAAACATCGATATTCCCCTTTAAAACCCTTTTACATCTACTTCCACACATTTCATCTTTTATTATTTTTCTTCGGACTAATGATCTTTCCTCTGATGATGTTATGAGTTTGAAAACACATCTGGTGGATCAGATACTATATCAAATAAATAGATCGGTGCCACCTCCAGTATGATGTCTAAGAAAAACATATTTCTTAATGAATCATTACCCAAAAGCTACATATAAGAGTTCACTTATTTTGGTCTTGACCCAATTGAAAAACAAATCATTTTTATTTAATTTTTTAAGTTATTATTTATTTAATTGATTGATATCTCAAATTATTACATAAATCAGTATCAATAAAATAAAATTCTTTTCTTTTCCATTAGTCTCATTACTGAAAAATAAAACAATTCATCATATGTTTCATATTCGGTACACTACGTCCAAATGACCAGTAATAGTAGATTCATAATTTCAGAAACATATGTTCATTTCTAATTTTAGAACATAAACACTTCAATAATTCAAGAATAACATTATTTTATGATTTAAAAATCTTTGAATTTTTTTTAGTGAAATCCATAATCCTTGAATTCATATGTTTCAAAAAGAAATATTCCCATATGTTAAATAATTATGTGTCTAGTGATCTCACACAATTTAAATGAATCTATAAAAAATTTTCATTATTCATTCACAAAATCATAATTTTATATAGGACTTCATCATGAAAATTATAACATTTAATAATAGAATAGAATAATCTAAATTACAATGAAATGTATTATGACTTCCAATAATTCCAACATCTTCTTTCTTACTAATTGACCTCAAAATATTTTTCATCACCTTTTCTCCTCTATCACATAAATAAGCATAAACAATGAGTTTCCTCATAATCATATGATTTATAATAACTATAATATAAAAATTTCATCACCAAATTTACCATAGATCCACTTTATCTCTGATATTATTCTCATTTTGATTCATTCTTTCATTAGATACAAAGAGTGAGTCTAATGATCCTTTTCCCCATGAAAACATATACAGAAATTGAAGGACATTCATTTCATTTTTTCAGCCTATTTTCATTTTACAATTTATCTTTATGATCACATCGGCTGATAAAAATAATCTTTAAAAATAATTTATTAATTTTCATTGTGAATAATAGGTAATAATTTCAAAAAAAATTTATTCCAACTTCCAAAAACAACTTCATCTCAATGTGGTCCCAACTATTTATCCGTTATGATTTTGTTGTCAAAAAAGGTTCTCAAATCACTAAACATTGAATTCATATTATAGTAATTGCTTATCAATTAATTATATTCCTATGATAGGTAACACATTATAAGAGATAATAATCATTGATTGAAAATAACATGTTTTTCAAATATAGTGACTTGTTATACATATTCGTCATTTCCTTACATATTAATTCACATATTCCACATACATATAAACAAAAATTCCAACAACCACTCAAAATAAGTATGAAAAAAGTTCACCCACTTACATGATGAGTTCACAACTTACCCACAACTACCCCTAAATACATTCTTTCATAAATGTTTGTTCACATGTCAATAGATTGATTTATATTATAATTATCTCCATTTAATTTACTATCTAAACACTAGATGAGAGTAGGGACATATTAACATGGATGAAACATAATTATAAAATGGTTTCATGTCTGTGTGCAACCAAATTTTGAAAAATCATTCCATTATTAAATATTTTATAAATTATTCTAAAACATGTTCTGATATAGGATCATATTCTATCATTAATTCATTCATCTCTTTATGATCTTTTATTAAGTGGTATTTTATGTCAACATGTTTTAAACAACATTATTGTATTGGGTTTATTTCAATATTTACATAACATTGATTATCAAATTTCAGAAGAAAGGGTAAGATTACATCAATAATTATGTATTCCAATTGATTCTCCATCAACATAAGTGGTGTAATAGTTTGATTTCTAGTAACATACTCATCTTCAGTCATGTTAAGAATCACTAATTGTTTGTTTATTGTATTACAACTTACAAAACTTCTTCCAAGAATGAAAATTCAACCTTTCTGGATCATCTATAATCAAAATCTAATTCCCACTAAGTATCTAAATGGCCAAAAAAGTCAATACATATTGAGATATCATAACATATTCTAAAATTAGTTGTGTCTTTGATATAGCAAAGAATTGTTTTCCATCCAATACATGTGATTATTTTGGAACAATCTAAAATCATTCACAAGATCAAACTGTATAAATAATGTATGGTATTGAGGAAATATAAAATGAAAAACTCCAAATCACCTCCTAAAACTCTTAAGTGTAAACATCATTTCCTTTTCCATATTTAGTCAACTTGTTTCCCATGGAAATTGGTGTGGAATATTGTTTTGAATTATCCATGAAAAACATATTTTTATGTTCATTAGAATAATATAATTTAGAATGAAAAATGTTTTTATATTTTTTTCATAATTTTAACCAAATAATTTATTTCATTTCTCCATTCATGGGCATTCAAAAAAATCATCGCTTTAGTAAATATTTCACATGTTTGTTCATCAAATTTTTTATGATAATTTCGTCAATATAAAACATTATAATGTGGGAATATTATTTTCTCTCTTTGATGTATAGATTATTATCAACCAATTTTTCATAAAAACTATCTTTCATTAGTATGTATGAAATATGTAATACCATGCTCATGAAGAATCTTTCATCTCATTGAAGGCTTCCTTCAATTTACACACATATCATTCATCCTACCTAATAAAATAGCCACAATGTTGTCAAATATAACAATCCTCCTCAAGGTCAATAATAAAAAAAATTTATTTTTTATCCATTAGAAAATATATTAAACTTCATTTTACAGTAAGGCCATGAATAAATTTTAGTGTTTTTAATATTTCCAAAAATTAAAAAGTCACATAAAATTTAATGACATCAATTTTTGAGTAACACTTACACAATAATAATTCTTTCCTTATTATCAATTCACAACATTCATTAATACTATTTTGAACAACCTTCTTTCTACAGATAATACTTTCTCATGTGGTATAGGTGTGATTTCCATAATTTAGTCTTTTCTATCGGATCCACCTCATTATTACTAGACTGAACCCATTCCAAATGCTCAAAAACATCATTTATATATTTCAGCACAACATTTTATTATATGGACTGATGAGTAATATATTTTGGAGTTTTTTTAGTTTTATCCTTTTGATGTTGATCACCCATTTTAATTTGAGTGTAAACATGTTTCCTTAGAATTGGATTTCATTTTCCTAATTCATCCTCATTACTTTAAATAGAACTATCTGATTAATATTCTTGAGTATTATTAACATTGTTTTTTTCCTTATTGGAACATAATTCCGTAATCATTTATTATTGTTTTTATAGACAATAATCATGAGTTTGGTTGGAATCTTCACCAAAATATTCAAAAACATTTATATCAAAAGTGTTCTCTACTATTTTTGTCACTTTTTTTAAAAATCTATATTCTATTTTCACTGGAGTGTATCCCAGAAAATTTCCATCATCACCTCTTTGTTCAAAAATTATAGGGTTAACACCATTGTCCTTTATAATTCATGGAATCCTAAAAAATGATAATTATTTTAAACATATATTTTTGAAAAAAAAATGTGGTATGGATTCATATCTGATCATTTCATTTAGAGAACTTAGTTTAGAATATCAATAAATGTGATCAAGGATGTGATCCAAATGTAATCAGAGATAACACATTCTAATGACATAGTTTTTCCTTTTCAATAATAATATTATTTTTCATTTAGAAACACCATTTTTTAGTAGTGTATGGTGTACAGAAATCATGACGAATTTCATGATACTAATGTTAACATTCTTAGTAATCATTTTTCTTTTCACCAAAATTATTTGTTCTCAACTTCTTTATTGAATACTCATATTCCTTTTAAAAATTTCTCTTGAAACATTAATAAATTCTCAATGAATCTATTTTTTGAGTTATATCAATAATAGAAGCAATTTCAGTAAATTCATCAACGAATGTAATGATGTTCTTATCTATGTGAGTTAATGGTTTTATTATTATCCCACATGTATTTGAATGAATTTTTTTAGGATCCAATTTCAAAAAAAAATTAAAATTCATATTCACTTTGTTTATAATATTTCAATTCTAAAAAATTGAGAAACACCCATTTCTTATTCTCAAAATATCATTAATTAAATAGAAACTATATATATTTAATAATATTCCCATGTTTCATTAACATATGTGTCCAAAAAGTTTATGACATAACTGATTATCTTCCATTATTCATAATTATCATGAGTATGGAACCTCAAAAACATTAAACAAGTTTACTCTTGTATTTTTTCCCTCTAGTAACTATCACTCTATATTCTTATCTTTTCACAACAAACCCTTATTTTATGAATATAAAATTGGTTCCTTAATCAATAAAATGTGACGAACATAACATTTTGTGATTCAACCGATTAAAAAATAATTCATTATTGATCATTATATTTTCTCCCCAAATAATATCATATCCAACTCATTTGTTTCTAAGACATTCATAATTTCAAAACATAAAAATTACTATATTGATGTCTTCAAAATTCATTAATAATTTTATTTCCCCAATAATATTAAAATAAAACCCCATGTACGAGATATGATTTCATTATCCTTTTGAATAGTGGGAGCAGTTCATACAACAATATAGTTTTATTTCCCATTATATTTATTCACATCGGGATTCTGGGAGTTCATTAATAACTTTATTTATTAAATTATCTAAAGAAGAAAATATTTTTCAATATTTATACGTTGTTGACTTATTTCACAGATGGTTTATGAAAATGTGAATCCATTTTTATCGTTCCCCCCAACCATATCATGATTCTTCAAAAAAAATCCTTCTAATAATTCTTCTTTTGAGATAATGGACTCCTCAAAAAACATATCATTTTCTAATTTTTTGAATATTTGTAATGTTTTTTATATAAAAAACACATATTTTTCATGTTTCCAAATGCACCATAATACCATGAGTATCCATGAATATAATATTTGCATCTATAACATCCATATTTTCCCGATGGTTATATATGTGTGTCAGCAACCATATTTTCATTATCATCAGAATTTTTCTTAGTCCCAAAAATTTTATTTCCAACCATGTTTTTCTTCTTCAAATCATTTTTATTTTTGGTGTTAATTAACCCAGAAGGTGTATGATCTTTTTAAGACTCATAATATTGAGAATCATAAAAATTCTCCACATTATTGTTTTTAGTAATATACATATCATTACCATATTTCTTCTTCACATAATTAGTTTCAATATTCTACGAAACATTTTAAGATAAATTTTGATCCTTCTTGTGTGCTATCATTCAAGAAAATTCACCAATTATATAGATGAATTTCCATTAATATATAACCATCTCTAGGATTTAGAGTGTTTTGTTGAACAATTTCAATCACTTCTTCTTCTTATTTAGGTATAAACTATATATGTCAATTCAAAATGTTTCCTTTCTAAATAGATTTTTTAAAGTCATCAAAATATTCAACAACCATTACATTTTAAAATAAAAAAATAACAAATTTTTTTAATAAATATAAATTTTCAATTTATTAATTTAATTATCATGTCTGTCAATCCTTCCATAAATTTCATTCAATTATTCATCAAAATGAAATTATAAATCTTTTTCTTTATCTTTAGAATTTATTATTCAAAACAAATCATTGTTATATATTGAAATGAATTTATTACTTACATCATTATCAATATAAATTTCATTTTATGATTCACTATTTTCTTCTTGATAATTAATAGACACAAAAATTCTCATTTTGTATTTGGTGAATTTTTTTATCTTTCCATTGGGAATAAGATTTATCCTCATCATCCTATTTCTCCAACAATCTTATATTCCTTAATTCTTCATCATTAATGTTGTATTCATTTTTTATTCAGGGGAATGTTGTAGGAATTATTACAACAACTTCAAATTAAAAATAGTTTATGCAATGATTCCCTTTATATTATCATGTACATGTTTTTACAGTTATACAAAATAGGGATAAAAATACATCAAAATATTAAAATAACTCATTTTCATAATCATTATCTCAAGTAATTTTTTTAACAAAATATTATTAACATTTTATTTATTGGAATTATTTAATTGGATTTCTCTTTCATCTTTTTTCAATTTTATAAAATTCTCATTTCTTATTTCATAAGTGATGAGAGTACTGTGAATATTAACAAAATATAGTGTTTTGGATCCCTATTATCCAATGATGAATCTTTTTCGTAAAACATTCAAGGAATAATTATAATTATCATTTGAATAATAGTATTATCCACCAAAATATATACAAGACATATAATAGTTATAACTATATCATTCACCATGTTAATGAAGTCACCAACCAATTCATAATCACCCATCATGATAACATTATACATTAATCTCCAAATTTTTAAACTTTCCTTTATCGCTGTGGTTTTCCATTTATAGAAATTCTTCTAATTATCCAAGATTCATTTGGCAGTGGAACAAACCTTCATTCACATGAACTCTTTTTTAGAATGTAATGAGAGTAATGCATTCTTATCTCTTCCATATTTATCTTTATTCATCTTCTCAACATTTGTAAAAATAAAATTTTCTTTATTATGAGGAAATGTATCTATTAAACCATCAAAACATCATACCTATGATATATTATAAAATAATGATTTCTATATTTCTACATATGGTATATCATACCATCGAAAAATTGAATCTCATTACTGTTCGCATATTTTAGATTCTCTATCACAATTTCTATTTCTAAAAAACATTGAATAATAAATAAAGGAAACCTTCACTCTAATACCAATTGATATTGCACAGCCAGGATCATTGTATCACTGAGAGTGGGAGGGGTGAATTAGTGTAAAATTTTTCTTTTATGTTTCCTTTCAATGGAAACAACTATCACTTAATGATAATGATTTTTTACTTTGATAAAAAACATTCACACCTTGCTAGGATGAAATGTATATACATGGTTTACTGCTCGATAATATTAGATATGTCCTTAGATTTAATTATATAAAATTAAAACCCAAAAAAATGTAGAAAAAAATACTTCTTAAGTAGATACAAACACATAGAATGTATACATACACTAATGTATCACATGGATCAATAAAATATTGAATGAGACACTTTTGGAATAAATGATGTGATACATGTATCTATTCAAATGCTAATAATCTGTCACCAATTTCTTACAAACATGTTACTTTGTTATCTTAACAATATTCACTTTGGTAACATTCAAAATAATTATCCACATTCTATCCAAGGAGTAGGGAAGAACCTCTATTTAATTCGTAATGACAATCAGTCTGATTTCCAAATCTAATTCCGAAGTCCAATAGCTCAGTACAAAAATATACGTCTGCAGGAATTACAATGAAATATTCTTCACTACTTCTACGTCATTCAATATTTCTCAATCCAATTTCCTTATCTAATGACCCAGTCTGATATGATAATCACTGAATATGATATTCCTTATTCTACTTAATTATATCAGACACCCTTAAGAATACTCTGTCTAGAAAACTATTCTCTCTAAAACATTATATATTCTCTATCTTGTTTTACACATAAAGAGTGTTCAAATCCTTCATAACATACAATGTACATTCATTATTAGAGTGGTGCGCCAAAGGTGTTTTAGGTTGGAATCTGAAAATGATTCCATGATAACCAAATTTACCATATCATGAATTCTTCATTCATTTCCCCTTAATATTTGACTATTATAATGATTCTTATCTGTTCTCGATTATTCTCAACACATAAAAAATATTCAAACAACTTTAATTGGATTAAAATGTTCTAACAATTCTTCCATATAATATTGATCATAATTTTAAATTTCATATGATGATTAATATATATTTTCAATAGCATATTTTTCTTTAAGTTGATACATTACAATTAAACAAATGAGAAATTTAATTCTTATTATCATTTATAGAACCTACTGATATAAAAACTACTAAATTTGAGAATCGTTACCGACTGTTAGGGAAATATCATTAAAACCATAATTAAATAAAAATATTAAAAATATATAATGATATCAAGACTTCATGGAAACACTTCAATATAATCAATAACAACTTTGAAAAATAAATCCCCAAATGGATTCAAACAATAATCTAGATCCACCTTGAAAACACTTTTGAATCTTCGTCAACACATTTAATATTTTCATTATTTTCTTTATAGACGTGATCTTGTATCATATGTGGTTATTAGTGCCACACAAATTCTAATAGTGTGGTCTCCATATCACTATGATGCATTTGTGTCACCTATGTGATAATTATTTGACACAATATATTTTTTAATGACACATGACACAAAATGGAACATATGAGATTTTTCTTAATTTGGTTTTGACCTAATAGAATAACAAGACAACCTGATAAAAAATGGTTGACTACAGTGTTGATGTTCATTTGATTCAAAGGTCTTCCACTTTATTACAAACAACAATCCCAAAAAAATATTATTATTTTCTTATTTCATTGGTCCCAACAACTCAGAATAAAAATAACTATTCCCTTGAGTAATCGGTGGTCACTACTTCTAATGGTGTAACAACCAATGTATAGTGGAATAATTTGTATTTATATTTATTGGAAATTTATTATCACATAGGTTTTTTATTTATTTTATGAAATTTTTAAAACTAATAATTTATTATATTGTTTTTTATTTACTACATCAATTTTAAAATTATAGATTTTAAATTTGAAAAAAATAATATTCTTCTGTAACTCAATATGATAAAATTTATTAGAATTAATTTTGTAAAAAATTTCAATGAAATTTATTTCTGGTGAATATTTGAAAAAAATTTGGTTTTTAATACTATATTTTTGGGACATCGTCAAGACATACATATGATATAAAATTTCTTAAAATTATTGAATGAGTAAATATTTTTTTATAATAGAAATATTTTAATATAATAATTAATATGTCATATAATTTATTTTATTTCATTATACGTATAAAAATTAATCGTCACTACCGATGTAGTGCTTACGTAGTGCTGAGCAAGTTAAAATTAGTTACTTATTGATAACTATACAGTGATAAAAAATATTCTCATAAATTATATATTAATTATTATGTATAATTATTGTTTGTGGATGTTAATTTATAATTATGGAGTAGTTTAACATAAGTATTAATCAAAATAATGTGTAATGGTTATACAAGGAAACAAAATAAAAAATTATCAAATTAAATATGTTTTCTAGGCATAGTTTTGAGTGAATATAGATAATGGATTATTAATGAATTATATTTTTAACATTGTAAATTTAATTTCATTATAGTAATTTATTATTAATTTTTATAAATGAAATAAATACATTTACTTCTAACGAAATGTATATGTGGTTATTTTTGAAGAAAAAGAAAAATAAATAAAACATTTTTAATTTAAATTATATGTACTATTAAATGACCAAAAATATAACTAAATGTTTATCTATAAAGGAGAGTTGACTGTTATATTATATTTATTTGACGGTTGGATATTTTTGATACACATAAATCACATTAAGACGCATATAAAGTTGTATTAAAAAGAACGTAAATTTTTTCACAATATAGTTTTTAGTTTGTATCATATTTTAATATTATGTTTTTAAGAAATATTTTTTGAACAAAAATAGGAAATGTTTTGCATTTAAAATCATATTTTTTGGGGAAATATATTTTTAATTTTAGAGAATAAATATATAACATAATGGATTTAACAATGATGATGAAATTATTATTAAATAACCAATAAATAAAATTAATTATTTTAAAAATAATTAGTTAAATTTAATTTCATATTTTTAATATACCATACAATCTATCTATATTAATATGATCTTCCTAATATGTTATAACAAAATAAGATTCAAATTTGATTCATTATTTTGATTTACTAACGTCATAGTTATGAAAAATGTTTAATTTGAAAAAACACATATTTTTCATGAATAATAAATTATATTTATTTGTTGAAAAAATTACAAAATATTGAACAATGGAAAATATTATAATATTCCTTCTAAAATATGTTCTGTTATGATTGTGAGGAATTTTTGATGTCTTTATCCAAATATTAAACTAATTATATTTTAATGTTTGATAAATTCATAAATAACCCCTCACCTGAATTATAAAAGTAGAAACATCCCTTGATAAAAATTTATCACCTCAAGACATTTTTCTTGACTATTGTTACATTATATTATTTTGAGGTTTTCCTCTTTTTATATTTAACTTCTTTGAAATCTTACCAGTTGAATAAATGATTAAATATTATTATTCATTTGTTATTTTTATCAAAAAAGTATTTTTAATGGAGGTAATTAATGAAATTAAGAAAATATATATTACACTTGTTTTTAAAATTAATTCATTGGTTTCAAATTATTTAGTAATTAAACCCAACTGAATAAAAAGGATGTATTTTTATAAAAATGATATTTATATGCATGTTAAAATTTTATATTTAAAATTTAAAAGAATCCCAATTAGTGAAATAGATTTATAAAAGTTATATATTATATATTTTTAAAATCATTAAAATATTTTTAATTCATAGGAAACGAATACATCCAATTTTATGTATTTAAAGACTATATTTTTATAAAGGCAGGTCTACCACCATTTAATGGAATAGTTATTTGAAAACTAAATTTTAGTGATTTAATAAATTATATTGATAATAATAAAAATGTTTTTTAATGTAGGAGTTCTATAATTATATTAAGGGGAAACTTTTGTATATTCATGGATTTATTAATTTACCATTGAATGGTGAGAAAATACTAATTTTTATAAAACATTCAATTTTGTTATAATTGATAATATATTTATGATTATAATAGTAACCACAACATTTAAGGTACAAATAATATTTATTCATCTTATAAATATTATAGTTATTTAATTATATTATAGAATAATTTATTTTTTTAAAATTATTAATTAAGTGTGGATACTTTTAGTAAACAGTAGTGTTTTTTTATTTTGTAATAAATATAATTATTTAAATTAATAATTAATTTTATAACATGTTTTAAAAAACTATTATTATTTTTTCTTATGATTACACAATAATATTAGGAGAATTTAATTAATTTATCAAAGTTTTATAAAATATGTTATAATTTTAAATTTGTATTTTTCTTGTAAATTTTTATATTAATTAAATATTAAATTTATCATATTTAGAAAATTATTTTAATAAAATGAAGATTAATTTTTAATTCTGAAAATTTAGTTATTGTTAGTGTGAGTTTTTTGGAATTTTCAAAAATACATTAATTGTTGGTGAATTGTAGAATATGGTAATTGAAGGTATATAAAAATTATAAGATAAATATAATATCCCATTAGTCATGTATGAACCATAATCTAGATCGTCATTTAATTTTTTAAATACATTTTATGAAAATTATGAAACTATTCATATTCTTGAGAAAAAATGACATACAAATGATTAAAATTTTCCAAAAACACCCATCTTATCCACCATAAATCCCACCCCTCACCACCACCTCTCCTTACACCTTCCAAGAATTTAGACATGACCAATTCCTATCCAACCTTCTTTACAAGACCCTATCCCACCTAAAGTTTATCTTGGTCTCATCATATATCTAAAACCTTTTCCCTAAGAAGAATCTCATGGTGGAGAATTCATGATGTATTATCATATACATTTTACTTTTTATTTCATTATCATTTTTTCCTATTCTTATTCTATCCTAAGATACCCTAATAAAAATTAAAATATAATAAAATTAACTAACATATACTATACTTTTATTATTCTAATGTAATAATATCTCATCAAACCCCTTACCTTCTTCCTTTTATTTTAAAAATGGCAATTTCGTCCGTGAGGTGTTGTTTAATCACCTTCATTGATGACAAATTTTCATTTTCCATCAAATCCTACAAGGATGGTATTGAAACAACTATAATGGATTATAATTAATTAAAAATTTATATTATGAACGTTTTTATATTTTTAATGTAATAAATTTACATAATACTAAATGATAATACAGAATTAGTTCATTATGATCAATAACATTAAGTACAAGTGCAATACACATTCATATAAAAGGTAAGGAGTTTTCTCATTTCGATTTTCTTTTCCTGGGATACACCTTATTCACATTAATTTACTATGTATGGTGTATGAATACCACCCATTGATTAATAATTAATCAAATATATTTATTATCATGGTATCAAATGTATTATTTGATGATATGTAATTTTATGGGCCATATGTATTGAATTTTTTCTAAGTGGTAAGGGTTTCTTTATTGATCCTGAATTTTTCATTCGGGTTACGCTTTATCTATATTTATATAAATGTAAATATAAAATCATTTTATATAATTATTATAAATTCTATAACTATATTCCAAAATTATATATCTATATTAGTTCAGCATTCTTTTTTGTGGAATAACATGTTTCTTAAATTTCTATTTCAATTCATCCCTAAATGAAACCCCGATTAAAGGTAAATTTACAATTTCATACCCATTTTCAAGTTTCATCCATTAGCAATTTTAATACACCATTTTAAGAAAAAAATCACTAACATTATCATCATATAATATATTTGTTATCTTTTGGTTTTATACAAACACTATTGCTATGTTTGTTCTAAAAATCCTTTAGTATTTTCCATTAAACTGCACTAAAGCAGCTAATTTTTAAAGGTTCATTAATTATATTTTTACATGTTTTATAATTATTTTGAAATAATTAATTCCTAAAATATAATTTAATTTACCAAAAATTTTCTTTTTTGGGATATATATTTTGGTAATTTGATTTTACTACTAATATAAATGATTTTTATAAAATAACACTTCATTCTAAAATTAAAATGTGTAGTTCTTAGATGAATTTCTAGATGATTTTATTATATTAATTTCATCTAAATTAATGATAAAAATGTTTCATAGTGGTATGGGACTCATTTAAATAATGATATCTTTTTATATGATTTATGAGGAATCCATGGGACATATTATGTGATTGGTGGGGCCTAATATAGCACCTCGATGCCTTGGTAGGTCTTATTAGACAATGTATATATAGATTTGGTCGAGGCCTTAAGCATTTATTTTTTAATGAACTAAATGTGTCCTCAATGATTTTTTTAGATGAATGAAAATTTTCATTCTCACATTATGATATTATTAAATTATAAATCTTGTTATTATTCATCTAGTAGAACATCAATTGTTAAATTTTATGTGATTATTTTATATGGTATTAATTATTAGTCTTTTATTATTTATAATGTACTCTCATGATATTGAATTTTTTTTTTGTTATTCCCGATTCCATATTTTTATGTTTATGATGTATTTGGATATATATTTAACACTTACATATCATCTGAGCTCATGCCGTTATTATGATTTATTTTTCTCTAGGATGTGACGATATATATTATGAATTTCATGAAAGGATATTGAAGTAGTTTATTGGTGTTTATAATATAATAGAAATGATTTATTTCATTTCAGGTTGTATTAAAAATGTATTTTATAATCTATATTCCAAAACAACTAAACTGATCAATCATTTAGGATTACAGACTTGTATATATTTTACAATATAATAAAGTAAGGCCTCGACTCTGGGTAGTTTTGGTTAGGGTCATTACAGTTGGTATCGGATCATGTTTGGTAGAAACCATTGATACAAGATTTAAAAAGCATATATTATGGAACATTACCCGAATATGTGCATTAATTTTAAGATAAGAAAAGAATCCTATAATATTGGTAAGGATGACATTATGAGGGTATTTCTAATAATACATCATTTTCTAGATTATAAAAGTGGATGTGGTTCACGTATAGATGAACATAAGGGTAAAACTTTGATGAGGTGTCCTAAACCTAACTCAGGGTAATTTGATATATGAAACTATGTCTTAATGCTCACATATTCTAACCCTCCTAGGGTAAATTCGTAGGATAATTCACATTTCCATTAAAATCTATTATGAAGTATTAAATTTGTAATATATCCCCAAAGAAACCATATTTATAACAATAATATTATATATATATAATTTTTATAATTTATGTTAAGTATTTCACTATTTTAGGGATTATTCATTATTTTTCAAAATGGTATGATCTAATCTAGTGCATTCCATTGTTTTTAAATGGATCCTAGTGGATTGAAGAGGAACAACATCAATTATCATAATACAAATAGTAATAATTATTTTTTGTTTGTAGGGTTTAAGCAATTCATTCAAAGGGAACTATTATATAAAAAATTCACATCAAGTGATGAGATAGTATCATTTTATGTATGGAATTAGTAATAATTTTATAAGTATTATATATTTTGTTGAAATCTAGGGAAAAATATTACAACTATTAAAATGTAATATAAATTAATGAAGTTAAACATGTATATTACAACATGTTATAATTGTGGAATGAAGCACCATTAAACATGATTAAAAGGAATGCGAGTTTTCAATAATTGTGGGGGTATAGTGTTGAGTCGGAGAGTGATGGAAAGAGGGGGGGGGGTGAATCGCCTTTGTAAAATAATTAGCAACTTAAAAACAATTTATAAATGCAGCGGAAATAAAAAGGGGCAAGACACAATTTGATAACGGAGTTCGGCTTAAACCAAAGCCTACGTCTCCGCTCCCAACTCAACCGTTGAGAGATTTATACTGCAGCTTGCTTTTTAATGGTTGTAGCAAGAAACCCACTAGCCGTTTTAAGGTAGGCTAGATCACCTTCGTACAGCTTGCTTTTTTATTATGGTTGTAGAAAGAAACCCAAAATGAAAGTGAGGAAGAAAAGGATGGTTTGTTTCAATAAAAACCCAATGAAGAACTAAACAATTGAAATAAATAAATTATAACAAACTAGAGGAAGCCTTGAGCGCCAAGAGTGTGAGAGTAGTTGATGTAGAGGCAGCCCAAGATTCAAGGATGGAAATGGATCACAAGTAGCCTTAGAGATTTGTCGTTAGAGCTTCAAGGGATCAAAATATCATTCCAATGTATCGGTGTTAAGTTCCCGGCATCCATCCTCGTCTATTTATATAAGAAATATCCCCAAATACTTCAATATGGCCGTTGGAGGGCTTTTGGAGCCGTTGGGGGACAAGTGGGCAAATCTGGTCAAAGCCCAACGGCTAGTTTGACTGGGCTTACCGGCTGACCGGTGCTTGGCCACCGGCTGGCCGGTGCTCCATACAGAAGGCAGAGCTTTCTGTCTGGGTTCCACCGGCCGGCCGGTGCTGCGACACCGGCCGGCTGGTGGTCCAGACAGAGAGCAAGCTCTCTGTCTGGTTCCACCGGCTGGCTGGTGATGCAGACACCGGCGGCCGGTGGCACCTGGCAGTGGGCAAGGCCTACTGTCTGGTTCCACCGGCTGGCCGGTGGTCAGGCACCGGCTGACCGGTGGAACCTGGCAGAGAGCATTGCTTCTGCCAGAGACCACCGGCTGGCCGGTGGTAATCCACCGGTTGGCCGGTGGACTCAGAGAGTCATTTTCCAGTCTTCTTGGGCAAACTCTTTGGCAACCTTTTTCCTATCATCAAACAAACTTGAAAACAATTTAGAACACGGTGAGAGTGATTGTGATCATTAAAATCCAAGAGAGAGGGGTACAACAATCTCCCCCTATTTTGATGATCACAATCACAAATGAGAAAGCTTTTAAAAAGGATATGCCAAGTAAATAAGAAATAAGAAACTTGGACATGGAAAATTTTAGAGATCATACAATAATTTCATAGATGTATCATGTATTGAAAATGATATTAATCTTGAAAGGATTGAAATAAAGAGAATGGTTCATTTTGAAATTGTAACCATAGGTCATTTAAAAGAAACAACTGAAATCAAAAACTTAAAAAGAGCACTTAATTAAATGAAATAAGTAACTATGTAATAGAGAGTTTTTCTCCCCCTTTGGGATTATCAAAATAGGAGGAAAAGTATGAAAGAAAATTAGAAAAACAATAATAAGGAAGTAAGCAATGACAAAAAGGATTGATAGATAAGACAACTTGAATTTTATAAAAGATGAAACGTTACATAGAAAGTTCAAAATACAAATACAAAGACAAGTCAAAAAGAGTCAAATATTTAACAGTGCTCATTGACGAATCATTCCTAACTCCCCCTTAATAAAATCAAAACGTTCAACACTGAGCGGTTTGGTAAAAATATCAGCTAATTGGAAATCAGTAGAAATGAAGTCCAAAGTGATATCCCCTTTTTGAAAATGGTCACGAAGGAAATGATGCCTTAAATCTATATGCTTTGTCCTAGAATGTTGTATTGGATTCTTAGAAATACTAATGGCACTAGTGTTGTCACACCGTATAGGGACATGATCGTAGGAAAGGCCATAATCCAAGAGAGTGTGCTGCATCCAAATAATTTGGGCACAACAATTACCAGCAGCTACGTACTCGGCCTCGGCAGTAGAAAGAGCAACACAGTTTTGCTTTTTCCTACTCCATGAAACAAGGGACTTGCCTAGCAGATGACAGGTTCCACTAGTAATCTTACGATCTAATTGACATCCGCCAAAATCAGCATCCGAATATGAAGAAAGTTCGAAAGAAGTATTAGAGGGATAAAACAAACCAATGTTTTTGGATCCTTTTAAATACTTAAAAATTCTTTTGACCGATTTAAAATGAGATTCTTTGGGATTGTCTTGAAAATGAGAACAAAGGCAAACACTGAACATGATGTCAGGACGGGTCGTAGTTAGGTAAAGTAGACTCCTGATCATACTCCTATAAATCTTGTTATCCACCGGTTTCCCGGCTTCATCTAACGTAAGTTTACAGAAAGTACTCATGGGGTTACTAATTTCCTTTACTTGATCCATACCAAAACGACTTAAAAGTTCGTTTGTGTATTTGCCTTGGCATAGAAATATACCATTTGACTTTTGAAAGATTTGAAAACCAAGAAAAAATTTTAATTCCCCCATAAAGCTCATTTCAAATTCTTTTCTCATTAAATCTGAAAAGTCAGTACAAAGTGATTCTTTGGTTGAACCAAAGATAACGTCATCAACGTAAATTTGGACAATTAAAAGATCTTTGGAAGTGTGTTTTAAAAATATGGTACAATCAGCTTGACCCATTTTAAAATCAATTTCTAAAAGAAATTCTGTTAACCGCTCATACCAAGCCCGAGGGGCTTGTTTTAAGCCATATAGAGCCTTGGTTAACTTAAAAACATGATTTGGAAATTTTGGATCTTCAAATCCGGGGGGTTGTTCAACAAAGATTTTTTCTGAAATAAAACCATTTAAAAAGGCACTTTTAACATCCATTTGAAAAATTTTGAAATTTAAGTGAGCGGCGAATGCCAACAAGATCCTAATGGATTCCAATCTAGCAATGGGCGCAAAGGTTTCACCATAATCAATTCCTTTTTATTGATTATAGCCCTTAGCTACTAGGCGATCCTTGTTCCGGTTTATATTTCCTTGATCATTAAGTTTGTTCCTAAAAACCCATTTAGTGCCAATAATTGGATGATCATTGGGTCTTTCAACAAGAGTCCAAACATCATTTCTAGAGAATTGATTTAGTTCCTCTTGCATTGCAAGAACCCAATTCTCATCATTAATGGCATCATTAATGGTTTGAGGCTCTAGTTGAGAAAGAAAGTCTTGATGTTCAACCTCGTTGAGGATTGATCTTCTAGTTTGAGTACCGGCTTGAAGATCACCTATAACATTTTCTAAAGGATGGTCTCTAGAAGGTTTCCAAACCTTAGGCAAGGTGGAAGATGAAGAAGGTGAAGAGGGTTCTTGATGGTCATCCTCCTTGGGAGGAGAAGAGGATTCATTCAAATAGAGCTTATTAAGCTTATCTTCAACATCTTCAATGATCGGGTGAGGTTTTGGAAGAGTTTCATCAAATTTGACATGAGATGATTCTTCGATGGTTTTTGAACGTTTATTGAAGACACGATAGGCTTTGCTTGAGTTGGAGTACCCAAGAAAAATACCTTCATCGGATTTGGCATCAAATTTCCCTAGGTTATCTTTTGTGTTAAGGATAAAGCATTTACAACCAAACATTTTAAAATAACCAACTTTGGGCAATTTGCCTTTCCAAAGTTCATAGGGGGTTTTCTTAAGAAGGGGTCTTACAAGGACTCTATTGATAGTATAACAAGCATTGTTTACCTCCTCGGCCCATAAAAATCGAGGGAGGTTGAATTCACTAAGGAGGGTTCAAGCAATTTCTTGGAGAGTTCGGTTTCTCCTTTCAACCACTCCATTTTGTTGTGGAGTCCTAGGGGCAGAGAAGGTGTGATTGTATCCTTGAGAGGAACACAATTCATCGAATTCTTTGTTCTCAAATTCACCTCCATGGTCACTACGGAGCGATATAATTTTATATCCTTTTTCGTTTTCTACTTTCCTAGAGAATTTCAAAAAGGTTCTACAAGCATCATCTTTTTTAGCTAAAAAGAAAACCCAAGTGAAACGAGAAAAGTCATCTACTAGGACAAAGGTATAGGATTTTCCACCTAGACTTGCTACAGGGGTAGGACCAAAAAGATCAAGATGATGGAGCTCAAGAGATTTTGAAGTGGACACTTCCTTATTAGATTTGAAAGAAGATATGTGTTTCTTGCCAAGTTGGCATGGCTCAAAAATCAAATCTTTCTTAAACTTAAGTTTAGGAAGGTCACGGATCAGCTTGTTCTTATTAATCTTTAGAAGTGAATGAGAGATACAATGCCCCAACCTTCTATGCCAATGCCAAGACTCATTGTCAAGAGCACTTAAACATTTAACATTTTGGCTAGCTAAAGACTTTAAATCAATAATGTAAACATTTTGAAAACGGGAAGCAGAAAATATCAATTTGTTTTGAAAATCAAACACATTGCATAAATAATTTTAAAAATTCACCGAAAAACCACTATCACAAGGTTGACTAATGCTAATTAAATTATGTTTTAAACCTTTAACAAATAAAACATCTTTAATTAAGGAGGTGCTACCAAAACCAATGGTACCTATTCCGACGATCTTGCCTTATGAATTGTCACCGAAGGTGACGTATCCTCCATCGAATTCTTCAAGGGAGTTGAACTCGGAGGGATCGCCACACATGTGCCTCGAGAATCCGCTGTCGAGATACCACGAGCCTTTCGAAGTCCTACTTCTTTGGTGTTTATCCTACAAAATCAAGAGAGAATAGTTTTTGGTACCCATATAAGTTTGGGTCCGGAAATATTAGCTAAAAGATAATTTTGAACCCATACTTGTCTAGAGGGATACATCCTAAGACATTCATCCGAGTAGGTAATGATTTTAGGGCGGCCATATCTAGCATTTTTACAATTGCATTCATAAATCATATGTCCGGTTTTTCTACAATAATTACAAAATTTATTTTGAGAGCTCCCCCTTACAAAATTAGTGGGTGCTCTAGAAGAAGTGGCTTGCTTGTTAAAGCCAAGTCCATGTGTGGTTCTAGCCGAACGTTGAGAACCTAGCAATTTGGTCAAATTTTGTTCACCTTGGGTGAACTTGGCAAGAGATTCCATTAAATCGTTAATAGTTGAATTCAAAGAATCAACATTTGGAATATCTTGGACCTTAAGGGCAAGTTCCTCATTCTTTTTGAGAAGTTGATCTTTTTCAGAAATTAGAATTTTGTGTTTCTTTTTTAAGGCCAAAAATTTAGAGGTAAGTTCGTGAAAACCTTCCTCTAATTGATCTCTCGCATTTTGGAGATCTTCATAAGACATGTCATTATTAAAAGAAGAAGATGAGGAAGAGGAGTCGGAAGAAGATACCTCATCAAGTGTCATTAGGCATTTTCCACCTTCATCGCTTGAGTCGCTTGAAGACATGGAGTCATCGCTTGCACTCCATGTTGACGCTTTGAAAGCCTTCTTGTTTTTCTTTTCCTTTAACCTTTTCTTGAAAAGAGAGCACTCCGGTTTGATGTGGCCTTTCTTTCCACATTCAAAGCAAGTAACTTCTTTTTCTGCTTTTGCCTCTTCCTTTCGTGCCCTTTGAAAATTCTTCTTTTTCGTCATGAACTTGCTCATTTTTCTTGCAAGTTGAGCAATCTCGGATTCACTATCATCGGAGGAGCTTTCTTGCTTTGCTTTGAATTCTGTGTTCTTTTTCTCCTTGAAGATTTTACCTTCTTTATCGGCTTGCCTATTCATGGTAATATCATAGGTCATAAGTGATCCAATGTGTTCTTCAACCGGCATTTTCTTGACATCTTTGGCTTCTTGGATTGCCGTCACCTTTGGAGCCCATGAGCTTGGTAGGACCCAAAGAATCTTCTTGCCCATCGTATCTGCAGAAACATCATCTCCAAGAGAATTTCTCCCATTACACACATCAGTCAAGCGAGTAAACATTTCCATAATAGATTCGTGTGGGTGCATGGTGAAACTTTCAAAGTCTTGACGATACATATCTAATCTAGTGTCTTTGACTTTGTTAGTGCCCTCATGGGTCACTTCCAAAAGCTTCAAAATTTCACGAGAAGTGGTGCAAGTAGAAATACGATTAAATTCATTACGTTCTAACCCACAAGGAAGAGCATTCATGGCATTTCCATCAAGCTCAAAATTAGCAATGTCTTTGGGGGTCCATTTAGACTCATCTTTGCTAGAGAGAGTGTAGCCTTGCATAACAATTCTATATATAGGATAGAGAAAACTTCTAAGAAATGTAATCATGCGAGTTTTCCAATAAGTGTAGTCGGTTCCATCAAAGAATGGAGCCCGAGTCATGGAATACCCTTCGGGTGCTTGTGAGGAAGAAGCCATCACTATGGATTTTAGGTTTGTAACCGGTTAAGGTATTACACAAACTTTCCTCTGATACCAAATGTTGAGTCGGAGAGTGATGGCAAGAGGGGGGGGGTGAATTGCCTTTGTAAAATAATTAGCAACTAAAAAACAATTTATAAATGTAGCGGAAATAAAAAGGGGTAAGACAAAATTTGACAACGGAGTTCGGCTTAAACCAAAGCCTACGTCTCCGTTCCCAACTCAACCGTTGAGAGATTTATACTTCAGCTTGCTTTTTTATTATGGTTGTAGCAAGAAACCCAAAATGAAAGTGAGGAAGAAAAGGATGGTTTGTTTCAATACAAACCCAATGAAGAACTAAACAATTGAAATAAATAAATTATAACAAACTAGAGGAAGCCTTGGGCGCCAAGAGTGTGAGAGTAGTTGATGTAGAGGCAGCCCAAGCTTCAAGGATGGAAATGGATCACAATTAGCCTTAGAGATTTGTCGTTAGAGCTTCAAGGGATCAAAATATCATTCCAATGTATCGGGGTTATGTTCCCAGCATCCATCCTCGTCTATTTATAGGAGAAATATCCCCAAATACTTCAATATGGCCGTTGGAGGGCTTTCGGAGCCGTTGGGGGTCAAGTGGGCAAGTCTGGTCAAATCCCAACAGCTAGTTTGACTGGGCTTACCGGCTTACCGGTGCTTGGCCACCGGCTGGCCGGTGCTCCATACAGAAGGCAGAGTATTCTGTCTGGGTTCCACCGGCTGGCCGGTGTTGGGACACCGGCTGGCCGGTGATTCAGACACCGGGTGGCTGGTGGCACCTGGCAGTGGGCAAGGCCTACTGTCTGGTTCCACCGGCTGGCCGGTGGTCAGGCACCGGCTGACCGGTGGAACCTGGAAGAGAGCATTGCTTCTGCGAGAGACCACCGGCTGGCCGGTGGTAATCCACCGGTTGGCCGGTGGACTCAGAGAGTCCTTTTCCAGTCTTCTTGGGCCAACTCTTTGGCAACCTTTTTCCTATCATCAAACAAACTCGAAAACAATTTAGAACACGATGTGATTGATTGTGATCATTAAAATCCAAGAGAGAGGGGTACAACATATAGGTTGCCATTCATGTTATTAAAATGGTAAGATAATATTTCCTAACTACAATGCTTCAACTGTAAGGAGATAAGACAATTAAAAAATCAATATTTAATCAGTTAAAGGAATATACTCCAAAGAGGATAATGTATAATTAGAAAGTTTATTAAACTACCCAAGAAGATTAAGGATAATTAATACCCCTATTTTTGGATTGGATAAAAATGTTATTTTATTATTTTATCTAATGTGATGTGGTTATTCGAATCATGATATTTATAAAGATTGTACTACAATACTTCATCTTTAAAAAGGATGGAAACATGTGATGAATAACACATGTAATCAAGTGAAGTGATTTTGTATTACATAATTGTTTTGAAAAAAATGACATGGGAATGATAACCCTAAATATGTGAATTTTTATGAGGTAAAAATAAATTGATTTTTATGTTATAGTATAGGTTTCCATGAACATTGTTAGCGATTTGACAGTTTAAGGAACATATTCAACATGATGATATTTTAATCATTGATTAATTAATGTTTCATAATGAATTAAAGGTTATTAAGATACTAAAATATTTGGTATGTGAATATCATAGATACATTACTTTTGAAATATTATGTTAATTTGATTTTGGAATTTTAGTGACTTTCCTTATAAATTAATGTTCATTGAGATTGGAGAGAAATGTTTTAAAAAAACATTATGGATAATTACATGTTAAATATATCATGTAAAAATTTTGAAAATACTTTCAATTGGTTAAATATTAAAATATTATTGGTTATTATAATAATTTAATTGTCAATGGATTGAATTAAGTACTGTTTGATTCGTCAAAAGTAGATCCTATGTGAAAAAAATATAATCATGGACATTCATTTACTAGAGTATGGGGTGATGTTAAAATAGATCAAAGAAAGCCAAAGGATAAAATTATTCTAATATAAAGTGATCATCTAGAAATTTAAATAAACCATCAATAGAAGTAAAAATATTTATGATCAATACTGTTATATATTTACATTTATTTCAATTAATGTTTTGTTAACAGATCATAATATTTATGGTTTTGTGAGGGTTAAATTCAAATAACCATTATATTTATCCGTATTTTTAAAAACATGATTGTCATATTTATCTTCCATGTCCATGTTATCACTTTAAACTAATGCTTTTCAACTCTAGATCCTTGTTTTGTGGTGACCTTTGAATTTCTATTTCCTTCTTATAAAGGGTATATTTTATTAAACCAATTTCTATTGTGCTATTCCAACAAAGTAATTTTCAATAATAAAACTTTGATTTCCAATGACATATTTAAAAATGTGGAGATGAAATTTATTAAAGGATGATATAATGTAACATCACAATATTTTCATATAAATTTTTTTGTAAATTTAATATTTTTGATACCTTATGAGCTTAAAAATGATTAAATATTATTATTAAATTATTATAGTTATATCTTATATATTTTTAATGTAAGGAATTAATGATATTATTTAAATAATGAGAATATATATTAATCATTTTTTTAAAATTAATTTATCAGTTACTAATTAATTAAAAATGATAACCTATTGATTATAATGGATATATTTTAATAAAAAATACTTTTATTCCCACATTGAAATTTTATATTAAAATATTAAATTCATAACTATAATTTAATTATATTAAATAAATTTATATATTATATATTTTTACATTTATCCAAAAACATTTACTGGAATAATATAAGAATAAATCCAATTTTACGAATCAAAAGGCTATATTTTTATCCAGGATGATTTCTCGCCATTAAATGGAATACATGTTTTAAAAATATATTTTTAAACTTATATATTTTATTTATATCTTAATAAATTTTATTTGTAAAATAATAATTACAAAATTATATTTGTAAAATTTTATTGTTTTTCTGTAAATATTTATTTCTTCATAAATAGTGTAAAATCATATTTTTTATAAAACAATCCATTTAATAATAACTTATAGTATATTTATGATTAGAATAGTCAAGTATAATTTGAAAGTATAAATAAAAATTATGCATCTTATGAATGGTATTATGATATACATATATAATAGAAAAATTAAATAGATGTTTTATACCTTATTAATTGAGTGTTGGTATTTTTATAAAATAAAAATGTTTAAATTCTTATTTATAATATATATAATTCTATAAAATGAAATTTATTCCAATAAATATTATTAAAAATTAATATTTTTTTCTATTGATTATAATATAATTTTTTATAACATTATCAATTTTCCATTGTGTTATAAAATCACATATAATATCAAAATTGGTATTTTCTCTGTAGGTGATGATTTTAATAAAAAAAATTATATTTCCAATATTTAGAAAATTATTTTAATTAAAAGGTTTTATTCTTTAAATTATACACATCGAATAATTGTTTGAGTGAGTTTTTTGATCAATCTTAACTACTTGAATTTTTAGTGGATACTGAAATACAATATTTTTCCATTTATAAACCTTATAAGATAAAAATATTATTCCTTGAGTCAGGTAAGCATGATAATATAAAAAATATACTCATTACATTAATATATTTAATTATAATATTAATCCTATTCAATTCATTAATAAAAAATAATATAAAAATAAATCAAATATTCAAAACAAACCCCTATCCACCCTTATAAATACAGTCCTCACCTACTCTTATCTTCACTCTGAAAAAAATTTAATACATTACCAATTTATACCTAATACACATACCAAGACCCCCACCCATGTCCATGAGCTCCTAGTCTTAGCCAATTAACAATACATTTTCCCTACGTAGGTTCTTTAGGATGATCATATCTGAGGTAACATCCTAATCATTTCCTTTTAATTTATTTTTAGTTAATTTAATTTTATTAATAAATTCTCAAATCCCCTTGGGAAAATAGAATGATAACTCTAGAACCTCACATATACTATACATTTGTTATTACAATGGAATAATCATCTATAAAATACCTCCCACTATCCATTTTATTAAAAAAAATGGAAAAGTCGTCAGTGAGGCCTTACATTATCACATTCAAGAACAAGTTCTCATTTTGATACTCCACATTCAAGTATATTCATAGAGTAATTATAATGGTGGATCCATATTTGAAAATTTATTTTACAAATCATTTATGTTATTTTTTTAACATATTTATAATATACTAAATGATAAAACAATATGATCTCGTTGTGATCATAAAATGTTGTAATAATCTAAATTATTGTCACTATAATCTTATCTTATAATTCACTATCATACAAATATAACCAAATTATAGATATAAACATTTAAAATTTGGTATGTTCATAAATTACGTTTATTTACTATTTAGATTATTATCACTATTTAACATGAACATCATGACTTTTAAATAAGAAAATTGATTATAAAAATCATGTAAATGAACACTCATGAACAGTAAAATTATATCTTATAACTCATAACAATTATAATAAATGCATAAAAAAATAATAAGAAATAATTTTAATATATAAAATATTATTAATTGCCTAATTAATATATTTTTTTATTGTCCAGGATGAGAAGTTCAAGTGCAGAATAGTTTTAAACATAATGTAAGGTGTTTTCTCATCTCACTTTTATTTCCGGGAGATATACCTTATTCACCAATATTTCTTATATGTGGGGTATGTATACTTCCCATTTATGTATCATATAGTTATTTTATTTAATAAATTGTTTTAAATGACTTTTTTTATTACCATTAATTTTATTCTACATATATTTCTATTATTTTGAAAGTGGAAAGGGTTTCTTTCCGAACATCCAATTTTCACTCAAGATATGCTTTCTATTTAATTATCCAAATTTAATTCATATTCAATTCTATATAAACCATTTTAATTATAATTATATTTTAATAAATAATATATACTGATCATTTCATCTTTCTTTGATGGGTAAAACATTTTTTATAAGTTTTCCTTTTCAATTCTTCCCAAATAGCAAGCCACATTAATGGGAACATTCTGGTTTCGTACCAATTTTGAACATCACTCTATAACTTATTCGGAGCCATAATTATTTTTCTAAAATCATTCATTTACTCGTTAAATTTTATATTTTTCAATAATGTTTATATAAAAAATATATTCCTTTATCTTTTTTAAAAACACATTACTATTTTCCCTAAAATATCACTAAATAGGATCAATTGAAAAGTTTCTTAAATGCTATTTTAAATGGTTTTCAATTTAGTATAAAATTATTAATACCTAAAATATAATTTAATTGTACCTCCCGTTTATTTCTATGTATATAACTGTTTATAAGATGACTTTATGAAAAATACAAAAGTTTTTCATTAAAGGAAATCATATTTCCAAAATAAAAAATTTTATTTCTCTGAAGAATTTCTATATGATTTTATTAAATTACATTAATATAAGATAATTATTAAAAAAATTAAATTGGAATAGGAAACTATAAATTAAATATATATTTTTATTTCAAATATGAGGAAAGAATACAAGATATTTTGTGTTGTGTGGGGTCTGGTATCTCCCATCGATGCATAGGAAGTTCTCATGAGACTAAGCGCAAATAGATTTGGTTGAGGCATTAAGAATTTATTATCAGATTCATTGGTCGATTCCCTGATGATAAGGTTCTGATTCAATTAATTATTTAAATATCATGACATGGGGTTTGGTGAAAACAATTATTTTATTTGTTATAATTTAGTAAATTGGTGAACCTAGGTTGTCTCCAAAGACGAGTGCACAACAATCACGTTTGTAACATTACTTTTTAAAAAGTAGTTGATGATGCTTTCGAGTTTGTTTGTTATTTAAAAAATAGAAATATAACAAAATAATGTAATAATGTAAAATATTTACAAAAAATTGAAAAAGGATGTAATTAAAAGTAGTTATAATAATTGGGTGATCAGTTTGGGGTTGGTTTTCCAATTATAATGTTTTCAATGTTCCAATGTTAATCAATACACATCTGATAAGTCGTGTTATGTGGTATTTCAAGATCACTCCTTATCAATCCCATGGTAAATGGTGATAGTGAGAGTAAAAATTACCAATATTTCATCTTGGTCTACTCTCATTTTTATGTGTGAAATAAATGTAGTGAATACCCTCAATTGAGTTAGGAAATATCTGATTGGGTCTGGTTTATCCCAAACAATCAAGAGTAGTCAATAACCCTACCCCATGTAATGACTATTGCTCAGTACTTATCCAATTATCCATGTGGTGGAATATTATGAACATTTAACATGTAAATAATTGCAACATAATATTAAGTAAAATACGATACCATAAGATAATAAATCCATTTTTTAGAATTTTAAACCAACTTAATAGAAGAGATCGAGTTTTTATTCAATAAAATACTAGAACTCAAACATTAAAAAATAGATAAAACCCATCTCTACCCAAAAAAAATAAATATTTAATCCACCATTGTAAGGTTAATTTTGAAGAGGGGGTAGTAATAAAATATTACAATAATAATAAGAAGAAAATAATTAAATGAAAGAACGAAAAAGTAAATCATCCAGAATATGTCTTCATGAAGATCCCTCCTATTCTACCCCCATATGACCAATTCATACTAAGGAACCCACTTATAACTATTCATAATGGAGTTATAAGTATACCCTCAACAATTTACAGCATATGGGGCCATGTTGAATGATTTATGGCCAAATTACCAGACTTGACTTTTTCTGGGTGCCAACCACTATTCCACCAACACTAATTTGACAAGTTCAAGGGAGACGTTAATGACTGAATTTCGTCATAAAAATTAGTATGGAACTTCCCCTTTGATTTATATGAATAATAAAGCTTGAAGTATCTCATTTTATGGTTTGTAGGCCATGATATGCAACATTCAATGAGGTGTGGTCCATTCTACCGACCAGAATAAGTCTTCAACTTAGTCGAATTATTTTGGAATATGAGGATTTGAATTTGAACTTCATACAAAAGAATAATTTGTATAACACTAACATAGAAATCCAAAAAAATGATTCACATGAATTTTAACCCAATTTTAGGAGTTAGTTTTCTAATATATAGGCAATAGAAAAATAAAAAATGTCCAGAATTAACCACATTTTTCACTTAATCTAAAGACTCACAAAAAATCATAAAATGATACAAATAAGATAATGTTTATTATGTTTTAGGGATAAAAAAATTATGAAAACATATTAATAATTATGAAAATATTATCTCTATCAATTATCACATTAATTTTATCACAAAATGTGTTATCACAACATAAGACAACTTCCCCCACACTTATGGTTAATAAAATTATGTAATTTCTCTTCATGATTAGGTTGGTTAACGAATATTCGCTCATAATGTGGATAATATAAAAAGATTTTCAAGGATTATAGGTTCTAAAAGGATTAAAATTTCATGTCAGACCCTTATAAAAACGATTCATAAAAAATGATCCTTTTATTTATAATGAAATGACTCAATTATTTTAAACAAATGTAACTGAATCCAACGAGTTTTGACAAATATAAATCAAATTCTGGTTAAATCATGTATTATTTGGGTCTCTCAACAAGTGAGGTTAATTAATAGTCTTCAAATATTATGTTTATAATCCTAATAGAAAATTGATTTCATTGATTATGTCGTTGATATATGGCATGATATTCAAAAATAAGAGTAATTTTTATGAAATTTCTGAATAATTCAACTTGAAACACAATCATTTTATGTATTTATTAAACAGGGTTTCATGGGATAAATAGTTTCACACACTAAAATGGGTTTCAAAGGGTGAAATGATAGTCATTACAGCTTGAATGTTATAGAAACACACAAAAATACAAATTTAAGAAAAAGGAAAATAATTGAAATTACAAAACTACAATGGTTCTATCCCCCACACATAAATTACATAGTGTTCAAAATGCATTAAAATTGATTTAATATGTAAGAATACTTGAAATTTAATCACATAAATAAAGAATGTGATAAATAGAGGTAAAACTAGACTTAATGGTAGTGAATCATTGAGTTAAGCTCCTTAGAGCTGCACACATAAATCCCACCAAAAAAAGAACACAAGTAAAAAAAAGCTATTTAGTAAATGAAATTAAAATAGAAATAGGATTAGGAAATAATGATAAATATTAATTTAATCACCAATGTGGGCCCTATGGTTTTACTTCCTTAATATGGGTAGTTCTATTTGGTTATCCCCAATATAATGGTGGGATTAGTTTCATTGAGATAAACCACCAACACCTCTTCTTTTTATCATGAAATTATTCCTTTTTGTTGAAGACTATATAGACATAGTATTACAAATACTCCCACATTAAAATGATATAATGTATTCATGATGGGGGAAAGATAAGAATTAGCCTTCCAAGTTTTTTTCCACTTTCAAAACTTCTTCTTCTTTCTTCATCGATTTTTCATGGTTTGGTGCATCAAAAGAATAATCAAAGGGAATGAGAGAGTTTAATTATAATTTATTAAAATTAAAACCAGATGAATATATATAATATTATATCATTACAATGTATTAATCTTGTGTCTCTTTTCAATTAGTAATGTCCGCTTTGGTATCTTCTTGATCTGCATCCAATAATTTTTTCACATTTTCAAGGAGATCTATATGTCTGTCATCTGGTGCATATTAATTTTCATCCTAATACAAAACATAAATACATGAGTTGACCAAATATTAAAATTTCATGCAAGGAGAGTTGATACTCAATTATGATTTGATAAAATAAACAGATAGTTTGTTTATGATTATTTCAACTCCTCACGTTTGTTCGGGTTCAATTTCTTCTTCAGTGGAAAGAACCTCTTGGCATTGAGCAGTTACAGATTGAGGTTGGTATCCATAATTCTCCAATTATTGAATCTCCTAAGAAAAATCATGGAATAATAAGAGATAATATTCTTGGAACTTGTCAAAATTATAAAATTCAGGAATCTAATGGGATAACTCAATTATCTCATCGGTTATGACTTCAAAAATTTCTTAGTTCATGTCCTCCCTCAGTCCAACTATGAATTCATTGAATGTATTCTCGGTTTTTTTTATTTCCAAAATAACATCACCTATCTAAAAATAATTGAAACTGCATTCTCCATGGACTAGGGGGATATGTTACCTAGTTCACTAACTTGTGGGTAATTATTCCATGAATTAATGATATGATAATTTGAAAATAACATGGAAATAATTTATTTTTATGTTTTTTGGGACGTGTCAAATATTTATAACCAGATTATTGAACAACCTCCCCAAATACGATGCCACATTTTGACACATGTCTGTCCTAGGGGGGTAGAGAAATATTTTTATTTCCTATGTTAATATCTGGTAAATTGGTTATCATAGGATGTCTCCAGAGAGGAGTATACAATTGTCATGTTTCACAATTTTAATTTCAGTACTAATTGGTGGTTATTTTTTAATTATATTGGATTTGAAAAAATGTTGTGAAATAGAAAAAAATAAATAAAGTGAATGATTTAAAACAAATTGAAAAATAATTTCAATAAAATTAGTGATAATAATTGGGTGATAAGTTTGGGTTGGGTTTTCAATTTCAATGTTTTCATAGTTCCAATTTTATTTATTCCTCTTCTTCTATGTTGGTTTAACAGTTATTTCAAAATCCATTCCTATATGTCCCATGGTAAATGGTGATATTGAGAGTAAACCTTACCAATATAGTAACTAGTTTTACTAACCGTACTATTTAAACATTAGATTTTTCTAATACCATCAATTGAATGATGAAATTCCCAATTGGGACTCATTTATCAAATATTATTAAGAATATCAAATACCCTTTCCACACGTACTGACGATCGTCAATTAATTCATCACTAATACATGATCTATTAAATAATATATATACAATAGCCTAATGGGGGTGTATTATGAATATTTACTAAACTAATAACAATACCATAATATTATATAAAAATTATCAATTAAGATAAAAAAACATTTTATTAGAAATTTAATCCAACTTCATAGAAGAGGGAGAGTTTATATTCAATCAAATGAAAGAATAAAAACAATAAAAAATATAAACCCTATATTCCCCAATAACTCAAAATATTTACCCCCCTATATTGAGGTTAATATAGTAAAATGTAAAGGATGAATACATTACAATATTAACAAGAATAAAAGAATGGAAAAAAATAACAGAAAAATAAATCCTCCAGAATATGCCTTCCAGAAGTTGGCTTCAGTTATGCCCCCATATGGTTGAATCATGCCTATATAACTTATTATATGACCTAAGTAACTAATTTGGAAATATTCCTTTTTAATTTTGTAGAATTCAGAGCCATGTTTAATTACATAGGAATAAATTACTATCCTTGACTTTTTCTATCCTTCAATCACTATTCAACAAATTATTATTTAACATGTTCAAGGGACTCCTTAATGAAAGAACACATTAATGAACTTTAATATGGAGCTTCCACTTTGATTCAGTTGTAAAATATTCCTTTAAAAATCCAATTTTATGGTCAGTGGCCTGATATATGCCTCTTTGAATTAGGTATGGTGCGTTCGACTGACAAGAATATGTCATTAACAAGGTCAAATTATTCGGGCATGTGGTAATTTAAATTTTATCTTGTCCCATAAGAATAATTTGTATCTCACAAACTGACAATTCCTAAAAAATAAGTCACAGGAATTGTATCCCAATTGTTGGAGTTTTTTTGATTTCTAAGGCAATAAAAAACTAAAAAATTTATAAAACTAACATATTTTGACTCTTAAGATCAAATCTCACCAAATATCATAATATTATACAAATAAACACACATTTATTAATTATTTGGGATTATGTAATTTTAAAAAATATTAATAATTCGGAAAACATTATTTCTATAAATTACACATTCAATCACTATGATGTTATAAATTGATAAATCATATGATTATTTGTCTTTATAATATCAATGGTTATGTCACACATGATTAATAAATATTTGAACAGTTATTAAGATTTTATTGAAACCATTTTACTATCAATATTATGTATTGTGTTTCATTAAATAAAATTACCTTATGGTTTATGTTTATTGCAGCTTTCGTTGTATTTTTTACCCTTATTCAGCACCTGAGGTAACCCATTTCCTATGACAAATTTTTTCGAATGTATGTGAATATGTATAATAGGATTGATTTTTATATAAAATCTAGAAATTAATGGTTTTTTCCAATGTAATTTATATGTTGTATTTTCTTTCATGTTTTTATGAAATGTTTTTATTTATAAGCTATCTTCAAAAACTACTAAACTGATTGGTAATTTGGTATTCTATTTGTATATCTATTTCATTTTAATAAAGTAAAATAGTGGATTTGAGCTACTAGGGTCAGGGTTTATACAACTCTATTTTGAAAACCCCCCTGATACTCATCCCTTTAAAACATTACAGTATTTATGGTCTTAGAAAAATATCATATCTGAGAGAATAATGATGTTCTCAAGGGTAAATTTTCCTTAGGCAAGTTCCTTATTTTTCTCTTTTGAATTATTTATCACTTCTACCTTATCCTCAACTCTTCATAAAAATGAACAATATTTTTGAATTTTATAGATGATATAATTAAAATGACATTAAAGGGAAAGCCTATTACCCGTGGTTTGAATTCCATAAAATGTATAGTTTTGTAATAAATTGATAACAATCTTGACACCATTATAAATTAGGTTTTAACAATATTGAAGGAATTTAAATTTAAGGAAAGTTATATTCCATTTGAAATCCTTTCAAATGCATATTTTATGAAATTAGAAATTTCGGTTCTTTTTTATCTGAAATGAGTTGTTTTTAAATATTTCATGATGCATTATTACTATAATGTATCAATTATAAACTTTCATAGTTATTTTTTAATAATATTATTTAATTATTATGTCCAAGTGTAACATCTCATTCCCGATCTGATAGGTACATCTACAACCGTGTCATTGTTTTTTCATTACATTGATTATTTAGAGTTGATAATTAATTGAGGGGATACCTATAATGATGATGTTATAGGATTTTTAGACACATAAATTAAATAGGGTAATATTGAAGGCTCCCCAGTGTTAGACATCATGTAACTGGGTTACATGACGTGTAAAGGTTGTGGTATACATGTCATGAAAGATTCAAATTGCGGGGAATACATGAATAGATGAGTGGTTACACATCTCTAGATAATTAAATATCGGTTTTTAATTTGCAGCATTAGTTCTTAATTGGAAGCCACCTGTTTTTTGGCGGGTTTTGATATTAAAAATATCACGATGTATAATTGGATTAAATGTCGAGTAATACCCCAACTGTTGTTTTTAAATGGGATGAACTGATGAGATATTGTTTCCCTTCTTCTCAATTATCATTTCTCTAGACCAAAATAATTCCCCATGTCATCCTGATGCTCTACAAACTTTCAATGCCATTTATTTAGATGTTCAATCATCGTTGCACTTGCCGTGTGATTCTCGAGTAAGTGCTCTTCATTATCCATCATTAAAATTTATTCTCCTTTAGGATTCCAGGAGGTCATCCCGAAATTGATGAATATATTCTATGAGTAATTGGATATCATTTCTAGGTTTATTTTTTAGGTCTTCTACACCTTCTTTCTCTTTAGAGAGTTTTGATAGATGTTTTTTTTGGGAAAAGTAATGTGGTTCCACCCCTTTTGAAAAAATTTATTAAACATTGAATTTCATGATTTACTTCAATTATTCATTTTTGTTCCATTTCTCGAACATTCATACAATTGATTTTATAAAAACATATTCTATTGAATTTGGATATTTGGAATTGTTTGTGAATGAACATTTGTGAAACCCTCAGTTCATTGAATTGGGTAGCATTTGTGGAAATTGGATTATTTAAATTGATTAATTTAAATTATTAATTTTATGGAAACTATTTAAATAAAAAAAATTAATTTTATAATGGAAATAAATTGTAAAACATAAAGAACGAGTTTTGAATTGATTTCAAACTTTCAAAAAAGGAATAATTTTTTCATGCATGAAACCAATAGGTTTTATCTTGTTAAAGATGAATGTTTTTAAAGAAATTTTAATTTTAAATCAAAAAATATCATTAATATAGAATAATAGGATATAATTGAAATTAAATATGTCTTAAATTAAATATCTAATCATTGATTGTTTAATATCAAATGCATGCCTTAGGTATTTTTTGATTCATTTGGAAACAATCAATGTTATTACAAAATTCTAAAACATACGTGTAGTGGGATAAATCACCAATGTGATGGTGATGACCCACCATTGGACAGGTTCTAGAGGATGCATGTATAGAAAAATTATTGGGATACCATATAGAGTACATAGTCAAATAGCCTAAAACATTCGTTCATAATTGATAGATGTCTATGTTTCTCATTTGTTTTATTTTTGGGAAATAAACATCTACTAACATTGTCATACTACAATAAATTAATTATGAATTTATATAATATTTTTATATAAATGTTTTATTTACTTTTTTTGATATATTTGTTCATTAGTAAAATATTTTTATTATAGTATTTTTCCATTATTTAAACTGTATATCATGATTTATTTAATGCCTTTAAAATTTCAGACCTTTTTATCTTAAATGATGAAAAACTTTAATTGGTTAATTATTTATTTCTATATGTTATGGAATTCGTAGTGAGCCCCTTTTGGGATTTTAAAGTCACCCCATACATAAAACTTCTTGTATTTCTAGATTATCTCTTTCCAGGTTTGAGTAAGGAGATATGATCTCATAGAAGAGCATCCAGCTATTGAACCTAGGATGTGGTGAGTTGTGTCCTTAGGGATTCAAGGTGTTTTCATTTTTTTGGATATTTGGGTTGTAGTATATTGTTCATTGAAGAAATGTTTAATTCTGATACATTATTTACAATGGAATTTCTTTTGCATGCATGTTGACTTTATTATCATTCTTTTTCTATGATTTGTGAACATTCATTCCCACATTCATGTTATATGAATCAGGGTTCTAGTCACTGAACCATGGTGATCAGGAATAATGTTAATAATATTTCACGGCTAGAACAGTTGTTAGGTTACCAGGGTACCTAGTCTAGTTCGTGATAAAATGGTATCAAAGGAGTTTCTTGAGCATTTATAATAATGTTACTATGCAGTTTAAATCATTTCAGGACATATGAAGTAGTTTTGATTGATTTTATGGGAATTTGTAACCAAAATTAACATTATGACCTAATGGGTACTCCGTTAAGGACCTCTTATAGATTATTTCTAGTCTTTCCCATCTTTTTATTTGGATATTTTGAATAAAAAACTCATTGTTCCATCTATTGGAAATAATTTCTTCTATTTATCTATATTATTTTTAGACTTCTATCGTAAATAAAGTATGTTGATGTTTTTAGCATCATGTATTTGAGAAGATGTGAAAACCTATTCTAGGATGAATTTTTTTTCTTTACTGTAGCCTGTGAATCCTCATGTAGACCCAAATCAAGTTTTGGTGGTTGTGTGGACTGTCAATTCTTTATTATATGCACCAAATCTAGTTCAAATTCATGATCTGGGTATAGATCTTTATGGGGATGTTCTATGAATTTTTTCTCAAGTGTTATTTTTTCAAAATACATTAGTTTTCAAAGTCTCCACTAATCCTAAACTTATAAAGGAATGATTGGACAAGATTAAAAGCCTATTTGTGTTCATGAAGACACCATATGAGATCAACATAAAATGCGTCACCTTCACACTTGAAGGACCAGGCTGGAGATGGTGGGAAATGATGGTGATGACAATGAAACTTGAGGTATTAGAATAGAAAGACATTACGGATCTTTTAATCGAATAGTTCAACCCATATTCTATGGTGTTTTCTATGGTTGTTTTGTTTTCCATTATTTAGATGGTTGATAATGCTGTGATTGAGTATTGAAATCACATTACTGAAATCATGATGTTTTCACATAATAATGTATCGAATGAGATTATGAAGGCTATATAGCTTTAGTTAGGACTTCAATCAGATGTCTATTATTAGGATTTCTTGCTAAATATGCACATTTATGATGATGTACTAGATATGGAGATAATGGCTGATATGGATATGGCTAGAATGTTTGGGTTATCAGGAGTATCTTTCACTCTCATTGGTAGGGTGAGTTCCTTCGAGGTAAATTAAATGAATGATGATCATCATGGTATTTATCAATGATAAGGTCATTACAGACCACCTACAATGCTTTGAATAAGTACATTGATTTTCTATCAGTGTGGAATTCTCGGACATTATAAGAGGTTTTTCACTAAGGCCCCAAAGAACTATGGATCGTTCATACATTCAAGACACATACCGAGATTATACTATAAATTTCATACTCGTCATAATGGAATTGAATCATCATCTTCTCCAAAAACAATGAGGAAATATTATGCTTCACATATAAATTCTTATTATCCACAATTATCTTTAATGAATGTAATTGATTACGTGAAAGAGTCTCTAGAAGAAGAAAACATGGGTCTAGTAATTATGCATTGGATATTTCTACACCCCTCGGAACAAAGAGATATTGTGGTCTCTATAGTCTTTCTTGCATATTCTATCTATCAAATATTAGTTGTTTCAGATTTTTTTGGTCCTCATCATGAAATCTCATCATGTCATATTCAGGATGGATTTTCTCATTTCTAATAAATCCAACAATGATTATTTTCTTATATGATTATACGTTACAACACCTAGTAGTATATCTCTTGTCATGCAATGATAATGGGACCCACAGACAAGAAGTTACAAAACATCTTTTCTAGAATTAGGGAATGTAATATTAGTATTTTATATTTTTCTATAGAGGGAATATTTCAGTTGTGATCTTCCTCTAGTTTTCATTGTGTTTCCTGACATGTTTCTTTCAAATTTTAGTTGGTTTTCACTGGTAAGGGAGATCAAGTTTTACATTGAATTAATTTATGGTACTAAAATAATTTCAATAACCTTTTAGAACATGTTTCTGGTTTAAATAAAATAGATGAAGACTCAGTTAGACGATCTTCTTGAAAAATGATTTATATATTCCCTCATGTGTTAACTTGGGTGGTGCCAATTTTCTTCCCTAAAAATGGTGGTGGTTCCTTTTTCTTGTGTGTTGAATATCAAAATCTCAATCAACTTATCATAATGAAAATTTTCTACTTTCATGGATTGATGATTTTTTGGATCAGGTTAAAGGGGCTATGTGTTTTTCAATGATTGAGCTTCGATCTAGTTACCATTGGTTTTGGATAAAAAAGAAGTGAAATTTTCAATAACCCCCTTTGGAATCTGTTTGACAATTATTCGTACCTTGTTATGCCCATTGGTCTAATAAATGCTCCGATTATTTTTATGGCACTAATGAACTAAATTTTCCATAGAATATCTATAACATTGGGTAGTTTTATGTACGATGTCTTAATTTACTCCAATTCCATAGAGGATGGTGTGCATCATCTACGAATATTTCAGAGCCTCTTGAGAAATCACCAAAAATTATGCCATGTTTTATATGATTGATTTATGGATTAATGATGTGAAATTATGGGGACATTTGGTTTTTGAGATGGTTATATTATATGATAATGGCAAGTGATAAGATGTTATGACATGGGAGATATCATTAAATGTCATTGATAATAGAATTTTTTCTTGGGAATAAATGGATATTTTCATTGGTTTGTGATGTACTTCTAAATATTGGATTCTCTGATGACTTCCCTTACTCAGATGGTGGTGATGTTTATGTGTAATGATTATTTTTAGAGTTTTTTTATTGAGATGAAGCATATTTTGACTATTTCACCAATGTTAACTCTTCTAGAGACTAGCAAGGTATATGTGTTCTTTTCTGATGCATCACATTCAGGCTTGGGATGCGTTTTTATGAAACGATATCATGTAGTGGCTTATAGATCTTGTCAGCTTAGAATACATGAGAAAATATTTTCCTACCCATGACCTTGAACAATAAGCTATGATTTAAATTCTTAAGGGTTGGTGATACAATCATTTTGGGAAATAAATTATAGTGTATTCAGACAAAAAAATCTTGAGTTATGTCTTCTTTAAATAATTTTTGAAACTCTACTTGTGGTGTTGGGTAGAGTACCTGCAATATTTAGACTATGACATCACCTACACCATAAGGATAAGGAATGTAATTGGAGATGCATTTTCAGGAAACATCCAACCCATGGAGTGAATGAATCTTTATTATTGTGGAATGTGTTAGATCTATTTGAATTTCACATTGGAGTTTAGTAGAAAGGGTATGAAGTATCATTATAGATAATACCGTTCACATACACTCTTTTAAAGACGATTCCTAAGGATCAAGATCCTGATGAGGAATTATATATTATATGAAACTTACATTATGGATGGGAGATAGATTCCCTTATGTATTTCTCCAAATATGGTGTTTTATGCTATTAGAATCTCTTCATTGTTCCATTAGCTGCAAGAGGGTTTGTGATGGGGGATTTTAACAATTCTCAATGGGTTTTGGTCCCAAGAAATATAAGATTATCTATGACATGAGGCATTATTTATGGTGGAAAGGGATTGTACAGGGAATTGATGGGTTTGTATTGCATTGTTATACATGCAAGTTGGTGATGTACAAGAATCATAAACCTTTTTTTTGTCCAACCACATAATGATCCTACTTGTATGTGGTATGAAATCGCTCTGGAAATTTTGGTTGGGCATCCTTATACCCAATGAAATAATAATGTGATATGCGTTTTCATAGATAGGTTTACCATGTTATCTCACTTCAAACCCATTCAAGATAATACAAATGTTTTGGAGTTTTCATATATTTTCATGAAGGAAATGTTCCATTTCCATAGAGTTCCATCTATTATAGTTTAGATAGGTATTGCTGGTTGAATTATCTTTTTTATAGTATACTTTAGGAGGAATTTGAAATCAATTTTACATGAGCATGGACTAATATCTACAGTCTGATGGCCAAACTTATAGGGATATATAAATTATCGATGATATTCCTTGAAGTTGTGTTCTTGACATTGGTGGGCTTAGAATTATCATTTGGGGTTGGTTTAGTTTTTCTTATAAAAATGTTGACCAATTTGTGAATACAATGGATCATTTTAAGGCCTTTTATATCCATCCTTGTAAATCTCTGTTCTGTTGGTTTGAGATTGGTGGATGTTCTTTGGATAGATAATTTTTGGTTCAAGAGATGGCCAAGAGGATTCAAATGATTCATCAACTAAATTTGAACTTATAGAGCTAGTATAAGTCATTTTCGTTTCATCGCCAAATTCCTTTTGAGTTCTAAGTTGGTAAATAGGTGTTCTTGAATTTCTCACCCCTATTGGGTCATCAACGGCTTGGGAGGCAAGGTAATACTATTCTTCATATCATGTGACCTTTTAGGTTTTTGAAATTGTGGTGAATGTTTCATTATGCATAATTAATGTCCATATATAATTTATTCTATTTTCATCAATTGTGAATGTATATCTATGATCAATTTCATTTCATGAGTTGGATTGATCTCAAAATTGAACCTGCTTTATCTGTGGCCTAGTGGACATCCATGATAGTTGATTCTAAGCCCATGGTACTTTATGGGAGGATGATACATTTGTTTCGTGTGGTATGGAATAATTTTTTTGATAGTCATGGGAATGGGAAAGTGATGAGCTAATGTTAGATTATTGTCCTCATCATTTTGTCACAGAACCTACATCATATGCTTTCTGGGAAAAGAGATTTCTTATGGTGGGGATATAGTAACATTCTGTTGCCAATCTGATAGGTACATCTTGAACCTTGTCAATTTTTTTGGTTTTATTTGACTGGGTATTTTTGAAAATTCATTAGGAGGACATCTATAATTTAGAATTTAGAGATTTTTTGGATACTTAGTTTTAGCAGTCTCTTTTTTGAGGATTACAAGAGTTTACACTCCTTGTAACTGTATTACATGTCATGTAATGGTTATTATGTGAATTTAATAAATGATTCACATTTTTATGGGTGCATGAATTTGTGAGGGGTTACAAATAATGAGATAATTCATGATCGATTTTTAATTCAGAGCATTTTTCAAATTTGAGGCACCACATTTTTTAATGGTTCGAGATATTATCTACATTATGATTTTTAATGGGATTACATATTGTGTAATAACATAATTGTAGTTTTTATATAAGAATCACATCTAGGAACATTTATCCCATCTTCTCATGTTTCATTCTTATTGACCCAAACCCTTCCACAAGCGATCTTGATGCTCCCCAGCCCTTCTATATGCTTTATTCTGATGTTCAATCATCATTTCATTTGTCTTGTGATTCCTAGGTAAACTTTATTCTTCATTAATAATATTTATATATATCTATTACTTTGGTATTTCAATAGATCATCTAGAAAATGAAGGATATATACTCAGTGTTATTGTATATCATTTCTAGGTTTATTTTTGAGGACTTCTATAACATGATTACCATTGAAGGTTTCCAGTGCAAGTTTTTTTAGAAATAATGTATGAAGTTATGTCCTATTTAGACTAATTGAATTAACCATTAATTGATTAATTTTTTTCAATTTTGAATTTTATTCAATTTCACATAATTTCAATCAATTTATTTGAAAAAACCCAATTCCAGTGAATTGGATGATTTGGAATGGATTTTTCCTAAAATATAAAAAAAAATACCAAATTTCATTAAATGAGGGAGAATTTGCGGAAATTTGTCTAATTAAATTTTTTAATTTAAATTTTAAACATTATGGAAGCTATATAAATTAAATTATTTAATTTATAAAGCATGTTTTTATTTCGTAAAACTCATTTTTTAATAGAAAATATAATTGAAATTGATTAATGGGATTTAATTGTTTTTTGAAAAATTAAAATAAATTACCCAACATTAATTGTGTATGATAACATGCAAGCCTTAGGTAGTTGTTGAGTTATTTGCACACACTCTATGCATTTACAATACTATAAAACATACATGCATAAGGAGACATCCGTAATTGGATAGTTATGTGTCAAAATATTTCAGTGTCAGGTGGAGTGTTTATAGACATATTGTTGGGATCACAAAGAGAGTGTCCAGTCTTATAGCTTAAAACATTAATTCATATTTGATAGATGACCATGTTTATCAGTTGTTTTATTTTTCAGATAAAAAATTATGCACCTATTGTCAAAACTAGTTACATGACTTATGAATTTATATAAGAATTTTTTTTTAATTTATTATTTAATCAACAATTTTGTAAATATTCCATAACTAGAAAATCCTTTTCTTAATCTATTTTTCAATAATTGTAACTATATAGCCTATTTTTTTATAAATATTGTTTAAAATACCAATCTTATTTATTTTAAAATGTAAAATCATTATCATAGTTTATCTATTATTTGTGTATACTATATAATCCTTACTTAAACCCTACTGGTCTTTTTATCTCAACCCCTACTTCTGTCTTCAGGAGTTCATAAATTTTATCCATATAGGTTTGAGCAAGGGGAAATGTTATCTTATAGGAGGATCCAACTATTGATCCCAGGACATTGTTAGTTTTTTCCTTATTAAATCTAGGTGTTTTCATCAAATTTGTTTATTTTAGTTATTGTACATTGGAATTTGACTTTGTGTTGAACTCTAGTACAATACTCCCTATAGATATTCTTTTGTATGTATGTTGACTTTATTATCTTAATTTAGCTATGTTTTTTGTGAAATTCATTCCCAATTCCATATTTTATGATTCCATTTTCTAGTCACTGAACCATTAGGAGAATTAATTCCCTTCCAACTATGTTACAACTATCTCGGTTAGCAGGTTACATGGGTACCTGGGCTAGTTCCTGAGAACATAATTTTTATACAATAAAAGTGACTATTATGTGAAAAATGTATTTTGATATATGAATTATATTTTCTCATGGGTAAAATATTTTATTTTGACTTTTAAACATGATATATTACTTGTACATTTTTTTATTATGGGTTGATCCTTTTTGGATAAATATATGATGTCATGAGTCCCATTAAATCTCAATATATGATGGGTTGATTCCCATTATTGTTTAAGATATTACAGGTGATCACCATTATAGGTATTCAATGAGTTGGGTACTTAGAAGATGGAATTCGACCTAAAGGTTATAAAATTTTTTAGGGTGAATTTAATTTTGATAAGGTAAATATTTCTAAATGAAACTACATGATTTTTTTAATCATGATAATGAATTTTTTAAAAATAGAATTTGATGGGTTTTCATTTTTTCACTAAAATTACAATTATCATTATTTATATTACTTAATAAATTTTTGTCTCATACCATGTATTAATTTTTTTCATATGGTATAAGGATGAGTATGACAAATAGGGAATTCAAGTGGAATTTTTGGATGATTTTTCAGAGAAATCATGTTTTATTTATTAAAAAATCATTTTTTAAAAATGGATACTATTTTGTAGTATGTTTTTTTATGAAAGTGGTGTGTTATGAATTTGTTATGAGTTAATTATATAAATGTATAAACCTGCAAAGGTCATAAACATGAAAGGAAAGAATATGTTGACTAAAATACAATGAATTTGTAATATTGATGGTTGTGTTCTTATTGATAGAATGATACAAACAACAATATAGACATCAACAACTTCTCTCTTTCACTAATTATGATGTATAAAACATTGAGCATTGACAAATTTATTTCTCCAAATAATTATACCTTGTGTATCATTATTAGGAATGAAAATCATCATCCTCATCTTCTCACGTTTAAAAAAAAATTGCTCGACCATCAAACAATACATTGTCCAATGATCTAAAACTATTGAGTTGAGACTATTTTTTTTGACATTTTCATTTTAAAATCATCATAATATAGTCATGAATTTCTTATTTATGTGATAACATTTAATATCAACATAGAATTACATTATAGATATTTGAATGTATTATGACTTACCCTCCTTTTAATATATTCTTTCATTCCATCCAAACTAGAAAAAAATTGGCATCACTATTTCTCTTTATTTCCTTGATAAGGATTTAATCAAAAGATTACCAGACAAATTAGGATTTCTGAGAACTCCGTGATTTTAAAATGCTTATTACCTTTACAATTAATCCAATTAGACTGTGATAGTTTTCCCAATCCTATTCAAACACTAATTTCACACCCAAGGAATGCACAGTGAACATTTTCTTCTAGAAAACATATTCATACCCCTATGGGACTATATTGTGTTAGATTTCATGATTATGATTCATCCTTATATCCGGATCGCTCGATAATCTAATCAATATAATGTGAATTTATTCATTTTCATTTATAATAGATGATAATAAATTCCACACAGACTTCATAATGTGTCTTAAAAATAACTCCCAACCAACGGGTGCCAAATAGTTGTGTTCATTGGTGATAAATTAAGGGATTCCATTTTATAATTGGGTATCGTCTAATTCTATAATTCATTACATGGAACTATCAATATTTTTTTATTGAAATCACTTACTAATTAACTTGTTGTGTTTTTTCTATGAGTATTTCCATATTTATAAATGATATTGACATAATTTTCTAAATAATCAATATTGAATAAATTATATATGTGATATGTGGTATAAAATAATTGATATACAAAAATTGCAAGAAAAAAATCACGCTGAAAATGGAATTATTGGTTTTTTATTCAATGAATAAATCTTAAATGACATCATTCCACTCATTACTCTAGAAGATAAGATTTGAAAAAATAATGGATGTTTTGTTATTTCGAAAAATTGGAATGCATTTTAATTTTTAAAAAAATTTAATGAATTGGTAGATAAATTATTCTTTACTAGTAATCAGTTTATAAATAATAGAAGTTTTTACTGTCATTTAATTATTATTTCCAAGTTCCTCTTTATGGAATACTTGATTGAATTACCCAATATATATCACTTATAATAGTTTTTTTAATTATAACTGTTTTGTTTTTTAAAAAAGCATTTATAAATAAATTATAATGAAAATAATTTAGAATATACAGTTTTACTATATTTATAAAGATATTTAATTTTTATTTTTTGTTGAAATAAATTATTTAGTATGCATCAACCCAACATGTATCATCTTTTTAAACATTGTATAAATTTTGTAATGTTTTTTACATCCTATTTGATTAAAAATTTTCAGTAATAAAAGCTTCTTTTTTAGAAAAAATAAAACATGTTTGAAATTATTCTTTTTTATATATGAGAAAACTAATTCTATTAAAATTCATTTTTTCACATTTCAAAAATTTATTTTTATTAATAAATTTTTAATATAAAATAATTTCATTTAGTTTTTATAAATTATTTTTCAACAGAAATACCATTTTATTTTATAATTTAAATAAAAAAAATTCATTTTTTCATTTTCTCCATAATTATTTAACCTATCCAAATGTGAGTTATATTTTTAAAAGTTATATTATAAAATTTCATGAAAAAATTATTTTTGTAGTTGGAATCAATTTATATTTATTTTAGAATAACGAAACAGTAGTTATGCTTTTACAAGATTCTGAAATGACGAAAACAATTATTACGATGACCAGGATTCTAAGATCCTATTTTTAATGCCCTTTCTTCAAGAATTTATCACTTATGATAGAAATTTCCTAATATGATAAAATAAAAAAACTGAAATAAAATAATAATAACATTTTTAAATGATTTTCTAACAAATGGTGACAATTGAATAATTTTGAATCACTATTTATAGAGATGAAAATAAAGATTCAAAACTCAATATATATATAAATTAAAAAATTTATGCTAAAGAGAAAAATTATATGAAATTCCTATTAAAATATATCAATCTTAGATAGATCCATTTCCTCATTCTTTAATAATTATAAAACTATTATTCATACTGAAGAAAACTCTATCTTAGAATGGGTGTATTTAAGACCATCCAACCAAGCCTTCCAATGGTCTCACTAGTTAAGGAGCTCTTTATGGTGATCTAGAATTTCATTCTTCTTTTTTCAACTTTAGAAAAAAAAATTAGAAATTTTTTCTAGGGATTTTCTATCATCCTATACATGGAAGATTTAGATTTATGGAGAACTATGTCATCCCCATGAGCTTCAAGTCCCAAATAGTTACTATAACATTTTAGTTCATTACAATCATTCTCCATAAAATTTTTACATGAAACTATGTTTACAAAAATACCTTTACTGGTATTCATCACTTACCAAGTAGTTGTGATAATTGTGGACAAAGTGAGAGGATAACATCTTCCACCAAAGCTGTAATTTTATTTTCCAAATTTCAATTAAAAATTTCCATCCTAGAATTCTAAAATTATTTGAAACATTCAATTTTCGGGTTCGCCTTATTTAAACATCCAATTTTTCTATATTTATTTATTTTGATAACTATTAATATTACAGAATAAAATATGATGAATATAAATATAAAATTATGGATTATATTCATAAAACCAAACAATATGAGTTTGGGGTGAAATAGTTCATCGTGTTTGTAAATTTTATGAAAATGAACCTTCTCAAATCATATATTCATAACAAAATAGTATTTATTCAACACTAATTAGTATAGAGGTGTTGTAAGAACACTTGATCTATATTGGAATATATCTATGATATAAATTTTGGACAAACCAGGGGAAAGAGGGAATATATCTAGTGACTCAAATATAATTCTGGTTTATAGACACCTGATGTGATTAACAATATGGAAAATAATGAATACCATATAAATAATGTGATTAAAAATGTGAGTGGTGATCAACGTCATATTAATGAAATGAAAATTATAGTTTAAGATGAACTTTGTAAATATCCAATTTTTTATAAGTAAATGTGTTGGGAAAAGACTTGATTTTTTTGGTTCTATTAAAAAAACATTATGTTTGAATGTAATGATGATTTTTAATTTAATAGTTTAGAATATATGGAGTATTAAATTTTTAAATATACTAATTTATCTATTGAATGAAATGATCCCAGTAGAGAATAAGCATTTTAGATGAATATATAATTCTAAATTAATGAAATATTCAATGGATTTGATATCTAAAAGAAGACATACTTGTATAAATTACTATATAGTATTTAACTAGGGATAAACACCACTTAAATGGATTCCAAATGTTTGTTTCTTCTTGATAAAATAATGGTGAATCATGTTTTACAAATGTTTTATGGAAATGTCAAATAATTTCATGGTTTATGTTCCAGATATTATGGTGGGAAACTATAAGAAATTTAATGTGGCACTACGATATAGGAAAAAAATGTGGTAAACGATATCACCCAGTAAACATTATATATTCATGGAGAAAAGATCAATCTTATCAATAATTTTTAAATGAGTTTAGAACTGTTCATATTGTTCTATCTACAATTGGGGTAAATCCTATTTTTTTTGTAAGAAGAACTCATTGTACATGTTTTATATTATTTTAGAATTAATACCATTCATCAAATTTATTTATTAAATGAAATTACATTATGTTATCTATCATTACATCAAGTCCAGAAAACCTCGGTAATGATATTGAATTTTATTTGAAAACATTGATCAATGATTTAAAATTAGTATCACCATCATCTATTATGTTGGATTATTCTTATATAAAATATTATTTCATGCTACGAACCATGAAGTATAGATTTATAAATGAATTTATTATTTATGGAATAGTTTTAGGATAAAACATTAAACAATATCAATGGTGACTCATTTCTAAATAAGTTACATAGTTAATTAGTTTAAAAAACCAAAAAATAACTTTGTTTATAGGTTATCATAGATATCAACCCTGGTGACATAAGTATAGATCTTAGACAACATCATTTAATGGGAATTTTTATGAACATAAATAAATGTATCCACTAATAAGTGAACAAAATTTTGAGAATGTAAAATTTATTCTTACTACATTTGGTAAAGTGTTTTTAAAGAACATTATGAATATATGTTGGAAAAAGAGATCTTTTTTGAATCACCACAAAATAATTTTTTGTGCATCGTTATTTTTAATGATGTTATGCATGTTGAGAAAATGTATGTGATAGGGTAATTAAAATTTTATTAAATGCACATGAAAAAAAGATTGAATTGTGGATTGGTTTTTCACGATTCATAGTGGAATACATGAATAGTTGGATCTAGTGATAAATGAAAATGAAACTTTTCTTATTCATGTTTCTTAAAATAATTATTTGAAGGAGAGATAAATATTTTTAATCTTCTTGAATGTTGTAAAGGTTCAATAAGGGTATTCACCAATTATAAATAATTTTATATCAATTGCTGATTTAATGTTAAAGGGTCTAAAAACACGAGACTGTTATATTTTGATTCAAGACTTGATTCTTGTAGATTTATGTAACATTTCGTCTAATAATTTCCATTGTAAATAAACCATGCTCGGTTTCACTTTTATATATCTATTTATTATCTTTATAGACATGGTGAAAAAAAAATGCAAATTCCATCATTTTTTGTGAATTGGAGATATACATGTCATTATCATTCATTGATACGATGATTGACTAGATGCTTCACTTGATTACTCACTTAGTAAAATATATTTCACATTGTGGTTATGTACATTATATATGTATGTACCCCTTTGAATTGTATATATTTATTTTTAGATGGTACAATAATAACCAAAGTTGGCCATGGAATTGTATTTAGAAAAATTATATATATTTTAAGAAGTAATTGAATAATGAATAGAATTCATACACACTGAGAGAATCATTTTTCTACCAAAATCACATCACAATATACATCAGGTTGGTTAAAAAGTTTTCAGAATATATGATCTCAGAACCATTTTAAATAATTGGTAGTTGGAAAAAAATTATTTATTTTCATAATATTTAAGTCTTTTCCCCATAATTTGAAGTCCATAATGAAATAACTAGTAATTTGACTTTATTAAGGAAATAAATATGGATATCAAATATACATATTCAATGTTTTCTCGGATGGTTTTGAGGCCATATATTTGAGTAAGTTGAAAATGTGGATTCAATTTTAAAATGAATTCAATTTTATCTTAAGGAACAAGGTTACATGTATTATAATATAATGGTTCTGTAATTAATGATTATATGTTAAATATAAATAAAGATGATGGAGGTCGTACAAGCAAAAATATCAGAAAAATATTGAGGATAAATAGACACTTGTATATATAACAAAGGAAAATAATCAAATTCATGAAAATTTGTAAAACATTAACATTATTATATAAATATCGATGTTGGATTACCTAACTTTACATCTGAGTATTTGATCATGGTATATGGGTTTGTAACTTGACAAATATTAAAATAAATAGATCATGATTTGTTAAAGTGGATTTTAGTAAGGAAGGCCATAAAGAAAAACTGTTCATAATGGCATCAGTAACAATTCATTTATTTTATGTTCCAAATAATGAAATCCAAAAGGGTTAAATTTACTTATTGACTAAACCCACTAAATTATCTAATAAATATTCAACTATGGATAACCCTTTCATTTGGACATTATAATCATATGATAGTGGACCCAACATATAGAGGGTGTTGTTCGACCGATGAAACCACATATAAGGGATTTTGATACTCTATATTAGGGTTAAATACCATCAAACATTATAGAGTGTTAAATAACCATGTTATATTTTTTTAATAAATATCAAATTACTTAATATTATTATATATTCACATAATCATTTAAATAATATAAATTAATTTTTAACGACTTATGTGGATAAAAACTTCATCATGTGTTGACGTACAAAATTATGAGAAACAATAGATTTGTCATCGTACTGTTTCTCCTAGTGAAGAGGAATAATAATCTTCTCCACATTAAAATTCCATCAATGTAGACAAAAACCTATTGATGATGTTTAACCTGAGGAAATAGTGGATGATAATGGCCAGATTTCCTATAAAAATTTAGAGTGACCTACTGTGTTCAAGGAAGACAAAAATTTTATGGAAATAAGTAAATGGGAAAATATGAGATTATATTGAATGCATACAACCAAACTATTAACCACAATAAGTCCATGTTCAATAGTTTCAATGGGATCACCATGTGGTAGTGTTTGTTGATTGATATAGATTTGTGGATCCATGTAGTTCCCATGATTAATACACTAATTCTAGAATATGATAAGGCATTAATTTAAAAACCAATTTTTAAATAAATAAAATATAAAATAATGAAACATTAATTTACACTTCATTATCCCTGGCATACAACATTTATATAAAATTTATCCCAAAATAAAATAGTATTATTGCTTTATATGAATGATTATAGACACGTCATCAATATTCTAAATAAGATTCAACTCATAGATTCTGAAGGGATAGTAAACCCCCAAACACCACACACACATAAACACACACACACATTAATATATATATATATATGTGTGTGTGTGTGTGTGTGTGTGTGTGTCTATATCTGTATATATATATATGAACAACTGATAAGCCAAGATGTGTGGGATTCACGTACATGTCATCGTTAGGAGATGAAATTTTAGGCACATTGTGGTTGGTAATTAAATGATGGAAAATATGGTTATTAATTACTATGATTAATAAATCATAATTTATGAAATAGAATATGAGTTCTAAAAATAATAATATAATTGAAAAACCAATATACCCCTACTATAAACCAAGGATGAGATATGCTTCTCTTGAAAAAAATGGTATATATTATCAATCTATCATATTAATTTATTGTGTCATGAAACAAAAACAAAATGATATTGTTTTAATTATATTCATATTTATGAATAAAATTAAAAACCACTTCAATCCCACATCATGTGCTCCATAAAGTGGCATGTGTAAATAATGATTTCATACGAATATATTAAAATATGAATAAAATGCATGAATCATGTGCAATCATAACATAATAAAAATTTGTTTTTATTGAAATCTCCATAACATATCAATTATTACATATTTCAAAATATTTTTATCCAAATTATTTCTAGGAATCATCATCATATGTACTAGATAAAGAGATTCTATCGGCATCCAAGAAGTAACCATAATAGTATGGTTGCATCATAGGTTTCTGTATGGGGGTAAAACCTTTAACATATTATTATATATGAATTTAACTTGGGGATAAAGATAAAAAATAAAATATATAAATTAACTAGTATATTCTCATGAATAAAACATTCATTGGTAGGTTGATTTTGTAGATAATGTAATGAGGGTATAAAAATAGAGAAAACAGCAAAATAATATACAATGTGTGATGATCCCGCCCCCACATCCCCGCCATATTTGAGGTGATACATTCCCCTAAAATAGAATCCCTAAAAGAGATAATAAATATTTTTATTATTGTTTCTGTAAAATGTGAATGTTATATAGACTCATACCATTCCTATATTAAAAACCCATAGGGTGAAAATGATTTTTATTTAAATATACCCATAACCGCCCATCATCTTGTTGTGATGGATACTGTGTACTATAACTAAGAAGATTCATTAAATAATAGAAAACTTCACACATGTCATATGAGAGTGGGGAATATAGTAGATCATGAGATGAGTTCTGATATACATATAAAAATTAATGTTGTATATATTCATGCGTTCGAGTTATATATTAGAACATTCATGGTGTGGCTATCATTACATATAAAATCATGTATTCAAGGTGGTATCCTTTTCAAATTTTTAAAAGAAAAACATAACTATTATTGGAGAAGTTTTGAACCGAGGAATTTAATTACAAATGGACAAATTGTAAGGGAGTAAAATGAAAGGTAGAGTCAAATAACTTAAAATATCAACTGACATATAAAAAATATAGTCACAAATCACCATTACCACACCCAATCAATGTTCATAGTTACTATCATTGATGGTTCTTTCAACTAAAAAGAAAAAATTGTTGTAGTGTTGTTATAGATTATTTTGATGAAAAAATGTACAAAGAATCCATTACATTCAAAATTTCTATTTAGAATTTAAATGATGTTCTAATTTATAACTTGGTATGATTCCCTATTTTAAATATATACATTTGGTGTGTTTTTATTGATTGTTTTTACAATAGCTGATCTATAATCATAATTATGAAGAAAGAAAAATTAATTTTTTTTCAAGAGACAATATAATTAATATATAAATGTAAAACCCTATGAACATAAGAATGGAATCATTATTTCCCACATCATATCTAAATAACAAACCACATTGGGTTCATTTAAAATTGTTTCATGAGTGGAAAAATCAGGTTTGATGTTTGAATGTGAACATACAAATTAAAGAATACTCAGATTAAAAATGATCTGTAAGTAAAACTATAAATTTTAGTAATATCATATATATTTTGATTCCATTAATTAATTATTATATTCTATTTTTTTGCAACATTTTATACACATTGGATTCAATTTTGATACTCCAAATATAATTTTTTTCAAAATTAACCACATGGATAACAAATAAAAAGACAACAAGAGGTGATGTTTTTCATATTTTAAAAAACTAAATCCATTCATTTATATATAATTCATCTGAAATAGTTTATTTTATTTTTTAAGGATAAATTTTTTATGATATGAATGTTTTAAAATATCATGAAAATAATCGCATCAGGATGGCCCATTCTTACACAGAGTATGTCTACTTCTACAGGTGCATATGTTTTACGGTATATATATTAATATTTGAATATCAAACCACTTATCCAAAGAAATTAACTATTGTTTTAATTTTTATATAACCTATGAAAACCCAATGTAATATATTTTGTTCATTATGTTTTATAATTTCATTGGGATATCATATACCATTATCACACTATAATCCTCTAAGAGGTATTTCAAATATAATTATTATTATATTTAAAATATTTATTAACCATTATGTATTTATACATTTCTATTATTACCATTACTATCAAAATTACTCATATTTACATGAAAATTAGATATTTTTAATAATGACAAGGAATAATACTTGGTGTTAGAATATACACATATATCAGGAAGATGTGGTTTTGTACTACTAATTTTGTTGATTATTAATCATTTTATCTAAATTTTTATTATTTTTAACACAAAAATTATCTGATACTTATTTTGAAAATATTTATAGATATGGTGAAGAAATGAATTTATCAAAAATGATGAAACACATATGCACTACAGTCATACAATAAACAAGGATAACACACTCATGATGATGTAATTTCATTTTTATTGTCCCTTGAATTCAATATTCTCAGTCATCAAATAGAATTAAATTTTATGAACAAGAATTAGTAATGAACTATATGATTTAAATAGGTAGTGTAATCCATCATAACTCAAATAGATACATGGTGTACCGATATGACTAAAAAAATTTGTTTCAGTTTCAAATTATCATTTTATAAATGTTTTGGATCATATTTATGTATATATATTTCATTATTTTATTACTAAGATAAGAATTTATTTTTATAGGGGTGTCTTATTTTACTCTATTTGGGGTGGTTTGTTCAAATATTTTTGTTGGACTCCTCATTTAATAATAATTTTTTAATGACCACAAATTCTATACATATTTTAAATCATATTAATATTATTTAATATATCTAAAATAATGTATATAGATTGTTGGTTTCATTATGATTTAGGTAAAGCTTACAAATATCTTAATTTCTATAAATCATGTATGAATTTTGAAAACGAAATTTATTTTTTTTTATTTTTTTTTTGAATGATCTAGTCTAATTCATTTTGTGAATGTTACTGCTTATGTTTGTATACAGGTATTTGGATAAGTGTGGGAAAATGTGAGTCTGCTACTGGTTCTGGTTTTCTTGCAAAGGACAGAGATACTGTGACCCAGACACCATACCCAGACTCCGTGACCTAGAAAACATGTCCTAGACACTGTGACCCAGACACCAGAACATGTTTTAAATATCATGATGTTTGGGGCACTGGTTCCTCTCTACCATTACTAAAAAACATTAGACGATTGTAAAAGGATCATACACTTTGACCTATACACCGCATCTAGGATACTGGTCTATGATCTTAATAAAACTAGGCCATCATGACTGTCTCCCTAATCAGAGGAATAGAATATGTCATCATTTCATGGTGACACCTTTTCCAAGTGAAACCATTTCTAGACAGACTATTACACCTTTCATTAATCGGTTTTGTCTTTTTTAATTTAATTTCTAATAGTCATATTTGACTCATTTAAATGAACTAACATAATTATTATTTCATTATAGACATGTCACCTGATAGTATGATGTATGAGGTAAAAATTACATGCATCATATTATCTCCAACTCATGCACTCCAACATAAAAAGAACAATGTGGTACTTGAAAAACAATGTTTGTAGAATATCATACATGCGATTTTTTTTAAGAGAACTGATACATGTAACAACATACATCTGAATAACACACGAAGCATTCTCGAATCAAAAGGATGGAATACCATAGATCATATCCCTAAACATATTCAATATACCAACTCCATGATGAAGACGAGGTGGATATCACTAAAAACAATTGAACCAGACTTGTGATACTCTGTTTCTTGCAAGAGGACTCGATACATGCATCTTCTTCACCCTACTATTCAACAACTACATATAATAAAACTCCAAACACATCTAATCATATCTCAACATATTTTCTCTATTATTTATTGTTTTACCTTTCAATTAGTGTGTCTGTGTGTATTTGTATTAAAAAACACAATGTCTTCTGGATTAAACTGATGATGTGAGATATCCTTCAACTGATATCTTCTTACATTTTTTACTCCCACTAAAAACTATGGAATAGGTCAATGTGTGACATTGTAGTTTATTCCCATAAAAAACTTTGGATGAGGTCATGTGACCTAGATAGTCCTATGCACAATTGTTTACCCTGATCCAGGGTGTGGATAAAAGGTTATTAATATAATCTTCTTGGTGGAAGGTGATCACTAAGTGGAGTGGATTGGGTCTCAACTTGAGACTAAACCACTGGTTTTATCCAATGTGATGTTTAATTTAGTTTTTCAATGTTTTACTACATAATTAAGAAATAAAAAGATATTAAATTTATAGATAATCATGGAAAAAAGTTATAATTGTTTTATTTTTAATGAATAGATTCAAAATAACTGTCAATATCTCATACTGATATTACTGAGAATTAATCAATATTTTGTGAGGTTCTTTAAACAGTCAAACATTTACAACCTTATTACTTTGATTGACTAGTATGGATTTCTTTTTAATTTAGAACATTTTAATAAAACATTTCACAAAGAATTTTTACTATCATTAACTTATTGTCTTAAGTATTATGGTTCCACCATGTCGAGACAGATCATGATGGTGACACCATAAAAACATGTTTATGTCTCATAGTGACAACTTGATCTTGTCTGACCATAAAGACAATTTTTCATTTTATTGGTATTTTATTACATGTATCGTTGTGTTAATTATTTTATTATACCGACTCCATGATTTTGAATTTGTGATGATTGAAGTATCTAAATGATTAAAATACAATATCTTTCACTATCTTCTTCACTTGAGATTTCTTCTCTCTATCCCAAAAAACTTTTCTCTCAATCAATATATTATCCTTCAATCATTCACCATTTTCTCTAAAACCTCTCATTGGATGCCCAGAATGAAGCACCCATCTTTATAAATGCATGAGAATCACTGATCTATGAAAAAAGTGGAAATAAAACATAATGTAGTGCCTGAAGGACCAATGAAAAAATTTTTTGGTGGAATTGTGGTACCAGAAAAAAAAATCATCCCAAAATTGTTGTTTTCAAGTAAGTATTTATTGTCTTAATGTATTAATAGATTGGGGATGTATATCTTGGTTCACAAAGGAGTCGTGTTTAGTTTATCCTAATCATATTACTTAGTTCTATTAGTTTTTCTAGTTATCTTTTGATAGAGTTGATGGTTTTGTTGTGAGAAGCTATATTAATGGATTAAAATTCACGTTATCATCAGAGATAAGGGTTTTTTTCATAGGGATACCTCATGAAGATATTTATAGGACTACCAGATAAATCCTCCTCTTCTGAGTGATTTCATTATTCGGTTAGATGATTTGGGAGGTTTAATGGAAACAAAAACAAGATAAGACCTATTTCTACTGAGATAGATGGTGAAACCTGATTTTTTTAAGTTTATTCAGAATCATATAAGTCCAAGGAAGGTATATTTTTCTACCCCCAAGTATCAGGATGTATTTTATATTCATCTTATGAAGAATGGATTGAAGAATAACCTATTCAAGTATGTTTTACTTCAAATGTGTGAGTTGGTAAAGACAACCTCAAATTCTTCCTCCTTATTCTACTCAAGGTTAATATTTGTAATTTTATATGCTAAAGGAATGGTTTGACCAAATGAATAAGTCATCATGGACTGTGAATTACTTATCTCAAAGGTTTATATCAAAAGAATTAAAATCATTTGGAATCTGTTGAGAAAGGTTTGGGTGGAGGATAATGAAAGGGTATATTAAAATTTTAATCTAGTTGAGAAACCTTCATGACCTAAGATCATTTCTGATCCTAGTTGGAAACCACATGAAATTGATAACTATCCTATTAAAGAGGAAGAAAAGTACTAATTTCACCTATAGAGGAAATTGTAATGGGTAAGGAATAATTTAGGCTTGTTCCATAAGATAAAGTTGAGAAGAAACCGCTAGTACTAGAAAAAAGTATTATTTAGAAGAAGAACCTACTTCTGGAAAAGCATTTTTTGTTAATGTAAGAGAAGATACTATTCATAAGAAGCCTTTAGAAGAATAATTTTCTCTTGAGAAAGGTGTTATAGTTGAAGAATAATTGGAAGAACAAGGTAACCCTGATGTTATCCTATATTTTGATGAGAGAATTGAATAAGCATTGCAGCAGGCTAGAAAATAAATGTGTGATAGTATTGGAGATGATCTTTTAAAACTAGATCAAGGAGTTTAATCTCACAGTAATTTGTGATAATAACTTGTTGAGGGGGAGCATCACCCGAGTCTAGAAAGAAGTTAAATTATTAATCTAGACAATAAAAACACTATGGATACATGATATATGTTCAGTAGCAACATTGATGTGAATGATACCCAGGAAGCCATGTTTAAAGGTACAAACCTATATAATGTGATTCAATTTAAACCAGTCTCTTCTCTAGAAGTTATCACTACCAAGGAACATGATCCTATCACATCTTTTTGTCCTGAAACATTACATGAACCTCCTACCTTTTTTATTCAGAGTGATTTGAATGCCTTTAAAGCTACATTATTTACTAGGGTTGACAATCCCATAAACATACAACCTACTCCTATAACAAACAAATGTGAAATATATTCTTTCCAACTACTATGAATATCCTATGGAAGAATATTCCAAAAATTCGTCATGAAATTCAAGAGGTCAGAATTGAGAAAAAATAGTTATGTGATGAAGTGATGTCTCTCAGAGCTATAGTTCATGATATGCAAAAAGTCATTAAATTAGGACAAGATCATGTAACTCATCCTATTGATGATGTTGGTGGTCAGATTCAATAGGTATATTCCACTCTGATTCCACCAAACCTGGCATTACTAGTTGTCAAAGTGGCCGAGAGATAAAAGATGATTTTTCGAGAGATGTGTGAGCTTGTTATTGGTCTCAAAAAACTGACTGATGAGTATATGGGATGTCTACAGAATGTTCTAAATCAACTAAACACCCTCACTTCAACATTTATAGCCTCTTCTACCTCTGGATAGTCATCTCAACCCTCCATTAACAGTGATCTACTCATAAATTTTGTTAAATAGGATCCATAATCATTGTTAACTAGATTTTATAGAGAGAATTTATCTATGGTTGTCAATAATAGTGACAAGGTACTTTATTTGATAAAAAATGCACTCAAATATTGCAATGGATGCTCAAGAGAAAATTAGTATGAAAGTGGATTTTTACTTTAATAGAATTTTCCCTAAGAATGATGTGTCCAGTCATTTCTAGTATTTGGTAGATAATTTGAAAATATATCATGTCACTCATGATATCAAAACTCTATTTCAAAAGATGAAAGATTTAAATCCTTTGATGAACATGTTCATGGAGAACAAAAATGATTTTGAGAAAGTAGTGAAGTATGGTGGTGATATTGTTACTAACATCAATCAGTTAGGGAATCCATATCTTTATGTGCAGAGCACTTCTATTGTGACTACTACTTCACCCTTGTGGTGTTGACAACCCCCTTCCTAATAGATAGCTTTTTCATCTACCTAAATGTCTATCTTTGAAGCTCAAATCCATATTAGACCTGTTATCCAAGAAAAAAACATGTGTCTGACTTCGACTAATCCTAATGTGGCCCCTTATATTTTTGAAGGACTCCCTTTCCATTATATTTCAGTAGCCTCACTCCCTTCTTCAACCTATACATCTGCTCATGGAGATCTTTATGAAGCTGCTATAATGGAAATTTAAAAGAAAAATTTTTATAAAGAAGAGTAAAAATTGTATTTTGATAGCGAGATTTTCTATTATTTCCAACTTCTTTTACATACACCTATTTTTTTATAAAATTCATTGTGAACTATTTCTCTATATTCTATTATTTATGTTCATTCTATTTTTCATATATTTTCATTAAAATTCCAAAAGGGGGAGAAGAGGATACTAAGAACATATATGATATGAGAACATAACAAAGGGAGGATATTGTTGGACTCTACGTGTTTTAATATTGTTTTAAATAACACATATCCAATTCATCCAATTAATCCTATCTAATCTATCTCATATCATATTTAGTGATGGTCGGTTTCTTTACCCTTTAAATAAACATACCTAATATCTGAATTCCTATAAAATATGTTTGATTATTGAAAACAATATTTTATATTTTCTATAATGAATTTATATAATGAATGATCTTGACTAATTCATTCATTAAATATTACAACTTATGACTATATATAAGTACACGGATAATTCTGAGAAACCGTGAGTCTTACCCCAGTTTTAGTTTTCTAGAAAACAAACCTAACACCGTGAACTAGACAATTAGACCCAAACATTGTGACCCAAACACTGTGGCCCCAACACCATTACCTAGACACCGTGACCCAAACTCCATGCCCCTAACAATGTAGCCAGTTTCGGATCTCATGATGTATGTGACACGGGTTCCTTGCTACCATCCCTAAGACACCATTATATGTTTGGAAATGGACCAAACATTGTGATCCTAACACAGAATCTGAGCTACCATTTCCTGGTCATAATACAAATATTCCATCATGACTATCTCACCACTCAATGTCAATGAAGAAGTCACAGTTTCCTAGTGACACCTTTTCTAGGTGATGAAGTTTCTAGAAAAACTGTGACACAGTTATATAATATGTTTTGTAATTTTCAATTTAATTTCAAACTGTCATATTTGAGTCATTTATATACACTAAAAGATTAATATTTCTTTGTATACTTGTCATATAACAGTACTGCGTACTACTTGTTGTTTACATGAATCATGTCGGCTCAAACTCATGTAGTCCAACTTAAAATGAAAAACAGGGTATGGAACAAGAAAGTTCATTGAATAGCAGATGTGAGGCAACCTTTTTGAAGAGAAACAATACAAGGAAAAAAGATAAATATAAAGAACTCATGAGGCATTCTCAAATCGAATTGTTGTAATACTGTATATCAAAGGTAAGAAAATATTCACAATAGCTACTCCATGAAGAAATTGAGCTAAATTTCATTTGAAACTAGAGCACTAGACTTGTGATACTCTTTTTCTCACAAGAGGAATCGATATATGAATATGCTTCATCCTACATGTCTATAGCTACATAGAATAACACTCAGATGACTTCTAAATTTATGTCACCATCATTTCTTGGTCGTGTATTGTTTTAGCTTTTGAGCAGTGTGTATGTGTGTGTATTAAAATACAAATTGTATAATACATTAAACTGATGGATATATGATATACATACTTTAATATGATTTTAAATTATTTTACTCCCCTAGATAAGTGTTGAAGAGGTTAATGTGTGACCTGGAAGTTTATACCCAAGAATAAATATATAAAAGGTCGTGTGAACTGGACAGTCTTGTGCATTATTATTGACCGCAATCCAAGGTGTGGATCAATGTTTATTAATATAATCTTCATGGTGGAAGGTGATCAACAAGTGGAGTGTATTAGGTCTCATCTTGAGACTGATCCACTTGTTTTATCTGTTCTGTTGTTTAATTTATTTTTTCTCTATTTTACTATATAATTTAGAAATCACAAGATTTTACTTTGATATTTAATCGTGCATATATGTAATAATTGTTTTGTCTTATTTGAATAGCTTTAAAAGTTGTATCAATAACATATATTAATATTAATGAGAATTAATCAGTCTTCTGAGAGGTTAATTGAAAATTAAAATTTCTATAACTGTATTACATTGGTTGACTGGGATGTATTTATTTTATTGGGGGAACATTTTAAGAAAACATTTTAATATAATTTTATATAAATACGCAATCCCCCCCCCATCTTCATTACTCTAATATGACCACCACTTCTCATTATTTTTAGAGATTCAGCATTAAGTATAAAACTGATATAACTACAATAGGGAGATAGACCAATCACTCACACCTCAATTTGATATATAGTGTGGTCAGTATTACTCCAACTATATGTTTTTATTATAAATTAAAAATTAGATAAAATATACATCATATACTCAAAAATAATGAAACACATTCTTATATTTTTTGATACTCTATGAAAATAATCCACATGTAATTTTTTACTTATTGAAATTATCCACACCTCAATCGGTCACATGTTATCACTAGTATGACTATAAGAGTTTCTTTTTATATTAAAATGATGCCAATATTAGAAAAACCCCATGGGGCATACTCAAATCCAAAAAAAATGAATTCATATTGTTTGGATACATTATGAAAATGATCTATATGATACTTTTGATATGTAATAACCATCCAAACAATAATATGCCACACAATGTGACTAATAAGACTCAATGTGTTTGTTACAACTTTAAAATTGTCATTTTAGTTCATAAAATGTGTCACTCCATGAAAACCATAAAAATATACTCTAATTTTTTTTATAACATAGGAAAATGATTCATAAGTCATTTATGAAATGTAGGATTTTGTATCATGTAAATCTAACTCAAAAATGTGGCCTCTATGAATTAATCTGTGTGTTTCCAATTTGACATGAAATATTAGTAAAAATATTGAGAAAATATAAAATGAGGATTCACATTTGAAATATTTTGATACATTAATTAAACAATCAATTATCAATTATTGATGTGTATTAATTATCCTCACCTCAATCTAACACATTTTGTTACAGTTGCATTAAAACAATGTCATTTAATTTCAGTTTTAGATAAAATTCAATAAAAAGAATGAGTCGATTACTAAAAATCGAAAAAAAAGAATTTGTCTTGATATGATAAATTATGAAAGGGATCCGTAATTAATTATTGATTTGAATAATTAACCACACCTAAATTTGATGGATTTTGTGACTGGTATGACTCAAATTTTTTGATATCATTTTAAAAATAACATTTTAGTTGATAATGTGAATCACTCATAGAATATTATGAAAAAGAACTCTGATTTACATTGTACTTAAGGAAAATGAATTAAAAATCCTTTTTAATGATTAACAGTTAGTCTCACATAAAACTAACATATAATGTGACTAGTATGACAAAAATTTCATGTTCCAAGTTTGAAAATGAATCTTAGTAAAATAAATTTACATTCTAAAAATAATGATAATGATTTTATATTATTTTGATACTTTAGTAAAATGATACATATTTCATTTTTTGATGTTTAAGAATAATTCACTCATCAATCAAATACATAGTGTCACTGGTTTGACTCATAATGTCTATTATTAGTTTCAAATTGACATATTAGTTCAAAAGGTGTGTCACTCACTAAAAACCAACAAAACTCTTCCCAAATATCTTAATATTTTAGGAATGTGGTTCCTAAGAATTTTTTAATATGTATGATTTTTTCTCAAATTAAATGGGTTTATGATGTTATAGGTAAGAAAAAATGTGTTTGTTTCTATTTTGAGATGCCATTTTAGTAAAAACAAAACTGACACACAGAAAATATACAAAACATGTTATAATTTTTTTATATTTATGGAAAAATATCCATATGTCGTTTTTAACTTTTAGGAATAATATCTAACAAGATATGACACATGGTGTGATCTGTATCACTCCATGTTTGAGTTTTGATATATAATTAACAGTAATTATAGTAAAATGATCAAGTAACATACTCAATACTTTTAAAAAATTGTATTATATAGATATATTTAGAGAATTATCTATATGTTATTTAGGACATGTGTGAATAAACCACACCTGTAGCTGATGTACAGTTTGATTGATATGACGTAATTTTTACATTATTTGTTTAAAATTAACATTTTATATAAAAAAGTGTGTCACTCTTGGAAAACACATAAAAAGCGCTACAGTTATCTTGATAATTTTTTACTATAATTAACAATTCAATTGAAATGTTAAGAACTTAGTAAGACATCAAAGCCACGTATTACATGACCAGTATAACTCACAGTACATGTATTTGGTTTTAAATGATATTTTATTAAAAAACAAAAGTGACACACTCCAAACTCTGAAAACATATTTGAATTGTATTGATACATTATAATGTGATATATATAGTTCATTTTTTAAATTTAGGGATCATAAGAACCTCAATATGATTCTCGTAATTAACAGTTTGACTCCAAATATTCCTTTTCATTTAAAATTGACATTAAAATTAGGGAAAATGAAATGTGATATAATGAATACTCATAATACATATTCAGATTATTATGAAAAATATTGACAACAATTAATAAAATATTTGTGACATTTAGGAATCAATCATATCTTAATACGATCTATGGTGGGACCCGTATGACTTGAAGTGTGTTCTTATTATATAAATGTAATTATACTAAAAATAACAAGTGAAATATTGAAGAACAAGAATATGAATTAGAATTATTTTGAGACATTAGTAAAATGATTCAAATTTCATTTTAGATGTATTGTAATCATCCTAAACACAACTTGATACATCAGGTTTTCGGTGTGACTCGATGACTCCATTAACATTTTCAAATTGTAATTTTATTTTAAAAAACATTTCACTCACTAAAACCAAAGAAAATGCACATGGATTCTCCACATAATTAATTAAAATTATTCATATGTCATTTATCACATATAGGAGTCAGTCTCGTGTAAATAAAATAAACTATGTGACCTATATAACCCAAAGAACATGTTTTCAGTTCAAATTAAAAATTTAGAAAAAAATACAAGTAAAATAATAAAAAATTTAAAATCTATTTTCATTGTTTATATTTTTTAGGAAAAAATACATATTATATTTTGGTATTTGTTTTAATTATTTGAACAACAATTTGAAAAAAATTTAACAGGTATGACTCATAGTGTGTAATTTTATTTAAAATTTACATTTTATTAAAAAATTGAAATACTAAAAATTGATAAAACACACACACACACACACACACAGATATATATATATATATATTAATTCGTGAAAAAGATCCATAAGTCATTTTTGACATGTAGAAATTAGCTAACCCTTTATCGGATACATGGTGATCCTGGTAAAACTTGTAGTGTATGTTATGAGTTCAAATTAAAATTTTAGTTCCAAATGTTTTACACTCCAAGAAAATCATTAAAATACACTCTCAGTGACATAATATATTTGTAAAATGATTCATATGTCATTCTTTATTTGTATGAGATATTATCACATCAAAAAAAATATCATATTACCCATATGACCCAAAGAGCACGTTTTCTAATTAAATTGATGTTTTACTAAAGCATAAAATTGGCATACTGAAAACTGATAAAAAATATTTGTGTTGATTACATAATTTATAAAAACAATATATATATATTCTTAGTATTTTTTTTTCTAATTACCCCCACATAAATTTGACACATGGTTCGACTGGTATGACTGAAGTTATGACCATTCTTTTAAAATTAAAATATTAATAATGTATTCATTCATTTTTTTGTTTTAATTTATTTCTTTATTTTCGTATTAACATAATAATTTTTCCAATACAAGTTTATTTTTTTATTTGGATCAGGTGGATTGTTAGACAAGTATAACCATGGTCATGATTTATGGAGAGGGGGTATTTTGGGCCAATGATGATGAAACATTGATGTTTTTAAATGTTTTTTTATGGTAATTGAAAATTTAATTTTACAAAACAATGTTTGAAATTTATATAATTTTTCTATTTTTTATTTTTAATGTAAATTTTATTTCAATTAAATTATTAATTTTCATAAAAGTGTATTTTTTATATGTGTATACTGGTGTATTTGATGTTGTTTGGAATTATTCAATCAACACAATATAGAAGTAGGTAATTTATAAGTGGTGTTTATGGAATTGATAATGTTCCCCCATTATCATTTAAAAACGATGTCCAGATAATGGTTTCCCTTTATCTATCCTTTTTGGAGATCAAAAATGGGTCCCCACATTTAATGGTGTTTAGGACAAAAACACTTTTGGATAGTATTAAAGGACTTTTTGAAAACTATTAAAGTTTAAAATTGTAGTAGTGATTTCAATTGATGTTATTAATAAAACATAAATACATATCACAAATCATAGATATAACCATAACAGATTATATCTAATTTTTATAGTGAGATATGAAGAGAACATCCAAATGGGAGGAGACAGAAAAAATAATTACATTGATTTTAGAGATCTAACTCACATAAATTAATCATAAATGACTTCTCGATAAAAAAATATTCATTTAGAATAATCTTAGAAGGAGTGAAATTTTAAATTGTGATAGAGAAGATGAAAAATGGGGTGATAGAGATAAAAAAAATGAGTAAAAGTCTATGTTTAATAATAATAACTACTCGTAGCATGGTTGGGATCCATATTTTGGGAAACAGATTACCAACCGTGATCTTCACCATTAACACCACTTAAATAGTTTTTATTTGTTAATTAGATGGTTTAAAGAAAACATATATATTAAATATTCACTTTCATAGAAACCCTATAATCTATAATACAATTTCCCAGAGATGTTACACAATTTCCAAATATCATGATCAGACCATGAACCATTAAATCTATTGCAATACAATATATAACCATCTATAATCTACCAAAACCCATAACAAGTATTATATAATTTTAAAATACATAAAAAATTGTTCATTAATGGTTTACTAGGCGTGTTACTCAATACTCACCATTAGTCATTATTTCCTCAAAAACCATGAAATTTCTGGTGGTTTTGAAATGTTTGGGTAATTTATCTAGCGTCGATACTTCCCATTACCATGTATCTTCCTGAATCTACATATGAATCCAAAAAATTTAAACACAAAATGAAATTATTCTATATAAAATATTATATTATATATCCATAATATTTATCAATACATGTATACAAGTATCATTTGTTGCAATATCAATGTGGCCTCATTGAATCATGTGGTCAGGGTAAGGTTGGGACTTCTTCAATTTAGAAAAATGAAATGAAATATCTATATAGCTAAATATGGGTTGAAAATATAACTAACGAGAAACATTTTTGACCTTTTATAGTACTTCAAAAGGTTTCATGTATTATTGATATGATATACCATTAAAAAATTATGGACTAGAATTGAAGAATAATTCAAGAACACATTATGTGAGACATAAAATTCAAACAACCAATAACGATGATATATATATGATTTTTGACTAATCTATGTCATCTCCATACTTTTCCTTATCATTTTAATTTTCTCATTAATCTCACGAAAAAGGATAGGTCCCTAAAACAAATCATCTTCCATAGATACCCAATTATGCAGAGACGTAAATGCATGACAATGAAATACTTCAAAAAGTTAAATTTATATTAAGGAATGAAAACAATTATTTTACACGAACTATATTAATGGTTTTTGATCCTTCCATGATCCTCTAAAATCAATAATACAAGATTCAATCATGTCTTATAATTTTTTGGAAACCATGTTGTAAAATTTTATCTATTTGTCGATGATATAATATTATCATGGTCAACTAGTTACAAAAAGTGTTTTGTAATGTCTATAGAATCTAGGATGTTAAATGAGGATCTTAATAAAAGATATTATAAAAAATGTTCAATAATAATTTAAAATATCATAAATATAGATTTTTTTAAATTCATCAATCGTATAAGTTTCATGAATCAAATTGAAGTAGGATGACTATGTGAGCTATTTTCAAATCACTATATGGAATAATATTTCCAACCCTTTCATGGAAGTCTGTTGATAAAATCCATAACTATGTATTACCACTTTTTGAGGGTTATAACGATTTATTTTAATATAGTAGCTATTATTTGTTTCTAAATATTATTTTTCTGAAATTTAATTCAAATCAAGACATATTCTTTCATTATTATTTTTATGTCATCCCAAAAAAATTGTTTTTCATATTCCGCATAATTCATCAGATCTCAAGGATGAACTTTTCCTTTTGAAAGGTGGTATGTGAAAAAAAAATTAAAATATATTATAACATTGATTACAACATGAAATTTAAATATAGATTTCACACCGTGTTTCCCATTATTAATTCTCTATACACCATCCAATTTTCAAGTCATGGAAAAGAAATATAGATACTATATTGAAGAACCCTTGACATTTTAAACCATGTTATGAACAAAAAATATAATATTGAAATTTGATACATCATCATTATCAATCCAATGAATGTGAATATATACTTTCATATCAATAAAATTCCACTAATCACAAGATCTTTTAGATAATTGATTATACATATTTCAACACAAGTAATATTCCATTGAATTATTTTTTCCATGTCTGTTAACCAATTTGATGTCAGATATCAAGAGATATTCAATCCATCAAAATTTTCACATATTTAAATAATTTTTATAAAATATTTTTTCCAAATTCATATCATAAGTGGATATATTTTGCATATAATCAATGATATTGTAACACCATGTTTTCAAATAATGATATACTATAGAAAATTCCAAATATTATGTTAGATAATCATATTTTTTATTCTAAAACTAAAATGGTCAATAAGATGAAATATGATCACATTTCATGAGAACACATTAGAATCTATTTATAATTACATAATAACTAACATCACATCATTTGAAAAATTCTTAAAAAATATCATTTGGTTTGGAGGTGATCCTTTAATTATGATCAGAAAAGGATTTCTCTAAATCCTAAATTTAATGTAATAGGGAGAATTTCCTCATGAGATTTTTTCTATGATATTCAAGTAATGATAAATGATTAATAACTGGATTCATTTGACCTAGTAAACATAGAATATTGTGTATATGAAGTACATATCTTTGGATTTCATGTTTCAATAGATTCTATCATTATAGAGTATACTGATACACTTTTTCTCGAAATGTGTTGGTCCAAAAACAATATTCTTCTTTTAAAAATTTTATTATGATATTTTGTCATATAATATATTATCAAGAAATATGTTCAACAATAAATCTATGGATGATTCATGTTATTTTTGTGTTATCAATACATGCTGATGTTATCTATAAATACTAAAATTAAGAATCTAAGTAGAACTAAAATAAACTAGTCAGTAATGCCATGAATACAGTTGGAACATTGGTAAGGGAAAAAGGGAATGATCACATATTAAAAATGATAATATTGACTCCTTACAGATGTCTGTAGTAGATCCTATTTATTAACATAGATTGAGTGAAACACTAAGTGTAGATCACATTTTGGTAACCATTGGGCCAACTTCAATTGATAAAAATTTCATCAGTTCAAGGTAGGGGATATATGTTCTTTTTCATAACATGGATTATCTTATGATATTTAAAATAATGTTGTAATTATTTATTAATATATTTTCAAAAATAACTATTTACTAATTTTAACGTGCTCAATCATATGAATTGTTTTCATTATAATTATTCCAATTGGATTTTAAACTCCTTGAATTCCATTGGTGGCCTTCTATATAGTGCATTTCTTATAATATTTCCTTCGTATAGTGATCATTATAAAATTATAATCCCTATTCTAGTGAAAAACTTCTGATATCGTTGATTAACCAAAAATGATATTGATACACATAGTAATGAAATTTATAATATAAATTAGTCAGTAAATTTCCAATGATAATACATCTAATTATTGATAAAAATCTTCAAACCATTGTGATTAATTTCATTATTTTCTATCATTAAAATTTCGACATCTTATAAAGAGATTCATTGACCAATTAGTAGATATAAACATTATTCATCCTGCATACAAATTTATATGGGTCTTGAAATCCAGTTATAAAATCATAACCCTTACCATGTATAATATATCCATGTCCTAAATATAAAATTAACAGTAAAACTAGTCTTTAAATTGGTTAGATAACAGGGTAAATGTTTAAATCCCTTAAAATCCCTCTACTAGAGTTGGTAATATAAAATAATCATTTATGGAATCATCTTGACATGAAACCATAGTGGATAAATGAAACGAGAATAAATATTGATTTCCATTCAAAATTATCAAATATAAATTTCATAATGATGGTTTTAGGAGGAATGGTAAATCATACATCTGAATGACCAGATTGATCTTCTACAACCATCTAGTTAGTAATATTCCACTATATAATCGATCCCACTTGTGTTTTCCTTCCTTGTTTTGAATTCAATGGGTGAGTTATCATGGTATTCATCTAATAAATATGGTTCACTTATTTATGATAATGATAATTTTTATGATGAGACCATCTAAGAAAATAGTATTATTTTTGAGAGTCCTATAATATATTCCTGGTTGATGGCCAATAAATAGTTCTAAAATAAAATTATATAGGTCATTTCTTAGTATAGTTGTGAAATACCAAAAGAGTTTCTGTACAATATTACTTTATTTTATCAACTAAACACCATTGAAACATCTAAAAATGATTTCTGTTCATGGTTTATTATTAACAGATCCAATTGTTTGATTTTATAATGCTCCATCACCTAGAAATTTGGTGTCCCTCTTATAGTTTTTTATGATATTAGTGATCCAACCTACTAATTTAGAAATAATAATACATTATACACTTATTTCCAATGATATTCATTTTATCCACAACCTCAATATTAAGTATCTCTATATTGTTATCAACATAATGGACCACTATTAATGAATGGATTTTTGGTCACACCCCAAACACATAGATTTTTGTCATCAAGGATGGACAATTAGATACTTACTGTAGAAAATAGAATATGTTTATAAAAAAGATATATATTCTTTTACTATTTAGTTGAGTTACATTAGGATGGTAAAAGATAATATTGTTGTAGTATTCAACTTATTGATAATAGTGTTTTTTTGGAATAAATTTTCAATGGAATTATATGTAAGGTATTGGTTTAATTATGTATCGATATCAATATAAAACCTTTGCAATAGAAGATATTTATTCATGTATACTACAAAAATAAACATTAATTCAACTATTATTCACAGGAAGTTGATGAAATGGCTCTTTATATTAAGACACACCTATAAATTTTCATGTTTTGAATCCCCATAGATTATGTTCTGAATCTATTTCATTAATTTCGTCGAATGATACAATTCTTAAGGGTTGATATTTATATTCTCCTTATCAACATCATGAAATAATTTCATAATTATCTAAAAAATTTGATGGATATCCTTCGGCATGGACGATCTAAAAATTTTCTGTGGTCTCTTCTTGGGAGATTTTACATCATCATAGAATTCCATTTATATATATCCAAATAAAAACACACCTTATTTATCACACATTATACATGAATAGATTAGAATATTCCAAATCATTAATGAAATAATAATCATAATAAAAATAAAAAAATCAAAAATAATATTCTCAAAAATAAAGTACATGTGAGATTTCTCATATGTAATGCTTGATAATCCCTACTCATCAGGGGTACCCCTGAAAATGAGATGATTCCACACCTAAAAGTTTCTTATAATACATTTTATACCAGCAATACCCCAATCACATGACGATTAGCTAAATTTTTTTGGATTAAACTTTTTATACAATTATTTTCATGGTATAACATTTATATTGTTTTATTTACATCCCAAGATGACACACTGATAAATTGGAAGACCTTTTTTAACTTCCTACCCAATCCCATTTTCATGGTTTTTTTTAGAGGAGTCACATACATTAGGTGATGTACCAAAGGAACCAATGTCTAGGAATAAATTTCAAGGGATTACCCTATCATTGGGGGGATGATTTTATATTTTAAAAGTTGCAATATAACCAATAATAACCAAATTATAAGGATGAAAAAATATATATGATCCCTGATATAAAATATATTTTGAACAAAAAATCTCAATATAAAACCAATGTCAAATTATAAAATGAAACATGATATAATAACCAAAACTGACATAAACATGACAATAATATAAGAAACCAAATTTAAATTATCCCATGAATAACTAAAACTAACTCATAGCTCCAACTCCACTTGTGTCACCCACAAAATAAAGAAACATCACCATAGATGTTTGGAAGCATTACCTTCCATGCATCTTAGTAAACAATATATGACAAAGTTCCCAAGTATGGGGTAAGTATAAAACACATTAAAAATCCCAAAATAATCTTCAAAAAACCCAAATTGTAAAATAACATGTTATTAAAATTTATATAAAATATAAGATATGAATATAAAAATTTTATACAATCCATTAATGAATTCCATGTAAGAAATAGAAATAAAATATTATTACCTTTTTATTCTACATTGAATAACAACATCATAATTATACACACACAATTACATGTATTATATAGATCTACCTATACTACTGAGTGTTGTGTCATCATGTCATGAAAATATCACTTGGTGACCAACATTAATATTGGAACCTCACAACCATGATTTTAACCACACTAATGATCATTATTCATAACCTTTTTATGCCCCATATTGATGGTGGTACATCACAATCATGAACAATATCTATGATGACAATCAATCCCAATTATGCCAGGTTTCAAAAGTAAACCATTTCATAAATAATATTTCTTCCATTGAAAAGGAATCTTTTTGAATCATTATTATAATAAACCAAATATAATAATTTTAAAACAATAATTTAAAATTATAAAAAACATCATTATAAAAAGAATATAAAAATATTATGTTCCGATATAATAATCCGAAATGGATTCCATAAAAAAATAATTTCAAATATACATTTAAAATTCATGAAAATAATTTATTAAAAACTAATCATTTATGTTCTAAAATTATTATTGAAGAGGGTGAGTCCTCTTACAATAAATAATAATAAGTGATGAAACTTATCAATAAATAAAAATAGATTTGGAATCACCACACAATTCCCTCAATTTATACAATAATTATATCCTCAAAACACATCGTTGATCATAGATCTATCCCAAATTGATTATAATAGACATTTCATGTGAAAGATGATGATTATATATAATGATAATGATAGAAAACATATAATTGTTATTCATTCAAGAGATCCATCACACCTTGATTCATCTAAACTAAGATCCATATCCCAATGAAACACTATGTATGCTTAGGGGAGGTAGGGAGTCTGGAATATCAATATATGAGAATAAAAATAATTGTTTTCGAGGTGAAATAATAGTCAAACTCATTTATTTAGATAAATAAATGCATCTGAAAATGTTATGATGCATGGTTCTCGAAACCATGTATCAACCATGAACATGGTAGTGTCCCCATACCACTCCTAATATAGATTTCAAATGGCTTTAAAAAAATTTTCCAGGTATTTTTACCTATACCTCTACTGGTATCATTTTTCCTAGAAACCCTCATTCTTTTTCTAAACCATGTGTCTATCGTACACCTACCTCAAGATTCATAGAAACTATAGCAGTTATTTCTAGAAAAGTGTCATGGTTTCCCCAAAATATGATAAATCAATGTAACCTCATAATATATTCCATAACAAAACAAAACCATCTAGAAACTAAAAAAATGAACCATTGTATTATAAACTATCAAAATAAATAAAAAATTTCAATGTATCTGATGATCGGTGCCTTATGTGTACTTATATAGAGAGTGGTGATGTCAAATTGTTCCTAGAATTATGAATTTTATTAATCTAATATATGTATACATGGGAAATATGGTGTATAAAATAATAATGATTAGAAATTGTGTCATATTATTTTTATAGAAGAACATTATGTGTTAACAACCCCAGAAAAACATGATATTCATATTCAAGAAGAAAAACTTGTAACATGAATATCTTTTTTACATCTCAACACACCATAAAAATAGTTCACATGCATGTGATATATCTACACCTTTCTATATTCATTGATTAGCTATCACTCTCCGTAGATAAATATATTGAACATATATATAATAAATATAGTAATAGTGTTATTATCATTACTTGTTTCTTGGTTTCTCTATGTTTTCCAAAAAATATATTTTAAACCCTTATCTTAACATGATCTACCAAATTTTTAGGCTCTCTAATTATCTTCATCATGGATTAATACTCCATTTTTTATATCATCCTATAATATATTCAGAAGTGACACACTAAAAAATTCCTTCAACTCCATCCATGTTTGCATAATATAAAATAATAAAATATGAATAAAGAGGGACTGATTTAAAACACAATGAATATAATTATGATAAGATTTTCCCCTCTTCCTAGGTCATTATTTCTTGCTTATATATATAGAAATCATGGATGTTGAAATATTATTCATGTCAAGAATTATTTTATCCTAACTTATTTTTATGGATGTGTCCTTTAAACTTGACAATTTCCCCATATATTTTACACAAGTCTATTAAATATCTTTTGGTTTCCTTCTCATCAAAATTTTAAATCTCATAAAATACATATATATTTATTATTTTTAATAGAATATGATCACAAAAACCCATTCTTTTTTATTATGTATTCCTAGTTAAAAACTTGTTCAACCAACATGAGTTATCCTTGTGTTATAAAATTACACAAAACAAACATTAGCCCCTGAATGGAGATTTTATTGACTAATTATAGACATACCTATAATGGTGTTGATATTTTACCCATTAAACCTTCTTTTTCGTTTGTTTTTTTCCTTTTCATGGAACATTACCTTCTTCTCTCCTACGTATCAGATTTATTCTCTTTGTAATATTTACTCTAAAAACGTGAACCACTATAAATAAATGTTCTTTATTTAGTATATATATGTTTGGGTTTACATTGTTCAATTCATCCACTCTATTCAAAATTAATATAATAGACTCCTGTAATCTGATAGTTTTCTTAAAATAATCTTTATACCTCTTTAAATTAGATATAACTATAAAAAATATTTATTTTATCTCAAATAGTTACTATTATGTAGTAGTCAGTTTCTTTTTATGATCACATATAGGAATCTATTACATAAAAATCATTAATTTTTGTTCTACGATATAATATGTCCCAAACAAATCTCCCATTTTAACAAAAACAAATTTTTATTTATTAACAGCATTGCATCAAATATTTCCATGATTATTAATTTGATTATCAATTTCCTTACACTCCTTGTCTAGCATATTATATCATTTACATAGTTTTGAAATATTTTGATGATAATATTACCATGTGTTGATAGGTTCCCACAATAGTATGATCACTCTTAAAAATAATTTTCACAACAATAAAATATTAAACAATTCTCTAGAGTAGAAATAATAGTTCCTTAATTATAATTATTCTTAGATGATTATTTATTCTTTCTTAATAACCTTATTTTTTTAATCATTTATTTTCTTCTTATCCTTTTCCTTCTATCGAGAGATTTATTTTCCCCGCAGATAATTCAAATTAAATAACATACATCATTGGGGGAAAACATTGAAATATAAATATTATCATTTAAATTAGTTTATAAATGAAATTTCTTATCTTTAACCTCATATCTTCTCCATAATAATCACTTTCACAAAAGTGGGAAAATATTATTGAGATCTTCATCACATTCTAAATAATTAATGATTTCAACTAAATTACCATTCTATACTCTAATTTATTTAATAGAAATTAATTATTTATATGACTTCTTGAAATATTCCTTCATTCACATTTCATATACATTATGAATATTTTATAGTCAACCAGGTTAAAAATATTCCTTATTTTCCAAATATGATATGTTAGGAAGAAATTGATCCTAAATATTACCCATACTATTCTTCACAATAGTGGAGTTGTCAGCATTTTTACCTAGTCAAATACTATTTCTATATATATAACTTAATTATGTGAAATATCTTTCAACATATTAATCTTCATTGACATTAATATTTTGAAATTTAATCATCCCATAATTCAGCTCTGCATCCTTTGCTTTTAAATTTCCCACTTAGCTTATCTAAAATTTATCCTATGTATTATTTGATATTCCAATGAACAATACATTAATATCGACCTTATCGAATGAAGAAATAAAGATTTAATTTTTCCCACCATTCCATAAATCTTCATATTTCTCTTATCATCTACAACCATTATAAGACTATTACTAATTGTATGAAAACAAATTCTAGTAGTGTCACACCCTACAACGAAAAGATATAGGACGACAAGAAGTATTGTATTCATATAAATATTGTAGTTTATGAAGGTAATTATTGGAAGACATTGATTTTAAATGAATTTTTAATATTTATTATATTGGGTTCAAAATGGGAGACTCCATCTTATACAACTTCTTATAATCATACTTCATTGGATAACTATGAGGGTTTGAATTTGTAAACATCTATTTGTTTATATATTACCCACTTTTTACAAATCATCATAAAATAGTTAAGGTTATAAATACACTCAATACATCATCAAATCCATTTTTCAAATGAAGAAACCTAATACATTCAACGACACCATCTATTAATAGGGTCTAAAAACTAGGTATACTATTATTTTCTAAATTTTTAGTCCACATAATTTGAGATTAAAAATTTTTTAATAAATTAATTTATGACACTATTTCTATAGAGTTACAAACACACCACTATAATCCACAATATGATATAATTTCTATATAAAATATGATCTAGTGTCTCTAGTAAAAAATAGGTGATCCCTTCACCTCTTGATTTTCCTCCCCCATGAACAGATGGATCAACCGGTATGAACATGTACTTGTTCTTGTAAAACGTAAAGAACTATTTTTTGATTATTATCCATTTAGGATTAAAACATTAACAATAATCATTATGATATAAACAAACTATATTGATGTAGATTTATTTCATCATAATATATACATTATGTGTGATTCTCTTCACAGACTATTCCACTTCATGGAATTTTTATGTCTCTTCATAGAGTCATTTCCATGTATTTTATCTATAGGTGGTCATCCTTTATCCAGAAACACAGAGGCCACAATCGCAACTAATTGAAACCAATATTCACAATAATGGGATATATAATAAACACATAACTCCCTCAAAATCATATTATTTTCATTATTTATTTCGGGAAATAAATGATTAAATGTAACTATAATTTGTTCCTTCTCTTTCAAAATGTTGTGTGGTCTAAATATCTATTGAATAAAAAATATACAATAAATTGTCTCGATATATTCTTGAATCATTTTCAAAAACCAAATCATTTAATTATATAAGAATTAATGATATATTGAGATTTTTCTTAATAAATTCGATGAGGTCTCACACATTATAGCAGACCACACACATAAAAACTAAATGGTAAATAATTTGATGGTTGTTCCATTCATCCAACCGAATAATATATTTTATCATTCCCCTTTTGATTTATTTTGTTATGATCTCATCAAATATATAATGTCCACAACTATGACCATTTTTCCTTCTCAATGTCTAGTATAGAGACAACCAAGCCATCATGTCTTCCTCTATGACATAGAAAAATCCATGCCATCCCTTCTCATATTGAAAGTCTTTAATATAGTAAATCACATAAGCAATGGCCTAATTAATTTCAATATATATATAAATTGTTTTAAATAGGATCTTTGATGAATCACCTTGGTGTCCACTAAGGTATATTATCTTTCTTTTATTCCCATGTGGGTATTTGCTTTTCAGTGTGAATTAGGTTATGATATTTTCCTACTTAGAGATTCTACTCCATATTCACATTGGAAACCAATATGAAATTTCCTTCCTATTTTTCAAAAATCATTAAAATTTCATTAAATCTACTATGTTATGTTCCATTCCACACATCTCTGTGATTTATTCATTCCATATTTTCAAAAAATTTAACACTTCCTTTCAAATTATTTGGGAAACCCTATATTTAACATATCAAGGTTTTATGAAATCCCTAGGAACTTATTATATAAATTAGTTTTTACAAAGTAATTATATCATTTATGTTTGAGGATAATAGAAAAAAAAGACCAATTATACCCTGTAACATGTTCCATGGTGCTCCTTTTGGATCACACATTTATAAATTATTTCTAATATGGATTATTTTTAGATGATTTGAAATTTTGTGTGCATGTTTTATGGAAATATATAAAAGGGTAGATTTAACTGTTTTAATAAAATATATATAAATTCCTACTTCTTGCATTTTACGTATTTAAATTAGAAAATTGGTTAGTTTTATAAGGACTATATATGAAAAAACATTGTGGGAAACTATTTCTATTAATTTTTTAACATCAAACACATACATTTGTGTGCATATGGATATTTAATTTTTGGTATAGGTATAGTATATGGACCTCATTGAGGGTGATGGGTACTTTTTTAGCAATGTATGTGACTTTTTTGGTGAAATTGTAGAATTTTTGAGCTTATATAACATTTAGTTGGGTTTCTTTTGGTATCAACTACATTAATTAACCTATTTTGGTTCGGATCAATTTTTTCATTTACTAATTAAATTTTGATGTCTGAATTTATACTACCATGTTGAATTTGGTATATATTTGAATTTGTTTTTGTTTATTTTGTGTAAATATTATAAAAATTATGTTCTTTATTTATGGGATCATTTTATGATCCCTTGATAGTTGTGAAATCCCTATAGAGATTTCCATTTTAATAATAGGGTTTTCTACTTCAGGTGTGACCTTGGATGGGTCATAATATGCTCTAAAATTATACATGAAGTTTTATAAATTTAGGTTTCAGAATTGGTTTTTCCACAAAATTTCATAGGTAGTATTTTTATCCTAAATATAACACTATATAGGATAATAAATATATTATTATTATTATTACATTGACATCAACAAAACATGTTTTTATATATATATCATTATAAAACATCCCTGTAGTCAGACTACAAATCCTTCGGGGAATTTATCAAACCTTGAATAATAACTATATATTAAAATAAATAAATTTCACTATATTATTTTATGAAAATATAAATATATATTCCTTTCTCTAACTTATGAATAAAAATTTATTTAATATTTACATAACTAAAAATGTATTTATTTATTACCTTATTGAAAAAATTTATAAATAATTATTATATATATATTTAATTAATTATTCCATTGTGAATATATATTAATTAATTATTCAATTAAAATATATATTCATTTAAATAACTAGTTATTGAATTAATGAAATAAATACATACTGAATTTTTATTTAAAAAAACTGGGAATTATTTTTATCCAGCTAATTAAATTAATATAAAATATTATTAGGATAATTTATATATATAGTGTAATATTGGTTATATATATTTATATATAAAATTTTGTTATATACCATAAAGTTCAAGATTATTATCATTCATCACATTAAGGAATAAAATGAGATATAATTTCATATCTCAATGTTAATGTCCTATTATGGATTTTTCTTTATGATTTAATCTATTTCTCTCTATATTTCCAAAAATACTATCATACATCATTCCATTAACTGGTATTATTGATTTATATATCATCAAATTCTATAAATGTACATGTCGATATCATACCATGGCCTTCAATTTATAAAAATGATTCTTTCCAATCAAAGGTTTGTAGATATTTATTCCCTTAAAAAAACGGAGAAATACTTTCTTAAATTATTCATTAATTATATATAACTTATGAATCACTAGACATATCCTGACATTGTGCATGCACATCCCATCCATTTTTAGAAAATACATCATGGTATTTGACACATTAAATGAAATAATAATAATATCAGGTTTATGTACGAGTATACACATCCATGGATATGATTATCTAATGCCACATATTACTTGTGGACTTTCTAGGAGAGGGTATATTCTCAAAACATCATATCGTAGAGATTACCATGTGTGAACATCATGGGGGGAAGTATGAATATCATATTATGCCCTTATAACATCATTTATATATAATATATTCCCCCACTAAATAGAATTCATCAATCAATAAAATATATTTCTAAAATTATTTTCATAACACATCACAGTTTTCTCCATAACCTTTAACCACTATGAAATATTATAGTTGAATATACACAATAGGAATTAGGAAATTTATAGTATACAGAAGACCATTCATCCAATGTAAAAATATATATTCATATTCCAATCATTGATTTGACTAGTAATCTAATGTAACAATTTTATCGGTTCTTCGGAAAAAACTCCAAAAAAATCATCCTTACATGATAACCAATAGTCCATGATCACAATTATTAAGAAAGATTAAAGTATCATACATGTTATCAAATTCCATAAATAAAATATCAATCCACTAAATAATAATGACATTAATTATGTATTAGGTTAATCCATTATAGACCATGATGCTTTCATTTTCATAATTCCATAGTAATTTCCTTCAGTACTATAAGAACGCGAACCTTTTTTTCATGTATGTCTTAATTTTCAGGTCATTTTGTTTAGAAAAGTGGTTTTTCTGGAAATTTTTGAAGTACACACCATGTGTGGGTCGTGCAGCGGAAATGCACACTAGCATGTGAGGGTGACCTGGAGGCTGCATAAAACGGAGTACCAAAATGGTAAGTACAAACTATGTACTCCAAATATACATGCCATGTATTTTGTTATTTTTTCATTAAACACACCAGGTCGCATATAATCACCAGAAATCTCTCTTTTTGGTTTCATTCGACATAGATATCTATACGACTGCATATCGTCGATGAACCCTCGAGTGAGTATACATCCTCTGAGTCGAACGCAATTAGTTGTGTTCCAATCACATCATGGAGTTTTATTTTCTGATTAAACCTCATTTCACGATTCCTCTTCATTCTCATGTTTACATCTATTGAACATTTTAGACATTTTTGTAGATATTTGGTGTTATAATGTGATTCAAGACTCGAGTATCACATATAAGGATATATTAATGTCAAGGGTTGTGTTTTGGGCATTTTTGTTCAATATAATTGAGTTTTATGAGAAATGTTTCCCAATACCACTAAACGGGTTGTTGTGCATTTACCTTTGTAGCCCTATTGTTTGCTTGTTATGCTGGTAATCTTAAGTAGATGATATTTGATTGTGAATATGGTGAATTGGTTTGCTTTGGAGGTGTTTCCCATGCATGTTTTTTCTATTTTGACCATTGGGTCTAGTTGTCCCATTGACTGTTGTTTACATTCCCATCCTTAGTATTATAGGATGGTGTGACTGTTGTTCTGTTACGCTGTTATGGTGCAGAATTCTAGCCAAGTAGTTATTGAGGTTTACCTTGGCCGTTACGCGCTGCTACACTTTCTTGACTTACACAAGGTTTTTAGAACCTTTTGTATAGACTATAGGAATAATATATGTTTAGGGCTTCTCTAGAGTATCTGTTTTACTAACAATGAAAGACCACAGGGGGAATTGACATTGAGTGTTTCCTTAGAGTGATTTTAGTTCCTCGACTTGGGACGCAGAGGGAATGTGATGTAAGTGCATCCCTAGAGCGCCTTTAGATAACGATGTGAGATTGTAGGATGAATTTAAAGTGAGTACTTCCACAGAGAGTCTATGTATAAGCTTATCCATAGGTTTTAGGCAGAGTGTACTGCCCAAAGGGTTGCTGGTACATGGTAGGTACGACTAGAGGGGATAGGTTGTGCATACTTCCCATATGGTTACCTTGTGTTTTAGCTACTTTCATTTGTTTCTATGTAAACCTAGAGTGGATAGGCTGTGGGAACTTCCCAGAGGGTCACGTGTTTGTGTTTATCAGTTTTGATTAGCTGTTGCATGTTTTGTGATGATTTGAATGCCTTGAAACTATGGATTGTTTTTTGATGAGTACTTTCATGTTTAATACATTTCATACATTACCTTCCATATATTCTTTGACTGTTTGGCACAGTTCTCGTGGTGGTTTCCTATTGGAATTTAGTCTCACACCTTGTTTGGGGAATGCTTTTGGGCCCAATTATATTAAATTAATACAGGTATAGATAAAGGAATTCTCCCTTCTACATAAGTTACATGATTTGTTGTGGAGTTGGAGAGAATGAGACCCCGCTTTGGCTTACGATGCTGAGGATATTATCTACCTTCTTTTTCACTTGGGTTTATCAATTTTGTATTCCATCATAGTGACTTGTTTGACTGTTTTCTTAGGCATATGTATCATGAATTATTATATATATTGTCTCCAGTTTATAATTTCAGTTTTTGACTGTTACTGTTGTATATCATTAATCTTGATTTAGCTATTGTGTGTATTTGATTACTTCTGTTGTGTACTCTGTGAATAAGGGCATAGTGTCCCCCACAGTCACAACCAAGGCTCCCGCTGCAAGTCGGCATCCTCTAGAATTTGGGATAATGCACTTGAGGCCATGTGACCGTCAGATATGGGGTGTCTCTGGGCGGCTTCAAGAACCAGGATGTTAAAAAGTGGAATCATGGGAATTTATTTTCTTCTTGACTTAATTTTTAGAGCCTATAGGATTGGATAGGATGGAATATGTACTTTTTAACAAGTTTTCCATGTGAGTATCAAAATCGTGTATAGGGAAAAATCAATTTACCTCATTAATGAAATATATCTATTTTTCAGATTTTTACGGTTGTTTCGATTTTCACCATTGGGTGATTCACATGTTTTGTGCTATTATCATTAATATTATTGAGGGTCTATTTTTTTCAACCCAATTAGATGAGGGTATGCAATCTCCTGCAACATATAGGCACATTTTAGAAATCACATGCCATGCATTATTTCAATGCCATTTATGGTGAATTAGCGATTGCATTTGGTTGTGATAGATGTTGTGCTTGATATGCATGTTGTTGTGATAGATGCCTTGATAGAATAATTTTTTTTTTATAGGGTAATGTTTTGTGTAAGTTTTTTCTTTAATGGATTCCAAACATTGGTTCTATAGGTGTTATGGGCCCTCATGGACCAGAATTTGGTGGATCATTGCCTTGTTTAGCTTTTTTATAACATGTATGTGATGAAAAACATTGATTTTTGGATATTATTGGCCCTCAAGGATCGGAATTTAGCACATTAAAAGTCCATTTCAGTGTTTTTCCGGGATCTAGCGTAGTTTCTGAGGCTTAATATCTAGAAAAACCTCGAATGCATATTGTTCAGTTTTGACTACATGCCATGTGTTCTTCATTTCATGAAGAAATTGTTTTTATTAAGTACATGACATGTTCCGTATAAAGACACCATGTAGTCTCTAGCCGTGTCTCTGGTCAAGTGGGAAGGGGCATGGGAATGGGAAAACTAGGAGTGAACAAACCATGTACCGTCCATACACACTGTCTTGTGTCAACCCTATACAAACCAGTGGCACAAAAAACAAATGGTTGAGGATTTTTTCTAATACACATCGTGTGCCATCTAAAAATAGTTTGTAGACTTACACTGGTACTCGACCATGTCACGAACAACACGGGGCAGTGTTATCCTTTCTCATACACGTTGTGTCTTTCTAGAACACACCGTGAAGTGTGATCCATGTGTTAGGCTATGTCACTAACAAAATGGGCTAGGTGATGCTTGTATAGTAAATGTCGGGTATATCATGAACATGTTGTGCAGTTGGGAGAGACTTGTGACTTAACCATAGAGAAGGACTTAGGAAGGGGAAGAGGATTGAAGTACATGTCGTGTGTTGGGAAAACACACCGTGTTGTTTCATTATTACACGACTAGTTTGTATAGAGGTACACGCCCATTAGAATGGCTTAAGGGAACATGTCGTTTAGGAATTATACACACCGTGTAGTCATGTTCTTTAAAAATTAAATGTTTTATTTCTCTTGTTTCCCTCTTACACTTCTATGTTTCATTTCCTCTTAATCCAGATCTGTGTTGTGTTTTTGACCTTGTAGAGTCATGCCACCGAAACATCCTCCAGCTATACGGTCATTTCCTGGCGGTGATCAGATGTCATATATGGCTGATCAGGGTCTTACTGCAGATCCCATATTGTGCTAGTATTGGTACAAGTAGTTATACCTGATACTAGATATGATTCATAGTTAATGGAAGGCTGCGGGAGGATGATGTAGACTTTTCATGGAGCACCACCTCCAACCTCATTGATGGCTGATTTGAGGTGGGTTTTCCAGCAGCAGCATCCCCTAACATTCTCAAATAAAGGAGGACCTCATGATGCAGTGTGATGGATAAAATCCATGCTTATGATTTTTGAGCATCTAGAGATGCCTCTAAAGAGGAGGGTCAATCTCGCTTCATATATTATTCGGGAATCCACCAAGCAGCGGTGGGATGTGATCTCACAGGCCGGAAGCCAGATGGTTATGGTGTTGGATGAGTTTTAGTGCATCTTCTTTGAAAACTTATATCTAGAGACCCTGAGGTCCTACCATTCCATAGATATTATGAGTCTAGAGAAGGGTACTCTTTCTGTTATGAAGTATTTCTCATGATTTTCTGAGTTGTAGTGATTCATGCATATTATAGGAGTTGAACAGATATTCCTTTCAAAGAAGATTATGGATGGTCTAAGGCCTGAGAACAGATCATAGGTGAACATCTTATGGTTGAGTTCTATCACTTCTATAATCAAACAGGCACTAATCACATAGCATAATCTGAGGGATTCATGAGTGGTTTTCTAGGGCAGCTCGACATCAGGGGTTACTATTCCTCTGACTGACAGTAGGAAGCATCGCAGAGAGTCTTTGAGTAGTGATACAAGGAGGTTGTATACTTCTTCTATTTCCAGGTGTTGTGCTACTTGTGTTGGAAAATTATTCTTCGAGGCCACACTGGCCAAGAGACCCATTAGAGTTCCGATCTTACAGCAGGATGAGTTATATTCAGCGCTTCTGTCAGATGTTCTCACCAGCAGCTGGGGACATGAGTTCTTCTATGACTCATCATTCAGGAGAAGCACCACTAGTTTATCACCAGTTTTGGAACTAGATTTTTCAATCCATTTAGGCTAAGGTGGAGGTCATGGTCGTTGTAGCCAATCGCCCTGTTTCCAGCGACATCAGGGTGGATTAGATCAGAGCAGTTAAGCAAGGTCAGAGGGCCATGGAGTAGGCCATACATCTGTAGTGGAGCATACGCATCAATATAAGGATCCCAAACCGTCTAAATTTCAAGGTATGATATTAGTTTCCCCAATTCTATATTCTGCTCTCTTCAATATAGGGGCTTCCCGTAGATTTCTATCTATTGTAGTTATGGGTTGCCTTATTCTCTAAATCCTTTATTATACTAATATCTTGACGCTAGATACTCTGTTGGGGACTAGAATAGCGAGTTCACGTCTATGTAAGGAGTAACCTCTAGAGGATGGCTTCTGTCACATTTTATGGGACCTTTATGTCTTAGATATGACAGTATATGATCTCATTCATGTAATGGACATGCTAGTTCTTTTCCAAGCAGTCGTCGATTGCTATCACCATAGGATCATTTTCACATCTCCAGAGGGTGGATAATTCTATTATAAGGTTGAATGGGATTTCCAGGCGAGTAGAGAGGGACCCAAGCATCATGGGTTGAGAGGAGTTATAGATTAGATTTCTATTCTATATCTTTACAACTAGTGGACCTCACAGTTATACATTCCTCTAGAGGCGGATCATTTCAAAGATGTCTTTCCAGAAGGATTTTACGGTTTGCCTCCAGAGCATGAAGTTAAATTTTCTATTAATATCATGCCTAGAGCAGTACCAATTTCCATTCCTCCTCATAGGATTTCTACACGAGTGTTGCAGGAGCTCAAGAAGCAATTGGAGGAGTTTCAGGCAATGGGTTTCATCTGAAGAAGGCTGATAATACCCTTAGTCTTTATGTAGACTATTATATGTTAAACATGTTGATGGTCAAGAAACGATATCCCATTTCTATGATTTATGATCTCTTTGATCAAATTCATGGAGCCTGGGTGTTCTCGAAAATTTACTTGAGATCTGGTTATCATCTTTTACGCATTAGACCATCTGATATACCTATAATAGCCTTCCGGATCAGGTATGGTCTATATGAGTATATGGTTATGTTGTTCAGTCTCATGAACTCACCTAAAGTTTTCATGGAACTGATGAACCAAGTGTTCCATCCATACATGGATTCTTTTGTGGTGGTCTTCGTGGAGGATATCTTGGGGTACTCTCACTCTCGACACAACCATTCTACCCATCACGAGATCATTCTGAGTACACTATGAGAGAATTATTTATATTCAATAATCTCAAAATGTCACTTTTGGATAGATCAGATTCACTTCATGGTTCATTTTATTTCAGATACAGGAGTGTGGGTACACCGAGAGTTATTTAGAGAAGCAGTTTCCTCGGAGCTGCTGAAGAACATCTTTGAGGTGTAGAGTTTTCTAGGGCTGGATAGATATTACTGGTGATTAATTTAGGAATTTTCATGATTAGTAGCATTGTAGATGAGTCTGACTAAGAAGGGTGTGATGTTCTTGAGGTAAGATTCTTGTGAGTCAGCCTTTCAGGAGCTGAAGGGGAGGCTGAAATCAGCACTAATACTAGTCCTTCCAGAGTCGGGGAAGATCTATACTATGTATATTGATCCTTCATGTATTGGTATGGGAGCTATGCTTATGCATGGAGATGGAGTTGTTGCGTAAGTGTCTCGACAATTAAGGACACATGAGAGGAACTACCTGACGCACGATCATGAGTTGGCTGCTGTTGTTCATTCCTTACATTGTTGGACACATTATCAGCTGGGTGACATTTCATGGAATTTGAAAGGTCTTGGACCTCTCCGATCCATTCCATTGTGAAATGTGGTGCTGGAGGTGTTTAGGGAGGTCATGGTGAATTGGGGGTGTGTTTGGGAGGAATTTTAAGGAAATCTAAAGGGAAATAGCTTTCGCATGGTTGGCACACAGTTTTCCTAAACTATGCGGCCAAACCATGAAAGGTCAGTGTCGGAAGAAATGGATAACGCATGGTTAGTACATGTTTTGTCTCACTGTGCGGACTAACCATGTGAGGAGTGTTTGGCAAGGTAGAAGCTAATGCACAGTTAGTGCACGGTTTGTTAGACAATGTGGACTAACCATGCAGGCACTTAAAGTTCGATCCTAAACATGTGGATCTGATCTCTTTTTCCTCTAAATGGTTTTTTTAAGCCTCTAAGCGTCCCTAACTTGGGATTACCCTTCCTTAGAAGTAGAAACACCTCTCTTATGAATTTTGGAGGTGATTCAGAGGACTTTCTTGGTGAATCTAAGATGGTTTCTTGAGGTATGTGATCGTTCTTGCTTGATTTGTTAGATATACTTAGATATAATTCTCCTCTTCTCTTAGTTTCTTAGATATATGCCAATTATGGGAAGATCTAAGCATGTGGATGTCGAATATGATGAGATTTGGTAGTTGTTGTGTTAGGAGAGGAGATATAATGAGGATTCATGGAGAATCGACCGGTTTCTTGGGCGTACTTTGACCATTATGGTTTTCCTAAAAAACCATTGAGGTAAGGGATTCATGGCTTCACTAATTTTTTATGTGCAATCGTGGAGTTACCATGATTTAGCCCTTGGGATCACAATGAAATTGACCTATTTAAATACTTGAACCAGATTAAAATAATTGGATTGATCGCATGTTGTTTCTTTGTACGGTGTTAACGGTTCGCCTCTTGATTTTCTACATAGTGTGATATCTATGACCTGTTTTTTAGCAAGTTGTTCTTGATGAAATTGATAATGAACGTAATGCCAGAATTAATTGATAATTAATTATATAAAGATAAAGAGTCATGTAAATGAATCTGGTTTTTTTTTGTTCTTCGATCCAAATTGATGTTAATCAAATTGATGCGGATGTATGTGTTTAATTCAGTTGGTTAGTAAACCTGAGAACTATTGGTGCTTGTTGTTTTAAGGATAGATTCCTTGTTAAAGGGACAACAGCCCAAATTGATGTGATGTTTACTTTCCTGGTTCTTGTGTTGTGGTGTGAACTTGGAGGGGTGTTTTGATATGTGGGGGCACAGAGTGGTTGTTGCAGTAGATGATGCCTAAAGTGGCATGACGCATCTATTTCTACATATGGGTGTCAAGGAGGAAACCGGGGATGATGGAATGGGATAGATGTGATTTTTGGATGCTTGGTGCTTTGTTTGGTTGTTTATCTGCTTTACTTATCCCCACTTCTCAAGGTAGATGGTCTTTCTTACCATTCTTCCGAAAGAGACGAATACATAGGGGTTATGCTATGTCCTTTCTATGTTTAGCCTCTCAAGGGAGAATGGGTCTACTCTCTTTCTATATGTGGCAAAGACTCGATGGGTAGTACATCTACTCACCATGTTGAGCCCATAGAGTTTAGTACCATAAGATGCTTTTCTATAATTCCAAGGAATATGGGAATGTGATTCTGTAATTAACGTTTGAATAAAAGATGTTAAGCCATGGGGTTTGAGTTTGTTGGAATGTAATGATGAGGTTGAGAACTTTTGAAGGGAAAGTTGTTTTTTTTTGGATGTGGTGGTAATGGAATTTAATGTGGAAATTGTTCATGTTTAATTAATTTTTGACGAAGTAATTAAAATACAGTGGAATGGTAAAAATGGATTGACGAAATATAAATAATCCATTAAATGGTTGTGTGCTTATAGGATACCTAGTCATAGAACTGGAAGCTCGGAGTCAAAGTGATGTTTGCTACAGTTGTGTCTAAGACTAGGTTATGCTGATTATGTGGTTGTCAGTTATAGTATATTTTGTACATTTTGTGATTCTATATGCTACTCCACCCTGTTAGTAAGGGCAACTTGCACCCTGGTGATTCTGAGACCTGGGGGTGTTTTCCCCAACATTTCGGTGGGAGGATTAATGGCTGACTACCCCCTTTGACCCATATCTATTCTCTTGATAGATACTAGATCCATTAGGCATAGGGGCTAGTATTCCCCATATATGTGTGTATAGGGCGGTAATGGCTTATGGTTATTCACAGAAATATATTCTGGATATAGTATCCTATGGACTACTCTATGTGTTTCAAGTATAGGCTGTGATGGGCTGAGGATCCTTACTCGGTGTATGGGTGGTAATGGCTTGAGGTATAATACTCAATGGATGATACACATGATGCGAGCTGTAGTGGATCTCATAAACTACTTGGTTACTTTTAGTTGTGATGATGGTGTGGTGCTTCGCCTGGGAGTTTGCAGGAAAGCCTTATGGTGCACATGGTGTAGATTGTGGAGCGTAGTATAAGTGTATATGGGAAATCCATTTGAGAGAGATGCACGGGATATATATTGTTGGGGAAAAGTGGAAAACCATTGGGGAAGTAGTAGTGGGGTACCCATGGTATTATTTACTATATACTATATTATTGTGTGCTTTACATGGTGAGTGTAGCCATGGAGGGGTTGGGAACTTAGTATACCTGTTTAGGTGATGTGTTAGTTTCACTTGTTGTTCACTGTGATTTAGAATTATTTCTTTACCTTTGCAAGAGAGGATTCGGGGAGGATCCTACTAAGTATACTGTTATACTCACCCTACTTCTATATAAACTATTTTTCATGTCCCTTGAAGGAGTTTGGTGATCAGGCTGGTAACTACTAGCTTTTGGTTGCAGGAGCTGTTCGGGCTAGTGGTCGCTACTATTTTTACTTTCTTTTGGGTACTTGCAGTTTTCCCTTCCATTTATAGTAATTTTTCGTGACATTACATATGTGCACATAGGTTTTCTTTTATACTTTAGTTCTGAGTTGGCGTTGGTTGGTGTTTATCTTATCTTGGTCTTCCGCGTGTGTTCTCAATGTGGGTAATGCCTTCCATTTGTGTGTTTATTATACCCTCAGTGTAGGTCTCCAACCCGGGGCCTACTGGAGACAGGACTCGGGTGGTCATTATCTCCATTCTCACATTTTCGCCCTAGGAGGGGTACACTTTTTGGGGAGCGGGTCATGATAGAGTGGTATCAGAGGTCTGGTTGAGGGATAGTATGGAGTTTGGAGTTAGGCACATATGAGGTTTCATGGGTGGTAGGGAAACAGTGCCATTCATGTTTAGAAAGTGAGTTAAACACTCGAAACCGGCTAAGACATAGGCATTTAGGGCCCCCTATGATCTGATTCACATACCATTAAGTTTACAATGGCTACTAAACAAGGTGATACTAGTTGCTGGGTAGAGACCTAGGAAAGGATCTTGCATCATTATTCTTTGTTCCTATGTTTGAATGGTTATACCTTTTGATAGGTTAACCTAAAATGAATAAATGAAAAAAAACTAATTAATTAATGTTGAGCCTTCCATATTCCAGGCTTAGGATCTCTAAGTGTTTTTTATTTTACATGTATGGCTCCAGGTCGACATCCTCGTCATGTTTGTGCAAAAAATGTCTAGCAGGCTATTTTAGTAGATCTTCGCAGGGTAAAGGTTGATGATGACGACACTTGGAGGAATACACTATGAGAGTTTCAGAGCCAGAGAATGCTCAAGTATGTGGACCCCATTTAAGATGCAGTCATGGAAAATTGGTTGGAGGAGTTCGAGATAGGTTTCAGTTCTATCAGTGCTCGGAAGGAGCACTGGGTGTCCTTTTGTGTGATGATATTATGTGGAGTAGTAATTTAGTGGTGGTTGTTGTTCCTTTGGGATCATGAGGAGTCAAAAATCTCATGGGTGGAGTTTCGAGACAAGTTTAGAGTCGAGTTCATTTCCTTGACTGTGAAGGCATCCATTCGCCAAGAGATTCTTACGATTCGATAAGGGAGCTCCTGTGTTTGAGGGTTTGGAATCCATTTCAGGATTCTTTTATGATATTCTTCGGACATGTTACCAGATGAAGAGGCCAGGGGAGGCATTTTGAGGAGGCTTTGTGTCCATAGATCCATTGCTAGGTCACCCCATTCATGCTGAAATCCTATCATGAGATGTTGGCGAGGGTAGAGGTTGTTGATTGGACTTTGGTAAAGACCAGATCATCACGAGAGGTGAATCATCAGGATTCCTCACGAAGTAGAGCTGTGATTTGGGGTTCTCGGTTTCTAGGGTAGAAGAGTTTTCGTTCAGCTGGGGGTAGGACCTAGCCCTTCACGTCTTGTTTCTCTAGAGGAAGAAATTCTCAGGCCTATTCCAAGGGATCAATCGCTTGTTTTTTTTGTGGTGGTCATGGCCATCAGCAACGTGAGTGCCCGTCCATTCAGAGCGTTCATCGTTCACCAGGTGTTATGCTTCAGGTTCCACTATTGAGGCAGTTTTAGCCGAGGCAGCAGCAACAGCAAGTTGCACCAGTTTTAGATCACCAGAGGGTAGATGGGGCAGGAAGATGATAGCTCTATTATGCTCCCCATCCTCAGAGAGCAGAGCACGATCATGGTGGTGGTCTTCATCAGGGTTAGATAGGTCATTGAGGAGGTTGTGGTCAGCTACATGCTCTAGGGATGCCAGCACCAGACGATCCGGATGTCATTCAAGATACCCTTTTCTTATTTTCTACCTTGGTTTATGCATTGATTGATTCAAGAGAAACACACTCCTTCATATCGCCTACTCTAGTCCATGCATTGGGACATGAGGTAGAGAGGCTTCTAGTGCCCTTGGTGTTGACTACGCCAGTTGGAGGTCGAGCTGACTTGTTTAAAGTATGTAGAGATTGTGATCTAGTGTTGGGGAAACACCACTCTTGGGGATATTTCCAATGTTTATGAATACAATCATATGATGTCATTGATGCATGCCTGTCGTGGGGCGTGGAAAAACAATATTTTATATACCTAAGTATAGTATAGCAGTTGATCCTAGGTAGTCTCCCGAAGAGGAGTGCACACAAAACAAGGTTGTCACTTTTTGTTGGTTTTCTTAAAAAGATTGGTTTTAGCAAATTTGAATGACTATGAGAGAAACAAACAATAGAAATTGATTTATTTTAACAAATTATAAATGCGGTGATCGGATTTGGTTCGGCTAGACTTAGTTTTGTGCCATCATGGTTTCCAAATTTTATCTCTTCTTCTTCCTTAAACTGGTAAGAGAGATGTGATTAGAATTTCCCTTTCTAAAACCATAGATTGGTCTATCATCCTTCCAATGTGTTTAGGGTTGTAGAAGGTCTCTTGATTAATTAGAGAAATCCCAGACCTGGAATTGTTGTTCCCTAACAAACCAAGATTTCGACATACAATCCTACACACGTGCTTGACAACCGTCGAGCAATCACCACCCAACCCTAATCATGATCCACCGTATACAGATTAGAATTGGGTGGAGGGAGATGTGATCATCAACCAAAGAAATTTATAATTTCAGAATAAAAACCTTAACACAATCGCATTCGGAATTTAATACTGAATTATGAATTAGAACCGGAAGAAGAAAGAAGAACAAATTTTATTTATTTCAAGCACAAAACTCAAGCACAACACATAGGTCCAGCCTCCCCTCTTTCCGATCACTCAAATGAAACTACCCCTCCATGGATGGGGTAAGCAAGATAATTTGGGAGAGGAGAGACATTTAAAAACAAAATAAATAAAAGAAAAATCTGAGAATTTCTTCTCCTTGGTGTCCCAGAAGGAATGGGGTGGAGAATGGGATGGATTGAGGGGGAGGAGCTCTCCTCCTTTTATAGGCAGAATTCGACCCTCGAAAGTTTGAGCGTTTTCGACCCCACTAATGACCTCTTCACGCGTTCCACCCTTAATGAATGTTGTGCATAATTATCGTGGCCGTCTCACCCCAAAATTTCAGATCATTTAAAAACCGTATGAAGGCGTTATGAATTTTTCATTCTTGATTTCTGTTTTTGGATGAAGTTTCCAGGATGGTTCCTCCAAATGTATGTCATTTAATGGACTCTTTAATGACTTCCAAACATCCCCAAATTTCTTGTAGAGTCGCCACTATATGTCCTCGTCATAGCCCTGGTGGAAACACATCATATAGATAATTTTAGGCCGAGTTTGATGTCCTTTATGTTGGGTGGGTCCACGCTGTCCGCCCGGATAAATTCCCAACATCAATGAATTTTTAGACCCTTTAGATGGCCGAATCAGCTCCTGGTCCAGTAGGCAAAAATGAAGAAAATAAAATAAGTATTATATAAAAATTTTAATCAGAAAATTTAGAATTTTATTTTTCCAGAAATGATCGAAATACCCCTGACTTAAAAATCTGTCAAAAATCCAGAAATAGTCGTTTTTCACATGTGGGTTCAAAATAACACTAAAACCTAAAAACATGACAATTACCCATCCAATAACACTTTTTTTGGGAGTATAAACAATGATATTAAATATAAATTAATTGAAAATATTTTCTCTATCAATTCCCCCACACTTAAACTATGCTTGTCCTCAACCATAAAATCTCAACATGGAATTCAAAGGGCACCAATGTCACCAATATTTAAATTTCAAATGGAATAAAATCAAATGATTATCAATGTCCAATCAAATTTTCCAGTTCCACAAAAATAACAATTTAATTTCCCATTTTTCAAAGAAACAATCAATTCATGCATTTTACTTTTCCCCTTTGAAAAATAATGAAGCTTATCCTTTCATTCATTCAAGCCTCTCAATTTATTATTATTAAACATGCCAAATCATGACCTACCTCACTTTGAATATTTTCTCTCATCACTCATGATACAATTAATAGTGGAGTTTTGCTCATATCATGAGAACATGCTCCTTACCCATAGGCTTGTAATGTAACTAGTTTCTCCACTTTGTAAAGACAAAACACACATAAAATCATGAGGACTTGCAATAAAGGTTCAAATGAATCTGTGGCTTAGGGTTGGTGGGTAAATGATTGAAATAATTTAAGGCCAGAAGTAGGAGGTTTGACTCTTAAGTACAATGCATGATTAATCAAGTGAAAACACAAGATGAACCTCACTCAAATCACCTTGAAATGTGAATCACAACACCACTCCCCTTTCAATGACATGGGTCATGAGTCAATAAATGATTAAAAAGAATGATATCATCCAAGTTCTCCCTGTTTTTTTTGTAAAGCTCCAGAAAGGCACAACTTTATTTTCTTTTTTTTTGTAAAGCTCCAGAAAGGCACAACTTTATTTTCTTTTTTTTATGGAGAACCGGATGAAATGAAAGAAGCATAATGAAATGATGAATCATGCCCAATTTTATAATAATACATTGCCCAAAATGATGACGCACACATTACACCACCCAAAAATGATACATATACCATGGAACGCACACGAAAGGCCCTTCCCACACTCAAAATTGAAATAACCATGCAAAAATACTAAAAGTGCAGGTTGGTAAGGAAAAATTGGATTGTAATGTGGCTTAAACCTATAAGTCAATTCATGGAATCTAAGGGCTTACGAAGGATAAATGTAAAGGTGGGTCTTAGGATAAAATTTGGCTAGCCAAAGAGATGCCTCAATCATTTTAAATGTGGTTTTGAATAGTCATAGCTTTGACAAGTTTCAATACAAGTTCTAGCAGGTGGCACGTCCCAAGATCACTCAAGAAATATGCTCAAGATAAAACAAGAAATATTTGGTCTAGAAATCCTCTCAGGAATGAGAATATGATATTGGAAAATCAATTATGGCATGATTAATAATAAAAAATTAATTCACATGAATTTCATAAATTCAAAGAATGAAAAATGGAAGGGAAATTTCATTTACATGAATCAATTAATTCCCTTAAATCATGAGTCCTTATTTCAATATCCTTGCTTCACATTAATCATCCAATTATCCATTTTAATCATTCAATATCATTAACATTGAAATCTAAAACATGGCATCACAAGATTCCTAAGAAACTCATGTCTCCTAGAGAAGTCAAGTAAAACATGAATTCAATTGTGGGCATGCCTTTTTTTGATTAATTTTTTTAAAGACTAAAATAGTAGGGAATAATGTCGGATAATATAGAATTGAAACTCATACTACCCTGTCAAATGGATCCTTTTCTTCACGAAGTATAATCCCACAACACCCTCTTCATTAATGGACCTGAAAAAATGTGAACAATTGATAGTGCAGGCCCATTCAATCATGCTGGTAAATGACTAAGAAGACAAGTGGAAAACGGGGGAAAATGCGGGTTGCCTCCCGGTAGCGCCTTTGTTTAATGTTGTTGGCTCGACAAAACAAAACAAAACAATTTTTTTTTAAAAACAAAATCTCCTGGACTATAAGATTTCCTCCCCCACACTTAATTTATGCAGTGTCCTCAATGCATGTAAATGTATGTCTCAAAAAGTTGGAGTTACTGCATTTAATCATGTGTAAAGGAATGATGCAACCTGGTAGGTGTTCATTTGTATTCAGGATGAAGGAGTGTGATCTCCTCCACTGGTTCTTGAGGTATGGTCCCATGGAACTTCTTTAGCCTCTGCCAATTTATAGTGAATGGGTTTCCTCCTCCTTCCTTTTGAATCTGCACAGCACCAAAGGGATATACATGAGTAACAGTAAAGGGGCCTTCCCATCTGGAACAAAGTTTACCTGGCATAAACTTAAGTCTGGATTTGAAGAGTAACACGTGATCTCCAGGGTTGGAGGTTCTTGGTTAAATTATCTTGTCATGGGTCATCCTTGTTCTCTCTTTATAGATCATTGAGTTTTCAAAATATTCCCTTCTAATTTCCTCTAACTCCTGCAACTGCAATCTTCTTTCTTTCCCAGCTTTCTCAAGGTCCAGATTCATCTCTCTGACCGCCCTGTAGGCTCTATGCTCCAACTCCACAGGAAGGTGGCAACTCTTTCAATAGATCAATCTATAGGGACTCATCCCTATCGGTGTTTTGTAGGCCGTTCTGTATGCCCATAATGTATCATCTAACTTTTGGCTCCAGTCCTTCCGGTTGGGTTTAACAGTCTTCTCCAGAATGGGTTTGATTTCTCTATTAGAGACTTCTACTTGGCCATTTTTTTGGGGATGGTATGGGGTAGATGTTCTATGATGTACCCCATACTTCTTCAGCAATGCTTCCATTTTCCTGTTGTAGAAATGAGTTCCCGGATCACTGATGATTGCTCGTGGCACGCCAAACCTACAGAAAATGTTAGCCCTAACAAAATCACAAACAACTTTTTCATCATCAGTTCTGGTTGCTTTTGCTTCCACCCATTTTGAAACATAGTCTACAGCAAAAAGAATATATATGAATTTCCAAATGACATTGGGAATGGTCCCATGAAATCTATTCCCCAAACTTCAAAAATTTCACAAAAGGTTATTGGTTTTTTGTGGAATTTCATGTCGTTTGGATATGTTACCAGAAAATTGGCATTTTTCACATCTTTTACAAAATTCATATGCATCCTTGAATAAGGTGGGCCAGTAGAGTCCATATTCTAAAACTTTTCGGGCAGTCCTATGAGGTCCAAAGTGGCCTCCACATGATAATTTATGACAAAATTCAAACACTGATTCAATTTCACTTCTTGTCAAGCATCTTCTTATGATTTGATCATTACAAAATTTCCACAGAAACGGATCTTCCCAAATGTAAAATCTTGATTTGGATTTAAGCTTATGTTGTTGATGGGAGATTAGATGAGAGGGTACCTGAGATGTTACCAAATAGTTGACAGTGTTGGCATACCATGGTACTTCACTGTTGATGATGTAGAGTTGTTCTCCAGGAAGCTCATCATTAAGTGGGTTCTTCTTTGGTATTTTTGATTCAGCGGTGTGGGGTAGTCAAATCAGATGATCAGCCACTTGATTTCCAGTCCCCTTTTTATCTTTGATTTCCAAATTGAACTCTTGTAAGAGTATAATCCATCTCACCAACCGTGGTTTAGCATCCGCCTTTTTCATTAAGTACCTAAGAGCTTCATGATCAAAAAAAACAACAACTTTAGTTCCCAGAAGATATGATCGGAATTTATCTAGTGCAAAAACAACTACAAGGAACTCCTTCTCTGTGGTTGTGTAATTTATTTGTGTTTCATCCAAGGTCCTTGATGCATAGGAGATGACTTGAGGCTTGCTGTCAATTCTCTGTGATAGAGCGTCTCCCACTGCTTGGTTGGATGCATCACAAAGTATCTCGAAAGGGTAATCCCAATTGGGTGGCTGCATTATTGGTGGTGTTATCAGCCTTTCCTTTAATTCATCAAATTATTCCCTACATGCACAATCAAAATTAAAGTTAGCATCCTTTATAAGTAATCTTGAGAGAGGGAGAGAAATCTTACTGAAATCCTTGACGAATCTTCTGTAAAATCTTGCATGCCCTAAAAAGGATCTAACATGTTTGACACAAGTTGGATATGGTAAGAAATTTAGTTCATCAACTTTTGATTTATCAAACTCAATTCCATTTTGTGAAATTATGTGCCCCAACACTATCCCTTTTTCAACCATGAAATGACATTTTTCAAAATTTAAGACAAGGTTCTTTTCAATGCATGTTTTCAAAACATTTTCCAAATTTCCCAAGCAAAGATCAAATGAATTTCCAAAAACTGTGAAATCATCAAGAAACACCTCCAAGAAATCCTCAATGTGGTCCGAAAAAATACTCACCATACACCGTTGAAATGTACCTGGGGCATTGCATAGCCCGAAAGGAATCCTTTTGTAGGCGAATGTTCCAAAAGGGCAGGTGAAGGTTGTCTTCTCCTGGTCTTCTGGTGCAATTGGTACCTGAAAATATCCTGAGAATCCATCTAAAAAACAGTAATGAGTATTTCCAGCTAACCTTTCAAGCATCTAATCAATGAATAGAATAGGAAAGTGATCTTTTCTGGTAACTTGATTTAGCTTCCTGAAATCTATACACACTCCCCTGCTATTTTGTATTCTCATGGGGATCAGTTCATTTCTTTCATTTGTGAAAGTGGTCAGGCCAGTTTTCTTGGGGACTACATGAATTGGGATGACCCATTGAGAATCAGAGATTGGGTAAATGATATCAGCTGCAAACAATTTCTCAATCTCTTTCTTAACGACCTCCATGATTGTGGGATTGAGCCTTCTTTGAGGTTGTCTAACTGGTCGAGATTTACTTTCTAAAAATATCCTGTGAGAGCATACCTTAGGGTTTATTCCAGGAATATCACCTAAACTCCATCCTACAGCTTTGACATTCCTTTTGAGAAGGTCAATCAATGTTTGTTCTTGTGAATGGGATAGGTTATTGGCAATGATTACTGGCAATTTCTTTCCTTCCATTAGGTAAGCATACTTCAAGTCACATGGCAAAGGCTTCAGCTCTAAACATGGTGGTTGTTCAAGGGATGATATTGCATTTAGGTTTCCTACTTCTAATGTTGAATTCTCAGGAATAATATTACTTCCTTTTAAAAAATCATCGAAAAAATCAGATTTTACCTCATCCTCCAATATGATATCATAATTTTCAGGTTCATGGGAGTTATAAAATTCAAATGAAGAGTGTTCTCCCAAAGATTAAAAGTCATGAAGCATACATGAGTCTTCAATTGGTTCTATGCCTTCATCATGGGAGATTGCATAAAGTGAGTGATTGCTGGATGGGTGTTTCATCGTATCAAGAATATTTAAGTGTATCGTACTATCTCCGAGCTCCATGGTGAGTGTTCCTTCATGCACGTTGATGATTGTCCTTGTTGTTTTCAAGAATGGTCTCCCTAGGATGATGGGAGATTGGGACGGTGCTCGGTCTTCCTCCATGGTAAGGACATAAAAGTCTGCTGGAAAGATTAATCCTCTCACTCCTACAAGTACATCTTCAACGACTCCAGTTGGGAAAACGGTGGATCTGTTTGCTAATTGTACCACCACCCGAGTTGATTTTAGTTCTCCGATCTGCAAAGATGAAAACACAGAGTGAGGCATCACATTTATCGAAGCTCCAAGATCACATAGTGCATCAGTAAAATTTAATGAACTGATAGTGCAGGGAATAGTGAAAGTCCCTAGATCTTGACATTTTTGCGGTATCGGTGGTGTGATAAATGCTGAGACGCTTCTTCCTAATTTGATTCTTTCATTTCCATCCAGCATCTTTCTTTTAGTACATAGGTCCTTTAGAAATTTTGCATATTTTGGGATTTTCCTGATTGCATCCAGTAGTGGAATGTTAATCTCAACTTTTCGAAATGTTTCCTGAATTTTCTGTTGAAGTCGTTCTTCTTCTCCCTTCTTTGACTCAACCAATGCTGATGGGAATGGTGCTGGAATATCCTTTTTGTCCCATTGTTGTTTCTGCAATGGTGTTTCTAGTCTTTCTTTCTTGAACCTTGTTCTTTCTACTTTGTTGTTGACTCCATTTTTTGGTTGGAAAGGACGAGCTTCAGCAGGTTCCCTAGATTCAACCTCCTCATATTGTTCTGGTGGTTTAAGCTCCTTCCCACTTCAGGTTGTGATTGCACTAACATTCTCTTTTGGTTGGGGAATTGTTTGTGCAGGAAGCTTACCTTGGTTCCTGGTGAAAGCATCCATAATTCTTGCAAATTGATCAGCTAGCTTGTCCATCTTATCTTCTATTCCTGCAACTCTTGTCTTCAATTGTTGGTCTTCATTTGTCGGTGCACTTGTGGATGGTTGCTCATAATTCTTCCACGGGAAAGGTGGTGGTTATGAAGTTTGTTGTTGTTGGAAGGGCTTCTGATAAGGTTGTTGGAATGCTATCGGGTTCTGATATTGCTACTAAAAAGGTGCTCTGGCTTGGTTCTGTTGAAACCCATACACTGGTTGGGTTTGCGGTTGGTATTGCCTTTGTTGATAGGCTGCAACACAACTTTCTGTCCCCTGTACTTCTGGACATTGATCAGTGTAATGAGAATTAGAAGAGCATAAACCACATACCTGATTCGGCCCTTGTTGTTCCTTCACATGGTTCACAGCTATTTGTCGCACCAACCTGGTGAGTTCATCCATTTCATTCTTAATTAAATCTTCTGAATCAGATGTTCTTACCTCATGGATCCCTCTGGTAATCGTTCCTCGAGTGCCAAACTGCTGTAAATTTTGTGCAATCTTTTCAATCAGAATTCGTATATCTTCAGGTGATTTATCAATGAGGGCTCCTCCCGACGAGGCATCTAGTAGATTCCTGTCATTGTCAAGCAATCCTTGGTAGAATCACACAAGGAATTGGTCCTCTTCTATTTCTTGGTGTGGAAAACTTGCACAAAGCTTCTTGAAACGTTCCCAGTATTCGTAGAGTGTTTCTCTAGTTGATTGATGGATGACAAAAATCTCCTTCTTTATTGCAGTACTCCTAGATTTTGGGAAGAATCTTTGTAGAAAGCATTTTTTTAGATCTTCCCAGTCACTGATCTCCCCCGGTTGTAGATTGTACAACCATTCCTTTGCTGCTCCCTCTAGTGAGAAGGGGAAAGCTCTCCACTTCACATGCTCTTCCGTGACTGCTCGAGGTTTGAAGCTGGAGCAGACATAGGTGAATTCTTGAATATGTCGATTTGGGTCTTCACCTGCAAGACCATGATATTTAAGAAGCACATGGATCATGTTAATTCGCAATTCAAAATCATTTTCTATGGCCGGAATTGCAAGTTGATAATTTTGATTGACAAATTGAGGTGCACAGATGTCACGTAGGGTTCGGTTGGGATTTACAGCCATTATTAAAGGTTCAAAGTCTCCACTCAAGGTATCACTTGAATCAGTGATATTTATTTTTTCGAAATCTTTGGGAAGATTATGATTTCTCAATTTGGTTATTGTGCGCTCAATTTCTGGATCGAATTCTAATAAATTTCTATTTGAACTACGGGTCATTCAAAAGAGATTTTTTTATTTATTTATTTTTAACAAAAACATTGAGGCACTTCCTCCCCGGCAACGGCGCCAAGTTTGACGCACTCCTATCGTGGGGCGTGGCAAAACAATATTTTATTTACCTAAGTATAGTATAGCAGTTGATCCTAGGTAGTCTCCCGAAGAGGAGTGGACACAAAACAAGGTTGTCACTTTTTGTTGGTTTTCTTAAAAAGATTGGTTTTAACAAATTTGAATGACTATGAGAGAAACAAACAACAGAAATTTGTTGATTTTAACAAATTATAAAGACGGTGATCGGATTTGGTTCGGCTAGACTTAGTGTTGTGCCATCATGGTTTCCAAATTTTATCTCTTCTTCTTCCTTAAACTGGTAAGAGAGATGTGATTAGAATTTCCCTTTCTAAAACCTTAGATTGGTCTATCCTCTTTCCAATGTGTTTAGGGTTGTAAAAGGTATCTTGATTAATTAGAGCAATCCCAGACCTGGAATTGTTGTTTCCTAATAAACCATGATTTAGACATACAATCCTACACACGTGCTTGACAACCGTCGAACAATCACCACCCAACCCTAATCATGTTCCACCGTATACAGATTAGAATTGGGTGGAGGGAGATGTGATCATCAACCAAAGAAATTTATAATTTCAGAATAAAAACCTTAACACAACCGCATTCGGAATTTAATACTGAATTATGAATTGGAACTGGAAGAATAAAGAAGAACAAATATTATTTATTTCAAGCACAAAACTCAAGCACAACACATAGGTCCAGCCTCCCCTCTTTCCGATCACTCAAATGAAACTACCCCTCCATGGATGGGGTAAGCGAGATAATTTGGGAGAGGAGAGAAATTTTAAAACAAAAGAAATAAAAGAAAAATCTGAGAAGTTCTTCTCCTTGGTGCCCTAGAAGGAATGGGGTGGAGAATGGGATGGATTGAGGGGGAGGAGCTCTCCTCCTTTTATAGGCAGAATTCGACCCCCGAAAGATTGAGCGTTTTCGACCCCATTAATGACCTCTTCATGCATTCCACCCTTAATGAATGTTGTGCACAATTATTGTGGCCGTATCTTCCCAAAATGTCAGCTCATTTAAAACCGGATGAAGGAGTTATGAATTATTCATTCTTGATTTCTGTTTCTGGATGAAGTTTCCAGGATGGTTCCTCCAAATGTATGTCGTTTAATGGACTCCTTAATGACTTCCAAACTTCCCCAAATTTCTTTTAGAGTCGTCACTATATGTCCTCGTCATAGCCCAGGTGGAAACACATCATTTAGATAATTGTAGGCCGAGTTTGATGTCCTTTATGTTGGGTGGGTCCACGCTGTCCGCCCGGAAAAATTTTCAACTTCAATGAATTTTTAGTCCCTCTAGATGGCCGAATCCGCTCCTGGTCCAGAAGACAAAAATGAAGTAAATAAAATAAGGATTATATAAAAATTTGAATCAGAAAATTTGGAATTTTATTTTTCCAGAAATGACCGAAATACCCCAGACTTAAAAATCTGTCAAAAATCCAGAAATAGTCGTTTTTCACATTTGGGTTCAAAATAACACTAAAACCTAAAAACATGACAGTTACCCATCCAATAACACTTTTTTGGGGAGTATAAAAAATGATATTCAATATAAATTAATTGAAAATATTTTCTCTATTAGTCATCATTATGATGGATTGGATGTATTCAGTGGAGGCTATCGTGGATATCTTCTGGAAGATGGTAATTTTCTTCTATGCATATTGAGAGAAAGTTGTGTTTGTTGGTGAGCGAGACCCTTAGATGGGTCATAGGAGCATTTCATCCTTATCATACATGGTGGATGAGATGATTTTTAGTTCTTCAGAGGTTCGATAGTTGCCATTTCCTAGGGTCATTGAGGCGTTCCCTGATGTCTTTCCAAAGATGTTGTAGCCTTACCCCCTCAACAAGAGATCGAGTTTGGGATCGAGCTATAGACAAGAGCATCTCATATCTCTATGTCTCTATATAAGATGGGCCTTTCTGAGTTACGAGTGCTACGTATACATCTTGATGGTCTATTGTAGTGCGGTTTTGTTTGGCCAAGTGTGTCACCAAGGGGTGCACCAGTTTTGTCCGTGGAGAAGGCTGACGACATTTTGCAGTTGTGTGTCGATAATAGTCACTTAAATAAAGTGACAATAAAAAAATCTATCCTCTTCCGTGGATTTATGACTTATTCAATCAGCTGAAGGTTTCAAGTTGGTTCTCATAGATCGACTTGCGGTCAAGATATCATCAGATGCGTGTGAAGAATGAAGATATTCCAAAGACTTCTTTCCGTTGTCGTCATGGGCATTATGAGTTTGTTGTAAGGCCATTCACTCTGACGAATACTCCAGGTGTATTCATGAGTTTGATGAAAATTGTGTTCTGTGAGTTCCTGGACATGTTAGTGGTATTTTTAATTGATGAAATCCATGTGTAATCCACATCTGAAGAGGAGCATGCAGAGAATCTACGAGCCATTTTCAGATTTCTTCGCCAACATCAGTTGTACGGGAGGTTGTCAAAGTGTGAGTTTTGGGCACGAGAATTCCGTTTCGTGGGGCATTTTGTGTCCCAAAAGGGAGTAACTGTGGATCCATCTAATATAGAAGCAGTTGTATCATGGGTATCCCCCTTGATAGTGTCATATTTGCGATGTATCCTAGGTCTCACAGACTACTACAGGCGGTTCGTGGCCAATTTCTCTTGAGTTGAAACTCCTCTAACATATTTGACCAGGAAGGATCAGGCATTCATATGGACTGATCAGTGTCAGGTAGCCTTCGAGTATCTAAAGGAGATGTTATTGATTTCTCCAGTCCTTTGACTTCCAGTTGAGGGAGTTCAATTTGATGGTTTGTGTGATGCTTCACATTTGGGGTTAGGCTATATTCTCATGAAGCAGAGGTAAGTTGTTTCTTATGGATCTCGACAGCTGGGTCCCCATGAACACAACTATTCCACCCATGATCTTGAGTTGGCAGCCGTGGTGTTTTCTCTGAAGTTGTGGATACATTACCTCATTGGTAAGTGCTTTGTGGTTTTAACTAATCATAAGAGTTTGAGAAATGTTTTCTCCGAGCTTGAATTGAACTTACAATAGCATCTGTGGATGGAGTTCCTGCAGTAGTACGACTTTGAAATATCATATACACCTGGAAAGGGGAATGTGGTAGCTGATGCGCTGAGCCGAAAGTGGCCTATTAATGTTTTTCATGAATCTGGTGATTCCTAGAGAGTAATTGAAGAATTATCTGCCTTACATCTTGATATGGTAGAAGTTGGGGGTAGAGGTTGTCTTTTTCAGATGAAGGTATTTTTATCCCTGATGTAGAAGGTGGAAGAGTCCAATTTTGGGGGATCTAGAGGTGGAAGTCTGGGGAGACCGAGTTATTTGTGGTGAGGCCCCTGATGGTTGGTCTGAGGATGAACAACACTGATTGTTGTATCATGGAAGGATTTTTGTTACCTTGGAGATGCATGAGATGGTTCTCATAAATTTCCATAGTTCTCCTTTAGCAGTACATCCTGGCATAACAAAAATGTTCTGATCATTGAGAAACATGTTCTGGTGGTCAGGGCTGAAGCGTGCGGCTGCGGAGTTTGTGTCTCATGGTTTAGTATGCCAAAAGGTGAAGGCCGAAGACCGTGTTTCTGGTGGCCTTCTCCAACCAATATATATTCCTCAGTGGAAGTCGGAGGACATCTCCATGGACTTTTTTACATGTTTACCTCGAGATATGAGAGGATATGATGCTATTTGTGTGGTAGTGGATCATTTAACAAATCTGGCCAACTTCATAGCGATCAAGGAGTCGAGCTCAGTGGATGTTTTGACGAGGAAGTTTCTAGAGGAGGTGGTGAGACTTCATGGAGTACCTAGGATGATCAGTTCTGACCGAGATCCTTATTTTACCTCCAGGGTGTGGAGAGGTCTCTCACATGCTTTTGGTTCTCAATTTTTCCTCATCAGTGCTTTTCATCCTAAAATGGATGGTCAGATAGAGTAAACCATCCAGACACTTAAATACATGTTATGATCTTGTGTTCTTGATTTTGTAGGTTCATAGATGATGAGATTACCCTTGGTGGTGTTCCCTTACAATAATATTTTTCATTCCACCATTGGTATGGCGCCGTTTGAAGCCTTTTATGGATGGTATTTCCGTTCTCCATTATGCTTGACTTCGGTTGGAGAGTCGACAATTCTAAGACCAAAACTAGTTTAGAATACAAAAGAGATAGTACAGTTGATTCGTGAGAGGATGAAGACAGCGCAAGATCGTCATAAATCTTATGCTGATAAAAGATGGAGACACTTAATGTTTAATTTTGGGGGTCATGTGTTTTTGAAGGTGACTCCCCGTCATGGGATATGATGGTTTTGACATGGGAGTAAGCATTCTCCCCAGTTTGTTGGGCCATTGAAGGTGTTATCTCGTGTTGGAGAAGTGGCGTATCGAGTAGCACTTCCCCCACAGATGAGTCAGATACATGATGTTTTCTACGTATCACAACTCCTTTATCTTCATGATGACTCTCACATCATCGATTGGGGAGAGATCGATGTTAATGATGATTCAACCTTTGAGGAGAGACAAGTGGAGATCCATGACTGTAGGTATAAGGTGTTGTGCAGGAGCTTTATTTCTTTGGTTCGTGTCTTGTGGCGGCACGATGGCTTGGAGGAGAGTACTAAGGAATGTGAGTCACAGATACGTGCTCAGTACCCAGAGTTGTTTGATATTTAACTCTTTTCATGTACCGTTGTAACTTGTGTGGTTATGAATCATTCATGTTTATGAGATGGAAACCTTTGGTGCTTTTTTAGCTTGATCTCTTTGGAGAGGTATCTAGATGGCTGGTAGTTCAGACCATGTTTCATTTTCTCTCAATATAGGTTTTGGATTCTCGAGGACGATAATGTTTTGATAGGAATATGATGTAATGGCCCAGACCTATACGGTCCATTCCATTGTGAAATGTGTTTATGTAGGTGTTTTGGGAGGTCATGGTGACTTGGGGGTGCGTTTGGGTGGACTTTTAAGGAAATATAAAGGGCAATAGATTTCGAAAGGTTGGCGCCCAGTTTGCCTAAACCCTGCGGCCAAGTCGTGCACAGTTGGTGTTGGCGGCAATTGCTAACGCATGGTTAGCGCACAGTTTGTCTAACCATCTAGACTAACCATGTGAGGAGGGTTTGGTGAAGTAGAAGCTAACACATGGTTAGGGAACAGTTTGTTAAACCGTGCGGACTAACCATGCAGGTACTTAATCTTAGATCCTAAAATTTTGGATATGAACTCTTTTGCCTCTAAATGGTTCGTTTAAGTCTATAAGCAACCATAACTCGGGATTACCCTTCCTTGGAGGTAGAAGAACCTCTCCATAGAGTTTGGGAGGTGATCCGGAGTCTTTTATTAGCGAATCGAAGCCGGTTTCTTGAGGTTTGTGATCATTATTCCTTGATTTTATAGATCTACTCCTACTCTTCTCTCGGTTTCATAGATTTATGCCTGTTAATGGTAGATCTATGCATGTGGATGTAGAATATGATGATCTTTTGTCTTGGTTGTGTTAGGAGAGGATATCTAAGAAGGATTCATGGAGAATAGACCGGTTTCATGGGCATTCTTCGACCATCGTTGTTTTCGTCCAAAACGTTTGAGGTAGGGGATTAGTGGCATCTCTAATTGTTTATGTGAGATCGTAGAGTTTGCATGATTTGGCCCTTTGGATCACAATGATATTGACCAAATTAAATACTTGAACCAGATTAATATAAATGGTATGATCACATATTGTTTCTTTTTACCGTGTTAATGGTTCACCTCTTGATTTTCTAGATAGTGTGATATCTATGCCCTTCTTGTTAGCATGTCGTTCTTGATGAAATTGATAAAGAACGTAAATATATAATTAATTGATAATTAATAGATAAAGATAAAGAGGAATTTAAATGAATCTGGTTGTTTTTGTTGCGGTCGTTGATCCGAATTGATGTTAATCAAATTGATGGTGATGTATGGGTTTAATTCAGTCGGTTTGTAAACCTGAGAACTGTTGGTGCTTGTTGTTTGAAGGATAGATTATCTATTAAGGGGCCAAGAGCCCAAATTTATGTGAGGTTTACTTTCCTTCTGTTTATATTGTGATGTGAACCTGGAGGGGTGTTGTGATATGTGGGGTCATGGAGGCCTTGTGGTTGTGGCAGAAGATGATTACCATAGTGGGGAGATGCATCAGTTTATACATATGGGTCTCAAGGAGGGCGCTCGGGATGATAGAATGGGATGGATTTCCAAGTTGGATGCTTTGTTCATTGTTTGGTTGTTTATCTGCTATACCTTTCCCCACTGCTCAAGGCATCTGGTCTTGATTACCCATCTTTCAAAAGAGGTAAATACACATGGGGTATGCCACATGATTTCCGTGTTTAGCCTCTCAAGGGAGAATGGGTCTACGCTCTTTCTATAGGCAGCAAAGACTCGACGGGTAGTACATATACTCACCGTGTTGATCCCCTTGTTTTTAGTAGAATAGGATGCTTTTCTAGAATGCCTGGGAATATGGGAATGTAATTCTGTAATTAATGTTTTAATAAATTATGTTATTCCATGGGGATGGAGTTTGTTGGAACTTAATTATGATGTTGACAAATTTTGTAGGGAGATTGGTTTTTTTGGATGTGGTGTTAATGTAATTTAATGTGGAAATTGTTAATGGTTAATTAATGTTTGAAAAAATAAGAAATGTATAGTGGAATTGATAAAAAGGGAATGAAGTAATCTAAAAAATTCCTTCAATGGTTGTCTTCTTATAGGATTCCTATTTTTAGAAGTATAAGCTCGATGTCTGAGAGACGTTAGATGCAGCTGTGTCTAAGACTAGGTTATGCCCAAAGTGTGGTTGTGAGTTATAGTATGTTCTGTACTTTTTGTGTTTCTATATGCTACTCCACCATGTCATTAAGGGAAACTAGCACCCTAGGGATTCTGATCCATGGGGGGAGTTTTCCCCAACATTCCTGTGGGAGGATGAATGGTTGACTACCCACTTTGACTCTGCTCTCTTCTCATGGTAGATACTAGTTCCATTCGTCACAGTGGTTAGTTATTCCCATATATGTGTGTAGAGGGTTGTAATGGCTTGTGGTAATTCACACACATATATTCTGGATATAGTATCCTATGTACTACTATAAGTGTAACGTTTATAGGTTGTGGTGGCTTGAGGATCCTTACTCAGTGTATGGGTTGGAATGTCTTGAGGTATAATACCCGATGTATGATACACGTTATGGGAGCTTTGGTGGCTCCCTAAAACTACCTGGCTACTTTTGGTTGTGAGGATAGTGTGGTGCTTTGCCCAGGTGTTTGTGGGAAAGCCTTGTGATGCATGTGGTGCAGATTGTGGAGCTTATCCCATGTGTATATGTGCAAGCCTTTAGAGAGAGATGCATAAGACATATGTCATTGGAGAAAACTGGCAAACCAGTGGGGAATTATTAGTGGGGTACCCTTGATATTCTTTACTATATGCTATATTCTTGTATGTGTTACATGGTGAGAGTAGGCATGGTGAGGTTGGGAACTTAGTATACATGTTTTGGTGACATGTTAGTTTCACTTGTTGTTCATTGCACTTTAGCATGATTTATTTACAATTCCACGAGAGGCTTTGGGGAGGATCCTACTAATTATACTGTTATACTCACCCTACATATATATAAACTATTTATTTGGTCACTTGGAGAAGGTTGGAGATCAGGCTGGTTACAACTAGCTTGTGGTTGCAGGAGCTGTTCGGGCATGTGGTCGTTTCTGTTTTTACTTTCTTTTGGGTACTTGCAGTTTTGCCTTTATGTTTTAGTATTTTTGCATGACATTACATATGTTCACTTGGGTTTTTTTTATACTTCAGTTATGAGTTGGAGTTGGTTGTTTTCTATCTTATCTCTTTCATCCGCATGTGTTCTCTTAGAGGGAAATGCCTCCCATTTGAGTGTTTATTATACCCTCGGTTCTAGTCACCAACCCGAGGCCTACCGGAGGAGGGACTCGAGGTCATTATATCCATTCTCACATTATCGTCCTAGTACGGTACACTTTTTGGGGAGGGGGTCGAGACAGTATTCACCAACCACAATTATATCATGTGCATTTTCAATCAGCGTGATCTGAATTTCAGACTGCGAAGGTGGGTTGAGTACCTATAGTCCTCTGACTTTCAGCTTTCCTACAAGCTTGGGAGGGGAAACACTGTGGCTGATGTGTTGAGAAGTGGGACTCAGATATAGGTATTTTAGGATTCCAGTAGTGAGTGGCCACTTATTGCTCTATTCCCTGAGATGCATTTTGAGGTGCACAATAGACAGGGACATACTTTTCTTTCTTTTGTTGTTGTTACCTCTACCCTTCTTGATCAAGTGTGAATGAGGCTGCTATCCGACTCAAGAAGGCCTAGTCCTATCGCTGAGTGGGTTAGAAGAGGACCCATTTCTTGGATGGACCATAGGCGAGGATGAGATCTTGCGTATCCAAAGGCACGTATGGGTGCCGATAGACAAACGCGAGGAGCAGATCCGGGACATTCATTCCATTGTTTGGGAAGTTCATCCTAGTGTCTCCAAGATGTATCGTGATCTACACTGTCAGTATTGGTGGCCAGTAATTATGATGAAGTTCCTCGTTAGGATCCAAGTATCACTTAGAGGGGGAGGGGTGAATTAATGATATCTTTTTCTTTTTATGTATCCTTATTTTTGAAATAGCATTCACATCATGTTAAAGAGTTTCTTCCCTACTGATCTCACACAACAACGGGAATATAATATTCACAAGGTTCAATACTCAACAAGAGTAGCTACATCCCTGGTATGGTATAGAAGCAATATAATACCACACAATCTACTAGAATACAATCCTTTGAGGTGGAATACAATGAGTAGGATATACCCTTACACTCGTGGAGCACATTGAAAACAATATAATATGTTGTGTACTCCCTCTTAGCACAAATAAGTTAATGTAATTATTTTTTTCTTCTTAATGAACTTTCATAAATCAAATCATTCAAAACAATTATTCACTTTCTACCCAAAAGCTCTTAAGAATATCCTAGAGAAAACAGCTTTCATGCCACTCCCTTCTTGCACACCTCCCTGTTTGGGCGCCTCCCTACATATGTGCCACCTGTTTGGGTTCCACTCATCCTGAACTCCGCCTGCTTGTGTGCCATTTGCTTGCACACAACTAACTACTTGTGTGACACAATTGTGCATAGATCACAACTTGCGCACCAGTTTTAGCTTATACACAACACACTTCTTGAAGACACATCCCTTCTTGTGCGCCTCTGACAACTTGTGCGCCACTTCTTCTTGTGTTCCACCCTACATGGTTTTCACCCTTCTTGTGTTCAACCATACTTTTTCACCTTATAAATAACCCTCAGCTTGCACGCCTCTCTAGCTTGCGCAGAACTTCTGTTTGCGAGAAGCATTATACGAATTGTGTGATCAGAGCTCCAATTTTTTCTTAAGTGGTGAGCATTAAAAAATTAGGAGATAGTGATCTATTTATTGTCATTTTGGTGACTTTTGTTCCACATAAACGTGTGCGCCACTCCAGCACTTGCACACTCCCCAGTACGTGTCCCTCGCTCTCTTTATTTTTCCAAAAACCCTTCTTTACTCTCCCTATCCGTCATAATGTTTTCATCAAAATTTCTCCAAACTTGTGATATTTATGAAATATAAATCATCAAATTATCATCATTGGTTCAATGGAAAGTACTGAAACTTCCCTATCATCCAACATCATCATTCCTTCGAATCAAAATTGTATATGACTTGCTTCATCAATTCTCTACCTTTCCGTCATAAGGATTGCATTACAAGTTATTATAACATATGATATTTGTGAAATAAAAATCAGAAAAGTATCATCTAGTTTACAAGTCCTTTACAAAGTGAATTGATTCAACTTCATTGACAACAAAAAACAACAGTATGTAACATCAAACTCTTATTACTTCCTTATCTATCCAACATGGTCCCAACAATCTCCCACTATGGATTTTGTAGTCAACCAATATTCATAAATCACTAAACTTCATATCCTTAAGAAATGGATTACTTATCAAAAAAATTATGTAGATGTGAGATAACTCGTTATAGGAAATAAGAATTATAGACAGCCAAAACCATGTTGTCCATAAGTAGTGACTATGAAATCCAAAATGAGTGACTATGAAATATAATGATAGTATCTCCTCATCCTTTTTCAGAACATCTTACAAGATTCTATGTCTACATTATGCACTTATTCAACATTCATGGAAAACAAAATTGTTTCCTACAACCATTCCAAAAAACACATAGAATAGTTCACACACATACAAGCTGGATTCACAGATTATCCACAACTCCCCCATTATACATGCATCTATAAAGATAAATTTATGATACAATTCTCCACCTTGACAACACTATCAAAAGGAAAAATTAGAATTGGGATAGAAACATGTACCTTAACCATGATGAGAAGGATGTTGGACACCAATGTTCCACTTTAATTTTGATAATGTTTCCATCAGTAATGGTATTGTGAATATATAAGCCACATGTTCAGATGCAGGAATGTACTTTAGCCCCAATTCATTCATCTCCACCTACTCATTGATGATGTGGTACTTTATATCAATGTTTTTGAACAAAAATGGTGTACCTGATTTCATGTAAGATTTATTGCACTTTGAATTTCACAACCCAATAGAAATGGTACGTTTACTTCAACTAGTAGATCATCCAATTAACTCTTCATCCACATTAGTTGAGTTGTATCTTGAGTACTATAAACATACTCCGCTTCAACTATTCTAAGAGTTACTGAATTCTGTTTCTTGGTTTTCCAACTGACACAAAATTTCCCTTGAAAGAAAACTCTACTAGATGTGGATCATCGATCATCAACATTTCCTGCCCAATCATCATCAGAATATTTAAATAGATTAATATTTCAGGATCCATCATACCTAACTCAAAAATTTATTGTGCCTTTGACATATCTTATTATTCTATTTCTAGAAATCATTTGTGGTTCTTTAGAATCACTCTGAAATCTTACAGATAATGTGACAGCATATATGATGTCGGGTCTTGAGGAAGTCAAATACAACAAACATCCAATCAGCTTTTGAAACTCTTTCTGATCAACTTCCTTGCATTCTCCACCCTTAGACAACTTGGTTCCCATTGAAATTGGTGTGGAAACTAGAATCAATTTTTCCATGACAAACTTATTCAGATGTTCCTTAGCATACTTTTCATGAGACAGAAAAACGAGATTCTTCTTCTATGAAATTTGTAGCCCATGAATGTACATCATTTCTGTTAGCAAGGACATCTCAAATAAAATATTCATCTCCTTAGAAAATTTTTCACATGATCTTTCATCATTTCTAGGAAATATAAAATCGTCGACATAAATAATAAAGATCTGTGAAAACTCCAAATATAGCTTAATATAGAGATTGCTATCAACTATCCCTTTCATAAATTTTATCTTCATTATGCAAGTATCCAATATAGAATACCGTGATCTTGGAGCCTATTTAATCCCATACAAATCCTTCTTCATCTTTAACAAATAACATTCATCCTTTCCAATAACAAATCCACCAAGATGATCAATGTAGACTTCTTTGTCAATGTCACCATTAAAAAAAGCGGATTTTACAACAATTTGAAAGATTTTGTAACCTCGTTGTGAAGCAATATAAAGAAAGATTCTGATTGTTTCTAATAATTCCACTGAAGAAAATCTTTAATCAAAATAAATTAATTCAATTTGTGAATTCCCTTTTCAAACCAATATTTCTTTGTTTCTTATTACGTTAACTTCATTATTCAGCTTGTTCCAGAAAACCCACACTGTAACAATAATGGTCGTGTTGTCTGGATTGGGTACATGTAACCAAGTATCATTCTTTTCTATCTGATCAAGCTCATCATTCATTTCATGAACCCATTACAGATACTCAAATCCTTAATTTACATCACTCGGTTCAACTTTCGAATAAAGATAAGTATGTGATATAGCATTTTTTGTTCTTCTTTTTTGAACCCTCTGATGATTATCTATAATAATACACTGAGCCTCCACTTGTTTCATCAACCAAGGACGAGTTGTTCCAACTTTATCATCATCACTTGAGATTTCCTAGTCTGATTCCTTTTCGCCAGTAAGATTAACCCAGTCTGTAGCATTATCAAAATCATTAACAAAAGCTTCTCTATCCTACTCAACTTCCATATCAACATATGAGTGCGTTTATTTAACAACATTTTCAACAACGTTTACATCGGAAGAATCAATAATTATTCATGTTTCATTATTGATATATCTATATCCTCTTCCTTCTAGAGCATAGCCAAAAAATTTCCATCATCTCCTCATTTCTCATACATTCCAAGGTTTCCACCTTTCTTCTTTATAATGCATGGACACCCAAAAACTATAAAGTGTTTTAGACTTTGAGTTTTTCCATAGATCATTTTGCATGGTGTCATATATGAGATTGTTCTAGAGAAACATTTGATCTGAATATACACAGTAGTGCTCATGTCTTGCCTACAATAATAATGAGAAAGACTATTCTCAAGCAACATAGTTCCTTCCATTTCCACAAAACTTTTATTCTTTAATTCAGTAACACCATTTTGTTGAGATGTGTATGGTGAGTTTAAATCATGCCGAATTCCATTATTCTCAAGATAAAATTCAAACTCTTCATTCAAAAACTCTCCACCATCATCAGTTCTCAACTTCTTCGCTGAATACTCACATTCATTCTCGGCTTTCCTCTTGAAACTGTTAAACAATTTCTGATCATCTGACTTATGTCTCATCTACATAACACAAGTAATGTGAGTAAAGTCATCAATTAAGGTAATGATGTAATTATCTCCATTTGTTTATTTCGTTCACATTGGTCTTTATATATCATAATGTATAAGCTCCAAGGGTTATTTTGAATGAATTTGGACTCCCTTTTGAAAAGTGTTTGTAATCTTCTCCTTTTCACAAATAGTACAACACCAATCACTTCTTCTTGATAAATCAGACATATCATAGACACTGTCTCACATTGATAAAGTACACATTTTTCTCTGACACATATTTCCATATCTTTTATGCCATAGCTTATTTTCATCCCCCATTCCCATGTGACAAGAATTTTGTACTTCACCAACTTGGAACAAGATTCATTTTGTATATTGTCCTATTATAACTATATTTCAATCATTTTAACAAGTCACAATGAACCCATCATTTCTGAATATAAATGTGTCTCCCTCATCATATAGTTGTGAAAGATATAGAAGATTATGTTTCAACCCATCAACATATAATGTTTTCTTAGATTTCATTTTTTTCTTTTCTGATGATGGTTGATCTGACACCAATGATTCTCAGTGATTCATCATTTCCAAATGTAACAGTTCCTTCTTTGAATTCTTTAACATTCTTCAAAAAACATTATGTCTATTTTCATATGAAATGAACACACACTATCACGAATCCATGAATGTTCTCTTTTTTAATTATCAAAGAAGTTTTTAAAACAAGATCTTTTTTTACTTCGTTTTCCTTCACATTCTATTGTGCTTCCTCTAATTTCATAGCCTGGACAATGTGGTCTGGTCTTAAAACCATGTACTCATTCTTTTCTGACTTATCATACATGTACCTTTTAGCTTTAAAAACTCTTTCATTTGAGAATTATTATGGATCTATTGTTTCTCTGGTAACACACTGTAGCATCCCTTCGCAAAAGTCTAGGTCGATCACATCATTCACAAATAGTTTTAAGTGGTCAGAACATATTCTCAACTTTCACACCAGTCTTCTAAGATATCTTCTGAAATTTTTTTCGAGACATTCTATTTTGAAAGGATTGACTTCCCCACATAAATTTATTTCAAAACATATGGAATAGTTGTAATTTTGTTGTTTGAACCAACACATATTTTCCATGTTTCCGAATCCACCACAGTACAATAAAGAACCGTAGAATAAATATTAGCCTCTAAAACTTATATAATGTCCAGATTTGTGAACACGCTTCTCAACAAACTCCTAAGTAGAACTATGCTGACCGCCAGCCTTCATGTTTTCATTTTTTTAACCCCATTCTCATTTCATATTTAATAGAACCTAAATTATTAGAACCCTTTCCTGACTATTGATTTTCAGTCACTTTTGATTTTTCATCATTGCGGACTTTGACCACCTACATGGTCTTTCCAGCCTTGTTCTTATCAGAACTAGTTCTGTCATTTATTTATACCTGGGAAGATAACTTTTGTGGGTCATTTTTTAGTTCATTCTTACTAGAATATTCACCAACTTAAGAGATGGAGTTTTTGAAACTGATATTAATTTCTTTAGCTTTATTAAGTTTTTGTTGAACAAGTTCCAACTCTCCTTCTTTTTCCTTTAGATTTACTTCAAGATTATCATTATGATTCATTATATTTTCTAGAGAATTTTTCAGATCATCAATCTCCTTTTCCATCTTGATTTTCTCATCAATAAAAACCTTCTTGATTGTATAATGTGGAATCTTCATTTATTAGATTATTTTTTTCCTTCTCAAGCATTCTGATCTTCCTCAATGATTCTTTCAACATTTCATCAGATGATATTGAAGTTGAGTTTCATATTCTTCTGAGTTTTTTATCTTATACTCTTCATTATTCAATGTAGCAATAATGGTATTCTCTCTATCTTTTCTAGCAAATAATTTCTTAGATTTATATTCTTTGTCTTCTTCATCTTCATCTCTAGATAAAAAGCTTCATCTTTTTTATTTGAAGAACTTTATATCTGTACCCTTTGAGAAATATTTATCATTTTCATCTTGTTTCTTCCAAAACATTCTTGGCCTTCTGTTATCATCATCACTGTCATCTTCATTATTATTTTGAGGACACTTAGCCACAAAGTGACCAATAGCTCCACACTCAAAACAATTCAATGGGTGTTTAACCTTGTGCTTCCCTATACCTCTTTTTACATTCTTAGAAAACAAGGATAAAACTTCATCAAAATTATTACATAACTCATCTTCAGAATCGAAATCACCAGCATCGTCTTCATTAAGAGTCTTCATTGAATTATCTCTCTTTGTAGCCTTGATTGAAATTTATCTATCACCTTTTGTTTTTCCCTTAATAGTCTTCTCCCTTCTCATCTCATAGGTAATGAGTGTGCTATGAAAATCATCCAAAGATAATGTTTCATGGTATCTATCTTCTAATTAAGACACTTTAGCATCAAACTTGTTAGGCATAAATCTCATGATTTTTTCGACAACTGTAGAATCCTCCAACGTTTCGCCATGAAATCTAATTGTACTGAAAATATCAATTTTCATGGTAATGAAATACCCAACAGATTCATATTCTCCAATTTTCTAGTCCTGATACTTCAGTATCCAGATTTTTAGTTTATCCTTCTTCACTTTTGTATTTCATTCATAGATGTTCTCCAGTTTGTCCCAGATTCATTTGGTTATAGCATCAAATTTCACTATTAAAAATTCACTCTCAGAAAGAGATGAGAGTAACAAATTATTAGTTGTTCTATCGTTCTCAAGATTCTTCTTATCGACATGAGTAAGAGGAACCTTGTCATTAATAACAGGAAATCCATATGTTGTAGTTTCATGAACTTCATATCCAATAGACATAAGATAAGGCATCATTCTTTCCTTCTAGATGTGATATTTCTTTCCATCAGAATAGGAATCCCATTAATATTCATGAAATTTAGATTCTCCATCACAACTTCTCTTCAACCACTTCAGAAAAGAGAATAATCGAAGGGAACATGTCCCACCGATACCAAATGAACTTCCCAGTCAGGATCCAAGTATCAATGAGAGGGGGAGGGGTGAATCAAAGATTTCTTTTTCTTTTTCTTTTTTGATTTTTTTTAGACAACCAATGCTAACTGTTAAAGAGTTAATTCACTATTGAACACACAAAACCATAGGAACAAATGATTTACAAGGTTCACTACTCATCTATAGTAGCTATGTCCTTGGTGTGGTACAGAAACAATCTAGTACCACATAGTCCACTTGAAAACAATCGTTTGAGGTGAAATACACTGAGTAGGATATAAACATACACTCATGTAGCACTATGAAAACAATAAAATAGTGAGTGGTCTCCCTCTTATCAAAAATAAGGCAATGTAATAATTTAATGATTCTTAATGATCTTTGACAAATCAAATCATTTAAAATAATTCTTCATGTTCCTACCCAAAACAGGGTAAGAACCTCCTGGTGCCTACAGCTTGCGTGCCACTCCCTGCTTGCACGCCTCCCTACTTGTATGCTTCCTTCCTTGCACACCACATATTTTGCGCTACTCAGCTTGTGAGCCACCTGGTTGCATGCCACCTACTTGCGCGCCACTCATCTTACACGCCCACCTTATTGCGCACCACTAACTACATGCGTGCCACTATTGTGATCAACTCACAACTTGCACGCCACTTTTGGCTTAAACAAAACACACTTCATGACATCACCTTACTGCTTGCACGACATTGACTACTTGCACGCCACATCTTCTTGTGCACCACACTGCTTGTGTGCCACCCTACCTGCCCAACTAATAAATAACCATCAGCTTGCACGCCACTTTAGCTTGCCCGCCTAAATAGTATGTGAATCACATTCTATAACATGCACGACCAGAGCCCAATTTTTTTTGTAAGTAGTGAGAATTAAAAAACGTGGAGTCTAGTCATCTATTTATAGGAATTTTGGTGACTTGGGCGCCATATACACTTGTGTTCCACTCCAGCACCTGTGTGCCACTCCATAACTTGTGTGTTACTCCATATCTTGTGCACTGTTCCAACACTTGCGCGCCACTCTCATTATTTTTCCAAAAACACTTCATTACTCTCCCTATCATTCATAAGGCATGAATCACGAGTTCTCCAAACATATGATATTTGTGAAATACAAACCATCAAAGAATCATCACAGTTTCAGTGGAAAGTACTGAAACATACCTATCTTCAAAAAACATCATTACTTGCAATAAAAATTGAATATGATTCAAATCATAATTTCTCAATATTTCCATCATAAGGCTTGCATCACAAGTTCTCCTAACTTTTGATATTTGCGAAATACCTAATAGTAAATAATCCTATGTTTTACAAGTCTATTAAAAAGTGAATTGACTTATCTTCTGTTACAACAAAAAACAACAATCTATAATAGAAAAATCATCTTACTTCATTATCCATCCAACTTGGTCCCAACAGAAGAGATATGTTTCTGGTTTGTTCATGAACTGTTCCAACTATCATCAGGTGAAGGTGGAGAATCAGCGTCCAGAAGGGCTCATACAATAGTTGAATATTCTTGAGTGGAATTGGAATACTGTCACGATGGATTTCATGATAGGATTACTGATGTGTCCACAATGAAATGATGTTTTTGGGTATTCATTGATAGACTCACGAAGGTTTCTCAATTTTTACCGACCATTTATACCATCAGTGGTGATGAGATGGGGTTATTGTACATTTGAGTGATTGTACGTCTGTATGGAGTTCCATACTCCATTGCTTCAGTCAAGGATTCTTGTTTTACTTCTTGGGTTTGGCATGGGATTCAGAAGGCTCTGGGTACACTGGTACTTTTGAGTACAGCTTATCATCCCTAGATAGATGGCCAGACCGATCGTATGGTCCATGTTCTTTAGTACATGGTCAAATCATGAATCCTGGATTTTGGAGGTTATTTGGAGAAGCATATACCTTTTATGGAGTTTTCCTACAACCATAGTTTTCAACGAACTATTAATATGTCACCTTATTAGTCTATATTTGGTAGGCCATGCCGATCACCCATATATTGGATAGAGGTAGGAGAGGCAACTTTGTTGGGATCTCGACTTCTTCAGGAGACCACAGAGCAGATATAGTGGATTCCGAAATGGATGACTACTACTTAGTCTCAATAGAAGGATTCTTCTAATTAGCAGAGATGACCTTTGGAGTTCTAGGTCGGGGATCAGGTTTTCCTGCATGTCACATCAAGGTTGTGACATAAGTGGATTGGGAGACAAGGTAATCTTTCCACGAGATATGTCGGGTCATTTGAGGTGTTGGAGTGATTTTGGCAGGTTTCCTATCAGTTGAAATTTCCATAGAGGTATTGGGTCATGCACGATCTCTTCCATATTTCATATCATCGATGTTACTTCTCAGACCTGTCTCATATCTTCCAACCCAATGAGGTTGAGTTGGATGTGGATGCATCCTTTGAATAGAATCCTATCCAGATTATGGATCGATGTATGAAGGTTCTCTCTGGCCGGTCTGTTCCTCTGGTATCAGTGCATTGGTAGCATGGTTGAGTATATGACGAGACATGGGAGAGGGAGTCAGACGTATGATCACAGTGGCCAGAGCTGTTTGAGGATTCATCTTCTATGTCGCCTTACTACAGAAATTCAGCGATGAATTTCATTAAATGGGGAAGTTTGTAAGATCATGGACCATCTTTTCAGATATGTTTTCCTTTTCTGGTTGTTTTTTAGGAAAATGGGTTATTCTAGAAATTTTTGAATTACATGTCGTGTAATTTTTGAGTACATGATATGTCCTCGGTTGCCACAGGTAGCCATGTAATGGGTGTGTAGCGACTACGCACATGAACTTGTGGGGGTGACCTAGAGTTAGCTTAAATAGAATTACCTAAATTTCATGTACACACTGTGTACCCCAAATGTACACACTATGATATTTGTTTCTTCATTAAACTCATCAGGGTCACATCTAATCGCCGGAAAGATGTCCTTTTAGGTCTTGTTAGACCAAGAGCTCCGTACGACATTAGATCTTCAACAAACCCCCGAGCAAGCGTCAATCCGCTAAATTGAACACTGTCGGTTGCGTTGTAATTTCATCGGGGAGTTATCTCTTCTTCTTTAGCCTCATTTCATGATTTTTCTTATTTCTCATATTGTCCTATGTTGAATTTTTTAGATCTTTTTGTTGATATCAATTGTTATAAGGTGATTCAAACCTCTAGGTTCACCTATAGTGATCTCCTAATGTTAAGGTAGGTGGTTTCTACCTTTCAGTTGAATTTATTTGAGTTTTATTTGAAAATTTTACAAATACCCATGAACGAGGTATTACGCATTTACCATTTTATACCTATTATTTTTCTTCTATGCTGGTATGCTTGAGTAAATGATATTAGACTGTGAATATGGTGAATTTTTGTGCTTTGGATGTCTTTCCCAAGCATCTTTTTTCTGTTTTGACCTTTGGACCTAGTTTTCATGTTAGGATGCTGTTTACATTCCATTTCCGAGTATTGTAGGATGGTGTGACTATTGTTTTGTTAGGATGTTAGGATATAGAATTCTATAAAAGTATTTATTTAGGTTTACCTTTTCCATATGTGCTACTACACTTTCTTGAAAAACATAAGGTCGTGAGAACATGGTGTATAGATCATAGGGTGAATGGACGTTGAGGGCATCTCAAGAGTGTATGTTTTATTTATGATGTGAGACCACAGGGGGGATTGACGTTGAGTGCTTCCTCAGAGTGTCTGTAGTTCCTCGACGTGCGCCATAGAAGGAATGTGACGTATGTTCTTCCCTCTCGTGCCTTTAAATATCAATACATGACTATAGAAGGAATTAACGGTGAGTGCTTTCTTAGAGAGTCTATGATTAATCTGAACTAGAGGGGTTAGACTAAGTGTACTATCCTGGATGTTTCTTGAACATGTTAGGTAGGACCATATGGAATAGGTTGTGAGTTCTTCCCAGAGGGTTACCTTGGGTTTTAGCAGCATGCTTGTGTTTCTAAGTAGGTTCAGAGGGGATGGGATATGGGTACTTCCAAGTGGGTTGCCTAGTTGTGTTTATCAGTTATGATTTGATGTTTCAAGTTATGTGGTGATTTAAATTCATTGAAACTATGGATTTTTTACTGCTGAGTACATCTTTGTTTACTTCCTTTCGTACTTTACCTGGCATATATTCAATGATTATTAGGAACAGATCTCACGGTGGTTGCCTATTGGGATTTAGTCTCATACCATTATTGGGACATGCTTTTGGGCTCAAATAGATTATATTGTTCTGGGTAAAGATAAGAGAATGTACCCTTATACTTTAGGCACAAGATTTGCTGTGTAGTTGGAGAAAAATTGGACTAAGCTATGAATTGTGATGTTGAGGAGTTTATCTACCTTATTTTTCACTTTGGTTTAACAATGTTGTATTCTCACATTGTGACATGTTTGTCTATTCTCCTAGAAATTTTTATCGTGCATCATTTTATATATGTTCTATATTTTATACTTTCATTTTTTGGCTGTTAGTGGTATATGTAATTTTTCTTACATCTGCTCTGGAATGTTTTTGTTTACTTCCACTGTGTACACTGCCAATGATTGAATAGTTTCCCCACTAACACACCCAAGGCCCTCACTTCTAGTTGGAAACCTCTAGCATTGGGGGAATTGTGCTTAATGCCATGTGACCAACCAGGTATAGAGCGTCTCTAGGTGGCTTCCAGAACTGGGATGTTAGGGAAATCCCACATTGAAGAAGGAGGAGCCCGAAGCACCCATTTATAAGGTGGTGTGGATATTTCTCCCATCATGAGGCCTTTTCCTAGGGGTGTCTTAGTGGTAGAAACTAGGGAAAACAAAACTGTGTGGGCTAGGACCAAAGCGGACAATATCATGATCGTGTGCAAGACTAGGCCATTAGAAATGGTATCAGAGTTGGTGTCCATTTGATGTGCCAACGAGAACGTTGGGCCCTTCTTGGGGGAGGGGGGGTTATGGGAATCCCACATAGAAGGAGGAGGAGAAAAAAGAACCACTTTATAAGGTGGTGTGGATACCTCTCCCATCATGAATCCTTTTCCTAGGGGTTTTTGAGGGCTAGAACCCTTGGAATACAAAAATGTACGGGCAAGGCCCAAAGATGAAATATCATGATCATGGGCTGGATAGGGCCGTTACAAATACATACTTCCAACAAATTACTAGTTGACCAAAATCAATATATTCATTAAAAAATACTCATTTCATTACATTTTATGCAAAAATTTGTGAAACAATATTAAAAATAATTAATATATGTTATAATTTTTTTAAAAAAAATCTATCATATGATTTCATAGAATTATTTATATTATATAACAACATGTCTTAATACATCCATAACTTCTACAAATATCTTAGCAAACATTTAATAGTGGCTCTTAATTTTTTAAAAAAATTATCCTCATCTCAACATCCCATATATTTTACCCCATACTCCTACTTTGTATTGAAAATGTTATTTGTTCTTAAATCAATATGTGTAAACAAATTTGAATTTCAAAAATGGAATCACCTTCACATAACTAAAGAAGGGATTATGTTTGATCTCTATCAAGACCATATATCTCAAAACATATTTTCAATATATATATCATTTACCTGTATGTATTATTATATAATAAACTTGTAAAATTCATCAAATGACAAGATATATAGTGTATTTAAATTTCATATATCCAACACATGTGTTTTTTATTATCCATATTTTGAGTTACTTGTTTGATGAATACACAACATATTGTTAATCAAAATGGATGGGCCCATCGCATGCCCCTCATCCATTAGGGCACGAATCTAACATGAATCATATATTTGTATATCAATTAATTTTGATAATTTATCTCAATCAATGGACCATATGTTATAATCATAATATGTGAGGGAATAACCATTTTGGATAATCTTGATTAAATAAAATTAGAAATTACATAACTCATCTATCATATGATTATCTCATCATTAAATCTAGTGTATGGAAGCTATAAAATTATAAATATTATCTTTGTATGTATATTTGTAGCCTCAATTATGTGGACTCTATATCAAATATGAACCCTTATTATAATAAATACAATGTTTGTGGTACTCCTTTTGGTATTCACGGAGGTCCATCTTGTTAAACAAACTCTTTTGATTCTATAGTAGAATATTTGATACCACTATTTAAAATCATAATCCAGTTAACCATAACATTTATTATTTCCTCTAATTCTATAGGTTGATCATGTGTTTTGGTTACATAAAATATAAAAATTTAGAATTCAATTATCATAAAATTATTGAAAATATATTCATCAAATTTTGAATAATGATAAATTGTAGTCAATATTTGGTATAACCTGATACATTTCAAATTCATAAACATCATTTACATTCAAAAAATCGTGCATATGTTTTTTTTTTCTAAATATATCACAATATTAAATGCATTTAGAACAAATTTATGTTTACTATAAATTTGGTTTTTTTAGTCTAATTAAATAAGAAAATTAATTCCTTACACATATTGATGAATTCATCAGAAAAAACACTCAAACAAAACTCTTTTACCGAGTTACTACAATTAGGAAATTTTGTTAAATAATGTATAGACACATTTTTTTATTCATAATTCTCAACACTTTAAACATAGTATTCACACTAATTTTCCTCATAATATGAAATTTTATTATATTGATATTATTTGTTGTGTAATTAGAAAAATTTATTGTTAATAATCATCATTATCATTTTAATTATCCTATAAATTAATTCCATTAAGGAAAATTTTCCTAAATAAATTGAACTCCACAAATTATTTGTTTAACTAATTAATCATAAACACTATTTGGGTATAATTTAACATTCAAATCTTTAGGGTGACTACATTTAAATATCTAAATTTTTATTGATCAATGTTCCTTAACATATTTTAGGATATTTTGTGACATTAAATATGAATTTATCCACTTTCTTCTTTAATTTTTCATAAATTTAACGTCTCAAAATCTTAAAAATACCTTCAATATTCTTTTATAAACATTATTAACTCGATAATATCTCAATTAAAAATATGAAATCATTTATTATTAGTAAAAAATATATTTTTTAGTTGGAATATTTGACAAATCAAATTTAATATCAAAAAACTATATAGTACTCATATAGGTATTTGAGAAATATTTTGAAAATAATAAATTATTGTTTAAAATTCACAACTGATGGGTGGAGGAATATTAACCCTATTATTTTAACAAATATCGTATAAACTTACACACATTTATCATATATTAAATAATAATTATCCCTAAATTGATTTAAATTTCGTGACAAAATATCATGACTCATATGCCATGCACTAAAGGCATCATTTAATGTAGTTTTAAAGAAAATATTTTCAAATATAATACTTCTCTTATCAAATTTGTTAAATAAAATGAAACTACATGTCCATTATTTATAATAATGTTGTCATGAGATAAATTTTTTTATTCAATTACATGATATAGTTACAAATTTACTCAATTTATTAAAATTAACTTCATGATCAATCAATTCTATGAATTATTTTAAACAACTATTGTCATGAACTGGATCTGGTTTCGAACCAAACTAGCACTCGAACGAGTCCATAGAAAGACTAGTAGGGTGTTCCCAATCCCCATGGGCTGGAACATGTGCCTGACTATCATAATTAAATGTTGGGAATGATTTACCCAAATTTATAATAAAAAAACATTCAAATTCCAATAAAATGAATATGGTTTTCTATCCAACCAAACCATGCTTAAAAAATCAGAATTGAAATATATAGTGTTATTAAAATCCCAAAGAGAACCACATGGGAATAAATAAGAAAATAACATCTCACGAACCACCTCATGCCAAGGGGACTTCACCCTCAATCCATCTCCACAACACCGCACTAAGAAGGTAAGCAAACAACACAAACCACTGTCCCCAACGACCACTCCATTACCTGTTCCACACATTACCAAGTTAACATACAACCAATAGTGTATGATGGGTGTAAGACTAATCCCAATAGGATTTCACCCAATAATATTGCATGTGATAATCATTATAGAACCCAATTCATGTAGGATATTATAAAAAAATGCTAGAATAAATTCAAAAATTTGATACAATAAATGGAAAATAGTTTTCAAGAGGAAAAATTTTAATAATGAACACTTTTAAAAGAAACCCACATGCTAATGATTTTTTCGACAACAAACCCATATTCTGATTGTATGTACAATATATCCAAACAGCTCTAGTCATGAGAACACACCTTGATTCTTGGTAGTTGTAAGGCCCTAGGTACATCTTATATCAGAGTATAAGTAACCATAACCAATATCATACACATGCATGGTCAACTGGGAGGGGAAGCCTCAATGGACTAGTTGTCAACAAACGTCACTGAATTTTAGTTATTGTTTCCACCATCAATCATTCAATGTGAAACATGTATGATTTCAGTACTCAGTCACTATCATACTAGTTCTTGTCCACCCACCATGATACTTAGGTTTCCCTCTTTATGTAATATTAAGTTCCACATGACACAAAATACAATCTAGACATGAAAATTTTATTTGGAAATCATGTACACACCATACAGTCCACACACATATCAACTAAAAACCTTTTTACATTCAAATTCATTTTATCATCATACACCCAGAAAATAGAACACAAACATGTCCCATCCCACTCTCACAACATAATTAATAATTTCATCAATTTATAGAATATTATCAAAATGATGGACATCCAAAATCATCAATTTTTCTTTCTAAACCCCATTTTAAAAACATACACATACCAAAATAGTTTCCAAACATAATTTTCACCATTTGTGTAAATCAATAAACAATTTAAATTTTCATAAAACAATTTCAAGAAGTTAAACAAGTAATTTCACACAAAATAGATTCAAAAAACCCTAATTAAAGGCCTAATGTACCCCACTACCACAACAAAACAAATTTTGAAGCCTAATCAACAATTAATAAGACATGTTCATATATTTTATGATTCCCTCAAATAACACATCATGAGTTACACTTGTAAACCCCACAATTTAAATCTAAAATGGTACAGTTAAATCAAATGATTAATCAATTATATCATAATTGATTTTTGAACCTCACACAATAAGAATAAAATATGCTAAGATGGTCAAAAAAGAAATATAACTCATCAATGAATTCATACACATGAAATTAACTACATATAATATCCAAAACCCCAATTCACTATGTGAATCTTCAACATCACCACAACTGCACCACAAGTGAGAGAAAAACCCCAAACCCACAATATTGAACAATGAAAGGAAAAATTATAACCTAGGTTTGAATCCCTTGATTATATGGATTTTGAACCAAAAGAAAAATGGAATAAACCCAAAATAGGAGGATGGGAAGCAAATACAGAACCACATACATGAAAAACCATGATGTTTCCCCACCAAAACCCCTTAAAATGGGTTCCAGGGATGATTGAGGAATCATGGAGGCCTCTCATGGCTACATGGGTCGAATGGTGGAAAAAGTGAATCAATATGATTAATTCTGAATGGGAAAACATTTAATAACAAAAACATTATAACCAAGATAATGTGAATGGCTATGATGCATGGTTTAGTAAACATTGTGGCCAATTCATGCTAACAATTCTCTCCATCTAAAACAATATAATTTTCGTCAAAATTCATTGGGGACATATGGGGAACCTAAGGGGGAAGATATACCATGAATTAAAGATTATTAATGGCCCAAAATGTCAAAACTATAACACCCATATCACAATAAAATGACCAAGAACCCGACATGAACTGTAATAAAGTGATCCTTAATAACTCAAGTGTGACAATTCACCCCACCATAATGATTTATTCCCTCAGAATTGCATAAAAAATCCATAATAAAAACCCTATACTATTTCCACGTTCCATGAGGGATCCCATAAAGAAGACAAAATTGAAAAACCATTCATTAAATGAGGGCTATGAGTGGATTATAGAGGCCATGATATACTCCCCTACTAAGGGTCACCCTCACCCAAAATACAAAACACCACCAAATGTCCAAAAAAATAATATATGTCCTCACTAATATATATTTACACATATTTTTTGAGATATGTAAACATAATTTAACCACATCCAAGAAAAAAAACTCATACAATACTATACAAATATCAAGAAATTTACTGAAAACAACCAACACATTCGAAAAAGGTTTCCAAAACCATAATTCAACAAAACCGTTGGTCATGCTCTAATCCCATCATTTACCTAAGAATTTTTTTACATAACTCTAAATAGGAATACAAACCTACAATAAATCACTAGAAGCACATCCAGTATATTAATATGGTGACATAAGAATGGACTCCCCACCAATTAAAATATACTATAACCTAAGACTAAACACTAACACCATGACAGGGAGGTCCATATGGACTCCCCACAAAAATGGATAACATGATTTCCCAAGACATAGTCGAGACTTGAATAGGGGGTGTCTTGAATGGACTACCAATAAATAAGGGTTATGGTAAATTGATAATAATTCCAAAAGAAATTACATGATACCCTTGGTGGGTATCCCCACCGTAAAACCCAACCATACTATGAGTTGAACCCACAAGGGGTCATGAATTGGGGTTTAAAAAGAAAATCTCATGTCATCCTTACAATAAAAGTGAGACTATTCCTCTAAGACGAATTAGAAATTCCTGGAACATGGATTGAATGTCTTTTTCCAACACTCATGACCCCTTGATAATAATCCTTACACATCGAAAGCTCAAACTATCGCCACATCCCAAATCGAAGACTGGAGTTTAACAATTATTCTTTACATCCATGGGGGTTTGTTGACTATGTGCTAACTAAAATCTAGCACCTATGACTGAAGATCAGATGATTAAATCATCTCATACCTTACAGTCAGGTGTTGAAAACCCAATTCAAAACATCTCCTAATTGTTTGACAAGTGACCACATCCAATCATAGACAATAACACCAGCAAAAAATACACTTTGAAACCCAGTTTACTCTACCACTTACCTATTAGCAAAATAAGGTCCATGAAGATGCATACACATTTCTCCTCTCACCCAGATAAATATATTGGAGAGGAAAGATCATAATGAATACACATTAATTCAGGATATATAATTTTATGAAATTTCATAAAAACACGCTTTAATTTAAGTAGAAGTTCTTGAATAGTTTTACAACATCACATTTCCCTTAAAATAATAAACAACAGTGCGAGACACCACAGAACAAGACCCTTGCAACAGAAAGATACATTAAATGAAGTGGTCCATTGAACAAATTCCTATACTACTTTATATTATGGAAAGAAACTATAATTTCCTCTTACAATAAGATTTGATACTCTAGTGGCCTAAAATTAATTCATTTCTTATGAGAACCCAATGATGGACCCGAAGGCCCTAGAACACTGTAGAGAAAACCATCATCTCTGGCCTGATTTACCTTTCCACAATTGAATTTACCCTCACTACTTCTTGATAGATCCTACAAACACTACGATGAATATCAACACCTTTACCAACTCAGGCAACATAAGAGACTAAGGACATTTTCAACCTTCCAAAACCACTACCCTACTATAAGAGGATACAGTTAACCGAAAACGTAGATCAGCTAGAGGATAACACAATGGAAAATCCCAATCAGCTGCACATTAATATTCATTATCTCTTTATGTGGGTGTACCTCATCTAATAAGAGAAACCAATGACCCATAAAAAGTAGTAATTTGGGAAAATCATACCACAATATAAAACCAAACACATGAGGGGAAGCACAGAATAGTCTTTGTGAACCATTTATTGTAATAGAACACTAACAAACACCTCATCCCAACTTACTAACAAAACAAAGACCGAAAACATAATTCAAACAATATGGTTTCTTTAACTCAGAATAACCCACGATAATAATCCCCAAATCACCTAAAGCACACCCACCAATTAATGATTCCAAAAAAAAATTATTTTTACCTAAAAATAATTTCTTTTAATGTAAACCACACTGATGGTTCGATCATCCACTATTGCTACCCCATAGGCCTCACACATGCTTATTTCCATGCCAGTCCAAAAACCCTCCATTTTTCCATATTGTAACTCATCCATCCATTCCTTTAACCAACCATATTACCATGTAAACAGATGCGTCTGATCATTCAGATAAATACCAAAGGATAAATAAAAAATTCATTCCATTTTTCAAAAGCAAGATATTCAACTGATGCTTTTTTTCTAAAAAAAACTTAACACAAAATCTAAAACCAATTCAAATATTACAAACCCTCTATGAAAATCACCAAACATTAAATTAAAAAATCACCATCATGTCATACAAATTAATTTAAAAACATCTAATCCCATTTCCAAACACTTCTCTAATTTCATTACCACCATTTTATAAATCAAAAAATTTCTTATTTACATGAAAATAATTTCACAAACATTAAAAATTTATACAATCAAGCCATTGTGTCTTTAAAAAAAATTATTCATGATCCCAAAACAAAAGGACACAAGAAAATGTATTCATAATATAGTATTGGTGGGTGCTTTGGAAATATGGTGGGTGAATGTTGGCCAATAACATCACCATCAAAGAGATTATTTAGGGAAAATATCCCTATCTCAACATGGATTTATAGGCACTAAAAGCTAGCATAGACCATGGACCCAACTCTTTTTTCATTCCCCCAATAATCGATGAACCATTAGAACCAAAAAACTAAGACATAACCCATTTCACATGGTGAAATGAATCCCATAATAAGGGGAGATGGCCGGTCACAGTACTCTAAAAATTGACAGTCATGTCTGTAGGATCGAAATATGATATGAGATGCTCAATATACAAGAGGGGGGGTGAATTGTATACTTTAAAAATTCCTTTGGAACCTTTAAAGTTAGTTATGAACAACTAAAGTTTCCTTAAGAAAAGGAAAGGACTAAGTTTAACAAAGTTAAACTAAGTAGATTCACAACACCTCTAACACTGAACTGAACTTAACAAAAGTTACAATATAAGATTCTACCTTAAAGCGTATAGAATCTAAACTAATCAGAGTAAGTAAGGAAGTATAAGAAAGTTATACTTTCCTTAAGATACAAATTGCAGCGGAATAACAACAAGTAGTAAAACTACTAGTAACAAGATAATAGTCTTTTAACCCAAAGAGAAGGGTATCCAACAACCTTGGATAAAGGTCCCTTGATTTATACTTTCAAGCAAGTCTGTCTTACCCACACCAGGGTAAGCCCTCGATACGAAGATCGGAGTCTCTGTCTTGCTATTCCCGCAAGCCCTCAACTTCAAGGTAGTTGGCAACCTCTGTCTTTCTCAGCAAGAAAGCCCTCGATCTTTAAGGTAGTCGGCACCTCTGTCTTCCTATCCCCGGAAGCCCTCGAATGTAATCACCAACATTCGGAGTCGCACGAAGCTTTGAGAGTTAATAAGAGACTCTCTCTCTAGAAATCACTTCAACAGCATATAAGCCCTTTTTCAGCAATCAGCTATCAGAAGTCCCGAGCTCTTTCAAATGAGCTCCTATTTATAGGTAAGGTCGGCTCCTCCTCCAACGGTCATATTTTCCTTAAAGTTCGGAGGGACCTGTACACGTGTCACTTAGACAACGGTTAGTTTATAACAAAATAGACGACATCGTTTTATAACAAAACAAGTGTAACAGAAAGTACGACATCGTTTTAAACTCTAACATAAAGGTTCGGAATAGAAATTTCGGAGTGAAAGAATTCAGAGTGTATAAAACAATGATAACCAGATTCTGTTTAATAGGTGAATTCGGAATGAGAATTCGGAGTAGGAATTCGGAATAGGAATTCTTCATCAGAAATCGTAATGAGAAATCGTCATCAGAATTCGTAATGAGAATTCTTTATCAGAATTCGTAATGAGAATTCGGAATGAGATTTCTTCATTAGAATTCGTAATGAGAATTCTTCATTGGAATTCGTAATGAGAATTCTTTATCAGAATTTGTAATGAGAATTCGGAATGAGATTTCTTCATTAGAATTCGTAATGAGAATTCTTCATTGGAATTCGTAATGAGAATTCTTCATTGGAATTCGTAATGAGAATTCTTCATTGGAATTCGTAATGAGAATTCTTCTTCAGAATTCATAATGAGAATTCGGAATGGGATTTCTTCATTAGAATTCGTAATAAGAATTCTTCTTCAGAATTCGTATCCTGAATCTGGAATAGAACTAAGTCAGAATTCATATCCGGAATTCGGAATGAAACTTCCTTATAGTTCTTGTCCAGAACCGAATCCTAAAAACAGAATACTTTTATATCAAAGTTTTTATGATTCCGAGAAAGTGAATCCGAATTTCATACTTAAGAAAAATATTAATGAAAATATGATAAGGATAAATTTTTCTTATAAAAGCGATTTTCCTTAAGAAAGCATTTTTCCTTACAAAAGCGATTCTCCTTAAAGATAAGGTGTTTGTGATTTTCAAAACAAGAAGGAATGGAAAAGTCATAAGGAAAACCTTATTGACTCAACAATCTCCCCCTTTTTGGAAAGCACAAACATCCTTATGAAAAAGCTATTCTAAGAAGAAAGAAACATAATAAAGCTTATCTCCCTTGGTTTAAGAAATATATGAATACGACTAACTCCCCCTTAGGCTTTGAATCTCTAAGGATCGTATTCATATTTCCGGAGTGATGTTTCTTTAAGAAAAAAACTCCCCCTTAAACAAACTCTTATTAGAGTTCTTTTTCCTTGGGTATTTTCCTTTCTCCCCCTTTGAAAAACTCTTATTAGATTTCCTCTTTTTCTTAAGGATCTTTTCCTTCTCCCCCTTTGTGATTTTCAAAAAGAATTTGGAGGGAATGGAAAAAAATAACAAAGTACCTGAAAGAATTAGTAATGACAACAAAACAGAACAACAAGCATGATTCTCATTAAATTTAAAATGTCAGCAACAAAAACAGATTACAACAAAAAAATCGGATTGGTCATTTGGGATCTTTCTCCTTTGACATCAGCCCCTTGAGAATAGTCTTGATCTTTTTGAGGTCCTTATGATCTTCCTCTGCTTGCTTTTCTAAGGCAACTATTCTTGCTGACTGAGCTTCAATGACTTCTTCCTGAGCCTTCAGCTTTTCTTCCTGAGCTTCCATTTTCTCTTCCTGAGCCTTTATCCTTTCTAGAAAATTTATCCGATGATCTCTTTCAAATTTCCAACTTTGATTAACAGAGTTGAGCTTTCCATTCAGATCTCTTACTTCCTGACTCCGAATGTTCTTTTCCTCTGTCAATTTCTCATCGAATGATGCAGTCATCTCATGAAACTTCTTGTCCTCGGTTTGAAAAGCATCCTTAACATTCTCCTGAAACTCATCCAGCAGCCTCATCTCTTCCACATTCTTCTTCGACCAGCTAGTCATCCTTTTGCAAGATCTTTTATGGGCTTCGTAACCAATAAAGAAATTTTTGAACTGGGCTTCTATCTCAACACATTTATCCATAACCATGGATACGGAGTCGGTTTTCTGATTTAGCGTATGTTGGAGCATCTGGCACCGAGAGTCAATACTGGAGAAGGTCGGAATGGTTCCCACCAACTTTTTCAAGGACTGAACAACAAAATCGTGCCCCAATGATGATGACTCCGAATCTGACATCTTGCTCGGAGAATTTTCTTCTTCAATAAGCTCCAACTTCCTCTTAGAAGAGCTACCAGCTTCCTTCCTCATACTCTTTTCTGAACTCGGGGTATCAGCAATAACTTGTTTCCCCTTATCTTTTTCCGGAATAGAAACCTGTTCCGGAGATTTCTTCTCACTGTCAGAAACTTGAACAACCAAATCTTCCTCATCAACAACTTCTACATTTTCTTTCTGAGCAGCATCAAGTAAAAAATTGTTCTTCTTCTCCATGATAAGAAACTTCTTCCTCTCCTTCCTTTCCTTCTATTACTGGAGTAACTAGCTTTGAAGATTCGGCTTCAGATGTTCGGAGCGACAGGTGTTCCGAAGGAGTTCCCTTATATTCATCTACTTGTTTGAGCACATCTCCTGTCTCGCCACTTCCTTCAGAAACCTCTTCAACTTGTTCCACTTGTTCAACTTCCTCAGCATTCTTAGCAGCAGCCTCTTTCGGATCATCGAGATTTCTTCCTGGAGTCTTAGGTAGAGATTCCAAAGAAAAGGTTCTCGGAACGGGAATGGTTGCTGAAACCATTTCGTTAAACTTCAACAACGCTTGCACAGCCTCTGCTTCTGACAACTTCTTCTTCAGCTTCTTTTCCTTAGCTTGCTTCTCGAGCTCATCAGCAGCCTTTTCTTTCAGAGCCTTAGCCTCTGCGGGATCCAATCCGAACTGCGGATCTCCTTCCTTCCTCTTCTCCTTGTCAGCTCTCCACTTTTCTGCAACCTCCTCAGTATAGGTCTTCTTCTTCTTAGGCTTAGGAGGTGCGGAGTGGACTTCCTTAGACTTGGGTTCCTCAGCATCGCCTACCACTTCTTTCTGTTTCCTCTTCCTTACCGGCTTTGATGATTCCGGATCAGCCACTTTCGGAGTCACCTCTGCTTGAGGAGGTAGATCAATGAATTTCCCTGACTCCTTGTTAAAAGCTATATTCATCCTTTTAAGAGTTGCATCACTGAGTAACATGATCTTACAAACTTTCGGCTTAGAACTACAAGCAACTTTGAAGGATTCTAGGCACCGAACTATCAGCTTCGACAAAATTGCCGGATACATCACAATCTGAGCTCTGAGATTTCCCTTCTTCAAGTTATCAATGTTGAGAAGAATATGCTTCATCAGGTTGAACTTTCTTAGATTTATCAGGAAATCCAAGATGTATATCTCACTCTTCTTCAAGTTGTCCTTGTCTCCTTTTCTCGGTACGATAAGCCCTTGCACCCATAACTCCAGAATCCGGAAGTTTGTAGAAAGACTTGAAATTTTCGGAGCCTTATCATCATCCAATCCGAGAATCTCTAAGGCTTTTTCCTTGTTGAAACTACCCAAGGAGTCTGGCAGAACGTGCGAGATAAACTCAGCTTCACCTTCATAACCCAACCCTACCAAACTTGCAGCCTTGGTGTACGATAGCTTATATGTCTTGCCATATGATTTGAAGGAAAATTTCTCTCTATTTTCTTCCTTGAAGAAAGCAACTGACTCATAAAACTCAACAAGTAAATCAGTGTAGACTTCATCTTGGTTGCCGGTTTTTGATACCGCAACATCTTCCCAGCCATTCAGCTTGATATTCTTTGATATAATAGAATCATAGTTGCTGAAGAAATTCGGATGAACTAACCGTTCTCTGTAGACTAACCACTGTGAAATGGGCTTGGTTGAAGACATCTCTTGAGAAGCTAACTCTGCAGACATTCGGATTAGAAGTCTCTGAGATGTTCGGAACAGAGAAGACTGAAGTTCGGAACTGAAAATCTGTAGTTCGGAACGGCCTTAAATCGGAGAGGCAGAGCTTCAGCACGCAAAAGCTTGAGATCGATGTGGGACGAGAAAATAGAGTCCCCTTTATATAGGCAAAGAGATGACGGTTCGACTTCCACGGTTGATCTAACGGTTTAGAATGATCTGAGATCAAATCTGACGGTTGAGAGGTTGAATCCGATCTTTTTGAGGTTTTATTAAAACAGAATTTAAGAAATCCAAAAACCGAAAACAAACTTTAATAAAATGCCAGCAAGTAAGATATGATTACAAAAACTTTGGTAAGGAAATCATACCTTTCGGATTAGCTTAGGAAAGTTATTCGTAATGGGTAATATAAAGACGACTACGAAAAATTCAATACGAAAAACTCAATACGAAAAACTCAATATGAAAAACTCAATAAAAAAAACTTGTTATGGAAGATTTAGTACGAAAGTTTTTCCATTATGAAAATACCAGTACGAAAGTTTTCCATTCCGGAAATTTTCAATACGAATACTTTCATTCCAGAAGTATTCTGTATGGAAATATCCATTCTGGAAAATTGTAGTTCCGGAAGTTCCATTCCGGAAATTTTCGTTCCGAAAAATTTGAAAACAAATTTTGAAAAACTTTGTTAAAAAAAACAAACAAATGTACTCCCCCTATGAAAAGGAGTTTATTACTGTGAGGAGATTTTTCCAACAGAAAGTTAATTAAGGAAGATTACCTTACGGTTATCATTCCTAACTTCTGTTTAATATATTCAAATCTATCAGAAGGCAAAGATTTTGTGAATATATCAGCAAGTTGATCTTGCGTTCCGATAAACTGAAGAATAATATCTCCTTTGAGTGTGTGATCCCTAAGAAAGTGATGCCTAATATCTATGTGTTTTGCACGAGAGTGATGTGCAGGGTTCTTACTTAGGGCAATAGCACTTGTGTTATCACACAAAATTTGAGTTTTAGTAAAACTCAAGCCATAGTCTGTGAGTGTGTGTTGCATCCACAACACTTGTGCACAACAACTTCCAGCTGCTACATATTCAGCTTCAGCAGTGGAGAGTGCAACAGAATGTTGCTTCTTTCATGACCAAGAAACTAATGAATCTCCTAAGAAATGACAAGTTCCGGATGTACTTTTCCTATCCATTCTACATCCACCAAAGTCAGCATCAGAAAATCTTTTTAGTACAAAATCATTCCCAGAAGTATAAAATAATCCTAGATCCATGGTTCCCTTAAGGTAGCGAAAAATTCTTTTTACTGCCTTTAAATGAGATTCCTTAGGATTGGATTGATATCTTGCACATAAGCATACTGAAAACATTATGTCTGGTCGACTAGCTGTTAAGTAAAGTAGACTTCCAATCATACCTCTAAAAGATGTTTGATCTACTGGTTTCCCAGCTTCATCAAGATCTAAAGAATTTGAGGTACCAATAGGAGTACTTATACTTTTAGTGTTGTCATAACCATACTTTTTAAGAAGATCTTTAATATACTTATGTTGAGATATGTAAGTTCCTTCTGGTTTTTGAGAAATTTGAAAACCAAGAAAAAAAGTTAACTCACCCATCATACTCATTTCAAACTCAGATTTCATTAGACTAGCAAAAGAATCAGTCAAAGATTGCTGAGTTGAACCAAATATAATGTCATCAACATAAATTTGAACAATCAAAACATTTTTCTTATCTTTCTTTATAAAAAGGGTTGGATCTGCATTTCCCTTAACATAGTTATTTTGAAGTAAAAATCCAGTGAGTCTATCATACCATGCTCGTGGGGCTTGTTTAAGACTATACAAAGCTTTGGTAAGTCTAAAAACATGATCTGGATGTTTTGTATCTTCAAAGCCAGGAGGTTGTTCAACAAAAACTTCCTCTTGAACATAACCATTAAGAAAAGCTCATTTCACATCCATTTGGAATAGTTTGAAATTAAAGAATGCTGCAAAGGAAAGTAGAATACGGATAGATTCAAGTCTAGCTACTGGAGCATAGGTTTCTTCATAGTCTATTCCTTCTTGCTGATTATAGCCTTTAGCAACAAGTCTAGCTTTATTTCTAACAATGACTCCATTTTCATCACATTTATTTCTGAAAACCCATTTTACTCCAATAACAGAATTTTCCTTAGGTCTTTCAACCAAGGTCCAGACTTTATTCCTTTCGAATTCATTTAGTTCATCTTGCATTGCTTTGATCCAATCATCATCACCTAAAGCTTCATCAGTGCTTTTAGGTTCTAATTGGGAAAGAAATGCTAGATGTTCTACTTCATTTCTTAAGGAACTTCTAGTCCTTACAGGTTGATTTACATCACCAATGATGCTATCACTGGGATGATTCTTAAGAAACGTCTGATTTGGGTTTTGTAAAACCTGTTCATCAACATAGGGTAGAAAGTCTTCTGGGGTAAATGTTTCAGAAATATCTTCTGGAACAATTTCCTTATCAGAAGGTTCTTTTATCAAAGGTTGATAATCAGTTTTTGAAAACACATCCGAGGAAGTAGGTTGGGAGGTTTTAAAAACAAAAGGATCTGATTCATCAAATTTTACATGTACTGATTCCTCAACAGTACAAGTGTTTTTATTAAAAACACTATAAGCCTTAGAGGTTGTGGAATATCCTAAGAAAATTCCTTCGTCTGATTTTGGTGCGAATTTATGTAAGTTATCTTTAGTATTCAAAATGAATACTTTGCAACCAAAAACCTTGAAGTAGGAAAGTCTAGGTTTTCTACCATTCCATAACTCATAAGGTGTTTTATTAAGAAAAGGTCTAATCAAAACTCGATTAATAGTATAACAAGCAGTACTTACAGCTTCATCCCAGAAATGTTTAGCAATAGAATATTCACTCAACATGGTTCTAGTTATCTCTTGAAGAATTCTATTTCTTCTTTCAACTACACCATTCTGTTGAGGAGTTCTAGTTGCTGAAAAGTTGTGAGTAATACCTTTCTTACTACAAAAAGTTTCAAAATCATAATTTTGAAATTCTCCTCCATGATCACTATGAATAGTTTTCAATGGAAGGTTTTTCTCATTTTTAACTTGAGCTCTAAAACTTTTGAAATAGGAAAAAGCTTCAGACTTCCTTGCTAGAAAATAGACCCAAGTAAATCTAGTGTAATCATCAACTAGAACAAACACATAGTATTTGCCTCCAATGCTTCCAGTTTGTGTTGGACCGAAAAGATCCATATGCACCAACTGTAATGCATCAGTTGTTGAGACTTCACCGATTGACTTAAAACTAGATTTATGTTGCTTTCCATATTGACAAGAATCACAAACTTTAGAAGAATCAAATCTAAGCTCCGGTAGATCCTTAACAAGTTTCTTCTTAGAGAGTTTACATAGGTTTCTAAGATTACAGTGTCCTAGTCTTCTATGCCATAACCAAGAATGATCTTCCATTGCACTTAGGCAAGGTAAATCTTGGCTTCTTAGGTCTTCTAAGTTTAAGGTGTAAAAATTCTCTTGCCTGTTGGCTGAGAGAATAAATTCTTCCTTGGAATTGTGAACTAAGCATTTATCATTCCTAAAATTCACAAGGTAACCTTCATCACATAACTGACTTATGCTAATGAGGTTGTGCTTAAGACCTTTAACAAAAAGAACATTTGAAATCAAAGTTTTACCTAAAAGAACAATATTACCAATACCAACAATCTCTCCCTTAGCATTGTCTCCGAAAGTTACCTTTCCTCCTTTTGTTTTGATAATCTTTTCAAAAAAGCTTTTGTTACCAGTCATATGCCGGGAACATCCACTATCCATGTACCAAATATTGTTGCTGGAACTTTCTTTATTTTCCTGAAATTAAGAACAAAGTTAGACTTTCGGAATCCAAACTTGTTTGGATCCGAGATTTCCAGACAATAAAATTTTTGGTACCCACATTTTCTTAGAAAAATAAGCTTTATGAAAATCTAAGGATTGGGTTTTGTTTAAGGAACAATTTCTTGCCCAGTGACCACCACATTGACACTTAGTATAAAATGGGGCACTTTGAGGAACAAAATAATTGTTGCTGAAAACAGGTTTTGCATGGGTATAACCAAATCCGGATTTATTTCTTAAAGGTCGTATTTGGGAATACATCTTATCAAAATTTTCTTTACCATGGGTAAAGTTTGATAAACACTTCTTTAAGGAAAATATTTCGGACTTGAGTTTTACAACCAAGTTTTTATCCTCAAAATCATTAGTTTTGGAACTAGAGTTAGGCTCGAAAACATTTTTATTAGAAATTACTTTTTCTAACTCTTTAGCAAGTTTGTTCTTCTCAGAACTTACTTCCTCAAGATTTTTTGAAATACTTTCAAAATCAGCATTTTTCTTATCAAGATCTTTAGAAAGATCTGATATCTCTTTAGTAAGAATAGAATTTCTAGAATTTTCCTTATCAAGTTTCTTGTTGAGTTTGAAATTCTCAATCTCAAGTAGTTCAGCAAATCTAGAGACTTCTTCAAAAGTAGGTAAAGTATTTTCCTCATCAGAAGATGATTCTTCATCAGAAGAGTTATAATACTTACTATCATTAGAATTTAAGGAAATATTGGTCAAAGATTCAGCATTTCGTACCTTAGCCATAAGACATTGATTATCAATAGGTAATCTGGCTATAAGACCAAGATTCTTCTGTCCTGAAGATTCATATTCAGAAGATTCATCTGAAGAGTCACCACCACTGGCACTCCAGGTGTCGTTAGCTTTCAGAACTTTCTTAGCTTTAGCTTTATAATACTTCTTCCTGTTTCTTTCTGAATGTCTTTCCTTCCTTTCTTTCTTTCTGAGCATAGGGCAATCTGGTCTAATATGTCCAGCTCTCTTGCATTCATAACAAGTTACTTCTCCATCTTTCTTATCTTTCCTATCCTTCTTCTTATACTTGGATTGAAAGTTTCTCTGTCCAGCTATCTTGTTCATCCTTCGAGGAAGATTGGCTAATTCATTTTCTGAAACTTCACTTTCACTAGATTCGGATTGGAAAATAACTTTCTTAGATTTGGATCTGGTTACTCTCTCAGGAGTCTTAGCTTTCATCTGATTTGAAGTTGAAGTAAAAGCAACAGTACCATTTCCATTCTTCTTCTTGATGTTGTCAGCATCCCTCTTCATTCTGGTCTCATGTTGTAGAAGAGTTCCAAATAATTCATCAAGAGTAATTTGAGTAACCTTCCTGTTCTCATCTATGGCTGTTCTCTTGGATTCCCACTCATTGGGCATAATATCAATTATCTTGTCCACAAGAGCTTCATCATCTAAACCTTTCTCTCCCATAGACTGCAGACTGTTGACAATTGTCATAAATCTTTGTTGTACTTTGCAGATAGGTTCTCCATAAGGAAAATTAAAGCCATGATATTCAGCTCTAAGCATAGCTCTCCTTGTCTCAATCACCTTAGAAGTCCCAAAGTGTGTAACCTCTAACTTCTTCCATATACAATTAGCTGCTTCACAAGAAGAAATTTGGATATATATATTTCTAGTCATTGAACATAATAAAGTATTGCGTACCTTATAGTTAAGTTGATATTCTTGCTTCTCCTGGTTAGTAAAGGTTCTGACTTCCTTGTCAGGAATTTTATAATCACCAGTAAGCATGACAAAGTTATCTACTCCAGTATTGATAACAAAAGTCTTCATACGATCTCTCCAGTATTCATAATCATTACCATCAAAGATTGGTGGCCTAGTAGGATTCAGATTGTCTATCGAACCAACATTCATTCCTGCCATACTTAAAAATAACTTGGAAACAAACTTGTTAGTAACAAAAGTTCGGAATCACAAAGTTTGGAATAGGAAAAGTTCGGAATTGGATAAACCGGAATGACAAAGTTCGGAAAAGAAAAGTGAGCAAGAAAAACTTGTATGTGAGTACAAGTATTTCAGTAACCTTGGCTCTGATACCAAATGTAAGAATGGTATAGAGTAAGAGGTTTCCAACCTCTGATACCAATTGTAGGATCGAAATATGATATGAGATGCTCAATATACAAGAGGGGGGGTGAATTGTATACTTTAAAAATTCCTTTGGAACCTTTAAAGTTAGTTATGAACAACTAAAGTTTCCTTAAGAAAAGGAAAGGACTAAGTTTAACAAAGTTAAACTAAGTAGATTCACAACACCTCTAACACTGAACTGAACTTAACAAAAGTTACAATATAAGATTCTACCTTAAAGCGTATAGAATCTAAACTAATCAGAGTAAGTAAGGAAGTATAAGAAAGTTATACTTTCCTTAAGATACAAATTGCAGCGGAATAACAACAAGTAGTAAAACTACTAGTAACAAGATAATAGTCTTTTAACCCAAAGAGAAGGGTATCCAACAACCTTGGATAAAGGTCCCTTGATTTATACTTTCAAGCAAGTCTATCTTACCCACACCAGGGTAAGCCCTCGATACGAAGATCGGAGTCTCTGTCTTGCTATTCCCGCAAGCCCTCAACTTCAAGGTAGTTGGCAACCTCTGTCTTTCTCAGCAAGAAATCCCTCGATCTTTAAGGTAGTCGGCACCTCTGTCTTCCTATCCCCGGAAGCCCTCGAATGTAATCACCAACATTCGGAGTCGCACGAAGCTTTGAGAGTTAATAAGAGACTCTCTCTCTAGAAATCACTTCAACAGCATATAAGCCCTTTTTCAGCAATCAGCTATCAGAAGTCCCGAGCTCTTTCAAATGAGCTCCTATTTATAGGTAAGGTCGGCTCCTCCTCCAACGGTCATATTTTCCTTAAAGTTCGGAGGGACCTGTACACGTGTCACTTAGACAACGGTTAGTTTATAACAAAATAGACGACATCGTTTTATAACAAAACAAGTGTAACAGAAAGTACGACATCGTTTTAAACTCTAACATAAAGGTTCGGAATAGAAATTTCGGAGTGAAAGAATTCAGAGTGTATAAAACAATGATAACCAGATTCTGTTTAATAGGTGAATTCGGAATGAGAATTCGGAGTAGGAATTCGGAATAGGAATTCTTCATCAGAAATCGTAATGAGAAATCGTCATCAGAATTCGTAATGAGAATTCTTTATCAGAATTCGTAATGAGAATTCGGAATGAGATTTCTTCATTAGAATTCGTAATGAGAATTCTTCATTGGAATTCGTAATGAGAATTCTTTATCAGAATTTGTAATGAGAATTCGGAATGAGATTTCTTCATTAGAATTCGTAATGAGAATTCTTCATTGGAATTCGTAATGAGAATTCTTCATTGGAATTCGTAATGAGAATTCTTCATTGGAATTCGTAATGAGAATTATTCTTCAGAATTCATAATGAGATTTCGGAATGGGATTTCTTCATTAGAATTTGTAATAAGAATTCTTCTTCAGAATTCGTATCCTGAATCTGGAATAGAACTAAGTCAGAATTCATATCCGGAATTCGGAATGAAACTTCCTTATAGTTCTTTTCCAGAACCGAATCCTAAAAACAGAATACTTTTATATCAAAGTTTTTATGATTCCGAGAAAGTGAATCCGAATTTCATACTTAAGAAAAATATTAATGAAAATATGATAAGGATAAATTTTTCTTATAAAAGCGATTTTCCTTAAGAAAGCATTTTTCCTTACAAAAGCGATTCTCCTTAAAGATAAGGTGTTTGTGATTTTCAAAACAAGAAGGAATGGAAAAGTCATAAGGAAAACCTTATTGACTCAAAAATGTCCTGACAATACTACCAATATTCTACCCAAACTCTTTCCCAAATGTACATGACCCAAAAATTGAGATCATGCTCTGATACCATTTTGCCATGAACAAGATATGGTCTCCATCCAATCCTATAACTAAACAGATTTGCGAAATGGAATGATGGGAATTCCCAATCTCCATGGGTAGACACAAGTTCTCAGGTATCCTAAATAAAATTTTGGAATGATTTACTCGAATTTATAATCATAAAAGAACAAAAAAATTACAAGAAAATTAATCTCAATTTTTATTCAAACCAAACTATCCTTTGAAAAATTCAGAATTGAATGAAATTGGTTAATTAAAATCCAAAAGAATAATATAATTTAAAAATCAAAAAATAAACTCCCAATAACCATCTCATAGAAAGGGGGCATCACCCATAATCCCTCTTTAGAGGACCTCACTGAGAGAGGCAGCTAGAAACCCAAACCACCATCTCCATTCACCCTTCCATTACCTATATCTAACATTTCCATATCTTCTTACACGCAAGGGTTCCAGTATCATGTGAGTATAAAACGAATAGCATTCCCCCAAAAACGTTTCTATGTGATAAACATTTTAAGACAAAAGCATGCAAGTCATTATAAATAAAAAATGCAAGAACAATTTCTAAATGATGAATCATTAAATGAATAAAAAATTTCTAGAGGGAAACATTGAAGAATATACCCTTTTAAACAAAAGACACATGATACATAATTTTGGAACAAAACATGTCGTATGTTGGTGGTAATTACAATATAACCAATGTGAACTAGTCACTGGAACACCCTTAGGAACTAACTAGTTGTGGGCCCTAAGGTACGTCTTATCTCAGTGTATAAGTAACTACAAAAAATATCCCTCTTGTGCACGATCCACTAGGATGGGAATACCAAATTACCTAATGGTCGACAAACATTTGCCATGTTTAGTTATTTTTGTAATCATCAAGCTTCATAAGTGAAACAGGGAAGATAACACTACTTGATCACTAGCATACTAATCCAAGTCCTCTCACCTAGATACTCAGGGTTCCCTCTTCATGCTCAACTAAGTTCCACATGTCATAAAATTCTATTTTCCTAGGGAAATATCCATTTAGAAATCAAGAAAACCACAAACATCCGACACACCTGTCACATAATACACTTTTGACATTGTAATTAATTTTAACATCTGAAGATCACATGAATAGCACACAAACATGCCTCGCACCATTCTATAAATTTAATAAATCGTCTCATTAGTATATAATAAAATAAAATAAATTGACATCACAAATCATCACATTATCATTAAAAACCCAAAATTAAGAACATAAACCCACTAGAACTATACCAAATCATATTTTTCATCCTTTTTGTAACTTGGTAAACCATTTTAAATTTTCATAATATAATTTCATGAAGTAAAATAATGATTTTCAACAACAATCCATTTAAAATACATCTTTCAAGGACAAATTCACACCAATACCACACTAAAATATAATTTTCATCCTTATAAAGATTTATCAAACAACATTCATATATTATAAAATGACCTAAAATAATACAACATGAGTTAAACAAGAAATACTCAAAAATTCATGCAAATATTATACAATAAGATCAAACAAATAACAAATTATTTTAATTTTGTTAAACCCACACGAAATAAGTAAGAAACTTGTTATGAAGGTCCATAAATCATGATATGTAATCAAATAATTATCACACATATAATTAATACCTTTAAAGTAAAAACCCCAAAAAATTGTGTGAAACTTCAACCACACCACAACTACATCACAAGTGATAGAAAACAAAACATAAGTCACATGATTTTACCATGAAATACAAAATTAGAACCAATGGTGGAATCCCAAGATATTTTAGATTTAGAACAATAATATAGTGGTATGAATCCCTCAAATAATGAAGGATAAACAGGAGAATCAATTACTTGAATAAAAATGATTTTTCCCACCAAAAACCCCTTTAAAATGGGTTCCATTGGATATTGAGGGATCCTGGTGTCTTCCCATGGATTATAGGATCAAATAAGGGATGAAATAGGTGACCTAGGTTTAATCATAGAAGAAAAAACATGAAATAAATAAATATTATTTTATGACCTAGACACTATGCATAGTTTGATAGCATGGTTTAATAAAACATGCATCCAAACTGTGCTTCGAACTCTATCCACCCTAAACAGTTTAATTTTATTTCAATTGTAAGGGGGAAAAATGGAACCTAATATAGAATTATAGGTAAATAATATATTAGATATAATATCCCAAAATTTCAAACCTACCACACATGGCATTACATTACTAAATAAGATTAAAATAGGTTTTATAATATTTACATTACCTTGAAAATCAATACAGATTGAAATACCGCTTAAGATATCTTATAACACTCCATCATATAGAAAAATGGATATTATTTAATGATGATTCCTTTAGGATTCAATGTCCCAAAATTAATACATGAAAAAATATGTATGGATACTCTATAAAAATTTCTTATTACATAATAATCCTTTACACACCTTCATAATCAATACAATGATAAAAACAATATATACCCATTATAGTTATGTTATCGACAACATGTAGATAATTTTATATAATTATTTAATGAATGAATTTATATTTTGATAAAAATTTAAATTATTATTAAATATAATATTCTATAAAAATAAAATAAGTTAGAGGAAACCTAATGTATCTATATGTCCTAAAAATAACAAATCATATTGCATATAAGAGTGGAGAAAAAATTCCCTCATGTCATATTGTGACTAGTACCATTAAAATCTCCAGAAAACCCATCAATGATTCTTATCATCTTCTAGATACACGTGATAATGAAAACTGAAAAAAAAAATTATAAGTGGTTATTAAAATGAATAAAATTTTATCCTTTCATATAAATCGTATAATATTTTAATGATATGTATATTATTATGTAACGATTTTCTTATTCTGCATTTGAACAAAGATTAATGTTATAAAATTTAGATACCATGCAATATATAATAAAATATTCATTACAATGAGATAAATTTTCTATAATAATTTCATAAGTAATTTTAATTAATGGTATCCAAATAAAATAGGGACCGATTTCAATATTCCATTATGTCCTTTAGTAGAAAAGATCAGTATTTAACTTTTTAATGAACCTATTTTGAAATGAACCTAATCACATTATATATTTATGAAATACATAATTATATAGATCTTATGCACATACATCATATGGAATCATTATTACATACATACATATCACAATGTATTTAGTGGTAATTTTTTTCTTACATGAACATGCCCTGTTGGATTATCAGGGTGTTGAAAACTTCTTTCATTACATGTAATATAAAAAAATATTTTTGAAACATGATTTAATCTAATAAAATTTTCTTAGGTAACTTTCATGATGTATTAATTTCATCAATGATTTTTTTAGATTATTATTCAATCACAAAAATATTTAAAATTTAACCATAATGATTTGTAACATTACAAAACTGAAATATCATGTTATAAACCAAAATTAAATCATAACCCCAATAATACATATATAAAAAGGTAAAATGGATAGGTAGCATGAATCCCTTTATTGAAAAGGCAAATAATAATGTGAAATTAATAATCAACATATATATATATATATATATATTTAACCATTTTTTGATTGTAATACAACCCTCATGTTTCTATTTCATGTACAATCCTCCAAACTAGTGAGTAGTTCAACCTAGAGTCCCTCTACCCTCATATATTAACTGAATAAGAATTTCAACATTATCAAAATTGTAAAAGCATTGATTTATAATCTATAATCATTATCATAATTTAATATCATAACCTAGTACTACAAAATTTCATGGAATAATAGAAGTAAATTAATATTTATACTAAGTATATTACTCATTTTATCCATATATGGTAAATTTAAAAAGTAGTCTAATCACTTTTCATCTAATGCATAGATCAGAATTCATGATATAGAATTTAAATTCTCAAATTATATTGTATAGCTTAAAATATATTAATTAAATATTGTGATATTGAATTATAGATAAAAATTTCATAACAATTCATAAATAAATAATTAAAATATTATAATTTTACCTAAGATAAACATTATAAATTCCCTTTAATTTAATATAAAAATATAATTTTTTTATTTACAATGATTTAATAGTAAATCAAATATATTCGAATAATGAGATATTTTCTGAAAAAAAATTACTATTGAATAATAAGAACATCATATTTTATATAAACTATTTTCATAATTAAATTTCTCATATATTATTTGATTTAGAATACTGAAAATTTCATTCAAATATTACTTTGGAATCTTTTATGTATGGTTCAAAAAATGTTGTTAGTGTATAAATTTCATATTGACATGCCATAATTATTCATGAATTAATATAAGTACATTAATATATTATTTGATATTATTTTAATAGTACTTTTAAACAAAATTATCATGTAAATAAATATTTAACCTATATTATATCAAAAAATTATAATTTGTAAATGTTTAATGCCCCCTCATATTCTTCTCTGGCCAAGAGGCCCTGTAATATCAATGCTTTCTGAAAATGGTACTAAAATATTATCTTCCTTTAAATGTATTTTCACTATAACCTCTACCATGGAATAAACTGATGTTCATTTAAAATAATTTCCTTGGGATGTTCCATTGATATATTCTACGTTGAAATAAAAAAAATATTTTAGGTTATCGATTTTGACTATGACATATCATATGGGAAAATTTTTTTCTTAGAATTTATTTATATGGATGTTAATTTCAAAATCCAATACTATCATGGTATTCCCCATGATTCACAAAAAATATAACATAGTTGTGGCTAGTTTCATCATATAGAATCATTGTATGACTCTATCTTTTCATTATTATATTTTGATACCTAAATTGGAAGAGTCACATGATATACAATATATCATTATAACTTTTAAAAAAAAAAATTTAAAACAAACCACATCATAGTTGACAAAAACCACAAACATTAATTCTTATTAAAAATGGGGAAGTCCATAGTTACTAAATGAGCCCATTTTCAAGAATTATTCATTCATTCAATTATCAATGAAAAAATAAATGATAAAATCTAATACTACTAGAGGTTAAGAAATAATGTCACATTATAACATGTCTTATGTCACATCAATATAAAATCATCTAATAATTCCATTTACCGAAAACATTGTTCTCTGAAACTATTTTAATCGATAATGGGTTTTATAAACATATATATACACTTTATTGATATTCATGTTTGCGAATATTCTGTATTTAATTATATATTTTACCATATACATTAAAACCATAGAACAATTTCATATTGATAAAAATGAACCATTATATAGTGGATTGAAAATTCCAAAACCAAAAAACTGTAAATATTTATACATGTTATTTATTGATAATAAAATAACAAATAGGCAACATATCATACACCAATCGATCTGATTTATAATGGAACCTCACACATCCTTGATTGAGATAATCAACTAGAATCCAATTGGAATCACCCCGAAGGTATCTCTTTGGTGGATAACTATTTTTGTTCATGGGAAGGAAATCTATTATATTCATTTCCTACTATAAAAATCATTTTGTTTAATGGGTTTATGCGAGAGCTACAATTTCGCCTTATTTAATGATTTTTTAAAATAATTTCAACTTAATTGAATCTAATAACAATATAAAAACATGTTTATTAATTATATATGAAATTACATTATTTAGATCAACATGACTATTCCAATGCATGATAAAGGAGAATGTAAATCCTCTCACAATAAAATTGAATACTTAATACAGAAAAGTTCAATATTAATGCATTGGGAGAGATAATTACATGTATATGTGAAAAAACAAATACAAAAACTTCTAGTGGGATAATATTAATAAATAAGTATAACAATGCCAATTTATATATACCATCTCATGACATATCAAAATTACAAAAAACTAGTCATACAATCTTTTCCAAATGATTGAAACATTTTGTGGATCAATACATGTGGAATAAAAAAATATGATAAGCATAAAAAAAGATCAATTATTCGGTCATAAAATTTCTTAAATCCCAGACCAGCTTTAGATAACCAACAACTATCCATTGGCCCTTTTACCAAATCTATATATCTACAACAATGTCATCACTTTCATTGGGGTTCCTATATAGGGGCTGGGTATTAAAAACTAGTATTTATCCACCAATAAATCTATATCATATGTGTAGAAACTATATTAATGTGTTTTCACTGACATTACATAAAAAAATAAATAAAATAAACAATTATGTTCATCATATAATAACTAGGCCACCATGAACACTAAATATACCTCTTATTGTCCTATAATTGAAGTAACAGTCATCTGATACCACTAGTGCATATTTAATCCAAATCGACATTGTTTTACTCCATTTATTTTCCCATATTTAGTCCCACCTCGATTACTACATCATTTAATAGAAATGTCACTTTCCATCTATAATGGTCACCTTTTCAGTATGATATCATGTCCCGTACTACAACACATCATTTATTGGAGTCCATAATCATTATCACAGTGCTTAAAATACACATTTAATGAACCCTTAACAGTAATATTTCAAAACTATCAATGACATAATAATTTTCCTCTCACTCAGGATGTTATCACATAGAATAGATAATAATATATTTTATAACTACTATAATTTACCTCGGATTAAAAATCCAAGTCAAATGGTGATATACATAGTATATTGAACCATCTTAAGAACAAGGATACCATAAAGATACCCCATATGATACTCTAAAAGCAACTTCTCTGTATTACTCCTAAAACATAAATTTCACTCCACATCATCATTAAAAATTAGTAGAGTACAACACCTAATCACCAATTCTAATACATATAATAACACAAACCATAATTGAGCTCCAATTTCTCATATTCTTCTTATATTTTCCAAATGGATATCCTTAAGAAAAGCCTTGGAATAAGGCATCATTTCAATTTAATAGATCTATTTTACACAAAAATAATGAAAAAAAATATTTTTTTGAATATTTTATTGATAATAAATGATATAATTTCCTCACATTGTGTTAAATATGTTTAATTAGAAATTATTTTGGATTAGATCATTCATTTGAATATATGATGAACATTCCAGTTTTACCCTTTATAATTTACTGTAGTATTTCAAAGATAAATATTTTTATATTTATTATTTGAATTTGAAAGTTTGTAACAGTGTTCCAAACTTAATTATCTACAACTTGTATTCAGGAAAATAGAGCTAAATAGTGAATTTGGTTGTTGAAAATGGGCCATGAAGTCAAAGTTGGGATGGACATGTGAGAATGGAGAAGCTTCTGTATTTCGGCCATAAATCCTTCATCTGGGCCTAGATTAAGCCCAAATATTTAGAGGAGATATTGTAACCATATCTTCACATAATATCCTACTAGAAGTCTGGACAATTCATGCGTTTTGTGGTCAAAAGGGAGGTGAAATTTGGGATAAAATATTTGGCCGAATTTCCACATTCACACATGAAACCACTTGTAACCTCTCCTCCCCTCCCCTCTATAAATTAGAGTTTTTCTTAGTTGGAGGGGTTGGGACGTTCATTGTGAAGTTTAGGGAAGAGGATAAGTGTATCCAATCCAATTACCTGGCCATTTCAATAAGGGTTTCCCTTGAAGCAAGGATCCCTTTGACGAAGCCTTCTTCTTCACCTTCATGTTGTAATGATTTTGTTTGTGTAATAAACATCATTGTTATTCATTTATTTCATCTATTTTCTTCTGTATTGTTTAAATTTATCCATCTCTTAATCTTCCTTTTTGGGCTGGAATTTTTGAGTAGAAGGGTTATTGGGTTATGCCCATTATAAACCATTGAACATACAAAATGCTTCTACGATGATTACGCCATCCATGGAAGAGTAGCCTTTTAGTAATCAATCTTTCTTCTACCCTCTTCATTTAATTATTTTTAATCATTTAGATACTGTAATTAACATAATATGATTCATGAAATTTGTTTTTAAATCGTATGAAACTAAGCAAGCAATTGAAAAATTAATACAAAAACACGCGAGGTCGGGATTCTGTGTAAATTGTGAAAGCGCAATCATAATCAGTAATACAAGACCATAGGGGATAAATTTGTAGCATTCAAATATAATCCCTAAACATAATTCATACTCATTTCCAAAATGGATATGTTCTCTAATTAACCACTGACCATAAGATAACCTTAGAACAACAATCAAAGCAGGGTGCTGCGATTGCGTGTTCCGAAGCTAGCCTAGGGTTTAAGTAATTCCATCTTTGTGGTTAAGTTAACTCTTGTAGGGTTCGAGGGACACCAATTTAGGGGATCATAATTAAGTGGATATTTATTTAAATGATGATGATTAGTAAGTAAATGAATAGTTAGAGTTAGATTGATTACGTCTTTTAAATATTGTCTAAACAACATCTTTTTGTTGTGTCATTTTAATCGAACTTCATTTCAAAACTAAAAACAAAAAAAATACAATCTTTTCCAGCATAATTATTCTAGATTCATAAACTATGACCAACCCCCATCCTTTCAAGTAGAGTTTTTATTATATTTTATTTTATTTGTTTTAGAATAAATTTAATAAGTTGTTAAATTTACTTCCTCTTTTGAGAGATGTCCTTGGTCAGCCACTCTGCTGCACCTAAGAACCCCAAAATCAAATTAATCATTTGAGGGCGCCCACGATAACGCTCTATCAAATCGGCGCCATTTCCAGGGAGGAAAGTAATTTATTCCACCATATAGAGGTATTTATTGTATTTTTCATTTTATTATATTCTTCACCTCTCTCTTTCATCTTTCCCCTTTCTCAAGTTTTCATTTTTTTCATCCTCTTCTTTTCTTTTTGGACCATCAACTCAAACTTCTCATTATTATTTTACTATGGTCCACTTTCTTTCTTTTAATTTTTATTTGATTTATGAAATGAACTAATCCTTAAGATCTCTTAGATCTTGAACCTGATATTGAACGCAGCCTTAGGGCACGAATCAGACATTCTTAATATACAAAAAGTTTCAATATTCAACCAGTTGGTGAATTCCTCTCTTCTGGAAAAATTGAAATTGGTAGAAATTTAAATTCAAGAATAAAAGAGGAACGAATGGCTGGAAATAATGGAAATGAACTTAATAGAACCATTTTATAATTGGCAGCACCAGATATTATCTATCAACCAAATTGTATTGCATACCCAAATCTCGAATCGCACATTGAATTGAAATCTGGATTAATTCACCTTCTTATAAAGTTTCATGGCTTATCTGGTGAGGATCCCAACAAACACCTTAAGGAATTTAATGTGGTTTTATGAAATTTAAAACCAAGAAATGTTTCTGAAGATCAAATTAAATTAAGATCATTCTCATTCTCACTTGATGGATCTGTAAAAGATTGGATATATTATTTGCAACCAGAAGATGTAACATGTTGGAATGATCTGAAAAGTCTTTTCTTAAAATGATTTTTCCACCATCAAGGACCACATTCATTTGAAAGGAGATATCAGGGATCAAGAAATCCCAAGGAAAGACAATGTATGAGTACTGGGAGCATTTCAAGAAGTTGTGTGCAATCATCCCACATCACAAAATCGGTGAGAAATTACTCATCCAGTACTTCTATGAAGGACTCACACCCATGGAGAGGAGCATGGTGGATGCTGCAGTAGGAGGGGCATTGGTGGACAAGACACCAGTAGCCGCACATGCATTGATCGACAAGATGACACAAAAATCCCAACAACTTGGCGATCAAGGTACACCACATGTCATGGGAGTACATCAGGTAAGTCCTTCTCTTGAAAGTAATTTGATTGATACAATGTTGGAATAATTGACCACTATGGTGAGGCAGTTTGATTTGGCTCAAAAGATATCCCAACCCACTCCTTCAAGGCCTTATGGCATTTTACTGAGACAATCCATCCAACTGATTGTTGCCCACAACTATAAGAGACAGAGGATTGTGCAGTAGTATTCCCAAGGAGACCATTTCAGTAGCAGCAACAAACATATCCCCAAAAGATGTTTTATTCATTTGCTCCACCATACAACCAAGGGTGGAAGGATCAATCAGACATGAGGTATGGCTCTGGACAACAACAAAGGCCACCCTTTCAACAAAACTTACAACATCCTCCACCTTACCAACAGGGTTTCCAACAACCCCAAAGGATATTTGAAGCTCAAACATCAACAAGTCAGTAACAAGGGAATCTCCAACACAAGGTAGACTCTAACACTTATGATATTTTGAAAAAAAAATTCTTAATCAACAGAATGAGCTTAAGAGTCAAGGTTCGGTGCTGAGAGATTTGAAGACTCAAATGAGCCAGATTTCCACCGCCCTCCATGAACTTGTGAGTAAGAATTCTAGAAATATACCTTCCCAACCCACTCCAAATCCAAAGGGGGATGTTAGTTCCATCACATTGAGAAGTTGGAAGAAAATGAATGATACATCTAGACCTACCATTCCGCCTGGATTCACCTCTACTCTAGAAAAGCATCATTCCATACCAACTGATGAGAAATCCAAGGAGAAAGATAAAGGTAAGAAAAATATTGATGATGTTCCTCCTAAACCACTTCCTTTTCCAAACATGGATGTTCAAACCAAGAAGATGGCGGAAGAAGTAATGCAAAAGGAGGTTTTGGATACATTCAAGTGTGTGGAGATCAACATTCCTCTACTTGAAGCCATTAAGAAAATTCCAAGGAATGATAAATTCTTAGAAGAACTTTGTACCAATCGAAGAGGGCTCAAAGGAAATGAGAGGATCAACCATGGAAGGAATGTCTCAGAAAAAATTACACCAACTCTAGCAATGCCAAAAAAGTGCAAGTATCCCGGGACTTTCACCATCCCATGTACCATAGGGGAGTTGCACTTCAATGATTCTATTTGTGATTTAGGAGCTTCAATAAATGTGACTCCTCACTCTATATTCTTTTCCTTGCAGATTAGTGAGCTAAAACCAACGAGAGTAGTGGTGCAGTTGGATAATAGAGCAACGGAATATTCAGTGGGAGTTCTTGAGGATGTACTTTTCCGGGTAAGAGACATGATGTTTCCAGCAGACTTCTATGTTCTTAACATGGAGGATAATCAGGTAAGTTATCATGCACCCATTATCTTAGGTAGTACCATCCTCAAAACTACAAAAACTATCATAAATGTCAAGTAGGGTACACTTTCCATGTATTTTGGAGATGAGGTTATGATATTTAATGTTATGGATTCCATGAAGTACCCCTCAGAGGACCATTCTGCTTTTGTTATCTCCCATTTTGAACCACCAAATAAAAACACCATAGAATTTGATTGTCCTATGCTTAGGGAGATTATGATTATTGGTTTGAGTTTGATGTCTAAGGTCACATCCATGCATGTTGCTGATACACAATCCTCTCATGGATTTGATTTTGATGTGGATTCATATTATGATTTTGATCATGTTCACTCTAATTATGACATGGCTGTTGAGTATGATGATGGATTTGATGCTTTATTCTTAGATTTTGATGATTTCTATTCTGATACTGATGCTCTTTGTGCACATATTTCAGTTCCTTCAACGTCTCCATCCATAATACACCCTCCTTCATTAGAACTCAAGCCATTTCCACCAAATATGAAATACTCACACTTGTTGAGTGGTGAGAGATTACCAGTTATCATTTCTAATAATCTTCATTTTGATCATGAAGAAATGATTTTGAATATTTTGAGGGAGAACATCAGGGCAATTGGGTGGACCTTGGATGACATATCAGGTATTAGCCCCTCTATTTTAATGCATAGGATTCTCTTGGAGGATGGGGCTAAACCGGTGAGACAACCACATTGGAGACTCAATCCCACCCTCCTGGAAGTTGTTAAAAAAAGAAGTTGAGAAATTGCTTGAGGCAGGTATAATCTTTCCCATTTCAGATTCTCAGTGGGCTAGTCCTATTCAGGTTGTGCCTAAGAATAGTGGTGTTACTGTTGTTAAAAACGAGAAAGATGAGTTAGTTCAAATGAGGGTGCAAAATAGTTTGCGTGTGTGTATTGATTATAGGAAACTAAATTAGTCCACTCGCAAGGACCATTTCCCCCTCCCATTTATTCATCAAATGCATGAGAGACTAGCTAGGAAAACACACTATTGTTTCTTGGATGGATTTTCTGGATATTTTCAGGTTCCTATAGTTCCAGAGTATTAGGAGAAAACTACATTCACCTGTCCCTTTGGCACATTTTCTTACCGAAGGATGCCATTTGGACTTTCCAATTCCCCAGGTACCATCCAGAGATGCATGGTGAGTATTTTTCTGATTTTATTGAGACCTGCATGGAGGTATTTATGGATGATTTTACAGTGTATGGATCCTCATTTGATGAATGTGTAAAGTGTTTTGGAAAGGTATTGAATCATTTTATTAAGAAGAATCTGGTCCTGAATAATGAAAAGTTTCATTTCATGGTAGAGCATGGCATTGTGATAGGGCATATAGTGTCAAAACATTGGATAGAGGTTGATAGATATAATATAGACATTATTTCATCCTTACCACATCCTTTATGTGTGCGTGATGTTAGATCTTACCTAGAGCATGCGTGATTTTATCGGTGCTTCATCAAATATTTTAGTAAGATTGCCCTTCCTATGTCAAGATTACTCCAAAAGGATTCTGATTTTGTGTTTAATGATTCTTGCAGGATATCCTTTGATGAGCTAAAGATGTTTCTGACCACTTCACCAATCATACAACCGCCATGGTGGGAGATTCCTTTTGAGATTATGTGTGACGCCTCCAACTTCGCGGTTGGAGATGTCTTATCTCAGAGGGTGGAAGGACGTTCACATGTGATTGCCTATGCATCAAGTACATTGGATTCAGCCCTATAAAACTAAACTACCATAGAAAAGGAGTTTCTTGCGGTCATATTTTCTTTATATAAATTCCGTTCATATTTATTGGGCTCTAAAGTAGTTGTTTTTCTGACCATGCAGCTTTGAGGTACCTTCTAAAGAAGCCAGATGTGAAGCCATGACATATCTGTTGGATGCTCCTTCCTCAAGAGTTTGACATAGAGATAAAGGACGAGAAGGGGTCAGAGAATTTGGTGGTAGACCACATGAGTAGGCTTACTCACACACTAGAGGATGACACCTTGGACCAGGTACCTCTTCAGGACACTTTCCCCGATGAGAATCTTTATTCCATCTCAGGTACACATCCTTGGTATGCAGATTTAGTTACCTACATTTTTGACTCTGAAATCCCATCAAATTTAAAGAAACATCAAGTCCAAAAATTAAAAAGTGATTCTAGGTTTTATGTGTGGGGTAATCCTTACCTCTAGCGCATGTGTAGTGACCAAGTCATTAGGAGGTGTATTCCCGATCATGAGTTTGAGTCTGTTTTGCATTTCTGCCATACACTTGCTTGTAGTGGAAACTTTGGACACCAAAAGATAGCTAGGAAGGTTTTGGACTCTGTATTATATTGGCCTAGCTTATTACATGATGCCCATGTGTTTTGTAAGTTATTGTCTCATTTCCAACACACTGGGAACGTTTCTAAGAGACATGAGATGACCCAACAACCCATATTATTTTGTGAGATTTTTGATGTATGGGGAATTTATTTTATGGGTCCTTTTCCTAGTTCATTTTGATTTTTGTACATTTTGGTTGCTGTCGATTATGTGAGTAAATTGGTTGATGATAAGGCCACTAGGACTGATTATTCTCATGTTGTTGTGGACTTTGTCAAAGCACATATTTTTTGCAGGTTTGGAGTACCAAATGCCATCATCAGTGACCAAGGGACACACATTTGAAATAGTAGTTTTTCTTCCCTACTTCAAAAGTATGGGGTGACACACAAAACATCAACACCATACCACCCCCAAACAAATGGCCAGACTGAGGTTTCAAATCGTGAGTTGAAACAAATTTTGGAGAAAACTGGGCAGCCAAATAGGATGGATTGAAGCTAGCACTTGGATGATGCATTGTGGGATTATAGGAACATATACAAGACCCCCATTGTTATGTCCCCATTTCGGATTTTTTTTGGGAAATCTTGACTTCTCCTAGTGCAAGTTAAGCATCAGGCATATTGGGCTATAAAGAAATGCAACATGGATTTCGCCCAAGATGTAATTCAATGGATGTTACAAATTCAAGAGCTTGAGGAGATTCGACTGTCCTCATATGATAACACAATGCTCTATAAGGAAAGATCAAAAGTATCTCAGGACAAAATGATCCAACAAAGGGATTTTCATGTTAGAGAGAAACTCCTTCTCTATAGTTCACGACTGAAGCTGATGCCTGGTAATTTTCATTCCATATGGTTAGGTACTTATATTGTATCTAATGTTTTTCCTTATGGTGTAGTGGAGATCACATAAGAGGACACTAGAAGGAGAATTACAGTCAATGTTCAACGTTTGAATAGATACATTGAGGGACTTCTTACTGATGCAGTGGATTTTATCACACTGCATGACCCCATCATCACTTGATAACATCAGGTTGTTCCTAACCCTTTCACTTTTATATTATTTGTCCTATTTAATAATTCTACATTTCATGTACATATATAATCTCATGGGTTCACATTGAAGATAATGCAATATTTTAAGTTTGGGGGAGGGAACCTTTTAGTTTAGTAATTTCAATTGTTTTCCTTTAAAAAAACAAAACAAAAATGTTGTTTGTTTTTTTTTCAAATTTTGTGTGTTTATTTTTTTCAATTTTCTTTGTGCGTTTGAAATAATTGAGCTGAAATGATTCTCATCACAATTTTTAAATGCATATAAATGAGTGAAACAATTTATCCTTTGAAACTACCATTAAATTAATTCTGAAAATGACTTTGTTTCAAGATCAAATAGTTAGTAATTTCATTGAAAGTACACCAAATTTTAAATCCCATGCCACATCTCACTGTCTTTATATTTGATATCAATTTTTTGAGGCTTCTAAACCATTATTTTCATATTCTTTACATTCACCTCACTTCTTTAGAGAACAAAACAATGCTTGATTTAACCAGAATTTGATTTATTCCTGTCAAAACATGAGGGTTTGAGGTACTTATGTTTAAATTATTGAGGCATTTGTTTGGTATTAAATCCCCTACATCAAAGAATCCTTTTTTATAATGGCATACCTTGAACATTTAATCTTTTTATCCCTTATAAGAAATGCACATCCTGTTAGGTTAGCCACATTATAAGCCAATTTTCCATATCCAACCAACCCTTGAAGTGAAATTTCATAATCTAGCTGAGCTTAAGTGTGGGGGAAGCTATGTTGTGTTGTGCTACCACATTCTGTGATACTTTGGTTGTAAAATTAAATTCTTAAGAGATGTGTTTCCTGCTGAAGAAATTCATTATATTGAATGTTGTGCCTTTTCTGGAGCTTTCATGACAAGTGAAGCTGTGCCTTTTCTGGAGCTTCTAATTGAGGTGGAAAGCTGAGCCTATCTGGAGCTTTCAAGAAAATCATGTTTGATATGATTGAAAATTTTTGATGCTGAATGAAAGAATGGTGTAAAATATTCATGAATTTTCATGATGATGGAGCTGAATTGATACTATGGGGATTGAGGAGAATACCATATTTAATTGAAAATTATATTAATGCAATTTTTCTTCAAAAAGTGTCAATCCCTCCTTATTCATCCTCATAATTTTTCACATCTAAATCCTACCAACTGAAAGCCATAGAACAACCCTGAAAAGTCCTCATGACAAACATATGTCCTTGACTCACATCTGGTGGTGATGTATGAATCTATCAAGCCTATGGTGACCCCTGTATGAGTTTGGATGAGAAAGACATTGCAAAAAAATTGATATTTGATTGATGAGAGAAAATTCAAGAGAGGTAAGTGTTTTGTGGATGAGAGGATAAATAAAGTGGAAATATATTGAATGATATTAATAGAGAACATGAAATAAGGTTTTTAATGAGGCATGATATCTTTGATTCTTGGTGCGGAATTGATGGATCCCAATGATATGTGTTTTAAAATTGGTTTTGAATTGATATTGATGTTTAGTTGACATGAGGTTTTTCCTAGGAGTGCAAAAGGGTAAGTGTGGGGGAGTTGATAAAACATTATTTTGTAGAATATTTTATTGATAATAAATGATATAATTTCCTCACATTGTGTTAAATATGTTTAATTAGAATGTATTTTGGATTAGATCATTCATTTGAATATTTGATGAAAATTCTAGATTTACCCTTTATAATTCACTGTAGTATTTCGAAAATAAATATTTTTGTATTTATTATTTGAATTTTAAATATTGTAACAGTGTTCCTAACATAATTATCTATAGCTTTTATCTAGGACACTAGAGAAAAAAAGTGCATTTGGTTATTGAAAATGGGCCACGAAGTCAAAGTTGGGCTGGAATCGCCAAGATGAAGAAGCTTTTGTATTTAGGCCATAAATCCTTCATCTGAGCCTGGATTAAGCCCAAAGTTTTAGAGGATATATAGTACCCATATCCTCACATAACATCCTTCTAGATGGTCCGCCAATTGACGCGTTTTGGTGGTCAAATGGGAGGTTCAATTTGGAATAAAATATTTGGCCGAATATCCACAGTCGCACTTGAAACCACTTGTAAAATCTCCTCTCCTCCCCTATATGAATTGAAGTTTTTCTCATTTGGAGGGGTTTGGATGTGCCTTTGGAAGTTTAGGGAATTGGAGAAGTAGATCCACACCAATTCCCCAACCATTTCAATAAGGGTATCTCTTGAAGTAAGGATCCCTTCGACGAAGCCTTCTTCTCTTTCATGTTGTAATGATTTTGTTTTGTGTAATAAACTTCTTTGTTCTTCTTTTATTTCTTCCCTTTTCTTCTGTTTTGTTTAAATTTATTCTTCTATTAATCTTCCTATCTGGGCTAGAATTCTTGAGTAGAAGTGTTATTGGGTTATACCCATTATAAACCTTTGCACATACAAAACGCTTCTACGATGATTACGCCACCCATGGAAGAGTAGTCTTTTAGTAATAGATCTATCTTCTAACCTATTCATTTATTTATTTTGAATAATTGAGATACTGTAAATAACATAATATGATTCATTAATTGTTTTTATATATTGTATAAAACTAAGAAAGAAATTGAACAATTAATACAAAAACACACGAGGTCGGGATTTTGTGTAAATTGTGAAAGTGCAATCTTAATCGGTAATACATGACCACACAGGATAAATTTGTAGAGTTCAAATATAATCCATAAACAAAATTCATACAAATTTCCAGAATGGATATGTGTTCTAATTAACCACTAACCATATGATAAACTTAGAACAACAATCAAAGAAGGGTGCTGCGATTGCGTGTTCCGAAGCTAGCCTAGGGTTTAAGTAATTCCATATTTGTGGTTAAGTTAATTGTTGTAGGGTTCGAGGGTTCAAAAATTAGGGGATCATAATTAAGTGGATATTTATTTAAATTATGATAATTAATATGTAAATGAATAGGTATAGTTAGATCGATTATGTCTTTTAAATATTGTCTAAAAAATATTTTTGTTGTGTCATTTTAATCGAACTTCATTTCAAAACTAAAAACAAAAAAAAATACAATCTTCTTCCAGAAAACTTCTTCTATATTCATAAACTATAACCAACCAAAATCCTTTCAAGTAGTTTTTTGATTATATTATATTTTATTTTTTTTAGAATACCATTAATAATTTGATCAATTAACTTCCTCCTTTGAGAGACGACCTTGGTCAGCCACTCTGCTGCACCTAAGAACCCCAAAATCACATTAATCATTTGAGGGAACCCATGAAATCACTCTATAAAATAACATTTATAATTTTAGTAAACCTAAATCAAAATACATAAGGTCACTGTAATAAAATAATCTGGTAAAATTCAGGATATCACATGTACTATAAAGAAGAAAATTCTAATCAATTAAATATAAACATCAAAACATGTTAATGAATTCTTCTGTGAATATTAAGGGACTAATCTCATCATCATTACCCATTTGGTTCAATCCCAAAAAACAAAATGCAAAAAATTAGGGTCACTCCAATAGAATTACTGTGTTGTTATATTAATTCTAGAAATAGTGTAAGAAAGAGGAATCTATTGCACTATCTGAAATACACATAATAAATTAAGTCACATGGGCCAAAGAAACGTCATTTTTGTTATAGAAAATGATGAAGAAGCCTTTAAAACCAAAAATAACCCTTGAATGCCATGGTTAACTATGTGGGAATCCATGAAATGGAGTGAATATATATTAATAATAAAATGAGAAACCTACCCAGTACTCATTCAGCCAGTACTGAGTACTTGGTGGTCGACCTACCACATGGTGCACTCAAATCAACTCATTTTAGTTTCTCTAGTTCCTATATTCCAACTATCATTTCCAATGGGTACCTGATGGAATCCAAATAGGTACTCGATAACCAAATATGATAACCACCATAACACCACTAAATCCAAAACATTTTACAATATTACCAACATTAAATACATTAACTCTAAAATAATGGTCTAATTTATACATAAAATTTTAGGGTCCTTACAAAATACCACAAAATAGAATTCTCATATTTGAGATGCATCTATGGAGATCAATACCAAAATGATTCATCCCATATTCATACACATCTCTATACCACTCTTATGTATCTTTCTAGAAATTTCTATGTATCAACAATACATAATTATATGGGGGGTTTTAAAATTCTTATATCTCTATTCCATGACATGCACCATGTTCCCTTCAAATGATTCATCCTCCAACAATATTAATTACTTAGTTTCATTCATTCTCATCTAGTATGGATCTAAATTATATATATATAACATGTGAATGTCATCATGTATACAAAAATATAATCACAAAGGGTCTAATAATTAATCCATGTCCACAATAATCTCTAAAATATCAAATAAGATGATAGACCTTGGTGCAATATTCCACTAATGGTCCATATTTGGATGCCCCAATTGAGGAGATACATATATGAATACATAATCACCTATAAAAAACTAATAGGGTTACTTTAAATTGTTAGAATATAATTATTTCCTACTATAATATGTAACTAACAACATAAAAATAAATTGATCCTACTTTAAGGTATCTTACACCATTGTTGGTATGATTACTACGCACATGAATTTATCAAACAAAACAATGAGGAAAAAAATTGTATTACATATGTAACATTAAAATGAGAAATTTGTATTGAATGAAGGTAAGAATTATTATAAATAAAATATTTTAACATAGTATTTTATTCTCATTCTCTCCAAAAATCATTCACAAATTCCCTTAGAATATACCATAGTATCTTGATCATCCTCTTGAATATCCCTTTTCTCTATAGGTGGTATGTTATACACCTCAATTATAGAGATACCATTCCCCTCGATATTTCTTGTCAGAATTTTTATTTGGAATTAAAATATTTACCTCTCACTATACTCATATGTCACCTATACAGAATCACATTATCCCACATGTACAACATTCTCACCGCACAACATAATACATCATCCAAATGTGAATGATCTTTTCAACCACTATTTTCCAATCAATCACTACCCATAGGTTATTTTTTATCCCAATATGACTTTTTTAGTCTCATAGAAACATCCATAATCACCTCATATCATGTCTATAATTGAATACGAATTAGTTTAAGCAACCAACATAGACACTGGTGCACTAAAATTATGTTATAGTAGATAAAGAAATGAGGAATTAACCACAAAATATACTATTTTATATTTTCCGACAAGATTTGATTAGATTCCCTAATCACCCATATGGTATGGATGTTGGGACCAACATGATTTTACTGAGATAAAACATTATAATCTTATACAATGAAAATATTAGTACTAGTACATCTCCCATGAATCACTATCTTATTAAAATATTTACAAGCATGGATCCTCTATATAAATTACCGAATGTAAAATAAAAGTTGTAATGATAAATGGGCTATGGTTCTTGACCAATCAACCCAATACCACATCAATCTAACTATTAATGCAAAATCTCATTAGATTCTAATACACAATAGATGTTTAAACTCTATTTTTTGAGGTCTTACTATAGAGACATTCATGAAGAAGCTTCCTCGTACATAGGTAATATTACGTCATAAAACCCATGTTCTCTATGTAATATACCTACAACCATGGGCTTATATTCATTCAAATTCAGAGAAAATTTACTAAAGGATATTTTTGTTCATACAGATATAAATATCTACCATAATAGATAATGATAGAAAATTTTTTATTAATGAAGAATAATATATATCAATCAGGAAACCCATATTTTTTATATCTTCTAATCTATAAAACTACTAATGGTAACTTGATCCCTTTTAAATTTTAGATAAAAATTGGGAAACCCATAACAAATTAATAAATAATATAACGACCCATACTTTACATACATTATTAATACTTCAAAATTGAAGCACACTTATTACCACATATGACAAAACCACAATGGACCGTATAGGTATAGTGTCTTTAGAAACTGGGAAACATAAACAACTGGTTCATAAATCTTCTACAGTGTCTCCCATTTATTTCATCATATCTAGGGTCACTTTTAGCATATTCTACTTAATATCCATCTTCCTGACCTGGGGAAAAGAAAACATGAAAGGGTGAGCTCAAATGCTCAGCAAGGGCAAATAAAGGAAATAAAAATCATATCATATCTTTTTGAAAATCATAACCTGCAAAAGAGATCATAATATCTTAACATGGAATAAATCATAGAAGTGAAAATGAGATCCCCATAATCATAACATAAAACTTGAAACTTTGTGGCATGCACACATAATCATGGAAAATCATTTCTTGTTAGTCATGACTCATTGCCAAGACTATCTTTGTGGACAAAGTCCCTTTCTGAACCGAGTCACCCTCGTTCCAGTCCTGTTTCACTGAACCGGTATAACCTACCGTTCCAGACATGTCTATCTCATGAGATATAAAATCTTTACCCAATGAATTTGAGGGAGATATAGGTCCCACCCATCTTATAATGAATCCTTTCTTATGTGTGCCACATAATCATAAACCATACATCATAGCGTAACCCATGTAATAAAAATGGGATTCTTAAACAACATGACATCATAAAACTATTCATATAAGATAAAGGAATTCATAAAAAATATTTCCATCACAACATGATCAAATCAATGTAATAATAAAGATAAAAACAGAACACTTGAACTCCATTCTTGAGGAAAATATCCTTTCTTCTTCAAAAACATTTTTCCTTTCATGACATGTCATACGAATTTAAAATAAGATAAGTTCGTTAAAAATAAACTTGAAAACATGTAAAGTAAGCTTCTTGGAAATAATGTTTTAAAAATCCATTCATGCCGTATAAGTTAAAAAAACATTCTTTCATACTTTTGTCTGAAAAGTCAAAAAGTACCTCGTACGAAAAAAATGGCAAAAGATTCCTTTCATATTCTTTACTAAAAACTCACCGAAGGGTAAAATAGGATTTAAAAAATTATAGGTGAATGGAAATAATATTACATATTGAGGAAACATTGATGTGGATGATAAAATACACCCCAGTAAATACCAAATTATAAACAATCTCGGATAAAAATGAGATTGTGATATTTCCCTTACCTTAGATCCAATTTGCTTTGTACGTGTCCGAAGCTCCTGTATAATGGTTTAAATAATGTTATTGACTTATTCCAGAATCATACATATTGATATGATATCATATATGGTCATATTCTTAGCTTCTTGTTAGTAATATTTCATTGTTACTTGTTACTCGGGTCTTTATTGCCTTTTGTTCTTATGCGTGTTTTGCCGAATAAATTCTTATTCTTCTTTTAAGGTTATAGATACCTTATATCCAGAATGGTATTAGTGTAACATATATCATATTTATTCATTAAATTCATTTATATAATTACTATGTAATGATGATCATGTAGAACGAGTCGCATCACAACGTGGAGACGGTATTCCGTACGTACGCACGAGTTATTATATTGTTCCTATGATCGTGGATTTGTATTGGAGTATATATATATTATTTCAGTATCAATATTACTCTATAATAATCATAAATAGTTACTCATTACACCATTATACCCATCCTTGTAAGGTGATGGTGGAAAATAGATTACACCACGGCGTGGAGACGGTATTCCGTACGTACGCACGCGCGGTGATTTCATTTTTCCGTAGGATGGATAGAAGGTGAGTTAGGGTTGTTTCATATTTATAATAACATATCACTATGTAAGTAATACTGATGTTATTACTTTGTCATGAAACAACTAAAGAAGAAGAAGTTGAAGAAGAATGAAATTGAAAAGATCGGTAATGGATATTACCTCTTCTTTGGAACGCCTCTTTGAATCCTCCACTTAGGGAACTAAGATTGGTCTTTGAAGAAGACCAGAACCTCTAGGATTATTCTACGGAAGTGGATAGGAGAAATTTGTAGGGGTTTGCCGAGCTTGAGTGCTCAAATTGGTGTGAGGAGGAGGGGGAGGAGGTGCCCTTTTATAATGGAGGAGAGGGGCACCTTAGGAATATCTCAAAATATTATTTTATATTAAAGTCAAAATCGGTTTATAATGGTTCCAAAGGGTCTTATTTCGAAGCTAAAGTGGGGATGGGTCGAAATCCTATCAACCAATAGTATTTAGACAAGTTTAGGGTATTATTTTAACCTTATCAATCAGATTTAACTCTAAGTTAAATAATTTAACTTTTACCGTGTCTTTTTGTTTTCTTTCACTATATGGTTAATAAACTTACTATGACATGCCAAAAGAACCCCAAATTGTTTATTATTAATATATATATCCTTATATAAGTCAATTGGCCGAACCTTAGATTTTTAGGAATAAAATAACAATTAATAATATAATATTTTATTTAAAAACTATTTTGTGTCAATTTTGACACTATTTGATATATGATTTTTGTGAAAGTCATAACAGAATTATATGTTAGAATAAAGTTAATTAAATCAACACTAATATTTCATAGTAACCTAGAAAATTAGTGTAATTCATAAAAACTCTCAAATGACATTTATTTTGGTGTTTATAACACCTATTATGTAAATATTTCATTAATAAGATAATTACTGCATCATCATTGTGTCATAAATAAATTAAATTATTTAATGTCTAAAAATTATAAATAAAATACCATTATGTAGGAAATCTTTTTTTATCTTTATAATGAATATTTATAGTCGAATTTATCTTATGTATAACCCCATATTAAAAATGATTTACTTATTAAACTTTGATTTTATCTATTTTAAACCTTCTTTAAATAATTTAATAATAAATGTCCTAATATAATCCAAGTGGGCCTAAATGGTCATATTTTATTCCTAAGTTTGTTTTTGGTCGAATTACACTTGTCCAATAGAATAAGGACATGTGTTAGGGTAATAGTAATATCATATTTACCCTTAGTTACCCTATTTACTATTAACCGCGGTAAAAAAAAGTAAAAAGTTACTATTCACCAAAAAATTATTTTTATCTCATTGAACCACATTTTACTTACTGATATCAAATGTGTCTGTCGGATTTTCTAAATTCCATTCACAGAAGCAGTAAAATTAAGTTTTATGCAAAAATTCAGTTTTTAACCTACCACTTAGTGGTTTCACTATTCATCAAAAATTGAAAGTTTTCGGAAAAATACCAAAATTTCACCCTAGGCTAATTTCGGTATTCCGAATCCAAAAATGAAGTCCATTTTGAAAAATAAAATTTATAAAATTTCAAAAAGTGGTTATTACTATTTATAACGGCTAGTTTTATTAATATTTTAATAGCATATCGTTGTTTAGTGAAACTCGGTATTGCGTACGACGCAAGCTATTGAGGAAGGTCATGATTGCGTGTAAAGTAAGCCAAGCAAGTGTGTAGTGAAAGATTCCTTTGATGATAAAAACAAAATATTTCTCATAAAAATCTCGGGTGTTACATTCCACCCCCCCTTAAAAGAATTTCTCCCTCGAAATTCGTCACTTTGTAACAAAAAGATGAGGATACTTCTCCCTCATCATATCCTCAAGCTCCCAAGTAGCTTCTTCAAGTTGGTAGTTCCTCCATAAAACATTCACCAAGAGAGTGGTCTTGTTTCGTAGGACTTTTTCGCTACGATCCAGAATCTCTATCGGCTGTTCTTCATAAGAATGATCTTGCTCCAGCGGTACAACTTCTGAGCTGAGTACATGTGAAAGATCAGGTATGTACTTTCTTAGGAGAGTTACATGGAACACATCGTGAACTTGAGAGAGATTCAGTGGAAGCGCCAATCGGTAAGCTACCTTTCCAACCTGATCCAGTATTTCGAAAGGACCGATATATCTAGGGCTCAACTTCCCCTTCTTTCCAAATCTCATAACCCTCTTCTAGGGAAATATTCGTAAGAACACTTTATCACCCACTTCAAACTCTAGGTCTTTTCTTCGGTTGTCAGCATAGCTTTTCTGTCGACTCTGAGCTGCTCTTATGTGTTGTTGAATAGATCTGACCTTTTCTGCCATTTCATCAATGAGATCTGGTCCTAATAGCTTTCTTTCCCCAACTTCATCTCAGCAAGTAGGAGTCCTGCATTTCCTTCCATAGAGAGCTTCATAAGGAGCCATCTGAATACTGGAGTGAAAGCTATTATTATAAGAATATTCCACCAAAGGTAGGTGTTGATCCCAACCTCCTTTGAAATCCATAGAGAAAGCTCTCCACATATCTTCTAGGGTTTGAATTGTTCTCTCAGACTGACCGTCTGTCTGGGGATGATAAGCAGTGCTGAAACTCAGCTCTGTATCCAGAGTGTGCTGAAGACTTCGCCAGAACTTCGAGGTAAATCTCGGATCCCGATCAGATATAATAGAAAGTGGAACTCCATGCAATCTTACCACTTCCTTTACATATATCCTGGGAAGCTAATCTAGATAGAAATCCTCTCTCATAGCAATGAAGTGTGCAGACTTTGTAAGACGATCAAATATGACCCAAATAGCATTATTGCCTTTGGATGTTTTAGGAATTCCAGTGACAAAGTCCATAGTGATGTTTTCCCATTTCCATTCGGGTATGGGTAATGGTTGTAACATCCCCTTAGACTTCTATCTCTCAGCATTAACTTGTTGACAAACCAAGCATCGAGAGACATATTCAGCAACATCTCTTTTCATTCCATCCCACCAGATGTACTCTTTCAGGTCCCTATACATCTTCGTGCTTCCAGGATGAATAGAGAATGATGAACTATGAGCCTCATCTAGCAGCTCCTTCTTTAATTCGGCGATGGGAGGAACACAATCCTGATTCCTGAACTTTATTATCCCATCACAAACAAGGTTGAATTTAGGAACATTTCTCACCTTCTTTTGTAACTCGACATCTTCTTTCTGTGCCTCTTTAATCTTCACATGTATAGATGGTTGAACATTCATTTGAGAAAGATAAGATTTTTCCCCTTCCATTATAATTCCAAGATCCATCCTTTGTAAATCCATAAATATTGGATCTTTTGTGATCCTCATCATGGATAAACTAGCATGGTCTTGTCGACTTAATGCATCTGCCACCTTGTTTGCTTTCCCAGGGTGGTAATGGATTGAGCAGTGGTAATCCTTAATCAGCTCCAACCATCTTCATTGACGCATATTCAACTCCTTTTGTGTGAAAATATACTTTAAACTTTTATGATCAGTATAAATAACACACCTTTCACCATAAAGGTAATGCCTCCAAATCTTTAATGCAAAGATTACCGCAGCCAACTCCAAATCATGTGTTGGGTAATTTTGCTCATGGATTTTCAACTGTCGTGAGGCATAAGCTATCACCATATCATTTTGCATAAGAACACACCCCAATCCCTTTTTTGATGCATCACTGTAGATCACAAACCTTTCTCCACTACAAGGTAGTGTGATCATAGGTGCACTAGATAACCTTCTTTTCAACTCCTTGAAATTCTCTTCACATTCCTCTGTCCAAACAATCTTAACTCCTTTCCAAGTCAACTTGGTGAGTGGATTAGATAATCGTGAAAAATCGTTTACAAAACGTCGATAATATCCAGCCAAACCAAGAAAACTTCGGATCTCAGTTACTGTTGTTGGACTTGACCATCTTTTGATAACCTCTGTTTTTTCTGGATCCACAGATATCCCCTCTTTTGAGATTATGTGACCCAAAAATGCAACTTTTTGAAGCCAAAATTCACACTTGGTAAATTTGGCATAAATCTTCTCCTTTCTCAGGGTCTTCAATATAATTCTCAAGTGATCTTCATGCTCTTACTTGCTCTTTGAATAGACATGAATATCGTCTATAAAGACTACCAGAAATTGATCAAGATAGTCTCTAATGACTCTATTCATTAGATCCATGAAGATAGCAGGGGCATTAGTAAGACCAAATGGCATCACTATAAATTCATAGTGTCCATACCTTGTACAGAAAGTCGTCTTTGGTATATCCTCCCTTTTGACCCTTAATTGATGATACCCTGAATGAAGATCAATCTTGGAAAAGTATTGAGCTCCGCGTAGTTGGTAAAATAAGTCATCAATGCGTGGGAGAGGATATTTGTTCTTGATAGTGATCTTGTTAAGTTCTCGACAATCAATGAAGAGTCTCATTGATCCATCTTTCTTCTTAACAAATAGAACAGGTGCTCCCCAAGGTGACGCACTAGGGCGTATGAATCCCTTATCAAGATTCTCTTGGAGTTGCTTCTTCAATTCCTACAACTCAATTGGGGCCATTCTATATGGTGTCTTTGAAAAAGGCAAAGCACCTGGTACGAGTTCAATTGAAAACTCAACTTCACGATTTGGTGGAAGACCCGGTAATTCCTCCAGAAAGACATCATCAAACTCTCATAAAATGGGCATATTCTTAATCGTGAGTTTCTCACTAACCATTTGAGATAAATAACCTTCATATAGTGGAATCAATACCCATAAGATGGAAGAAATTTCCACTGGAAGGTTATGTTCATCCTTGCATTGATAGACGATCGTAGATTGATCTGGAATATGAAATGTGACTTCCCTTCTTTGGAAATTGATATGAGCTCCATGTAGAGAAAGCCAATCCATGCCAAGAATCACATAAAATTCCACTAAAGGATCACAAGATTTGCAGGAAGCACTTTCCCACAAACTTCGATCGGAGAAGAATTATAAACTTTTGATGCGACTGTTGTGCCATTAGGTTTTGTCACAGCTAACTCAACATCTAATTGTTGAGATAATATGGTGATAACCTTAGAAAATTCTTTAGAAATAAAGGAGTGGGTGGATCCAGAATCAAATAAAACATTTGCTACTTTAGAGTGGATGGTAAGTGTACCTTTCACCACTTCGTTATCATACTCCACATCGCTGATAGAAATTGCATGTGACTTTCCTTTGTCTTTAGCCTTAAGATTTTTTGCCGTCGACCATCATCATCAACCCTTGGATTTGGGCATTGATTGGCATAATGCCCCATCTCCTTGCACTTGAAACATTGAAGTGTAGTAGGTTAATTCTGTGTATCCCTTCCTTTGTTTGCATCATTAGACATCTTCTTCCCATTATCGCGGCATTCAAATGCCCGATGACCTTCCTTTCCACATTTAAAACATTTACTTGTCCCTTTAAGACAACTCCCTCCATGTTTCTTTCCACACTTTGAGCATAAGGGAATGCTCATCTTCTTTTCAGTGTGCTCTTTAGATTTTCCTTTGAATTCCACCTTCCTCTTCTTATCAAACCCATGTGACTGATGGGTTACTCCAATCTCCATCTCGACTTTAAAAGCACATCGAACGATTTCCTCGTAGCTATTGAAGTCCCTTATGGCTAACGCCCTTTGAAGAATTGGTTTTAAGCCACAAAGAATCGATCGATCTTACTCTCAGGTTGGATAATAATACCAGAAGCGTACCTTGCAAGTCTTGTAAAATTTGCTTCATAGGTACCAACAGATTCATCATCCCTTTGCTTTAGTTCAAGAAACTCTTTCTCCATCTTTGTTCGGAGAATACGAGGGAAGTACTTATTGAAAAATAAGTTCTCGAACTCGTTCCATTCCATAGACTCAATTTCATCCCTTTTCCTCATATTCTTAATAAGATTCCACCATTGATCAGCATCTCCTTCCAAACGATACACTGCTAGGATGACTTTATCATGGTCAGAACATTAAAGAACTGAAAATATCTTTTCAGTAGTACTAATCCATTGTTCAGCAACTAATGGATCATTAGACCCGCTGAAAGAAGGTGGACGCTGCCTCATGAAGGATTCAACAGAATGTTGCACCTTCCTTTTTTCGTTTGGAAGTCCTGCATGATTCATATCTTGAGAAAGCTGTGTGAGCATGGCTACAAGATTTTCCATTCCATCTCCCATATCGTTTGGTTGCTCAGGGGGACAATCATTGCATTGCCCATCGCATTCCACATTAACACGGTTCCTTCGGGTTCTAGCCATTGACTAAAACCAAGAAGAATAGTGTGAGCAACACTAATTATAATAGGAAACCGCATAATTCAAGAATAAAATTTTCATTCTTAAGGACTTATCCTAGGTTATTCATGGCCATTTCTAAAACACTAAGATTGTGTTCTATGCTTAGACTTATCCTTAGGGTTCTTACTAAGGCTTTCACATCCTAGTTTCCAAAGGTTGACTATAACCTCCCTCCGATACCATCTATAACGACCCATACTTTACATACATTATTAATACTTCAAAATTGAAGCACACTTATTACCACATATGACAAAACCACAAAGGACCGTATAAGTATAGTGTCTTTAGAAACTGGGAAACATAAACAACTGGTTCATAAATCTTCTACAGTGTCTCCCATTTATTTCATCATATCTAGGGTCCCTTTTAGCATATTCTACTTAATATCCATCTTCCTGTCCTGGGGAAAAGAAAACATGAAAGGGTGAGCTCAAATGCTCAGTAAGGGCAAATAAAGGAAATAAAAATCATATCATATCTTTTTGAAAATCACAACCTGCAAAAGAGATCATAATATCTTAACTTGGAATAAATCATAGAAGTGAAAATGAGATCCCCATAATCATAACATAAAACATGAAACTTTGTGGCATGCACACATAATCATGGAAATTCTTTCTTGTTAGTCATGACTAATTTCCAAGACTATCTTAGTGGACAAAGTCCCTTTCTGAACTGAGTCACCCTCGTTCCAGTCCTATTTCACTGAACCAGTATAACCTACCATTCCAGCCATGTCTATCTCATGAGATATAAAATCTTTACCCAATGCATTGGAGGAAGATATAGGTCCCACCCATCTTATAATGAATCCTTTCTTATGTGTGCCACATAATCATAAACCATACATCATAGTGTAACCCATGTAATAAAAATGGGATTCTTAAACAAGATGACATCATAAAACAATTCATATAATATAAAGGAATTCATAAAAAATATTTCCATAACAACATGATCAAATCAATGTAATAATAGGGATAAAAACAGAACACTTGAACTCCATTCTTGAGGAAAATATCCTTTCTTCTTCAAAAACATTTTTCCTTTCATAACATTTCATACGACTTTAAAATAAAAGATGTTGATTAAAAATAAACTTGAAAACTTGTAAAGGAAGCTTCTTGGAAATAATGTTTTAAAAATCCATTCATGCCTTATAATTTCAAAAAACATTCTTTCGTACTTTTTTCAGAAAAGTCAAAAAGTACCTCGTACGAAAAAAATGGCAAAAGATTCCTTTCATATTCTTTACTAAAAACTCACCGAAGGGTAAAATAGGATTTAAACAATTATAGGTGAATGGAAATAATATTACATATTTAGGAAACATGGATGTGGATGATAAAATACACCCCAGTAAATACCAAAGTATAAACAATCTCGGATAAAAATGAGATTGTGATATTTCCCTTACCTTAGATCCGATTTGCTTTGTACGTGTCCGAATCTCCTGTATAATGGTCTAAATAATGTTATTGACTTATTCCAGAATCATACATATTGATATGATATCATATATGGTCATATTCTTAGCTTCTTGTTAGTAATATTTCATTGTTACTTGTTACTCGGGTCTTTATTGCCTTTTGTTCTTATGCGTGTTTTGATGAATAAATTCTTATTCTTCTTTTAAGGTTATAGATACCTTATATCCAGAATGTTATTAGTGTAACATATATCATATTTATTCATTCAATTCATTTATATAAATACTATGTAATGATGATCATGTATAACGAGTCACATCACATCGTGGAGACGGTATTCCGTACGTACGCACGAGTGATGATATTGTTCCTATGATCGTGGAATTGTATTGGAGTATATATATATTATTTAAGTATCAATATTACTTTATAATAATCATAAATAGTTACTCATTACACCATTATACCCATTCTTGTAAGGTGATGGTGGAAAATAGATTACACCACGGCGTGGAGACGGTATTTCGTACGTACGCACGCGCGGTGATTTCATTTTTCCGTAGGATGGATAGAAGGTGAATTAGGGTTGTTTCATATTTATAATAACATATCAGTTTGTAAGTAATACTGATGTTATTAATTAATCATGAAACAACTAAAGAAGAAGAAGTTGAATATGAAATAAATTGAAAAGATCGGTAATGGATATTACCTCTTCTTTGGAACGCCTCTTTGAATCCTCCACTTAGAGAACTAAGATTGGTCTTTGAAGAAGACCAGAACCTCTAGGATTATTCTAGGGAAGTGGAGAGGAGAAAATGGTAGGGGTTGGCCGAGCTTGAGTGCTCAAATTGGTGTGAGGAGGAGGGGGAGGAAGTGCCCTTTTATAAGGGAGGAGAGGGGCACCTTAGGAATATCTCAAAATATTATTTTATATTAAAGTCAAAATCGGTTTATAATGGTTCCAAAGGGTCTTATTTCGAAGTTAAAGTGGGGATGGGTCGAAATACTATCAACCAATAGGATTTAGAAAAGTTTAGGGTATTATTTTAACCTTATCAATTTGATTTAACTCTAAGTTAAATAATTTAACTTTTACCGTGTCTTTTTGTTTTCTTTCACTATATGGTTAATACACTTACTATAACATGCCAAACGAACCCCAAATTGTTTATTATTAATATATATATCCTTATTTAAGTCATTTGGCAGAACCTTATATTTTTAGGAATAAAATAACAATTAATAATATAATATTTGATTTAAAAACTATTTTGTGTCAATTTTGACACTATTTGATATATGATTTTTGTGAAAGTCATAACAGAATTATATGTTCGAATAATGATTGTTAAATCAACACTAATATATCATAGTAACCTAGAAAATTAGTGGAATTCATAAAAAGTCTCAAATGACATTTATTTTGGTGTTTATAACACCAATTATGTCAATATTTCATTAATAAGATAATTACTGCATCATCATTGTGTCATAAATAAATTAAATTATTTAATGTCTAAAAATTATAAATAAAATACCATTATGTAGGAAATATTTTTTTATCTTTCTAATGAATATTTATAGTCGAGTTTATCTTATGTATAACCCCATATTAAAAATGATTTACTTATTAAACTTTGATTTTAACTATTTTAACCCTTCTTTAAATAAATTAATAATAAATGTCCTAATCTAATCCAAGTGGGCCTAAATGGTCATATTTTATTCCTAAGTTTGTTTTTGGTCGAATTAAACTTGTCCAATAGAATTAGGATATGTGTTAGTGTAATAGTAATATCATATTTACCCTTAGTTACCCTATTTACTATTAACCGCGGCAAAAAAAAAGTAAGAAATTACTATTCACCAAAAAATTATTTTTATCTCATTGAACAACATTTGACTTACTGATATCAACTGTGTCTGTCGGATTTTTGAAATTCCATTCACAGAAGCGGTAAAATTATGTTTTATGCAAAAATTCAGTTTTTAACCTACCACTTAGTGGTTTCACTATTCCTCAAAAATTGAAGGTTTTCAGAAAAATACCAAAATTTCACCCAAGGCTAATTTCGGTATTCCGAATCCAAAAATGAAGTCCATTTTGAAAAATAAAATTTATAAAATTTCAAAAAGTGGTTATTACTATTCATAACGGCTAGTTTTAATAATATTTTAATAGCATATCGTTGTTTAGTGAAACTCGGTATTGCGTACGACGCAAGCTATCGAGGAAGGTCATGATTGCGTGTAAAGTAAGCCAAGCAAGTGTGTAGTGAAAGATTCCTTTGATGATAAAAACAAAATATTACTCATAAAAATCTTGGGTGTTACAAATAATCTATCCATGCTAATGGATACATATTTTTTGTGATAACTAGATTCATATTGTCCAAAATAGATAGAATGCTAGTGGACATAATTTAAATACAAGGATAGTAAAAAATAATCACCCCAATGATATGTATTTAGGTGAATAAACCAATGTTCCTTTTGACCATAGAGATTCAATATCATATATCATAAATCAACTGAGGAAATATGATAAAATATTATTAATAATCAAATTTCACCCAAAATGTGATCTATCCTCACTCAATATTAATAACAATAATTATAGAAAAAATCATCCATGAAAACATCATAATGTTTATCCTCAATATGGGAAAACTAAACCTAACAAATTCATAATCCATTATAATAACCGTACTATCATCCATCAATGTAACCAATCATATGTATAGGAGATTAGATTGTTATCTACCTACCAAAATATCCCAGTAACCAATGATAATATACCACTCTAACATAATAGAGATAAAATGAACCAACCATGGGAATATTTCAATGAGATCCTAGAAGTACATAATTTAATCTATATTAAAGATGATGTAGAATATATATATATCTCTTTAAAAATGATATATAACATTTTACTATAGCCTATAATAAACATAATACAATTTGGAAGTCACTTAATAAAATCTAATCACATCCTAATAGGTGTTAAAATATCTATAATTCAGTGGGATACATCCACATCTTGACACAAAATTTTATCGTCCCACATAATTAGATGATGATATATTATTTTTCATTTTCACCATTCATATATAATAATAATAATATATTTCATAAATTATTACAAAATAGAAATGAAATAAAATAATTTATTTTATTATTAAAGTAAAATAACGAAAATCTAATACTATCATTAAATGAAAATAATCATGGTCATTTTTAATCATAAAAACAATCTTACTAAAAAATAATCCATGAATTATAACTATTACATCAAATAGAAAGTTATTAATACTTGAATGAAATGAACTATATACAATGAAACATTTATTTTTAATAGAAGCATTGGATATATTGTTTCATCTATCACCACTACAGTAAATTTGTTATGGAACTATGAAATGAATTAACTTAAAAATACACATGAAACATAAAATAATAAAACAAATGAATAACAATGATGATAAATAAAATTAATGGATTACTAATAGTAACAGAACATGAATTAAATGTATAAAATTCCATTTTGACATCATTAATAATTATTTCATTGAATTAAAACACACCATATTGATTTATTAATCATATATTTATTTATTAATAATATTTTATTTATGTTTATTACCATTCATATGATTATAGTCACTATCACACTCTATCTCTATATAGATATTATAATTATCTTTTATATCTAGGCTATTTATCCCATATCTCATCCAGTATTTCTATGTTTTCATTATTTTCCTCATTAACAAATACAATTTCCTCTTCACATTTTAAAAAATAAATTCTTCATTATCTATATTGAATAGTGATTACAAAGAATGTTATTCCAATGAAGGATTGGGGGAAAATATATATAATTTATATGTATGTATATATAATTATTTATTTTTATGAGGTTTTGGTTTTTCATTGTATTTATTATTCATTCCATTCATAATATCAATGCCTTGGGATTATTATATGATGGATGGGGAAATGATTTATATATCCCATTGGTTCATTGGTATGTCTCATGAGATAAACTAATTTGGTCAATTTTCTGTGTTTAATAATATATAAAATGTAATGGATGTGGTATTCATGGTAATATTTTGGTTTTCATTATTATGTATTCAATCATTCTGCTGTTTTTTTATCCATGTGATTATTATTATATATATTTTGGATATGTTATGTTTTATAGTCAAGTGTATGAATTTCATTTCTTTTATTTTGTTCATTATATTATGTATGTCATCTTCATTCCATATTCGCTTCCACAATACACACCCCTTACTATAGCAATGATATTATCTAATTATTCTCCCTGATTTATAAGATATAATGAAAAAAGATATAAGTGTTCAAAGAAAATTAAATTGATGAATAATTATGTTTTATTATTTTTTATGATGTAGTCTATGTTCCCAAAATAATGAAATGATAAAATATCATTCTAGTCTTTGGATACTATTCCGAATTATATTTATAAGGATTATAATGAAAAAAAAAACCAGATTCAATTCACTTTTTTTCAAAACAAACTAAGGCCCACATACATTAGGTGTTCCTCTATGAATACTATAGTCATCCAAATAGTGATGAAGGACCATGTATATTTTTGGGTGTCTACATCCTCTTTCAAGAAGTTTTCCATAACCATTGAAAATATATAAAAATAATGAATAGTCGAAATAAAGATTACATAAAATTAAACCTCATAATTATATACAATTTATAAATAGAAAAGAAATACCATAGTATAAAAAAGTTTCGTTATAATTACCTTCTATCATATCATATATTTAGAAGAATTCCCAAGGGTCGATATTATATATAATAGTTTAGAAGTATCCAAAATTAATCAGGGTAAACCCACACAATCCCCAATTCCATGACTTATCCAATATCTTCGAAATAAGAATGATCATATTTAAACCACTGAAAATATGTCTCCTTTTCTCATGTGGATCATAAAAACAAATTATTTCTAACCTAAAAGGGTAATTGAAAATGGTTTGATTAAAACTCTGTACTCCACCTCCAATAATTTCCCAAAATATATCAGTAAAAAATAGTGCAACTGTAGATTAGTAATCTAATATGTATACATAAACAATATTTGGAAATAAATAATATTAAAACTCATATGTGATAAATGGTTAACCTATTTGAATAATGAATGTGTTACCCACTATTGAGGTGTTTATAAAAATATTACACTATCATCAATTAGGTTTCCTATTAAAATATATATTCAATAGTAGTAATATACCATTATATTGTTAATTACAATATAATGAATTATTCCCTAATATTATCATTGCACCAATGGACCTACCATTCTAATTTTAACATAACCAATAGTTCTTGGGAATCATGTCTTGGAAACATAGTAAAACTCATGGGAATAAGTCCACACATTCGCATATATAAACTCGAATTATCAATAAACTATATATTATATGAGGGAAATCATCCCTATACAGGAGAATAATCTCATACGGTAAGATAATCCAATGAAATTGTGGATAAAAAAGTGTCCATGACATCCACAAAATTATTTAACACCAAAGTGGAAGTGTATCACATCCAATAAGCATATATAATTATATTGACATCACATTCAATTCCATATAATAATATCTATCTGTTATGATTATCCCACCTGTATAGGTAATAAAAAATTACTAAATAATAATGTACCATTGACGTCATCAATATACCACATAATAATTTCATCCCATCACCACAGGTACAACTTCGTAGAATGAATATCATAAGAAGATGCAAATAACATCACTCATCACAAAAAAATCCAATAGAAGGAATTATAACCCATATTCATAGGGTTTATTTTATGAAAACAAAATACTTTAAGTAGAGGGAATAGATTCGATTATGATGAAAAAATTATTATATGTGATCACATCAGCCGCACCTCATACAACCAAGGGAATACCACCACAATAACATATACAAAACAACATAAAATTTAATAATAAATAATTTAATATCAGTATATTAAAAACATTATTTATCATTGGTATCCCATTAATTGTATATTTTATAATAACATTGTAGATCTTTTAACACTCAACTTATTTACTCAAAAAACTAAGGCATAACCAATCCAATCCCAATTCCTAACGCAGTATGAAAACTCACCCCTTGTAAATTTAACTATCAAAAAGAAATATGGAAACAAGAAATATAAAAATTGATCAAACCTCATATTTACCACACTAAAATATATATCACTAATTAAAATGGGTTTGAGTAAACCATTTGTGTGTTTCTTAAGATCAACGAACATTTGTTATCCCTAATAGGGTTTATGGGAATTTTTTTCATTAAAAATTACATTATTTTTATGAATTTTTATGGATATCAACAATACATATAATAAGAAATATTTACTTTTTATTCATGGAATCATTATACGACTCAATATAGTTTAACATAATTCATCAACAAAAATTAAATCCGACACAGGTGGAAAGACCTTGTATCAAAAATCATATTAAATGACTGTAAATAGAAGGGATTAGATAGGGACAACATACTAAGATTTACTAAAATCCTACATGATGATAAAAATTTTATGAATCATCATGAAATTTTTGATAGGGATAAATATGAAAAAACATATAAATTTACCCTTAAATGATATATAATACTATAAAATAGTTTTAAATGATAATAGGATGGATGTGTAGTCATATATTTTCCATAGGAAACTTCATGTTTTGATAGGATTAATGAATGGCTATGATTTTCTAGAGATACATTATATGGATATGGGTAGTGAGACGGAGATGATATGATGGTCATGGATGTTTGGTCACCCAAATGGGATAAAAAATATCATATAATATTAAATAAATGAAAGATATTAATTACATGATTAATTTATAATAATATCTATAGGGTAATTGGTGCATTCCCATCTATTAGTAAGAACCCAGTTCCACTCTATGTACGTACTCTATGCCTCTGAGCACCTGGTGGTCTTGGAAAGGAAATCCTCTTCCCTCTGAGTCTACTAGTATCCGATTATAAATCAATCAAGAGCCCAGTGCCAAATATCCCTAATGATATAAATCGAGACATAGAGACCATCCTATTGAAATAATCCTCAATCATCTTTCTAACTCCTGCAACATCTTGACAAAAAACATGATGTTATGGGGATATTATAATAAGGGCATAACCCAAAATGGGAATGGTGTTAAAAAATACTCATTATATTGATTTTTTTATAAAATATGTGTCATTAATAATCACAGATAATAATTTTTAAAAATCTATATGCACTGATACTTCATATTAAAATACATTTCAGATGTAACCTCTTGGATATACTCATGTTTTAACAACACTAACACACAAATTATAAGAGTCATATTCTCATGAAATTTATTACCACTCAAATATATTATATTAATTGATCACTCACCATGAAATGTATCCCGCTCCCTCATAAAATCGTTAACATAGAGAACATGAGAAATTTATAAAAATTGTATATTGAGGGGAGAATCCGAGAACACATAATTCATAATAGAATAATAAAGATGACGATATAACAAGTATGCCACCATAATGATCCACTCCATGATCACAAAAACAAACATGAAACCAAGGTTGTAATTACACATTTACCTATACCAGACTATGTCACATCTAACGAAACAATAAAAAAATTACCTTGTCACAAACCATAAAACCCGAAGGATATAATCAGTAGACTATATTTGATAACTTACTTCACTGATTGGTCTCTACATACTTCTCGATAAGACAAATACACTCTAATGTATCATACAAAAAACTCAATAAGATAATTACTGACTATTTGTCTACTATCCAACATAGTGGAAGTTAATATTCCCTAGCATAAAATGTCTGAGAAATAACTATCTATACTAATTTTTTAAATATATTATTGAATATAAACACCGTTTAGGAAATATTTATATCCTATAAACACCTAAAATCAATAATACATGCACGCTGCATGTCTCCAAGAATTATAATAACATTATAAAACATACCTATGTTTAATTATCATATATTATTATTAGGTATAACCATGTTTCATGTACCTTATACATACAATTATAGTAGAGATATTTGAATCAAGAATTTTTTCCATTATATTATATCGAAAGGACAATTTCACTTATCTATCAAAAGGACCAATGAATATTCAATGGGGCTGAAAAAATGTAAAACCCCTACCGAATTCTATATCCCATGCAATATCTATCTTTTCTTTGAATTAACCAAAAAAACTAACCCATTATCCTAGTTTAAGATTCCATATTCATTGGTTATCTCTTTATATATGTCGCATGGTTCCTCATACTATCTAAAACTCACTCCCATTCTATTAACTTAAGAAATGTGTTCCCTGAATTTTTTTTGTTCTCTGGGTTTCGGTAATTCATTACATATATGAATACATATCATCCAATAATACATGGGGGGTAATTATTGATAACATCTATGATAATGAAAAAAAATCCGAATCCTTCTAATCATAATCATTATGTGATGTTCAAATCTTAAATATGTATAAATGGATGGAAAATAATGTTACATTTATTTGTCAATGATAATTGCAATTTTAGGAGACTACATCCAATGAGTGACAATAGAAAATATGGAGAAGTACATTTTATTAAGGAGAGTCCACTAGTTTAAAAATTTCATATCATTGTGGACATTTCACTTCCCTTTGGATGGTCCTACATGTATATATTGAAGATGTTGTGCAAAGAATATATAGAAAATTTTACTTGTCATTTTCCCATTCATGCCTCAAATTAAAAATGTAATATAAAAACCAAGGTGTCCCCTATATGGATCATATTTCTACAACATAGGACATCACCATAGTTAACACTATTTTAAACCCAAAATTCCGTTCCACTAATAAAAAATTAATCATTATAGGATCACGAAACTATGACCCCACATCATCAAGGTTCATTTAAAGGGGTCATTTCCAGCTCCCAATATTTATGTATCATGAAAACCACTTTTAATTCATATTTTCATAGGCCTGTTAATTTGGATAAAATTATTAAATAGAATACCATATATTTACTTTGTATCCCTAAATAATTAGTTACTAAATCCCATTAACCAATTCCTCACCAATAAAATATTATGGTAAAACATTGGTTTCTATCCTAGAGATATATCTTTAGATCATTTATTTATTTTCTACTATGATATAGTCATTATATATGACATATCACTTTTTTCTAATCTATTTGATAAGAGACATGGAATATCATCTGCCATGTGCTCCCTATAAAATGAGGACCCTCCTTAATGAATTTTAAAGGGAATATTATCCTTCAAAAACAAGTTGGGTAATACTACAGAAAATCATTATATTTTTAATTCCAATGAGAGAGAGATTAATATAAGATGACCTTGTACATTGTATAATCCAAAAAAATATCATTTCTTTTTTATCATCCATCCAACAAGATGAATTCGAAAGTATTTTTAAATTTAAAGTCCCTCGTTGATATTTTCATGATTCCATTCACTTTGTATTCCATTACACATGATATTAAACTACTCAAATTCAGCCCTATGTATATAAAATACTACTATAATATATAATGGTCTTGGATTCGTTATATTAAAATTAATGTCACTAGAAATATACAAATTACCTTAAACAATAATTCTAGGGACTTAATAGCTTGGTCATAATAGATACAATAATTGTCATGAAATGATTATCCTTAAAAGGAACATATTTAGTTCTATATTTACATATACCATTCCGTTAGTTCAAAAAATCATTCAATTTTTAAATCCTTGAAACGGAACACTAGATGAGAAAGAGTTATTTAAAACATAACACCTTGTGATGTCATGAATTTTTATTCAAATCAATTTTTTTTTAATTTTGATATATTTCATTACACAAAACAATGATATTATCTTGAATTACAAAAAAACTATTTTATTCATTTGTCATATGAATATCTATGTTTATATTTGGTTTTTCAAAACACTAAGTTATGTATGGGTTACATGAAATACCTATTGTAAATGAAATGTCACATATTTTTAAAATATTAATATTGGATATGATAATTATAACCTATACATTAGAATAGTGTTACACATGTGTATAGAATTATTTCGTTAGTAAAATATTATTTATAAATTAAAATAAAAAACCACTTGAAAATAAATGGAATCATTATTAGAAAAAACAAATTGATTTATGAAAAACATGCTTTATCTAAATAAAGAAAATATATCAATTTGTGGAAATTATATTAATGAAATTTTTAAATTTACTATTCAATAAAAAAATTCTTTTATCTTATTTGTTCAATAAATAATATATGATAATAAATCCAATTTTATACTTTGAATGTGTATTTTTCTAAAAAGTAGTTTTGTCACATTTTCCAAACATATTTTTTATATTATTTCTTCCAAATTAAGAAAATATATTTTAAATGAATATATAAAAATTTTAAAATAAATTCCCAAAAAATATTATTGTTAGTTTTGGAGAATTTTGTAACTTGATAAAAGTTGACATGAATACTGAAAAATATTGGTTTTTGCTAAAAAATTTCATTTCACATAACTAATTTAAAAACAATAAATTTATATTAAGATGGATTAAAAGTTAAAATTATTTCAAAATTATATATGAAAACCAAATTTTGATCAATTTAGTTAATTTCATATTGAATTCTGATATAAGAACATTTACAACTTTTGAACATTTTCATTTTGGAAACCTACTTTCTCACCACTTGTGTGGAATTAATTTAAAATTAATGTTTTCTAATTATGTTATTGGAATACTTTAAAATTTATTCCATATTTTTAAACACAAAAATTTATATTATCTAGTAAATCCAACAATGTTTTTTACCATAATGAATAGTAAAACCCAAAAAAATTATCTTCCACAGATAAGTTAAAAACGTATTTAACAAGGATTAATATAAAGAAGTAGTGGTTAAAAATTACACAAAACATGTCCAAACCCAATTTTATCGAATTATATACAACATATATATTTTTTATTTACAATGGAACAATTTTTAGACCTCTGTCATTTGAAAATTGTGGGAACACCTTCTTCTTTTTGAAAATTACAAGTCTGACACTCACATCACTTATAAAATGATAACCCCTCTCTTCTTCACTTAACACTTCAAAAACAATTTATATTACCCAATAAATACCAAAATAACATAACTAATTCCCATAAATGGCTCTTGTTTTCTTCCCCTCTGAATAAAATCTACATATCATCTTACCCATATACATGGTATTGATTCCCCTTTGTCCTTTTCCCAATATAACAACCACACCATATCTTCCTTTGATAATATACATCTTATTATAAATTATTATATAATTTCCTGAATCACATAGTTTTTTCTGCTAACAATATTGTCACTAATCGCTTATTCTACTAAAACATCAGTTCTTCTTATTTCCTTTCCTGCAAACATGGCCTTCCATAAGTAAATTATTTTTAGGTATTCATAATTTCCAAATTTCACAAATAATTATTTATCATAATTTATAACTGTAACAAGATCATTATTCACTATACTAGGGAATGTGAAAACACTTTAAATGATCTATAAACTAGAATGATCTAATTCTATAAGGGAAATTTCATCATCCACTACCTTCTCATATATATTTTTCTTGAACCATGTTTTTGAATTCATTCTAGGTATAGAATGAAAAATATGATATTCTTCAGAATATAAAGGACCAGTTGCAATCCTCCAAAGATGTAAATATATATTTTTTTCAACTCACATGTTAAATCCATGAATTTAATTATACAACTACTATATTTCTAATTTGGAACATTCTGTTTAATTGTTGATTCATAATATCTAACCCTGTGACAAAATATATTACACCAAAAACAATTTCCATCAAAATATATTCCAGATTATTGAAATCTTTATTTATTCTACTATTGTTCTTATTACCTCATTATTCTCCTGAATATGGAACACAAATTTTTTGATTAATTTGTCATTACACAGCAATAACACCTGATTTAAGGTTCATTCTTATATGATACTTCTACACTACTTGTTTTCCATGGGTTATCTAAATCATATATTTCTACTTGGTAGTCAAATAATATTTCAATCTCAGAGTGGGTTCTTGCAGTCTGACATGAACCATACCCGAATTTTATTTTTGATCATTCCCCATACTAGCCTTATAACTTATATTTTATGTTTTCTTTCATTATTCAAGACCTCAATTCATCACATCCATCTTTTCTTTCTTTGTAATGATCTTCTTTCCTGATGTCACATTGGTAGTCATGATTTTTTCTTCATCCCTAAATTTTCATTACAGAACAAAATTTTCTTCTTCATTTTATTCAATGACATTGATGTGATCTTACACAATGTTATTCAAACCATCAATATCCCTTCTCTATTATTCATCCTTCTGTTTCGACACACTACCTATTTTTGTGTCCACTGAAAATGAAGACATGAGATTATCAATTTATTCCACTAACTCATGCATATCTTCATCATACTGCTACATGTAGAATTTGGCATCATTAACCACTTTGTTGGATTTCTTTTTTTTATATCCAAACATCTATCTCCTCAAGGGATTCTTCTATTACAACCCCTATATCGATTCATCCATCAATTTCTTTGTCCTCCATGTCAGTTTCATCCATTTTATGATCACAACCAAAAACTTCCACTATATCATTTTCATTAAAATCCTTTCATTTCACAATCTCGTCAACCATTACAACCTCTTATTAATCAGAACGATCACAATCTTGTGAGAGAATATTCTTTTTCCAAATGAAATTTTTCTTAAAATTGTACATTATTTTAACATTGGATGAAGGCTTCTTAATAGGGATTTAAAATTCATCCTCATCATGTTCTTTAAGCTTCTTAAGGAATCTTACTACAAATGAACAACACGTCCACATCTAAGGAAAGAATTTGGATGTTCCCCATGAACATTCCTTTTCCTATTTGTAGATTTAACGAAATGAATGACATCACCTCTTATGGATAATTTTTTTCCGATGAATATTCACTAGTCATAATATTTATGGACATGAATTCCACCTCTTAAGATTTAATCTTTTTCATAGAATCATTATCATAATTTCTCATTTCATATTCTACAAGGGTATTATGAAAGTTATCTATTTTTATCTTTTTCTGATCATTGTATTCCAATATTGAAAAATTTGGATTAAATTGGGGTGAATGTTTCTTCAAGATACAGTTAACAATATATATCATCAATAACATCTACAAGTACCCTCATGGATTACACAACTACATTTACCCTATCAGTTAATTCATCAATATACTCATTTGGGCTCATATTCAGATCTTCATAATTGTTCACCTGAACCTGTAACTTTTTTCACTCTCTCCTTTGAATCACCTTTATATATATTCAACAACTTTTACACATGGCATGTGATGTTTTATATAAAATCACCTTCATATACATTTCATTGGGGAGATATCCCCCCCCCCCATAAAAATGTTTCCTTTAGTGTTATCATAAAATTACCTACTTTCTGCTTCTGATAATTCACCACTATTGATATCAGCTGAAATACCATTCATCTTTTCTATTAATACATCAATTCCTAAGAATTAGAAGTAGTGTTGTATATAATTCTTCCATAGCTTAATTTTATTTCCATTGAAGATCTGAATCCCATTGTCATTGATGACGTCCATAGAGAGAGAAACACAAATATTAACCTTTCACTCTGATTCCAATTTTTAGGTCCGCTAGGTCAAATACCCCAAGAGGGCAGGTGAATCAACGTATGATAGATCAAAATGATTAACCATTTTGATCTTGATTCATTGATAAAAAAATCTATTCTATATCTTTCACATATCATGGTATTAATATAAATTAAAATGTGCACGAGACATTGAAATTTTACTTGGGTCACCCTCACTGGGCTACGTCTGAGGAGCATACACCGATAATGTACCGATGTACCAAATACACTATATTTGTAGTTATATTTTACAATATTTAGTGTGGACTCAATATCTCTCCTGGTTTACAAACAATAATAATTTTAAATCTCTCTTCTCTTTCAACTAATGTGTGATCACTAGTTCTATAGAAGACCCACTCACTGTTTATGGACTTATAAGAATATTCATTATCAATAATAAATGCATCCTCCACTATTTGTAGATTCTATATTGATGTCCAATATTCATCTACTGATGAATTTCACATTACCACAGGACAATTGGAAAACCCTTTTGTATAATATACATAAAGATCACAGATTACCAAAACCCATAACAATCCTTCATGAAGTTCTCCTCCTTTTGTGAAGCACAATATTTCCCAAGTGCATATTAGCCTTCTTGATGTTGTAGACATTTAAAAAAGATCACTAAGACTTTGATAATCTAACCTCTTTCACAAATCTCAACTATACTTCATGAAATTACATCCTTTTTCCATTCTCAATTAGCCTTTGAGGATTCCCTCACATTCGAGAATCTCGCTGCCATAACATAACTTTGTTTAAATTCTAGAGATTTAATATTTTCATTGAGTCTCTCTAAACTACTCAAGGGGGTATAGGACTATTTATAATAATTTCCCACTAACTGTAGAACCTTTCTTCCATGTTAGTTCCATATTAGCGCCATTTCACAGAGATCCCATTTTCCACCCCAATGCACCATTTTTCGTGAATCTCCATGAAATTTTTTAGTTGGAAATGATCATTATAATCATGGAGAATTCCGTCAAATTTATTACACCTCTACGATGCTCATTCTATCATAAAAAGAGATATTATATAAAAACCATTACAACATTTTAATGATCATCACATCACCAATTCAAGAAGATTGGTGTTCTCAAAAAGATCACCATCAACTTTCATTGATCCTTCGTGAAATACTCTTCATGAGGACCATATTCTTGAAACTCACAGATTTACTATATATTGATGAGATCATCCAATAAATCCATATTTTTCAATCAATAAGTCAATATTTATTACACCAAAATTTTGGCAAAACTTATAAATTTTTGTCACATAGAATTTGTAATTTTTTACTAACTCTAAGTCTTCCAATACTTTTTTGTTATTCTTTATAAACAAGGATTGTCAAAAATCTCTTTGGAACTCATAAATTAACCATAGAAACCCACTTTTTCAATAAACAAAACAAACCTAAAAAGTTTTTAATGTTACCTTCAAGTATTTTTTTTCAAAATATGTTATGATATAGATTTTTATAGTTTATTAATAAATTCATAATAAACCTATAATTATTATACAAGAGTTTCAATTAAGTTCAATGGAATTTGAGACTTTAAATAAGATAATTATTGTCTCTCTCTTTTTCGTAAACATACAATATTTTCACCAGCCATTTATTTTTTATAATGTATATCATTCCCTATATACATTTTATACTATTAATATAATAATATTAATATAATATAAGTATTCATTTAATGTTATTAATTTATTTGAATTACATGTTAATGGTAACAAATTTGTAAATATTATTTGTTACAATCTCATCAGTTATCGAGATTGTTTATAAATATTTTTCTATTAATATAATCTTATGATAAATCTCTTATTAAATTAATAAAATCTATTAACCTGTATATATTTTAGGAAAATAATTGATGTCACTTGATTTCCCTCTTTTTAAATACATAATGATTCAAAACAATTGTTTTTATAAAAATACATATTTACATTTCCCGTTGGTCGACATATATTTATCTTCCAAAATAATGTTCTATAAAATTATTTTCAAAAATTAATTTAAATATTCATAAAGTAACTAATAAAATAAACTATATCCCAAGTTTTAAATGTTTAAAAAAAATTGAATTAATTTTTTTTCCCAACAATTCATGTTTGTATTGTACTGAAAAAATGACTGAAATATTTTCTTTAATGTGTAGGGTACGAACTGTATTTCCCACCATCATGATCATTTTCTTCATTAAATCTTAAATTATATGTTTTAATTATTTTTTAATACGATTGTTTTTAATTTTTCATATTTTTTAAATTTATTTAATAAATATAGTATATTTTCATCATGATATATTTTAATTAAATTAATTGGCTCTACTAAAAATATTCATGTTTATGTTAAATGAATAAGATTTTAAAAATAATTTATGAATATTTTCTTTTCAATACAAATTTTCGATGAATATTTATCTTCCTCAATAATTGTTTTAGATGATTTATCATTCAAAACAATTATCTATGTAAGATGACTATCGTTTATGTATGTTATTATTTTTTGGGGTGTATAGACCAATGATACTATTTGTATTCATTGTATGAATGTTTTATTAGGAATATTTGTTTATGAAAACCATTTCTCTTCTATGGTTTTTACCATGATAAAAATATTTTGAAGGCTTTTGCTTGTTTAGTGGGTCATTACCTTATGAAATGGTTAAATTATTATGAATATTGTATCTTTTACACATTTTATGATAGTATGAAATTTTTATAATAGCAATTTCATTTCATTAGAAGGCATATTGTGACATTTTTATGATTGGGTGGAAGAAATGTTTATGAGATTCCCTAAGTGAATGGTGGGACCTATATATCCCTATAATTCATTGGGAAATGATTTATATCTCATGAGATATATATGACTATAATGTGGAGTTAACCCGGTCTAGTAAGGAACATTTTCCTATTTGATAGTCATGGATGTGAATCTTGACTAGGATGATTGTTTGGGGAGTCAACCCGTTAAATTATGGTAGCCTTTAATATGATCCATGACAAATAAGTAAATAATTTTCAATGATTATGTGTGTTCCAAAATTCAATATCTTATCACAATGTTTTTATATCATGGCTCATGTTCTTTTCTTTCCTTGTGTATCCTATCTTATAAACAACCAATATTTATTACATTATCCAATATTATAATCTATAATATTCTGAGTATGGTTTTTATTGTTTAACCTCATGTTATAAAAGCAATTCACCGACATTATTTTTATATATTTCCTTTGATAACATTTACATATCATCTAATCTTTTCATTTCATATTTTTTATTTACCCAGTTTATGAAAAATATTTTTATTTGTGGTATATAAATTATTAAAACATTTTGATAATATTTTGGATGATTAAATTTAATATCATTCATCAAATAAGAAGACAACATAACTAGTATTCAAATACACTAAACCAATAATTTCTGTAGGTGTGAAATGTTTTAATTTAATTACTATTAATGTAAAAAGATATAATATATGTGTATAAAACTGCATGGTATCCATTGAAAGGATTTTTCATTAGGCTGGTGAGAAGATACAATTTCCACTCATTTATGTAATGATAAATTTTAATAGTATATCCTCCATTATAAATGGATAATCATCATATAGGGAATACATTTCATTAATAACATACCAGAAATAACTTCTAAAAAACCAGAATTCCTCCATATCAAACTGATGGAAGTAAAGATATTTCCCTAGGCCATAGGGAAGAATAATTATTACATTCTCCACTACTTTTTTATCCATCAAACGTACAATGAACAATTTTCATGATTGTAAAAAAAATAGGGTTCACCCTATCCAGTAGTGTCATGGGAATATTTTACTCCTCCACTACAAATTATTCAAATAACATAGATCTTCTTTTTTACTAGATTTATTATTATAATAGAAACTGTCATGATTTTCAGTGATGATATTTTAGGAATATTCTATTTCATTAGGGGTGCAATCGAGAAATATTTCCTAGTACTCCTTCAATTCTATAGTCTATAAATAATTTCTACAAGATCACCAGGTGGAGAGAAGAAAAATACATAAGGGGAATAAAATTAAACCATTTAGAAGGGAAAAATATCAAGGAATATTATAATATAAACCTTTAAGGATACCAAGAGGATGAAAATCCATCATAATACATTAATATAGATGAGGTTTTAATTTTAATGGAATGATTAATATTTTTAAATAATTTTGACATGATCTTTAACTATAATGTAGAACATGAAATCAAAGTGTAAATACATGGTTTGGAGAAAAATAATGATATCATTTTTTCTTTTAAATATGATAAGAGGGTGTTTACAACCAATATTACATTCAAGATCGTAATTAATGTATCTATTAAAAATTATGCTACCACAATGTAATGAATTGTTAGTGGATGATAAAAGGAAACAAAATTAACCATCCTAATCTCATCCACCAATAAAGTAAAACAAGAATTTATATAGTATGAAAATTATTTCATTTAATGTATTCAGTTAAAATAAACTCTGAAAACTCAATGTAGAAATATCATATCTAATATACCTAGTGAGTTAAACTCTAAAAATGAGGTTGTTATTTCTCATTAATTGAATAAAATATATTAAATGTAATTATCCAGAATATGAATTAGATAATCAGGTCAAATAGGTATCTTAAGGTAATGTAAATAGTTTTACCTGAATTCAACATAGGTATTATACCAATAATACACCTAACAGTGGAAAATACCAGAAATTCAATAATCATTGCGTTGGATAATTTAATTAGTTTTACAACCATATGAGTATAAAATCAATCTATATCCAATTTCTCTAACATCCTCCAATTAAGCATAATCTGTAGAAATAGTACCCCTATATTAAGATGAATCAGTTAAATGTATTTTTTTCTTAGATGGATATTATTGACCTAGAGTGCACTCTAGTGAAACATGATTGGCGACAATATTTCGAGTGAGTGGATTTGAATTCTTCAATTCATAACATTTAAAAATCAAATTATCCCTATGTTAAATTAACTATAAAATCTATACAATTATCCCATTCACATTATTTCATAATGTGGCTCTTTCATGGGTACACCAAAATATAAAAAGGAGGACGAAACAAAATTTTCCATGAACACCCATGAAGGATCCACATTTTACATGTATAATATTTAAATTATGGTTTATTTTCCCAATGATATTATTTTAAATGGAAATTATATTTCATGTTAATCATGATGCTGATAATTATGACTATCATCTTCCTACCAAATTAATGAAAACATCAAAATGATAGGCCTTCAATGACTTCCTAAGTGGTGAAATGCATATCATACCCCTCAAATATCTATAATATGATTTATATGATATTATATATATGTACATTTTCCAATTTAATGTGTTTTTGAGGGATATAATTCTCTAAAATAAACTTGGTAGATCCCTAGAGTTTACGGTAGAAGAAATACATCTAAAAGTTTCTATTAGGATACCCAAAGAATGATCTCTATAAAATCCATTGACACTATGAATAAAATATAGTAAAGAGGACGCTACAAACATCATTATAAATTTTTTACTAATTACATATCTAAAAAATTTATATAACACACATAAATAATATCTCTATAAACACTAATAGTTTTTGGCTGCAAATAATATAAAAATATACAAAAACATTGAATATAATAAAAAATATTTCCTTTTGACAAAACATAATCCTTGATTTCTTCTCATCACAAATGAGAATTAAAATGTTTCACTACTAGAGATAAAGACAACTGTTTAGATTGTTCTATATTATTGAAATGATTAATACATGTTCCATTAAATTAAAGGGAAAAGTATTCTTGAATATTTCATTTTCATGTTAATTATATAGAATATTATTGAAACTAATAATTTAATGTTAGTGAAACCCCTAGTGAAAATAAATATGGACCCAAAATAGTATTTAGATTATTAAGAGAAGAATAAATTTATATAAATACATATAATTTAATTCTATGCCTATATGTACTGAAAAAAGTCAACCAAAGAGTGAAATTATTGGGGCATAACTGAATTAGAATTTCATGGACCCAAATCTCATTGTAATTGTATCAGCATTATCAACTAGTCAATATTTATTAGAATGTTTATTTGATTTTAACTATTTAAATAATATAAATGTAATGTAGACTCTACTCACACCCAAAAAAAATTATACCCATATTGACTTCCCAATCCCCGCAATTGTGTGAATAGGAACCACATTTCAAAATGAAATATTTATCTAATGAATTATAATGATATGAATTTGTATATTTTTTCTGATAGAATGAATCATTCACTAATGTAGTTGATTCAAGTTAACATTAGTTCCCCATTAATAATCCATGTTCATGTCTAAGAGGATGAATAATTAGTGTTCAAAATAAAAACTTTTATTTAAGTATAATACACTTTACGTCCATACATATTGTTGAGGCCCCAAATAAAGTCCTCCAACTTTTTCAATAGAAACCCTATTATAATCATCAAATAACTATTATTTTATTTGATCTTTCATACTAGTAGATTGATAAATTTTGTAAATGTATATTTATTATCATTTAGATATAATAAATTAAATTTAGCATAAATCTTGAATAAAAAACACCCCTAACTTTTTAATGCGAAAGGATTCACCAAAATAATCATATTTTGTACCCAATCCACTAGTTTTTTACAAATATAGTGTAATAAATAGAGAAAATTGGTATATAAATATGACCATTCAATATCATCCATGTTGGGCTTTCAATATTTTAGACACCTCACCTCTTCCAAGAGCAAAGTGAATGATGTGTACCAAGAAAAAAGTTATTAATAAAACAAATATACAATTATTTAATTAAAACATCACATTAATAGTAACATAAATTAATTGAATATAGGTTTATTTAAATGGAGGTAAAAAACATAAAATCACTTATTATACATGTTATAAAAATTTCCATCTAATTTAAACCCATGTTATATATTCCATGAGGAATAATTATATTCCAAACATGTGTAAGAGAAATATAAATTATGGGGAGCTTCAACAATAAGAAATGCATAAAATATCAATAGATATAAATGTGAGATATAAAACATGTTGGAAACCATATATAAAGGAAAATATCTAATTTTAATGAACAAAAATCAATATATGTTAACTATATGCATACAAGATATGAATATAATCTCAAATGATAATACATTAAAATATTCCATGAATAAAATAAAAAATAAATCATATATCATGATCTATAGAACATATTTATCAATTTGTAATAATCATAACAATATTATTTATTATCAATATGAACATGGTTATCCACCAGAATATTCTCAAATAAAATTATTATTACAGTTAACTTCCATCAGACTCACCCTCTGTGTACTCATCTACTCTCTAACCAATTAACGAGAAATTTATATATTTTCCGAAATAATCTTTCATACAATTCATTAAATATAGATATTTCTCCCAATTTTTACATAATCCACAAATATATGTTCCTCTATAAAAATAATCATCACATCATTAAATAACCAATATAATGAAAAATGTGTTTTATTACATTATAAAATGCTATCATATAATATATGCAAAAATTAATATCAAAGGATACCCAAAAATTTTCATACAAATGAGTAGAAAAATAAGACATCATAGAATGTGATTCTTGAAATATAACTCCTTGTAGGTCTACATGATATATAATGAAAATATATTACAATAAAGAATTTTAAAAAATTATTTCATTAAAACCCTTATAATATGTTTATTAAACAGTTTTAAAAAATAAATAAAATATATTTTTCATATTCCATCAATATAATTTTATAGTAATATTTTTTTAAATGAAAGAAAGATTTTATTTTTTTATGAAAATGTGGATTATAGTATATGTCATATGATCATCAAATTAAAATCGATGTTTTCCTAAAAATAAACTTTTTTAAAATCATACATAATTATATTTGTAAAAAAAATTATTTCTAAAATTGTTAATGTGAAATATTATGGCCATCATAGATAAAATATAATATATTTCCAAAGAATAACGAAACATTTGGGTAAAAGGAATATTTTTAAATGTAAAATTTAATATGATTAGAAAATATGGGAATTGTTTTTTGTAATATCTCATTTTTACAAAGAAATAACCATTGAAGTTGATATACATATAAATAATAATTCACAAGAAATTAAATAATTTTATAAAATAAAATCATAATTCATATTATTTTAACAAAATTGTAATAATACGGTTTAATATAGTGTTTTAAAACTCAATGAAAGTTAATTATGTTGTTAAAACGGTTACATCTTTAGTAATATTGGAATAAAAAGTCATTAGAATATTGAAAATAAAATACATCAATATATCCAATGAGATTAATAAAAAATTATTCTAAAATAAGGTCTTAAACCTTATATAAAACATAGATATGTTATTTTGGATCATAACATTAAACAAATTCTCAATGAATATAAATTTTGATAAAAACATGAATGTTTAATTTCCACTAATCCGACCTATGTTTTACATCCTATATAAAAACATGAATATTTTAGTGATGTTTTTATCAAACCATTTAATACACATTAACCTTAATAAAATCCATTTTGATAAAAATAATGAATAATATTAGAGTTGACATTTCTCAATATGAGGACCAAAAATCAGAAAATGATTAATGAATCGTAAAATCAATAGAAAATATTTTATGAAATGTATTTATGAGACTGAAAGATAGTATTTAATAGTTAGTAAATAGTTTTTATAGTAATTTATTAATTATTATCATATGAAATTATAATCAAATGGAAACTGAAATTCATAAACCAATGGAAGTTATTGAATTAAAATGGGAAGGGGAGAATCATATAGTGATTTTAGCAATAAAATTACCATAAAAATGATATAGATTGAGTTAAAATAGAGATAAGGTTGGTATCCTATGAATAGTGAGTAATTTATAAAGATAATATTTTATTTAAATTCTATAGAAGAATAATAAATCAGAACATAATGGGAATGTCTCAAATTATGTTATTGAATAAAAAATAGTTGTGGAACCCTATCCTTTTTGGGTATAGTTTTAATGATTAGTGGATCAATAGAGATTATTAAAAAACATGAGAGGGATTTAATGATTGATAATAAATGAATATCCATGAATTAATCCTTTATGGTGGAGTGGAATTACTTTATGGTTAGGAGTGAGATAATCATTAAGGTGAAAAATAAGGGGTTGTACATGGAAAACATGACATAAGTATGGGGTAAGAATGGAATAAACTTTGTTTTTAGGTGGGTTTAGTGAGTTAGGTAAATTATGTAGAGATGTTTATTGTGAGAAACTTGGGTATGATAATAATACCTAAAACAACATTATATAAACTCTAAATGGAAGTTGAATTATTAAAAATTCAGGATTATTTACTTAAATATTTTTATCCATATTAGTGATGATTAATATTTTATCATGGTAATTATTTTAATAATAAGAATATAAGATGAAACCTATATAACAATTTATATTGATATATATATATTTTATCTTTATTATTAATAATTTAATTTTTCTATATATGGAAATCAGTTGTTAAATTAAGACATTTTTTGTGTTGAAATAATTTTTTTGTAGAACAATTTGGGGTAAATAAATTAGTGTTAATAATAATATATGCAAATGAATCATTATAAAATAAGTTTTTATTAATTTCTATATATATTTAAATATCATCTCATAATCTTAATCTCAAGTCATTAATATATTTTATTTCAAGAAATATTCACAAGATTTAGAAAAGTTTTATTATTAAAAAAACAAATTTTCAATGTAACCAATATTTTACTTTTTAAGATAATATATTATTCAAAATTAATTGACCATATTACATACTTTTATTATGATAACAAAAAAATTATAATAATTTTCTATAATTGTATTTTTAATTTTATAGAGATTTTTTATATAATGGTTCACAAATAAATTTAATGAAAGATATATTTCATATGTCTAAAATATCATATGTTTTAGCATAATGTTTTATTTAATTTTTTAGATTGTTTATATAAACTAATATCTACCCAATTTATAGATATAATATAATAGTAATAATAGTATTAATTCAATGTATATTTTCTCATTTTAGTTCTATATTTTCATGAATGAAAATTATCCCATAAATTATATATTTAAAAATTATAATTAATGAAATCTTGGGTTATAACGTTATACCCACTAAATAACATTTCATCCTTGAAATTTGACAACATAATGAAAACAAGTTTGGTTACTTCACTATCATCACATCTTTAGGTTACCATGTAGCATGTCCAAATTTATTATTCCACCAAAAAACACTTCCTAGATATGTTTCTTTTTTCCTCATTAAGTTATGACTTTGATATAAAATTTCCATAGGTTTTTCTTTATATCGATGATAATTTTATGTTTTTAAAATGTTACATCCCATTAAATGTGAGGAATTAAATATGTAATTACAAAAAATATACATATGAAAAACACTGTGAATATGAGAGTGGTGTGGAGGGAGTTATAAGTAGTAGTCTTTAAAAATAAAATAATCAAGGATCTTGAAGGGACAAATATATCAAAGTATAATATTCCCTTTCCTCCCAAATTTCATAACACAATATTATATTGAACTTTGCAAGTTTTCCTAATCAACAACATAAAACTATGGATCTCACTAATAGTTATCATCATAACTCTTCTATTAACTCTTTTTTTAATTCATATTCAACTAAATGGATTGAACCTTACCTTTCATTTCAATGAAATGACACGACCTATTTTATTTCCCTCTACTGTATTATCCCAACATGTTGTATTACTATATCTCTACCCATATAGAAACCCATATGGTTCCATCTAAATTCTGGAATTGATACAATTATTATATTAGAACTCTAGTAGGAGGATTTGTTAATCCCAAAATCCCTGCAAATTCATCAATCATGACCTCAACAAATCATTTAGAGTTTTAATTTTCCTCTATAACTAACGATATGCATGAGGATGATAAATCATTTGGAAATACTTATCTATATAAAATATATTTTTAATACTTTAAATAAACTAAAGTATATCCTTAAATACCAAAAAGATATAATTGATAGTGTTACTCCATTAAAACTCAAAACATCCCATGTGTATATCATGCAAATTCATCAATGAATTGAACCTTCTTCATTGGAAAAAAATCATTTGCATTTTATAATGATAAGATATTACCCAAATAACATTGTGGCATAAAGAAATTTGGAGGATTCTTTTGATGATTTCCATGGTGAAGTTTCCCCATTCCCATAATAGTTTTGTAATATTTTTTGCATTCCATTATTATTTTATACATTGATAATTAACTTGTTGGTATACCATGAATTGTAATATATAATCTGTTCCTCTTAATGTTTTCCCACAATATTGTTTCCTTTAAATATGTAATTATATTTTATTTTCTACAATAAGTTGATAATTATATGTTTTATTCATTAATAATAATATCTTTCCAATCTCATGAATTAATGGGGAACATATCCTAGTTCCCATAATTCTACCTCCATACTTATCAATAGCCAACTGTATAATATTCCTTCATTTTATCTATAGATTAATATCATAATTATGATCTTATTTGATCATTAAGTGATATAATTTTTCATAATTCATATGGTAAATATTGTATTTATCTTTTTTCATTATTATTTTAACATACCCCCACTTCAAATTTATGTGTATTAGTCGTTTTCAATCCTTATCCTTGATAGCGATTCAATAAATTTATATCTCAGTGCATCGAACACCTAATTTTATTTCATAAAGAATAAATTTATTGAACCATAAAAATATTTAATCATTTATATCCTTCTATATTGGTGAAAACTAATCTCATTCTATTTGAATATATATTTAAATCTTTTGTTATCAATAGATATGCCACATTTTTTCCTATAGAGATATTGTCTCATAATATTTAATAAAGACATCATTACCTACGGCACTAAATCATTACACGCATATTTTTATCGTGAACATCCAATTGGAATGATGCATAATAAAATACACTATCATTCTACAAAATGAAACAATGAAAACATTTTTAAAAAAATCAACAAATATTATCAACCATTCCACAATATTGGAAAAAATAATAACAAGGGAAGTGACCAGAATATTTTTTAGTTCCTTAATTATTTATTTTCTTTCCTCAAACCAATGAAAATTTAATACCATTTAAAATGATTTATATTATTTAATATCTTACATAAATTATCCCAAATAATATATAATATCATTAAAACTCATGAAATCTATTAATCTGAGTTATATTGGTTAGTCTAGGCTATTTAATTATATTATCCATGTTTTTGGATAAACTGATATGTACACTATTCTGATTACATAACATATGTAAGAAACTTTTTATATCTATAATTCATATTTTAAAATTTTGTTGTATACATTCACATTATTCATTGTATTTCACTAAAATTGTAAGTGATCATCAATCTTTTCCATGATTTTTGAATGTGTGATAATATAGTTTATAAAGAATACAAAAAATTGAAAAATTAAGTTTCTAATGAATGTATTAATTACATAAATGAAGATAGTATTAGACATTATATTTCTAAATGAAATCATTATAAACTCAAATTTAATATACCTGGTCTAGAAATATGTCTACAAATGATCAACCCTTTTTTTCTACTATATTACAGTATCGAGATCATATGTTAATTATTGAAAATGCTTTAGATTCTATTATTTATAGAACAAGATACCAATAAATGGAATATGATACACATATTCAGTCATGATTTTTTTCTCTCATGAAAGTTGATGCAAATATGAATTTATATCCCTAAAAATCACTTTTAGTTAGGTTTTTTACACTCTAGTTTCATTTCACATTCCACATGGTTATTTAATTGATATCTCAATATTCAACATTTTATTTGGTGAATATATTTTACTAACACTCATAAAATATATAGAATAATGTGAATAACTAGAATTAGATAATCACATCATGTTTCTATTGTATAAAATTAGTTTTAGTTTCAAAACATCATTACAATGTCCACATATATAATAGTCATTTTATATTAACTTCCTATCCTCATTAGTTTAGGAGGATACTAATTCATAATAAATTAACTAACTCCAAGCATATATCTCTAATAATCATAATTACTATAATAATATAATTAGGAAACTTGAATATTAGATGGTTAATAATATAGGTACATCTTCTCATTAGTTTTGTTATTCATCCACATTCCATTCCAACATGACTCATAATATATGTGTCCTGTTTAACAACAATTGTAACACTTTCTATATTATATATAAAAATTAGCCTCAAATTTCATCCAACATATTTTACATATTGTTAGATGGTATATATTAGCCCCATGATACATTTCATTAGGTATTCCATGGTACTACATCATTCTTTCCATAATTCCAAAATAATATTTATCTCAATCTTCAATTTAAACCATTAGTGTTCATTAGTAACCATCCTCAAAGCTTCCAAATTATCTTATGATTAATGTATTCCCATGATTGGGTTTCAATCAAACCAATAAATTGAATAATATTATTTTTGTGTGTAGAGATGGACTATGTGGAATGCTTTATTAGTTTTGTGATGTTTTTCTTATATGATCTAACCGAATAGCATTTTAATCTTTTAATCAATGTAATTTTCAATCTGTCTTGAATAATGTGTCCAAGAACAATAATTATTTAAGAATATCCCAATGATATCCACTACTCTATATAATCAAATTCATCCCTTTTCATTTTAAGAATCACTAGAATACAATATTTTTATACCTTAGTATCCTAATAATATATATTCAAAACCAAATTCTCATGTACTGAGAATATATAAAAAAATAATACATATTCTTTTGTGTTAATCAATAGCTTGTAAATCATCAGTTTAGAAACACCATAAAAGGAGGGTGGATGTTATTCCATAAAATATTCAAAATTAATCTACCCTATTATCAATGATTTATTGAGCTCTATAGAATTAATAATATCATTCATAACATGACATAGTCAAGGGATGTTTTCCATAATAATTGGAACTCTTATTTCCATATCAAATATACAAATACCACATTGTTTGTTACATCCATCAATTGCTCAGTTCCTTTTGATTCCCACTATATAATTCATAATTGAACATTAATGGTTAGAATAATTAATTTATAAACGTCATAAATCATAAAGCATTAATCATAGATGTAATAACTCAATAATAATGATTATATACTTCCTCAAAAACTCCCCAATGTTCAATATAGTTTATCCACTATGAATTTCCTATTATATATTTTATAATCATTCTACAAAATATAAAAAATTAATCCATTAAAATTAATCATTAAAGAGATTTTGAATTCACCAATACAAATCTGTTGTGAATGTCTTGCCAAGTGTGTTGTCAGCCCTCGTTTTCGTGCACCGTGCCATGGTTTAGTGAGTACCAAAAATTCCTTCTTCTGGGATATTACCCCTAGGTAAAATTGTTACAAAAAATGGATCCACTTTAATATATATATTTATATAGTTCTTATAATCATATAAAAATATATAATCAATACATTACTAAAATAAAATGTTTTTGTGTATGATAGAAATACTAGTCTTTGAATAAATGTTTTCATCCTAATATCAAAAAATAAATAAACTTTTCCCCTGATAACAACTAAATAGACCTAATATAAATATACATAAAAATAAATGAATACCATAATTAATGTAATACATATCTCAAATAGTAATACAACAAAATCACTGATATCTTTAGTTGTGTATATACTATAAATATATAAACATATTTTACATTTTTTGAAAATGTTCATATAAAATAATTCCCCAATGATGGTGTGGCATGAGGATGAATGGTTGGAATCTGTGGCTCTATATTGTGTATCTTCAGTGTCCTGTGGTATGGATATCACCTTTGTTGGTGGATCTACATAGGGCTAAACTATCATGTTGGTACTTCTATACTCATTTATCACATTACCTTAATGATATTTTATTAAATAAAAAAATTATTTTATTTAGGGATGGTAAAACATAAAAATTGATGGTATATAAATACTATTAGGTATAACATAATACAGTCTATAATGGTATGATCAAAAACCTATGTTAAATTTTGTATTAGAAAAAATATCATATTTTAAATAACATAAATCATTATCTGTTGACCATAAATATAAAATATAGTTATATCAAATCTAATGATAAAACTTTTTATTATGGAATGAGGAAATGAATAATAAATAATATAATATGGGACATGGAATTTAAGAATCAATGTTACATAATTATAAACATAGGATTTTATATCATTCTAAACCAATAAACCCACTAAACTGTTCAAGCATAAAATTGTGAGTATAGGTAATTATCATCACACTATACCTCTGTGAACATATATATTATCTATCCTCTTCACATAAAATTTCAATATCATGATATATAACATTTACCTTATTAATTAGATGTATATATAGGTCACACATGTCTCATTATCAATAATTTTTTTAGAAAAATGAAATCAATCAAATTGTCATAAAATAACATGTAGAAGGAAAAAATAGTTTTTGCAAATTTTATAATGATATACCATAAATCATATTAAAAATTTATAAAAAATTATACCAATAAATTTTCAAACAAATTAAATAAATTATATTTGAATATAAAAGGAAAATCATTAATCAAAACTCTGTCAGTGTTATATATTTTAATGACTGATATGATATTTTCTATAAAATATTAAAACAATTATCTCTTTATATCCCTTATAAATTGTTTATAAAAAAATTCATTAAATAATAAAAAAAAATATTTTTAATATGGGTAAAAATAATAATTTATAAATTAATTATTGAAATGAAATATTATTTTTCTTGTATAAAGAAATTTGGGTCAAAAAAATATAAGACAATGGAATTCAAATATTTTTCACCAAAAATATACTTTTTTTGAAACCCAAAAAATAATAAAAATTTAAAAAAATTCATTTTAATAGTGATAATGATCAAAATGAGTGTCCAAAGAGATAATACATAATATATTTCAATATTTGAAGTAACTATTTTAATTAAAGGGAAATTATTATCTTTAAAAACAATTTTTCATTATGAAATAGAGAATTATTCATTACATAATCAAAATTTTAAAATGAAATCATCATGAAAAAATACATTGAAAAAATGAAATTACCTTTTGATGAAATTTGGATTATAATAAAATATCACAATATCGATTATAATAACTATATTCAAATAATTGTTTTCAACAAAAGGGATTACAACTCAAGAAAGGGTAACTTGGTTATCAAAACCCCTAATACATTAGTAACCTTTGAATCAAAATCTATGAAACGATTATAAATACTATAGACCTATAAATTCAAATCATTAAGTCATATATTATTCCAAATAGACTCTTGATAAGTATATTTACCATATAGATAATGAATTAATCCAACACATTAAAACAAGTATCAATGAATATAAATTAATATTAAAACACCGTACATTCATATTTTTACTAATTATAGCATAATATAACCCATTTTTGAAAAACATAATTATCTGTATCACCTATTTGAAAAAAATTCTCATAATTATAACCCCCTATAAACTTAATTTTCTGGGAAACCCTTGGTTTATTTATTCATTTATAAATTGATTCTCCAAAGACCCTAATAGTTCAACCCAATCTTATGAAAATATAAAGAAAACACATAGAAATAATATATATGGAATAACACATGGGGATTTATTTCACCAAATATAAACGAAAAACAACTAAATAGTCTTAAATCAAAAAATTGTAAGTACCCAAAATTATTTATGATTCTTATTTTCATTTATAAAAAGAGGAAAATGGTAATTAAATCAGTATCATAACAATGTGAACCATTTGATAGTTTTTCATAGGGAATCAAACATGGATCAATATATCCAATGAATCATATCAAATGATTTAAACTATCAGAGTCCACATGAAATATCTTTTATGAATATTTAGTTCATAGACTTTATTTTTAACTGTTAATTCACTGAATCCAAATAGTAAACAGATTTAAATTTCTTATCGGGGGCTATATCTTGATTTGTTGGTTGTTCTTCCCATCTCATTCAAAAATGAATAAAATAGTACATTTATGAGTAGGTATGTGTATTTTATATTTTTATATATTTTTTGAATCATTTTTATCACATTATATTTTTTAGGGTACCATAATTAAGAAGGGAAATACCCCTGGTAATCAAAACCACAAAATTATCTTTCCTAAATTGTTTGGTTGTATCATATGATAGCCAATGGAGTAGGGTTAGTGAATATTTCATGTTTCCCATAAATTTAATTTCGGTAGTATATCCATAATTGAGAATCTGTTATGTAATATTGGCCATATTTTATAATTTATAATTACATTTCTCTTAAAAAATGTTTAGTAAAAATGTTCTCCTTAAGAAAATAAAATTAATAAATGATGAAAACATAATTTAGTCAATATATATTAATCATTCCACTGAGAATAACTAATTGAATGTATGTCATATTTTTATCCATTAACACAAACAAGTTTATTCAATTAGATATTAAAAATTATCATATAATGACCATGTGGTTTAGGCACATTCATTTCTATTCTCATGGTGTTGGTTTCACATAAAAAATACAATAATTTTACAGAAGGGTGTGATCATTATGGAAGTAAAAAAATTCAGTTATGTTATATCCACAATCTCAATGATTTATTTAAATATAAACATTGAATTTTGCGGATGATATAGAATTTGAAAATATCATGTATTCTACACAATCATTTTAGGAATGTTACGGAATGTCTGATAATGAACATTTATAGGTGAATTCTTTATAGAATAAGGCACATAACCCAATTAATCAAGGTAAACATAACAATTTATTAATTGGTGGAACACACTTATTTTATTATGATACATTGATATGTGTTTCTATGTAATTATTTTGAAATTAAAAGTATGTATCGTCTGCTGGATCGTTATAATTTTGGTTTATAGAATAACAACAATAGCCACAACATTGTTTCCGGAAGAATTAACCTATTCCAGGGAGCTTAGATGTAGTCCAGAAACAATATTATAATCTGGATGAGTTTAGTTTTATATTATTGTTACCCAAATGTGTATATATGACTATTCTCATAAATATTAATTGTTTTTATGCTTGGTTTTTATATAGGATTCAGGATTAGAAACCCATTTCTCATAAGATTATTTCCAAATCAGAATAATGGGGTTACAGAATGATACAATAGATGGATTTCAATCCCCCTAATTAATAGGCATGAGTTATATTTATAATATTATTATAATTAATCTTATTAGAGAATATTCATCAACCCTAAGTTATGAAAATATGGAATATTGTTACTAAATAAATCATTATAGATTGATGATTACTTTTTATACCAATCAAATTTATATACACTATGTTATCATATTCATCTGGGAGCAGCCACTGAATAATACATGTATAAATTGAATGTATAATTCAACCATATTTGGGATCACATAATTTATCATGATGTATTTTTAAATATTATACATAAAAACAACATAAATATTGAAACACTATAATATTTTTTTATGTGTACATTATGAAAATTCATCAGATTTATAGAATATTGTCATCTTGTTAATGTAAACACATAGATAACGAGGTAAACACACAATATACCTTATTATATTATCATTATGGTATTGATATTACTTTGTATGATCCTAAAATACATTAAATAATTTGTATTAAATATCACCTGAATGTGTATTCCATTCACAATTTTGAAAAAATGGTCCACCTAACATTATAACGATGATTTCTAAAGAGACATAATGTAATCAAATTGTAACTTCTCTAACCCCTTGGGTTGATACTAAAGAAATAAGGAATACACATTGTCCCATATGTTTCCACCATAGAATGGAAACATGTTTTCCTCTATGATTATAACATTGATGTGAGAAAGAATAAGAGTATGTGTTATCATAGTTTTATATTCTTCATTAATGATACATGACATTATAATATAGAGACTAACTTTCATCCATTGTTTTTCATAGTCTAAATACAAATACATTATCTACAACACCATGAGGTTAACCTATTATCTCATATTTATCCACTCAAACATATCAATTTTATGAAAATTCTAATTCAGTGAGTATCATGATGTGAAGTCATTCTATATAAGATTCACATGTAATTCACATCCCTCATGGAACTATAGAATAATTAATTGGTATATTTGATTGAAAGTAACCTTATCCTTGGGAGTACAACATAATATTTGAATTTCCTTCGTAAATAAGAGTTAAATATCCCAAAAATACATCCGAAGAATGGGTGGCATAACATGAAATTACATGTTATATTAAATTAGAAAGTTGTGTGGACATCCTAAAGTATTACACGACCATCGTGGGGTGTGTTATTATATCCCCAAAGTAATTAAATTTTCATTATTCCTTCATGTTATTAATTTAATGTACTATTAATGGGGAGGAATTCCAAGGCCACATATGGAACTAAAAATTCTAGTTTCATGATTATACATTATGCGTTATTCAGGTTTGGTTATTATAAAAATACATTTTCATTATAAATTCATGAAGAAAGAATATATTTCTTGGTAGGATTATTTAATTGGTCTGATTATTGATTTCCCATCAGATTTAATACCTCATCACATTCTGTTTTTATATAATTCTTATGTACGAGATCTAGTCAATAAAGATATAACCATGGAGTATTTTAGTCAGGATAATAGATTCAATCATTCAATGCATCACATAGTTTTTTCCACATTCATTATAAATGATATCAAGGAAGTCAATGATGTTAATTACACCTTATATAATATCTATTGTTTACCATTTCAAATTTATTCCTCAATTGGATGGATGTATACAATATTAAAATGTCTTGAGAATGGATTATGCTCAAGGATCAATTAAAAAATTATCAAATTCATTTGTTTTAATGAAATTTCATTCTGTATAAGGGACAGTAATAATATATGGTATTATAAAATTTATAATTCTATAGGTTCCTCTTTGGATTCATTAACCTAAAATAGAAATTAATGAGAGAATTAAAATATTTCCCAAAACACTCCCAAGTCGGAATCCAATGTAATCATGAAAATTAGATTACTTTTATAATTATGTCCCCTATTGATAACAGACATAATGGAATTAACCATGAAGATCATTGTATGATACATTCATGTGACAATAATTCATCAACATTACAGTTATTATGCACTACCAAATACTTATAGAAATGCCAAATATATAAAATATTTTTATTAGTTTATACCCTCTAACCATAGGTAACTTGTTCAAGTTAATTATTGAAAACAAAACATTACACCTATAAGATGTTTGAACAATTTTATTATCATTTTCATTAAATCCGTTATCCATGATAAATTGGGAGTCCCCAAAAAACTTTTAATGAACAATGGAACAAAATTATGGGATTATTGAATAATGAGAAGATGTCAGGAGATAAATATTTAGTCCAACCACTTTTTCTACTATCATATACAAGTGAATAGAAAAATAGAGGCATTCAATTAGGCCATATCTAAAATCCTTGAACAGATAGGAGATGAAAAAAATAATATTTCGATAGAGAAACTTCTTCATGATCCATAGGATAAAAAATCATGGAATGTGATAAAAAATTAATGTTTATACATTTTCAATATTAGACAAAGTTCATCATTACTATTTATGTTTTATTTACATCACATTAAATTTATCATTTTTATGAACTGTATATTGATGAGATATATTTGATGCAACATGAATAATTGGATAGAATTGATAAGAAAGTATTCCACACAAAATAAAACATTATGATTCATAAAAATCATGTTATATGATCATTTATTAAGAATATATACCTCAACACATTAATCAAAGGGGAATTGGTAATAACCATGAGGAAAACCATGACACATTTTAATAAATCCTAAAACATGAGTAGTAATAAAAATGATGATATGATATATACACATTCTCTCCAAATTAAGATCACCCTATATTTATAATTGTTTGAGTGTGTGTCACCCTTAACAAAAATTCGTGTTTTCTCTATAAATACATTTTATAAAATTATATTTTGTTCATGAATGTACATGTTACAATAAATTAAAAAATTTAATGGGTTATTACTCATATGTACATTAAATATAATAAATAACTATCAATATCTCATAAAAAACTGTATTTCTCACAAGTACATATCTCATGATAATAAACTACCTCACACATGTTATACCATGTATTAATCCTAATGTAGATGGAATTGTTTATTCAAATGGAATAATTTTTTCAAATTAGATCTATATCCACGTATGTGTCTATGATTTATACATCTATGTCCATAAAAAAATTTCAAAATAAAAACATCCTCATTCCAAATAAATATTTATTTGGGTTTAGGCTCTCAATCTTCTCCGGGGTTACCTTTTATAGCTCAACACTATGATGAACACATTTTTCCATTCTCTGATTGATGAAATAGATTTTGGTATACATTATGGAGAATTATAATTTTCATGATTAAAATTCATCCAGGATATGTATAGATTCACTATAGCCTTATCCCATGTCTATATGAAAATCATTCCAACCTCAATCCCCAACTTGTGAACATAATTTTTTCTTCCTACAAACTCATGTTGTCATATCTCTTGTAAACTTTCATTAGGATGGATGTTTTTTCCCATTATCTATTTGTATGATCCAAATATATGTTGTGATATTTTTTATGTACTATAAATGGATTCTATATTTTTTCCAAATAGAAAACAAATCGATTTATAATGGCCCTAACATGAGTCAATATGGAAATCATTTCAACATTCATGCCTATCTATCAAAATTCATAAGCCTATTATATTTCATGTTGGGTATCCCAGTGTTCCAATACTAGGATGGAATCATTTCACTTCACTTAGGAATACAGAATCAATTCATTTTAGGTTTATATTATTGCCTAACTAAGACACTGAAACATTTCATTACCAATCCTCTATACACCATCGAGATCTTTGTAAATTCATTTTAAAAACTATTTATAGATATATAATTTTCAGTTTTCATTACAGAGATATGTCAAGATAAATTATATTTGATCCAATCAGAAGTTAACATCTAATTAGACGTCCCCCTATTTTATAAATATCTTGTTTTATCAGTTATGTGCTTAAATTTTACTACCACAACATATATATCATAATCCCATAAGTCATAATATATATCATATATGTAACAATCACCAAGATAATTTAATGGATATTAGATATATGTTTTTTAAATTCCAAAAAGGATCCCCCAACATGGAGATAGAATATATTTCATATATCATACCCCCTAGTAATAAATAAGAGACATGTTAACATCCAATGATTTAGATTACCTAATATCATTCTCCCTCACTAGTACTATAGTGGAATCCAGTTTTAAAATGTAGTGAGTGTCTTTCCTCAACAAACAACCTATTTTTCATTCATAGAAAATTTGAAAAATACATGTCAGTATTTAAAGTATTATTCTTCATTATTTAAATGTTTCAAAAAATCAATATTTTTTAGTCAGATTTGATTGTCATGTCTATAAAATTGGTTGAATCGCTATTGAATTAAACTGAATTCATATTGTCACCATGATTTTCTATAGAATTATGGCCCCTCATTAATTTATTTTAGATAAATCATGTGTCTATGTCATTCATGAATTTAGAAACATCATTTCACTCAATGATTAATGACTATCAAAAAAATTCTAATCTAGTTAATGTTTTATGGAATTAAAAATTATATTTATTGAGATGGATTTAAAGACCATAAAACATACAAATAAATTAGAAATTTAACATCAAATATTTAAAACCAATAAAGGGTATCATATAAAAAATATGAGTCATCAATATATATGTCTATACACTGCATATCCTAAAAAAACATTAATCTGTTAAAAATAAAATTATAGGCACAAAAACTATTAGGTTGAAATCCTATAATTTGAGGGTAAAGAACCCACTCTATAGCATCCATTATAACCTCTCAACTTTCAAAACATAGGAAAAGGTTATGGACAAATTTATAAGGTTATAAATCTTGTATTAACGAAATTTTACCTCTATAAAAATTCATACCATATTTTCTATGTTGATGGACATATATAAATATTATAATATCATTCTATTCCTTATTAATATATTATTAGAAAATAATAGAAAAACATTTGAAGATTAATTCTCTAGATAATTGGTCCTTATATATCACTAAAATCCACATAACCCCCATCTATCCACCTATATTTTATGTAATAATGAGTAATTAACTATCTAAATTATATATTCACTAACCATGAATTACATTTATAGTAAATATTTATTTTATCTTGTTTTAAAATATCAATGTTAAAGAGAATGTTGAAAAGGATGTAAAACCTTTAAATATATCATCAAATAATTTTACATCTTCTTTCTAAGATGGTATATTTGTTTAAAATCTTGATAACCTATTTTTTTAAAGACGATATGGCTTATTAGATATTGATTATTCAACATTTAAATTTTATACATAGCTATTTCTAATTTTTAATCACTTAATTAATTTCCATTAAATGTTCATGTTGAATCAATAATTATAAAGTTACTATTTAAGAGTTTCATGGATTGACTCTAATTATTATATAGAACATTATATTTATTCAATAAAATAAAAAAATTATGTAATCATTAATTAGATAATTAAAGTGGGATATATAATGCAATAACCGTGATCCTTGTATTAACTGGTTAAAAAATTTGTACATAAGAGGATATTAGAAATTTTAAAAGTCCCTATACAAAAATTATTATATACACTATTTCTTTGTATTTGTGGTTAATATGTGGAAAAAAATAATAATGGAGTGTTTCTATATTTTTTCATCTTCTTTATCTATTGAAATTTTATTATAGGATTTAGCAATAGTAAACTCCCACAATTTTTTACCCTCTTTTATAATCATTTTATAATCTATTTTCTTCACCGTGACTTTATTTATGTATATGTGTAGATGATTTTTATGTCTACCCATATATAATATATTTATCACTAATTATCCACCATAACATGATAAAAATTAATATCTTATAGTTCTATGACCCTATGTTCTGATGGGTAATGATTTGTCTCTGGTAATGAAATCACTAGTAATATTTTCCCTTTATTCTCACACCCACAAATATATTTCTATATAGAAGTGGGGATGTCAATATATTCTAACCCACTATTTCCCAAGTTAATTAAAATAGTTTTTAATATTGGTATTTTTGGTTTTACATCCACCATGTGAGTCTTAGAGATAACCAATTAGATGTATTTCAATAGTAGTTGTGGCATAGACCGTTGGAAAAAAATGACACTAGTTTTCAACTAGAATCAACTATGGACACTAAAAAATAGAATATCATTAATTAGTATTATGTGAATATAAGCTATACATCTTCAGTCTCCATATATATCTATGACAAAAATAATACATGGGTAATATACTTGGTTAATCTCAATAGATAATGGAGGTATTACCATGGTTCATCAAAGATAACATATGCATTAATTAACATACATATAAATTGATGAAATGTTTTATTATTTTCATACCTATATTATAAGGATATTTTATACCTCACATTATTACAACTTCATCCGATGTTTCAATGAAAATACCCCTCTCACCAATATATGATATATTTTCCATGGTTAAATGATCTCAATATCTAGATATATTTCATTAAATATATTGATATAAATTTATTCACTATAAAAAATATTTTGGTACCCTTAGTTAATACCCTTAGAATGAATGGATGGCATAACTAAGGCCAAAAATTATTATAGAGATGGATATCATCTAACATGTTTAGAAGATATAATGTACCTCAATCCAAGAGATATATAGAATGATCAAGAAAATACATCCCCATCATCCTAACCATGTTATATTAAAACTATATAAGTTTCAAAATTACCTTCGGTTATATTTTATGAATATAATCTGAATAATAGGAATATTTTATAAACCCCTTTTACAGGTGTAATAAAAATATATGTCTCTTTGTTTCTAGAGGTGTAATCTAAATCGTTTTCAATATTGGATACACCACTTTCTGAATCCTTTAATACATCCCGATTACATACCCTATAAAAAATTTATACATAACTTATTTATTATTAGAATGAAGATTTGTTCTCCCACTTTCTTATGATGGTGATTCGTACCCGTGTATAAGAATATTTTTTATAGTACATGAGATTACCATGAAAATTTTTATAAGAGGCTTAAAATTCCAACACTCTTTATCTTATAAATCTCTACATGATGAATAATGAACTAATAGTAAGGGAGAGAAACATTAACATATTATTGGGATATAAATTAATTGGCCAAATTGGGTCCCATAAACTAGTTTACCAGTAAAAATTTCCTTACTCAATGGGATTCAATGCCTTATTTTAACATATGGTATTTTTTTACCTAGAAAAATCTCTTATAAATTTTATTATATATGTAATAAAATGTGTTATTATTAAATTGTGGGGAAAAGGTTCAAATTTTTTATGAATACCAACATAATTCACTAGTCTTTATTTTATTAGAAAACATATCTTTACTTAACTAATTTCAAATCAAGGTGGAATATTATCATTCCATAGATTTTTTACATACAATCTATTACATCGGTTAGTAGAGATTGATTCTAGTAACTTGGTCACTAGTATATTTATCTAGATGGGTATTATAACATCCCAGGTAAATAAAGAATAAATCATTTTCATATTTCTTAATATTTCTGAATTAAATATTAATTTTACATTAAAGGTGTTTCTATGTTCGATAGCATGCCCGATACGCAACAACGCATTTCTTTGAAATCTTATGCTGCACACTAGTAATAAAATAATATTAATTTGAATGGTAGTTAACACATAGCCATTTTATTGGCGGGAATGAATATAAATAACTAAAATATGATTATATATGTTTTTAAGTGTTTTTACGTTTATCCAATAAAGGATAAAGGCTTAAAATATGAAAAGAATTTAATTTTAGGCATAGATACACTAATATTCACTAAAAGGCCAAACTATCGCCTTTTGATGGAGAACCCTCTTCAAATATAGTTTTGGTCACTCTTAAACATTATATTGGACAAAATAAAATTCTTCTTCAGAATAGTTACATCAAAATTTACTTTGTGCAAATATTTGGTATTTTTCCGATAAAGTTCATTTTTTAATGAATAGTGAAAAATGTGGTATTTTAATTTAAAACCTATTTTTAATATAATTTATTTATATGATTATATTATCTTTTGAATTTTTTTTTAAAGTGAAATTATAATATATATTTACCATTTAATCCAATATTGGTCATTGTAATTAATTTCACCTTGAAATTGGACTTAAACTAGTGTCAATCTTTTGATACATATTGTTTCATAAAAACACGCTATTTGTTTTTACAGTGGGAATTAATTATTAAATTAATTAATGTAGCTTATATGTTGTGAATTTTTGAAAATAGACATCATTTTTGAATTCGGAATATCAAATATAGCTTAGGGTGATGTTTTGGTATTTTTCTAAAATGCTTCGATTTTTTATGAATAGTGAATCCACAAAGTGGTACTTAAAAAAACTGATTTTTTGTTTAAATGAAAATTTACCACCTATGTGTTTTGAATTTCAAAAGTCCGACTTATATGGTTGTCATTAAGAATTAAAATGTGGTTCAATGGGATTAAAATAATTTTTTGGTGAATAGTAACTTTTAAGTTTTAATCGCCATTAGAGGTAATTAGTGTAGTTTAAGGTAAAAATAATTTTTTAATAATATGAAATGACCTAGGCACATTTCCTACACTTATTGGATGTGTCAGGGCCAACCAAGACAATCCATTGGTCGACTTGGGGACCCCATGGAGCCACATTGGTAGGAAAGTGACATTAATAACATTTTATTTAAAGATAAATGAAAATATCACAAACATGAGTTGTTTTACTAAAAAAAATTAAATGGGATAATACAAGTCATATTTTTGACTATAATTATTCATTAGAATTTTAAAAAGATTTTATACATCATTATATTTTTTTTATAATTTATAAAAATTAAATAAATTAAATTATTTATGACACCTTGATGATGAAGCGATTACCTCATTATTAAATGATTTAAATAAAATGAAAATATAATGTAAAATCTAAGACCTACACATGTCAAAAACCTATTTTATGGGAGTATTTAGAAATATTATCACCTTATCCTAGAAATATATAATTTTGGGACCTTTTAAATCCGAAAATCATTTTATAATAAAGTAACCTTTTATAACTTTCCAAGAGTGCCCCTCCTCTCCTCTTATAAAAGGCCCCCACCTATACCACTTACCCACACCTATCAAGCTTTGGCTTGGACAACCCCTACCCATTTTGTCTTTCCACATACCTCTTTTACTCCAAGAAGCCTCACATTGGGCAGAATTATTCCCAAGGAAGCCTTTGAGCTCAAATCAAAAAGTGTTACCCGTTTTAAAGGTAGTGTTTTCTCTTGTGTTCTTATGTTTTATTTTTCTTCCACAACCCCCTAAACTCTTTTTAATCGTTTCTTTTGTAACCACACTAGTATATTAAATATACTAGGATGTTTTTATAAGAAGGATTCGAGCTACACTTACACACACATTCATCTAATGGTTAAAGAGCATACCGTTTCCATGGATGGTGAATTTTTGCCTCACGAAACGATGATTGTTCAATATTCTTCTAACACCTTCAAAGGTGGCCATTAAGATGACACTATATTTATATATGATATATTATATGTTTATTTTTTACTTAATCTTCTGTATTTTTCATTTATGGCATACCTTTATGGTTTCCATTGTGGGTAAACATGATAATTTCATTTTAGGAAGTGCGGACTACCGCCCCCTCAAAGTGATTTGATTCGTTAATGCTATACATGGGATGTATAAAGGATGGATTTAATTATATTATATATGATATTATACTGGAATTATAATATAACTTTATATCATTATCATTTCACTCCATTAAAGTATGAGATAGAAATGAAATTAGCGTTCATGCGTACGTACGACTTACCGTCTACATGAACGGTGCATTTCACTTCTTATCCCCAATTGTAATGTACTATTATAAGTACATATATATAATGGATATATATGATGTATGTTACATATAAGTGATTAATATAATTCTGGAAATAAAATATGCATACCTCACATTTAGTTTTAATTCCATTAATATGACAAAGAAATGAAAGTAGTGTTCATGCGTACGTACGGCTTACAGTCTCCATGAATGGTGAATTTCATTTAATACATCTAAAAAGATTATGTATCATTATAAATTCATGTATATACCAGATATATATGATATATATGACATCTACATCATGAATATAATTCTTGATATAATGGATATTTTACCACATGAACAACTTGTAATTATAAAGTGTTTATTTTTCACTCAAGTACCAAGGATCGACAAAACGGACATTATTAACATAAATAATTACATAGTGTTCATAACATAGTAATAAGTGATATAAAAGGAATAATGAACTTTAAAAAGTTTATTAAGCAAGTATAAATTAACTCAATATTATTATTCAGGATGTTAAAAACAATCGAGTCAAGTCGGACCTGAGGTAAGGGACTTCGTCTCAATCTCATTTCATTGAGGAATATTTTGTTTTATACAAAACTTTCCTTTATACAGTGTATAAACCCCTTTGGTTTTTAATTTTATACAAAAGGAATATCTTTCTATGAAGCGTTTTAAAAAACAACAAAATGGAATGTTTGTTTTAACAAACGCGGTGACAACGACCTTTTCTGCCGCCCCGAGTATTATTTGGTCTTTGGCTTCCTCAACAAGCCGTAATTTTTTTTAAAATGAAATTAATACCATATACTCTTTTGTGAATTTTGGTATTGAAAATGTTTTTTATAATGGATTTGTTATGTTAATATATTTAATTGATATATTATTCTCAGAATGTGGAAATGTTTTCTTTCCATTATGTTTTCTTTATGTCTTATGATTTTATAATGGTACTTGGACATTTGATGGGTGGTTACGTGATAAACCATATGACGGGTGGGGCAATGAATACCAGGACTTGTGGTTACGTAATAACCTCCAATTAATTGGGTATGGAAGTCGGCTGTATGGCTATTCCATTAAGTGATATGTGTGGAAGTCTACCGCATGGTTATTCCATTTAAGTATGTTTTTGTCCCAAGTTACCTTTATATGTTATGTGTTCTTTATATGGGTTTTATGGTAATATTTTGGTTATAAAAGGGTAAGTAATGGTATTTTATTAAGTGACGATTTTTTACTACTTCATAACGGTGAAAGGTATTACTTTGATAAAGTATAAATGGTTTACTTGTTGTATTGGATAACTAATAGTTTTCATTCTTTGTGTATCCCTTACTGAGGTTTTTATGCTCACCCCAAGTTTTTGAAATGTTTTTCACGTGACTTAATATGGAATAGGGTTATGGATGGGATCAAGGAAAATTCATGCCATTTAAATCATGGAACTAGACATGATTCTTTTTAATAGTTTTTATTGTATGGAAACATAGTAGAAGTGTCTACTTTGTAATCTTTTGAGATGTAAAAGTTTTGTCCTAATTCTCTAAAAATCTAAACCTGAAAATATCCTCAATGTGAATTATTCATTTAATTCAATATTATATATGGTTTAAGGTCGGGGCCTTATAAGTATATTTGATTATAAACTATATTTGGTCATCCTCTTCTACTAACCTCTTGTAGTAAAATCTTAGTGAACTTTGGAGACCTGGTTATTTATTTTGTTTCATAATTTATCTATAGGAATAAAAATCATAAATATAATAGAGGTATCATAAAATTGATGATAATATTCCAAGATAATAAATTTAATGAAATTTTTTATTCAAGTATTTAATTAAAATTGTCATTAATATATATGTTTATTAATTATTTTATATTATTTCTCTATAACATTTCTCACTCATGTCATGTATGGGGGACCCTATCATTATTGGAGTACACCTGCATATTCATATCCATAATATTGATAAACATCGATTATGATATCCTAAATTTCTTTTTCGGAATGAACATTCCTACTATTTATATATGGGATCCAAACGCCACCATAGAGAGAAACCCACTATTCAACTTCAGTATTATAAATTTCTGAACAACTACATAAATTGAATGCAGAATTGTTTAACTAAAATAGAGATAAAATTTATGGGTTTAAAGATATCATAGTATTCAATTTTAACCTATTACTTTTTAGTTTTTTCTAGCCTATAGAAATTCTTTGGTAGCTTATATATACACCTCTAGATTTACATTCTCACATCAGGTTCAGACGATTTTTATTATTTATTTATGTATTGGTGGGAATCATCTTAGATTGTCTCTTAATGATCAAAAAATTGTTCATATGTAATTCCCATATTCTAGTGATTCATAGATAATTTTTTCAATTCCACATACCTAGGTGAATAATCCAACTGTTTAATATCAAATATATAGTGTAACAAGTATTAAATTTCAAAAAAACTGTGCTTAAAATAAATCTAAACTAACAATATATTTTGAGGAAGGTAGTTTAATTTCAATTGTGGTGGTCTCTTGATCTAGCATTACCAACAATTTCATCACCATAATATAGAGTTTTTTACAATGAATATATAGTAGGTACTTAAACCAGACATTAAAAGAATAAAACCAATAGAGTGAACATATGTATTGTGTATCCATCACCAATGATATCAATGTCCACTAAAGATTAAAATACACCATATCTCAAATCTAGTATGTATAATCGTCACTAATACATAGTATAACTATCATCCCCAACAATTATATTTGGAAAAAAACAATATGAAAATAAATTTATTTTTGAATATACTTAAGGTTCTTTCACAACATTAATATCTATAATATATATGTGTAGAATTCCAAAAAAATGTACTTGATGGATTACTTAACCAATAACATAGAATCATAAACACAAATTATAGTTTATATGTGATGATGTTTTAACCAAAATAGCACCAAATAACTCAAATGACATTGAAATATGAAATGGATGAATTACAATATAAATATTTGAAAAGAATCTTGAAAATATTTAACAATAATATAGTTACCAATTCGATGAGGATTCTCTTCAATATGTTTCCAAACATCACAAATTTTATGTTTCTTATAACCATACCTGAGTCACTACCTATAAAAATGTATTTTATTGACTACATGGGATGAAAATAGATAAACAAATATTGGGATAAATTTCCCAATCTGACCATAAAATACCCATTGAAATAATTGAACTCATTCCAGATTAAGAAAGAATGTCCATAGTGACTTATTATTTTTAATTATAAAACTTACCATTGGTTTATTCAAGGTCTCCCCATAATTATTCTTACATAAGAGTATATTCATCAATTTTTCAAAAACAATATATTTTTATTGAAACACATATATATTCATATGCTTCATAATTTCCATTAAAAATAAATGATCTTATAATAGAGTCTATCTGGAGTCTCCCCAAACTAAATTTTGGGGATAAAACACATCATACATATTCTTGAGGATGAGATCACTCGAGATCCTATATATGTCAAAGATAACATGAATTTATAAATACATGTTGGGTATATTTTTCTTTTATTTATTCATATTTTTATAATTTATTGGGTTGTAGTTTTTTATGGAATTTGGGACATTGGAATCAGTGGAAGAAATGATAAAAAATGGAAAAACAAACTTTACACATCATGTACATCATACAAGACGTGTATTACTCATTCACAAAATGAATTCAGTGCCATAGACGAACACATAAAGGCTTTATATTATTTTAATTTCATAAATTATATGTACATATATTAAATTTCATTTGAATTTCAAAATCCTAATCCTGATAAAAGTTAATAAAACACATGGTGAGTAGGGATTACATGATGTGTGATACTTGATGATCACATCAAATCAATGATTTAGAAAAAAATCATGAGATTAGTGATTTTTAAGAGATTTTGGATCTGAAGTAAAAAATATGAATCCTACTTACTAGACATGATTTTTCCAATACAATATCTCTTAAATAAAATACCTAAAATTAATTCCTTACACATCATTTATATTTTTGAAAATTTTAATTTTTGCAGTGCCACTATACATAGTAGTTCAAATCCTATACCTTAACTAATTTTTCTTTCTCTATTTTCTTAATATTATTGTCAATCTCAGTTTTAATTCATTCATTTCATTTTTCTATCAATTAATTTTTTTTAAATTATTCATTTTTAATGAAGTTTGACACTAGATTCATTTAACTGTCTATTTCGATACTCTTTTCTGTTCATCATTTTTATTTTAATTCCAACACTAATTTTTCATTTCTATAATGTGTGTGATAAAATGTATGAAAACTATTTAGTTGATTTAATATTTTAATTAATTTTTCATTTATTAATGATCAATTCATTCAGGATTATGCTAAGCATGTTTTATATTCATTTTCTATTGATCATTAACATCATGTTCCACTAATCATCATTGGGTAACGGATTGAGGGTCATGGTTTCTATAAACCAAACGAAAACCATGTGTTAATCCTTGGTAACCATACGGGTATTAGTAAGGTTAAAAAAAATTCATCGCTTTTTCTTTCAGAACAATGACCATGTGTGGTGTAATTGAATGAACCATCTATAATTGGTGTCTGGCGGGTAACGATCATCAGGCGACGACATATTCTATATATATGATACTTTTAATGCACCTAGGTTATTGGTTATACCATATCAAAGGGATATATTATTCTTAGGTATATACAATTGTATTTACTAAAATCAATTGGTGACCCTCTCACTACATCACATCCTATGTCGTATAATTATTCCTGATAAAATTTTGGATTATTTTCTACAAAGAACCCTGAATTATTCTATTTTTCCTTCCTAGTTGTCTAAATTATATCCAATCTTCCAAGTATAAAAAATAAGTTTATTTAAGAGTGTCCATAAGCAATCGTTTCAACAGATTCATGTGGGTTTGACCACACATTTCCACTTTACTACACCCAAATAGTGATTATTGATTGGGACTATAAATTTATAATATGATAAAAAACCATGTGAATTTAGTGTTTTGTTTAGGAGAATCATATTTTTAAACATTCCATAGGTGTAATATTTCATGCGCATAATAACCTCTTGATCGAACATGAGATTACCTCACCCCTCCCCCTTTATTATTTTTTCCTCCCCTTTTTATTTTTTCATTTTCTCTTATATGATCACTTGTGTCCTATCTCTGTCTTCTTCATGTTCATTTCATCTGTTAGGGCCCTTTGACTCATTTAAATAGGCTTTATGGTCATGAACTACATTCGTTCAAACTTGATATCTATTATTCTTTAACATTACGCCAATGGTTTGTAATATACGATCAATAAAATCCATAAAAAAATAACTATAAAAATATGAAATATTCCTCACATACCAATATAAGAGAAAACCCTTACAGTAGGATCTCACCATAAAGGAAAAAATATTTCCATCCATCAGTGGTGTCATTCCCATAATATTTACCCCACCTATTTAGGTGTATACTTTTGAAATCAATGATGTACTCAATAACATGATCCATAAAATTCCATTGTTTTGTGGGGTTCAAATAGAATACCCCATGAATAGACATCTATTTTTTTGAGGTTTCTAAAAACAATAGCTATCAGGTCTTACCATCATATGAAATTAGACTTTGATTCAACCCATTCTCCTTGCATGATAGATCCAAAGATTATCAAAAAATCCAATATCATTATTCAATCATGACAATAAATGATATCATAAAAATGTTTAGGGACAATTACATCCATCACATATGAACATGAATGCATTAAAAATAAATTTAAAAATATACCCAGGAAGATGGTGAATTATGTTGGGAAGCATGGGACCCATTCAATGATCTAACAATAAAGTACCCATATCATAGATTAGCTATTTGGATTCAACATAAAATGTTCTACCGTAGACATCAACTTGATACAGGAATTATTAGAAGTTATTGGTATTCGTGGAATCATTCTTAAGATTCCTGAAGAGAGTTCGGTCTATTTTATACAGTGTCTCCTACAATATCAGCCTATACAAAATAGATTGAGGACCACCTCAACATGGAATCCCCCATATAGAGAAGACTACCCACATTGATGGACATGTATAGGCACTTATGATGAAGATTGAATCTTTTTAGACGCCTGTTGCACCACCCCAACCTTTTCCTATGGTTATATAAATTCGATATTTTTATATGTCTTAAGGCGTGGACCCTTTCCAAGACTACTAGCAAGGAATAAATGAACCCCAATTCCATGATCTTAATTACATCAATTACAATCAATAATATCACCAGTACCGGTAGTCCCAAAAATTTTCAGCACCAAAACATTTATTAGAGATATAACCATTGTACATAATATCCCAACAAAAGATATTTTTAGTAGAGGATTTTTCATGTTCCATCATGGAATCAAGGAACAAATTTTCTACCACCCCCACCCAACAAGGCCTATCCCTCAACCATAATAACCATTTCAAAAATATTTTTTTAGACATCAGCATTTTCCACTAGCACACTATGAGAATTATAAAAAAAAACTCTGATAAAAAAAATAAGGCCAACCACACCAACATAATCCAAAAAACCAACACATTTCCATTATTCAGAAAGAAAAAAATGGAAAAAACTCAAATAATCCATATTTAATATAATAATGGATGCATTATGAAATCGGGATAATCAAATGGGTAAAATCACTAAAACAATATCTGATCAACTATTGTGTACCTTTTCTGATAATAAAGAATATCATCAGAAGGAGGAGTATAAAGCTATATATATTATAAATGATAATTTATTAAACTGTTTGTATTCATGCTAAGGTGTTAAAAATTAGTTTGAATAATATGATAAAGTAATCCAAGGGAAAACTATAGAAGTAAAATAAAATAATGAATCTCCAAAAAAGAACATGCTGAAAAGAAATATGTTTATATAGGACCAACATCATAAAATCAACCTCTCCACATTATTGAATGTCTGAAACATACTAATATGGAATGAAAATATAAAAAATTTCTTAAACTAATTAAACAACTTCATTTTGAAATTCCATTTATAAATGAATTTTTTCAAATACATTCTTATGTATGATTTGTTTAATTCATCATATCATGTAAAATAAATATGTACGAATTACTAGTCCTCCATCTAAATGAATAAATCCTAAAAATTTTCATATAAAAGATACTTCCTAAAATGTGAAACCCCAAAAATTTCTCAATTCCGTGAATTATATGAACATTTAGTTTTGAAGGAGACTTTTTCATTCTAGTAGAAATATTAATCTCATGTTATTAGTGTTTGGATGATTCTAAGGCATAGATAACCAAAACCAACAAGGTTATCAGTCCAACATTCTGACCACTTAATCCAAAATCCACATGGATTACTCGAGGGAATTTTAGTAAATTTTTTCTTTTTTTCTTGGATGGTTTCAAAATCATTCATATAAAAGAGGAAGGTGATGTAACCATAATTTTAAGAAGGCCATTTTTGAAAATGGGAATGAACTAACTATTATTAATCAATCAAGATTGATATTCCATGTTACTAAAGAATAATTTATATTTTTTTTAGTGAATCTTGTTAATAAATTATGATATTTATAATTTTAAAGACATATCTTATACTGATAATACATATAAGCATGTAACTAGTGAGAATGATAATAATAAACTACCTCATTTTGACAAGTGATCTTTTGCTAAAAAGAACTCAAATTACGCTCCCACTCGTAATGATAATTTTATACCACTAATTTTATCCACTTTTTTTAAAGAAAAATATTTAAAAGTGTGCCGATATTGTTTAGTTATTCTACATAAAAAATATCCATCTATAGAAAATAAAAAAGAGCTAATATTAAGGTGACCCTGTTTAGTTTTACTATTATAGAATATGAAAGCTTATTTATTAGGAACAATTATAGATAATGAAAAATTATTCAGATGACATGGTTAGGAAAGGGGAGAAATTCCATATACAGACTATATAACTCTTACATATCTTGTAAATATCAAATGTTAGATAAAAAAATTGATCTTTATATATTGCGTATAAAACAAAAAATGTTTATGTTTTTAGAGCCTTTAAATCCAATGAACCCTAGGTTCAAAATTTTTACCCACAGTTTCACTCCTCTACCTCAAGATCCCTCACCCAACATCGCTTCCCATTCCTCTCTCTATTGGCACTGGAAAACACTTTATGTTATTCCCCATCTCTTACCCCTCCCTTGAAAATAAAAATTACCAAATTTGTCCAAACCTCTTCATCAAAATGAGAAACATAGTGTGATTTGACACCCCACCACCAATGTGGTGGAAGGATACACAGTCTCCACCACCCACATTGTTATCCTCATTGACCACCACTTATGCCTCAATATCCTCTTCATCTTCATAGTGGTAACAGTCATCTTCTAGAGGGTCATAGGGCACTAATATCCTGCACCTTCTTCCCTACCTCTATCTCTCGACACATAATCACCTGATCTAGACATTCCATATGTAGGGGAAGCCTATGAGGGAAATAAAAACATTACAGAACCTTATTCTCAAGAAAATACACATTTATCAGAAGTTCCTTGACCCCATCAATAGATGTACCTCTCCCTGATTACCTAGGTTCTTGAAGTGAATTTTGTGGAGATCTTCCTGGAGTTCATTGCCACCATTAAGCTATCCACTGACCCCATAATGTTAATACATGATGGTTAGACTTCGGTTGTCACCATTTTAATTTTTTCTATCATACTTTTAATCCACTCTAATGACAACATCACATCCCTAGTATTCACGTAATTTATCATAGAGCTTATGAATTTCGATGCTACACATATTTGGGAAAGGGTCATTATAGAACTACTGAGTCCCAATGATCCTCACACAATAAAGAGAATTCAACTCCACAGATCATCCTATCCAATTATTCAACAGGAATTATCTCATGCATAGTTGTTCAATGGGGATGCTCATGGGAGGAGCATCCAAATTGGGGTCCTGACCCATGAGTCAACAATTCTAATCATAGAAATCGAAATGGCTTGGTATTTTTACATGTTATACTTGAAAATAGTAGAGTTGGGAATGATGTTTGTCAATGGATTGTATCTATTGTTATAAATTTGGCAAATAATATTTGGTCAATTTGCCTCGATCGGCCACACACCTCACTAAGATTGATGGAGGGAATCACCAAACTCTTTCTATTTAAGATTGAAATTCTAAAAAACCATGGTGGTTTTTACTTTTGTGTGTTAGATTATGTTGAGAATGTGAATGAGGAACATTTTTATCAACTAATAGACATAATCTATCATATCTGTGTCCCTATTAAAAATGCTAAAACCACTTCCACCATTTCCATCCCACCTGTCTTTCCTACCACTTCCTCTTTTTCACCATCTACACCACTCCCCTTAGTATATCATCACTAAATTCATCCATTTCTTAATTCCACATATCAATTCTCTAGTAAGTCTTAGAGAACCAGTGGTAGCTATTTCTCCATCTATGATTTCCATACAACAAACTTTCTCACATCACATCCCCTCCCCCTCCACTGAATCCTACATCATATTCTTACCCACACCCACTTTCTTACACACATCTTCATCCATACACACACCACATCCCACTGTGAATAACATACCTCTTGAGATTACCAACCAAATAGCTCAGAAGGAGTACCTATTAGAGAGGGTCATATGGAGAAGGGCTCATCCATATAATCCCTATTAGAGAATCCCTTCATATATTTAGCTTCCAAACACATGGACACTATACAGATCAGCACTACACCTCCCACATTATCAATCAAGTATACTACCATTACCCTGGATCCAACGTCAAAATTCAATTCCCCATACCACTCCACCATTAATGACATTGATAGGGAAAGACAACAATAAAACCTATCTATTAGGGAGTGTAATCCTAATAAATACCTTGATTTCATTGATTGTAAAAAAAATTTATGTCTTGGTCCTCTTACAATTTTTGTACACTATTTGGATGTCAATTTTTTTACTAATTTTACTACATTTTCCTTATTTTATAATTTCTTATCTATATTGTTGGGATATTGATTATTTCATCACATATTATGGGGTTATTTTCATTTACCTATTGCATCACGTTAGCCATTGATATCTCTTCCAGCTCCTATATTGCTATGGACATAGATTTCCATCCCCTATAATCCCTACAAAATCAAATTTCACATCATTAGGATGTGTAGTGAACCATCTGGAGGGCCTATAATTTTAAATCATTGAATAGTATAGATTCCTACCACAATGAGCAAAAATACTCATTATTACACTTTTTATTCAAGCTAGATGCACTCTTAGGGTGGTCAATCCCCCAAAATGTCACCAAGAGATCAGTAAAATATTCACTAGTTATTAAATGAGACATAAAACCATAGAGTTTACAGACTACACTAAATTATCCTTCTATCCATTTTTTTGAATGATGATGTTGTTATTATGAGTTTATGGGGACAAACCCATATTTCTTTTTTTTTTCAATCAACTGATTTTGTCATGATTTTTCATCTTTTCACTCTAATCTTTTATCTATTAATCACCCAAACTTCACATTAATTCCTTAATACATTTATCTAAGTCTATTTCTCATATTATATAATATGTTCACCTTCCATTTAACTTTTTTTATTGTTTGAAACCTCTGGATTTTTTTTTATCGTGCAGCTATTTTGTTTTTAAATATTTATAAAAGTATACAAATTTCATATCACCATCCAAATAGTTTCTCTATTATATGGAATTCACTACAAGATTCTCTTGATTCCCTATTTTCAATTTAATATTTTCGTTTCATTTCATTCTATTATTCAATTTATCTCATTCCAACTATGATTTCTAGAATAGTGTGAAATTTATTCCTTATTGAGATTTATTATTTATACTTCGAAATTATTTCTTATTTTTCACATATATAAGAGACATTATTCAATTAATTAATTATTTGAACATGAAATTGCATTACATCCATTTTTATAAAATATAGTGTTAGTTTATGGCTTTAAAGAAGCCCATTATAATTCTTGTATTGATTTTTAGCATAATTTCATAGTATAGTACCTTAATTATAATTCGACATTATTAAAATTTACTTTGTATGAATTGTTATTTGATTCTATTCCTTATGTAATTTCTAACTATTTTATACTCCCATTCCTGAGAGGATTCTAGACACATGATTTCACGTTTTTCTGAGCATATTTTTTGATACACATATGGGACATGTAAAATAATTTGAACATGAATTGTGGTCTTAATAAGGCTGTGATTTGATGAATATACTTTAAAATGTATAAGGCTATCTATGGGAGAAAATGTTTCCTAACACCCACATATACATCATTCATTCATTATCCCATACTATCCACGTATAATCGTGTTAGGATGGATCTATTCCAAGTTGTTTATCCCTTTCTAACCTAATATTGGTATGAGTCAATATTATACTATGATAATTTGTGGTCAAATATTCGCTATTGATGGACATGGTATTTTTTCATTGAGGAGACTTATGGTGGCGCTTTAACATATTGATAGTATATGGTCCGTTTTTAGTATTTTTAATATTTATTCTTACCCTATTCTTTTGATATAATGAAATAGAATAGATAATTTATATCCGGTTATGTATTAGGAAGGTAAAAATCATCGTTAATAGATCAATGAATCCTTCTATGGATCCTACATGGTTAGTTTATGGATTAGAGACTAGGCCAAGACATATTTTTTTTCAAAAAAATAAAATAAAAAAGAAATGAAAATGTTACATTTTTTATATACACAATTTATACTCATTGACCTTCCTTGATCAATTTAATAACTGGAAAATTTTTTCTAGGAGGAGTCACTTGATTTCACTATCCATGACTTTCATGCATTATATTATAAATCTAAAATTATTTTTGAACTTTATTTTTACCTTATACCCACCATTCCTCAGCATTAGAGTCTTTTAAAATCCATTTATGAATCCCTATAGAATTATTTTGTATTTTACATTAAAATTGGAGATGTTATTCCCAATAAAAGCCTCTAGAAAAGAAAATTTATTTAGGGAATGATCCAAACTCAAATAACATTTTACCACATTTGATGAGTGGAACTAAATTGTGAGTTAAATTAAAAATGGGAATATAACTTAATGAAAAACTATCAAATTATAATTAAAGGAATAAATAATCTAGATAATGACCTGATCTATGTTGAAATATTTATTCTCTATGTAGTATTGATTTTGGAGGACTCCATTTTTCTATTTATACATATTTTTATTTTTATGGTTTTAAAGAATGATAATTTTTTAAAAATTGTTGCTTTTGGAATACCTATTGAGATACTTTTTTCTTCAAGTCATGAAATTATTTCAATTTGTGGGAATATGTTTATATGAATTAAAACATAAATATTGGATACATTTTTCTATGTTTTATTAATATTATATTTTATAATTAAATAGGACATGGTTTATTTTCAATAGAATATGGATTTCGGTACTTTAAGGAATAAATTATGAAAGTGAAAAAAATGATATATACCTCATATATATCATACACGATGTGTTTTAATCATTCAAATAATGCATTCAGACCCATAGATCGGCCAATAAAGACATTACATGACATGATATTTACATATGATGAGTTCATATATTACCCATCATTTGAATAAAATAAACATAATCAAAATAAATTTTCATCAAATATATGGACTTAATTTTTTATATGATGTGGGAATCTCAAAGTTCCCATCCAATCAATTATTTATATTAGAAATACAATAAGATTCAATAGTTTTAAAGGGTATTTGGGATCTCAGATTGATGATGTGTATCATAATTACTCGCTGTGCAGATGTCATGAAATTTTCACATAAATTAATGGCATGATGTTTATTCATTACATGTAATAAATCTCCAGCCTATTTTTATTTTTGTAGTTATACTATACTAAAAAGTTCTAGACCCATTCCTTCTCTCATATTTAATTATCTTTTCCAATTGTTTTTAATTCAATCCCAATATTAATTCATTTCTATCAATGTTTTATCAAATAATTTTTAATTTCCACTCATTATAGATTTAGTTTTCAACTTTTGAGAGTCCTCTTTGTTCGATTCTCACATTCAATATTAATATATATTCTTCATCCGAAATTCATATTCCATGGTTATTTCATTATTATATGTAATTTTTTTACATTTATATTTTTAAACTATTTATGTTGGTTCATTCTTTTAATAAATTATTTATTACTTATTTATCGACCATTTTATGGTTATGGTAATGGTGTTTCATATTCCATTACATTTTATCATTATCAGCATGAAAGGGATATCCACATAGTGTTATAGGTAAAGAGTATTTGTGTTTATAATCCAAATTAATCTATATATTAATTCATGGAAAACCTATGACAAGTAGATAGGATTAAAAAAAATGGTCATCACGTTATCATGCATGACCTAGACAATGTGTGGTGAAATTGTACAATCCTTGAATGATTGGAGTTGAGTAGGTTATGGATATTATCCTATGATGATTTAAGAATGATATCTTTGAGTAATGTGAATAGGGTATTAGTTATACACTAAAAAATGGATAGTTTCATAATAGGTAATTCGAATAGGTCTGACCAAAACCAATTGGTAACCCTTACACAACATCATAGCCGACATTATAAGACTATTCTAATCTCTATTATAGATTTTCTTTTTCCACGAACCATGAAATTGTTGCTTATATCTTCATTGTTATCCGAATTAGACCTAGCATACATAGTTTTATATAAACAATGTATTGAAGAGTTATTATGAGGAATCATTTCCACTCTTTTTTGAACAATTATGTTCTTACTAGTGATGCTTATAGTTTTTCCCACACAGTTCCATTATACAACTCCCTAGTAGTGAGTGTTTTAAAGGACTGCACATTAATTATATGATCAATTCTCGAGTGAATTTAATTATGTGTGATGGTGAATACGGAACACATATTGATTCATTATTCTTCAATTGAAAAAATTAATCTTTCATTCTAAGGAACCCAATACCTTAACAAAGTAGGAATGATATTGAAATTTGTGTACATGAATTTTTAATATATATAGTGATAATTATATATTTATCCATACCCCAACTGGTCTTTGAATTCGAATCATTTTTAATAGATTTAATATTCCTATATCCACTCACACAATACTCCTCCAATTTCACATATAAGGTAGCCCTAATTCTAACATTCGAGTTGCCCGATGATTTCCTAGTGAATGATTGTTAAAAATATAATATATTAGGCTCTTGTTCATACCACATACATTCTAGAGTTTACATTGATTTCAGAAAGAAGAACATAAATATTATTGTTATACTCATTGACATATGTGCTTCTTGATGATGTGTTTTCGACATCCATTATTGTATTGTGAGAGAACTCAAAATCTAGTAAATTATCAATTAGATTCTCAATGTTAACATCTTTTATACTTATTTGACCATATAATATAATATATTTGGACAATTTATATATCTTATGGAGAACATATGTAACCTCTATCAGTTTTGAATGGAATATCATTAAGTATTGAATATTTCAATACTAAAAATCATTGGGACACTAGTAAATGATAAGGATATCCTCTGTGTCTAGAAAAGAATTTAATGACCTTCTCAATTCATGACCCAATATTTGAAAATATTGAATAAAATAATATTACAAAATTAAAGGATGAAAAAATGATTACATGATAATGATATAATGAAATAAGGAATGATAATAAGTAAGAGTACATTTTTATAAATGTGAAATTTAATACAGCTCCACATCCCCTAGAAATGTTACCCAGTATATGTTGCTAAGTTTCACATTCCCAAAAAACACATGAATATGTTAATATTCATTATTTTATGAGACATTTTTATACAAATATTTCTTATACTAAGTCAATATATTCCAATAAGCATATTATAGCCTTCATGCTCTATGCCTTGTGAACATAACTAAAATACATTTCCACCATTGACCTATCAAACATAGTTCAAAACAAGACTGTTAAACAATTATGTGATAATATCATATTTATGATGTGGTAAACTCTTATTTATAAGTTATATGAATATCCCATATCATACACCATTCCACTACATATGTGTTTGTCCCATTCTTAGACCTGAGTGTGTATGCCATTCCTTATTCATGTCTAATTGCTATAAATAATATTTAATCCTACTTATACTGAACATATAGAATAAATGGTTTGTTTTTATTTGAACATATATAAATGTTACCAATTTTTAATAATTATCATTGGGTTTTCAAAGTGGTAGATATTAACTGAGAACTGACAGATTATTCCCTGTCTAATATGGTGTTTTTGTGTCATATAGAACTATCTCTTATTCATGTAATTCATAAATTTGATAGGATTTCTGTTCATTTCTATCATATAAATTGATGGACTTCCATCCCAAATTCCTCATAAACCTAACATACGTGCTTTTTTGATGGTAATAGGAATCTCCATTGGTTTTTATGGTTATCTGGTAACCTTAATATAAATTCTAAGATAATGTTATATTATCCATGGTGGAAAAATCCTAAAAGAATCTAACCACAAAAAGTGAAATTCTATAAATTCCAAACATCCAATTTATGTTATTAGAAAATCTAAATTACGTGACAATGTACCACCCCGAATTTTTATGTAATAACATTGTATTTGATAATGTGTATGGAACACAACCCCATCACATAAGGGAATATTATATCTCACTGATTTATATAATATTTATTATTTGAAATAAATTAAATATAAAATGTTTCTTTCATTTAACATAACACTAAGTTAGGGTATATATAATGCAACAAAATTTTTATTTAATGGTTCCATGACACAGAATACCATGTCTTACAAAACCAAACTATATTACCAGAAATATTATAATTTAATATAATAAGACACAACCTATTAATTTAAGTAATTTTTAAGAATATTATTCAAAATATATGAAAATATATTTTCTAAATCAATGGTTACAAATAAATACGATATGAGTATAAAAACCATATGAATTTAAAAGGTATGATTTTTATAAAAGACTATTTTTATGTGAAGAAATAGATTTTTATAATCGGTTAAATTAATTAAAATCATTTATTTGTGTTAATTGACTTTATACATTATATATTCATGAAAATATCTTTTAAATTCATCCTATTGATTTTGTAGGCATTAGATAATAATGATCCCAATACAACATATTAAATACTATATTTTATAATGGTTCATTTACCACTTTTTTGGGAATTGACTATTTTTAAAAAATGGAACATTTATATCTTTTAAAAATATAAATAAACATCATCATAAAAATAAATAAATGTAAAATTTTGTAAGGGTAAATTTTTTGAATTTTTCTATGAATTTTCATTTTTAATGAATACTGAGAAATCCTGAATTTTAATTCTAAAACGATTTTGCATATAATATATTTATAGTGTAAAATTAATTTTTTTCTTTATATGAAATATTTATCAATTAATAAAATTTAATCATTGAAATCAATTTCAATTTCAAATTGGATATACAAACATAGAAAACATCAGAACATTTAAAATTAAAATATTAACATTTTCGTCTGATATGTGGGATTAATTTTAAATTAATTTGAAATTAATTTCTTCCAATTATATGATTGGAATTTTATAAAATGAATTAAATATTATAAATCCTAATAATATGTAATTTCATAATGAAAAAATAGTTTTTACCAAAAATATAAGTGAATGTGATTAAAACTAATTATAATTACTATCAAAAATTAAAGCTTAACCCGGAACTAAGGCTTAATCATAAGGTCCACAATAAGATGTAAACTAGTAAAAATATATCTAATGTACATATTTTGACACTAACATACATTATCATGAATTTTGATTATTATTGAATCCACTAGTAATTGGAAAAATGTGGGTGGATTTCAAATTTCCTAAATTTACAAAAGTGTCACTCCTCATCCACTAAAAAGGGAATTAAAGAATCCCACTTACTCACACATATAAATAAACATTGGATAAGAATATATATTCCAAAATAGATCCTCAAATTACCTCCCATAAAAATATAAGTATAATATTATTCAGAAATACATCAATGGATGCCCTTTGCTACAAACCAAAAGGATTTACCCAAGTAAGAGGTAACGTCCTTCTTCAACCTCATTAGTTTTATTTTTTTCCTAATCCATCAATTATACATATTTCATTGTTATATAACAAAACCCAATATCTATAATATATATATATATGTTAAGGTTTTTATCTATGCATACACACACTTCCATCTAATGGGTGAGGAACAAACCATTCTTGTGTACATAAAACTTCCACCACACCAAATGATGTCATTCATTTTTCCATTACAACATTTAGTGGTTGGTAAATTTTATGTAAAATCTGATGATATATTAAATATATGATATTTTTTTATTTATCCTTCTTTAATTATATTTTAACACATCCCTTTTTTTGTATCATTTTTTCAAAATACAATAACACCATTTTTTATTGTGTTTTTTACCACCCCCTAAAAGTGATATGATTCATTCACAATATACATAAGAAAATATAAATGTTGGTTTTAATTACAAATAATAAAAATAAATTACATATATATTATCTTTACTACATTATTAAATTTAGGGAAACATAATATTTCATTTCAATTATTACTCTTTTTACAAATTAAAAAGTGATAAAGTCTGTCATGGACGTGTGGACTACCATATCCATGATAGGATGTGATTAATTTTAAATCAAACGAATATTATTTCTAAGTATATATTAATATAGGGCAAAGTTTTTATTATATAGTGATCATTAATGGGATATATAGTGTTACTTACCATCATTTAATGATGATCATTGAAAAATGGGAACATTACACTTTTATATGTACAGTCTATTATCTCCATGATTGTTAGGTTGGATCATTATTCATAATAGTATTTCATTATTAAATTTAAAATAATAATTGATATTTTTAAATTATAATTTTTTAATCAATATTATCAATTATATATTTATATAACTTCTTCGTTTACTATAGTCAACCTACCAAATTCATTTTTGACTCATGAACATAATTTTCTCAAAAATACTGGACGTAAAAATTATTATGTAGTTATCTTCAGAAAAAATTATAATAACTGAATGAAATTAAACAATAAATAGGAAAAAAATTTAATAGAAAGTAAATAATAAATATATGTTTATTATTTATGAATATAAATACACACTTGAAAATTCAAACTCAAGCTACGGTTTTTCATCTCAATATTCATTCCATTGAAGCTTTTTTGTTTTTATGAACATAATTTAATTTTCTATGGTGTATATAAAACCATTTGATATATAATATCATTAATCTCCTTAGTCTAATTATGTGCAATGTTTTATTTAATTTTCTATCTTTATAGGGATTATGTTTCAAATTATTCTTAGTGGTATGGGACATTTTGGAATGTTTAAGATTATTTTCCTCAAGAATGATTTAATGAAATTTAAATGGTACTTCAATTCGTTAACATAAGAAAACCTTATTTTAATACTTCATAAACTTGTAAATTATTGATAATTCATCGTCTTCTATTCATTAAAGGTACATTTTTATAATTCACATTGTTTATTCATTATATAATGAATGCTTTGGACATGAAATAAATAGGTTTGGAACCATTCAAGACAATCCCTATGGGTTGGGGACTGGTTAATATCAGCCACATGATGCATCAATAATATCAGGAGAAAAATCAGTTGTCTAAATCATAATTTATTAAACTTACTTATGAATCGATCTTATCAATATAGTTTTCCTTTTTCTAGAGATATGAAATCTAAAATTAAATATTTTCATTCATTTTAATTATAATTTTTAACCTTGAGATTTTTCATCGACATATCAATGCGAGAATTTGATTCTCAATTCATTGATTAAATTTATTGTTTTTAATTTCATACTATTCTATACAAAATTTTCATTATATTGTTATTTTAATAGAATTTTTTATCATTTATTTACATTTTTATATCGTTTTTTCCATCAATTTATTATTTATTCTATATTACGTACCCTTACTGAGAACCTGAGCTCACCTTTATTAAGTTTCTTTTCCATGTTACAATGAATAAATATTTGATTAATATTTCATTGATGGATTTTATTTAAATTTATTATGTAACATGTTATATTTTATATTTTTATTATAAGATTGAAATCATGTATGTAATATTGTTTTACAATACATCTAAATTGTTCAGTCCATGTGATTTAAATCTTAAATCTATGCAACTAAAATAAAATAATGCACTTGTTCGAGGCTTCTACTATTGGGGAATTATAGTTGGTATAAAATCTCATTTTTAGAAACCATTTAATCAAGATTGTGAAGAAATATATTATATAACATAACCCTATGACTTCCATTGAGGATATGAATGGAATTACATCGAAGAATATTTTTATGGCAGATATTGTGTGGGTTATCAAGGTAGTAACTCCTTTTCTAGTTACAATAAGTAGATGTGGTTCTAGCACAAAGATACATAAGAGTTACAACACTGTCAACAATGGTAGATCTTGAGTCGAAATAATCAGGTACTCGACAATGGTCCATACTACATTCATAGTTTAACACTACCAAGTGATACACATAGGATAATTCTAATTTTATTCACTAAAGTATTATGATGTATTTAAGAGTAAAGACATCCTGAAGAACCCATTTTTATTATTATAAGATGAGTTGTGGAAAATATCCTCAAATTTTTATTAATATTTCACTATTTTTATGATTATATAATATGTATCATGATGATATGATATAATATAGTTTATTAAATTGTTTATAAATTATACCTCGAATAATGAATTGTATCAGTGCTCATGTAAAATTATGACATTTCCCTGCTAGGGAAACCAATAAAACTGGTATTGGAAATGGGAATGTTATGGAAATATTATAGAATCTTAATTTGTTTATAACACATAAATGTTCCAATAATGAAATACATGTTCGACAAAAAGATTATCCAATGTTGGATAACATTATTCAATAGAGGTAACACTTATTTAGTGGAACTAAATACCCAATGGATGATGAAAAATGGATTATTACTATAAAGAATATATTCAATGAAATGTGTGTGCTGATAAGGAAAGTGTTACACATTCAGTATATTGGTTGGACGGATAAGTTGATCAATGGTGTTTTTTGATCTAGAACACAATGGAGGAATAAGAAATATTACTGACCTAATAGAGATCATTTATGGATTCATTATTTCATAAGTACTTCCCTCGTGATCAAACAACTATAAAGAATAGAAATTTAATTGGTTTAATTAAAAATAAATAAGATAGTGTTATGTTGTTTGAAGATACCATTAAATGATTTAAGAGTTATGATATGAATTTTATATGCAACACAAAGTGAAACACTGACCACATCGTTGAAGGTACTAGTCTAAATTTCTAAAGGGCACTGGTCTCCAAAATTTTTATCATATGATGACATGTTTTTATGTCTAATCCATATAGATGTTGAGTTTTATATAATCAATATATTCAATGGAAACCATGACAATAAATCTTAAACTGAATACTAGGAAAAAGTTAACGTTTCAAACAAAAAAGAAGGTAAAAATGGATTTTCCATCATGTGATAATTGTGGTAATAATAACCTTATGAAATTCATGAATTAATTATATGTTTGTTATAATTTTGTAGATAAATTTCACTAGTAAAAAGTGTTCCAATGGAAGAACCAAAATTCTACTACTCAATTTTGCAACTACAATGGGATGAGTTACAATTCAAATGAATGTCCCCATAATCTAGGGAATAAACATCTGAATATTATAAGGGATCAAGTTAATTATTAATTTATTGAAAAACTATTGTAGAATAATTAATTTACTTTCATAACTATATTAATGTAAATTGTTCTTAATGTTTTTATGATATTTTTAGCATGTGATTTATAGAATATATAAGGATTGCAATGAAACAATTTTTTCATGAGATTTTAGATCATATCGTAAGTGGTTCCAATAAATATATGTCAATTAGAATTAAAAAATCATAAACACAAGGATATGTGAATTATTACACCTCTTATGTCGTAATGGTTAGGGAAATGATACTTAGTTATATAAATTTCTTGTTTGTACAATTTAAATTGGATAAGTGTAGACTACCTTCAAAGTGAGTAATTATTTTTGGAAAATTTGGTTTATTATATCATTAACAGTGTTTATACCTATTTGGATTTAAGGAGTATATATTATATTCTATATTATATTAATTTAATAATAATAATAGATGTTTTCAACAAAGTTCTAGTGTAATTAACGTTATTATAAAATTCACATGTTTGGATTATGTCGATTAAAATTCACTTCATGTTATTTGTAAACATTATTTAGGAAATTTTGTGACATTTTATATAAGGTTTTTATCATAACATTTTGGAAAGCATAACGATTTATAATGTCATCAATTTTGGTATTTAAATTAGGATATAGAGATTAATATATTATATCTAAATGTGATGCATCTTTTTCTAATAAATCAATTAGGAATAGATCAAGGAATAATAAAAAAACATATTTTATTTATAGAAATTTATAATTTGTACTATAATTATAGTATGAATGAATTAAAAAATAGTCACTAAAAATGGTCCTGAAAAAATTATTTTCTTATTATCATAAATTTTGCTTAAATTAATGAGCTTTATTAACATAAATGGGTTTTTGGTTTTGTGGCTAACAAATTTAATCATAAAACGTTATACAAAACTCTCCATCAAAATATGATTGTTATATTTTTCATTTGTATCCCTGTTTCCATTTCCCATATATGTTCTCCAGTTAGCGAGCACAGTTACACGACCATCATAAATTCTTTTAAATATTATTATAATATATATTATTAACCGTATTCAATATGTGGAGTTTTCAATAATAGTTTATTTTAAAACAACAAAATCTTAACTACCAAGATCATGTTTAAATTATGATGACATAATATCCTTACGGTTGGAAGAATTTAACACCCCAAAATTCTAATTTAAGAACATTAAATTCATTAGCCTCTATAGAACACAACACCTTGTAATTAAGAAAATATAATATATTAATAATTTAAAATATATTTACAATTTTAAATATATTCAATATAATTTATATCATTCAATTCAAGTGACACTGAGTAAGAGTATGTCGCACAGATCAATGAGTTTCCTAAATGGATTATGTTATAAGAGATATAATGTTTTACAAAACAATAAAATATTAATAATAATATTTTTATTAAAAATAATAAGTAATATTTTATCCATCAAATTTATATTTATTAATATCTTTAACAAATATAATAAAATATATATAGTTGAATTCATTGGTTAACTATTAATTAGAAATGAAAATTGAAACCAAATGACTATAAATGAAATTTTTTATAAAATATTATTATTATGTCAAAAGCATATTTATCATAATAATTTAATTAAAATAATATTATTTAATTATAATAATTAAATTCATATTATATATATTAACGGAAAAGGTATTTATATTGATTTAGTTGATTTTATAGTCATATGATATGAAAATCCCAATATTGCACATAAAATACTATATTTTTTATACATACCCCTTTACAGTTTTTTATGGGAGAAACTATTTTAAATACAATTTTTTAAAAATTTATATATTTTATTTTTCAAAATAAAAATCATATTTCAAAAATGAAAATATTAATTAAATTAGTGTGAATTTTTGGTTTTCTTCTATGAAGTTTAAATTTCTGAAAAATATAGAATACGAATTAATAATTGATTTTTCATCAAATTTATTTATATTTTAAAATAATAATTATAATATATTTTTAATTTACATTATAACCCTTAATTATCAAGTAATATGTTTTTTTTAATTCGAACAAATTTCACTATGAATGTGGGTATAAAATCTTTGCAATCATAAGAATATTTTTACTTAAAACCCCACATTGTCATCCAGTCTGTTGTGTTATTTTTAAATTAATTTGAACTAATTCGTTAATTTCACTTTTGTAAAATAAGATCAATATTTTGAATCATAATAATTCATAATTTCTAATCAGTTAAACAATGTTTTTTACAAAAAATATTACAGAAAGTTAATAAAATTAATTATTACAGTTATGGAAAAATTAATCTTAGAAAGGGACTAAACATAAACTAAAGTGATAGAATATACTAGAAACATATCCAAACCGCATTTAATAAAAATAATTTGAACCTATATTAATTTCTTGCTAATTTAGTCTTTTATTGGATCCACTTTCAATGGGATCTTTTGGGGAATTCCTTTTTCTAAAATTTACAAAAGTGATAGGCCTCCTCTACTATAAAATGGAACTCAAGCCCCCCACATACCATATTCTAGCATGAAAAATTTGATAAAACACTACATTATGAAATAGATCCTAAAAATATATTATCTAAACTTATAATCCCCACATTGGTTAGAAATATATCCATGTAATCCCTTTGGTGAAAACCAAAAGGAGTTACCCAAATAATAGGTACGTCCTTCCTCAATCCCTTTAGTTTTATTAAAATTTTCACTCTTGAAATCATCCTTATTACATTATTATATAAAAAAATTTTACTAAATGTTATGATATTTTTTTATTATATGTATTTACCTTAACTTACACTCACTTCAATGAAATTGCTAACGAATTTACCATTCATGTGTAAAGCACACTACATCCACACATGATGATGTCATTTGCTTTTTATTTACCACCTCACATGGATAGTAATTGTGAGGGAAAATTTGTTAATATAAGATATTTTTTATATTAATTTTATTTTTATGATACTTAATTTTTTTTATAACACAGAATTTTATTATTCCTATTTAGTGTAAATATGATAAAATCATTTGTGGATGTGTGGACTACCGCATGCTCAAAACTAGGTGATTCATTCACAATATAGTCACAATGTATATAGGATGGTTTTAATTAAACATATATATTATAAATGAGATGTATATTATATTAATTACTTAGTTAAATTTATTTAAATATTATATATTTGTTTTTTTATTATGCATTTCAGACACTAAAATGTGATAATGTCAATTGTGGTTATGTGGACTACCGACTCCTCGACATAATGTGATTCAATTAATATCATAGGAACTACATGTATATGTATATTTTATTAGTTAAAATTTTATATATTGTGAAATTATCCCAATGTAAATATATATTATTACGTCCTTTTTTCAATAACGATCATTAAAAGTTGGGGATGTTACTCATGTATACATATGACCTACCATCACTATCATTGTAACATTGGTTCATTTGTTATAGACATTTTTTCATGATCACATTTAAAAGATTAATTGATTTATGAATATGAAAATTAAATAATGAGTATTATTTTAGAGATGTTTATATAATGAACCCGTTTACCATAGTCGACATACTAAATCAGTTTTTGACATATGAACTGATTTTGGTCTAAAACAACACATTTAATTTTAATCGATTTAGTAGTTTCATAAAAAATTGTAATAGGTGATGTAAATGTAATAATAAATATGAATATTGTTATTAAGAAATAAATTAATTATAAAAGTTTATCATCTAGGAATAGATAAACACATGTGACAAGTTTGTCTCATTGTATGGGTTTTCCTCAAAATTAACATTTCATTGAGACATATTTTTTATGAACCTAGTTTCATATATAATGTGAATATAATACCCTTTTTGAATTTCATATAATGAAACTTCTTATTCTCATAACATTTTAAAGAATCATTTATTTTAATTCTTACTTGGATATTATGATTCAAATATTTCAATGTGAAATGGGACACATTGAAATGTTGAAAATGATTTAATGTTATTTTAATGTTATTTACATTCATCAAAATCAACAATCCTTGTTGTGATTTATCCTCAACTAGGGAATTATTGATTAATTTTTATATTCTATTAAATATATGTACATTTTTATAAGGCACATTATTTACTCAATATAAGATGAATGCTTTGGAAATTCAATACACTTTTTGAAGACCATTTAAGGAAACCCTTATCGGTTGGGGACCAGTTATTAAAGCCATTAATGAATCAGGAGTATCATGAGATGAATCAGTTGGAAAAAATTAGAATTATTTAAACCATCTTTTTAATAGATCTTAACTCTATAGTGGTTCACGTTCCAGATATATAATGTCAAATTTTAATTAATTACCTAAATTATATTCATCATTTTTATTCCCTTTATTTGAAGTCAATATATCTAAAAGAGAATTTCATTTATAATTCATTTATTAAATGGAATTTCTGTTCAATAACATACATTTCCATATCAATATTTTATTATCTGGTTATTTTAATGGAATGTATTATTAGTTATTTACCATTCCATGTAGATTTATTTTATCATTTAATTATTTATTCCACTTTACTAGCCCTTATAGAGTATTTGATATCACCAATATTTTATTTCCATTTCAGATTATTACGAGTAAATCTTTGTACAATCTTTAAAACATAAATCTTATTACATTGTACTATGTAGAATTTATTATTTTCTATTAACTAATGTTATATGGGTATCACGTATGTAATCTAATTTTTTAAGACTTCTAAATTATTCAGTACTTGGGATTTGAAGAATTTATATATTCCAATTGAATAAATTAATTCACAATCTCTAGGAATATTGGGTCCGAGTGTTAAAAATATGTATGGAAATTAAGAGTAATTTCAAAATTGAATTACAAGGGCCATTTCTTGTGTATACTCTTCCATGTTTACCACAAAGACTAGGGTAATGTAATAATTTAATATGGTTATACTATTTTTATAATGAATAACATTTACTTACCATGTTTTCCCTAAATATGCATTTGATAGACATTAGTGGTTGTTCCGAGTTCTTAGAGACCACAAAACTAAGTATCCAATAACATAAGATTTTTTTATAAATTGATATCATCCTTCATGGTATCATATACATTTTTTCATTGTCACCACAATTAAATTCGTTCCTTACATAGTTAACATGGAATCCATGCCTCAACTTCACAAAACTGATCACCCACCCGACTAGTACACAAAATTTGGATTCCCTTAAATCAAATAGACTTCATGGGGTTGAACACTATTTAAAATTATTATATAAAATGAAATTTTAATGTTCCAAAATTTTTGTGTATTATTTTTAATTATTATATGTAAATAATTTGAGACCAGGCATTGTGACAGTGTGTGATCATAAGGCCCAAGGTGATCAGAATAAATCGTTCAAATATATTAAAATATTAAACTGAACACATTAGTGTTTTTCATGAAAAGGTGGAAAAACCTCTAAATGGTATCCGAGATCAATAATATGAGAGAACCATTTTGTTCGGAGTAGTATGTTTACCCTAGCAAATACCTAACATTGGCTGGCACGGGTCTACTTTGAAAAGTATTTTTCTGATGTTTTAACGAATAAAATAAATTCAATAATTACTTTATTCATTATATTTCAACAACATAGTGTTTCATAAATGGTTTATTACAAAATAATACTTTAGTCATGGATCCATGTTAAATGTTATAACACTTAATTTCATGGAAGCTCTGGGGAGAACACTAGAGAACACTATCAATGGAAAATAATGACCGAACTTGGATAAGAAATTAACAGGCGTTGTTTTGTACTGGTCTTTCCAATGGTAGGGACGTGATGGTGAATCATCTTTATCAAATTATCCAGCCATTAGGTTGGGCGTTTTTATTTGGAATTTTTCCCCATTCATAGATTCAATGATGAATGCGGACTAGCCAATGAATAAGTTGATCCACTATTCAATTGTTCTTGAAAGATGTGCTTTAACCGCCAGATTTATTGGGTTGATTTATTGTTTAATTTTTTGTTCATTCTCACGGGAATGGATCAAGACTGAAATGAAAAATAGTCAAGGTGTATTCCTCATGTTTGATTCCATGTCTATATTTCTTCTCCCCCATATGTTCTATGCATTCTTAAATACCCATGGATTATTAATGATTAATTATTGTGGCTTCATTTCCCCATGAAATGATCTGAAATTGATGAAAAAACATTGGGATAACCTAAAGGAGGTGTGACTGTGATGGATTCAGACGAATCAAATCATTTTTGAGATATCATTATTTTGGGGATTTATGTGTGGGTGATCAGAATCAGATTTCGGAGATGATTATAGGTCTGAAACCCAACAATTCGGTGTTTCAATAGTTAGACAACCTAGGATCTGTTATTTTGAGGTGAAAATATAATTGGATCGAACACCAGAGGATAGGCTATAGTGTATAGTGGAAGAACCTCAGTTTCTAGAAAATCGTGGTCAACATAGCGTGTAACCTAGGGTCACACGACATGTAGCTTTCACAGAGTGTAGGTTATGGTTTTAGGTGTTAGTTAAATACCACACGGCATGTGACTCTATCACATGTAATATAGGGCCTTATTGGATACTCAATATGTATTTCATGAGATACATGTACTCATGGTGGATTACGCATGTACCCTATATGGTGTGTACCCTGGCACATGAATTGGCCTGGATCGAGTACACTGACTACGAAATGTATAGGTACATGGGCAGAGTTACACGGGCTGACACCATGAACTGGTACATGACTACAGTATATAGGTGGACCCTGTATTGAAGGACAATTCATGTGACCCTACTACATGATTTTTACTCATATTGTAGACAACATCTTCTAATTGACCTGATCTATTTTACACTACCAGTAACCAGGGTCTAGGGACCCCATGTGTGACCCTACTGCATGATATGTACCCCTTTCTACATGGCATTAATCTCATGTCCAAAATATCATGGACACGTTTCATTAGTTTTACTACCCTTGATCATTTCCTTGAATGTTGATTCATATCATTTAATACTCATGTGAGTATGATCTCGTTAAGAGTACTTCCTAGATATAGTTGATGGAATCCCATCATTGAGGCCTGGGTAAGGATCCTCTATTTGTTCTTTTTTACATATGTATAATCCTTTGTATTGATGTTAACAAATTCATATGGAATTGATCCTATACATAATATTTTAATCCAGATGGTGTTTTGGGTGTCACCCCATGGTCTCTGATGTGATCCTAATCAGTTTTAACATTTCTCTCACTTCAGAATTATCATTGTATCTCTCTCTCATGATGGTTTCTGATGAATAGTAATTCTCTAATAGATATCATCAGTTCTATATGACTCAGGGATGTGTTCAACATGATTAGTGATTTTTTAAATCATCAACCTGAATTCCTATTGTTATTTTGCAGTAGTGGGGTCTTATTTATATATATAATGAATTGAATTAATTATAACTATATATTTTTGTTATATTTGTTGTTGACATATTCGGTCTAGAGATGACTGTACCGCTTTCATTGTGTACAATTTCTTTATTTAAGGATGTCCTAATAAGTATTTTTATTCTCACCCCTACACTGTATTTTACCACATAGTTCATTTCATGTATATATGAGCAAACATTAGATAGATCATGATTAGCTAGATATTTTTTAGTTCATGAAAAATGAAGTGTTCCTACGGCATTGATCAAAAGTGACATTTAATATTTTATATTCCTGTTGGATTTTTTTGTTTATAGAATCTTTTGGTGGGATTTTATTCTTTCCTAGTTTATTCTTTTAACTATATTTCAAATCATACTATGTTGCTTGTGATATAGTGGTATGAAATGCATTTTTGTTCTTTTTACATTTCAACGTTTTGGGGTCTTGGAGATGTGTGTGTGTACATAAACATAGGAAATGACTACCATTTTATTTATATTACTATATTGTTCTAGTCACAAGCCCTTGGAAATTTGGAGGTGGTCTTAGAGAGTAGCAGTATGGGCCCCACTAGTACGGGTCATGACCGATTGTTATCAAAGGTTGTTGGTTCTACCATATGAATGAAGTCTGTGAGATTGGATTGGGGAAATATTATTAAGTGTTTTTAGATAGGTTTTTAGGCCATGGATTCCATTTATGGTGTAGAGGACAGACATATCCATACACTAGGACTTTTATATCCTACACTACAACTCGTTATACGAGAAAAGTGGTTGTATGGAAAATAATGGTACATGGATTATATATGAATGGGATTTGGTTCAATTTCCATCATCATTCACCTCACCAGATACACACATTGACCATGGTACACCTTTTCTCATGCAATATTACCTTAATATTCTTACCAACAAGGATTAAACTGGTCAATCAAAAGGATTACCTCCTCATTAACATGGCTTCAATACAGGGACCAGTTCCACATATGTTACATCTCGGTGGTGCACCATCCATACCAACACCTATGGGGAAGAATGTGGTATGCATTGTACCAGAAAATGTGGATTAAAGGATAAGAATACCCCATATATTTGATTGACATAGACCCCTCAAGTTATGAGGTGTACCCATCCCTCAGGCAACTAGGGACTAGCTTGAGGTGGTGGCGTGTTTTTTCCGTGTATTCAAAACCCCAGTGAAGAAGATATTTGTTTGGGATGTGAGACTTCTAAATGGATCAATATTAAGATGGAGGCGTTTTTTCATGTAGACTCACAAATACATGAATCTTTTATGTATAGAGTACAATCATCTCTTTAGATAGGATTTCTCACCGATTACACTTAGATAATTATGCATACAGTACCTTCTTCAGTTCCAGCAAGGTATCTTGATGGTTGCTAAAAATTCATTGAGGATCATCGACCATTCCAGGTACTTGATGGACATGGTCAAAGATCAATACATTGGTGATTGAAATTCATGCATGGTCTACATAGAGACATCTGAGAAAATATTATACCTCTACTCATTCATACTTATGATGGAGTGCTCAAGTGTAATTATGTAGTGAAAATACTCTTGGTTGAGAAAGTACACATGGTGGTAGTCAACTCTGGGTGAGCATGTGTAGAGACCTCAAAGAATGTATTTGAAATTAGTCTCTTGGATCTAGACGTGGGATATGTTTCAGGAAGATATCCCTAGAGAAATGATATGTAGTTCAAGGAACACAAGGTCGGTCCAGTCAGCCTATGGAGAGGCAGTGTTATTCGTGTGATGGTAGGGTATATATCCCTCGAGAGTTTCTAATCCCTACTAATGAAAATAGTGGAATAATGGATGGAACACAGAGTTAGAGGAAACAATAGTAGAATGTAGATCTTTATGGCATAAGGGGTGAAAAATGAGATGGAAGAGTGTCTTAAGGTGGTCGATGATTCTACAGGATACCACAACTACCCTCATGAGGTCCACAGCTTGATCAGGAAGCTGGAGGACATGAGAGGGGGTAACTACAAGATGTTGTGGCATATGACCAAGGGGATTTAGAGATGATTCAAGATACGACCTAATTTTTTTACATTAGTTGTACTAATAATAGATGTAGGTGTTATTCATTCCATTCACATTTTATATCTCATTATATACCTAGAGATTGAGGTTGAACCATTGACTCAACCCTTATTCTTGGAAACTCTCCCGAGAGAACACAGAGTGATGACACATCTAGGTTTACAATGTGACATGCCCCTTTGACATGTGGGATTTTTTTGGAACAACTTGGTGGAATCATTGAGGCCTTACGATGTCATTCTTAGTATAGACTATTTATCCACTATCAAGGCATATATCGACTGTTTTAGGTGAAGGATACGATGTGGTTTAATCTATGGAATGAGGATTTACATTTCTTGAGAAAAGTAGACCCACACATCATATGATGGAAACATGCATATGAGTGCCACCGATTACTCATGAGTGGGATAGACTAATCCTCAGAATAGTATACCTGATGAGTTTTCATTTCCAGGTTGTACTGGAAGGGTAAAATAATGTATTTGGAGAAGATGATTTAGGTTGACCTCTCTATTGGGAGATATAATTTTTCATTTACTTACACCCAGGGATGGAAAGGATATCAGTACCATCATATCAGATGGATCATATAGAGCTTTGCTACATCAGGGTGCAGTTTGAGGACTTACAAAGGAAGGATTTCGTAAGGCCCAGTGTTTCACTATGGACATCCCTATTTTTTTCAACACGACAGATGAGAGTTTGAGGTTGTGTGTGGGATAAAGGCACCTGAACTATAGGAAATTGATGAAAAATAATCCACTACAATTGTTCGATGACCTCTCCTATCAGTTGAGAGGGGCATGATGGTTCTCAAAGTTTTACCATCGACAAGGCTATCACAAGTAGCAAGTACGAGATGAGGATATACTAAAGACAACATTCATGTGCCTATACAACAAAAATACCTACATTTTGATCAACTTTTTCATAATGAATTTACCCACATAGTTCTTGGAAATCATCCATTGAATCTTTTATCTCTACAAATAATGGTTCATGAGAGTCTTCATCAATGATATCCCTATGTACTCGGCATCCTAGGAGGAACATGCGAGACAACTATAATGGTTCGTGACGTACATTGATAGCATCATATTTATTTGAAACACTCTAAATGAATGTTATGGATTCAAGATGTCCACTTTTTGGATCATTTTATCTCAGTGATTGGAGTGGATATGTACCTGACAAAGAGGAAGGTAGTGTGTCATGAGAACCACCTAGGAGCGTGATAGATGTATGGAGCTTCCACGGGATAGAAAACAATCACTGGATAATCATACATGATTTATCTATGGTATCACCACCTATGATAGCTTTAAATTGAATGGGTATGCCTTTCATTTGGAAAAAGAAATGCCTAAAAGATTTCCATCAATTGAGGAAGAGTTTGATGAGTACTTTGAACATGATATTATCTTAAGAGGTTGTCGAGTACATTATGTTATGTGATGTATCATGGACCGGACATGGTCGTGTCCTAACGCAGAGGCAAGTTCTGATTTCCTATGGTTGATACCAGTTGAGACCACATGACCATAACCAGGGACCCATGAACTTGTGTTATTAGTTTTAGTCTTCACATTGAATATGGGGTGACACAACATATTGGGTGGGTGGTTTATTATCTATTCTAATCACAGGAGTCTGAATTATATCTTCTCCCTGAAGGATTTGAACATGAGATAACGCTGACAGATAAAGTCCATCCAAGACAATGAATTTGAGATTATCTATATTCCATGGAACGTGGATGTGGTGGATGATTCACTCAGTAGGAGAACTAGTGTGCAATTATTGAAAATCCATTAGAGAAGTTTCCCTCATTATAGTTATCCTTTGTGGATAGTGATAGAGAAGCTTATCTCTAGCTGATGGATGTCAACCCTCCACTCTTACAGTGAGTCATGGAGCAACAACATGGGAATACTGACTACGAGACCCCACTTTCTCATATTTCTTAAGGACATACACTTCATGATTATTCACAAGGAACAGAGATCACCATCCGTTTCATAGGATTCACAGTTTTACTGGTGGAATTGTGATAGATGGTTCTATGGGATTTTCATATCTCCCTTTGGAAATACATCCTATAGTGAGTAATATATACTATTACCTCGGACGTTATTTTTGTTGGAAAAAAATATAGAAGATAGTGTCAAAGCTTGTTTCATGATTCAATACATTCCAACAGGTGATGGCTGAGTACCATGTTCTAGAGGGTTTAGCTCATCACCTTAAGGTTCTAAAATTTATGTGGGATGGAATATCGATGAAATTAGTGACGGTTTTAAAATGTACATCCTGAGGACTCTATTCCATCTGGGTGAATATTAACAGACTCACCATGTCGACCCACTTCCCAGATATCCAGGAGTAGAGTTCAATTGAGATCATGGGACACATCTACGTTTGTGAGGTATATTGACTCCATAGGGTACCATCAATGATATGTTCAGATCGTGATGATCAATATACATCCTAGTTTGTTAAGGTATTTTAGGATGTGTTTGGGGATCAGTTACACTTGATCACAACATCTCAGCCTTGGATAGATGGATAAACAGAGTGAACCCTTTAGTTCATCGAGGACACGATACATGCTTTCATGTTCCAATTCAGTCTTGGTTGTGAGGATCAAATACCTCTGGGGGGAGTTCATGTAAAACAATTGATACCATTCCACCATTATTATGGAACCATATGAGGATTTTTATAGGAAACCATACGAGTCACCACTTTGCTAGAATAAAATATGAGAGTCAACACTCATGGGCCCAAGGTTGGAGCGAACTACTACTGAGATGGTGTAGATCATCTAAGAGAGGATGAAGACTGCACAGAGCCATCATAAATCATGTGATGATAGGTGGCTGAGGACTTTTTATTTTGATGAAGGTGACCATGTGTTCCTTCTAGTTTCTACTTGACATGGATTCTATATTTTTGGTTGGGGTGGTATGTTATCTTTTAGTATTATCATCCATATTAAAATATTACTAAGAGTTAGCAAGGTGGCTCACCGCTTAGCTCCACCCCCATAGTTGGATATGGAACATGATGTCTTGGACATGTCACATCTAGGGAGGTAGGTGCATGATCCCTCCCACATCATCAACTTGGAAAATATGGACATTGATCGATAGACTTTTTTGTGGTACCCAATAAATATTTAGGATAGGTTGGAGATGTTCCTATGTTGGAGATAGATTCACATGGTTCTTGTCTGGTGTAAGAATTGGAATCTCATAGAGATTACATGGGAGAAGGAGGCTCAAATTGTAACTCCATGACCCCAGGTACCCAGATTCGGTGCATTATTACATAACATTGGCATGATCACAAAAGATCATGTCTCGATAGATATATTAGTTTAGTATCCTTGGAATCACTAGATACATTCATAAAGTTTGCATTACATCATAAAGTGAAAAATACAACAACATCTTGTATCCACACTCATATCCACTTATACTATCCCTGCAGGTCATTCATGCAATACTTCTTAACATCCAGGGAAAAATAAAACATAGAAATTGTTGAGCTCAAATTCTTAGTAAGGATAACAATATAGCAGATATATTTTATAAATAAGAATAAACATTTAAGGCAACGAATAACTAAAAAAAGCCTTTTGAACCTGAATATCAACATAATATGGCCGAAATAAAAGGAAATAATTCCATTTACTTATTCAAATGGATATTCAACTAATCGAATAATCACATGAAATATCAATAATCACATTCCTAATGATGGAATGCATAATGCCAGACTAGAATATCCACATAGTCAAGGCCTTATGCCAAGACTACAAATAAGATTTTTTCAAGGCCTTGTGCCAAGACACTAGTTTATCTCATGAGACCTATAGATACATAGAGGAGCTATAGCGGGCTCCATCCATCACTTCTTAAGTCCAATGCATTCCTCATATGGATAGGTTTAAACATAACATAAATATTAGAATTAAAACTAGCATACGAAATGTCAATACTTTCTCCATCAACCATGAATGCTATAAAGATAACACATACACCATCAAATATATCACAATACCATAAATATTATATGGAAGTTTTGTATCATAATAGATCAACTTTCAAATAATCTTAAAACCCATCAATGGATGTTGACATAGTTGAAAGCCACACTATTTGAGATAAATATATCTTTTTTTAGAATCATTTAAAAGTCACTAAATTATAAAATAAAAAATTTACTTTAAAATTGTTCTTATATGCTTATAAGGGAAGCATTGACGATTTTATAATGGTGTAAAATAGTCGGACCCGCCGTATATGTGAAAAGAAGCCATTCTTTCCTTCATTCTGTCAAAAAGGATAAAAGGACCTTGTTTGGAAAACGGCAGAATGATTTCCTTATAAAATTCATATAAAATGTCAATCAAGGGTATACATGAATTTAACCCTTAGTCTGTAAAATTGTAAGAATGATTTGAAATACACTTTTTAGAAACATTGATGTGGATGATAAAGCGGTCCCAGTAGATAATTACGTATAAATAACCTCAAATAATTAAGACATTGTGAAATAAAACCATACCTTGTACTTTTCCTTAGCCGAGGAAAGGTTTAACTCCTTTATAATAGTTATTTAATTGTTATTAAATTATTCAGGAATCATATACATAAATATGATTTCATATATGATCTTTTAATATTTCATTGTTAATAGTATTTTAGTATTATCGTCGTTTCAAGTCTTAACTGATTCGTTTTCCTATATATGCTTTGTTACGTAAGCCATGTTTGTTTTGGATAGGTTGTATCATAATCTTATCTATAATGATATCAAGTCCTTAAAAATTACATTTAATCATCAAATTATAATTATTCTTGAATGGATATGATGGGGAAAGAATTTCATTGTGTTCGTGGAGATGGTAGTCCGTACGTACGCACGAGCGACAATATCATTCTTTTGATATTAAAATAATATATAATTTGATGGTATATCATATATATATATAATAATTATAATGTTATATTTATTATTTACTTCAATTACACATTAATATCATACCCATCCAAATAATAATTTTTTGAATAACAATTATACCACGACGTGGAGACGGTAAGCCGTAAGTACGCATGTATGGTGACATGTCATTAAAAGAATTGATAGAATACTGAATATGGTTGTAAAATATTTATAATAACATAAAAGTATTTAGAATATACTATATTTACTATTTCAGAATGTATATAACAAATAAAGAAGATGATGAAGAAAATTGGAACTTGAAAGAGGGTGGTGAAAACATTACCTCTTCATCGAGTTCTTCCTTTTTATTTGATCAAAAGGGCTCATTAGGTTAGATTTATAATAAAAATAAGGCCACTAGTTTTAATTGAGGGAAGTTGAGAGAATATTTGGAAAGGGTTGGGCCGAACCAAAATTCATTAATGGTATTAATTTGAGAGAAGGGGGACTTCCCTTTTATAAGAGGGGTGAAGAGAACCTTTGGAAATGCGAGAAATATTATTTTATAATAAATTCATATTAAGTTTCTAATTGGTCAAAACTGATTTATTTCGAGGATAAGGTGGTTATGGGTCGAAACCAACTCATAAAATAGGTTTTAGAAGGGTTTGGGTCACTTTATTAACCTTATCTTTTGGTTTTATCTCTTAGTTAATTAGTTTGACATTTACCATGTCTCTTTGCATTTTTATATTATATGGTTAATAAACTTACTATAAACTTCCAAAAGACCCCCAAGTAGTCCATTAATGATACACCTATCATTATATAAGTCATTTATCTGAAACATATATTTTTAGGAATAGAATATGAATTAATATTATAATATGTGTTTTAAAAACTCTTTGAAATCAATTTTGACAGTATTTGGTATTTTGTTTTTGCTAAATTAATAACAGCATTATTACATGGAAAAAAATTAATCAAACCAGCCCTAATATATTATATTAACCAATAAAATTAGTGGAATTAATATGAATCTTTCAAATTAAATTTATTTGTATATTTATAATATTATTTATTTTAATATTTTATTAATTAGGTAATTACTGCATCACCATTATGTCATAAATAAATTAAATTATTTAATGTATAAAAATTATAAATAAATTACCATTATATAGGAAATATTTTTATCTTTATACTGAATATTTATAATCTAATTTATGTTATGTATGACCTTATATTAAAAATGTTTTAGTAATTAAACATTGATTTTAACTCTTTTAACTCTTCATTGAATTAAATAATAATAAATGTCCGAATCTAATACAAGTGTAACTACATGATAATATTTTTTTACTAAGGTTTTTTTTGGTCTAGATACACATTTCCAATAGAAATAGTACATTTTTTAGGGTAATATTAATATCATTTTTACCCTTAATTACCCTATTTTACTTTTAACCGTGGTAAATAAAATTAAAAAGTTACTATTCACAAAAAAAATTATTTTTATCATATTGAAACAGATCTTACTCCTTGATATTAACATTGTCTCTTGGATTTTTGAAATTCCACTCACATAAGTGTTAAAATTCTGTTTTATGTGAATTTCCAAATTCTCTTAGAAGGTGGGTAAAAGACGATAAAAAGTTCTAATTTTTTTTATATATCTAAAATTATTAGAAATTGAAACTAATGAATTACATTGATAATATAATTTTATTATGTGTTTATTTTTACCTTAAATAAATATAAATAAAATATATAATTATTTAAATTAATATTCAGTTTTAAACTATAATTTAGTATTTTTTCACTATTCATCAAAAATTGATTGTTTTCATAAAAATACCAAAAATACACCCTATAAAAAATTTTAAATTATGAATCCAAAAATTAATTCCATTTTGAAAGATAAAATTTATAAAAATTTCAAAAAGTTGGTATTACTATTCATAACGACTTGTTTGATTGGTTGTGGTTTGTGTTATAACTCAAAGTTGCGTACAACAAACGCTACTATATTATTCAATGAGAAGCGTACCATGGAAGATTTGGTTGTTACATTCTCCCATCCTTCAAATAATTTTGTCCTTGAAATTTTTTAAATAATGCTGCATAAAAATACTCGGGTGGTTTTTCATCAAATGTTCCTCTGGTTCCCACATTGCCTTTTCCATCTTATGGTCTCTCCATAGAAATTTTACCAGACGAGTCGTCCGGTTTCTCAACACTTGTTCTCTAGTAACAAGAATCTTGATAGGCACTTCGCAATAAGATGGATTGGGTTCCAGTTCTAATTTCTCAAAGGTGAGTACATGTGTTGGGTCAGGCATTTATTTTCTCAATAGTGATACGTGGAACACATCGTGAACTTTGGAGAGACTTGGAGGCATTTCCAATGGTATGATATGACCCAAATTCATTCTAGAATTTTGAAAGGTGCGATGTACCTGGGACTCAATTTAGCCTTCATACCGAAACGTATAACACCCTTCCATGGAGATACCTTCATGAAATCATGATCTTCTACCTGAAATTCCAAATCCTTCCTTTGTTGATCAGCATAGCTCTTCTGCCTACTTTTATCTAATTTTATGTGGTTTTGGATTTCTTTCACATTTTCCTTCGTTTCGTCCATGAGTTCTAGGCCTACATGTTTTCATTCAACAATATCATCCCAACCGGTTGGTGTGCGATATCTCTTTCTGTATAACGCTTCATATTGTGACAACTGAATAGTCAAATGGAAGCTATTGTTATATGAAAATTCTACTAGAGGTAAATATTGATCCCACATACCCTATAAGTCAAGTGAGCATGATCTACACATGTCTTATAAGGTTTGAATAGTTTGTTCTGATTGTCCATCAGTTTGGGGGTGGTAAGCAGTGCTCAAATGAAGTTTAGTATCCAATGCCTTCTAAAGACTCTTCCAAAATCATGAAGTAAAATGGGGATCATGATTCGAAACAATCAATAGGGTTACACCATGAAGTCTCACAACTTCATTAATATATAGTCTTGCTAGACGTTCATGTGGTAGGTATTCTCTTATATCAAGAAAATGTGATGAATTGGTAAGACGATCAACAATGACCCAAATTGAACTGTTCCTTCTAGGAGTCATCGGTAGCCCCATGAAAAAGTCCATCGTAATATTATCCCATTTCCACTCTAGTATGGGAAGAGGTTGCATGAATCCTCCACGCTGTTGCCTTCCACCTCTCACTTGTTGACAAATCACACATCTTGACACAAAATTCACAATCTCCCTCTTCATGTTGTCCCACCAAAAAGGTTTCTCCATATTTATATACATTTTGGTGCTCCATAGGAGTATAGATAAATTGGAACTATGAGCATCATCCAAAAATTACCTCATTAGATCAGGTTTATCGGGAACACAATCTCTCTTCCTAAATTTCTGAATTTCACCATCATACATAAAGTCACTCAATATCCCATCATTCACATCTTTAATATTCTTTTGAAATTCTTCATCATCAGTCAGAGAACTCTTTTTCTTTTCAAGTAATGATGGTTTGGAAACCATTTGAAATAGTATCGATGTTTCACCTTCCACGGTAATTCTCATATCCATCTTCACTAGATCCATGAAAATAGGATCCCTTTCAATTCTCATCATGTTCAAAACTGCATAATCCTTTCTACTCAAAGCATCTGCTAACATATTTTCCTTCCCCATGTGGTAGAGTATCATGCCATCATAATCCTTGAGTAGTTCAATCCATATCCTTTTCCTAATGTTGAGTTATTTCTGTGAGAAAATATACTTCAAACTCTTGTGATCAGAATAAATCTCACATTTCTCACCATAGAGATAGTGTCTCCATATTTTCAATGCAATGATTACAACTTCTGACTCGTGATCATGAGTATGATAGTATTTCTCATTAATTTTTAGCTGTTGTGATGCGTATGCATTAATCCAATCATTTTGTATAAGGAAAAAACCATGTCCTTTCTTTGATGCATCACTATAAATAACAAACCCATCATTCCTCGATGGTAGAGTCAATATAATAGAGTTGACTATTATTTTATTCATCTCTTCGAAACATTCTTCAAAATCTTTTGGCCAAAAAAATTTAACCACTTTACGTGTAACCTTTTTTAATGGGTTATGAAACCTGGAAAACTACTAGACGAAACATCAATAATAACGTGATAAAAAATAATACTGCGTACCTCAGTTATACTCGTCAGTGTTGACCATTCATGTATTTCTCTTGTCTTAGAAGGATCAACAGAAATTCATCCTTAGAGACAATATGGCCAAGAAAAGAAGTCTCTGGAATCCAGAATTCACACTGGCTAAACTTCCCATATAATTCATGTCTTCTAAGTGTCTTCAGGATAATGAACAAGTAATTTTCATGAACTTCATAACTATTAGAGTATACCAATATATCATCAATAAATACCACTACAAAGTCATAGAGATATTCCCTGAAGACATTTTTCATTAGATCCATGAAAATAGAGGGTGCATTAGTCAACCCAAAAGGCATTACTGTAAACTCGTAATGCACGTACATGGTTCGAAATACTGTCTTCAGAATGTCTTCCTTCTTCACACACAATTGATGATATCCATATCAAATTTCAATTTTTGAAAAGTATTGATCTCTATGAAGTTGGTCAAATAAATCATCAATGCGAGGTAGGGGATACTTGTTTTTTATCATTATTGCATTGATATCCCTGTAGTCAATGCACAACCACATTGATCCATCTTTCTTCTTAACCAAAAGTACGAGGGATACCTATAGAGAAACACTAGGTAAAATAAATCCCTTATTACTTAATTCCTCTAGTTGTTTATTTAATTACACTAATTCCACAGTGGCCATTCTATATGGGACTTGATATAAGAATTAAATCAATAGAAAACTCAATTTCACATTCTGGGGGATGTCTATGTAAATCTTCTGGAAACACATCTACATATTCACTCAAAATAGGTACATCCTCTATTTGAAAATTACTTTATTCACCCACATTCATTTCATTATCTTCCACCCCAATAATTGAACTTAGTTCAGCAACTTGGGGTGGATCTAGATAAGAATTAGTTGGTGATGATTCTGCTCTAAAGATAAGGTGTTCCTTATCATCATCATAAAAAATCATAAACTCCTTCTTATTACAATAATTTTTCACATCATGGTCCAAAATCCAATCTATACCGAGGATTATATCCAATTCAATCATGGGTATAACGATGAGATCAGCAGACAAAGAACATGTATATTCCCTAATGGGAACTTATCCACAGAACATTGTAGCAATGATACTTCCCTTATAAGTTTTAACTAAAAACTACCTTGTATAATAAAATTGGGAAAATATAATTTTCATTGAAAAATGGGATGATATGAAACAATGTGATTAACCAGAATCAAATAACGAATTGGCTAAACATGAGAAACCCATTAAATTACCTGCCACCATGTTTTTCGGAGCTTCAATTTCAGAAGTAGTGATAGCATATGCTTGGCCTTGATCCCTTGTCCTTTTTTGAGGTAAAATCCCCTGACACTTAGGAAATTAATTTGAATAATGTCCCATATCCCCACATTTGTAGCATTGAACATCGGTATCATCTTTCTTCCCATCTCAATCACGAGCTTGGTGGCCTTTTTCACCACACCTATAACAGACTCTCATTCCCTTTAAGCAATTATCGGTGTGTTTCTTCCCACATTTACTATAGGATGGATATTCAAATTTTCCCTTCCTAACCTTATTTCCATTCCCAGAGTGATCAGACGAACTCTTCTTCTCTTTATTTTCTTTAAAGTAATAAGACATAGAGAATTCCTTTTCTGTCTTGATAGCACATGAGACAATATCTTCATATGAAGAGAAGGGTTGGGAGACTAATTATCAATGGAGAAATGGTTTTAACCCATCAATTAAATGATCAATATTACTCCTTGGGTTATGTATATAATATGTTGCATGCCTCGCTAACCTTGTAATGTCAGCCTCATAATTTGTGACATTCTAATCCTCCTTTTGTCTCAGACTCAGAAATTTTCTTTCCATATCTGCTCGATGTTCACGAGAAATTAGTTTTCTAAGAAAATATCTTTGAACTCCCTCCATTACATATTTGATAATTCATCATCTTCCTACGTGTTTGGAATCAATGACCAACATTGATCAACATCTCCTGTGAGGCGGTAAACTGCCATGATTACATTTTCACTTTCATTACACCCCAAGGCATGGAATATTTCCTCTAAGGAATTTATCCATTGATCAAATACTAAGGGATTTTTACTCCCATTGAAAGTTGGTGGTTGTTTCCTCATGAATCAATACAGCATTGATCCTCCACGCTGAGGATATATGTGCTCTATATGGTTAAGGTTATTGTTCATAATATGAGTGAGTTGTCCCAGTATGGTGATTAGCTGATCAGAACCAGTTGCATTGCCAACTCCACTATAATTATCTTGAGCATGAGGGAAATATCTACATGGAGTGATTTCATTGATACGGTTTCAATTTCTTCCACTAGGCGCCATTTTTAAACAATTGAATACAATAGATTTGTTTATGAATCACAATACATAAATCCAAACTTGTAAAACACTTAACATAAATTGAACAGTTTATATATATCATCTATAATCATATAAATGTTTTCATTGAGGATGTGTATACTCACACACCCTTCATAATGGTTTGTAATGAAAATGATAATTTTAATAAGCATATCCTCTGAGAGTGTCGTAACCAAGGGTGCAACAAGGCCTGTTTTCGTGCACCAGTTCTCGTTCGAGTCCAGCTCAAAGCGGTGTTTTCAGGTTTTACCCCAGGGTACATCTGTGCCAGAGCTGTTTCTACCTCATTGTATCCATAAAGGTATGTATTTCATGGAAAGCACAAAAAATCTATACAATACAAATATTCTAGGAGGTTCTTATATAATAATCTTCAATGTCCATCTTAGGTCTATGTTCTCTAATCAGAGTTTATCTAAATCAAACTTCCAAGGTTTGTACTAAAAATCCTCTTATACAAACTGTAACACCCCAACACCAGTTACCCAGAGTCGGTGCATTATTAAATAACATTAGAAAGATCACAAAAGATCATGTCTCAAATTACCGATTAGTTTAGTATCCTTGGAATCAATAGATACATTCATTAAGTTTACAATACATCATAAAGTGAAAATTTTAACAACATCTTGTATCTGCACTCATATCCCATTATTCTAACCTTAGAGGTCATTCAAAAAATACTTCTTCACATCCCGGGAAAAATAATTCATAGAAAGGGGTGAGCTCAAATTTCCAGTAAGGATAACAATATAGCGGAAAATTTTCATAAATAAGCATAAACATTTAAGGAAATGCCTTTTAAACATGAACTTCAACACAATATGGCAGAAATAAAATGAAATAATTCAATTTATTTATCACATTTATATTCTATTAATCGAATAATCACATGCAATATCAATAACCACATTCATAATGATGAAATTCATAATTTCAGACTATCATAACCACATAGTCAAGGTCTTGTGCCAATACTACATATAAGATTTTGTCAAGGACTTGTGCCAAGACACTAGATTGACTCATGAGACCTACCGATGCATTTAGAGGCTATAGAGGACTCCACCCATCACATATTAAGTCCAATGCATTCCTCATATGAACATGTTTAAACATAAGATAATCATTCGTATTAAAACTAGTATACGAAATGTCAATACTTTCTCCATAAACCCTGAATGGTATAAAAATAACACATCCCCAGTCAAACATATCACAAAAACTTCAATACTATATGGATGTTTTGTATCATAATAAATCAACTTCAATTAAACTTAAAATCCATCAAAGGCTGTTTACATTGATTAAATCAAAACTATTTGAGATAAATATCTCTTTTTTTGAAATCATTTAAAAGTTGCATAATTATAGAATAAATCATTTATTTTCAAAATATTCTTATAAGATTGTAAGGGAAGCTTTGACGATTCTGTAACATATGAAAATAGTCACATCCACCGTAGATGTTAAAAAAATACATTCTTAACTTAATTCTTTCAAAATGGTTAAAAAGGACCTTGTTTGGAAAATGACAGAAAGATTACTTTATAAACATCTTATAAAAATTCAAACAAGGGTATACATTTCTTTAACCAATAGCTTTTATAATAGAAATATTGATTTGAAATAAACTTATAAGAATCACGGATGTGGATGATAAAGAGGTCCCAATAGCTAATTACGTATAAACAACCTCGGATAATCAAGAGATTGTGAAATAAACCCTTACCTTGTACTTTTACTTAGTCGAGGGTATGTTAAACTCCTGTATAATAGATAAATCATTTTTATTAAATTATACAAGAATCATATACATAAATATGATATCATATATGATCTTTTAAAAATTCATTGTTAAAAATATTTTAGTATTATCGTCGTTTCAGGTGTTAACTGATTCATTTTCTTTTATATGCTTTATTACATAAGTCGTGTTTGTTATGGATAGGTTTTATCTTATTCCTATAAAAAATGATATAAAGTCCCTAAAAATTACATTTAATCATCAAATGAGAATTATTCTTGAATGGATCCGATTGGGAACGAATCTCATCGTGTTCGTGGAGACGGTAGTCCGTACGTACGCACGAGCGACAATATCATTATTTTGATATTAAAATAAAATATATTTGAATGGTATATAATATATAAATAATCATTTTAATGTTATATTTATTATTTAATTCAATTACCCATCAATATCATACTCATCCAAATAATAATGTTTTGAATAACAATTACACCACGACGTGGAGACGGTAAGCCATACGTACGCACGTATGGTGACATGTCATTCAATAAATTGATAGAATACTAAATATGGTTGTAAAATATTTATAATATCATCATAGTATATAGAAGATACTGTATTTATTGTTTTATAATTTATATAACAAATAAATAATATGTGTAAGATGAAAGGAACATGAAAGAGGGTGGTGAAAACATTACCGCTTCTTCCGCTTCTTCCTTTTGATATGATCAAAAGGGCTTCTTAGGATGGATTTCTAATAAAAAATATTCCTATAGGTTGAATTGAGGTATTTTAATAGAATATTTGGGCAGGGATTGGTGAACCAAAAGGATTTAAAGGTAATAATTTTAGAGAAGGGGGGTTCCCTTTTATAAGAGGGGGGAAGGGCACCTTTGGAAATGCTAGAAATATTATTTTATAATAAATATATATTCAATTTATAATGGATACAATATGATTTATGTCGAGGATAAGGTGGTTTTGGGTCTAAAACAACTCAACCAATAGTTTTTAGAGAGGTTTGGGACACATTATTAACCTTATCTTTTAGTTTTAACTCTTAGTTAATTAGTTTGACAATTACCATGTCTCTTTGTATTTTTATATTATATGGTTAATAAACATACTATAAACTTCCAAGAGTCCCCCAAGTGGTACATTAATGATACACCTATCATTATATAAGTCCTTTGGACTATCGTTAGATTTTAATGAATATAATATTAGTTAAAAATATAATATTTAAAAAAAACTCTTTTATGTCAATTTTGACACTATTTTGTATATTGATTTTTCTAAATTCATAAAAGAGTTATTACTTCGAAAAAAATTAATCTAACCAACCCTAATATGTTATATTAATATATAAAATTAGATTATTTCATAAAATGTTTAAAATATAATTTATTTGGATATTTATAATATCAATTATTTTAATATTTCATTAATTACGTAATTACTGCGTCACCATTGTGTCATAAATAAAGTAAATTATTTAATGTTTAAAAATTATAAATAAAATAACATTATGTAGGAAATATTATTATCTTTATACTTAAAATTTATAATTGAATTTATATTATTTAAAACCATATATTAAAAATGTTTTAGTAATTAAACATTGATTTTAAGTCTTTTAACTCTTCTTTGAATTAAATAATAATAAATGTCCTAATCTAATCAAAGTGGACCTAATTGATAATATTTTATTCCTAAGGTTTTTTTGGTCGAGATACACATGTACAATAGAATTAGGACATGTGATAGGGTAATATTAATATCATTTTTACCCTTAATTACTCTATTTACTTTTAACCGTGGTAAATAAAAGTAAAAAAGTTATTATTCACCAAATATTATTTTCAGCCTATTGAACGACATTTTACTACTTGATATTAACCGTGTCTCTCAGATTTTCAAAATTCCATTCACAGAATTGGTAAAATTATGTTTTATGTAAATTTTCAAATTCTCATATGAGGTGGGTAAATGACGGTGAAAAGTTCTATAAAATTTTTATATATCTAAATTTATTATAAATTGAATCTAAGGAATTACATTGAACATATATAGGTATTATGTGTGTATATAGACTTTAATTAAATTTTAATAAAATAAATAATTATTTAAATAAAAATTCGGTTCTAAACTATAACAGTTTTTTTCACTATTCATCAAAAATTGAAAGTTTTCAGAAAAATACCAAAAATTCACCCTAAGCTAGTTTTGATATTCTGAATGCCAAAATGATGTCCATTTTGAAAGATAAAAATTATAAAAATTTAAAAATTGGGTATACTATTCCTAATGGCTAGTTTGTTTGGTTGTGGTGTGTGTTAGAACTTGAAGTTGTATACAACACACTCTATTGTATTATTAAAAGAGAAGTGTACCGTGGAAGCATGGGGTGTTACAAAAATTCATGCACTATAACTACATATTTTAACATAGCCATTTTTTTTATTTTTGGGGATGTAAATCCCTTAGGGGAGAAGAATGTAATATTGAAAGTTTCTCAATGTATTATATTAAAATATTATATTTAATTAACTCAGGACTAGGAAATTAGGCGGCATGCGATTATACAGAGTATGATTCACAGAATAAATGTTTTAATTATATAAATATATTAAATAACATGTGGACACAGTTTTTCTAAAGAAGTGGAATAACTTATAAACAATTTCTTTGATCAGAAATCAAAGGGCTCTGTTGTGTTTAGAGCAGATAATTTTCCCTCATTACGACCTAACATCGTCCAACTCGAGTTATCTATAAAAATTAGTTTTCAGACGATATAATGAATTTAATAAGTAGAATATTTTTATTATTCCTTCCAGTTCATCGAAACAGTGATGTATAGATGATTAAATTTAAAAAAAGTATTTAATCGTGGATCCAATATTAATATCATAACCCTATATTTTTAGGGAGGATCTGGATAGAACACTAGAGAACACAATCGATGGCTAATGATGTTGGATATTGGATCAGAGATCGACAGATGCTATTTTTGAATGATCTCACCAATTGTGGCAATGAGATGATCGATACTCTTTAGAGATTGATCAATCACTGAAGTGTTGAATAATAATTTGGAATTCCTTCCAAATTCAAATATTCAAGGAAGAACACATACCATCAAACGAATATGTTGATCCACAATTCTATCATTTTGGAACGATAGGCGTTATATGTAGGATTTATGGGGTTGATTTATTTTTTTAGTTGTTTATCATTCTTACAGAAAAGGATTGAGACCAAAATGATCAAATTTTGTGTTATCTTCTTTCAGTTGGTTTCTTTCAGTGTATTTTTTCTTTCGAATAATTTCTAAAAGTTCTTCATTCTTCATGGATTTTGAATGATAGATCGCTGCAACTTCTTTTTGTGGATAAATTTAATGAAATTGTTGATCCTCCATCGAGATTACCTAATAGAGGTATGATGAAAATGGTTATGGGTGAATTAATAAAATTCATGTGATATACATATTTGGGAAATATTATGTGTTTGTGATTTGAATCGTATTTCACAGCAAATTGAAGGTCTGAAACCCACTGATTTGGTGTTATAATGGTTAGACAAACTTGGATCTCTATTATTGAGGTGCGCATATCATTGTATAAAACACCAGTGTATTGGTGGAGGAATGTAGAGGAAGTAAAGTCGTTTCTATAAAATAACAATCAACATGGTTTGTAACATGATATAACATGACATATAGACCCCACCCAATGGCAGATTGGCCTTCAATAGTTAGTTAATGTCTAAACGACATGTGAACCTATCACATGGAATGTAGGAACTTCCCAATGACTCAACATGTATCTCAAGAGATAGGCCGACATGGTGTGGAGTACACTAGTTTCTGGCCTAGAATGTACTGCGTAACATGACTTTTCCTAGATCAAGTACATAGACTACCCTATCTACTGGTACACAAGATGAGCTACACATGTTGATACATTGTACTAGCACACGAATAGAAAACACTGGTGGATCTCAAGTTGAAGGACACATCAAGGGAACCTTTTACATGGCATGTACCCATCTTCTAAAAAACATTTTATAAATATTTCAACTCATTGTACACATGTAATACCTCAGTTCAAGGGACACGGTGTGATACCCTAATACACACAGCGAATCAATTTCTACTTTTCTTGATTATCATGTCATCTATATCATGGAAATGAATATTTAGGTTTAATTCCATTTATTGTTTCCCTTAATGTTGATTTGTATCATTTCCTGCTCCTAGTAGTGTGTTCCCCTCAACTGGAATTTCAGCATATAGTTGCTTGAATGTCCTTTGAATGGTATGGAGTATGATATTCTATTCATTATTCATGCACTAGGAAGATTCCTTGGTATTAAGGTTGTAATGACCCATAAATTTGAAGGAATTTTTTTCTTAATTGGTTTGAAATTTGACGAGTTTGTAGCTTCTGACGGAACATGAATCCGAGGCCCGGTGTGCCCTGAATCAATTTATGAAGTTTTTCATGGGTACGTTTAGTAAACGAACGAGCGGGTTTTTATATCTTTCAAACTGTTGCTTGGAATTGAAATCCAAGGGCACCGATAAACACGCAGTGCCGATAATTTCTTATGGGGACCTTTGTGATAGTTGCATTTTGAGCAGGTTGAGATTTAATAATTGGGGTTTAGAATAAATTAAATAAAATATGTTGTGTACAAATTTTATTCAATGTGGTTATTTTCAAGAAATGGGGAGTTATAGGTGGGGCCCACAACCACCAAAACTCCCATGGGATAGTTTACTGTGGTGGGTCCCACACGAGTCCCTAACTCCTCACCTCCCCATAACCCCTTTGACCTCCCCATAACTCACTCCTTGTTTAATACATTACAACTCCACAAATTTATTGAAGTGAAGACTTTCCACCTCCCAAGATTAATGAAGCCAACTAAGGTGATTAATAACATTATTAATTAAACTGGTCACACCTCTAAATTTTTGAATTGCTTGGAGATATTTTAAAAGAAGGAGACTTGATGAAATATTTTCTTAGAAAATATTTTGGGAGAATTAGAGGAGGGCTTTCTTCATCCACGAAGAACAAAATCCTCCCTCCATGAAGAACAACATCCTCCCTCGATGAAAAACACTGGTTCAATGAAGAATGATCGATGCTACTTCTTTCCTTTTCTCTGTGACAAGTGGTGAGACGCCCCATCTTCGGGTGCACTCTGACGACGATCGTTCTTCCCCGGCATTGACGGAGCGACAACGCTTTCCGCGTCTACGACGAATGGCAAACCGTGATGTAGGGGTAATTTTTTTACTGTCTTTATCATCGTTCATCATTACTTAAGGTTTGGCCACATGATATCACCGTAACGGGAGGAAATCCGATCATAAAAACATGGACGATTCTCCTCCCCTGTTGTTTGTTAATCCTAGTTTATATTGGAATCGGAGGCACATAGTGTTGTTGCACCGCGCGGGGATCAGTAGGGAACCGTATCCATGCAAGGCCACAGAGAAGGTAGCACAGTGTTGTTTCACAGCGCAGAGACATAGAGAGCCGCGGATGGAGCGGGGCACGATGGTAGTGCATGACGCCATCACGCCACGACAGAGAGACCGAGGAAGGTCGCGGCCGGAGCGGGCCGTAGGGGAGGGGTGAAGTTCTGCGCGGTCCGGGACATGCCGGCCGCGCCTAGCCTGGCTAGGCCGCACCAGCTGGAGTCCGGGCTGCGCCAGCGGGGCCGGGCCGTGCCAAACCATTCCAGACCCAGACCCGAGTCGGGTCAACCTGGTTTGGGTCGACCCAGGGGGTGTTGGGCCAGGACGGACCGGGCCCATAACCCCTATTATCGGACCATTTTTTGTTAAAACGATATATTGTGAGTTGTGGAACTCTGATCGATTCATCGTTAGTTTCATATGATTCCTCAGATCGAGACGGTCGTTTTGGTATATTACAGTCAAGGTTTCGGTGAAGTTTTGGCACGGCCGGGTTGGTTCGAACCCGAAACCAACTGGGCCCTCGGAGTGGAAACACTTATAACATGAGCTTCAGACGTCTGATTGATGTGACGTCGACTTTTTTGGATTCCTCTTAGTGATAAAGTTCATTTTTATACTTCACCTGTGGTTTGGACGCAGTTGGAGTATGACCGAGTTGGATTTTACCCAAAATCCAACCGGACCACTTGAACGGAAAAGCTAATAATTCTCCGACCGCACATTTGTTTGACGAACCATCAGCGGAGTTGGTAATCGCATTGAGAAACAGTTCCATTGAGGATATCCCATGAGAGTTTGGGGTACAGTTGAGATACGGTTGGGTTGTTTTATAAACGAAACCAACCGGGCCCCTGGAACTAAAAAGCTAAAAACTCACAGACCGGACGTTCGATAGACGCCCCGTCTGTTGTGTTGAGACCCCTTTGACAAGGTGGCCCTTTGAGATTATTTTATATGAGACTTTGTGACACTTGTAAGTAATGAACAGTAGCTCGTTGAGCGGACCCTCCCGGAGACGATCGTATAGAGTGTAGACACCGAGTAGCTGTAAACCTGACGACTGCTTCACCGATTTGACTCGTAGTGATTTGGTTAGCCAAGTAGACGATGTGCCTGGTATTTGGCATCATACCCATAGTCGACGGAGCGCTCGGTATTTGGAAAAAGACCCATAACGAACGGAGCGCCTGGTAGTTGGAAGTAGACATGCGGTACTCGACAGGAGAAGTACCTCTGTAGGCTATTAGGGAGAGCGCACAGTATTTGGCGGCAGACCCTCAGCGGACAGAGTGCCCAGTAGTTGGCAGCAGACCCACGGTACTTGACAGGAGGGGTACCTCAATAGTCTAAGGTTAGTGAGTAGCACTGTGGAGCCATGATAGGGCCCCTGTACATGACAGAGGAGAAGTTTCTCCTATAGTTGTGGTTTTGATAATGAAAATCATGGTTTGAGCTGAGTCAATGACCTTTCTATTTACCTCATGATTGAGATGGGTCACATGATAAATTATGTAAATGTATGTGCATATACCTAAGTAGTTTTTATCCATTGATTTCATGACCTTTGTGTTTCCTCATGAATGAGATGGGTTACTTGATAACTTAGGTATAAGTATGGGCATATAACTAATCAAGGGTTATCTGGTGAGATCCTTCATTGTGGTTATCCATGATGGATTTAATGAGACCTTGAGGGTCTAGGAGTCCCTAATTAGTATAATTATTCTCACCCCTGCACGAGCTATACCCTCACATCATTGTGTTGGATGCAGATGATAGACAAAACTGATCGTGGTTGAGGCTTGTAGAGATGGATGATACCTGGAGGTGGACTTCACGACGAGACGGTACCCAGAGGTGACAGACTGACATGGAGAGCGGAGGTGGCCATCTGTTCCTATCCTTCATTAGGGAATTCTAGAGGATGATCCCAGAGCAGTTTAACACCTTCCTGCTGTTTGTCTTTTCAGTTGTACTTTTTTTCAGTTGTAGCTGTACTTTTCAGTTGGGTTTGTATTTTGGCCCTTTTACTTTTCATCACATTCATTTGTACCTAGTGTTTTACTTCCGCTTGTACTCTGGTTGGATGTGTTTCTGTTTTATAAAGGAAATGTCTTCCCAGTTATGAGGATTTACACCTTTGGTGCTAGTCTCCAACCCCTGGCCTATGGAAGGCGGGCGTGGGGTAGTCACAACATGGGCCCCGAGGATGAGTCTTGACAAATTGGTATCAGAGGAGTTGGTTCTACTGTAGAACTAAGGACTCTAATCATTCATTTCTGTGAATCAATATTGTAAAGGGTACCGAGTGTGGTCATTAGTCCATGGAGTCCATCATTGGTGCAGCAGCCAACGTATCCATACACCAGGACCTTGAATTCTGATTTCTGACTCAGTTCAAGAAAACATTGATTGCGTGTGTGATTCCAAAAGTTTTCCTTAAGTTAGCTCAAACCATGTTAGCTCACCAGGTTTAAATCGTTTGATTGTGTCGCATCTGTTCAGGATTCCTCCACACAGATAGTCATTTAGAGTTTTGAGATGGTACCCGATGACGACCCACTGAGCGATGAGGACTGGTGCATAGCCATCTTGCTATGTTGGCACCTTCGGGTGGTGTACCAGCTGCTACACCACACATTGGATAGCAGATTACACCATCTGTACTAGCAGATGGTGCACGCTGATAGAGCATGTTGCACGAGTTCCAACAAAATAGGCCTCTGAGGTTATGTGGCAAGACAGATTCCCATGTAGTAGTGGACTAGCTGGATGCAATTTCTAGAGTTATACACCTAGTTTAGACACTAGTAGAGCATATGGTGATCTTAGCTACTAGTGTTTCCTAGTGAGTTACCATGAGGTTGGTCTACATGGTTATGAGGCTTCAGTACATGGACTGATGACTGAGATAGTAACTTTGTGTAGTGTTCCAGCTATAACACTACATATTGGTCAGCCGTTTCAACTAGGGGTAACGATAGATTACACATGTAGGATTAGTGTCTTACACATTTTTATCATAAGATACTCCCCAAGTTCTGAGGTGAGCCCGACTTACAGGCGGTTGAGGATTAGCTTGAGGAGGTTGTTGAGAGTTTTCTAGAGCTTACAAAGCTTCGGTAGGATGACATGTCGGAAGCTGAGTACTCAACGCGGCGTACCAATCGTTCCAGGTACTTGATGACTATGATTCGATCAATTCTTTAGAGCTTGGATTGCTGAGTGAGGTTTGTTTAAAATAAAATATGAGCCATAATGTTTCCACTATGCATTCCAAATTATGTTAGGGTGCTAGAGAGAACCTTTGTGGATGAGAATTCTCTGGCTGGGTGGATATAGCCAGTGACGGTTAATAGTGGGAAAGAAGAAAACTGGCATTAGTCTCGGAGACATGGGCATGTAAAATGTAATGAAGAGGAAGTGTTAAGGACAGATGAATTTGTATTGCAACAGACATGGAATCAGAGCTAGTAGAGAAGCATGAGGTGGTGTACATTTCTACATGTTATAACCACCAGCCTTTATAGTCCCCGCCAGGCTCAGGGAGCTAGAGGGCAGGGAAAAAGAATAGCTACATGCGGTCAAAGAGTGTCACCCAAGGGCTCTATGAATGATTTGAGGTACGGACTGTGTCTACTAATAGCTGTTGTATCAATAGACAAAGGTACCAATCATTCCTTCCACGAATCTTGTTCCAGACCAAGAGTTTCCGGTTAAACCGTGGACTTGAACCTCAAATATAGAGATACCTTGAGAGGATACATGATAATCACACTTACGCCGATGGTGTGATCTGACCCTAGAGGCCAAAGTTTTGGTTAGAACATCTTGGTGGCAGCATCGAGGCCTTATGATGTTAGTTTGAGTATGGACTGGGCAACCACACTTCATACACAGATTGACGGTATTTGGAAAAAAAGTTGTTGTTTATCTACTATGTTAGAATGGGTATTTCCTTCATCGATGAAAAGGAAATCCCAGGCATCACAGGATGGAATTATACATAAGAGGGTGCATTAGATTACTCATGAGATGGCCAAACGTACCATTGAGACTGTATGGTGCAGAAAAAAGTCCTATGCTGATAGGAGACAGAGACAACTGGTGTTCAAGGATGGTGATGACACCTTCTTACAGGTCTCACCTTGACGAGGTCTACAGAGATTTGGCCTAGGTGGAAAGTAATCTCCATGGTTCATCAGACCTTTCAAGGTCCTCAGTTGTGTTGGAGAGGTGTCTTACCACTTGGAATTTCCCCTTCAATTGTGTTGGGTGCACGACATCATCCATGTATCCCAGCAGAGGAGATACGCACACGACCTATCTATCATCATCGACCACTGGGAGCTGGACATAGATGACAGGGAGACATTCATGGGGATCCAGTAGAGGTTGAGGATCGGGAGGAGCAAGTCCTATGGTTATGATCGATTCCTCTTGTGCTCTTTTGCAGGCAGCGTGGGAATCCTCTAGGAGAACACATGGGAGAGGGAGGCTCAGATGTGTTCTCGGTACCTCCTTTAGTTTCCCCAGTTTGTGTTATAGCTTTACGGGGACATAAATCCCTGAGGTGGGAGTAATGTAAAGACCGAGAAATTTGAAGGAATTTTTTTTTAATTTCTTTGGAATTTTACAAGTCTTTAGCTTCTGATGTCACTTGTTTCCAAGGACTGGTGTGCCTGGAATCAATTTCCGAATTTTAGATCGGGTACATTCAGTAATCGAACAAGCAAGTTTTTCTATTATTTGAACCGGTGCTCGGAATAGAATTCCAAGGGAACCAATAAACTCACAGTGCCGGTAATTGCATAAGGTGACCTTTTTCGTAGTTGCGTTTTGATCGAGTTTAGGTTTAATAATTGTGGATTAGAATAAATTAAATAAAAGTTGTTGTGTACAAATTTTATTCAAGGAAGGTGGTTATTTTCAACAAAGGGAGAGTTATAGGTGGGGTCCACACCCACATAAACTACCATGTGAGAGTTTAGTGTGGTGGGTCCCACACGATACCCTAACTCATCACCTCCCCATAACCCCCTGGACTTCCCCATAACTCACTTGTTGTTAAATTCAAGAAAAATCACCTAATTTGTTGAAGTGAAGCCTCTCTACCTCCAAAGATTAATGAAGCCATCTGAGGAGATTAATAACCATACTAATTATTCATTTCATACCTCTTCACTTTTTAAATTTCATTGGGATCTATTAAAATAAGGATACTTGATGAAATATTTTCTTGGAAAATATTTTTTGGAGAATTAGAGGAGAGCTTTATTCATCTACGAAGAACTACTTCCTCCCTCCATGAAGAACAAATTCCTCCCTCGACGAAGAAGGCCGGTTCCATTAACAACGATCGACGCGCCTTCTTTCCTTTTCTCTATGACAAGAGGGGAGAGGCCACATCTTTAGGTACACTCTGACGAAGACAGTTCTTCCCTGGCATTGTTGGAGTGACAACGCTTTCCTCATCTGTGACGAACGGTGAAACTTGATGTAGGGGTTATTTATGTTCAATACTTTTCACCATTCTTCATTTCTTAAGGTTTGGCCACATGATATCATCATAACGAGAGGAAATTTGACTGCACAAACATGGTTGATTCTCCTCCCCTCTTCTTTATTAATCCTGGTTGACATTGGAAGTGGAGGTGCACGGTGGTGTGCGGAGCCATCGCACCGCGCCAGAGAGACTGAGGAAGGCTACGACCGGAGTAGGCTACGGCAGAGGTGGACTTCACGAAGAGACTGTACCCAAAGGTGACATACAGATGTGGAGAGAAGAGGTGGCTATCTGTACCTACCCTTCTGGTGGGAATTCTGGAGGACGATCTAGGATAAATTTGACACATTTTTACAATTAGTCTTTTTTTTTGTACTTTCATTCAGTTGTAGCTGTAATTTTCAGATGGGTTTGTATTCTGGCCCAATTACATTTCAGCACTTTCTTTTGTACTTAGTGTTTTACTTCTGTTTGTACTCTGGTTGGATGTGTTTATGTTTTATAAAGGAAATGACATCCCAGTTATCGGGATTTACGCCTTTTGTGCTAGTCGCCAGACCCTGGACTATGGAAGGCAGGTTTGGGGTTGTCACAACATGGGCCCCGAGGACGGGTCATGACAAAGGTGACTAACTTTACCTCTTGTCGATTGTGTACTTATATGGTTAATCCAGATAGAGTTTTTAGTATCACCCCATGGTCCTAGTAGTGATCCTTATATATTGTATCCTATATCCCACTTCATATCTATCAACATATATATCACTAATGATGGTTTTTGGTGAACATTACATCTCACATGGACATCATCAGGGCTATCAGTCTTAAGAGTGTGTTCTCCAGGATGAGTGCTTTGTTGAATAATTGAACTTAATTACATGGGTTGGTATGTAGTTGGTTTGACTTAACTCTATAATGAATATCTCGGATGGGGTATATCTGGATATTATTGTATTATTTGTTATAGATATATACTCTGTAGAGATGACCAAAAAAATTTCTTTGTGTATTTTTTTTAGGGTGACCTAGTAGGTATTGTTCTAATCACCCACGCATGAAATTTCCATGTATGTGTAGTTCCTTGTAAAGATGAGAAAAATTTTGATGGACTAGGACTAGATAGTTCATAGTGAGTTCCGTAAAGTTGTGGTGTTCCTATTTCTTTGAGAACCAGTCTTAGTGCCTATTTTTTCATGTTCGAATTTTTAATTTACATTCTATTTATTTTAGTGGGATCTTTTTCTATCCTAGTTTATGTTATATAAATTTACATCATTCCATTTTATGTTTGTTAGTATATAGTGGTATGAATGAATTATTTTTTCATTGTGGGTTATTCATTTATTGTGTTTGTGGGAATAGAGATGTGTTCATGAGTACTGGTATATAGTAAATCCCTCCCATGTTAGTGATATTACTACTTGGTACTAGTCACCAACACCTGGCCTATTGGAGGTGGGCTTAGGGAGTCACGACACAGGCCCAACTAGGATGGGTCATGATTGAATCCCACCCAAAATATCATTATTTAAGATATTTAAATTAGGAATAAATTATTTAATAGATCTCATTTCAAACAATCCATGGACTAAAACAACCATCTACTGAGTCTAAATTTCATTGGATTCCTCCATTGAATCCTATGATAAAGGGTTGGGTTGAGAATGAAATTTTTATCCCTTTAGGTCAGGTATTTTTTAAATATTGGGGATCATAATCCCCATAAAATACCCCATATTGTTTTATTCACTGAAAAAATATGACCCTAAAGATAAAATCAAGCACTTCTTCTCATAAAAAGGAGGATCCTCTGACATTAGGATTAGAGATATCATCTCTATCCCAACCAACATGGATCGTCAAACATTGAAACATTATCCCCCTTTTATATTTAGTTATTCATTAATATTAATGGTCCTATTATTTGGTTTAATGATAAATTATATCCTCATTTTTTTATCTTCCTTCAACCATGATAATCATAAATGGATTATCATGGATAAGTCCAACTGAAAATATTTTTTTGTTCCATTCCACTAGTTTTCCATTCTGGAAGACCTTAAATATATTATAATTAGTCCTTATCATATGAAATCAAAATAATAATCATAATGGTTATAGTTTAGAAAATTTAAATGGGACATCATAGGTCCTAAATGCATGTCCTTAACAATTACATATTTAGTCTTTTCTGGGGGACCATAAAATGATCACCATTGCTTATTGATGAATTTCATGAATATGATCTTTTTATTGGTTAAATGACCATTAATGATGTAAATTTTATTCCTATAAAAATAGAAATAAATGAAAATTTATTATTTATGGATGTATATACTTAAAATATACCTCATTTTTTATAACTTTTCCTTAAACGGTAAAATATTCATAGTTCATGGTGTCTAACTATGATAGTTCTAATTAACATTATACGGACACCTAGGAATCCATTAGTTTAGTGTATATCTAAATTCTATATTAGGTACATCCTATCTAGAATTAATTATATTCATGAGTTACTAAAAATTTGGAATTATGTTATAGTGTAACCAAATAGTATCAGGGATAATTACTAATTCATTCAAATGATCACATAACTGCAACGATGCATTTAATTTCAGTCACAACATAGGTAACCAATACTATAATTGGTATTGATTTTATGAATAAATACACAATCTGAAATATAGTCCCATATTATTTAGTATATTGATCATGAGATAACCTAACACCCTATCCTCTTGACCTTTACATAAAATTCATATCTTCAATGAAAATATCCAATGGAAGATTGCCAATTATTAAAAGTATGTAACCAAATAAATAGAATGTTTGAAATGCATTGTGAAAAATTATTCCAAATTACAAATAATACTCATCATCACACCACATAGATTTACTATATCACTAACTTATAACCTTCCCAACTCATCAACATATTTGGTATCCCATTTAAATATTATGTTTGAAATATTATATAAATAATCACAACAACAACAAAAATTTCACCAATAACATTAATACCTATAAAACCATCACACAATATTTTGTTTAGAGATCCCTATTAAAATGGTAAATACTAGTGTTGAATGAAATATTTTTTTATACATTGTTACTATTTTCCATCTAAGAGGTTTAACATCCTAAAATGAACACTAATATGTATTCCTTCATCTATTTTCAATAGTATATCCTATGAATATCATGATATTCCATGCACTATCACTATGTCAATAAATTATCTTCATATCTATGTATCGTAAATAATCTCATTGGGAATGTCTATTGGGACTAGATACAGGCCTCAATAAAATGATTTCATATTATAAACAAGGGTCTTATATGATCTTGGCTCTGCATCATGTTATCATCATCCATTATAATGAAATATGAGTCTAATAACATTCTTTCCATCACTATCATGTGGTTAGTGGATTCCATACTCAAAGGAAACAATATATATATCCCTAAATACTCTAAAACATCATGAATATCTTACTGAAGAGGTATTAATCTACCACTAAATAGTATCCAATTATATCAAAGTCTTCCTACTAAATGTGTCACTGAAAACATTCCCCTTAACTTTGTGTATTCTATCTCAAAGTCATAAGACTAAAGATACTCAACCCACCTCTTCTGCTAATGGTTCAAATATATATGATAAAAGATTAACTTGAAGTTCTTATTTTATATATATATATAATAAAATTGTTACCTAGAATATAGAAACATGAACAAGTCAATGAGTGAACAACCACCGCTAACACGAGATCATGATTTGGATGTGAACCTTAACCAACACATGAATATCCTAAATAGATCTCAAAAAAAGAATTGATTCATCATATGATATGTTTTACTCCTAACACAACATGTGGATATTCATAATTGGAAAATATTTCAACATGGCCATCAGCATTATGATATCACTCCGATGTGAATAAGACCATATGATCTTCATCACCTTCATGTATATAAAAAACCCATTGATGAAATATTATTTTCTCATAGAAAAAAAAATTGCTTCCTTAAAATATAGTGTGTTATCCATACACAACATAGGTATGTTCAAAATTTGAATATATTTCAACTAGGCCTTTATCTCTATGATGGTTCTCTCATAAAAATCATACCATGGGTTATTCATACCATTATTTTTCAGTGACTTCATTAAGTATTCCAAATATTATGACTCATGAGTAAATATAAAATAATAGCCCTTCAATATTATGAATATATGGATATCCAAAACATTCTCATGATTCTCCCAAGAAACCAAGAACAAAATTTACATGGGTTAAATAATATTAATTCCTCGTATTGCCCATTCCCAATAAGGTAAACCCCAATTTTTCATTACGAACACATGTTGGTTTTTTCATTAATCTGATTCTCCATACATGAATTGGAAATAATTTTCACATTTTTATCATATTTCTCCCTCGAATGAACTTATAGTATAATTATATATATAAAACCAACATAATTGTGTCCAAAATGGGCTAAAGACATCATTTATCAGATCCATAAACATGGATAAAATATTTATAAATTTGAAATAAATTACAATTAAATAAAACTATATATATTTACATATAAATGAGGGATAAATAAGAGTTTATAACCTTACTATTAGATAATGTATACCCAAAACTAGATGATTATAGATCACTACATGTGTATTTTCATCTTTTTAGATAAATAATCCAGAAATTTAATCTGATTATGGTTCAAAAAGCTAAACTTTTTCAACATTAGATAAACCACACATAGGGGTTTGGAATCTTTATCGTTCTTATATAATAGTATAGAAGCACTCCAGCTGTCCATGTTTAGGTTAGTGGATTTATTTTCCTCTACATATTCATGTTGAATATATATATATATATAATCTCCATCAAAACAGTAGTATAAATAAAAATTGTTATAATCTGTGGTCATTAATGATGTTGATCATAATATGAACCATTACATTAATAGGTAAACTGAATAATTACTCTAGATTAACATCATATAGCTATTCAATAATAGGAAAAAATACCACATGAAATAATCCTTTCCATCCAAAAAAACACCATAATATAAGAGTAAAATCATCCCCAACACTCTATTTCATGTTTCTAAATTATTTTACAACAGATAACAATGACTATGATTTTTATATGAGTCATGTTAAAATGACATTAAAGATAACTTCCAGCTATACCACTCAATGTGTAATCGATATCGATTCATGAAATCCATACCTAAAATTGTAATAAAAAAATTCATCTCTAACATCATGAAATCCTAGATATAATAAAATATCCCAATATTTAATGAAAGCATATATTATCACATTATACCCTCATTTCCCACCACTAATATAAAACAACATACAACACTTCTTGTAGATACTCTATAGAAAACTCAAAATCCCGAGTATACTGAGTAGATATAAAAACATGTGATGAACATTTATTAAATAATTGAATCTATATTATTGATAAAATAATTATAATACATAAAATAGTGGAATGTCCCTTATCATCGTTAGTCAGTGTCATCTTAATAGATTTCCAATTTCAGGAACAGGAGCCTCTTCTATGGCGTCATGATATAAGGAATGATAAAGAATTATAATAACTCCTCATTACATAAGAACATCAATAACCTATTTTCCATGGTCATAGAAAATATAATAATACCAACCTATAGTAATATATCAAATAATTAATCCAATCCCATGTCTATTTCTTTTTAGGAATAATTTCATTCTAAAATATACTCAAACAGATATGGTGAAGATTCCCCATCTCCACACATGAACAATACTCAACAAGATGTTAGTGGAAATATGATTGGGATTTCCCAATACTATCATACTAATTACATAATATTATTTTAATCACATGATGGATATAAGATGATCTATGTCCTAAAATAGCTTATCACATACCAAACATGGAAGAATAGATAATACACCATTTCTCATTACATGGATACCCACTCAAATAGAATGAAAATTAATATAGCTTCATAAAATATTTATAAAAATATAATGTCACCTCTATGATATGGTCTAGATTCAAAACTTTTGAAAATGGTTAATTCATTATGAGGATCCCCATATATCAAATCAAATTCATTATTTCATCCTCAAATTGGAAAAATCCATTGGCCTCATCACTTACAAGTACATGGGAAAATGAAGTAAATCCTTAAAAAGAGGAGCATAATCTATCCCTGATATCTTACACCGATTTAGATGCACAATAATTAATGATCAATAATACATAATTTTCATAAGAATGAAATACATGATGATGTTATTCTGAATGTCCTTCTGAGACACTCTCAAATAATCATCATCATCTAAACAAGTAACGAACTAGTGCATCACTAGTACTTGGAACATCTATATTTCAAGTTCCACCTTCATACAAAGGGGTGTATTTATATGATTTATTTATAATTTATATAGATTCAATCCACATATCATAATACAATAGTTTACACTCATCAGTAATTAATGGTGGATTTGGTATTATGAACTCCCTCGACATATTAGTCATGGAAGACATTCTACAAAGATATTTTTGTCCCATAGACTGGATAACATCATGTAAACTCTTGTAAATATTTTTTTCAATAGGATTTAAATGTCATATTAGGGTCTACAGATTTTTATATGATGGGTATTCAAAATTCCCACACATCTAGTTCTCAATAAGTTTTTCGATTCTTGAATTTCACTAAAATACCTATCACAAGAACATAGAAATATATAGATATATAAATTCTTAATATCTCACATAATTTAATTAGTAATTGGTTGATAATCCTAATATTTTAAATATGAAACCTTGAATACTAAAAGCCTCATATAGAATTGAAGAAACTTCATCTAGAACAAAATAACCACACCATCTCATGGGTATAATAGTATATAAACATGATTCATGTTACTAATTAAATAATAGTAATACAAGATCATGGATTGATTAGGATGAATTCTACTATCGTGACATATCATACAATACTATATAATATTATACTAACACATTAATTAAAAAAATTATACTGAAATAAATTTTGTCAAACATAAGTATGAAAAAAATTATTATGCGAATCCACTAACAAAAATGACGATGAAAAGAACTATCTATTGACACACTAAAGAAAGAGGATAAACAAATAAACCATATATCAAAGTCAAATTGAATTATATTTTATAAAAAAAACCATAAAAGAGAATACCAATAATAACTATCCCATATATAGTAACATGTAATTCCTTTATAGGTGGCTTAATAACTCCTATAAACACAGTTCATACCTTTCATTTTAAACAACCTTTGTCAAATCTTCCATATCATGGATAATGAGACAAATAAAAAGAAACTATTCTCTGATAACTCATTAGAGTATCCCCTATCAAGTTATCCTCTATCATATCTAATATATATCCACATATCTTATACACTCATCCCCATATACTAGAGGTAATAAACTTGGGGTCAGGTTCCATGTATATGTTGGTGTGGAAATACACTCTTATATAAGGACAAAAATCATATTTTAATAAATATAAATATAAAATACTCACAATGTAATTATAAGAATGAGGAATTTATAACAATTAGATTACATAAAATAAATATGGTAGAACAATCATCTAATAACTAAAATTAAATTCAATAATTCCTAGAAAACCAACAAGATACAAAAAGGATCACACATGTACTGATCATATAGAACAATGTCATCAAATAACAAAATGGTGTGTTTCCAACACCAGAATGGAATTGAGGTCATACTGAGTCCAATATAATTTTTCAACCTATACCTAACATCATAAATTTAATGTATTTACCTTTCTAGTACCATGTTCAATAAAAATAAAGTATGCATGGGTACTAAGTCACAAGATAATGGTGTGAGTATAACATAGTAAGAGACCACCAATGATGTCCCTTGATATTTCCATCAAATCAAGTAGATGTACAGTGAGATATTCATTAGAGTAAAACTAAATAATAAATAGTAATTATAATATATATTTCATACCCATTGGTGCATCATAATCACCATGTGTGATGAAAACCTGCTTTAACCTATGTTATTGAATTTAAAATAAGTACCAAAAATATTTATACATAGAATCTAGTTGTGTGTAATAGTCAATTGAGATAATGCCTTGTTATAGAATAAATACTAATACAATATTGTACTTCTCATGTTTAAACACAAATGTAGGGTGTGATTATCCAAGTGGGTTCACAACTATCATCAATGTGATAAGACATCCTACACTAATATTCAATTCCATGGGAATAACATCAGAAGTTATATATATATCTACGGTAATTAGGACATGAAAAAATCATCATTTAAGGTAAAAGAATCCATATCTGTGGGTAAAATATCATGATGGATAGTTTTCCCTACACTTTGTGACTCAGAAGGGACCAAGACATCCCTAGATATACAACATAGCATTAGTTGAAGGGAATATAATCCCATAGGAATCAACACTTTTCCATGCATTTAATTCCCTTCCATTGAATAAACTCATTATGAAAAGTGTGTCCCAAATTCATGGGAAGGAATAATTATCTGGGTATAGCATCCCATCATAATTAGAATCAAGTTCCCATGATATGTTCATCCCATAACATTGGGTATAACATCAAAAATACATACATACATCACAATATGATTAAAATATCTCATCACAAGCATCTATCTATAAGAGGATATTATATCCCAAAATTATTGCCGTAGTGTTTGGACCATAAATACATGAATTATATGGAATAAATTCACTTGTCATGAACAATTTATCACAAGTGTTCGTATCAGCACCATGTCATAAATCAAAATCTCAAAGTGCCTGTCATCCCAAAAACATAGATAATTTATTATAACAAGTCATAGTAAATTATTCATTTTTATCATAAAAATTTATATATTTATGGTTTTAATGTATTCTAAAATGAATATGATTATAACATTTCTTGTTTCAACAAACATGAGATAACTTTTCAAAACAATTGACATGTGAACAACTCAATTTCAAAATCAGGTAGGGGGAACACTTACATTCGGCAGACTCAATTAGCCTAAGGGAATAGAGATACAAGAAGACTCAAATAAACTATAACCATATATTTAAAACCACATAAATTAGTTCTTATATTACAATAGGGAAAAGGGACCGATTTTGGGGTTTTTGTTACAATAAATTCATAGAAAAAATAATATGGTTTCTAGAAATTTTTCTCAAAAAACATTAAAATGGTTTAATAATGATTCCTGACCATTATAAAACGGTTTAATAATCGAAGGATCTGTAGTGTTCCCAAACATTCGTTCACTACGGTACTAGGGTCAAATTATTGAATACAATTTTTTTTGGTTAATCTATATTGGGTGGTGAGAAAAAATATAACACATCACGCGGAATAAATATTCACCATTCATATTTGGATGGGACAACATAACTTTGTCTAGTAAAATTTCAAATGTCCAGAAACACCGAAATAATTATCTCCAATATGTTAATATTGATAAATAATATACATTCCAAAAAATAAGAATAAAATATAATGAATGATTTGAAAATGATATAACTAATGAGAGGAGGAAATATGAGTTTTATCTATAACATAAATACTCAACTAAAATGAATACATAAATTCATGACTATAATGAAAGGGAGAAACCAGACATAGATGTGGGAAAGAGGAGAAATTAATAGATATCGTGCATCTAGATGAACTCTGAAATGAGATGAAAAATTATTATGATGTCAAATAAATAATCCAATTTAATTAAATTAGAAATATATAATACTTATTTGGGTATTGTGTACTCTCATCATAAACACATGGTACCTAGTCTACAACTGCATACCTTCCCTTGGGCCAATGGTCTCTCTAGGGTGAAGCAATCTAAACAACCTCCCTACTAAGCCGATCAGATAACGAATATAATAGGAAGTAATACCTATATCCATGAAAAACTCATCTAAGACCAATAAACATGAATATAACCCAAAAACATATGATAATATCCATAAATAATTCAATATCCCAACCATGACTCAAATAATACCATGAAAACATAAAATTAATGTGGTTTAGGGATAATTTAATCTTTTTTGTACCTCTTAGTGGGTGGTTTGGTAGACAATGTAAAAAATTGGTCCTAGATCAATATAGTAGGGGATTTAGTATTTAAATAATTATTATAACAATCTATTTTATTTTTATATGGTTTAATAATTTTATTCTATATGATTATTCTTAATTTAATGAAAATATCTTGAATATCTAATCCTGATACGAATGAATGTAGCCAGAAAGACAAGAATGGAATATACATTACCAACGGGATTAAAATTAAATTTAGGAATCTTGAACATTTCATTGGGAATAATTTAATTTATAAATTTTATACAATTTTTTAAACAAAATCAAAAGATAAAAAAATATTCAACAATAACTATATGGATACAAAAAATAATTACAAAAAGAAGACATAATATAAACTAAAATGGTATAATAATAAAAAATAACTCATCCTCCAAAAATTATCAATACTAAGAAAATGGTCTTACCACGTTGAAAATAAGAGAAGTTACACACAAAAGATCATCTAATATAGAAAATATAATCTATATTCCCTAAAAAGGTGTATATTAGGTGTGATTGGATATTCCCCATAGGTAACATCCCAGTTCTCTATGAAGAAACATTATATGGTAAAATATGCCTTGATAATTTCACTTATTTGTATGGAAAAGAAAATTTAATCCTTTTGTATGAAAATGAATTATTTGTTGTCAATTACATTCGATAAATTAATGAGTAAAAACGGAAATTATATACATTTTCTATAAATAAGAATACAAAATAACAACCTATGATAGTCAAATTGAAAACATTAACTACTAGTAAGAACCAACGAACCTGGGGACAGTATTATAATATAAAAAATTCAAACATTAAATATTTAAAATGGATCCCATGGGAGCATTATTTTTACATTTTGAATGTATAATAAAATAATAAATAACAGCAAGTCCCAAGAACTTGTTTGGAAGGGAGCATTATATTCCATATCTTGTAATGGAGAATGATATACCAAATAAAGTACCTAAACAAGGGTTATGACCCAAATTATTTCTCCGAATATAATACTATCTCCCATCAAAATAACCCTCCCTCATACCTAATGTTTACTCCATTTATGTTTACTAAAATTCCTGAATTTAGGTCGTATACCCCTCACTTATAGATTCACCCAATTTCTATTAGTTTCCAGGAACAATACATTGGTGAATGTAATTAAATTAAAACTTATTCATTGAGGGAAACAAATCTATATGATGATTTTATCAATAAAATGATTAATTTAATAAAATGAATTTAATTCACATTATCTAGTATAATTATTACAAAAATAATTTCAGTAATCCATTATAAAATTTAACAATCCATTTAAATAATATAACAAAACATTTTTTGGACTAGTGTATCTTCATGTTAGTTATTTAATTTTATTTATCATTGCTTGAAAAATTCATGGCACAAAACATGTATGATAATTGGAAAGTGGATAATTTTTTAAATTATTGTGAACGTCAATCCTAGTATTAATATTCAAGATACCCAACAATAATATAATAATGAAGCTAATATTTTGGCATGCATTGTAATTTAATCATCCCCTCTATCTATTTTCCCCCTCTTATCCTCTTAGATTATTATATTTGATATTTTTATGATTTGGGATGAGAAAGACCTCTATCATTTACAGTCATCTTGATTAATTATTTACTCTCTTACACCTCTCCATAATAAATATTTTACTCATTTCTTGAAACTTTATTTATAAATTTCATTATAATTCCATAGGGTAATTTTAATAAATATAATGTGTAAAAAATTATTAAATACATGGTAATTTTATTTTATTAAATATATTATTGAAGATCACTAAAAATCAGGGGGAAAGAAAACAATTACAATAGCATTTTATCATATTTAGGTTGAATAACTCCAATATTATATGTAGAAACTAAATTTGAAAATATTTAATAAATTTTATTCAAAATAGATAACCAACTATTCTACACAATTTATAGACACATAATTGTATATAAATGGTTAATTTGCCTTGGAACACTTTTCTTTATAACTATATAGGTAATTAAAAAATTATAAGAAACTGATATATTAAGAAATAGAATAATATTTTGAGCCCTAGATGTGAGAATAAACCATTATAAACCAATAGTTTTAAGTTAAACTCATTATAATGTTCATATGACACATTGGGTATTCATAATATATATTTTTAGAAAATCACCTTGAATTTCTTTTTGTTTCAAATGGACCTTGAGAGAGCACAAAAATCATGGATCCCTGGACATTAGAAGGGGTGATAATGATAGTATAAATTAATGACTGAAGTGGGATCATAATATGTGGAATAGGTAGAATATTAACCTTTTTATTTAGATATATTTCATATAGTAAGGTGGGAACCATTGTTAATATGGTTGGAAATAAAGCTTCCTCCACCTCCCACCGCCCATCTACGAAATGAATTGTAAACTTACATGAGATAGAGGAGTGGTGTTCCTCCCTTATGTATATAAATTTAATAACTATTATTATTATAAACATAAAATAATTATTTTAATGCAATTAATTTTTTATAAATCTCATTAATGATAAATATAATTTTATTAGTCACATTAGGTTAAAATGTTCTTACAATAGGAATCTATTTAACATAAAGTTCATATAATATTATTATTCATGATTACTATGTATTCTAATTATAATATCTATATTTACTTATTACATATCCATGATTAAGTTTGATCTCAGATATATTCCATATAGATATCTCACTCCTAGTAAACCATAATAAAATATTTTATAATGAAAGGAATTCATTTATCAATATTCACCATTACACATTATCAAATAAATTTTTTTGAAAATGAAATCACTCATATTACAATTATATATTGTTGGCTCCCATGAAAAATGATACATCAACATTAAATATTACATCGGTGAAAAAAATTGATTTATTAATTTATCATCAATCAGAAAAATAGTAAATTATAACTACAAGAGTATTCTATTTTCATCATTCCTGCATGATTACCTATTCAATTAATGGATATCCGTTCAAATAATATCATTATATTATACATAATTAATTTTCATTTTAATATATCCTAAAACATTTTAATAAAATCTCAAATATTCATAATAGATCCACCATAAAAAATGATAATTTATAGATTGCACATATAATCCCTTAGATACTTAAATGGTAGAGTATCAATTTTAAGTATGAGTACACATTTATGCAAGAATTACAAAATTAAATTGTGCTCATAGCACACTACTCATCCTTCAATCTAGATATTGTTCGATCACAACAAATCATATTTATTGGGACAATCCGTAGGTCCAAAATTAATGGAAAAAAGATGAATTAGTATATCTATATCATAAAACTCAACTAACATAACACAGACATATCCAAACTCTTTATTTTGGAAATGAAGACATGTAAAATCGATGAAAAATAAGTGAATTGTAATGCCCAAACCTAGTTACCCAAAGTCAGTGCATTATTACATAACATTGGCATGATCACAAAAGATCATGTCTCGATAGACCGATTAGTTTAGTAGCCTTTTACGTACTAGATACATTCATTAGGTTTACATTACATCATAAAATGTAAAACAACAACAACATTTTTTCCATATACAACACTAATATCCCATAAACTATCCCATCAGGTCAGTCATAATATACTTCTTCACATCTTGGAAAAAATAAATCATAGAAAGAGGTGAGCTCAAATTCTCAATAAGGATAACAATATAGGGGAAAATTTCATAAATAAGAATAAAAATTTAAGGCACTGTATAATATTAAAACATATGCCTCTTAAACATGAACATCAGCTTAATATAGTAATGATAAAAATCTAATAAATCCATTTACATATTCACATGGATATTCTACTTTTTGAATAATCAAATGCAATATCAATAGGAACTTCCATAATATTGGAATTCATAATGCCATACTTTCATAGCCACATAGTCAAGGCCCTGTTCAAAGAGTACAAATAAAATTTTGTGAAGGACCTGTTCCAAGAAACTATTTTGTTTCATGAGACCTACCGATTCACCGAGGGGCTATAGAGGTATCCACCCATAATTTACTATTTCCAATGCATTCCTTATATGAAAAGGTCTAAATATAACAAAGACATTCATATTAAAACTTGTATATGAAATGTAAATACTTTATCTATAAAAAATGAATGGTATAAAAATAACACATCCAAAGTCAAACATATCAAAAATCTCTCAATACAATATGGATATTTTGTATCATAATAAATTAACTTCAAATAAACATAAAATCCATCAAATGATGTTGACATAGATGAATTCAAATCCTCTTTAGAGAAATATATCTTTCTATTTTTAGGTCACTTAAAAGTCACGTAATTATAAAAGAAAACATTTATATTTGAAATAATCCTATAAGATTTTATGGGAATCTTTGACGATGTTATAATGGCATAAAATAGCCACACCAACTGTATAAGTTAAAAAAACATTCCTACCTTAATTTTTTCAAAAAGGTCATAAAGTACCTTGTTTGAAAAAAATCAAAATATTCCATTACAATCATATTATAAAAGTCAAAAAGGGTATAAATGACTTTAACTCATAGTCTATAAAATAGTAAGATTGTTTTCAAATAAATTTTTAGGAAACATGGAGGTGGATGATAAAGAGGTCCGGGTAGATAATTACATATAAACAACCTTGGATAATGAGAAGATTGTAAAATTAACCCTTACCTTGTACTTTTCATTGGTTGAGGGTAGGTTAAAATCCTATATAATGGTGAAATAATTATTATTAAATTACAAAAGAATCATATACGTTAATATGATATCATATATGGTCTTTTAACATTGCTTTGTTAATAATATCTTATTAATATCATCGTTTTGGGTGTTAGCTGATTCGTTTTTTATTTATTTTCTTTGATAATTAAGTAATATTCATTATGGATTTGATTTATCTCAATCATATTCCAAATTATATCATGTATTTAGATAATATTTTTAATCATCTAATGAATATTAGTCATCAATGGATACAATGGGGAAAGAATCTCATCGCATTCATGAAGACGGTTATCTGTACGTACGCACGAGTGACAACATCATTCTTTTAATATTAAAATAACATATAATCTTATGGTATATCATATATAAAGAATAATTATCATGTTAGAAACATTATTTACATCAATTAAACATTATTATTATACTCATCAATATAATAATTTATTGTATAACAATTTAACCACGATGTGGAGACGGTAAGCCCTACGTATGCTCGTATGGTGACATGTCATTCAATGTATGTATAGAATATTTAATATGGTTGTTACATATTTATAATAACCTCAGAATATATATAATATAATGGATTTATTATTTTATAATGGAATCAACAAAGCAATATTTAGTGGAAGAAGAAAAGAACTTGAAAGTTGTGATAAAATACTTACGACTTCTTCGGGTTCTTCCTTTTGATTAGATCAAAATGGATCCTTAAGATGGCTTTCTGACTAAAGAAAGGCCTCTATAATTAAGGTAGGATAGTAGAAAGGGTATTTGTGTAGATCTTGTCTTAGCCAAATGGATTTTATTGTGTGAATTTGAGAGAAGGTGGAGTTCCCTTTTATAAGAGGGGTGAGGGGCACCTTAGGAAAAGCTAAAAATATTATTTTATAAAAAAATCATTTTCTGTTACTAATGGAGAAAAAATGAATTATTTAAACTCTAATATAGGTATGGGTCAATAAAAACTAATCCAATAGGTTTTATGAATGTTCGGGTCACTATATTATCCTTATCTTTTTTTACTTAACTCTTAGTTAAATAGTTTGACATTTATCATTTCACTTTTATTTTGATAGTATATGGTTAATAAACATAATATATACTTCCACAAGAACCTAAATTGGTTCATTAATGAATCTCAAATCATTATATAATTATTTTGGACGAACCATTGATTTTTAGAAATAGAATATCAACTAATAATATAATATTTGATTTAAAAACACTTTTATGTCAATTTTGAAACTATTTGGTATTTTGTTTTTTCTATATTCGTAGCAGCAATATTAATTCAAAAGAAAATCATCTATTTAACCCTAATATTTCATGTTATCCTAGAAAATTAATGTAATTCATAAAAAGTATAAAATTAAATTTAATTGAATATTTATAATATCAATTGTTTTAATCACTCATTAATACTGTAATTACTGCATCATCATTGTGTCATAAAAAAATTAATTATTTAATATCAAGAAAATATAAATAAAATACAATTATTAAGGAAATATTTGTTTCTTTATAATTAATATTTATCATCGAATGTTTCTCATGTGTAACCCTATAATAAAAATGTATTAGTTATTAAACATTAAATTTAACAATTTTAACTCTTTTTTGAATTAAATAATAATAAATGGCCTAAGCTAATCCAAGTGGACCTAAAGGATAATATTTTATTCCTAAGGTAGTTTTCGGTCAAATTAAACTTATCCAAAAGAATTAATACATGTTTTAGGGTAATAATAATACCATTTTTACCCTTAATTACCCTATTTACTTTTAATCGTGATAAATAAAAAATAAAAACTATTACTGTTCACCAAAAATTATTTTCATCTTATTCAACCAAATTTTACATAAAAATGTAAATGTTGTCTCTAAATTTTTTGATATTAAACTCACAGAAGCGGTAAAATTATATTTTATGTAAATTTTCAAATGCTCATAGATGGTGGGTAAAAGATGGCAAAAAGTATAATATAATTTTTATATATATATATTAAATTATTATAAACTGACTCCAATGAATTACATTAAACTTAGATAGGTACTATGGTTATATTTTTAGCTAAAAAAAATTAATTAATATAAATAATTATTTAAATAAAAAATTGGTTTTAAACTATAACTTAGTGTTTTTCACTATTCATCAAAAATTGAATCTTTTCAGAAAAATACAAAAAATTCACCCTAATCTAATTTCGATATTCCAAATCCGAAAATGAAGTCCATTTGGAAAGATAAAATTTATAAAATTAAAAAATGTCCGTATTACTATTCATAAAGTCTAGTTTGATTGGTTGGGGTGTGTTAGAACTCCAAGTTTCCTACAACATGCGCTCTTGAATTATTCAGAGAGAATCGTACCGTGGAAGTTTGGAGTGTTACCTTCTCCTCTATTTAAAATAATTTCATCCAAAAAATTTCTAGAATATTACTGCATAAAAATTCATGGGTGGTTAATCATCATACATTCCTCGGGATCCCACATTGCCTCTTCCATCTTATGGTAACTCAATAGATCATTTACCATACAAGTCGTCTAGTTTCTCAACACATGTTCTATTATACCAAGATCCTTTACAGGTGCTATCCAAATGACAGATTATGTTCTAGTTATAATTCCTTATGGGTGAGTACATGCTTTGGGTTAGGCATGTATTTTCTCAATAGTGTTACATAGAACACATCATGAACTTTGGAGAGACATGGCGGCATTGCCAAACAGTAAGATATATCCCTAATTCATTCAAGAATTTCGAAAGGTCCGATGAACCTAGGACTCAATTTATCCTTCTTACCAAAACGTATAACAAGCTTCACAGGATATACCTTCAAGAAAACATTATCTCCTACCAGAAATTCCAAATCCTTCCTTCTATTATCGACATAGCACTTCTGCCTACCTTTTCCTACTTTGATGAAGTTTTCTATTTCCATCAACTTTTCCATCATTTCATCCACCAGTTCTGGGCCTATGATTTTTCTTTCACCAACATCCTACCAACAGGTTGGTGTGTGAAATCTTTTTCTGTATAACGCTTCATATGGTGCCATCTGAATACTTGAATGGAAGCTATTGTTATAAGAAACTCCAGAAAGAGGAAAATATTGATCCCACATACCTTGAATGTTAATTGAGAATGATATCATCATGTCTTCTAATATTTGAATATTCTGTTTTGATTTTCCATCAGTTTTGGGATGGTAGCCAGTACTCAAACGAAGTTCATTTTCCGTGATTTTTTGAAGACTTTTCTAGATTCTTGATGTAAAACGTGGATAACAAACATAAACAATCGATAGTAGTTCTCTATGATGTCTTACAACTTCATTAATATATAGTCCTTCCAATCGTTCAAGCGGTAAATATTCTCTTATACTAAGGAAATGTGCTGACTTGGTAAGACGATTAATAATGACCCTTATTGCATCGTTCATTCTATGAGTCCTTGGTAGACCCATGTCAATGTCCATCATAATACAATCCAATTTCCACTTAGGTATGGGAAGAGGTTCCATGACTCCTCCAACCTATTGCCTTCCAACTTTAACTTGTTGAAAAATTATACATCTTGACACAAAATAAACAATCTCCCCCTTCATGTTGTCCCAGCAAAAATGGTTCTTCAAATCTCTATATTTATTAGTGCTAGTAGGGTGTATAGGGAAATTCTAACTATGAGAATCATCCAACAATTCCCTTTTAAGAACAGGTATATCGGGAACACAAAATCACTTCCCAAATTTTAAAATTCCATCTTCATAAACAATGTCACTCAATCTCCAATCATTTACAACTTTAATCATATTTTAAAACTCTTCATCAGTAGTCTGAGAACTTTTTATCCTTGCTGGAAATGTTGGTTTGGAAACCATTTGAAAAATTATTGATGTTTCACCATACATGGTGATTCCCACATCCATATGTACAAGATTTATGTATATAATATCTTTTTCAACTCTAATATTATTCAAAAATCCATGATACTTTCTACTAAAACCATATTCCACCATATTATCCTGCCCTAGGAGGTAGTATGTAGTGCAATAAAAATACTTGAGTAGTTGAAGCCATCACCTTTGCCTCTTATTGAGTTATTTCTGTGAGAAAATATACATCAAACTCTTGATATCAGTATATATCTCAAATTTTTCATCATAGTGATAATGTCTCCATATCTTCAATGTAAATATTAGAGCTGTAAACTCAAGATCATGAGTAGGATAGTTTTGCTCATGAATTTTTAGCTGTCGTGATGCATAGACAATAAACCTATCATTATACATAAGAAAACAACCCAGTCCTTTCTTTGATACCTTAGTATAAGTAACAAACCCACCATTCCCCGATGGAAGTGTAAATATAATATCATTGACTAATCTTCTCTTCAGTTCTTCACAACATTCTTCACACTCTATTTTTGAAACAAATTTAACCCCTTTATATGTGATCTTTGTTAATGGGTTAGCCAACCTGGAAAAATTATTGACGAATCGTCGATACTAACCTGCTAGACCAATAAAACTATGTACCTCAGTTAAACATGTCAATGTTGGCCATAATTGGATTACCTTGGTCTTATAAGAATCAATAAAGAATCCATCCTTAGAGACGATATAGTCAAGAAAATAAATATCTAGAAGCCAAAATTCACACATTCTAAACATCCCATATAATCTATGTCTTCAAAGAGTCCTTGGGATAATGTGCAAGTGATTTTCTTGATCTTCGTAGCTTTTGAAGTATACCAAGATATCATAAATAAATACCAATACATTTTCATCAGGATAATCCATGAAATAATTTTTCATTATATCCATAATAATAGAGGGTTCATTAGTCAATCAAAATGGAATTACTATAAACTTGTAATGCCCGTACCTAGTTTGAAATGCTATTTTTGGAATGTCTTCCTTCTTCACAAAAATCTGATGACATCCAGATCGAAGGTAAAATTTTGAAAAGTATTGAGCTCCATGAATTTGGTGAAATAAATCATCAATGCGAGGTAGAGGATTCTTGTTCATTGTTGTTATAGAATTGATCTCCCTGTAGTCATTACACATCCTCATTGATCCATTATACTTAATAACAAAAAGGACAGGGTCTCCCAATTGAGATACAGTAGGTGAATAAATACCTTATTACTCAATTCCTCTATTTATTTCATTAGTTCAACTAATTCCATAGTTTCAATTCTATAAGGGGTCTCCAATATGGGACATGATTAATGAATCAAATAAATGGAAACTCAATATCTTCTTCTACATGATGTCCAGGTAAATATTTTGTAAACACGTCAAAATATTCTTTCACAATACGTACATCATCTATTTGAACATTATTTTACTCACCCAAAGTTATTTCATTATATTCATCCCCAATAATCGTATTTTGTTGAGGTACTGCAAGTGGATCTAGATAAGAGTTAGGTGGGGATGATTTAGGACTAAAGAAAAGGTGTTCTTTATCATCGTCATAAAAATAGTAGCCTCCTTATTCTTAAAATAAATTTTTGAATAATATTTAGAATTAAAATCCACAATGAGGATTATATCAAAATCAAAAAATGGGTATGATGATGAGATCAGTAGATAAGGAGCATTTATATTCTCTAATGGAAACTAATTCACAAAACATTGTTGCGATGATACTTTCCTTAAGAGTTTTTACTGGAAACTCCTTTGTTAAATCATGTTGGAAATATATAATTTTATTAGAAAACTGGGAAAATAAAAAACCATTCGACGATCCTGAATCAAATAAAGCATTTTCTAAACTTGAGGAAACAATTAAATTACCTACAACTATGTACTTTAGAACTTCAACCTCAGTAGTTGTGATATCATAAACTATTACTTGATCCATTGTCTTTTTTATGAGTTAAGAACACTTGAGGATTAATAAATTCATTCGCATAATTCCACATTTCTCTACAATTGTAGCATTCCACATTGATATCCTGATTCTTCCCATATCAATCATGAGTTTGGTGGCCTTTTCCACCACACCTGTAATAGACTCATGTTCCCTTTAAGCATGCACAATGGTGTTTCATCCCACATTTACTAAAGGATGGATATTCAACTTTTCCCTACTTCCCCTTATTTCCATTTCTATAGTGTTTAGTAGATCTCTTCTTCTATTTATTTGATTTAATGTTTCACGACATGGAGAATTCCTTTTCTTTCTTGATAATACATGAGACAATATCTTCATATGAGAAGAAAAATTGTGAGACTAATGTTTGATGGATAAATGGTATTAACCCATCAATAAAACAACCAATATTACATCCTGGGTTACGTATATAATATGAATCATGCCTCACTAAAATTGTAATGTTATCCTCATACTTTGTGAAATTCTCATCCTCCTTTCACCTCAGACTTATAAATTTATATTCCATATTCGCTCGATGGTCATGAGGAAAGTATTTTTCTAAGAAAATCTCTTTAAAATTTTTAAATTACAAATTTGATACTTCTTCATCTTCCTCTTTGTTTTGAATCAATGACCACCATTGATTAGAAACTCATGTGAAGCAGTAAACTACCATGAAAACTTTTTACCTTTCACAACTCTCCAATGCATGGAATATTTTATCAACTAAATTTATCCACTGCTCTTCTACTAATGGATTTTTACTCCATTGAATTTTGGTGGTTGTTTTCTCATGAATAAATCTATCATTCAACTTCTAACTTGTGGATCAGGGTGGTCCATATGGGTATGGATAATATTCATATCCTGAGTGACTTGTCCCAGAATAGTGATAAGCTGATCAACACCAGTTGTCTCACTATCTCCACTATAATATTCTTGAGAAAGAGGGCAATCCCTAAATGAACTTTGTGCATTGATACTGTTTCCATTCCATCCACTAGGATACATTTCTAAAAAATAGCATAAACTTGATTATTATATAATTTGAAATACATAAATCCAAACTTGTAAAACACTTAAAAGAAAATGATCATCTATTGGATATAATCCATAATCATAAAAAATGTTTTCTTTGAAGAAGTATATACTCATAAACCTTTCATAATGGTTTGTAAAGAAAATGATAAGTATCCTAAGCATATCATATTGGAGTGTCATAACCAAGAGTGCAGAAAGTCCTGTTGTCGTGCACCAATTCTCGATCAAGTCTAGCTCAAAGAAGTGATTTTAGGTTTAACCCCTAGGTCCATCAGTTCCTGAGATGCCTCTACCTACACGTATCTAGACAAGGTTTTATTTACTTAAAAACTCCCCAAATCACAACAATACCAAAATTCCAGGATGTTCTTCTATATTAATCCTCAAATTTTATCTTAGGGTAATGTGATATAATCAGAGATAATCTAAATAAAGATTACATGGATTGTACTAAACATCATCTGATACCAACTATAACACCCGGACCCTTGTTACCCATTGTCAGTGCATTATTACATAATGTTGGCATGATCACAAAATATCATTTATCGAAAGATCGATTAGTTTATTAGCCTTGGAAGTACTAGATACATTCATAAGGTTAAAAATTACATCATAAAATTGAAAACTACATCAAAATTGTGTCCACAGACAATACTGAGATCCCATAGAATATCCCTACAGGTTAGTTAAAATATATTCATATTCGCATCATGGGAAAAAATACATAGAAATTGGTGAGATCCGATTCTTAGTAAGGATGACAATATAGCAGACACTTTCATAAATAATCATAAACATTTAAGGCAATGTATAAGACTGAAACAAAAGCCTTTTAAACTTCAACTTTAGAATAATATGGAAATGATAAAACTCAAATAATGTCATTTACATAATCACATTGATATTCTACTAGTCAAAAAATCACAAGAAATATCAATAACCACTTTGTAATGATGGAATGCATATTGTCAGACTTTCGTAACCACATAGTCAAGGCCTTGGGTCAGTACTACAAATAAGGTTTTGCCATGGCATTGTGCGAAGATAATATTTTTTCTCATGAGACCTACTGATGAATATAGGAGTTATAGTAGGCTCCAGCCATCACATACTATGTCCAATTCATTCCTCATATAAAAAGTTTTAAACATAACATAAACATTTCTATTAAAACTAGCATACGAAATGTCAATAAATTATCCATAAAAAATGAATGGTATAAAAATAACACATCCATAGTCAAACATTTCACAAAAACTTCAATACAATATGGAATTTTGGTATCATAATAAATCAACTTCAAATTAAATTAAAATCCATTAGTGGATGTTGACATAAATAAAATGAAATCCTTTTTAGAGAAATATCGCTTTCTATTTTGAAATAATTTAAAAGTCAATTAATTATAAAAGAAAACATTTATATTTGAAAATATTTTTATAATATTGTAATGTAATATTAGATGTTGTTATAACGGTGGAAAATATCCACACCCGCCGTAGAAGATAAAAATATATTCTTACTTTAATTTTGTTGAAATGGTAATAAAGTACATTGTTTGGAAAACGAAGGAAATATTCCTTTATAAACATCTTATAAAAGTTAAAAAAGGGTATAAATGACTTTAAACCATAGTCTATAAAATATTAAGAATGTTTTGAAATACATTTTTAAGAAACATGGATGTGGATGATAATAAGGTCCCAGTAGATAATTACATATAAACAACATCGGATAATGAAGAGATCGTAAAATTAACCCCTACCTAGTACATTTTCTTTGTATACGGTATGTTATCCTCCAATATTATAAGGCCCCAGCCTTGAACCTTACTTAATATTGAATTAAATGAGTAATTCATATTGAGGATCTTTTCAGGTTTAGAGTTTTAGAGAATTAGGACATAACTATTACATCTAAAAAGATTACAAAGTAGTCGCTTCTACTAAATTTCCATAAAATAAAAACTCTTTAAAAGAAACATGTATAGTTCCATGTTTTAGGTAGCACGACTTTCCCTTGATCCCATCCTTGACCCTATTCCACGCTATGTCCTGTGAAAAACATTTCAAAAACTTGGGATGAGCATGAGAAGCTCAGTAAGGGATACACAAAGAATGAAAACTGTTAGATTTTCAAAACAACAAGTAAACCATGAATACTTTATCAATGTAATACTTTTCACCTTCATGAAGTAGTAAAAAAATTTCACAGAAAAAAAGTATCATTACTTACCTTTTTGTAACCAAAGGATTACCATAAAACCCATATAAAGAACACATAACATATATAAAGATAACTTGGGAAATAAACATACTTAAGTGGAATAACCATACGGTCGACTTCCACACATATCACTTAATGGAATAGCCATACGGCCAATTTCCATACATACTTAATGGAATAGCCATACGGCCGACTTCCATACCCAATGCATTGGAGGTTATAACGTAACCACCCGTCCTGGTATTCACGGCACCACCCGTCATATGGTTTATAACGTAACCACCCGTTAAAATGTCCAAGTACCAATATAAAATCATAAAACATAAAATCAATATAAAGGAATGATAACATTTCCACATCACAATATATCATAATAGAATCCTTTATCAAAACCATTTTCAAAACCATTTAAAACATTTAATAAAGATATTTTTGAATCAAAGTGTCCCATACCACCTTGAATCTTAAAATTTTAAACCATTAATACCCATATAAATAAATCCTTAAAACCATTTTGAAAACATGGATATTAATAAGAACAAATAATTAAAACATTTAAAACGACATTTTGGTTAAAGGGGTTTTACCAAAATTAGAGACACTTGAATACAATAATTGAGGAATAACATTTAGTCAGAACTTTATAATATCATGAGAATAAATGGATTCATGATATAATAATCCAAAGGACAGTATATACACCATATAAGAGTGCATTGGTGCATAACAACAATGAACCCTCAGAAGAAATGTCAAATGTGATGAAATCCCTTATAAAGAAGGTATCCTTAAATTAAGGACAAATAAATCTCAAAAATATGTGTGACAAATATAAATACACCCAATATAAGTGGATATTAAGTGTAGAACCAAAAAATGTCATTCACACATATTCAATGGATGGCATATTCAATGACTACATGCTGAACCCAAAGAAATCGAAATTGGGTTAAAAAGTTCCCTTGACAGCCTAACGACATCATATCAAAATGAGTTGATGAGAGATAAAAAGTGTGTCTCATCACTTGGACATAAAATTTACATCAATAAGGATATATGAGAACATATCCCAACATAACAATATGTAAATTAAAATACCCAACAAAAGAAGTCTTTTAAAAAAGAGGAGGGTGAAAGGTTCCCTTACTGACTTGGGTATCTTTCAAAACATACACCCAATGAATGAAGGACAATATATCATTGATGTAAATACTCATAAACGAAAGTATATTACACAAACAGTAGAATAATGGGCAGTACATACACCACTCAATGGAATTTGTGGCAAATGTAGCATAAATCTCACGGGAATAAAAGTGAGATGAAAAATCCCTTACGAAAACTCGGCAGCCTAACGGCGCCACATAAAACTTCCGAATATGGATTAATGAGATCAAATAGGGTATCACAATATAATAAAATGTACTGAAATAGGAGTATAAAATAACATCCCCCAACATTACAAAGAGGAGATTAAAAGAAGTGACATAAAGGAGAGTACTTAAAAAGAAAGAGAGAGGTTAGATCTCTTACGAAAGTTCGGCAGCCTAACGGCGCCACTCAAAACATCCAAAATGGATTGATGATAGAGAATAGGTTCTCTCATCACATGAACATAAAAATTACAGTAGGAGTAATATAAAAGAACATCCCAATCATAAGAAATATGAGCTTAAAAGAAATGACATAAAAGAGTGTACTTAAAAAGAAAGAGAGTTGTAGGATCCCTTACCTCGGGTCCGACTTGACTCGATCGTTCTTTAATCTCCTGAATAATAAACTTGAGTTAATTTATACATCCTTAAGAACCTTTTTAATGTTCATTATTCCTTTTATATCACTTATTACCATGTTATAAACATTATTTAATCATTTAAGTTAATCATGTTTGTTTTGTCGATATTTGGTTCTTAAGTCGAAAGTGGACTTCTTACAATTACATGTTGTTCGTGTGGTCAAAGGTTCTTCATATCCAATAATGACATTCCTGATTTGGATATCATATATATCATATATATCTATCATATAAATGTATTTATAAAATCACATAATCATTTAGAGGAAAGAAATGAAATGCACCGTTCATGGAGATGGTAAGCCGTACGTACGCATGAACACTACTTTCATTTCTATGTCGTATTAATGGAATTAAAAATATATGAGAGGTATGTATATTTTAATTCCAGAATTATATTAGTCATTTAGATGTATCATACATCATATATATCCATTATATATATGTACTTATAATAGTACATTACATTTGCGGATAAGAAATGAAATGCACCGTTCATGGAGACGGTAAGCCGTACGTACGCATGAACGCTACTTTCATTTCTATATCATACTTTATTGGAATGAAATAATAATGATATAGAGTTATATAATAATTCCAGTATAACATCATATATAATAACATTAAATCCATCCCTTATATGTCCCACGTATGGCATTAACGAATCACATCACTTTGAGGGGGTGGTAGTCCGCACTTCCTAAAATGAAGATATCGCGTATACCCATAATGGAAGCAATAAAGGTAAGAAAGAAATGAAAAATAAAGAAGCATAAGTAAAACATAAACATATTATATATCATATATAAAAATAGTGACATCATAATGGCCACCTTTGAAGGTGTTAAATGAGTATTGAACAATCATCGTTTCGGGAGGCAGAATTTCACCATCCACAGAAACCGTATGTTCTTTAACCATTTGATGTAGTTGTGTGAGAGTGTAGCTCGAATAAATATTATAACAACATCCTAGTATATTGAAGATACTGGTTTTGTTACAAAAGAAATAAATAAAAAGAGTTTAGGGGGTTGGAGAAGCAAAATAAAACAGATGAACATGAGAGAATGAATTACCTTTAAAAGTGTAACTCCTTTTGATTTGAGCCTAAAGGCTTCCTTTGAAAGGGTTCTGCCCAAAGGGAATCCTCTAGGATGAGGAGATGGATGTGGAGAGAGTAAATGGGCAGGGGTTGGCCGAGACAAAGGCTTGAGGAGTGTGTGAAATGAGGTATAGGTGGGGGCCTTTTATAAGAGGAGAGGAGGGGCACTTTTGGAAAGTAAAGAAATATTACTTTATTTGAAAATGTGTTTCGGTTTTAAAAGGTCCCACATTGATATAATTCGTGGATAAGGTGTTAAGGGTTCGAAATCCACCCATCCAATATGTTTTGTACATGTGTAGTTCATAGATTTTACATTATCTTTCCATTTTATTTAAATCGTCAAATAATGATGTCATCGCTGCATCATTATTAGGTCATAAATAATTTAATTTATTTAATGTATAAAAATTATAAAAAAAATACTATGATGTAGGAAATATTTTTAGCTTTCCAATTACTATTTATAATCAAAATTATGACTTGCATAACCCCACTTAAAAATTGTTTTAGTAAAACATATCATGTTTGTGTCATTTTTGCTTTTACATTAAATAAAAAGTTATTTATGTCATTTCCCAACCAAAGTGTCTCCATGGGGTCCCCAAGTTGACCCATGGCTTGTCTTGGTCGGCCATGACACAACCAATAAGGTTGGGACATGTGTATAGGTCATCTTATATTATTAAAGCATTATTTATACCTTAAACTACCCTAATTACCACTAATCGCGATTAAGAACTTAATAAGTTACTATTCACCAAAAAAATTATTTTTATCCCATTGAACCACATTTTACTTCTTAATGACAACCATGTATGTCGGATTTTTGAAATTCAGAACACAATGATGGCAAAATTTCATTTAAACGGAAAAATCAGTCTTTATAAGTTCCACTTAGTGGTTTTACTATTCATCAAAAATTGATGTTTTTCAGAAAAAAATCCCAATAATTCACCCTAAGCTATATTTGATATTCCGAATTCAAAAATGAAGTCTGTTTTAAAAAATTCAAAACATATTAGTCACATTAATTAATTTAATAATTAATTCCCGCTGTCAGAGCAAATAGCGTGTTTTTATAAAACAATAAGTATCAAAAGATTGACACTAGTTTAAGTCAGATTTCAAAGTGAAATTAATTCCAACGACCACTATTGGATTTAATGGTAAAAATATTTTCTAATTTCACTTTAAAACCAATTCAAAATATAATCTAATCATATAAATAAATTAGATTAAAAAGAGGTTTTGAATTAAAATACAACATTTTACACTATTCATTAAAAAAAATGAACATTATCGGAAAGATACCAAAAATTTACACAAAGTAAATTTTGATGTCCCGATTCTTAAGAAGAGTTTTATTTGGTCCAATAGAATGTATAAGAGTGAAAAAAACTATATTTAATGATGGTTCGCCATCAAAAGGCGATAAGTGAACCTTTAGTGAAAACTAGGGCATATATGCCTAAAATTGAATTCTTTCCGTATTTTAAGCCTCTATCCTTTATTGGATAAATGTAAAAACATTTAAAAACATATATAATCATATTTTAGTTATTTCTATCCATTCCCGCCATTACAACAGCTACATGTCAACTACCATTTAAAATAATATTATTTTATTATTAGAGTGCAATGTAAGATTCCCAAGAAACTCGTTGTTGCGTGTTGGGTACGCCATCGAGCACAGCGTCCCCTTTAAAGTCATTTAAATATTTTATTCACAAATATGGATAAATATGAAATGTCATATTCTTTATTTACCTGGGGTGTTACAAATATAATGGTAAAATAATTGTTATTAAATTATTAAATATTCATATATATTAATATGATATCATATATGATCTTTTATCATTTCTTTGGTAATAATATCTTAGTATTATCATCGTTTTGAGTGTTAACTGATTAATTTTACATTATATTATTTGTTACATAAGTAATGTTTTTTATGGATAGGATGTATATTATTCATATTTATAATGATATCATGTCTTTATACCTTATTTTTAATCAATAATTGAAAATTATGCTCAAATCGATATGATGGGGAATGAATCTTATCATGTTCGTGGAGACGATAATCTGTAGGTACGTACGAGCAAAAATATCATTCTTTCAATATTATAATATTATATAATTGGATGGTATATTATATATACAGAATAATTATCATGGTATATTAATTATTTAAATCAATTACACATCATTATTATACCTATTCAAATAATAATGTATTGTATAAAAATTACGCCACGGTGTGGAGACGGTAAGCCGTACGCACGCACATATGGTGACATGTGATTAAAATGATAGATAGAATAATGAATATGGTTGTGCAATAATTATAAAATCATCAAAATATATAAAATATTCTGGATTTATTGTTTTATAATGGAAACAAAAAATGAAATAGGAAGTGGAAGAAGAAAAGAACTTGAAAGAGGTGATGAAATATTAACCTATTTTTCAGGTTCTTCCATTTGATTTGATAAAAAGGGATCCATAGGATAGATTTATAACTAATGTTTGGCCTCTATGATGAAGGGATGAATGTTTAGAGAGTATTTGGGTCATGTTTTTCCGAACCAAATGGCTTTGAATATGTGAATTATAGAGAAGGGGGAGTTCCCTTTTATAAGATGGGTGAGGGGCACCTTAGAAAAAAATAGAAATAATATTTTATAATAAACTAATGTTCATTTTATAATGGCTCCAAAATAAATTATTTAAATGATATGGTGGTGATGTGTCTAAAACCACTCAACCAATAGGTTTTGGACAGGATTGGGTCACAATATTAACCTTATCTTATAGATTTATCTCTTAGTTAAATAGTTTGACATCTACCATGTCTCTTTGTATTTTTATATTCTATGGTTAATAAACATAATATATAATTCCTAGAGATCCTCATGTGGTTCAATAATGATACAACAATCATTATATAAGTATTTTGGCCGAACCATATATTTTTAGGATTATAATATCAAATAATAATATAATATTTGTTTTAAAAACACTTTTATGTCAATATTGACAGTATTTGGTATTTTATTTTTCCTAAATTCATGGATGAATTATTACTTCGAAAAAAATTAATATAAACAACCCTAATATGTCATGTTAACCATGAAAATTAGTGTGATTAATAAAAAGTCTCAAATTACATTTATATGGATATTTATAATATCAATTAGTTTAATTTTTCAATAATACAATATTTATTGCATCATTATTGTGTCACAAATAAAATGAATTATTTAATGTCTAAAAATATAAATAAAATACAATTATGAAGGAAATATTTTTATATTTATAATTAATATTTATAGTCTAATTTATCTTATGTGTAACCCTGTATTTAAAATGGTTTAGTTATTAAAATTTGAATTCAACGCTTTTAACTCTTCTTTGATTTAAATAATAATAAATTTCTTAATCTAATCTAGGTGGACCTAAAGGGTCATATTTTATTCATAAGGTATATTTTGGTAGAATAACACTTATCTGATATAATTAGGACTTGTTTTATGGTATTAATAAAACTATTTGCACTCATAACCCAATTTACTTTTAACTGTGTTAAATAAAAATAAAAAGTTACTATTCACCAAAAAAACATTTTCAGCTTATTCAAACAGATATTACTTAATAATATCAACCATGTCTCCTAGATTTTTGAAATTCTACTCTCAGAAGTGGTATAAATATGTTTTATGTAAATTTTCAAATTATCTTTAGAGGTGGGTAAAGACGGTAAAAATGTTCAATAATGTTTTTATATATCTAAATTTATTATAAATGTACTCCAATGAATTACATTAAACATATATAGGTATTACATTTATATTTTGATATAAAACAAATTTAAATAAAATACATAATTATTGAAATGAAAATTATGTTTTAAACTATAACTCAGTGTTTTTCACCATTCCTCAAAAATTGAATGTGTTCATAAAAATACAAAAAAATCACCCTAAGATAATTTTGATATTCCAAATCCAAAAATGAAGTCCATTTTGAATGATAAAATTTATAAAATTTCAATAAGTGGCTAGTACTATTCATAAATGATGGTTTTATTGGTTGAGGTGTGTTAGAACTCGATGTTCTGTACAATACACACTATTGTATTATTAAAAGAGAAGCATACTGTGGAAGCTTGGGTTGTTACATGAATACATATAGAGGATCAATGTCTCTTTAATTTTTTCAATGAAATATATTATTACTAAATACTTTGAATAAATTAATTACAAATTTTATTTTGATAAAAGAACAAGAATGTAGTTATTCCTAGGGAATGTGGAAAAGGATAATACCATATTTATGAAAATTATTCACCTCGATATGAGAGGTCATGAAAATCCTAATTTATATGTAATGAATAGATTTTATTTAATAATATTTGTATTTATATATAAAATAAATTTTAAATATCCATCCCATTACATGTTATCTTTGGATGAGGTGTTGGTGTTTCTAGGCCTTATGTGACATCCCCGTGACAAGATTGGATGGAAATATATAATGAGGGATCTATAAAAATATGGCAAATATTTTTCCATTCAAACTAAAAATACCATAAAATTTTAAAATTAAAAAAAAACTATATGATTCATGATAATAATGTTATAAAACTCAAAAAATAATAAACCAAATGAAGATAAATCTTAGTATAATGATGAAATTAATATAAACTATATCATAGCACAATGCGGAAACTAAGTCTAAGAAGACTCAAAAACACTGAATACACCATCCCAGAATCTCTAAATATACTCCAAATTATAAATCCATACTCCATTCCCATGGAATCCTGATATATCACTAAATAATAGAGATACATTTACCATACTTATGTCTTGAAATATAACATCTACAGAACACACCAATATTCTCAAGTAATTGGTTAGTATAAAACACAGTTTAATATCCCCTATTGACTTCCCAACTCAATCCACTATGAGAGATCATGTTATCGCATTTATATAAAAAATTATTCTATTAAAATATTTAAAATATTTTATTTCAAAACAAAAAAAAATTCTGTGAAAAATAATTCCCATGGAAAGTGACCCAACAAGTTGTTCAAACTAATTTTTGAAAACTTTTGGAATAACCCATTCACTTCCACACATCTATTCATATATTCCCCATAGATAGTTCCAAACTCATTAGTGGTCTCTCTTCTATCTACCTAGCTGTCATAAGGTTACTATATACAAAGGTCCCCAATTGGATGTTCCCCATTCATAGGGTCACATAAATGAAAATTAATACACACCATCTGTTTAATCTAATATCCATGAAAAACCAATTGAATAAAATAATTACAATAATAAAAATATTTTTTAGAATAGTTAAAAAATCCATTTTATTCAATAATAAATAAACAACTATATTAATATCATAATTTTAAAATCATCTAACAAATTTCACATTCCAAAAAATAATTTCCATAATTTATAAATACATCACTAATCGGGATTCCATCATTATTTCAACATTAATTTCTAACTTCAATCATTGAAATTAAATCAACATAAAATAATCCCTTAATCTTCTAAATAATATGAGTCGATATTGATGCAACATAGCTTATATTCTTTTCTGAAAATGATGAATAGAAAAAAATAATTCAACAAAATAGATTGAAACTCATGAAAAAATATTTTTATGTTATTCACCATAAAAAACCATATACCATCATTATTGGTATTATACCACATGATTATATTATAAAATGATTAGATTAATTAATCTGAAATATGGAAGAAGAAGATATCTAAGGAAGAATACCAATATTGTAAACTTACCAAGGAATCTAGGCCTCAAACACACCTAAAATCACCAAATTGTCACTCGTGAATCAATAAGGATTGTATCTCTAGACATTATAATGATTGGAAATAAGGCTACAGTTCGATTTGAAAAAATGATCCATTTATAATTTAATACCAAATATATCAATGTAATATTGATTTTTTTTAATGGTTTACAGTTAGTGGACATGTTTCGAAAACTATTACAAAAACTATTTACTAATAACTACGTACATACAATCATTGTATAATTATATTTCATAGTTTGAAAAACCTTGTGCCAACCATGATAAACCCCTCTATCCAACAACACGCTATTTCTACTAGATAGACATATTTTTTTTCCAAACCATGTGCCTACTCATTAACATATCTAATTCCAAATATTTTTGTTTCATAATTTTATGGGAGGGGTCATGTGGTTTCCTAAATCTCTGGTAAATCTGGGCACCTCTATAAAATCCTCAAAACATGTCAAATTTCCTAAAAAAATCCCAAAAATTATTGGAAAACATTATATAAATATAATTAAAAATTAATGGGTTAATTACAAAATACATGGGATTTTAAACACTATCCACCATTTTCTTTCACCTCTATATAAAGTTGAAACCCACCATTTGCCTTAAAGTGTTTGGGATAATACTTGATAATTTCTTCCACACTCTCCCATGATTCTTCTTAAATCTGAAAATGATTCCATAAACCTATACTATACCGATTATTTTCCCATGGAAGACTTTCTATTACCTATCCAAAATCATCCAATTCACATGAACTAGTGTATAATATAGATCTAGTTCAAATAGATTTCATTGAATTACATGGTAAATATTAGGTTTATACATATTCAATTGAGATTCCTAAAACATAATATGCACTAAACTAAACCCTGGTGGTAATGAAAATGGATATACTACCTCAGCAACCCATTGAGGTACCTCAATAGCGCTTATGTATTGAGGAGATAAGTTTCTTGGTTTTCCAAAATGATGATACCCAACCATTGTAATGATTCTCAAGAACATGTGATACAAAAATAGAATGGCAAGAACCTATTATTCTAGTCCACATATGATTTCTAATGACTATGATCCATCTCCATCCTTTTCTAGATTAGCGAAAATTTCTTTGTTGTATCATTCTCAAGGATCGTTCAATATAGTGAAGACTCAGTTGTTTCTGCACATATAGTGGATAACAAAATGTATCACCATTTATTTTTTCAAAATGATCCACATTTGTTAAGGCAAGATAACTCCTATTATACCAACACTTAACTAATTTTATGTGATCCTACCATGTCCCAAAAATAAAATCAAATACAAAATTCCAAATCATTTCATCCAATGATTTAATAGTTCTTTGTGATTTTCAACCCATATGAGGATGATACGGCTTTCTCATAGTCAACTGAGTCCCATGAGATTATTATAGGGATTCCAAAAAATGATGCATAACCCACGGATCTCATTCTGATACTATTGAAATGTTTATGCCATCCACTTCACCACTTCTTGGATATAGATTTTGGAAAACCACGTCACTTTTATAGATTAAAATAGGTATCAAATGAGTAAATTTTGTGTGAAAATCAACTATATTACATATGGAATCATGTTTCAAAAATTGTGATTGGAGAAATACCACAAAATCTATGGCTATTTTATCATATTTTGAAATAGTAATAGGCAATGACTATAACATACTTGTTGATCTTTGGTTCTCTACCATAACCTACTAACCAGTAAGGTATCTCATTACAAACACATCCACTTTTCTTTTCATTCCAATAAAAAAAGTATTCTCTTAGAACCATATTCATATTTTTACTTCCAAACTGTCTTGAATTTTGGAACAAATGAAGATGTTGTTTTTTGAAAACCCAAAGGTAGAACAATAAAATTTCAAAAATAAAAATTGCATCCTCTATGTAGATTTCATCCCTTAATGGTATACCGACTATTTATTTTTTACCTCATTTAATTTTATTATGTATCAGTTGTCCATTTCACTTTTACATTTTCACATATATCTAGAGTTAAATAAACTATAATGAATAAAATTTCACACACTCATTTTTCACAGTCCAAGTGCATGTTGGTTATTGCTGACAAAAGCTACCACTGTTGTGAAACCTACATCTCCAACTACCTATATGAATTAATTGTTAATTTATCCACCATTTAATTAAAATTACCTTGTTAGTTAATATAATTTATGTCAAAAATTTAAAATCACTTCGTCAATCTTCATTGTATCATATCAAAATATCTTAGGGAGACAACATTTTTCAAGATCTTATGATCCCTAAACCCAATAACATTATCACAAATGTGGTGATAACATCTTGTCATAAATGAATAGACTAATTCAACTAATTTCATGTCATGTGTTTCTTAATTATTCTCTTTCACCCAAAATCATTTTGATCCATAATAAACAAAAAGATATATATTTATGATAAAACACCCCATCCAGAGTACTATATAATAAAAATACACAATTTAATGTTTTCCTGATTCTAGAAATATCAATATAGTTTCTAATGTAATGTAAAAAATTAATCTCTTGAAATAACATATGAATTCATTATTTCATTTTAATGTAACATTTTTTTCATATCAAATCAATCATTGGATAACCTAGTCATGAAATTTAATGAACAATTAGTCTGTGAAAACGAGTTAAGCCAAAGAAACTATGTATCTCGGAGAAATTTCCTAGTAGTTTCCTAGACATCATCTGCTCTTTGATTTATAGAAACATATAAACACCTATTTCAGAGATAAAAAGTCACAGTAATCATATTTATTTCATATAAAATTATATTTTGTATTATTTTGATACAAATGTCTCCAAGTATTATTCATGATCATTCCTTCTCCATGAATACAGAAATATGTCATCCAAAAATGCAAACACAAACAAAAAATATATATGAATGAAATATTTTATTGATAAATAACATAAAGATATCTATTGAATTCATAATATCTAAAGGCATAACCTTGAATTCTAAATGGTCAAATCGACTCTTGAATTCTTTCTTTGTAATATCCCCGTATGATCCCACAAATAGAGATATCATGATTGAAAGTAAATTTTAGAGAATAATTTTGTCCCCCTATAATTATCAAACATATCATCAATTTTGAAGGAGGATACCAATTCATTTTCATATCATGGTTAATCATTCGGTAACATGTATTAATACATGGTGTATTATCTTCATTTTTAACAAACATGACCGATGCTACCCAAATAGATATAAAAGGCCCAATAAAACCTTTTCTTTCCTATAATTACAATTCGATATTAATGTTGATTAAGTCAATATTTCCCATTCTATATGATATAAGGGAAATTATAATAGTCATGGTTTAAAGTTCAATAGTAAACTACTATTCTCTTATTAGTGGAAACCCTACAAAATTATCTAGGAAACTGCTGAAAAATCATATAAAAATTCAAGAAAACAATAATCCATAAGCTCATCCACCGTGTCAAAGATAAAATATTCCAACTGGTATGAGATCATTCCAACTTCTGGTTCCAAAAATTTCATTCCACCTTTCATTACATTCTGGTCTTCTCTAAATATATTTTCAACAGCATCATCATTTGTAAAAATAACCGTCCTTGTATAATAGTTGATGTAATCATTAAACATATTCAAACAATGCATACCAAGGACTATATCATATAAATCCATATAAATAATAGATAAATTACATATCAATTCGTCCCCATCAATATTTATAGATCATATTTTTTCACATTATGGCCTGACATTTTCTTTGGCCTAGAAGAGTTTGAAGTTTTAATCATGAAGGAATCAACATAAAATGCATACCTATAAATTAAAAAACACAATAGGAAGTAAATAAATATGTAAAACCCCAATAAAATATGATTTTATAAGGATAGAATTCAAAATAATCATACCTATCACTATTTATGGTCATAATTGAAAAACTATAATCATTTTCTTAGGATCATATATATCATACTCTTCAAACATTTATCTATATTTACCTATTGAAAATGAAATTATGAATGAGTCATGGAATCAGTAGAATGAACATTGATATATCAGTTCTTATGATGAGACTTATTCTTCTTACCTCCTCCCATTAAAGCATGTTAATTATATGAATCATGAGATATTTTCTGATAATATAACCTTGGAGGACAACAACAACAGTAGTGAAGATGTCTTATCTCATTTCAATTATGGAATGATATAGGTGGTGATGTATAGTCTTGAGTTAAGTGATTAAATGGGCCACATTGGAAACATCTAGGATTTACCACTTGTTTAGGAAATGTTTCGATGATCTTTCTTTTTGATTTTGGGTCACACCACTACCTTGGAAATTAGTTTCCCTCTTATACTTATTCCCATCATTAGAGTTCCCACCATTTCCTGTACGAATCAACATTATTACTGTATCCATAGATACAAATGTATCTCATTATAACAATATCACTCTATTTACCATCACTATATAATTTATTACATAGATAGTTAAAATTGTTGTGTGAATCTATGATATTAGTCCCAATTCAAAAAATGGATGAATTAAAGGAAAAAATTGATGCAACATTAGATGAAAATAGAACTAAATTCAAGAATTTAGTCACATACACTATCATTTATATATTATAATACATTAATATGAAAATTTTAGTTCTTTAAAAATCCTAAACACATGTGGATAGAACTGTTTTTTGTATAACTCTTTATAATCATCCCATGTAATGCCTTTGTCTACATTAGCATAAAATTCTAAATAAGACAACGGGAATGTTAGATCCTCCAAATTATGTATTTTCAATGTTACTTTTAGATTGGTTGGTGGGCCTAAAATTTCAACAATTTCATTCATCCTATTTATCCAAACCACTTTATTTTATGATTCGAAATCACCCCAAAATATATGCGGATTCTACGTTTGGAACTAAACGTAACGATCCAATTACATTGGTTTATAGCTTATATTCCCAATATACATGACCTAAAAATCATGTACAATAATCTAAAATAGTTTTTGGTTAACCTATGTCTTTGGCGAAACCACATTCTCAACATCCTCATCCTGTTGGATTCTTCTACACCTAACATGTTTTATTTTATATAACAAACATAATACATCATTTCATATCAACCTATATCATATTATGGCATAACAATTAAAAAATTACCACATCACATATAACACTAAAAGGATTTAAAAAATATCAATAATTAATATTTTTAAACCACATTTGAAAATTACATCATAATTATTTAAAATCACACTATATTCAATTATTTTCAAAAATCAAGAAAAAATGTATTAAATTTTAAATCATTACAAAAAAAATAATTATGAACTCTTTATGGGATGTCCTTTATATCAATTTATCTCATTCCCTTTAGTTAGCTAACCCCATGACAATGAGGTTATTTCACTACTGGAATTCATGCTATTTGCGACAGGCTATTTGGGACTAGATCCCGTCACACATAACTTTAGTGATGGGGTCCCATTGCAAATAGCCCGTTGCAGAAAATGGTGTCGCAAATAAGTCTCTGATTAAATACTTTATATATAAAAAATTATTTTGTGATGGGCCTTTCGAAAATATTATTTTTGAAGGCCCAAGCGCCTGTTGTAAAATACTATTTGAAAAATAAAAATTTAAGCTATTTGCGACCGGATCACGTCGAAATAGGTTCCATCGAAAATAATAACCAATGTAAAATATAAATATATTTAATAAAATTATGATTAATGAAAAAATAAAATTAATATTATTAAAATTATAAAAAATACTTAAATTATCAATATTCAAAAAATAACATAGAAAAATATAAAATATTATTATAATTATTAGTAAAGTAAACAAACATTAAAAGATATAATAGTAATAATAAAAGATAAAAATTAAATAAAAAATTAAATTATGTAAAATTCAATACAATATAAAAGACAAAAACACTAAATAGTTTTTATTACAATAAATTTTGAATTCAAATGTTTTTGACAAAAAAATAATTCATTGGGGGGTGTCATCTTCTGGAGGAGGTGGAAGAGCTATAGAAGATGGTGGAGGAAACTCCATCCCTATACTACGAGTCATACAATGCATGTACTCCATCTACTTGTGATGCTGCTTATTCCATTGAAACATATCTTAATCTTGATGCTACTAATGCTAACACATATCTTCATTCTTCTTCTACAAACTCTCTATTAGATCAAAATGAGTTCTCAACTACTCCTGATACTTTAAGGAAGAAGATGATGCCTCTCATTGAGCTCCTCTCGAGTTGGTCTCCGACATCACAACTGAACCATAATAAGTACCAAGAGTCACATGAGAACTAATACCAATTTCTTTGCCCTTCTCAAAGCCATACAGAGTCACCTTAATCTATGACACCTCATCTAAATGGTGGGCACCGGTCTGATCAGTTGCCTCGTCTTGACTCCAGCCTGTGATTGAGAGGTCACAACCTTATATGACTCCTTCAATTCCAATTGGAAATTAAAATATAGAAAATATTATATGTAGTTAATTGTAAAACTAAAAAAATTAATACTAACCACAATCTGATGTTGGCGATCACCTCTAATCTCTCTAGTGGATGGATCATTGTATATCCTCTGATTAACATCGTACTCCATAATATCGGGATGCTCGACTACCTAAAACAATATAAACTAAATTGTTCATATTTATGTTTATATAACCTATTTAAAAAATACACTTACCAGATGCTCTCTATATGTATTGAATGTACGACTACCAACTCAATGAATCACCTCCTGTCTCCCCCGGTTCTGTCAACCCACTAAAGACCTCCTCTGAAATCCACCACCCAACCAGTGTAAACATAATCCATCCCATACATGATATGAAATATACGCTTGTCGGTGGGCTCTACCCGATTTATCAAAATATGTCACTCCATCGTTCTTAATGGCCTTCCTTCTTAAATTGTGAAAAAACTGACAGAAACGGTCATGCATAGACGCCTCCCATGCCATGTGGATAGCGCCACACATTCTATCAATGATGGGATACAATAAACAATAAAAATAATTTCTAAAATCAATTTATTAATTAATGAAATTTAAAAATACATATTATTTATTTATGTTCCAGCTAGTGATTGAACATGTTGATTTGTACATCACCTAGAATCGGTTCCCATGTGATCCATGGATGAAAAAATAATAGCGATAGATAGTGCTACCATGTCCAATATCTATATGCACAAAACTATGAAATAAGTATAAATAATTTAACAATTAGAATATATATAAAAAATTATGACAACAAACTAAACTATACATTTTTCCATTACTATGTGTGAGTGGATCGAATGAAAGAGGTGGATGTCACTAAAGGAAGGGGTCAGAAATCCTCAGTCGCACAAGACCATGCCCTGTCCACGTACCCCATGAACCGCCAGTAGGCTAAGTGTCAGATTTTCCCAAATACCCTTCATAAAAAGGATGCTCAGCCTTTTGTATCTCAAGAAAAAGATCAGGGTCCATCTGAAACACTAAATGATTGTTGATAGCTGATAGTTGAAAATAAATATTATATATAGATATATATTAGTTATGATTATATCAAGAATTTAATTGTGTTAGTGTTCACCTTCATCGTCATTTTCATTTCTGATGATGTATATGACTTTATATTTCTCCATGGCATTATCAATATCTATATGGTTTTTAGTTCATAATTTCTTATCATTTTAAATTCATTTGTAACAGCATTACCATTTTTTTAATCATTTACCCATAGATGTAGAGTGTCATCATTAATATTCATGTCTATTTGTAAAAAACAAGGATTTCGAGTAGTCTATTGAAAAATTACAATTCCATCCACTTCAGCGGAACCACAATCAGTTTTAGAAAACTTAATTTCCGGAGATTTCATTTTTATTATGCTCTACCAATCACCTAGGTCTCTTGATGTAGCAAAGTACATTGTGTAATAAATTTTATGTTCTTATTGATCTTGTAATTATGGTTTATTTACTTCAATATGTATTCTATATTTAATATAAAATATTTTATGAGTCGGATAAAAATGAAAGTCTATTTCAGTATCCAGCCACCGACATTTAAACATTGTAATGTAATTCTGTCCTAGATAACACAACTCAATAATTACATCCTGAATGTCATAAAAGTCAACTTCAGATTTTCTATGATGTGATCCTCATAAAAAAACTCCACTGTTCATTGATTTTTTTGATTCCCCAAATGAGCATGCATGATATTGAAAACTATTCACCACATATACATTATAATATTTAACCAATTTCTATGGTTGGTTACTCAATATACACAGTCGCATATCAATTTTATCATTATGATGAGACACCTAAAAGTTTGTCAAATAATTATCAATATAATAATTAATAAACTGAATTGATATTAAATCATAAAAAATATATATTAACAGTTTTTAAAACCATTGAGAAATGTTTTTAGTCTGTGTTCTTCAAGAGAAATTGCTGTAATTTTTGGAAGTTGTTTCATGATATGATTATCATATAACCTACAAATAAAATATTTTTACATATTGTAACAGAAATTATTAAATAAGTGATCGAAGAACTCACAGTACAAATGATGTAATTTCTTCATAGTTGAGAAGAACATATGTATGATCTCTATGATGTTCATCGTTTGAAAGCCATCATTCATGAACTCCACCAAATCTATGATTTGGTTGATTAAAAACTGATAACCGATTGTTCATTTCATCATTAACATTACCCTCATTCCAACCCATGAAATTTTTTTGATGGATATTCAGATTCAAAATAATTAGAGTAGAAAAAATTAATTTCCTCTTGTAAATAAGCTTCAATAATTGAGCCTTTTACTAATGCTTAATTACATAGTTTTTTCCTCAATTTCAGCATGCGTCTCTTGAATGGGTACATCAATTGAAACTATACTAGACCTCCCTATTTAGATTCATGGGGTAAATGTAATATTAGATTTCCTATTGAGTCAAATAAAGTCGACAAAATGATTTTTTTTCAGTTTACATATAATTACAGCAACATCTTCTTCCAGTTTTCTTAGTGCAGCGTTCGTTGTTTTCACTACAAAAATGTCTCAAACATTTATTATATTTCTGTTATCAAATCCTAAATCATAGAATTCAAACAACCTCTAAATCCAATCGGCATAATTCTTTGCATTATAACATTTCAATCATTACATTTAAATCTAGTAATATAATCATTCATAACACATCTTCCCAAATAGAAATCATGGCCTTCCAGAAGTCTCAAATATGTCATCCAATCATAAAATAATAATAGATTATCATTGGACAGTGTATATGTTTTTTTGGATTTATTAACCTCTATGATGTGACGTTTTAAAATAGTTCATGTTATGGTTGGTTGCAAATTTGGGCATGACCTAATCGGGCTATTAGAGTATATTGGGTCTTACCCGGTATATCCAAAACTATATGATATTAATTATCAAAATAGTTCATCTCAATATGCATGACATCAAACATGCAGAGGGCTAAGAATCCAGACCAATATAGAAGATCCTATAAAATGATTTGTCTTATCAAATTATGTTCTTTCCTAAATCCATTAATTTATTATTGGTTTACTGTTGGTACAAATGTGATGGGAGGTAACTAAAATATAATCTCTTTTAAGTCTGTATCGGAGAACATCTTTGGAAGATCATCCTTTTCAATTGGGCCTTTTTGAAAATGAGATTTGTTCTTCTGAAAAGGATGATCGGTTGGAAGATATATGTGATGACAGTGAAAACATCAAGGTTTTTTTCCATTGAAGTGTGTGATGGATTTTTTTTATTTCATATTGTAAGGACATGATTTCATACCAAGTGTACTCCAGCGAGATAACATGATATATTCCACAAAGTCATTAATCTTCCACATCAATGCTGCTTTTAATATGAAATTTCATTTCACAACAACATCATATGTACTAACCCTAATACTCCAAAATGTATTTTACTTTTCAATAAATGGATTCAAATATACATCGATATTTTTTTGGAATTTACATGGATTAATATGGTAAAAAAGATACAGGGATCCTTCTTCAAGATCCATCGAGGTAAATTGTATGGAGTTATAAGTACATGAAAAAATGAATAATGGCTACCATAAGAACCTAACAGACAAATACTGTCAGATGAAAAACCCAATCACATGTTTCTGGATTCTAAAGAAAAAGACGGATGAATCTTGTCAAATTGTTACTATAAATCTTCATAAAATGGATGATTCAATATTTTATCGGTTAAAATATATGTTTTTTACTATGACATCATTGACGTTGTGTTCTAAGATATAAATATAAGTTATAGCCTTATTGTAAGGGGAAAATATCTCAGCTGTTTTACACGAATTAATCCAGACAACCCTAGTTGAGCTTCTTTATTACACGATTGTCCACATTTGGGACAACTATCCAATAACAAATTTTAACTATAATAGAAGATGAAATCATTTTCACATGCATGAATAATCTAATAAATAAGTCCAAAATTATGAACCAACCTCTTACTCTCATATAAATTTGCAGGCAACACATTTCCATCAGGTGAGAGTGTTTAAACCAAAGAAAATATCTGTAAGAAATAGTTGTTTGGCATTACATTATATGATTTGATTGCAATAAATTTTGAAACTACATATAATTTTATTTTCATTCATGTAGGATATAATGAATCCTCAAAAAACCTCAACAACTCATAATATTCAGATAGTGCACACTCTATAGATAAATAAATATCACCATGGGATTTAGTTTGTTGAAAAGATGGACCTGCAATATCACGTACTACATTTTGAATCTGTGATGCATCCAGAATCATGTTATTAGTATCTTCTCTGGAAACGTGTTCACTGTGTTGATACCAAAAAACATAATATAGCTTAAAATCAAACTGATATAGATGTCGCCCATCCTTGTCAAATGTGTAAAATATTCTCAGAGCACATTTTTTCCAGGAAACGTAATTGTTCCTTCTACTAGATATTTTGGATTTGATGATTCATATAATAAGAAAGCTTTAACTCCCTTAATATATATCGGATTTAAATGAGAACCGTTTTTATTTTTGGGATGATTTATCCATGCACGGTCATCAAATAATGACTGATATCGACTTCCTAGTTCCATATTTTTCTACAAAATATAAAATCATCTAAATATTTGAATAATTTGAAATTATTAAAACACAATCATAAAAATGAAGATAAATAATTACAACTACTTCTTAATAATTACAATTAATTTTGGGTGACAGAATTTCCAGGGTATTGACGTTGACTCTTTTATGACGGCTCATTTATGTGTAAATTTATCTCATAGAAATGAGAAGGAAGAATCTGATCGGAGGAATGAATATTAATTCTCATGCATATGAAAATGTATAGGAATACCATCGAGGATATTCCTCATTGTGATTTCAGTGAGATAAAGATGCAAATAAATGATCCGTCAGACAAAAGAGACCCCTTTTCATAGATGAATCATCTCCTTGCAAATGTCACAGCCTGAAAGCATTATAAAAAATGTGGTCCAACGAATGAAAATTCAAAATCATGCATACAAGATTGGATATGCATACATAGAAGCGTACCTTTCATAATGTTTTTCATCGGTGAATGTTTAAAGAATAAGAGTCATCGAGCAAAAGGAGTGCCATCGATCTAGAAGAAATTGTGACAAGTTATTAAAATTTATTACAATTTATTACAATTTAAATTAATTCATATTAATTCCTATTAATTCCTACAAATTCCTATTAATTCCTACTAATTGGTATTAATTCCTATTAATTCCTATTGATTGCTAATAATTTCGATTAATTCATATTAATTCCTATTAATTATTATTAATTCATATTAATTATAATTAATTCATATTAATTCATATTAATTCCTATTAATTACTATTAATTGCTATTAATTGCTAACTTTTCCAATTTATTCATCATTATTCATAATTATCACTAATTATTCCTATTTATTACGAATTATTCTTATTTATTACTAATTATTACTAATTATTACTAATTTTGCCTATTTATTACTAGTTATTCCTATTTATTACTAATTGTTTTTATTTATTAATAATTATTACAATTTATTACTAATAATTTCTATTTATTACTAATTGTTACTAATTATTACTATTTATTACGAATTACAACTATTTACTACTAATTGTCCCGATTTTCTACTAATTATTCATATTTATTCCTATTTATTACAAATCATTCCTATTTATTACTTATTATTCATATTTATGTCTAATTATTACTAATTATTACTAATTATTACTAATTATTACTAATTATTACTTATTATTACTAATTATTACCAATTAATGGTAATTATAAATATTTATAAATAATTTTTACTAATTATTCCTAATTAATTACTATTTATTTCTAATTTGATACTATATGTTACTAATTATTTATAAGTACTAATAATTATTTGTAATTATTCATATTTTTTTCTAATTATTCTTATTTATTACTGATTATTCTTATTTATTATTAATTATTCATATTTTTACTAATTTTACGTATTTATTTCTAATTGTTACTAATTATAAATTATGAAAAATTGTTACAAATAATTAATAACTATTAGTTACTATTACTAATATATTACAATTTGTTTGGTAATTTATTACTATTTATTACTAATTATTTCTAATTAATCTTTATTATTCTTAATCATTCCTAATTATTACTATTAATTCTTATTTATTCCAATTAATTCATACTAATTCATATATATTCCTATATATTTTTATTTATTAATATTTACATCTAAATATTAATAATTATAACTAATTATTACTAATTAATACTAATTATTATTAATTATTAAAAATTATATTAAATTATTACTAATTATTACTAATTATTTATAAGTATTACTATTAATTTCTATTTATTCCTAATTATTAATAATTATTTCTATTTATTACTAATTATTCCTTTTTATTACTAATTATTCCAATTTATTTCAATTTATTCCTATTTATTAGTAATTATTCCAATTTATAACTGATTATTTTTATTTATTACTAATTGTTTCTTTTAAATTTTTTCTATACTAATTATTTGTATGTATTACTAATTATTCATATTTATTACAAATTATTACTATTTATTTCTAGTTATTACTATTTATTCCTATTTATTCTTATTTATTACTATTTATTACTAATTATTACCATTTATTACTAATTATTACTTATTATTACTATGTATTACTATGTATTACTAATTATTACTAATTATTACTAATTATTACTAATTATTACTAATTTTGGATCATTATTGCTAATTATTAGAAATTATTCCTTATTATTTCTAATTATAGCTAATTATTATTATTTATTCCTATTTATTACTAATTATTCATTTTTATTACTAATTATTCCTATTTATTAATAAGTATTCCTATTTATTCCTATTTATTCTTATTTATCCCTAATTATTCCAATTTATTACTAATTATTCATATCTATTACTAATTATTCTTATTTAATACTAATTATTCCGAATTATTTCTAATTATTACTATTTATTTCTAATTATTAATATTTATTAGTAATTATTACTAATTATTACTAATTATTACTCATTATTAATAATTATTACTAATTTTTACAAATTCTTACTATTTATAACTATTGATTACAATTTGTTACTAATTATTCATATTTGTTCCTATTTATCCCAAATTATTTTTATTTATTCCTATTTATTACTAATTATTACTATTTAATACTATTTATTACTTATTATTCATAATTATTCCAATTTATAAATAATTATTCATATTTATTACTAATTATTCGTCTTTAGTACTATTTTTTACTAATTATTCATATTTATTACTAATTATTTCTATTTATTACTCTTTATTAATAATTATTCCTAATTATTCCTATTTATTACTAATTATTCCTATTTATTACAAATTATTCCTATTTATTACTACTTATTACAATTTATTACTAACTATTCTTATTTATTACTAATAATTATAAATTAGTACTAGTAATTTCACTTTTTTATTTCAAATAAATACTGATAACAAAGAAATTTATATCTTATTTAATTATAACTAATAAAAAATTATTACATTAAAATAAAAAATAAAATAAATAATAAATAAAATAAAATATAAACACCTTTCAAGATGATATCCTATTGATGTGAATGACATTACAACTTCATCAAGAAAAAAACTAACTCACCCAAATGTTAACTATGAAAATATAGTTTATAGAGTGAGAGAAAGTGAGAATGGTGAGGAGGAATTGATAAAACAGAAGAGGGGTATATATAGGTTGGATTTGTTACGATGAGACAATTACTGATGGGTAAACCATCACAGATAGTATTTTTTGCGATATATAAACCGTCACAAATAGTATTTTTATTGTGGGTCCCATTGAAAAATCCTTCGCCCCCATTTATTACTATTGGCGGTGAAAAAGGTGTTTCTGACGGGACCTGTCACAAATAATCTCTGACTGACGCACTAAATGCAACGGGGGGATTTACCATCGCAAATAACCTTCCAGCGGTTTTCTGTGAATATCGCGCCTAACTTTTTGTGATGGGACACCAAGCCTCATCACTAATAACCAATAATTTGCGACAGATAGAATCCCTCATCACTAATAACCACTAGTACGAGCTATTTGTGACGGGATTAATTCGAGTCGCAAATAGCCCATTGCAAAACACTATATTTCCAGTAGTGTTTCCAAATTAAGTTTCTCAATACACTCATATAACCAACTCCCTGATAACTTGAAGTGTAGTAAATGTTCATTAGTTAAACCATTTTATTCTCTAACTTTCATGTTCTTACGATTCTACTCTGTGCTACTTAGTCAAATCAATGACTAAAAATGAATGATTCTCAAATAATGTTTTTAATAAATTGATACCATTTGTATGATCATTCCCAACCTCATCATTTTGGGAAGGTGGTGGTAACAAACTAAGAATTCGGTGACATTCCCAAGACATAGATGCATCCAAATAAATGGTAAGGGATTCATTAAAATTGATAGAAACTTTTCCATTTTAATATAAAACCACCATTGTAGATGATCATAATAAAACAAAGACTATTTTGATTGTGGGAAAATTTCCATACAAATCAAAAAAGGGAAATCCCCATCCAAAGTAAATCAGATTACAATGTGGAAACCAAAAATATATGTATCAGAGGACAATGCAAAAACCAAGAAAAACCTATACTCAACACACCAATGAAACCCAAGACACCAACTCATTAACTCATAAACTACTCCATGTTCCAACTGCACAATCAATTCCCATGGTGTCATGAGGTATCAATAATGAAATAAAATACCATTCCATTATAATTTTTTAATATATGAAATTTTAAGATGCACCAAAGTGCCCTTGCATGACGTTTAATATAAAATTAAGTGTGATTTCCCCAATTACATCTCAACTCAATCTACTACGAAAGAATATGATAGAATAATTATATAAAAAAATTTATAAAAAAATTTATAATATTTTATATCAAACCCAACACCATTTCAATGAATATTTTTTACATTGATAACATCCTAAAAATTCTTCCAAAACATTTTTCAAATCCATTTTAAATAAACCATTTCGTTCCACACAACATCACATGCATTCGTAGGTGAATGTTTCATACGAATGAGTGGTCTCTCTTCATTCAACCATTTCATCACAATGTAACAATATACTAGGTTCCCTAATGGGACATACCACTTACATAGCCTGAAATCAATGAAAATGAACATACAACCATTTTTTATTACAAATACCATGAGAAACCAATTATTCCAAACCATTTCAATAAAATTTCATTTTTTTAAAATCATTTATAAAATTCATTTTCCATAAATTAATACCAAAAGACCATTTTAGACTCATTTTTATAAATTCATGTAACCAATTTCACAATCATAAAAAACTAATTTCAATAATTTCACAATCCATCACTAATGTGGGTTCCCATCATGATTTCTACATCAATTTCAAAATTCAATTAAATAAATTCAATAAATTTGAAATCAATCTTTTATGTTTTAACTAATAATATTATAGAGAGAATCCACCTACCTCGTAAACATATTTATAAATGATTAACTACAGAAATTCATTAATAATCTATATGGAAATTCCTTAGAACATTATTAGATCAGGATACCCTTAAATTGAATACAATATTTCGACATGATTGACATCCCAATACTATAATATACCCCAAAATAACAAGAGTTATGAATCCAAGATAGTGAATATGAATAAAACTAACGTAAAACCCATGTGCGAGCACATAACCATGAATCAAGATCCCCATCAAACATTGAATTTCCAATTGATCACTTCATGATGAAGAAGAAGGGTCTCTAAAGTATTTGGAAGGTGTAAAAATCATCATATGGTCAGATTAAGGGAAAAGTGATCCATTTAAAATGATATTAGAAATATATAGTCAATATACTAAACTTGATTTTATGTTTTTACGGTTTTTTCATTAGGTTATGAAAAATTTATGTTAAAAGTGAGCTTTCCACTACCACAAAAAATACTCAAAAAGTTGTCTTGAATATTTTTTTAAACCATGTGACAACCCTAATAAACCCCTGAATCAGATAACACATTATTTTTCTGAACCGTTAGTCTAACTATTTGGCTACCTTGTGCCCATATTTTCAGACATATGGCAACTTAGGTGGTTATTTATGGTTTCTACTATCCATGTTCAAACAGTAAACCTCTATAAATAGAAAAAAAACATGACCAATATCCTTCAAGACACCTGAAACAAAGTGATGTAACATTATATACTTACAATAAATAAATAAATGGATAATTTCTACAAATTGGGGTAGTATAAAATTTTTATCCCATTATATAAGGTTATATCTATTTCTTAAGACCCTTATTTTAAATAAAAACACTCTAATACTTACATACATGCTTAATATTTTCACTTTTATATATGTTTCATTCAGAATCCCTAACTACATGAGTGGTAATGTGTGTTGTCTCAACTATATTTATCCATGAGGATCTCTTAATAAATATTCTATTCAAATTACATCATTCCTAATTATTTTAATTATTTTATTGTGCTTTTGTGTTAAAAATATAAAATTAAACCACTGGATTCATACCAGTTCTATGACTTTTGTTAAAAAAAATTAATCATCAATTGGATGACCACTGTATAATGGTTATGCTTCTTGAATTACTCCCCCAAAGTTAATATAACACTCCTAGATAGTCTATGATTGTTCATTAGTTTCCTTTATATCAATAACATCCTTACATAAAATTATCATTATAATACTTTTTTGTTATGAGTCAATTATGTTGGACTATTAGTTTTTCACAAAACAACAGTTTCTATATTTATTAAAAATATATTTTTTCATTTATAAAACATTATGTTATGATTATATTTTGAAATGGAATATTTTTCCATCATAGAATATGGTACATATAATTTAACATGAAATTTATTATAAAACATTGTTTTCTAAGATCCATCATAAGAAAAATTAATGGGGATAGATCTTTAAAAAATTTCTATGAGAATACTTTTATAGATGAAGGTAATCCAGCATAAAAGTTCTTTTAAAAGAATTATTTTCTATGACATATTGTAAACTTTTTTCTTAATAAATATTAATGAAAATAAATCTATGGTAAAAATTATGTCAATACATTTTTTATGTACTGGATGAATGAAAAAAGATTTTAAAAATCCAGAGGATATATTAATGATGGTGTGTTTTTATGATTTACTAGAAATATTCATTAAAAATGGATTTGTTATAAAAACCCTTAGATAAAATAATGTGACAAATTTTTTGAGATAAACATAATTTTTTAAATACATTTCTACAAGTATATAACATTATATATGGTATCTATTATTTATGAAAAAAAATTCACCCATCACAAATATACATTTTAATTACAAATATTTGTTCAAAATAGACAATCATTAACTATCTATGACTAACTCATATTTTTAAATTGTCCACCACAAAACCCCCTCAATAAATGTAACTCCCATATTATTATATCACTAAAAATATAATTATCCCTCTCATTGTTTCTCTCAATTAATATCATCAATAATTTCATAAGAGATATAGATCCATTTTGTTGAGATCAATAATCTCTATCTTTTTGCTTCATTTAATTGCTATTTATATTAAATAAACTTTCTATTTATTTCTTTTAGTTGTTAAAAATTAGTAATCTTTTGTTTATCTTTGTATTTTTTTCATTTTTAGATATTTTTATTACGAATTAATTGTAAAAAAACCAGAAAAATTGTTTAAATCAAAAGGCTTAATTTAATAAAATAAAAATAAACATTTAAATATAAAATGAAAAATATTATTTCAATTAAAAATCTAAAATATAATTCATATTTTGTAATAATATTTTTTTAGATAGAGATATTATTATCAATTCATTAAAAATACTTATAATTAGTTAAATATAAGATGTAATCAAAAAGTAAATTTAATAAAAAATAATTATATATTTAAAATAACAATTTTCTATAATAAAATTTATAATATATATAAATTAGCATAATTTAAATAATTATGTGTAGTATATATTTTAATTTAAAAATTTATGAAAAAAATTGAAATTTATTATATTTCATAACAAAATAAATGTTAAAATATTGTAAACATCATTGAAATTTAATTATATAGATAATATTTTATAAATAAAATATTAACTTAAAATAAATTTATTCACATTTATTTTTATAATAATACAATAATTAAAAAATAAATACTTACAATACATGTATTTTCAAAATTAATTTGTTAGTGAATAAAACAAATTAATAAATTTAAAGAGAAATTATCTAATTTATAATATATAATACATTATAAAAATGTTCAAATTTTTTTTAGGTAATACAAAAATTATTATTAATTATGAAACATTAGTAAAAATTAAAATAGAATATAGAAAATAAGGAATGGCTAATTATATAATAAAAAAACTCAAAATTTTAAAATGTAGTAATTGTTTTTTATTATATCGGTTTTATGTTCAATATTAATATTTTATTTTTTTTAATTTTATTTTCATGTGTCTGTAATTTTTTTCATTATAAAAAATTAACACACAACCCATCATCCAACATAAAATCAATTTACGATAGAATAAAAAATTCATCAGAAATAATTTTTTTGATGGTTGATGATGTATGGTGAAAATGTTATATAAATAAATAATTTAGATAAATATGAAGATCCAATTCATATAATATATAACTTAAAAAAATAAATCAAAATATTATAACCATTAATATTATTAGAAAAATCCATCATAAATAATATTATGAATGAATTGATTTTCAGTTGTTAACTATTTTAAACAAATCCTTTTCAAAAATAACATTATGTGATAGATTCCCACAAAAAATATAATTTTTTCGTAGAAATCCATAACAAATAATCGATCATAAAAAATCATTAATCTTGTAGTGTCCCAATCTTGATGTGTTTATCTAAGGTCCTGAGTTCATCATGATCTAGAAAAATCATTTTTTGATTTCTCTCAATTTTCAATATTGATGTTATTTTTCATAATTGTATTTTTATTAATAAGTGGAATGATTGATTCATTACCACCAAACATAATAGGGTAAAAAAATTAAATGAAATACATGTATTAATCAAGAATATTTACATACACCACATTCTATATGAAACATTTATCCCTATCTTAAATCCATATCATTGAGTTAATTAACTTTGAAATGTCCTCCTATATTATAATATATTTAAAAAGTATTTATAAAAATTCTAGGTCACAAAATATCATTTTGAGACATAAAATAATGTCATCGATTAGAGAAATGGGTAGTAGTAAATAATAGATGAATTTGGAATCCTTCAAATCCCAAAAAAATCAATAAACTGAGTGGATCAACATTAGATTCAATATTTAGTTATAATTTTATCATCATTATAAAATGAACCACTAAAAACCATGATCTATGAGTCAAACCTCATTAATAATAATGCACTAAATATAAAAAAACCATTACATGTGAGGATTCAATAATCAAAAAATTGATGAAATGGATAATAATATTCTCAATGGATCTCTAAAGAAACATAATCTACTATTGATGAATTAAAAACATACCAATTATTGTGTGATTAAGATCTATAGAATGAATTTCAACATCCTACTTTGAAAAACCAATGGATGGTTTCACTTTTGGATGAAACTAATCTAATGAGATATAATATGAATTTTTACTATCATTAATCTTGATTTATATTCATGAAATCTAATTTTTATAGGATTTATAAGGATCTGTTACTGTATTTCCAAGTCTCTATGAATATTTATATAATATTAATCTCCCACCAGCACATAATTATAATTTAAATTATGAATTAATATATTTTTGATAATAAAATAAATATGATACCCATTTTCATATACATTTTATAAATCATGAAGTAAAAGTACAAATTAAAATTCAATATCTAGTTTAAAAAATTCGATTAAAATCATGTAATTTATGAAATGATATATTAGGAATTAATGATATGTAAATATTTACTTAGTTTCTCTATTAAGGGCTTCAAATTTACCTTAACCATAAACTTCATGAACATCATTTAATTCAAATAATAATAATATAATATTAACTAATTTTAATTATTCTATATTTGGAATTTGACAATTATCTCCGTAAAAATGATTTCTACCCAATAACTTTCCCCTTTATGTAATGTTTTTACAACAACTAAATTTTTTAAAATAGTATTTAATAAATTTTTACATATTAAAGAAAAAATTAATCAGTTCATTATAATGAAAACATGTTATCTGAAAATAAGACTCCCATCAGGATATTCAATTTTCCATCATGGCATCTCAGGCCATATGTGTTGCCACACTAATGGACTATAATGTATTTTTTTTCCTGTATGAGGTCACCCAAGATATACATACATTAATATTATACCATTTTATATTAATAAGAAACACATATAACTAAAATACTTTCCTTGGAACCTTAAATGATTCATTTCACAGATTAAGGTATATAAAATGAATTTATTTCCTGAATTATCTTCATTATCCTATAGAAATTTCACCTCCTGAATTAAAATTCATAGATATACCCTACCTATTACCATTCCTCATAACATTGGAAAAAGGAAACATAATAAATAGTGACATCAAATTTTAATTATGTAAAAACATGTAAATATATATCGATGATCATAAGATCAAATAAGATCAGCATATTATATAATAACATGACCATAACATACTAAAACATAACCAATGTTTTCATCATACATAAATAATGATTCTTGAAAAGGGCTTTGCCATAACAAATGGTATCATTCATAAGTGTGTAGAATACTCATTAATCAATCATAACCCATGAGATAAAATCATTAGAATAAGACATATGTTTTTATCATAAACATAGTCATTAAAAATATTTTCTATATAGAAGTATTATTTTAAATAATATCAGATTGTATATGGTCTCATAATGGATTTAGTTCTCTAATCATTCCCATTACATCCATAGTCAAGGCCCCCTACCAAGAATATAGAAGTATATAGTTGTGTACTGAACATTAATCACTCCACAATACTCCTTTTTCATTATCCCCTCCCTATGAGGATACACTACAAGGGTTTTAAATGAAGAAAGGAAGACTATAACCCCTGATTCCTCCCTCAAGTGGACCACAATGTGGTGACTAGACCAAAGGGTATATATATTCTCAAAAAATGGGGGGAATATTCCTTTTTAGAAAAAAATGATCGACAGGTAAGATATCCCATTCCAAAACAACTCCAAGACACATGTATGCATAAAAGAAAGCCCAACTCCATCCCAAATGGATATTGAAAATAAATCTATTACAAATGAAACAAAAACTCCTAATTAACTATCCAATTTAAAACTAAGCAGTATCATGAAGATGTGCCAATTTTTGAGCTAATAATGTCTATTAGAGTCCATGTAATCCTACTAGAAACATGAATTTAGTTTATTTACATATGGTGAATGCACAATTATACCCTGAAGTAAAACCAAAGTATCTCATGCACAAGTGAGAGAAGCATACTAATTCTCTCGTGAGAAAATCAAAGAACCAATAGCACCTAATAATATATACTAACTCTACCCACATCACTATTGCATTCTAAAAATGTAACACAAGTTATTTGATGTAATATATTAAGCACATCGATGATAGGGTACCCCACACCACTTCCCGTTGTTTTAACTACTCGTGACTAATAGAAAACTTCATGGTGCTCCAACCACTTTTCAAGACACTACATCACATCCCGCCTGCTCACACCAAGGCCTCATAACCCCACCTCATCTCTTTATCAGGGCCATGAACTACATCATATATCATCCCTAGAAACAAAGGGCCCTTACCACATCAAATATCTCCTACATGAAACTGGGAGACACATAAGATCTCTTTATAAAAACACATGGTAATGACCAAAACATCTCATCATGAAAACACATGGGAAAACAAAACTCTCCTAAACACACCTAGTCCCCAAAAACCACAATGTTCTCAAAGAATCTAGGGATACTACTAGCTAGAATAAGAATAATGGAATTGTATGGGGCGTGTATCCAACCTTCAACGTAGATGTTTGGGATATACACCCTCCCCGATGAAGATGGGGGTGTTTAGAATATAGTGATCCAATAGGGTTGGGTATAGATAATAACTAAAAAATAGATGTATATATAGATATAATAACAAAAACTCATACCGAACCTATGGGTTCTCAAAGTAACAATCATCTAATAGTACTACAATGTTCACTACAACCTATAATTTAATCATTACACAACAAGACACATCTTCTTTCCAATTCCAAATCAATTTTTCCAAACCATTACCATTATTTTTTCAAAAAAAATTTAATAACAATATTAACCAAATTAATACAAGACAGTTCCAAATGTTAATAACCAATTACTTATTTATATATTCCATTACTAATTGGGAAACTACCAAGCATAACACATGACAAAAAATACATCAACACGTCACCACACATCCGAATCGCAGCCCTAATGTACAACACTTCTCATCAATGCCACAATAAAACAATCTCTCAACTTGAGATTCCATTACATGGTCAGGTTGATGTATCATCTACATATTCATCAACCATGCCACCTAAACCAATCTAAAACACAAACTAGAGCATATCCCCACACCACAACAAGTAATCTTCATATCTTATCTTCCCATAACACAATACTAAAAAATTCGATAAAACACGTCACCAGACATACCAATGCATAACACAAATCCAGATATAATGAGGCATCCCTTATTTTATTACACTTGTTGATTTAGGGGTTTTCACAAAAACTGTTTATTCCAAGGGAATCCATTTATTATCCACGTGTATGTGATTTAAAAATTTCAATATACTAGTGTTCAATAAAATTCAAGAAATATGAAACATGTTTATTATGAAATCAAGTACCTCCAACATCCACGATTTTTTGTGGGGTATTTAGCCTATAAAATTCAAAACTAAAACTAAAATCAAATAACACGAACATGATGCCTCGCATTCCCAAACCCACTTCATATGGATATTAAAGTAATTTAATTAGGTTTTTAATTGAGATTCAAATTTCATTTCATGTGAAACATTCATACACATTCCAAGAAATATACACTGCTAAGAGGAATGAAGTAAACCTACCTAGATGAAAATGAACTTGGTATTTCCTTATTTCACAAAGATAGGTGAACATATGATGTATGAAAATCAAAGGAAAACATGAAACAATAGGTAAAGCACATGTGAACTACTCTTATATAGATAAAGGCCCTGGGTGACTCATAGAAATTGAGAACATGTAGGAAATGACAAGTAGAATGATGTTTCATCCCATCGAAGATCAAAAATAGGGATGTAGTTTGGATACATATTTAATTTTTAATTAAAGTTGAATCCATTAAGATTACACAATTTGACTAATTAAAACTACGTACCCTCCCTAGAATTTTATTATATAACTCTAATCCCTTGAAACAGCTCCCAAACTAGATAAATATTTTATTAAACACATTTTACATTAATGGAGGTTATCGAAATGGAAAATATAGAAGAATATAAACACATCAAATAATGTAAATTACTCTCCATTAGATGATTTTCATGTTTGAGTCACCAGTTTGAGTCATCAATGCGATTCAGTACTGTGAGTCACCATTGTGAGTCCCGATTTGAGTCTCCATTTGAGATCTACCATTGCAGGGAACCATCGGGAGTCACCGTCGTTAGTCACCGTCATGAGTCATTATCACAAGTCACCATCCTGAGTCACTATAAATACCAACCATTAAATGAGACACCGTTTGGCAAGTCACCATTCATGAATTCAGTATTTTATGAGCTACCATTGAGTGAGTCTCTATTCACCATGTTACTATTCATTGAGCTACCATTCAGTGAGTTTTTGTCTGTTTAGTCACTGTTTAGTGAGTCACCATTTAGGGAGTCACCATTTGGTGAGATAACACCACTGACTATCTGTTAGTGAATCACTGTATGGAGTCACTGCCAATATTTACTGATAGGAGTCACTGTTGGAGACCTTGAAAAACTAAAAAACATATCCAAGTATTGAAATAAGTCAGCTTATCCTCCATGAACACTTCAAACACTAGATTTTCCAAAAGTAATGTATAATAGAGGTTTGTTCCATCACATTAGATACATATCAAAAAATTATTTCCATTGAGATATTCAAACCAAAACCATATGGGAAAAAGGGTTCTGAACATCCACCTTGTGAGATACCTCTCCTGACTCTTGTCACTCCTCAAGTACTCCAACCAGCTAAACATTCATACCCAAATGACAACAAAACACTACATAAAATCACAACAACCATACCATCCTGAATTCACAAATCAGTAAATTCCATCCTCTATGTCAGGATACTACCAGCTCTGTGATGCGTTAACTCACTCACATGGGTTTATTCGCTTCACAGTTAATGCGTCTAGATTAGGAATCAGGTCCTCCCATCTTTATATGTTTATAATTTTTTATACATTGTACCAACCACATCTCAACCAAGGAAAAATAACTCATTTCATTAAAAATTGTTCAAACATTACATTTCAAAATAGAATAGAATAAATAAAAATCCAAATCATCTTCAGGTACTAGGAATGCATCTGCGTTTCTCGAACCCACATACTCTCTTCCAAACCACCACACCTATAAAAAATTAGCACCAAAGGAATTGTCCATCCACACATCACCTTATCTCGATGATCATGGATCTATATCAGTTTTTCATCTTATTTCGGGTAATACTTGATATAAAACTCCCATTCCCCCATTAAAGTCATATGAGTCATCTTGAAGATACATAGAAATTTGAGAGACAATGAAAACATCATTTATACTCTGAAACTGTGATGAACATTCCAACTAGTTTTACACTTTCCCAACTCATCCAAACAGCTCAAAGAGATCAAAAAACGTGGGATAAATCAAGGTCTCTCTTCAAAACCATTACTACCCATGTTATGGGGAACCCTTCCAGAATAAGTGGTCCCCAACATAGAACTCAAACGACCTCCTCCTACAATAGGCATAAATCTTATTATGGTCATGTTCTTGTTTCATCATCTCCTGAATGAGATGAACATTCTATGTCATGTTGTATTCTACCTCTGGACCAAGAACAACTATCTCACCATCCAATGTCCTTCAAAATAGATAAAGACATGATCTCTTGTACAATGACTCAAATGTAGTTGTGATAATGGAAGAGTGATATCTATTATTATAAGCAGACTCTACCATGTTTACGTGTTGCACCCAAGATCCTCCAACATCTAAAATACACAACATCAACATATCCTCTATCAGCTGGATGGTATAATCTCTCTTCCCATCTATCTGAGGGTGGAATGTAGTGCTAAGATGTAATTTGGTGGAAAAATCAGGTTGTAATCCTCTCCAATCTCGTGAGGTAAATCAAACAACCTATTATATGAAAATGGATCATGGAAATCCATGAAACTGTATCTATTCATCCACATACCTCTTGGATAAGGAATCCATTGGCCCCAACTCCTTGTTCCCTAATATGTGATCTTATTTAGTAAGAAAATCCACTACTATATAGATTGAATCAAAGCTTCCAAGTGCTATTGGTAACCCTAGGATGATATCCATTGAGGGGTCATCCCACTTACGCTATGAGACATCCAAACACTGAAAAATACCTTTTGGAACAATGTGCTTGGCCTTTACCTCTTGGAAGACTAATCATCCTGCCAAAAAAATTTAGCTACCCCTTTTATCCCAGGACACCAAAACTACAACTTCATTCTTGTGTACATTTTAGAAATTAGTGGGTTTACCTCTAATATTATGTTATGATACTTAAGAAATTGTATCATTCACATAACCATATTAATAAACAACCTTCTGAAAAATAGGATATGCTTTTTACCATCCATCGTCCAACACTCCAGAGGTTTTCTATGGCTAAAATAATTGTGGAACACCTTTGTATCAGAGTATCCCCACTGAGACACCTCAACCTTCTACATAAAAAAGTACATCACTATCATATGTAACATAAAACGTATACCCAATCAATTTCAATATCTATGTGAAAGGATTCCAACTCCTCCATCACATTCCAGGCATACACAGATTCCCAAACAACCTCATTTAGAGAAATTCTTCTCATTTCATTGGTGACAACATTCACCATTCCCAAGGGGTAGTATATCTCAAAATAATTTTCATGAGGAAACTCCATACACCTCCAATGATGTAGATTCAGATCACAATGGGAAAAAATGTACCTCAAGATCTTGTGGATTGTGAAGACAACAAAGTACTCCCCATTGAGGTTATGTTGACACAACTTTTGTGAAAGAAAAACAACTACTAACTCCAGATGGTGGGTGGTGTAGTTATAGTCATGGAGACATAATTGCATGGAACCATAATAAATCACTACCCACTCCTACACCAACACGCATCCCAAACCCATATAAGGATCTTTACAGGACACCTCAAATATCAGCCCTTCCTTTAGAAACTAGAGAACTATAGAACTAACCAACTTACCATTCAGATAACCAAAAGTTGTATGGAACATCTCACTCCACAAAAAATCATGGACCTTTTTATTTAGATCCTTCAACAAAGCTGAAAATCAAGAGAAATTAGAATTAAGAGTATGATAGTAGCCTACGAGACAATGAAATCTATGGACTTATAACACAATATTGGGTTCTTCCATAGAAATATCTACTTCCACCTTCTAATTTTCCACCACTAAACCCAAATGAGACACCACATGTCAAAATAAACATTTATCTCATGTACAAAACATACAATTGGACAATATTCTATATACCGGGTGGCATTAATGAACCTGATGGATGGTTTTTAGATATTAGGAATACTCCTCTTCTATCTTTGAGTAAATAAAGATGTCATTGATGAATATAAAGGAAATCCAATACAATAACTCATTGAATATGGATTTCATGAGTACGATGAATATGAATTCAATATCCACAACACAGAATGGAATGAATTCAATATTGATGTCCACATACCTAATTTTGAATGTAGTCTTTGGAATATTGCCCTCCGTCACCCTTAACAGGGGATATCCAAATCACATGTAGAGATTAGAAAATCAACATATCCATCATAGATGGTAAAAAAGATAATCTGTCCTTGGGATAGTGTAACTGTTCTTGACTGTCACATGATTCATTCTCCGATAGTCTACCTCCAACCTCAGAGCACAATATTTTTTCATTCAAAAAACAAGACATTTTGCACACCACGGTGACACACTAGATCCGATCAAACCATTCGGCATTAGATCATCAATCTGAATCATCTACTCCCACATCTAATTTTTTGTAATCAGATAATAATCTATTGAAATTATATTATAATCGAGTTATAGTTATATCCCAAACATGAAATCGCGCCGAGGGGATAATGTTGCGACGTTCTCAGGGAAAAAATCCATTAACTCCCCAACACCCCTGTGGACATCCACTATCTCTATGTCCAACAATTCTACTAAGAACTTAGTTAAAAAGGAATGAAGCGGCTCAACAAACTGACTACAAACATAAAAACATCACTCAACATCAAAAACCTCACATCAGTATTCCAAATATGAAAAACCAACTCTATTTTAGAAGAAACAGATTACAACATGAATATAATACCACATGCTAATGAAAAGAATGAAATCATATGGTCGCATTTTAGAAATAACAGATCCCCAGAGGATTGATTTGGTCCCATAATCAATCTACTTCCATGGAACACATGAAACAAGATGGTCTAGCCCCCCAACTATCGTACTCAACACCAGAGCCATATGAATCCTCTATGCATCTAGTACTAATGCATGGGATAGAGTGGGTGAAACAATGGTGTTTGAAGATCCTATATCAAATGAAGCACCATAAATAGTACTAAATAAGCAGATTGTACCTCCAACAATCTCTTGACCTACTAGATCCCCTTCTTCTACTAATTATAGCTAACCATACCATGTTCCTCTACCCCTCTACTAAAGACTACGTCCTTGACCATGCCTTGATTCAAGACCCTAATGAAAACCTTGAGGTATTCACCTACCTAATCACTCTCTCCTCAGTGGAGAAAAAGAATGGTTTCCCAACCACATATTGGCCAAGATGTAACCTGCTACTGAGGCTGGAGCTAGAACATCCCACATCGTCCAAACTAAGCACGATTATCCAGTTTTCACTGACACAAAAGATGGTTGTCGACCCTAGGAAAGAAACCCATAGTCCCCAATCCCACATAAAGGGCACAAAAACCACTAGCACATGAAGGAAGGAAGGAAAAATATTAGGGACAACTCTAAGCAGGAAGAATCCTTGAAGGACCAGGAACATAGATCCATCCACTAACAACCCTAGCCCTCGAAAAACTCGACTAACTCCCTCATCATCGTATACCTCATCTTCATTGCATCCACTTTATTAACTCTGTATTTTTTTTAACCAACAGATATGATGACATGTAAAAAGAGTGAAAAAATACTGGACAGAAGGGTAGAGGGCTACCTCAAGCCATCATCAATGAGACAGCTAATCAAGAAAATGATTTGGTGTGAAATGATTTAGATTAATAAACGTGATCGCAATTACCCACAATGAAAAACTCTCATTATAATGGGAGATAAGCTCTATACTCTTCACATCATTCATAGTCAATGAAAGGGACTATTCACCTAAATACTTCATAAAGAAGACCAACAACATGTATACCTCCTTCATCTACCCCAGATAACATGTCCACCACTGGTGTGAAGCTCCCCACATTTTACTAACTTCAAATGAAACCCAATAATATATCAGATCCCAGATTAAAATGAAGATTATATCATTCTCCTTGAGAAATATATCTATATCCATGTCCAAAACATTTCTCTTTAACATTCCCAATGCCTACCACTGGAAATCATGAAACTTTCTCTACCTCTTCCCGTCCTCCTCAACTAGATCAAACCCCCTCTAAAAAACTATACCAGACTATTGAGATGCAAACAACTAAGACACACACAGATGAAGACTGGGTGCCATACCCAAATGTTCAATAAGGAATTCCTATGCACATGTAGTAGGAGATTTTATTTATGATTCATATTAATTAATTCTTTTCATAATATCCATTTATCCCTCCAGTAACAATCCAAATCACACATGAACAGAAGTCATTATGATACATGTACCTTTACTATGTATCTACCATGTAAATGGTGTAGCCTAACTTGGGTAATCAGATGGCTACACATAATTTCATTATATCTTAGGGGGACTAAAAATCATGTGTCCTTGTTAGTATTCCATGGCCTATGTCATGCACCATGATCGGCTTAATATGTTTCCCATTTAACCCATTCAATCCTCAATTTTCCTAAATCCAAACGTTATCATGTCTATCAACCATCATCTCTGATACCATTCTTGCATGACCCCCACCATCCAAGGATACCATTTCGGGGATGGTAATGAAGAAAGGGAGATATTGACCTGGGATTTTCTCCTCCAATAACCACCAATGTTGAAAACATCACCAAGGGTAAATATATTATCCCAAAATGGTAGGAATTTACCATTCTAGTATAACCAGATCAAGAGATAAGATAATCCATCCCAAAAAAAATCCACGATATATATATATCTATATATAGATATCCCAAATCCATCATATATGAATATTTGTAATAAACATATTACAAATTTAACAAAAACTCCTATATAAGTACCCAAAGTTTAAATAATCAGTGAAAAACATTTTTCCATTAGTGTGAAATATTATGGTCCAGAACAATCCATGAAATCCTCCCAAAAACCTGAAATTATATTACATATATAGTGGCAATAAACAAGTATACTCACTTGGAAAACCAAAGTCTCTTGTGCACTATTTAGATCAGCATACTAATGCTCCCATAGGAAAACAACAGAACCAAAAACACCTAATAAGGTATACTAACCATCCCCACCACACCAAGGCACACTAACCATGAAATGAATGTAATGTAAAGTAATATAATATGAAAATTGGTGATTGGTTACCCCACACCACTTCCTAATAGTTTAGATGCTCTTTACTAATAGAAAATGTCATGGTGATCCAACCACTTCCAAACACACCACATCAAACCCCACCAACACAAACATTGGATTCAAAACCACACCACATCATATCACCAAGGTTGTGATCTATATAATAATGCATCAATAGACACATGGTCCCAATAACAAATTACATACCTCACAAAGACAACTTGGATACACACCATGTCATATCCTAAAAACACCTAGAAAAGTATAACACATATCATCCAGAAGACAAATGGGAAAACACAACATGTCTGCACACACCTGAGGCCTAGAAACCAAAAATTATCTATTAAATCTTGGGACACCATTACATGGAAGAAGGACCCTTAAAAGCCAGGTGGCCAACCATCCATCGTCCCACTGGGATGTTTTTGAAATACACCATCCCCTGTGATGATAGGGGTATTCAATATATAGTAGTCAACAAGTGTGGGGTGCATATAGAGATCAAAAAGGAAATAAATGTTTATATATATATATATATATTATTATAAATCCTAAAAAACTATTAGTTCTCAAAAAACAACAGACGAATCACAATATTTCCAATTGGTCTTATACCTCTAATGTCGTCACAACAAAAAGCCACAACTTATTTCCAATTACCAACAAATTTTGTTAAACCATTAACATTAATTATTAACAAGTTATTTATTAAATATAGTAACCAAACAGACCCAACATAGTTCTGTCCTTTATTAAAAAAATTATATATCTATTGCATTAATAACTGGGAATCTACAAATCACGACACAAAACAAGAAACACAACACATCACTGCACATCCCAATATCAACCCCATGGCGCAACAATTCTCATTTATTCCAGAATAAAAAAGTCACAAACTAAGATTCCATTAGATGTTTGTGTTCATATATCATCAAAATTTTCATCCACCACACCACCGATACCACTCCACACCACAAACTAGAGCATATCACCCACATCACAACATGACCACTTCACATCCCATCTGCCATGCATACTCAATCACACTCTCCCACACAACACATTAATAATGATATAAATGTTTAACACATATATGGACTTATGTATGGATATCTTATTAAATTCCAATAGTTAATTCATGTGTTTTCATAGAAATTGGGTAATCCTCGGGCGTCGGTTTATTTAACAAGTGTACGTGATTTACAATTTGCAACATACAATTGTTCTATTGAAATCAGTTGACATGAATCTTTTTTTGTGTACAACTAAGGAACACTAAGGGACACGATTTTAGAATGGCTTTCATCCAATAAATTTCACAGAAACTTAAAAAAATTACAAGAATATAATTAATCACTTTCCCCAACCCCTAGAATATTGTTATTAATCAAAGTCAATTATCATTGTTTAATTTTGATTAAAATATATTTACATGGGAAAAATTCATATATCTGCCCCACATGATAAAAAATTAAGAGGGGCTAAGGAAACCATCCTGGAAGAAAAGGTAATCGACACTTCCTGATTGACGTAAAACAAGGGTGTTTATTGAGCAGGAAATTCTAAGGAAAACGCAAACCAACTGGTGAAACATAATGGCCTGAATCCTATAGGGTAAATTTTTTGGAGACCTCTTACCAGGAGAGAACAAGGAAAAAATAAAAATTTGAAAGTGGTTTAAGCCCATAGATGTTCTAAAATAAGGTTGCTGATTAGATGCATTTTTAGTTTTCCATTAAAGCCTAAGACAGTCCTAATTACAATATTTGACTAATTAAAATCCCCTAGAATGTAATGTATTTAATGATATGATGTATAGCCCTTGAAATGGATCCAAAATAAGTTAAATATTTTATTAAAATTATTTTAGGTCAAATAAATTAATCAAATGGGAAAATATTGAAAACATGAAAAATTGGTGGAAAAAATAGGAAATGACACACCATTTGATGTGTTATTGGTGTGATTCATAGGTGCGAGTCAACATTGGAGAGCTACCACTGCATGGAACCATAGCAAGTCACTATCACAAGTCACCATCATGGGTCACAGTCATGAGTCACCATAGTTAGTCATTGTAGCGACTTACCATTGGAAAAGACACCATTACAAAAGTCTCCATTTATTGAGTAACAATTCGATGGGAAACCATTTGGAAAGTCAACGTTCATCGAGTCCCAGTTCTACGAGCTACCGTTTGGTGATTCACCCCTCGTCGACTCCACATTCAGCGATTCACCATTTAGATAATCACTGTTCGGTGAGCTATCGCAAGAAACTGAAAACATGGTGTCACCACCAAGTATCACTATGAGGTGTCATCATTGGAGAAATTTCTAAACAATTAAATTTTTAATATTTTTTAAATATGTCAAATTGACCTCCTTGAACACTTCCAAAATTGTATTTTCACAAATGTAATGGAACAATGATTTCCGGACCATTACAAATTCATATTAACTCATAATACCAAAATAATTAATCAATTCATTATCCGGGAATATAATTCAAATCCAATATAAAACACAATGAGAACAACAATATGTCTGGAACAACATCATAAAAACATCTTCCATTTCATCCAATAATAATTTACATATGGGAAAGAAATTGTTTTCATTAAATCATCCTTAAAATAGCATCATCACAAAATATATTAATAAATAAAGAGTATTGTATCAATAGAGGATATTCCAAATTAAATATAAAAATCATTAAAGGATGATGGAAAAATTGAATTATCACTATAATGAAAACATTTAAAATATTCTTTAGAAATAAATAGAATATATATCTTTTATATTCATAAATTATAAATTCTAATACACAAAAAAAGATAATGTTATTTTAATCCTAAAACAATTTAAAAAAATATTTGAAAAATCATAAAAAATACATAATGGAAGTAAAATCTATTTATGGAATATACATTGAAAAAGAAAATTATTTTAACAATTTTGTGAAAATATAATTGTGAGTCCCATGAAACCCCTTTAAAAGTATTAATTCTAATAATTTTTATGAAAAAAAACATTGTATATAAAATAACCATTATATAATATTATAGTTAAATATTTTCATTATACAATTTGATGAAAATGTAAAATAAATAGAATGAATTGTGAATGAAAAGGAAAAATATGGTTGGTTTTCATAAAAACAATTTTACTTCCATATTGACAACCAATAAAAGTAGAGTGAATGGAAAACATGAAAATACTATAAATAAAAATTATATAATATAATATAAGGGGATTATATTATTTTCATTATATCATTTTTTTATTTGAATTTTAATATAGATTATGCCATAATGAAATGTTATTCTGACATAATGCAATACCTCTAGTTTGTAAAGTTTTCTTCATTATCCATCCTATTATATGATAAATTTCTATTTATTATACTCATATAGTTGAAAATTGTTTAAATATTGTCTTCATATTTAAAATTATATTGTAATTAAAAATATATCATTCATCACCGTTTCATCATTTAAACCAAAAGGTTGGAGTGAATTATTTCCCCCCCTAAAATTTCAATTAGGTGGTCCTTGTCTGTAATTCCCTGATATCATTTTCATCAAAACCAATATTTAAATAATTAATTGGAATCATATTTTCTATATATAATTTTTTTAACCTTTCATCTAAATAATTACAGAAAAATTAATTTCATCCCTTTGTGGAGATGCTTGTCCATATGAACACATGAGTGATGTTTTAATTTTCCAATTAATTGAAATAATGAATTTTAAATTCCAATAGATCATTAAATAATCATTATAATATGAAAAATATCAAATATATTCACTAAATATATAATTATTAATTTTCATTCTAAAGAAAAATGAATAACAAATCATATCACCTCATGGAGGAGGTAGTCTACATATATGCAAAAGGGACATTATTATTTTCTAATAGATGGGAGGGAAATATTTGAATCCATATTTTATAATTATAAATTTAGAGACATCATATATATCTAGTAGAAATATATGTATGTCCATCTATAGGAGATGGTTATGAAAAATATTATACATAACATTATAGATATAGTAGTTCATACATACGCAGAGGGAGAATCCTATTTTTCATTTTAAAAAATGATAGGGAATATCGATATAATAATGGCATAAAATATTATACGAATGTTCCATATTTAATTATTTAATAATGGTTGTAAGGGATTTAGATGAGTTTAGAGATGAATGAAAAATAAAATAGATTAGGAAAAACAATGACTTCTTCTTCAGGTATCGTGGTTTATCTTCTACCAAAATCCATCTTTAGATAGTGTTTTTGTTTAGAAAATACTTCATCCTCCTGAGGAGTAATTTTTTCAACATCATTTTTTTGGTAATCTATTAACTTGAGTGATTAACTAGTGTGGGTTACATAGAATAATTGGTTCCCTTTAATAAGTGAGGTGCGTGGGAAAAATGTAAATACATGTATATTAACTATAAAATACAAATCTTACTAAATAGAAGAATCTACAAATTCTAATATATTTATATAAATTATGGGTTACATAAAAATCTAATACACAAATGAGATTAAATAATACTTTCTATTCTTTATATCTATTCATATAACACCTCTTTTAACTAATACCATGGTAACATGATTTTTACCTTGGTAAAAATTCATTATTGAATAAAATTAATTCTACATTCTTAAATTATATTAATTAAAATAATTAAAAATATGGATTGAATTTTTCATTATGAAGTTCATATAATTGGAAAAAATATCTTTAATATTCACACACAAAAACATGAAATACCCATTTATTGAGAAAATATTATTCAAGAATATATATGTATTTATTTTGATTCATTTCAACGTAAAAACAATTAGATGATAATTAATATATTTTATTTAATTTACTATATAAACCATTAAATAAATTTATTCATCAATTTTTATTAACTAAATTTATAATGTTCAAATACATTATGATTATTTAAAAATATTCATAATAAATATATCATTTTGACATTGAATGATTTTGTATTCATTTGCAGCCAATTACTACTCAATGTATAAATTCATACATTATTTTTTATACACAAAATAAATCTATTTTTTTATCAATAATTATCAATATATATTATTTAGAAGAAATTATATAATATGTATAATATACAAATGATGAAAAAATATTGTTCCAAAATAATGTTTTTATTAAAATTATAACTTGAGAACATATTTCATTATAATTAATCAACATATTATCATTAAGGAAAATTAATCTACATAATTTTAATATTTTAGTTACTCATATTCATAATTTATAATTAAAAATCATTGTGATAAAATTTCAATAGAATGGCATGGTTTAGTTGAACATTGTGTTGTGTGTAGATACATCAATCAGAAACATAAATTTGAAGAGAAATATATATTTTATAAACATAAAATTTTATATTTTACCCTATTTGTAATACCATTACCATGAAATTATGTTAATATTGTATAAAAATGTCTATACCACTTCTTCATTATATCCCCACATTCCCACATAGCTTCATCAAATTTATGGGTTTTCCATATAACATTAACAAGATTTGTGGAATTTTTCCTTATCACATTATCCAATAGATTAGGAATTAGAAATAGTTCTTCCTCGCATGGAATGTTATTTTCCATTATATGAAAATATTAATTTTATTTCTCCTAATTATTATCAATATAAATCCTCAAAAAGGATATATGGAACACCTCTTCCACATGGGAATTGTTCAGTTGAAGAACCAAGGAAAAAAATACCATCCTATTTTGATAATGAATCTCAAAAGTAATGGTATATCATTGACCTAGAATGATTTTTTTCCAAAATCTCATATATGTATTCTAAGTATATAGTCAAAGATATACCATATCACAATTATCAAAAAATAGATCTTTCTGATGGATTTTAGTAAAATTATTCTACATTCTCTAAGATATCATGACGTGTTATTGAATGGATTTGTCATTATCAATACATTACACAAATATTTAATGTTATAACTTCTTGTTATTATCAAATAACATCTCACTGAAATGGATGTTTCACATATTTCCAAATGAATAATTATAAGTAATAATCTGAATTATTATGTGAAAGATAGTTTTGTTCAAAATATAATTAGATGATGTTCTTAATCCCGCACTAAACTACAATTCATAGACAAATGTATAAGAATATGTTTTATTATTTCTATTTCCATATTATAATGGGAATCTATATAAGGATGGTATGATGTGAAAATCCTAGCATTATATTTAATGGTTGCTGAAGACTTCTCTAGAAAATTGAGGTAAAATTTTGATCTCAATAAAAACAAATAGTATGTTGTATTCTATTCAATATTACAACTTCCTTAATTTATATCATAGTAATGGAATAAAGATATACATTTTATGTTATTTTAAAAAAAATTTACAAACAATTGAATGTGAATGAAGATAACCCGAATTGAAATATAAAAATTAGGTGTCTTGGGGACACCTATAATGAAACTCATAATGATGTTTTCCCATTATCATTCTTGTAGGGGAAATTTCTACAAAATACCATTATATTTATAATTATTAGATATAAATTGATGAAATAATCTACATAGAGGTAAATACTCCACATTATCCCTTTGTATATTGTCACACCAAAAATTCACTTTTATATATATTTACATTTACATGATTCTATGATGATGAGGTGCATACTTCATCAAATAAATCATTAAATAATTTTGGTATTAAATTGTAAAATATTTCATTCATGAATCCTATTATTCCATTAAGGTAATTCTTGAACTATTAAATATTCCTTAATAGTTTTTATCTCAACCTCTTCCATATACAAAACTACAAATATCCCATGAGTGTATAGTTGAGCATTCATCAATAAATGAAATGACATTTCCCATTTAATTATAATTTTATGGTATATATTCTGATAATACAGATGTATTATATTTCTTTCATTCATCACCTAAGAAAAACAATCATGGTCCTCCTAACTATGAGTGTCATCCCCATTTATCTCCATCGCATGGATGAAATATATTCAGCATTCATTACAATTTAACAACTCTATATATATCCTTTGGAACATTTTCAACTCCTACTATGTGAATATATATATTTGTATCACACTCTTATGGTCAATGTATATATATATCAGACACTTCAACATATAATTAATGAGTCCATATTTTCAATGATAAATTACATCTTCTATATCTAAAAAATGGGAATATTAGTTTTTATCATTAATATTTAATTGTTATGACTTATATGATACCACCATGTCATTTTTAATAATAAATTATATTCCCTTCTTCAATGTATTACTATATATATCAAACTCCTCTCCAATGCATGATACTATAGGTTTAGATTCACATACCAACCATCTATAAAGCTTCTTGAAGTTTTAGTCAAATTTATCTTTCAAATGGATATTTTCCACTATTCGCAACAACATGGTTATTGGATTTGGTAACCATAATAAATTTCAAACATTGCAACAGTAGTATCCAGATAACCTAATGAGATTGTGTATCACGGTTATTATGGTTTTTTTAGGCTATAATTAATCAAAACATTTTTGAGAAGGAACCATAGATATTTATTCTCTTATGATCATGTGTCCCATGAATGGTACATTCTATAGACAGAATTCATACATTCAAAATTTGAAATATAGTTTATCCTTCCTAATGTTCATTGACCAAATACTCAAATAATCCTCATTATCTTCCTTTCCCTTTGAATATATTTATATTTGATCTATAGTGACTACCAAAAACTGATCAAGGTTATATCTAAAGACTATATTGATTAGAAACGTGAATTTAGAGGGGGAAATTATAAGTCTAGATAGAATCACAATAATTTCATAATGATCATAACTCACATAGATTATTTTTATTCATTATATCCTCTTTCATGACACTCAATTGATTAAAAACTGAAAGATGCTCAATCATTAAAATAGATAAATATATATATATAATTGATCAAACAATTTATCAACACATATCAGAAGAAATATTTCAACATTATCCGTTGTGTTATGTTCTCAACATTGAATTCAGTGACACATTAACCCATATATCTTCTTAAAAAAATTCAATTCATGGTCACACACTCGGGTGTCTGAATATATATTCTACAGTTGTTGAGAGTGTCTTTATAAAATAATGTAGATCGGGTGGACCCATTATATAATAAGGATTTGAAGATAGTATATCATTGGGTATGAATTCTATTAAAAATCATCATCTCAATTCTTGGGAAGATACATAAAATCATCCAGAAATACATCGACATTATTTCTATAATTATATCATTATAAATATTGATTTTATTCCCATACATTTGAGATAAGAAATCATCATTGATATGTAGTATCCCCCATATAATGGGAATTATTTACTTTAAGAGTTAACATTCATAATAAAACATATAGATGATCATAAGATCATTCGGAATATAAAAATTTAATTCTCTTCATCAACAATTGATAATGGTACTATATAAATATATCCAATCATGACCTATATGACATAAAATTCAATTAAGGGGAGAATAAATAGTTTTTTAGGAAGAAAATAATCACAAATGTTTATAGAAGATGAGTTATAGATAATATAATTTATCATCATTACATTAGATATTATCATCGATAATTATCATGTATTCATTTAGGTGGTGATTAAATACCAATAGAAAATTCTAAATATATAAGTTATTGGGTAGAACCTCTATAAAATAAAACATTTTTAGTTATATAGTGTATGATATGTTTACCTTTCATCACATCATTTTTTTACACACCTCGGTAGTAGTAGATGAATGATATTTCCATTTCTTTTTTTGTACGGATATATTTACATTGATTATCATCACTAACCCCTAGATTTATGAAATATTTTTTCTAATTTATATATTGAATAAAATTATTATAATTGATTTAGCATGTTTAATTCTTTTGATATTTTCTCCATTCATTTTATTGGATTACCTCTTCAGATAATGTTGACACTCCATTTCGTCACTGGGTCCACTGAATGGAAAAGGGGGATTCCTTAAGCACTAAGAGGGTCACCCTTTGAAGGAATATCAAAATTTTGATAAAGTCATGAACTAGAAGCCCATTTTAGAGTGTGTTGTGCAAGTCACATGTGCGCCGTGCAAGTCACTTACGCACCACATAATAATCATGCAAGTCACATGTGAGCCCCTTTTGATTTTTTCCCACGGTACACAGTGGCCTATAAATAGCCCCTATGGGTCGCCATTTGAAGGAAGGATTTTCTTGATGTCAAATTCAATCTTTGGTCACCCAAGTATTCAAATAAACTCTTCTGAAAACTTCTAAGGCAACATTTTATCTAGAATGGGAGACTTGAAGAAGTAGGATAAGGCTTAAGTCTTTAGAATTCATCAACACATGCGCACCAAAGTGTCCATAACTCCTTAAATATAGAAACACTTGCACACAGCCAAATAAAATCAATAAAACATGTGTGCCACCCTTTTGGAAACATATTTGGATAGTAATAAAGTCTTGAGTTAAGTCTCTCCCAAGTATTACAGTACAGATTCTCTATCTCCCTACTGAAAACCATGACACGTAAGTACACTTATGTAGCCAAGACATGTGACCCAAATCATGTGTGCGACCTGCACTTGTGCACCAATTTAATTTGTATGCCTCTCTCCCATTCACCTCTCCTCTTGATGATATTAGCCACCGAACACCTGTTCAAATCCATTTATAGATTGTTTCCTTTATTGGATTCCATATCAGAAAGGGATTCTGTGAGAACCTCTATCAATAACTCATGACTAACAAGCATTATGTCACTACGATTAAAGATTTACTCAATATAACCTCATCCTTTAAGATGAGAAGATCATTAAATTTGGGCCACCTTCTCCGGAGTAATCCCCAGTCACAATTTCTCTTAGTTTGGTCCTCCTTCTCAAGAGTAATCCAAAATCATAATTCTTTTAAATAGGGCCTCATTCTGATGAGTAATCCAAAAGTTAAAAGTCCCCTTAACCAAGGCCTCCTTCCCAGGATTAATCCCCAATCATAGGTTCTTTTAACATTGGTCATCCTCCTTAGGAGTAATCCCCAATCTTATGTACTTTTGATTTGGGCCTCCTTCTTAGGAGTAATCCTCTGGTTAAAAAATCCAAATCTCCATAAAGTACAAAACCTTTATGGACCCTGCTCCTGGGCTTCCTTCTTGATGTAAGTACTGGTCTTCATCTATTGGGTAGTGATTCAAACCTAAGCACCACATCATTTCTCATAACTGCATCTTTCGTGGAATCATTGTCATGTTTATTGATACCTCTTGTTTCTCACATCGTGAATGACTCACATGAGTTTAGAGTGTAAAATTAATCACGTCGTCTCTTTTTGGGCCATTAACTATACATAAACCCCATCCATTTGATGGAACTATGTGGGTTCTGATTTCTTTTTAATGAGGAAACATAGTTAGCCCATCTGCGGTTACGATCGCAACTCTGAAATAATCCATGTCTTTTTGAATGAAAATAAACTTCATGTGCCCCGCTGAGGAGATTTAAAACTAATATGGTCATCATAATTACAAAGATATTTCTATATAATATATTGAAGGATACCAATGACTATGAATATCTAATAAATAACGATGATTCTCTATTGATGAAAAACCTAAAATATATATAAAATATTCTCTAAATCCCATACATGTCAATTATTTATTTCCAAATCTAATGGAAAACTCATTTTCAAGCTTGGTGAATTAATAAGGATTCATGAACATAACTTAAATATATGAGAGAGTTTCCGAGTAGGAAATAATTCCCTCATAAAATGTGTGATGATACTAACCACCCATCCTCTCAACGAATGAAAATTCTTAATCCACATTGGTCCACAAATAATGATCACCTACCTTGGGAATGTTCGTCCAAATGGATATAGAATGATTGGGTGTTTCTGGTTCTACAAATAAACTCATTAGAAATCGATTAGAATGTTAAAACATTAAACAAATAAGGTCATCCCCATTTCAAGAAGAAACAAAAAATGGTGAACCAGACGTTAATACTTAACCATGTTAAATGATGTTTTAATTATTTGTTAGGCCCCTATTAAACTCAATATGAGGTCCATAAAAACAGTCAATAATAGATGTTCTCATCCAAAATATTTAGTATGGCCAAAACTGTCTAGATTATGTCTGTTATATCAAACAGGCAGCCTTTTCGAAGATCTCTCTGCAACAAAGAATGACCAATTTAAAGTTAAAACCTATGAATTCTTCGGCTGCTACTCTTGGTGGATCCTCACCCGATCTGAGGAGGACATCACCTATTGAGCATCTTCAATGTTGGGGCTCAAATGCATTGGTGAGGTAATACCGTCATCATGGTACCATCCCGACTCTGGAGGCTTCTCGACAATCCCTTTAAGTTAACAACTCTCCCTGGTTGTCCGAACATCGAAGACAAATGGTCAGAAAGCAGGTGGCGCCAACCACTTTCTCCAACAGTTTTGGGTAACTATCCCCGGAACACAATAACCAATACCACCCATATTATGGAGAGGTGAATGAATAGGTCAAAAAAGGCCTCAGTTCAAGAATAATGGAGCCCTTCCTGAGGACTCCCACCAATAATCACCGCCAGACTCTTGCAGTAGTGCACCATCAACATGATGAGGGTATCACCTCTAGGTGTTTGGATATGGTCCCCCAGACCCGAGCACACAAGACGAATTTTTAGAGGAGAAATTCAGAAAACATAGAGCATTTTCTTACCTTTGTCCCCTATAAATAATGCCATCAACCTAACTGGATGTAAAACAACGAGCGAGCATATACACCTGATCGTCTTAATTTCTCTTCCTAGCAGACTCGTCCGGTAGTAACAGACCAATCCCACCAGGCAATTCCGGCAGAGTACTATAGGCAAGAACATACACCTGTTTATAAATCATTATCCAGTCAGTAGGCTCATCTGACTGCATAAAAAGAAACTCACAAATGGAATGTGGAGACCTCCTATAAACAGAAGGCACATACCCCTTCAATTCACCAAGATAACTAACAATCTCAATTGGTAGCACCCAAAGATTTCAATTGGAAAGGTCTAATGGAAAACAGAAGGTATCCACAACTTCTTTCCCCCACACATGAGTTCTGTCAGAATTCATTGAATGGAAAAGGAGGACAGGAGATGGAACACACACCTACTCCATACATGTAATGGACGAATATTCCCATTTCGGCTGATGAAGTCCCCAAACACATTCTAACAATGGTGAATGTGAAAGAAGAAAATCCCTTCCCATAATCTTGATACCTGTCAAAATATTATAACAACTTCAGTGAAATCATAGGGAATGAAACACAAATATATCCCTATCAGCAGAGTGAATCATCAACATGTCACCCCGGAGAAGATACACACCTTTGTTACAGTATAGGAGGGTCGTGGGGCACACTCCCCCATGTCATACAGACAATCAAGGAGTGCAGATACACCAAATTTAAATGGAGACAATCGTCCTATCCTGACCATTTCTACTAACTAGGAAATACACCTACACATAATAAATACTTTTGTCAACAATTTGTTTCCAAAGTGAGTAAGAAGGAATCCAAGAAAAAGACCTATCAAGTACAGTTAAAAAATCATGAGCCAATCTCCAATAAGTCCATGCTCAATGTTGGAGTTCTTGAAGCCCTCAGACAATTATCTATCACAACTAATGATTATACTCTCTCATATACAAATTCCTAATGTAATAATAATAATTCTAAAGGACTTCATCAGACAAGTCCTCATGAAGGCTTTCCTGAAGACAATTCGGTCAATCTTAAAGTATCATCTTCAGATGAGAGCCATGATAACCCTCTATGTGGCCAAAAGACCAAGGAGAAAAAGGTTTCATCTTTTTTTATAACCCCCCATAGTGGTCCTCCACATGATGATGAACTTATCTGTTAAAGACATTTCTGCATTAGTAATTTGAATTTCTTGGGAAATTATTCAATGGAAAATGCAGTAATGGGAAAACCATATTATCCCGAGGAACATGAAAATTCAAAGCCATTAATGTATGATTCCTTACCACAAGTAGGTGAAATATTTTCTTAATAAGAAGATAGCCCGAGATGTAGGTTATTCACCGAACAACCCCTATGTCATTCATCTTATAATTTGACAAATTATTTCTCTACAGTTTTTTTTTGAATCTGATGAAGCAAAAAAGAAGCCCTATCTTTGGTCCAATAAGGTAGATGAATCTTCATCAAATGATAAAGAGGATGTGTTGATTTTTATAAAACAACAGGGGAATGGTGAGATATTTGTCATGTTTTGGTCTTTGGATGACTCCCAGTATGATATTCCAGAAACACTGAGAGAAGATTGTCTTCACATTATTCGTCTCAAAATATGGAAATATCATTTTTAGTTAAAATAGAAAATATTACCTTATGATGAATATCAATACCATGATAAGGTAATATAAGGGTTGCAACAAAAAATTCAGTTGGCATCTCTCCCAATTTCCTGACATCCAAAGGTTGAAAAGCATCCGAGAGCCCTTCAGCGTACATGCCTTGGAGAATTAAAAATTTTGTGCCAGTTAATTACCAATGATCCATCTGGTATTCATATTATGGGATGGGGTGTTCATGGAGAATTTCATTTCTCTTGTCTCTCTAGTCTACAACACCCACCAAAAGTGGCTCATGCAATGTTATTGCCCATGGCTAGCCACATCGAACAGTTATTTTGTGTAATCATAGCTTTCTCAAGAACAAGCCACAACTAGTTCATCCCAAATTGAGGCATATAAATAAAAAGTTGACGGATTAATCTTGCATCAAGAAAATGAGAATTCGAATAATCATATCGTTTAGAGCATGCGCATAATTAGGTGATAGAGGATTCAGAAATAATCCAATGATCATCTGAGCCATGTGATTTGATTGGATGTAGGTTGAGGCATCCGGCAAATTTCCGAACTAAAAAAAAGCAAAATCAAGACATCTTTTTAGAATTTTTTAGATGTTCCATATCAAGATAAACAAAAATTGTTAGCCTGAGGACTCTTTTAATCCAACCCTTGTGATAATCATACATGATTAAAGGATTTGAGCATGAAAAACTGAAAGAGTCATTGTCCACTGGACTGATGACATTTTCAAATTCTCAATATCTCCCTCAGTGAAAGTTAGTCTTCTCTCGATTAGGGAAGAAGCCACAAGAGGAACACAATGCTAAATTACCCAGACATTACCATCATATTACGGTTCATGAATAAGTTCTAGAGGGATCAATCAAAAAAAAGGCAATGTCTCCTAAAGGACATGGAAGAAGACAGTATCGCAGAAACACTGACAGAAGGGTTGCAATGCATTAGGCATCGGTAATTTCATATATTCCCTTGTTAGTAATCCCCTAGGACATGAGGCTCACTCATAGGGATCAGATGAATAAGTTCATGTTCAATAGGTTGTACACATGTAAACAAATGAAGGAGGTATACGTACTAGAAGCCAGAGGGTTTCCCATAGGAAGACATTCCTTCGGGTAATTCCCTTCCATACACCAGAATGAATCATGATAAGGAAAATGGTAAAATTCAGGATACATCCCACACTAACTCTATAGAAGGACAATCACTCTAATTAGAGGAAATGTTCACACAACAAGAAGAAGAGATGAAGGAGTTAAAGGGGTTAAATGCAGAACTACTTCAAGGAAGTCTTCCTCCTATCCGTGATGGAGTTAATCAATCAAGGGAATCTATTTCAGCTACTAGGATGGATCATGAATATCCCCATTTACAAGTACACCCTCACATGACCAATCTTATGGGTCATAAGCGATAACAACAGGCAATAATACGTTCAGTGGTAGTACCAGTCACCACACTCATCCAAAATCCATTTATTACACCAGCTTAGCTTCATGCTCAACCAGATGTTTCTAAAAAATTAATGACTACCATTGAGTCATTAACCGATTGGTTGAAAGATATAGAATAAAAACATTCCCATGTTTATACTGAAAAGAGAACATACCCCAAAAGTGTGGATGCAATTCCTCCTCCATCAAATTTTTCGAATACCACATTCCAAATTTTTAATGGTTCAGGAGATCCAGAACAACACTTAACACATTTTGTTTCTAGTTGTCACCCTACTACGAGAACTCTTTAACTAAAAGAACTTGTTAACCTCAGCTGTTTAGTGAAATCATTACACGGACATAGTTTTGTTTGGTATACAAGTTTGCAATCTCTGTCAATTACTGGGTGGGAATATCTCTATCAAAGGTTCCTTCTTCAGTTTAGCTCAACATTACCAAAGATGATAGTTTATCATCTTACCAAATGTAAACAAACAGATTATGAAAGATTTTGTCATTTCATTGCTTGTTATAAGGGATTACCATATTCCATATGTTTAGAACTCCCTCAATAATAGTTTCTTCCAATCTGTGTTACAAATTTGCGTGATGAATTATGCACACCTTTAATACCTGTGAAATACACAGGAGGGTATTGAGTCCTTACTTCAATAGCTCATTAGATATTAGACTCTCTTATAAAGACTAAGGATAAAAATCATGTAATTCCATCAGTTCTAGTATTGAGAATAGGGAAAGTAGTGATGCCTACCGTTACACATAAACAAGCACCTATACCTTCTTCCACTTCAAAACCTTCTTTATATCAAAGGTCTCCACCTTCTAAGAGTCAAAAAAATGGACTTCTCATCAAGATTATCAAAGTGATAAAAGGAGAAAATAGTTTTAGCATTTAAAGAAAAATATTTTTTCTTTTTGTAATGAACAAGTTCCTGGTTACTTCTTCTCAGCTCAGGAAAACAATTTGGTTCTGTTTCCATGTCCCAAAATGCCGAACAAGGGTGGAGATGAAGACCTCCCAAACTATTTCCTATTTAATCATATGTTGGGGAATCCCATTAATGATTGCTTTTTCTTCATATACCTCTTGAAAAAGTTGGTGGAATCTCGACAAGTAAAAATGAATGTTTCTTCAGCCCTGGTATCATGTGTTACTGCTACTGGTCTAGGAAATGAAAGCGAGTGGCACAAAGTCAATAGTAAATATTTATAGAAATATGAAGATTGGATGATCAGGAAAACGATCAACTGAACTCATGAAATTTTAAGAACACAATTTAATCATCTAATTGTGTCTTTTATTATCTATGCCATAGAAAACCCCCCTTCATTACAAGGAATATCCTCAAAGAATTAGTGCAATTTGAAGAAAGGGGAGCAATCAGAAGAATATGAGGTCGTGTTAATGCCTAAGTTTTCTCTGAATTTGGAAAATTTTATGCCATATACTTCAATTTAATGGGCACCACCCCACCAAATGGCACAACCTGAACTGGTTCATCAAGCAGAATATTCATCATATGAAGAGTTGATATTTGGTTCTCTGAACATGATTCATTTCACGGATCCCTATGCCAATGACAGTTTCGATCATGATGAGCCTGAGTTCCTTGTATCTAACTGAGGAGTTAGGGGAATAGACAGAGGTCTAGGATACAAGGGAAGAAGTGGATATACCAAAATTGACTATTTCAATCATACCCCTACAAGAACTATATATGTGGAAGAAACTACTATGAAATACCTTCAGCGGGATCAATAGGAACAAGGATGCTCTTCCACACAAGGTCGATTCAATCTTGACATAGTTATTTTGCAGGACTAGTTAGAGGTTACACATTTTTCCTCTTAGAAAATAGATAGACCTAGTAGGTCTAATCTACTGAAGCCATGTGTGTCTCTAATTCCTACCCTAATACGGGATGCATCTACTACCAAGGCATCGAGATCCAAGGCACCAACAGAACCACATTTTCATGATGGGAAATGCTGACCTTTAGACCAAAAGTTTGATGTATTGAAACATTTGTCCCATGTACTGGCCAGGTTATCAATTCTAGATGCCTTGAATCTATCAAAAGATCCTTGGGAGGGACTTATTGAGAATTTATCATGTCCACAAGAAATCAAAACTGAAATTGATACGGATGAGGTCTACCATATAGAGAATGATCTTGCAGAATGCCTTGTAATGATATATTTTATAGATGAATACAAATATGATGTTGTACATGGACATATCAGACCTTTGTATCTATCTGGAAAAGTCAATGATATAGATATTCTACAAGCTTTGACTGATAATTCCTATTGAGTCAATATCATTCCTATTTGTATAGTTCGTTGATTGGGCCACACAGAATCTGATTTATCTCCTTCTAGTTTTATGTTTCAAGGATGTGATAAGAATGATCAAGAACGTTTGCGTGAAATTACACTCAGAATTCTGTTTGGAGACCTTATGTCTAATTAATGTTTCATAGCTGTTCGTCAGGACACTACATTCAGCATTTTTCATGGAATACCATGGCTACATAAACATGCGGTTGTACCATCGTCATATCATCAAGGCCACAAATATTGTTTCAATGGTCAAATTGGTACATTCTATTGTTATAAGGCCCCATTCAAAATGTGTTAATCTCAATACATTAAGGAAGAATTTTATCACATAGAGGGAAAGGAAAAATCCACAGCAAAGAAGGTCACCAATATTAATGCTCCCAATGGTTTATAAAAGATTCCAGTAAACCCATTTATACATGTGAGAGTAGATTATGTGTTGCCTATCAGTAAAATTGTCAAGATTGACCTAAATTCAAACACTCTTATAGAAACTTCCATAATGTCAGTTATGGCTACCATCGAGACAACATGAGAGAAATTGTTGACTCTCCAAGCAGTGATGAAATTTTAATGGAGATGTCATCATTTCATATACGGAAATCCATCAATTATTTACATCATCAACCAGGCCAAATGAAGGTATAACAATAAAATAGGAAAAAATGATTTTGATTCGCAATCCATCATCTCCTCTATATCACCCTTGGAAGACCCTTCATCATCAATAGGTTCAGAAATGGATGCCTCTTCTTAAAGATATTCAAATTTAAAATTCTCTTCATACAGTGGAAATACTACTTCATCATCTACCATGGAAGTAGAAACAGCAGATGTAACACATACTGAAGAACAAGAGGATGATCTCAGGGATGATCCTATAGCATTTGATGAGTGTATCTCTACCACAGTGGATGAACTTAGAGAAATAAATTTGGGTACAAAAGAAGATCCATTCCCCACATTAATTAGTGCAACCACGAATCATGAAGATCAAGAAATATATACTTCATTTCTAAACCAAAATCGAGATGTATTTGCCTGAAATTTTGTAGAAATTATAGGTATTGATCCCGGTGTTGTCACTCATCAATTGGGTTTTCCAGAAGATCATCAAGGATTCAAGAAAGCCGAAAGAAGAACACACACATCTTATGACTCCCAAATTAATGCTGAAGTTGATAATCTTATCGAATCTAACTTCGACAGAGAATTTCAGTATCCCAAATGGCTGACTAATATTGTCCCTGTGAAAAATAACAATGGACAAATTAATGATTTCATTGACTTTAGTGATATTAATCATCATTTTTCCAATGATGATTTTATAGTTCGGATCACAGAACTCTTAATTGATGCAATAGTTCTCTACAATTCTCTTTCCTTAATGGATGGTTATTCTGGGTACAATCATATATGAATGGCCCTCAAAGATGAGGATTTTAATGCCTTTAGAGCATCTCAAGGTGTGTTTTCCTATCAGGTAATTCCCTTTGGCCTGAAGAATGCAGGTGCAATGTATTAATGTGCCATGAACCATATCCTCAAAATATTTTTAGTAAAATTTGGTGAATGTTATGTGGATGATATGGTGGTTAAATCCATACAATGTTCTGATCACATTTCTGATCTATAAATCATATTCAACACACGTCGACAACACAATTTGATGATGAACCCCTATAAATGTGCTTTCAGGGTATCCTCAGGAAAAAAATTCAGCTTTGTTTTACACCATCATGGTATCAAAGTTGAATTAGAGAAGAAAAAATCAATCCTTGACATGTCACCTGCTAGAAATTAGAATGAACTAAGAGTAATTCAAGGAAACATGGCCTATATTTGGTGTTTCATTTCCAATTTGGACGGCAAGTGCTTACCCTTCTACAAATTAATGAAGAAGAGAGTCACCTACCACTGGAATGAATAATGTCAAGAAGTATTTGATATTGTAGAGAAATATCTCTTTATTCCACTGGTATTAATGCCTCCCATTGAAGGAAGACCACTTATTCCTTAGCTGATAGCTTAAGAGGGATTATTTCGTACCTTCTTAACACAAAAGAGTGATGATTTTAATTAAAACAATGTTTACTATCTCTTTCTGACTATGCATGAGGCAGAAACTCTATATTCCAGTATTAAAATGTGATGCATAGCTTTAATCTTGCCAGTTCATAATTTGACACACTACCTACAATATCGTGAGGTCCAATTGGTATCTCACAATAACCTGCTCAAATTTATTCTTAGTTGTCCAATGCTTATAGGACGTCTGGTATATTGGGAAGTTATTTGTAGTAGTTTGATATCTAGTATGTGTCTCAAAAGGTAATAAAGGGCCATGCTCTGGCTTATTTCCTTTTTGAACACCCATCTATTGAAGATACATCTTTAAATATTGAACTTCCTGATGAGGAAGTCTTCTCTATTCAAGGTAATCCTCGAACATGGGAAATATACTATGATGTTTCTTCCAGAAGTCCAATTGGGAAGAAAATGGAAGATCATAAATTTAACAATGTTGGGTTAGGAATCGTTCTTATTTCTCTAGAAAAGATAGTGCTACCCTATTCCTTCTTATTGTTAGAATGCAGTACAAAAAATGAAGTAGAATATCAAGCTCTCATCGTAGGATTGGAATTTGCGCTTCGGGAACAGGTGAATCACTTGAAGGTAGAAAGAGATTCTGATTTGGTAATAAAACAATTCTATGGGGATTATTCCATCAGAAAAGAATAGTTAATCCCTTTTGTGATTATTTCAGTGAGTTAATGGATGAATTTTCATCTGAACCGATATTTTCAATTGACCCGCAATCGCAAAATGACGATGCTGATGCATAGGCTAATGTAGCCACAACCTTGGTAGACCCAAATCAAGACGAAACAATCATCATTATTTCCCACCATCGTATAGTATCACATAATGTTCAAATTAGAACTGAGGAAATCAATGAAATTTGTCCCATTTCTGAACCATATGGTTATACTTTAGGATAGATGACACCTATCTGGGAATACCTTCAAAATGTTAGACTCCCACATGATAGAGCCGGGAAAGAACATGTCTGACGATGTGTTGTTGATTTTACTCTTTATGATAGCCCAGATCACCATGAAATTCTATATAAGTGAGGTTTTTATGGAATTCTCTATAGATGTATTGACGGTTAAGAGACAATGTGTAACGACTTGTACCTGAGAATCCACCCGAACAGTGCTATACGGGTCGGGTGTCACTACCTTAGGCACACCTCCCATGAACTCCAAAGGCTGCCAACTAGCAGCAAGGGTCTGAAGCGGTATAGTGGAGAAGATATACCCTCTTGGATGAAAAAATGGTACCACTCCGGGTATAATACTAAAAAGTGAAGCGGATGTAAATGACTCAGCAGGCTCGAACCAGACCCGCATAGCGGAAGCATATCAAATATCAATAAACCAGTGGAAACAACATAGAGAACAACAACAACAGAATGTAAACAGAACAACATGCCAGCAGTCAACAAAAACTACTACTGTAAACAACCAAAGCATGCATCGAAGTCAAGTCATACAGCTCAATATGTAATGGCGCCAATGACTAACCAATTGTTACTACATAAAAATGTAAGCATGCTGATACAAAAGGGAAAACTAAACAAGGTAACTCCAGCAAGGCACAACCTCACGGTCCATACCATCTCCATGCAACAACACTATGGTCCAGATCCTGAGGCTGACCCTCTACCTGCACGCAATTTCATATTGTCTACACGCATCCCGGAGGGCCCGTTTAAGGTGTGAGACAAGTCTCAGTAGGATACCACGAAAGGGTGGAAACATAATATAAGTTTTTAGATAGACATACTCTTATAAGATAACAGTAAACAGTAAAATGACCAAATGTAAACACAAACTTCACTGGTGCTCATCAGCCACCAATAAGCGTTACCTGCTTCATCCAGTGCCATAATTTCTTGATGTAACCCAACACCACGTTCCACATGTCTCCATGTGTCCCAAGTACCGAAGTCTTGAAGGCATACCCAACAATCGTAACCCAGCTCGGAAGCTCAACCTTCCCATGGCACAACAACCATAGGAAAAGTGATACCTATCCTCAAAAGATAACCAGAGGGACACTTATGTCTGCCCTCAAATCATGGCGAGCCTCTTCCCCAAACCCGATAGCCTCAAAGTTGTCTCCCAAAAGCTCCTCACCTTCCATGTGGCTTCCTATGGCATGCACCACCAAACCAAATATACCTAAACACATCTATCGGGGGCCTCTACCCAGCGAGTGGCTGTACCACCTCATCTCGGAGTCTATCTATGTGCACACTACTCAACAGTACCCGGTGATTGGTAATCACATCAACAAGTTCCCATGCACAAACTCTTCTGACACCTCGTGCCCCTGTGAAACAATCACTCAAGTCTGGTGGCCTTGTCGTCCAAGTAACCCGGGCCAAAGCCCAAACCGACAGTCCAACTACCTCAACCGACGTCCATGACGCCCAATCCTGTGGAATCAACCACCCAATTTAAATTGAGAAAAAGCCCCAACTTGTGATCCCCATCACTCAACAAAACATCTGGTCCATACCCAACACAACAAGCAGTTCAACATATGCAAAATCACACATTGCATAACTATACTCAGAGCATCACTTGAAACAAGAAATTGCTAAATAATTAGACTACACTAACCTGTGATGTCTCATAATAGCACCTAACTAATTCTTAATTTAACATTTAAACTCACCAGTTTAACTCTAATATTCAATAAGTAGTCTAAACATGGCAGTTTAAATAATTTTCCAATTCATAGGCATTTCGGCACCCCGGAAGAATTTCCCCAAACGAGCTATGACCTCCAACCAGGCATCAGTCAAGCACAAGAAGGGTTAGGTAATACCAAGAGGCATCTCACAATGCATATAAACTATTAAAGAGAATTAAACTAGGGTTTCGTTGAATACCCCACGTTGCGCCCTAAGGTCGCAACCCCCAAAAGTCTACGAAAACACGAAATAAGGAATGCACCACCCACCATGTACTCATACGATGACACTCCTTTGATATCAGCCTCTGAATCAGTTTGAATCACGGTGGATTAGCATTTCAGTCAAATCCAGCAACATTGTTCTGATGGAATCTACGGAGGAATAGGTTAGTGATCAATGACGAAGAAGGGTGCGCGGGGTTAGCCATTCCGATGCGGTCCCACAACCACCAACTGATCGAAGAATGGACTACGTATAAAGAATCTAGGATGGTTTGAGTTTTTCGGAGGTTCTCAGATAAACCGTTCGTCCAACGGGGATGAAGATGTGTTTTCCCGAAATAAGACGTGATGGTGACTCAAAATATCAAATAAAAATAAAAGTACACGCCGTGTAGATGTGTTTCTATACTCCGACAGAGGCGGATTCCATCACATGGCTTGGACTGTGTACACGGTCAACACATGGCCAGCGACTGGGCCTCTACATGGAACAAGGTTACATAGCATTTCAAGGAATACCACATGCCTTGTAGATGGAAATTTACACATGGCACCACACGACATGAACTTGGCCATGCACGGTTAAGGATACGCGGCGTGTCTATAAATACACGTTGTGTAGTAAGAACCTTCTACACTGTCATCACATGGAATGTAATCGGTGAGCACACGGCTAGTCTCTCAGTTAACACATACATGGTGTGTACTGAAAGTACATGTCGTGTATTCTTCAAATATCCAAAAAATACCAAGAAATTCCAGACATCTTAGTAACCAGCAAAAATTCATACGAGGTTTTGATTTTGACCTATTCTAAAAAACCCGGATTCTTACACAATGGCTGCCATAAATTAAGTACATACTGGAGTTTGTGGTGCCCAACAGTTTGGACATAGACTGTCTGGTCAAAATTGACGCCTTGGCTTGTTCAATCCTTCAATGATACATTATTGTGTTGATTTCACTAATAAGTGTCATTCTTTTCAATTATGTTTCAACATAATTCATCATACCCTATAGTTTCTCCATTCGGCTAAATACTCTTCACCATTTTCTACATGGGGAATGGATGTTGTAGGACCTTATCCTCTGGCCACAACTATGTAGTTTAAGTATATTCTTACTGCTACAGACTTCTTTTCCAAATGGGAAAAGGCAATACCTCTCAAAGAAGTCAGTTCTAAAATCATCGATAGCTTCATCATGTCCAACATCATTACCAGATTTGGTGTTCCTCATACCATATTGACAGATAATGGCCCCATCGTTGGTTCGTCCGATGTAAGAAAAATAAATCAAGAAAAATATATCAGATCTTACCATTCATATCAGAATCATGCAACAGCCAATGGTCAAGTAGAGGCTTTCAACAAGACTCTTTCAAATATACATCAAAAGATGGTGGATATATATAATAAGTAATGTCCTGATAATCTTTTTCTACTTCTATGGGCTTAACGGACTACCACCCGCACTACTACACAATCAAATCCATATTCATTGGTATATGGAACAAAAGCAGTCTTTCCAATTAAAGTCCAATTACATTCACTTAGAGACTCCATTTGTGATCAGTTATCTACAGATGAACAATCAAAAAAGAATTTGAAAAAATTGGAATGACTAGATGAAAAGAGATTGTTCACACTACACCTCTTAGAAGTCTGTAAAATTCAAATACCACGATCATTTAATAAAAAAGGTTGTCTTCATTCATTCAATCAAGGTAAATTGTTATTGGTAATCAGAACCCCAATGATACCAGGAATGGATCATCCAAATATTGAGACAAAGTTGGAATGACCTTAATCAATACATATGGTCTACCCAAATGGAGCTTATTCATTAATTTAAATTTATGGATAACTCATTAAAACTCCATCCTATGAAATATTTTTTAATCAATACATTGTGTAATGCAAATACACCACTTTCCCTTTTTATAGGACATTAAAATGCATAGCTCCCTCTATCGTCCAACATGACATTAAACGGTGTCCCCTCTATCGTCCAACATGACATTAAACAGTGTCACCTCTATCATCCAACGTGGTGTTAAACTATGTTCCCTTTATCATAAAACATTATGTAAAACTATGCATCGTCCGAGCTTCATGACATTAAACTGCCAAGAACACCATGTCTGTGATACATGACATTAAACTATAATCATCGTATGCATTACTGTCTTTTAAACTCTATTTCCATGCGTTGCATGGGTAGCTAATCATGCATAGGCCCCACACCATCATTCAGGGTTGCCTCTTTCACGACCGATCATCAGGTATATTTCTACTTTTTTTTTATCATACCGAGCATAACTCACTTGAGATTAGAGTAAGATTCGACCATGATTTCTTCTCTGGGTCACTAACCGTCCGAAATTCCCAACATCATCTTCGGGCAACTGTCTGCAGGTACACCCCGATCAAAAAATCCTCCTCAATGGAACTATGTGGACTTTTATCTAAGCCTCCTTGGCTGGGTACATAGGCATCCTCTAGAGTTTCAAGCTGGAAACCAATTTCATCACATCGATTCGCCTTCATCCTATATGATGTTGATCCATGAAGTCCCCATCAACCATCTTATTATTATCGGTTCAATTTCATCTTACATGATGTTAAAAAGTTTATGTCCCATCGTCCTAACTATATTACGTTAAACTATATTGTTCCCCATTTTCCTTATAGTAAGATGTTAAACATCATAGTATTGGTCCAGGCATATGACCTTAAACTATTTGTACTTTTGTACTGTATGACAATAAACTACAATAATCGATGATAACCTCACTGGAGAGGAATCATCATCGATATGGTCTCAACCCATGTCATATTTCATGAACTACGTTTGTCTTGATTCTATTCTTAATGATATATATAGTGACACCCAATTCTTTAATCATGGGTCCACCCATAATTGCAATTAAATCCTCTTTACCCCTCATATGTATGAACCATAATGTTTAATGGGTATTTAAGGAACAACATGTGGCTAGATTACCATCCTCATGGGATACGTTCAAACGTTCAATCATTCCTCAAGTCCAGCCCTGAGCCTTTGGGCCAAACCCCAAACTCCACTTTCGGTCCCTAAGCTGAAAAGTCCCACTCAGAGCACATGATATGATATGGAACACCCTGGTGTTTTATTCGCATCAGGTTTGTAACAAATTCATGATGTTTCTCTCTCACTATTGTCCAAGCTCTATCACCCTAATCTTTGATCTTCCATGCTATCGTCCTGCATGACATTAAATTGTATTTCAAGAAATACGCGTGGATTGATTCTCATCCTAATGAGATACGTAGTGACATCTAGAATCTCAATTCAGGACCCAACCAAAACATTATAGATATAATATTCATGATTTCCATAAACCATTTCTCGTCTTTTGGTTGCAAAATTTCTGATACCTGGGTGTTCTTTTGCCTAACTATGCAACATGTGACCTTAGGTGGCCTTGAATAAGTTGTCTACATAATGGACCAGTCAGCCCAAAAGATGCTACTTTTTGAATATGTAGCTTATTCCCCAGTTCTCCCTGTATAATTCATCCCCTAAAACTTGTTTGTCAAGTAGTGGTAACTTCATTCTTAGGAGAAGCATCTTTTTTCCCAATTGGTTTTAAAGGTGATATTTAAGGATCAAAAAAACTTACAGCCTTATCATATTTGATCTAGACATTTTTACATGATCTAAAAATATTATTTCATATAATGTTTCTATCTATGGTTTTAGTTATATTATTTAAAACCATAGATACATTTTTTCCTATGTTTGGGTCAGACCATCGAAGAAGTCACATTCCTCCAATTGTTGGATGATTCTGATTGGAAATATCCTCTCTATATTCAAGTACCATTCTCCATAAAGCAGAATCTATGATTTAGAAAGTTTGAATCCCCATAAACCATTATTTTCCTTTTAGAAATAGAAACTAATATTTATGAGATTTATTTTTCCCAACTATGCATCACATGCACTTAGGTGGCCTTGCATAAGTTGTCTACATAATGGACATGTCAGCCAAAAGATGATACTACTTGACTATGCAGCTTATGCCCCAGTTTTCCCTCCATAATACAGCCCCCATATCGGGTTTGTCAAATATTAGTAACTTCTTTCTTATAAAAGACATCCTCTAATTCCTTTTAGATCTTTCCCATGTCATTCCTCATATTTATAATTTCTCAAGTCATAGTTTATAATTTTCCCCCTCTACACTTGAATATGGTAATATGTTTCCAAAAAAAATATCAGTAATTGAGTCAATATCATTCATTCGTTCAAATATATTCATCCTTAAATATTATCCTTTTTATTTTCTATAATGCATGAATTTAAACTGCAAATAACAAAAGTGATGGTACTCATTAAATTGGGAACCAATAAAGGGTAATCTATACAAAAGTTGAGTCCCACCTTGCTAAACATACAATTTGAATTATTTAGGTAATATTGAGCATTTATAGATACAGATTATGGGGTTGTTTATAAAACATTATTAATATTTGAAATATGTTTACTAGGCCCATTGTCTTAGCTAAAAATAATTTCATTTATAAAAACAATTATGGTACAGATGATTGATGTTGAATAAATTTTTTCATTTGATGAAAATGATTAGAAAAACATCCACAAACTTGAGTCTCTTTTGTTATTTTAAGAAATTACGAAAGACTTTCTACATGATTTCTCATCTTTTTCACAGCATCCTGAGCATCATTAGCAGCCACCTAAAGTTCATTTACATGACCAGCTTCACTATCTTCAGCTCGATGAAGTGATTCTTTGGAATCTTTGATGGATTTTATACCATCAGTTTGGACTTCTTCAAATGAATTATGAAGCCAGTCATGCTCCCTATTAACAAATTCATGCTTTTGATGAAGGTTCATCTTTTGGAAAATATTATACTTGATCTATTGTTCAGTTCCTTAAACTTTACAGCATGATCATCCTCATCTCGAGACACTTCAGCCTAAAATTCACTGGTATTGAACTGAAATCTTTCTCTAATCAGGTCTTGATGACACCTTTTCTATTGCTCCCTATTTTGATTGACTTATCTCACTACGACATGGATTTCATGCTATCCAAAACATCCATGTCTGAACATGATGAACATATATGAAAGTCTTGGAATTTTCAAAGGCATCGCATTAAGAGACACCTCAGATATTATCTTTCATATATTTTTTCATGCCATGAGATGTGAGAATTGGAGTGCCTTTTCCACATCTAGGTCTGATTAAACATCGCTATCATAGGGATGAACATAGTCATGGATTAATTCACATAAGGAAGTGCCCTATTCTGCTCCTTCCCTGACCCTGATTGCTTCATCTTCTGCTACTATTTGGTTTGAGGCTGAGGCTTCAACTCTAGACCTAGCCGTTGAATTTGAGAGCCATGTTGGGTCAATTGAAAGTATGGTTAGTTTCAAAGGATATTAATAGTTGATTGATTGTATTCAAAGTTAGGAAAGATACTAATATCATCATATTTTTCCTAACAGTAGATCAAAAACTTGTGATGACTCCTCCTCATCATTCCTAACTTCAATAGGATTTTATGTATGGGTTTAAGGAGGTTCTCCTGTGTTATGTTCCACCTGAGAGAGTGTTTCTACAATAATAGAATTGACATCAATGTCTACACCCCGTTCATGTTTTGTTGATTCAGAAGTTTCATTAGATAGAACTGTACATTTTTTAACAAAACATGGATAGAAGAGTAATCATGAAAATATTAACAGGACAAATAATTAAATTCACACCCTGTTGACTCTTTAACTTGATCTACAAAATATTCTAAATCAAATGGTAATTTAACATAGTCTAAAATTTCTTCAACGGACATGAAATGTGTCATCATTTTTTCAATTGATGTCCTAGATCCCATGTTAGTCTCACAAGTGGGAGCACTCGGCATATTTTCTTCGTGACATTCATCTAGAAATCTTTGGCCCCAAATAGATTCTTCAGAGAGAGTTGTGGGGTCAGCTTCGGTGGTTGCCAAAATATTTTATGAATGTGTTGAACCTAAAACATCATAGAATGTAATTCATTTGTTGTATCATTTATGGTTATATGATGTATTGTTAATTTACCCGAAGACATTTCTCTCCTGTCCTCAGAAACAGGAGTGGTACTAGGAACTGACGTCGGCTCATCTGCACTCAGTATTTCTTCAGAAACAAAATATTCAACTGGAACTAGCATCCCTTGTACAACAACCCCCATTATACTTTGCGGATGGTCAGTACATTCCCTTAAAGGGGAAATTGATGAAGCCCCTGCAATCCCATTAACTTTTAGGACATTTTTATAAGTTAAGATTCATGAATACCGTAAAGACATACCACTACTGGTAAAATGTTAGGTTATGGTCTTCTTTCTTCCATGATTTTCTTCTTGACCTTTATTGGGTGGTCTTGCATCATCGCCTTCAGAAAAAGGTATCAAATTCATTAATTCCCATTCTAACTCCCCGTCCATGACTTCCTGGCCTGAAGATACTTCACCTGGCTCACAAGGATATTCGGTGGATACAAGAGTGGTGCCACCAAGTCTATACTGTAGTGAAGAGATTTCAGTGGTTCTTTCAATTACAAGTAGTAGGATGAAGAAGATTATTTCCTTTAATATCAAATCATTGGGTAAATTCAAACTGCAAAGCAAATAGAAATATGAGAAGGAAACTTACATCTCAAAAGCCACGTAATCACACCACTCATTGTCTAATGAAGGACCAATCCCATCAGTGGTACCATTTACCATCATTTCCTTCACCCATTTGGTGACAGTAATTGACATATCAATGAGATATATGAGCATTTCCAGCAATTTAATTTAATCCCTCACTTCATTGGGGTTCAACTCAAAATAGATGTTAGAAGAAGCCTTGAGATTTCCCACTCCAGGGATATATTGCCCATCCTATAATTCCATCCATGCGCTTTTATCATCACAATATAAACTCTTCCATGTCTGGACAACCTATAGTCATAAATATTTAGAATGTACACCAGAAGGTCATGAAGAGTGTTCTACAATCTAGGTATTAAACATCTTCTGATCTCCTTTAATCACAGATAATGTATAATAAAATGAAACATGTTTATCATTAAAATAATGGCGACTAAATTTCCTCAATGATGTAACTCACTAGGAGTTGATAGAGTAGGTATATTGAATCTATCAGGTGAATTATATCTGGCATGAGTCCACTTTGATGCATTTCAAGCCTCATCATCCCCATCCTGGGAATCCGATGAATCTGATCCGGGTGTGGAATCCATATATGAGGAAGTGTAACCTTTCAAATGAAGTGCTTATTTCATAATAGTTATCTTTTTTATTCCCACCTGAGGGATAGGATGATTATGTACCCCTTCAAGCTATGATGCTACCCAGGTATAGGCATACAATGTAGTCAACCTACTTGCTGCTCCAACAGTTGGTAGCTCATATACTTCCCTAGTCTTCTCTATAGATTTCAGCAACCATATATAAAGATCAACCATCATAAGCTACTCTAACCTGACATGCACTGGAGGGGATATGGTATTTTGCATTAGACATTTGAATTGACATGTGAATCTGTATGGAGCATAGGCCTCACATATAATTTCTCTGTCAATCCTCATGGCCAATGTACCATCTCTACATGCCATCATATATGCCATTAACTACAGGATGGTTGTTCCATCATCAAAAAATTTCCTTGTTGAAGGATATTCATAAGGAACGAAGTGAGACTCTTTAAAAATTCTCATACTTATTTTGATGTCATAAGCGTTGAGGGTTAATTGATAAAATCTAGAAATGGTTTGAACAGACATCTATAAAGAACTTCCAGGAACCTGTACCCCACTTAGTACAACATATGTCCTGAAATGGGTGGTGATCCATCCCCAGAAAACTATGTATGATACCACTATTAATAGAGGATGATTACCCAGATAAACATGATGTAATCTCATATGAATCATTTCCAAAACTGTGGTGGCCAACCCAACCATTTCCTTTCAGCCATCTTGGCTGCAACGACAAAAGTCCCTAGCCTCACACCTCTTTCGAATCCTAATCTCGTAAAAGGTAAACAATAATCCACAAGTCCAAAGATCATTCTTGATGAGTCTTAACTGTAATTTTCTAGTTCACTTCATACCCCCACTTATCAAACTCTCCTGATTCCAGAGTTGGCCAAAATGTTCCCGGATCACCGCTCTTTTCTGCCATTGGGAAACTAGTAGGATTAGTGTAGAAAGGTCTCTTATCTCTCTTCTTAATCAGAAACATGTCCATCAAAACTTCTGGAAGAATATGTTTTCTGGAGTGGGTTTTCATGGTGGTGGTATTCTTTTTCTTGTAGAAAATTTTCATTAACTCATGGGCCAAAGAAGTAGTCTTCTCCAAATCATTCCTGGTCAACTTGGGGGGGATGAATTCATCATATATATATATCCCAAAATTGGATCCCCTAAAATATTATAGGAAACCCACAAATTGATTCATACTTCTCCATGAGTCAGATGGCAAGAATTTGTTTCTGGGCTCCAGCGGCGGATTAACTCCAGCATGAAATTGTCATTTTTGTAGACATATGTCTGCACAGCCTATACATCTTTGTATATTGCAGCTCCCTAAAGATCATCGAAAAACTCTGAACAGGTTTGTCACACCCAATATTCTAACATCCAATTCAGATTCACACCTCCTCCAGGACATAAATCTTAACTCTTCTTCCATCCCTTAAATTGGTCCATCTGAGAATTATGGAAAATATAGGGATAACAATGCGGCTACAGATCAGGCATGTGAGGATTCAAATATAGAGAACATGGGCTATGACGTATTATGTATGCTTTCTCCACTATCCGATCATTTGAAAATAACCCTTCAACTGAGACATTTTCTGAAGAGAAGTTGGTGTAGGTCTGAAACTAGGAATGAGGAATGTAATTCTTTACCTATAGATCATGAAATCCTTGCAGGTGACCAATGCATACAAAGGCAAGTAGATGTTCTGTGGAAAATTGGCATGATATTTCTTCAAGTATTTATACAAATCTAGGAGAGTGCTATCGCAGGTATCATAATAGTCAAGGCCGATGATGTTCATCATATCATCTATTCTCTTTCTGGCCAACTCATCAGCTATTCCAATTCTTCAAGGAGACATTACATATGTACAAATATCAAACAATCAACTCGTATGTATGTTTGTTTTGGGAAATTTTTATGTAGGAAATCCTAACAATGGCAAAGGCATTATGGTGGGAAATTACCAAACATGGAACTCAAGTCAAACGCATCGTGCAAGTATTGACGCCCTATTCATGGCTCGCAAGTTGAATACATTTTGAAGAAGCGCGAGAAAATAAAAAGAAGGGTGATTCGCCAAAGAACAGAAGCACCAGCTTGAAGAGATGTCATGTACTAGAAGATGAGTGAGTTTTTGCGAGAGTGAGCCTATATATATAGGAGATCCCGGCCACCAACATGCCATTCCTGCACACCGTCACATTTTCACGGCATACTTGCACGCCACATAACCTTGATTTCTCCAGATTTACCTCAGAGCCAGATCCTCTTTCCTTTTTATATCCAACTTTGATGGGGGACTCTTGTTGATGCTCCTTTTCATCACAGGGTCCACAGAATGGCAATGGGGAATACCTTAAGCACAGAGAGGGTCACCCATTGAAGGAACATAAAAAATAAGATAAAGGCATGGACAAGAAGCCCATTTTGGAGTGCTCTGCGCAAGTCACTGGCGCCCCATGCACGTCACATGTGTGGCACATAATAATCGCACAAGTCACTTGGGCGACCCATTTTATTTTTCACAGAAGGTGAACGATGTCCTATAAATATCCCCTATGCCCCCCCCCCCTTTTGAAGGACAAATTTTCCAGGAGTTAAATTCAGGTTCTGGTGGCCCAATTCTTCAACAAAACACTTGGGAAAACATCTAGGGTAACTTTTTACCAAGAATTGAGGACTTGAAGGAGTAGGATAATGCCTAAGTGTTAATAATTCATCAACACTTGCGCACCTAAGTGTCTAAACATGCTTAAAAAAGAAACACTTGCACGCCACCCTATCCTTTCAATGAAACTTGTGCCCCACCCTTATGAAACAATTATATGATAGTACTAAAGGATTGAGTTAAGTCTCACCCATGTATTCCCCTACATATTATCCATCTCTAAGGTGAAACCATGCCACACATTTACACTTTTGCGACCAATACTTTCACACAAAATGACTTATGTGACCTAAACTTGTGGCCAATTTCATTTGTGTGCCTCTCTTCTATTCACCTCTCTTATTCATGATATTATCCCCCGAACCCTTGTTCAAAGCCATTTATGGAATGGATCCATTGCTGGGTTCCACATCTTAAAGGGATTGTGTAATATCCTATCTCAAAACCTCATTAATAACTAGCTATATGTCACTACGGTTAGAGGTTTCCTCTATATAACCTCATCCTTTAAGAAGAGAATATATTTTAATTTGGGCCTCCTTCTCATGAGTAAGACCCATTCACATGATCCCTTAAATTGGTCCTCCTTCTCAAGAGTAATCCCCAATCATAATTCCTTTATCTAGGGCCTCATTCTTAGGAGTAATCCCTAAATTATAAGTCCCCTTAAACTGGTCCTCCTTCTATAGAGTAAGCCCTAGACATAGTCTCCTTTAACAAGGGTCATCTTCCATAGGAGTAAGCCCCAATCTTACGTTATTTTGATATGGGCCTCCTTCTCCGGAGTAAGCCTTAGGTTAAAAACTCCAATTCTCTATAGAGTAAAAATATCATTACGGACCCTGCTCTTGGGATTATTTCCTGAATTATGTACTGGTCTTCATCAAATTGGGCAGTCATTCATACAAGAGCCCCACATCATTTCTCATAACTTATTTTTTTGTGGAATCATCGTCATGTTTATTGATACCTCTTGTTCTCACATCGAGCATGATTCACATGAGTGTAGAGTGTAAATTTAATCATGAGATATATTTTTGTCCCATTAACCATGAATATACCCCATATTTATTATCGAACTACGGTTATAATTCCTTTTTAATGAGGATATGTATGTATCCCATCTATGGGTACGATCCCAACTCTGAAATAATCACTGTCTTTCTGATTGACTATAAACATCAAGTTCCCCGCGGAATGGATTTAAAACCAATATGGTCATCATAATGGCCTAGATATTTCTATATAATATATTGAATTATACCATTGATGAAGAATATCCAATAAATACGGCTGATTATATATCAATGAAAAACCTATAATACATATAATAGATTCTCTAAATCACATACATATCAATCATTATTTTCCCAATATAAAGAAAAACTCATTTTCATGATAGGTGAATTAATAAGGATTCATGAACATAACATAAATCTATAAGGCAGTCCTATAGTAGGCAATAATTCCCCCAAAAATGTGTGATGAGCCTGACCTCCCATCCTCTCGACCAATAAAAATTTATCAGCTTTATTAGTCCACAACTAATGAGAACCTACCTTTGAAAAGTAGGTCCAAATTGATATAGAATCATTTGGTGTTTTTAGTTCTACGAATAAACACATTAGAAACCAATTGGAAACTTTGAAGATTAAACAAATAAGTTCATCCCCATTTCCTGATGAAACAGACAAATTATTTTTTGAATTCCTCGATGGCCTTGTTTTCATTATATAAAACATTTACCCGTAAAATTACCCCAAATATTTATTAAAAAAATTCTGTATAAATAAAGAGGAATTTTCATTATATCATGGGTTTTATTATTTTAATCTCATTGAACTTAAACATTTTTATTCATCACCCTAATACCATAAAAATTATTAGACTTTCCACTATCAATTTATACCATGAGATCAAACTCTATTATTTCATCATAGATACAAATTTTCATTGGGAATAACTCAATAAAATGACTTCTTCTTAGGCAACTAATGAATTGATCACCATTTCGTACAATTTTGATAATAAAACCAAAAGAATACGTTGAGATCCTAGTGAATGTTTCTTAAATGTAATATCAGATTCATTGACCTTCTACATAGACTCAATGAATTCCCTTTCTATTATTTTTCTAAGTGTTAAGGAAATGTAATTACCAAAAAGTATGATCTTAATAACTAACTATATTACATTATATTCCTCTTCTTCCTCCATATTATTCGAAAGAAAAGGCCAAATTTTTTTGAATACACATTTCAATAGATACATGGTAAATATAATGTTTTCAAGATCCAAGAATTATATAGTTGAAAATATATTTTCATTTATACTTAACCATTTCTCAATAACTGAAGGATCAGAGGGCCTATTAAAGGCATGTGTTCATATCCTCATGAAAGAACCTATGGTTGTTTTCTCATATTTAACATTTTTAAGCTTAGTATGACTCCAAAATTGCGATATTTGTGTTATCATTGTAATTATGATTCTTATTTAGTCTCCGTTTACACGATTTTCCCCATGAAAATAATAACCATAATTCCTATGTTGGTTATTTTTGGATTTGGGAACCACATCCCTCTGGTATACTCACTTCTAAATAAATCTACTCCCATTCTAATACTTATGTGTTATTTTTAGTTTGGATTGGGATGTTCAATAGGAGAATCATTCCCCCTCTCGGTTCACGTTTTTGTGGAGACTGCCTCAGGGTAAAGACTCTATTTATTATTATTTACGTGTTTGTGGTATTTCACTTTGTTCTATTTTTATTCTATGTCAATAGTATATGGTGGACTTGGATCATTGTTTTTTGAGTTGTTCTACAGCTATCTCCAAGTGTAAGTAACTTTAAGATATTTTTTATTTTAAAATACATAATTTTTATACTATACGAGGCATCCCTGAAGGTATGTTTTGTCTTAATTTATCTCATATGTTGATTATGCTTTGTCAAGTTGTTGTTGTTGAACTTCTACATTCCTTGTGGATGGAGAGAAACAAGGGTCTTCATGATGGATTTGGTTTCAATCCTCAGACATTCCTTGGTGATATTTTTTCATTCATGAAACTTGTAATGCTCCCATGTAATGATTATTGTAACAAATTGGTGCATGATTTTTCTGTTCATAGGCATAAGAAGGTTAAAGGTAGTTTTCGGCCTCCATTGGTTACTATGGAAGTTTTTTCGCATCCTCCTTTATTGGTTTGGATTTAAATTAATATTGATGGCTCTTATAGAAGAAATCTAGGTCCTTCAGGATATGGTCGAGTTTTCCAGAACATCTTTGGTGATGTTTTGGGTTGCTCCTATGTCTCTTGGAGTTTTTCCTCATCTCTTAAGTTTGATATCCATGGTGTCATTTTTCCCATGATATTTCTAAAAATAGGGGGATGAAAAAGATTTGGTAGGAGTGTGACTCCACTATAGTTTTTCATGCAATTAGAACCTCTTCTATTCATATCATTTGGATACTTATGAATTTGTGGATTAATTGTTTATAGTTTCTATCATATGTTGACTTCATTATTACTCCTATTTTTAGGAAGGGTAATGCTTTGTCTTATATTATGGCTAATAAAGGAGCTAATGGGGGGAATCATTCTTGGTCTGATCACATACTAGAAGATGTTATCCCTATTTTTCAAAGAGATAAATGGTTTTTCCGGATTTTAGAAATGTTTTACGTGTCCCCCTATTTGTTAATAGTGTTAATACATTAAATTGGTTTCTGTTAGTTTTTGTTTTTTAGTACATTCTTTATGTCTTCAATTCTTTTTGAAACCTATCCACACATTATTATTTTGGATGTTTCTATCATTTTTGTGACATCTCGTATTGTTCCATCTTGGGACAATTCTTCAAATGGATTTGTGTCATTTTTGGAAATCAAGGCGATGATATGGATTGGTTTTTCATGATTATGATGATTATATTTGATGTTTTCGGAACATTGTGCGCTATTACTAGATTTAGGATCTTTTATTTTTGATAGGATTATTTTTTATCTGTGATGTTGTCAAAGATGTTGTTGTGTCTAAACAAGAGGTGTCATGTTTATCTCTGGTCTTGTCTGCTGGCCTGGGAGTGTCTTTTAGTGGAGTCTTAATATGCATTTCGTGTGTGATTTAGATTTCTGCGGCATTGTGGTGGAGTTCAAAAGCTTCCAGTTTTGTGATTTTTACCCCTAGGATCCTTCCATAGGTTGTAAAACAGGCCTCGACCTATAATGGTGGCAAGTCTCATATAGAGGCCTTCGGTGGCTCTCTCTCCTTCATTGGAAAGATCTGTTGGACTATGTGGTGCCTTCTAGTTCCACTTGTCTTGAATAGGATAACCAAGATTCTTCACCTCATGGAAAATGGGATGAGTTTCGACATTAGTATATGCACTCTTATATGTTGTTGATCAACCTCATCTTCTCCACTTAATGGAGAAATGTCTCATATCGGTATTTTTATATTAGAAATGATCTTTAAATATATTTTTTATAAAATTAATGATGCATTTTGTCAAAAAAAATCAGTATGTTTATTTTCATTCACACTCATTTCAGACATGATTCATATTGGATCCAACGATTGTATAAAATAAAATATATATGTGATAATCACTAATAATTAATCATAGTTATCATTAATATAATGTTACATCTGGGGTAAATAAAGAATATGACATTCTTATATTTATCAATATTTTTGAATAAAATATTAATATTACTTTAAGGGGAAAACTATGCTCAATGGCGAACCCAATACATAATAACGAGTTTCTTTGAAATCATACTTTGCACACTAAGAATAAAATAATATTATTTTAAATGCTAGTTAATGTCCAGCTATTGTAATAGTGGGAATGAACAGATCAAACTACAAAATGATTATATATGTTTGTCAAATATTTTTCCTTTTATCCAATAAATGATAGAGGCTTATAATGAGAACAAATCCAATTTTAAGCGTAAATATTCTAATATTATTTAAAAGGTCGATTAACCAACTTTTGATAGAGAACCCTTATTAAATCCACTTTTGACAATTCTATATGTTCTATTTGAAAAAATAAAATCTTTCTTTGGAATTGGGATATCAAAATTTACTTTTTTTATGTTTTTGGTATTTTTACGATAAAGTTCATTTTTTAATGAATAGTGAATGTTGATGTATTTTAATTCAAAACCTCCTTTTATCTAATTTATTTATTTGGTTATATTATAATTTTAATTGGTATTAATGTTAAATTATAATATATTTTTACAATTTAATCCAATGGTGGTCATTGGAATTAATTTAACTTTGCAATTGAACATAAATAAGTGTCAATGTTTTAATATATATTGTTTCTTAAAATCACGGAATTTGTTTTTACAGTGAGGATTAATTATAAAATTTATTAAAGAAAATTTTAAGTTAGGAATTTTCTAAAAAGGATATCATTTTTGAATTATAAATATCAAATATATCTTAGGGTGAATTTTTGGTATTTTTCTGAAAAACATCAAATTTTGATTAATAGTGAAACAACTAAGTGGTAGTTAAAAAACCGATTATTCATTTAAATGAAATTTTATTACATCTATGATTTTAATTTTAAAAATCTGATAGATATGGTTGTCATTATTAATTAAAATGTGGTTCAATGGGATGAAAATAATTTTTGGTGAGTAGTAACTTTTGAGTTTTATTAATCGCGATTAGAGGTAATTAGTGAAATTTAATGTAAAAATAATGTTTTAATAAAATGAAATTGCCTTGACACATGTCTTAACCTTATTGGATGATTCAGGCCTACCATGAAAATCCATGGGTCAACTAGGGGACCCGATGGATCCACTTGGTTAAGAAAATGACATTAATAACTTTTTATTTAAAGTTAAAATAAAAATGACACAAACATGTATTGTTTTACTAAAAAAAATTTACTTGGTGTTATATAAGTCATATTTATTACTATAAATATTCATTAGAAATATAAAAATAATTCCTACTTGATGGTAATTTGTTTATAATTTTTAGACATTATATAAATAAATTTATTTATGACACCATGATGATGCAGTGATTACCTCATTAACGAACGATTTAAATAAAACGAAAATAAAAGGTAAAATCTAAGACATAAACATGTCTAAAACCTATTGTATGGGTGTATTTAGAACCCATATCACCTTACCCATGAAATATATCATTTTGGAAACTTTTAAATCCGAAAATCATTTCATAATAAAGCAACATTTCATGACCTTCCAAGAGTGCCCCTCCTTTGACTTATAAAAGGCCCCCACCTCTACTCCCTTACCCACACCTCTCAATCATTTGGATCGTCCAAAACCTACCCTTATTTTCTCTCCATATATTTATCTTTATCATAGTATCCTTAACATAGGCAAAAATCTCTTCAAGAAACCATTTTGGTTCTAACCAAGGGGAGTTTCCCGATTTAAAGGTAACGTCTTCTCTAATGTTCTTTTATTTTTTTTTTGCTTCTCCAACCCCCTAAACTATTTTTATTATTTTAATTTCTAAAAAAATAGTATTTTAAATATACTAGGTTTTTTTTATGATAATTATTTGAGCTACACTTACATAAAACTCCTTCTAATGGTTATAGAACATAATGTTTCTATGGATGGAGAATTACTACCTCACGAAATGATGATTGTTCAATAATCTTTTAACACCTCTCATGGTGTCATTTAACATGGAACTATATTTATATATGATATATATTATTATTATGTTTTCCTTATACTTATTTATTTTCCATTTATGCCATACCTTTATGGTTTCCATAATGGGTAAATGTGATATTTTCATTTTAGGAAGTGTGGACTACCGCCCCTTCAAAGTGATTTGAAACGTTAATGCTATATGTTGGATTAATAAAAGATGGAGTCAATTATGTTATATATGATATTGTAAAATAATTATTATATAACTTTGTATCATTATACTTTCCTTCCATTAAATTATTAAATAGAACTGAAAGTAGCATTAATGTGTATCTACGGATTACCGTCTCCATGAACGGTGCATTTCATTTCTAATCTCCAATTGTTATATACTATTATATTTACAAATATATAATGGATATATATGATATATATTGAATCTAAATGATTAATATCATCCTGTAATATTAATATATATATCTATCATTTAGTTATAATTCCATTGATATGACAATGAAATTAATGTACCATTCATGCGTACGTACGACCTACCGTCTCCATGAATGGTGCATTTCATTTTCTATCTCAAAATGTTATGGAATAGTATAAAAGGAATTTATACTGGATATATAGGATATTTAAATCATTAATACTATTCTTTGAATGATTTACTTATAACTACATGGACAATTATTTTCAAACAAGTTCATTTTTGACTCATGTACCAAACATCAACAATAACGTCTGATATGAACTCTCATAATTATTTGATTATTATAATATTATAATATGTGATATGAACATAATAATAAACATTAAAGGATTTCCTTAAGAAATTATAAATTGAACAATGTTTATTATTAAGGAATATAATGAAACTAACAAGACAAGTTAGACTTTAGGTAAGGGATCCGACCTCTTTTATTATTTTCAAGTACTCTCTTTCATGTCATTTATTTTATGATCCTTGTTTTTATGTTGTAGGATTTTATTTTATAATCACTATAATATAATTTTTATTTTCATATGATGATATACGCCCTCTTACTCCCATCAATTCATTTTAAAAAATTTTAAGTGGTGTCGTTAGGCTGTCGTATTTTCATAAGGGATTTCTTATCTCACTTTTAATTGCATGAGATTTCCATTGTTCACCACTTATTTATGGAATGTGGTGTATTTTGTACTAAAAATTGACATATATTATCATGATTCTATGTATATTAATGTTGTTCTGAAATTCATTTGGTCGTTATTATGTTTTGGTTATACGACTCGATTGATTACAACGAGGTAAGGGTTTTTTATCCCACATTGTATTCCTGTGAGATTCATGCTACATTTTCCACTATTTCATTTTGTGTTCTATATGTACTGAACTTATTTCTAATATTTGCGTAATATACTATTGTTTATGGGTATTTACAGCTTCATTGTATGAAGCTTCTTTCATGGGGTGTACAATTTGAATGTTGCCCAAATCGGTAAAGGAACCTATCACCCTCCTCTTTTTAAAAGACATTTTTTTGTTAGGTATTCTAATTTAAATCTTCATATGTTGTGGTATGTTCTTATATATCCTTATTTCTGTAAATGATATGTCCATGTGATGAGATACACGTTTTATCTCTCATTGTCTCTTTTTTAGAATTTTAAAATTACGTCGTTAGGCTGTCAAATTTCTCTAAGAGAACTTCTTAAACCAATTTCAATTATTTGTGTTCAACTTATACTTCTTGATTATGTCATACTATGAACATGTGTGGATGACCTCTTACTGTTTTACAATTAATATCCTATTATATTTGGGGTATTTATATTTGTCACACATAATTATGTAATTGATTTATCCTTAATCTAAGGATGCCAACTTTGAAAGGGTCTTCCTCTCAATATCCTTTCATTGAGGAATATTTTTGTTCTAATACAAGACTTTATTATATATGTTGTATAAAAACCATTGACTTTTCATTTCATTCAAAGGGAATCTTTTTCTATGAAGAGTTTTACGAAATGAAAAAAAGTAATGTTTCTTTTAACGTACATAGTGAAAAATACCTTTTCCACCGCTGTGAGTATTAATTTACCTTTGGATTCCTTAACAAGACGTAATGTTTTTAAAAGAAAATAAATACGATATACTCTTTTATGTAATTTGGAATTGAAAATGGTTTTGATAATGGATTTGGTATGTCAATATATTTATGTGATATATTATGATTGAAATGTGGAAATGTTTTCTTTCCATTAAATTTTCTTTATGTCTTATGTTTTGGTAATGTAAATTGGACATTTGATTGGTGGTTACTTGATAAACCATATGAAGGGTGGTACTGTTAATACCAGGATGGGGTGTTATGTTATAACCTCCAATTCATTGGGTATGGAATTCGGTCGTATGGCTATTTCATTTAGTGATATGTGTGGAAGGTGACCGTAAGGTTATTCCACTTAAGTATGTTTATGTCCCAAGTTTCCTTTATATGTTATGGCTTCATTATACGGGTTTTATGGTAATATTTTGGTTACAAAAGGGGTAAGTTATGATCTCTTATTCAGTGAGGAGTAAATACTACTTCATAAAAGTGAAAGGTATTACTTATGATAAAGTATTCATGATTTACTTTTTTTGAATAAAATTAATAGTTTTCCTTCTTTGTGTATCATTTACAAGGTTTTTTTTCTCATCCCAAGTTTTTGAAATGTTTTCCAAAGGACATAATGATGAATATGGTCAAGTATGGGATCAAGGAAAGACATGCTATCTAAAACATGGAACTAGACATATTTCTTTTTAAGAGTTTTTATTTTATGGAATCTTATTAGAAGTGTCTACTTTGTATTCTTTTGAGAAGTAATAGTTATATCCTAATTCTCTAAAACTCTAAACCTGAAAAGATTATCTATGTGAATTATTAATTTAATTCATGATTATGTAATTCATTAAGGCATGGGTCCTTATAGTATGAATTAATGGTCGGTTTAGATAACTTTAGTGGTTAGGGTATTCTTTAAGCACAAGTTACATTATAATAATGGTTAGGATTTCAGAAGGATTCATAGTTTTATTTAATGTAAATGAGTTTAAGATAACATGAATAATTATATATTAGCATTTACCCTTATCATAAGATATTATATGATGATTCTAATTATATACTAACACCGAATATTTTGGTTTTAGTAAATGTATGGATCAAGTAGGCACCAAAGTAACAGTTGATGTGATGAAAACTGTGACAGTTTTCTAAAAGAACAACAGAATGATATGGGAGCTGCAATGAGAACTCTTGTGGTTATTCTCAACAAACTATCACTAGTCATGATTAATCACTTGAACCTTGGTGAGTTATCTAATTTATCATGTACAAGAGAACCCACTCGATGTGGAAGTTCCGGTAATAATTATAAAAGTAACCATTAGGTTTTAGACGATCCGTACTTTTGAGGTAATTATGGGTTACTGTATGTTATGATGGAAAATGAAAGGAATAGATACAGTTGAGGTTAATTATGTTATGATTATTTTCGAAGATTTTATCTCGTTTTGGGGAATGTTTTAAGAATTATATAGTTTTTGGAATATTGACAACATTGAAACTGTGTGACAACCCGTCGCGTCGGATGAAGCTAAAGGAATCGAACCCACAACCAAAGTGCGACTGGAATTTATCGCCTATCAGTGGACTACGTGAAGTCCCTGGTTAGTGTGACTAATTATATTAAGTTATATGATCTTATGAATCAGGAATAATTTTATTTTGGGTTATATATGGATATTATTAACCTGTCATGGAAGTGATGTGATTAGGTTAATTACTTTTCTGTGTGAGACTTTAAGAGTAACTGATGTTATTTGGAGATAAATGTTAAGATTTACCTTGGAAGACTATGTCATTGAATCCTTCATATATTGGGGTTTCAATCATAGTTTGGTTTATTTTTGAATAATTTTAAGGGCATGTTTTTTATTTAATGGTCTCTGTTGAACTTTGGGTTGTTTGACAAATTTTGAATATTAATACTAGTTTTTATTTTTGTTAAAGAATAACTTTTTTTGGGATTATCTGATCTTATATTTATAATTTTGGTTCTGGTTAAGGTATAAAGACATGGGAAATATATTGTTCCATTTTTGGGATTAGTTGATTCTCTAGATGTTAATTATTACACTCATAATGTGAAAAAGTCATCCTTAATACTCAACTTTTTGAGAAAATATGGGTTTGTCTAAGAAATCTAGTAAGAGATGAAAGTCTACACGACAAGTTAGTATGTTTCCATATGTTTTAGTTAAGCTCAAAAATAAATTCCCCAATGAAAAGTAACTTAAAACAATAATGTTTTCTGTTAAATTTTAATACTGGAGAATCAAATACTGTTTAACCCATCACCAGTTTGTGATTTTCTGGTGGTTAACTTTCCCCTAGACATATTTTCCCATCACGCTCCATCAGAACATGATGGTTTGTTTTCTCTTCCAAATCCATTTTTTCATGGAATACTAGTATATGTTGTCTCGAGTGACCTTTATACTTTTATTTCATTCTTTTAATGTGATAGTTTAATTAACTTTTTTTCCGATGTGGGGATTTTAATTAAGTTTTCGAGCCCAATTTTAAAATTGCGAGGACGCAACTCCCAAAAGGGGGCAAGGATGTAATATCCAGGGTAAATAAAGAATATGTCATTCTCATATTTTTCAATATTTTTGAATAAAATGTTAATATTACATTAAAGGGAATGCTATGGTCGACGATGTACCCATTACGCAACAATGAGTTTCTATGAAATCTTACGTTGTATACTAATAATAAAATAAAATTATTTTAAATGGTAGTTAACTCCTAGGCATTGAAATTGAGGGAATGAACAGATCTAACTAAAAAATTATTATATATGTTTGTCAAATATTTTTACTTTTTTCCAATTAATGTTAGAGGTTTAAAATGCGAATGAATCCAATTTTAAGCATAAATATTCTAATATTCTGTAAAAGGTCGATTAACAACCTTTTGATGGAAAACCCTTTTTAAATAAACTTTTGGAAAATTTTATATGTTATATTTTAAATAATTAAATCCTTATTTAGAATCATGACATCAAAATTACTTTCTGTATGTTTTTCATATTTTTTCGACAATGTTCATTTTTTTAATCAATAGTGAATGATGTTGTATTTTAATTCCAAACCTCCATTTTATCTAATTTATTTATTTGGATAGATTATCTTTTTAATAGGTTTTAATGTAAAATTAGAATATTTTTTTACAATTTAATCCAATAGTGTTCATTGTAATTAATTACACCTTGAAATTGGACATAAACAAGTGAGAATCTTTTGATAGATATTTTTTCTTAAAAACACGCGATTTGTTTTGACAACGGGAATTAATTATAAAAATAATTAATGCAACATATATGTTATGAATTTGGAAAAATTGATATCATTTTGGAATTCAGAATATCAAATATAGTTTAGGGTGATTTTGTGGTTTTTTTCTGGAAAACATCAATTTTTGATGAATAGTAAAACCACTAGGTGGTAGTTAAAAAACAGATTTTTCATTTAAATGAAAATTTACCGCATCTATGAATTTAATATTAAAAATCATAAATACATGGTATTAATTATTATTTAAAATTTAGTTCAATGATATGAAAATAATTTTTGGTGCATAGTAACTTTTGAGTTTTATTAATCGCGATAAGAGGTAATTAGTGTAATTTAAGGTAAAAATAATGTTTTAATAATATGAAATTACCTTGACACATGTGATACCCTTATTAGATGAGTCATGGATGACCAATAAAATCCATGGGAAAACTTGGGGACCCAATGGAGCCACTTGGGTAAGAAAATGACATTAATAACATTTTATTTGAAGTTAAAATAAAAATGTCACAAACATGTATTGTTTTAATAAAACAATTTTTAGATTGGGTTATATAATTTCTCTTTTTGACAATAAATATTCATTATAAATCTAAAAAGATTTTATAGATCATGGTAATTTTTTTATAATTTTTAGACATTAAACAAATAAATTTATTTATGACACCATGTTGATGCTGCAATTACCGCATTAATGAACGATTTAATTAAAATGAAAAGATAAGGTAAAATCAAAGTCATAAACTTGTCTATAACCTATTTTTTGGGTGTATTACGAACCCTTATCACCTTATCCTTGACATATATTACAGTGGGACCTTTAAAATCAGAAAATCATTTCATAATAAAGTAACATTTCATGACCATCCAAGAGTGCCCCTCCTCCCTATTATAAAAGGCCCCCATCTCTACTCCCTTACCCACAGCTCTCAAGACATTGGCTCGTCCAACCCCTGCTCCTATTGTCTCCCCACATTCCTCTATTCATCCTAGAACCGTTAACTTACGCAGAAAGCTCTTTAAGAATCCATTTTGGATCAAACCAAGGGGAGTTACCTGATTTAACGGTAATGTCTTCTCTTATGTTCTTTTATATTATTTTGATTCTCCAAGCCCCTAAACACATTTTATTCATTTATTTTGTAACAGAAACAGTGCCTTAAATTTACTATGATGTTTTTATGAGAATTATTCGAGCTACATTTACACACTCCTCCGTCTAATGGGTAAATAACATACTGTTTCTATGGACGGAGAATTATTATCTCACGAAATGATGATCGTTCAATCATATATTAACACCTCTAATGGTGGCCATTAAGATGTAACTATATGTATATATGATATATATTATTTTCATGTTTTCCTTATGCTTCGTTATTTTTAATTTATGCCATACCTTTATGGTTTCCATAATGGGTAAACACGATAATTTCATTTTAGGAAGTGCGGACTACCGCCCCCTCAAAGAGATTTGAAACGTAAATTTCATATGTGGGATTAATAAAGGATGTATTTAATGATGTTATATATGATATTATACTTTAATTACAATATACCTATATATAATTACGTTTTCAGTCCATTAAAAAATTAAATAGAAATGAATGTATCGTTCATGCATACGTACAAATTACCGTCTCCATGAACGGTGCATTTCAATTCTTATCTCCAAATGTTATGTACTATTATATGTACATATAAATAATGGATATATATGATATATTTTACATCTAAATTATGAATATAATTCTGGAATTATAATATATATATCTATAATTTAGTTTTAATTCCATTGATATGACAAAGAAATGAAAAAAGCATTAATGCGTACGTACGACCTACCTTCTCCATGAACGATGCATTAAATTTTCTATCTCCAAATGTTATGGAATTGTATAAAATGAATTTATACTGGATATATAGGATATTTAAATCATTAATACTATTATGGAGTTGATGTACTTATAACTACATGGACAATTCTTTTCAAACAAGTTCATTTTTGACTCATGTACTGAACATCATCAAAAACGTCTGATATGTACTCTCATAATTAACTAATTGTTATTACATTATAATATGTGATATTAATTTAATAATAAAATTTAATGTAGGTCCTTAAGAAATTATAAATTTATTAATGTTTGTTATTTAGGAATATAAAAAATGAACATGACAAGTCGGACTTAAGGTAAGTGATTCGACCTCTCTCTTTCTTTTCAAGTACTCACATGTATGTGATTTCTTTTATGCTCCATGTTATTTTGTAGAAGGATGTTATTTTATATTCACCAGATAGTAATTTTTATTTTAATATTATTAGAGACCCCCTCTTACTCTCATCAATTCATTTTAAGAATTTTTATGTGGTATCGTTAGGCTGCCGAATTTTCGTAAGGGATTTCTTATTTCACTTTTAATTCATGTATATTTCAATTGGTCACCACTTATTTATGGATTGTGGTGTATTTTGTACTGAAAATTGATATATATTATCATCATTCTATTTATATTCATGTTGTTTTGAAATTCATTTGGTGGTTATTATCTTTTGTTCATTCGACTCGATTGATTACAACGAGGTAAGGGGATTTTATCTCACTTTTTATTCCTGTGGGATTCATGCTACATTTTCCACTATTTCCTTTTTTGTGGTGTATTTACTGCCCATTTTTCTAATATTTGTGTAATATACTCTCATTTATTGGTATTTTCATCTTTATTGTATAACCCTTCTTTCATGGGGTGTACGGTTCGAATGTTACCAAAATCGGTAAGGGTACCTTTCACCCTCCACTTTTTAAAAGACTTCGCTTTGTTAGGTATTTTAATTTAATTATTCTTATGTTGTGATATGTTCTAATATATCCTTATTGCTTGAAATGATATGTCCAAGTGTTGAGATACTTGTTTTATCTCTCATCATCGCATTTTCTGAATTTTAAAATGACGTCATTAGGCTGTCTAATTACTGTAAGGGAACTTCTTAACCCAATTTTAATTCTTTGGGTTAAAACTCTACTTCTTGATTATGTCATACTATAAATATGTGTGGATGACCTCTTATTGTTTTACATTTAATATCCTCTTATATTGAGTGTATTTATATTTATGACACATAATTATGTAATTGATTTTTCCATAATATAAGGATATCGAATTTGTATGGGTCTTCGTCTAAATCTCCTTTCATTGAGGCATATTTTTGTTCTAATACAAGACCTTATTTTATATACTGTATAAAAACCTTTTATTTTTAATTTCATTCAAAGTTAATCTTATTCTATGAATATTTTTACTAAAAGACAAAAAGGATTGTTTCTTTTAACGTACGTGGTGATATCGACCTTTTCCACTGCCGTGAGTACTATTTGACCTTTAGATTCTTTAACAAGCTATAATGTTTTTAAAAGAAAATAAATACCATATAATATTTTATGTATTTTGGTATTGAAAATTATTATGATAATGGATTTTTTATGTCAATATATTTAATTGATATATTGTTATTGAAATGTGGTAATGTTTTCATTCCATCATATATTTTTTATGTCTTATGTTTTTGTAATGGTACTTAGACATTTGATGGGTGGTTACGTGATAAAACATATGATGGTTGGTGCCGTGAATACCAGGATGGGTGGTTACGTTATAACCTCTAATGCATTGGGTATGAAAGTCGGTCGTATGGCTATTCCATTTAGTGATATGTGTGGAAGTTGGTCGTATGGTTATTCAATTTATGTATGTTTATCTCCCATGTTACCGTTATATGTTATGTGTTCTTTATATGGGTTTTATGGTAATATTTTGTTTACAAAAGGGGAATGTAATGATCTTTTATTTAGTGAAGAGTATTTACTACTTCATAAAGTTGAAAGGTATTACTTAAGATAAAGTATTCATGATTTACTTTTTATTTTGAAAAAACCTACCAGATTTCCTTCTTTGTGTATCCTTTACTAGGATTTTTATACTAATACCATGTTTTTGAAATGTTTTGCCCATGACTTAATGATAAATAGGGATAGGTATGGGATCAAACAAAGACATTATATCTAAAACATGGAAGTAGACATGTTTCTTTTTAAGAGTTTTTATTTTATGGAAACATAGTAGAGGTGTCTTCTTTGTAATCTTTTCAGATGTAATAGTTATGTTCTAATTATCTAAAACTCTAAACCTGGACAGATCCTATATGTGAATTATTCATTTAATTCATGATTATATAATGTTTTAAGTCATGGGTCCTTATATATAATCATAAATATTATTCTAAATAAATCTAAAAGTATGAATCCTATTTTTCACCCTATGATCTATTCTGTTAACTTCATCATCCATTTAGTTCATCATATGTTTTCATAGTTTCTCTCCACATTTTCCAAAAAAACTAAACACTAAAAATAATCAAATAATTATATGATACAATCTCATGTGACCCATGCAATATATTCAGAAATATGACATCATTTTATATGAATAATTAAAAAAACTAACTATAATACATTTCCATAGCATTAATGGGTTAGTTTAATTTACAATAGATAAATAATAAATTTATTTCATAAAAAATCATCAACATCATTCATAGTTTTCATCAGCCATATTATCCTTCTTAGATATACAATACTTTATAGCTTTCTTTAAAACCATGGGATATAAAAACATAATAAATTATGAGCTTTGATACATAATAATGTTAAACATGAGAGATACAAATCATTATTGATATGTGGAAATTAGATTAGATTATTGTTATAAGAACATGATCAAAATTTAAAAAACAAAATACCCAACATTTCATATACCATAAAGCCTCAATCATGGAATAATTCATTATAACGAAAAATACATGAGTCTTTAGAGATTGGAATCATCAATAACCAATCATGATCTCTAATAGAATATCATAAGAATAATAAATATGTTTCTTAAATAAAAATTATTATATAAAATTATTTCCTTATTAAGTTATCACTAATATGAGTTTAATATGTGGTAGTGTCCCATGTTATATTTGGTTCACAACACATTACCCACATTCCCTCAGCTCGGGTTTACATCCAAGACTATCATAGAGGAATGTTTTCTTTAAAAGACATATTTCAAACTATATTTGAATTAATATTACGTAATGAGATATAAATTATTGCCAAATGTATTTCAAGTATATATAATTATCATCCAACCTGTTACCTAATGGAAACCACACAACAATGTGACATAACATCATAAAACATTAATTATTATATCTTAACATAAATAATTGTTTATAATGAAATGAGTTTCATTGAATCAAAATTAAAAAACCATCTCCATATTATATATATATATATATTGAATGAATGCAGATATCAAAATGAGATAATATCCCAATTTTATCTTATCTATGCTGAATGTATGTTGACATTTATGTAGAATCACTCTCAAAAAATAATTAAAAATATGAAATAAAAGTCAAAAAATATTCCTATACATTTGATAACAACATGGTGCTCCTACGTCTTCTAAACAAACCACATCAAACCCCACCTACACAAACACGGGCCCTCAGAACCCCACCTTTTTCAATCACCAAGGCCGTGATCTACATAAAAACACACCCATAGACACATTGTACAGATAACAAATTACGTACCTCACCATGAAAACATGGATACACACCATGTCACTTCCTTAAAACACCTAGAAAAGCATAACACGTCTCATCCTAAAGACACATAGGAAAACAAAACATGTATACACACACCCTTGCCCTTGAAACCACAAATTTTCTAAAAAATCTTGGGCTACCAATACATGGAAGACAGACCATTCAAGACTAGGTGGAAAAACATCCATTGCCCCACTGAGATGTTTTTGAAATACAACCTCCCCTGTGATGATAGGGGTGTTCAGTATATAGTACTCAACAAGTGTGGGGTTCATATAGAAATCACAACGAAAATACTTGTATATATATATATATAGATATATTATTAACACTGCTAAAAAAACTATGAGTTCTCAAAAAAAACAAATCACTATACTAACAATTGGTCTTCCACAACTAATGGATTCACCACAAAAATCCACAACTTATTTCAAATTCCCAACAATTTTTTTAATCCATTAACATAAATTATTCAAAACTATTTATTCAATATATTAACCAAAGAAACCCAACATAGTTCCATCCTTTATTAACAAATTTTTCATTCATATATTCCATTAATATCTTGGAATATTCCAATCACAACACAAAACAATCAACACAACAACACATCACTACACTACCCAATCGGTGCCCCATTGCACAACACTTCACATCCATTCCAGAATAAAAAACCCAAAAAATGAGATTCCATTGCATGTTTATGTTGATGTATCATCAAAATGTTAATCCCCCACACCGCCCATTCCACCCCATATCACAAACTGGAGTATATCCCCCGCACCACAACATGACGACTTCACATTCCATATGCCCTTCATACTCAATCAAACTATCCCACTCAACACATAAACATATATATCAATGTCTTACACAAATACGGATTTATGTCGGGATATATTATTAAACTAAACTTGTTAATTCATGGGTTTTCATAGAAATTAGGTAATCCTGGGACCTCTGATTAAATGAGAAGTGTACATCATTTTCAATTTGCAATATACAATTGCTCTACATAAAACATCTAACATGAAACTTGTTTTGTGTACAACTATGGACCTGAAAGGGCCCTGATTTTCAGCATGGTTTGTATACCATAAAATTCACAACAACTAAAAACAATTTATAATAAGAACATTAATCACATTTTCCCACCCATAACAAATTTTAATTAATCCAAGTCTATTGGATTTGTATAATATGGATTCAACTGTCTTTTCATGGAAAAAATTCATACATCTACCCCACATGATAAAAATTGAATAGGGAAAAAACATACAAACCTAGAAGAAAAGGTGATCGACACTATTAGATTTCACTAAGACAAGGGTGTATATTGATCATGAAATTCTACAGAAAAAACAAACCAAATGGTGTAACATAATGGCATGAATCCTATAGGGGAATGTTTTGGGGCACCTCTTACTAAGAGGAAAAGAAGTAAATAATAATGAAAAGGATGTTTCAGCCCATATATGTTCTAAAATAAGGTTACAATTTAGCTGCATTTTTTATTTTCCATTAAATCCTAAACCAGTCTTGATTACAATATTTGAATAATTAAAATCCCCTAGACTCTAATGAATTTAATGATATGACGTATAACCCTTGAAATTGATCCAAAATCACATAAATATTTTATTAAAATTATTTTATGTAAAATAAATTCATCAAAAGAGAAAAGATTGAAAACAATAAAAATTGGAGGAAAAATAATAAATTTCTTGCATTTAGAAGAGTTATTGGTGTGATTCACTAGTATGAGTCACCATTGGAGAGCTACCACTGCAAGGAACCATCACATGTCACTATCACAAATCACTATCATGGGTCACAATCATGAGTCACCATCGTGAGTCACCATAGTCAGTCATTGTAGTGACATACCATTAGACAAGACAACATTCAGAAATTCACCATTTTTTGTGTAACCATTTGATGTTAAACCATTTAGTAAGTCACTATTCATCGATTCATAGTTCTACAAGATACCGTTTGGCGATTCAACCTTCACCGAATCACCATTCAGCGAGTCACCATTCTGATAATCACCATTCAGTGAGCTATTACAAGCAACTCACCACTGGGTGTCTCCGTAGAGAGTCACTACCAGGAATCATCATTGGAGAACTTTCAAAACTATTAAATTCCACAAATTGATGAAATATGTCATGTTTACCTCTCCAAACACTCTTGACATTGTATTTTTACATGTGTAATGGAACGAATATGTTAGGGCCATTAAAAACTCATATTAACTCATTATACCAAAATAATTAATCAATTCATCAAAGGGGTATATAATTCAAATCCCACACATAAAACAATGAAAAAAATAATATGTGTGGCACAACATCATATAAAAACATCTTCTAATAATTTACATATAGGAATGAAATTGTTTTCCTAAAATCATCATTAAAACATCATCATCATAAAATAATTTAATAATTACAGAGTGTTTGTTCATTAGAGGATGTCCCAAATTAACCATAAAAATCATTAAATGATGACAGAAAAAATGAAATATCACTATTATGAAAACATTTATGTTATGCTTTGGAAATAAATACGAAAATATATCTTTTATTTACATAAATTATAAATTCTAATATTCACAAAAAGAGAAAAAATTTATATTCCTAAAACCATTTAAAATAATAATTGAAGAATCATGTAAAACAAAATACATAATTGAAGTAAAATAGTTTTATTGAAAATACATTAAAAAAGATAAATATTTTCACACATTTGTGAAAAGATAAATGTGAGACACATGAAAACCCATTAGAAGTATTAAATTTAATAATTTGTATGAAAAAAAACTATATATATAAAATAACCTTTATAAAACATTATAGGTAAAAAAATTCATTATATAATTTTAAGAAAATGTAAATTTAATAGAATGACTAGTGAATGAAATGACAAAATAAGATTGGTTTTTGAAAAAACAATTTCAGTTACATATTGATAGTCAAAGAGATTAGAGTGAATGTAATACCTGAAAATAATATAAATAAAAATTGTAGAATAAAATATAAGTGGATTTTATTATTTTCATTATATCATTTCCATAATTGGAATTGTAATATTGATTGTCACATAAAGAAATGTTATTTTTACATAAATCAATACCTCAGGTTTAGAAAGTTTCCTAAATTAATTAAACCTATTATATGATAAATTATCATTCATTATACACATATAGTTGAAAATTATTACATATTGTCCTGAAAAATAAAATTATCTTGTAATTAAAAATATATCATCTCTTAACATTTCAACATTCAAACCAAAAGTTGGGAGTAAATTATTTCCCACCCTGAAATTTCAATTAGCTGGTCCTTGTCCTTAGTCCTTGATATTATTTTCAACATATAAAATATTTAAATAATTAATTGGAATCATATTTTTTATTATATAATCCTCTATAACATTTCTTCTAAAAAATTACATAAAAAATAATTCCATCACTTTGTGGAGATCTTTGTCCAAATGTACGCATGAGTGATGTTTTAATTTTACAATTAATTGTCATAAAGAATTTTAAATTTTAATAAATCATTAAATAATCATTATAATATGACAAATTTCAAATATATTCACAAAATATATGTTTATTACCTTCCATGTTAAATTAAAATGAAAAACAAATCACATCATTTCATGGAGGAGGTAGTCTACATGTATGAAAAAGGGACACTATTATTTTCTAATGGATGGGTTGGAAATTTTTCGATCAATGTTTTATATTTATAAATATTTAAACATCATATATATCCATTACAACTATATGTATGTCCATCCATAGGAGATGGTGAGGAAAAATATTATACAAAACATCATTGATATAGTTGTTCATACAAACACATGTGGGAGAATTCTATTTTTCATTTTAAAAAATGAAAGTGAAAATTTATATAATAATTTCATAAAAAATTATATTAAAAATCCATATTTAATAATTTAATAATGACTGTTAGGGACTTAGATGAGGTTAAGGATGAAATAAATATAAAATAAATCAGTAAACACAATGACATCTTCTTTAGGTATCATGGTTTATCATATACCTAAATCCATATTTAGATAGTATTTTTGGGGTAGAAATACTTCATCCTCTTGGGCAGTAAATTTTTCAACATATTATCATAGGAAATCTATTAACTAGAGTGCTCAACAGGTGTGAGTTATATAGAATAATTGATTTCCTTTAATAAGTGAGGTGGGTGGGAAACATGTAAATACTAGTATATTTACTATAAAATAAAAATCATAATAAATAAAATATTCTCCAAATTATAATATATTTATATAAAATAAGGATTACAAAAAAATCTAAAATGAAAATGAGATTAAATAATGCATTTTTTATTTTGATTCATATATCTTCATTTAATCCTTATTTTAACTGATACCATGGTAACCTAATTTTTACCATTGTAAAAAATCAATATTGAAAAAAAAAAATTAATTTTGTCATGACCTGTGCCCTGGGGCCCATGTCCTCACAACCCCAAGCCCACCTTCCATAGGCCAGGGCTGACGACTCACACCAAAGGAATATATCCCTACACTGTAAAGGTATTTCCTTTATAACTATAAAAAACACATCAGTGTACAAACTAGAAGAAAAATAGTAGGTAAAAACTATATACAAAAAGTTCTCTCTAAAGTAAAAGGGGCTAGAAATAGAGGTCCAACAATAATGTACAAGTACAACTGAAAAAGGGGGAAATATCTAAATTGTAAAGTGAAACTTCTGGATCTTCCTTCGGGGTTCCTACCTGAAGGGTAGGTACATATGGCCACTTCAGCACTCCACTTCCATCGTAATCCACTATGTACCGACTCGTTGTAAGGTCCACCTCTGGTTACCGTCCAGTCCTAGCACTCTCGGTCTCCGTCAGCGATGTCCTTCGTTTGCATCCAACACAACAAGGGGAGGGCATTTCTCGTGCAGGGGTGAGTGTAATGATACTCAGTAGGGACCTCGAGACCCTCTATGTCTCACGAAATCCAACAAGGATAAATCATAATGTACGAAATAAATAGATAAATATTACCTAGGTATGTTCTCATAAATATACCTAAGTTATCTAGTAACCAATCTCAATCATAAGGAAAACACAAAATTCAATGACGACACTCAAAATAGGATTTTTATTAATCTGAGCCCTCGGCAGCTAAATAACTCCTCCTCTATCGAGTACAGTGGGCCTTCTGTGTCACACAGAGTTGCTTCCCAATAACATGGACTGCAGAGGTATTCCTCCTATTGAGTAACGTGAATATACTATGCTCACATCGAGGCGCTCCCCACCTTGGGTTTGCTGTGATCACATAGAGGCGATCCCCTAGTAGCCTACTAAGGAACTCCATGTGTCGAGTAATGTGGTTTTGTCATGAAAACATAGATTTTCTCCCCACCGTGGGTCTGCCATGCTCACACAGAGGCACTTCCCACTGGGATAGTCGAATCACTCTGAGTCGAATCGTTCAATAGTCATCAAGTCTCAGCCAACAACTAGCATCCCAAACAAATTCATTCTCGTATATGGAAGATTTTCCCCACACACAAGTTTTTTATACTCCAACTATCAGAAAGACCCACGTAAGAAGTACCTCAAATGTCTGACATGTCATAGGGGTTTCAACGCAATAGACGGCGCGTCAATCAGACACCCGATCTACTAGTTAGTAGCCTTTTAATCTCGAGGGCCTGGTTGAATTCGTGTATGATCCAACTTGAGCATGTATCAACTAAACCCCAAACACTAGTGGGATATTCTCAATGGGATGGCTTCTCTCTGAGAATATTGGTGATGCTGACGATTCCTCCAACGGACGTCTGGTGCCAAAAATATGGTCCAAGAAGGTAACGGGTCAGTAATTGGCCCGGGTCTGGTCCAACCCAATCTTTGTCAACCCAGTCTAAATTGTTGGGTCTAACCTGGCCCGTTGGGTGGGTCAGACTACTGAGTTTTGGACTAGTCTGTTGGGCCTGGCCCAGCGGACTGCGAGGGCGGTTCGTCCCAGACGTCGCCACGTAGGAGACTCGGCCCGAAGGACATGCCGTTTCGGCTAACGCTGCAAGGGACATGGCTCGGGTGACTCGTACCTAGAGGTCAGACCAGTCAGGAGACCAGTGGGTTGGCTACAGGTGCGCTGAGCAGGGCACGACAGCGGTCGCAGGGGAGCAGGGTAGGCTGTTGTAGGGGCCTGGTAGGTCACATGGGCTCCGACAGAGAGCAGTGGTGCGGGGCAGGGCATGAAATGGAACCGGAGGGCATCTTATAGTTGGTCCATGCATCAGGGAGGGTTTCAGGAGGCCGCGGGCAGGCATGCCACGTGCCAGGAATGGCACCGGGAAGCCACTGGTTGATGGGTCAGGCGCTCCTCAAACCGTCCGGGGTCGGATGAAAGCTTCGGTGCGCCGTGGGTGCAGCATGATTCACAAAGGCTACGGGTAGTGTGGCCTTAAATGTTGCTGCCTTTGTCATCGTCACCACATCACAATACCGAGGTTCATCATAAACAAGATCAGAAGACGTATCTGGCCATGATTGTTTGGCTCACACCTTCCACATTTAGGTTGGTAAAAATCATCTCATTAAGAAGAAAGAAGATGATTTTCAATTGTTATTTTCAATCTCCACAACATTTACATTTCAACTGAAGATGATAAAAACAAAATGGCTACTACTCGAAGTAAACTCTTTACCATATTATTTTCCATTTGTCATTCATTGATTTTTGATGTCATTGGAAGAATATTAATGAATTCATCATTCGTCGCATCTTCCATGCTTTCTAAATCATGAGTAGAGTGGGTCGTGGAATGCTCTCCACGTCATTAGGATTCTAGGAATGAAGTCAAAGAATTAATCTGGCATTCTACGCGTTCTACATTTGGAGGAGCGTTCTTCATTGAGAGAACTTTTCTCCCATGATCCCCTCAATTCCACAAAGAGAGAAATTTCAATGATATAATATCAGATTAGTTGTCTAATATTACATTGGCACACCAGTTAAAAAAATAGTACAAAAAACTAGTCTCCACCAAATAAAATACACTAGTGTTGTCTCCTTAATTTGGAGGATTCCGGGAGGGTCTCCTTAATAAAACACATGCGTTGGCGCAATTAATTGTGCATGGAGGTCAAGAGGCTCTCCAACATTAATTAGTAAGAGTGGGGAGTTTTCATCCTCCACCATCAATAGGGTTCAGATGGCCACCACCCCAATCATAAATAGGGAGGTTATGCGGCTTGGGTGGTCCCCACTACAATTATCCCCCCATTGGAGGTTATGATCGGGTGGGCCCCACCAACATTAACCTCTCATGGGAGGTTAGGGTGTGGCGATCCCACCACCAACTCCCAATGGGAGGTTTTAACCAACACATTCAACACAAGGCTGCTTAAAACTCAAATAAAGTGTTGTACATTATTTTATTATTTTATAGAAAATCCAAAAAATAAATTTTATTCCCAATCGTCTACCATGGAGGTGAAAGTCTTCTACAGCGAATACCAGTGATGTGAGTTCAATGGTGCCCTCGGATTTAGGTTCTATGTACAGACTCAAAAGTTATAAAAACCCACTTGTACGTTTGCTGAACATACCCGAACAAAACATCCGAAATTAATTCTGGGTGCACTGGGCCTTGAGAATCAAGTCCCATAAATTTTCGTGGACTCGTTAGGGAAAAAATAATTCCACAGAATTATGGGGTCGTTACATTCTCCCCTCATCAGGGTTTTATGTCCCAGTAATCTACAACACCCACTAAGGGAACAAATGTGGATACTCAGTATGCATTTGAGCCTCCCACTCCCATGTTCTCTCCTGGAGGTTCCCGTGCTTCCAAAGAATGCGCACACGAGGTTTCAATCATCCATGTAGGACCCACTCCTGTCGATCTTCAATCTCCACTGGAACCTCCATTAATGTTGTCCCATCGTCGATGTCTAGCTCCCCATGGTCGATGATGTGAAAAGGGTCGTGCATGTATCTCCTCAGCTGAGATAGGTGGATGACATCATGCACCCGGTGTAACTAATATAGAAGAGATATGCGGTAAGCCACCTCCCCTACTTTGCTGAGGACCTAGAAAGGTCTGATGAACCTCAGAGTTAACTTTCCTCCACTTCTAAATTATTGTAGACCTCATCGAGGTGAGACCCATAGAAAGACGTGGTCGCCATCATCAAACTCTAGAGGTCTCTATCTCCTGTCAGCATACGACTTTTGGCTACTATGTGCAGTCTTCATCTGCTCCTAGATGATCTCCACCTTCTTCGTGGTAGCTTATACCACCTCTGGTTCCACCACTGCTAACTCCCCAGGGTCTGTCCAGCACAGGGGTGATCTGAAAGGTCGACCATACAAGGGCTCAAAAGGTGTCATACCGATGGTGGAGTGATAGCAGTTGTAGTAGGAAAACTCCACCAATGGTATGTGACCCTCCAAGCTATGACTAAAATCGAGGATGCATGCACGTAGTATGTCCTCGAGGGTCTGAATAGTCCTCTCAGTCTGACCATCTGTCTAAGGATGAAAGGCGCTGCTCAAATTTAGCTGCGTCTAGAAAGCCTCCTACTACCACTTACATAGCCGGGAAGTAAAATGTTCTTCACGGTCAGAGACTATAGAAGTAGGAACTCCATGAAAACACAAAATCTCTTGTACATAGTGGATTCCCAAGCACTTTACTATGCCATGCTATCTGATCAGTAGGAAGTGGGATGACTTTGTTAGTCAGTTGAGGATCACACAAATCAAATCGTGACTCTGGGATGTACATGGAATACCCTTCACGAAGTCCATGGATATTCCATCCCACTTCCACCTTGGGACCACTAAGGGATGAACCAAGACTACTGGTATATAGTGCTCTTCCTTCACTTGTTGACAAGTGAGACATCATGAGTCAAACTTTGCTATCGCCATCTTCATTCCTGGCAACCAGTGCTATCGTCTAAGATCCTGGTAAATTTTCGCCACTCCTAGACGTCCCTCTAGAGGGGATGTGTGGAACTCCCTCAAAAAAATCCTCCTGAAGACCCACTTGTACCATGGTACATCTTCTAAAGAGGAGGACATGCTCCCCACCTTCAGAATATCCCTCAGTTGTCTGCCCTATGGATATCTGAGCATGTCATGTCTCACAGTCAGCGTCCCCATGTTGGGCCTCCATGACACACTAAAGAAGTGGGGGTGAGACTTTAATAGTTCGTAGGAATGTTGTTCCATATCAATCAACAAATGATATCTGTAAATTAGCCAGCTGCTCTGTCACCTTTCCTAGCAGATGTATACTAGATCTCTTACTGAGAGCATCTTCTATAACATTCCATTTCCCAACAGTATAGACTATCTCGATGTCATAGTCCTGGAGGAACTCAATCCATCTCCACTATCTCATGTTCGGGTCATTCTAAGAGAAGATATACCTGAGACTATGGTGATCACAGTATATGGTAAAACTTTATCCCATTAGATAGTGATTCCACTTCATCAAGGCGAAGACCACTACTGCTAACTCCAGATCATGGGTAGTGTAGATTTTCCCATTCTGCCTCTGCTGCCGAGAACCATATCTGATTAGAGCTCTCTCCTGCACCAGAACACACCCAGGTCCATTATATGATGTGTCGTGGTAGACTACTTACCCTATGCCTTAATCTAGAAGCCTCAAAATGGGGGCACTAGTCAGCCTCTGTCGCAGCTCTTGAAAGCTCTGTAGGCATCTCTCTTACCACACAAAGGATTTCCCCTTCTACTTCATGGATGATAGTTGTGATGCAACTCTAGAAAATCCTATAACGAATCTCCAGTAGTATCCTGCCAAGCCCAAAAAAATCTATACCACCCTCATACTCCTGGGTGGATTTGAAGCAAGTAGAGCCTCAATCATCACTGGATCCACTACAACTCCAGTCATTGAGATGACATGTTCCATGATGTGAACCTCTCAAATACAAAACTAGCACTCCATGAGCTTACCATAAAGCTGGTGCTCATGGAGTTTGTCCAGTACGAACCGCAAATGATAGGGATGATCCTCCTGAGTGGTCGAGTAGATCAAATATTCTTCGATGAAGACTACAAAAAACTGATCTAGGTAAGCCTGGAAGATCTTTTTCATGAGACTAATTAACACTACAAGAGCATTGGTTATGCCGAAGGTTATTTCAACAAACTAGTAGTGGCCATAACGACACCTGAAGGCCGTATTCTGGACGTCCACGTCTCGAACTCTGAGATGGTGATAGCATGATCTAAGGTCTATCTTCAAGAACCACTTATCTCCCTTTAGCTGATCAATGAGGTAGTCAATCCTTGGGAGTGGGTACTTGTTCTTCAAAATCACCCTATTTAGGTGATGGTAGTTGAAACATATCCCCAAGAACTCATCCACCTTACTGGTGAACAGAATCAGGGTTTCCCTGGTAGAAACACTGTGCTAGATGAATCCTTTTCTCGACAAGTCCTCTAGTTGTAGCTGCATATCACGAAGATCCACATGAGCCCTCTGATATTCTATAGAAGATATCGGTGTCGTCCTGGTGTAAAGGAAAATGTATAAGTCCAACAACTTTCAAGGAGGTAGTCCTGGAACATCATCAGGGAAAAAATCTGTGTACTGGTCCATCCCTAAAGGATAAGTCAGACTCTCCAAATCTAACGCTCCGAGGGTAAGGCAAGCCAACTGGTGAGTGATCGGCTGCACCCTCATCAGAGTAATTCCATCCTATACTGCAAAGGTTCCATTCTCACCTGTGAAGGTAAACCTGGTCCCATCTATGTGGAAACACCACACTTTTCACATAACAAAGTCAATCTTAGCATGGACATTAGATAACTAGTCCATACCCGTGTTATCGTTGTAAGGCCTTGAAGCTTCTACTAGGAGATCCCAGCCAAAGTAATTTCCTCGTAAAGTATACTCAAACTGTCGGCACAAGTGTGTAATCATTGAGTCTCCTCTTATAGGAGTCTCTAGCCATAAGGATCAATCTGACGACTCTGTTGGAATCTCTGACCTCTAAACGATGGAAGTGGAAATGAATGAGTGATTGGCATCTGTGATTATAAGAACTACTACTATGTTGGAGTAGACATAGATTGTACCTCGAATCATCTACAGAGCATCATGGTAGTATGCTCTAGCATCCGGAAGCTGAGCTCACACCTATCCACCTGCTCCCTACGGTCGAGGTGGAACTCCTTATGGTGGTGGCTGAAGCACCTCATAACGCCTTCCACCGCTAGCTGCTCGACCAGATCCTCGGCCACATCCGGCTAAGCCCTACAGACCGCCTCGGTAAATTCTCTACCTCTACCCGGGAGGTCCCACAACTGTCTTCTATTCATTACAGTAGTGGGTCGGACAATCACGAGCCATGTGACCAAGACCGCCACATGAGTAACACTACCTGCTACCAGTTTGTGTCTCTGATCTGTGTGCCCCGAAAAATAGATTCTGAGTCATGCAGTCGACCACCTATAGGTCTGGTCCTCTTGGACCTCTACAACATCTATCTACTGCCAACTGTGGAATACTTCATAATATGTCGGCGAGTGCTGGGTCTCGCTATTGGAGACTGGTCCGCAAGGAAACTCTCCACTATGAGAGCTCCCTCAAACACCCCAGCCTGAGTCAGGATGCTATGTGAGATCACTGAAGCTCTGATCTCCCACCTAAGTCCCTGCTCGAATGTCTAGGCCCTAAAGAATGGGTCCTATACCATATCAGTGAAGTACCAAAAGAGGTCGGTTAACCTCACTGAACACTGCACCACCGTCATGCTACCCTACTGTAGATGCAGTAGCTCTTGTATCCACACTGCTTGAAGGGTGCCTGGGAAAAACACCGATCGGAACAGGCTCTTGATTTCTTCCCAAAGAAGTGTTGCCTCATCATGAACCTGGAGTATCAAACTCTACAATCCTCCTGGTGCTTCTTGAAGGAGGTTGGCTGCAAGGATCATTATAAAGTCTATTGAATCCCTACTAGCCTGAAGACTCTCACCAGAGCCTCCATCCAATCCTCGTCCTCCTATGGGTCCATCTCTCCCCTAAACTTGGGTGGCCTCTGGTGCAAGAACTCGTGAAATGCTCTCAAGTGGCATGAATCATCTCGTACAAGGGCTGGTGACATCGTTGGCCCAATGTGAAGTAGTGCCACTTGTGCCTCTACTGGAAAATCGCCCTGCATTGAGGACTCATCTGTCACGACCCGTCCTCGGGGCCCGTGCCGGGACTACCCCAAGCCCGCCTTCCATAGTCCAGGGGCTAGCGACTAGCACCAAGGAGTAAATCACGAAAAAAAAGGGAAGGCATTGAGTTTGTAAACAAGCACCATAGAGTAAGCAAGCAGAAAAAGTAACACTAAGTAAAAACTGTAACAAGTTGTGCTGAAAGTAAAAGGGGCCGGAAATACAAGCCCAACATTAAAGTACAACTGAAGGGAAAAACAACAACTGAAAAGAAAAGCCACAGCGTTGAGCCATCCTCTGGAAGTCCCACGTGAAGGGTGGGTACAGATAGCATCCACTGCTCCTCGGGTCCACCTTAATGCTCCAAGTACGTCCCACCCAGTTGTCCATCTCCAGGTACAGTCCTACTCCGCAACCCTCCATCACGATCAGCGTTATCCATCGTCTGCAACCAACACAACGTAATGCGGGCATAGCCCGTGTAGGGGTGAGTATAAGCTACTCAGTAGGGACCCCGAGACCCCCGAAGGTCTCCTGAAAACCACAAAGGATAAACCACAAAGGTAAGATCCAATCACGAAGTAACAACTGACACTGCTTAGGTATATTCCCATACATATACCTAAGTCATCAATTCCCATTCAGCTCCAAAATCCAAGCCCAAGCACAACCCTGTCCACACAGGGAAGAAAACGTAAACCCACCCAGGATAGCACAACACAATCCACAAAGGAGAGAAAAAGTAATCCACATAGGATAGCTCAACACAATCCACAAAGGAGAGTAAACAGTAAATCCACACAGGATAGCTCAGTACAATCCACAAAGGAGAGTAACACAGGACTCAGCTCACATATGTATACTTCTTGTATGACGATAAAGATAATCATTGATCCATCTAAGTCGTCGGACCCACAAAGGATCGAAAGGTAATAACCCCCGCAATGACCCACATGGGATCGGACCCACACATGATCAATAGGTAACTAACCCCCGCAAAGAGCCACATAGGATCGGGCCCACACAGGAGTTGTAGGTGCTGGCTCACACAGAACCGCTGAGCGCTGACCAACACAGGATCGGATCCACACAGGATCTGTAGAACTAATCCATGTAAGAACGCTGAGTGCAGTAGTCATCACAGTCCACTAAGAATATCTGCACAGTCGTCGTCGTAGTCCACTGAGGATCTCTGCATAGTCGTCATCGCAGTCCACTGAGGATCTTTGCACAGTCGTCGTCGCAGTCCACTGAGGATCTCTGCACAGTCATCGTCACAGTCACAGCAGCAGTTGCAGCCAGCACTAGGGTTCCCGCACACAGCAAGCTCGTTCGGGAGGGTCCGCTCCACGAGCCGAGAGGCTAATACATCAACTAACACAAAGTCCGAAATTTATGTATCCAAAAGTTTCGTATTGTCAACAGGAACTCAATGTCGCAGATGGCGCGTCAATCGGACGCCCAGTCTGAGAGTTATTAGCCTTTTCGTCCCAGGGGCCCGGTTGGTTTTTAAGGCAAAACCAACCCGACCGTACTCCACCTGCATCCAAACCTCGGGCGGAGTATGCCAAAAGATCCGTCTCACTTAAAGGAATTCAACGAAGTCGACGGAACGTCGATTGGACGTCCAAAGCTCAGGATATGAGTGTTTCCGCTCCGAAGGCCCGGTTGGTTTCGTGTACGAACCATCCCGGCAGAACTCAATGTAATCTGAAACCTTGAGTGCAAAATACCAAAACGACCGTCTCGATCCAAGGATCGCGTTTCCACTGACGGTGTGTCGTTCAGAGGCACGGAGCTCATGTTACGGACAAAAGACCTAAAATGGTCCGAAGACGGGGGGGTCCGGGCCCGGGCCGACCCGACCCGACGCCCCCCTGGGTCGGCCGAACCGGGTCGACCCGACCTGGTCCGACCCGACTGGACCCGGTCCGGTCCGGCCAGGGCGCAGCCTGGCCCGGCCGGCCGAGCAAACGCGGGGGGCATGCTGCCCCCGCGTGACAACCCCGCGGCCCCCGCAGGGGGGCCGCCCTGGTCAACGGACGCGGCGAGGCCGCACCCCGACTACGCCGGACCCGCGCAGCCGCGGGTCCGCTGCCGCCGCTGCCGCCGCCGTCCCTGCGGCCCGTGCTGCCGGTGGCTTCCGCGGGCCACCGGAGTTGCTCCGGTGGTCCAATTCTCTTCCCGCCTGCGCCGCTGTTCATCCCGGGATCCGTTCTTCACTGCGGAATCATCAAAACGCATATGCGTTATGCTTTGTTGTCGCCCGCCAAATCCGCACAACAACAAAGAATGACTGAGGGTTGTCGGGCCGTGTTTGTTGGGCCTGCACCCTCCGCGTTAGATGATAACAGTCATGAGAAATAATCAACACATAGAGAACATATCAAAAACAATTTTATTAAATTAAAATTGTTCTTATGAACCGGGTTCTTCATTTTGAAATAAACAATCATGGGAATATAAATTATTTCACAAACTAACCCGTACCTCATCAAGATGTCGCACGCGCGTTCTTTGCGGATTTGATCGTCGCGGAAGGAGGGGACTGTCGCGTCGTCGTAGTGTCCTGCGTTGCGTCGACGAACTCTGAGGACCAGGAAACAAAAGATTTAATTTTTATAATTAAATCCATATTGAAGTTATAATCCACAAAGGAATTTAAAGAACCGCAATCTCTCAACTCAACGGATGATCGAATATTTTGTCGCGGAGGAAGGAACATCGCAGAAGAACGTTGCGGGAAAGGAAACGTCGGCGTCACGGCACACGGCGTCGCGTCGTCGATTTCCACAGGATCGGCGTTCTTCGTCGGAGGTCGGCGTTCTTCGCGTTCTTCGCGAAGAAGGAGGAAGATCCTTAGAGGTTCTTCAATGGTTTAACACAACATTTCAGAAGCAAGGTGTGTTGGCCTTATTTTATTAACAAGCCAACAAAATGAAAACGTGTAAAGAAACGAATGAAATTAATTCATAGAATTAATTTCAACGAATAAACCCCCCATTTAATTCAACGAATAAAACTGCCCAATTATTTGGTGCGTTAATAAATTAATGAAAACACGTCAGTTGACTTTCATAATGACGGGTTTTCGCGGGTGTGTTACTTAGCGGAAAAGAAATGGTGGGGCTCGTGCGGGCCCCACCTCACAAATATCTTACCAAGAGGGTAGGATATTTTTGGATAGCACCCTATCCGTATCAACACATCTTAAGCAACTTTAAGTGGCTTCAAGTGGCTTCCAAGTGGCTTAAGTGAAATAAAATAAAGTTTGTCGAACAAATTATTTTATTTCTTAACTTTATGCCCAAAAATTAAAAACCACACCCAAGCAAATGCAACTCCAGAAGAGGCATTTCTAAGCAATTACCGGTGCTGCGATTCCATTGGTGCCCTCAGAATTCGATTCCGAGCACTGGTTCAAAAGTTAGAAAAACCCGCTCATCCGATCACTGAACATACCCGAGCCAAACTTTGGAAAATGATTTTGGGCACACCGTGCCTCGGAATCAGGTGCCGTCAGAAACTGCGTTCTTGAAAAAATCCAATGAAAATTAAGAAAAAAAAAATCATTGAATTTTTCGGGTCTTTAAATCACTCCCACCTCAGGGATTTACGTCCCTGTAAAGATTCATCATAAACTAGGGAAACAAATGTGGGTACTGAGTACGCATCTGAGCCTCCCGCTCCCAAGTGCTCTCCTGGAGGTTCCCGTGCATCCATCTGATGCGTACTAGAGGGATCGACCGTCCACGCAGGACCCACTCCTGTCAATCCTCGATCTTCACCGGGACCTCCGTAAAAGTCACCCCATCATCCACGTCTAGCTCCCCATGGTCAATGATGTGCGTCGGGTCGTGCACGTATCTACTCAGTTCTGATACGTGGAAGACGTCATGTACCCGGTGCAACTGAGGTGGTAGAGCCAGGCGATAAGCCACCTCGCCAATCCTACTGATGACCTGGAATGGTCCGATGAAGCGTAGAGACAACTTTCCACCTCGGCCAAATCTCTGTAATCCCCGACGAGGTGAGACACACAAAAATACATGGTCGCCATCCTCGAACTCTAGTGGCCTCCGCCTCCTGTCATCATAAGACTTCAGCCGGCTCTGAGCTGTCCTCATCCACTCCCGGATGACCTGGACCTTCTCTGTCGTGGCCCGGACCATCTCTGATCACACAAGTGCTGACTCTCCAAGGTCTGTCCAGCACAAAGGAGATCTGAAAGGTCTGTCGTAAAATGCCTCATATGGTTCCATCCCGATGGTGGAGTGGTAGCTATTGTTGTACGTGAACTCCACCAAGGGTAGGTGATCCTCCCAGCTGCGACCAAAGTCGAGGACACATGTGCGGAGCATGTCCTCGAGAGTCTGAATTGTCCTCTCCGTCTGACCATTCGTCTTAGGGTGAAAGGCGGTGCTCAGACGTAGCCGTGTCCCAAACGCCTCCTGCAACCCCTTCCAAAGCTGGGAAGTAAAGCGAGCATCACAATCGGAGACGATAGATGAGGGCACTCCGTGAAGCCGTACAATCTCCTGAACGTAGAGACGCCCCAAGCTCTCCACTGAGCCCTGCTGTTGGATGGGTAAGAAGTGCGACGACTTGGTGAGTCAGTCAAAAATCACCCCAATGGAGTCGTGACCTCTGGAAGTGCGTGGAAGTCCAGTCACGAAGTCCATAGATCTCCCGTCCCACTTCCACTCCGGGACCTGCAAGGGTTGTACCAAGCCTGCTAGTACCTGATGCTCTACCTTGACCTTATGGCAGGTGAGGCATCGTGAAATGAACTCTGCCACAACCTTCTTCATGCCCGGCCACCAGTGCTGTCGTTTGAGGTCCTGGTACATTTTTTCCACTCCAGGATGTACCGCCAAAGGATAAGTGTGAAACTATCTCAGCACCTCCTCCCGTAAAGAAATTGGTACCAAGGTACGTCCTCTGAAAAGGATGTCGTGCTCTGCTCCAAGGGAGAAACCATCAGGTGCCTGTCCTGAGGATATCTGTGCACGCCTTGTCTCACAGTCAATGTCCCCACACTGTGCCTCTCTGACCCACTATAGAAGTGGAGGAGAGACTATGAGAGGCTGAAGGAAGGCTTCTTCGTTCCTATCCACGAAGGATATCTACAAGGCAGCTAGCTGCTCTGTCGCCTCCTCAAGTAGTTGGATGCCCATCCTCTTGTTGAGAGCATCGTCTACTACGTTCCCCTTCCTAGGAGTATAGACTCTCTCAAAGTCATAGTCCTGGAGGAACTCGAGCCATCGCCGCTGTCTCAGGTTCAGGTCCTTCTGCGAGAAGATGTACCTGAGGCTCTGATGGTCAGAAAAGATTGTAAAGTGCTCGCCCATCAGATAGTGTCGCCAGGTCTTTAGGGCGAAGACCACTGCTGCTAACTCCAGGTCATGGGTAGCATAGTTCTGCTCATGCGGCCTCAACTGACGTGATCCATAAGCGATAACTGCCCGATCCTACATCAGGACACATCCGAGTCCGGTCCTTGATGCATCGCAGTAGACTGCGTACCCTACTCCCTCCTCAGGAAACCTCATGATAGGTGCGCTAGCCAATCTCTGTCTCAGCTCCTGGAAGCTCTACTGACATCTTTCTGACCACAAAAAGGGCCACCCCTTCTTTTTCAAAGCTAAGAGTGGTGCCTCAACTCTGGAGAAGTCTGGCACAAATCTATAATAGTATCTAGCTAGTCCCAAGAAACTCTGCACCTCCATCACACTCCTGGGTGGCTCCCAAGATAGCACTGCTTCGATATTCACGGGATCCACCGCAACTCCCTCCTCAGAAATGACATGCCCCACGAAGTGGACCTCACGTAACTAGAACTGACACTTCGAGATATTTCCATAATGATGGTTCTCTCGGAGTGTGTCTAGTACAACCCGCAAGTGGTAGGCGTGCTCCTCCTTCGTGGTCGAGTATACCAAAATGTCATCAATGAAGACCACGAAAAATCGATCGAGGTATGGCTGGAAGATCCTGTTCATGAGGATCATGAACACTACTGGAGCGTTGGTTACGCCGAAAGGCATATCTAAGAACTCATAGTGGCCATACGGACACCTGAAGGCCGTCTTCTGCACATCCTCATCTCGAACTCTGAGCTGATGATAGCTTGACCTGAGGTCTAGGTGCTCCCTTGAGCTGATTGAAGAGGTCATAAATCCTCAGTAGCGGATACTTGTTCCTCACTGTCACCTAGTTCAGGTGACGATAGTCGAGACATAGTCGCAAGCACCCGTCTGCCTTCTTGGCAAACAATATCGGGGAAGCCCAGGGTGAAACACTGGGTCGAATGAACCCCTTGCTCTGCAAGTCCTCCAACTGTACCCGCAGCTCTCGAAGCTCAGCGGGGGACATCCGATATGCTGGAGTGGATATCGGGGTTGTCCCGGGGTACAGATCAATATAAAAGTCTACCTCTCTGCGAGGAGGTATCCCTGGAACGTCATCGGGAAAGACGTCCGCGTACTGATCCACCACTGCAGGAAAACTTGGACTCCGCACGTCAACTTCTCCAAGGATGAGGCTAGCCAACTGATGAGTGATGGGATGTCCTCCCATCTACGTGAGTCCATCCTCTACTGCTAAGGCTCCCTTCTCGCTGGTGAAGGTGAACCTGCTCCCGTCGGTGCGCACACATCGCACCTTGCGCATAATACAGTCAATCTGAGAATGGATCGTAGATAACCAATCCATTCCCAAGATGACATCGTAAGGCCTCGACGCCGCTACAAGAAGATCCCAACCGAAGCTCTTGCCTCCTACAGTAAGCTCACACTGCCGGCACCAGTGCGTATTCGTCGAGTCTGCGCCCGTATGAGTCTCTAGCCGTAATGATCGAGCCAGCGGCTCTGTCGGAATCTCTGAGCTCCGAACAAGGTCATCGTCTATAAAATAGTGACTCGCTCCTGTGTCTATAAGAACTGCAGCAAGGGTGGAATAGACACAGATCGTACCTTGAATCATCTCTGGTGCACCGTGGTTGTAGGCCTCCGCTGCCTGGAGCTGTGCCTGTCTCTGCACGCCAGGTCCCTGTGGTCGGGGCGGACCTCCTGGTGGTGGTGGTGGCAGAGCCTCAAAGCGTCGCCCACCTCCTGCTGCTCAGCCAGCTCCTCTTCCTCGTCCACCTCCTCCCAGTGGACCATCACGGTCGACCCTATGCCTCTGCCTGGGTGGCCCCTCCACTGTCTGCTGCTCCTCGGCACGACGGGTTAGGCAGTCATGAGCCATGTGGCCCTGCCCGGCGCATGCGTAGCACTGCCTGCCTCTCGAATGACTGGTTTCACGCTGTGTGCCCCGCACTGCTGAACCAATGTCCTGAGGTCGTCTGCTGGAAGGTCTCGTCTTCCTAGACCCATGAGTCATCCGTCGGCTACCTACTGCCAAAGACTCCGCAACCTACCGCCCTACGGTAGGTCTCGCCGTGGACTCAGCCAGAAAGCTCTCGATCAGAAGGGCTCGCTCCAGCACTCCTGCCTGGGTCCGGATGCTGAGGGAGATCAGCGATGCCCTGATCTCGTGTCTCAATCCCTGCCCGAAGGTCCGGGCCTGGAAGAAGGGGTATCGAACCATATCTGTCGAGTAGCGCGAGAGATCAGTAAATCTCACCGCGTACTGGGCGACCGTCAGGCTGCCCTGCCGCAGCTGAAGGAGCTCCTGGATGTGCACCGCACGGAGGGTGGCCGGAACGAACTCTGAGCGGAAGAGGCACTCGAAGTCCATTCAGAGAAGAGATGCCTTGTTGTGCACCTGAAGAATCAAGCTCCACCATCGGCCCACTTCTGCGTGCAGTAGGTTTGCCGTGAGGATCACCATGAGGTCTTCTGGTGTCCTCACTAGCCTGAAAACTCGCACCACTACCTCCAGCCAGTCCTCTGCTGCTTGGGGGTCTGTCTCCCCACGAAACCTTGGAGGTCACTGGCGCTGGAACTCGTGCAGAGCTCCAAGGTGACATGCATTGTCGGCGGCTGGGGCTGGAAGCATCGGTGGCTCGGTGGGTAGAGTTACCACTGGTGCCTCTGCTGTTTACGGGCCCTATACCGAGGCCTCATCGCTCGGAGGGCTGTCGTCGCGCTCTACTCTCGAAACCTTAGCTGGCTGCCATCATGGGGCCATCCTGAAAAGGAAACAGGTGCTCCATGATCAGAACAGTATTCCTGGTGATCTGATAGGAAGTAATCACAAAGAAAACTTGAAACACACATGCTATCAATTTTTTCGTGCATTAAGTCGGAAATCAGAAGTCCGGGTCCTGGTGTTCGGATACGTCGGCCGCCGCACTAACACTGGACTCCATGGACTGATAACCACACCCAATATGCTAATCATTATTGCTTCACATAAGAGAAAGATCAGATTCTGCGGTAGAACCGACCACCTATGATACCAATTTGTCAGGACCCATCCTCGGGGCCCATGTCGTGACTACACCAAGCCTGCCTTCCATAGGCCAAGGGCTGGCGACTAGCACCAAGGCATAAATCCCGAAAAAGGGAAGGCATTGCCTTTGTAAACATGCACCACAAAGTAAGCAAGCGGAAAAAGTAAACACTAAGTAAAAACTGTAATAAGCTGTGCTGAAAGTAAAAGGGGCCGAAAATACAAGCCCAACTATAAAGTACAACTAAAGGGAAAAACAGCAACTGAAAAGAAAAGCCACAGCGTCGAGCCGTCCTCTAGAATTCCCACATGATGGGTGGGTATAGATAGCCTCCACTGCTCCTCGGGTCCACCTGACCGCTCCGAGTACGTCCCAACCAGTGGTCCATCTCCAGGTACCATCCTGCTCCGCAAGCCTCCACCACGATAAGCGATGTTCGTCGTCTGCAACCAACACAACGTAGTGCGGGCATAGCCCGTGCAGGGGTGAGTATAAGTTACTCAGTAGGGACCCCGAGACCCCCGAAGGTCTCCCTAAAACCACAAAGGATAAACGACAAAGGAAAGATCCAATCACGAAGTAACAACCGACACTACTTAGGTATATGCCCATACATATACCTAAGTCATCAATTCCGGTTCGGCTCCAACATCTGAGCCCAAGCACAACCCAGTCCACAGAAGAAAGCAAACGTAAACCCACTCAGGATAGCACAACACAATCCTCGAAGGAGAGCAAAAGTAATCCACATAGGATAGCTCAACACAATCCACAAAGGAGAGTAAACAGTAAATCCACACAGTATAGCTCATCACAATCCACAAAGGAGATTAACACAGAATTCAGCTCACACAGGTATACTTCTTGTACGACGATAATGATGATCACTGATCCATCTAAGTAGTCGGACCCACAACGGATCGAAAGGTACTAACCCCCGCAATGACCCACACAGGATCAGACCCACACAGGATCAATAGGTAACTAACCCCCGCAATGACCCACACAGGATCGGGCCCACACAGGACCTGTAGGCACTGGCTCACACAGAACTGCTGAGCGCTGACCCACACAGGATCAGATCCACACCGGAACTGTAGCACTGATCCTCGTAGGATCGCTGAGTGCAGTAGTCGTCGCAGTCCACTAAGGATCTCTACACAGTCATCGTCGCAGTCCACTGAGGATCTCTGCAGAGTCGTCGTCGTAGTCCACTGAGGATCTCTGCACAGTCGTCGTCGTAGTCCACTGAGGATCTCTGCACAGTCGTCATCGCAGTCACAGCAGCAATGGCAGCCAGCACTAGGGTTCCCGCACACAGCAAGCTCATTCGAGAGGGTCCGCTCCAGGAGCCGAGAGGCTGATACATCAACTGAAACAAAGTCTGAAGTTGATGTATCCAAAATATTTGTATTGTCAATAGGAACTCAACGTCGCAGACGGCGCGTCAATCAGATGACAGGTCTAAGAGTTATTGACTTTTTCGTCCTAGGGGCCGGGATGGTTTTTAAGGAAAAACCAACCCGGCCGTACTCCACCTGCATTCAAACCTCGGTCAGAGTATGCCAAAAGATTTGTCTCACTTAGAGAAATTCAACGAAGTCGACGGCACGTCGATCGGACGTCCGAAGCTCATGATATGAGCGTTTCCGCTCCGAAGGCCCGGTTGGTTTTGTGTACGAACCATCCCGGCCGAACTCAAAGTAATCCGAAACCTTGAGTGCGATATAAAGAAACGACCGCCTTGATCCAAGTATCGCGTTTCCGATTACGGTGCGTCGTTCAGATGCTCGTATCTCAAGTTATGAGAAAAAGACCGAAAACGGTCTGAAGACGGGGGGTCTGGGCCCGGGCCGACCCGGATGGACCCTGTCTGGTCCGGCCATGGCGCAGCTCGGCCCGGCCGGCCTGCCCGGCTTGGCTCGGCCAAGAAGTCGAGAAAACGCGGGGGGCATGTTTCCCCGGCGTGACAACCCCGCAGCCCCCGCTGGGGGCCACCCTGGTCAACGGACACGGTGATTCCGCGTCCCGAGTGCGCCGGACCCACACGGCCGCGGGTCCGCTGGCGACATTTCCGCCACCGCGACATCAGCCGCGGTGGCTTCTTCTGGCGGCGCTGCCGCCGCCGGCCGCCGGTGCCACCACGCCGGTGACCCGCGCCCCTGGTGGCTTCCGCGGGCCACTGGAGTTACTCCGGTGGTCCGATTCTCTTCCCGCCTGCGCCGCTGTTCATCCCGGGATCTGTTCTTCACTGTGGAATCATCAAAACGCCTCTACGGCATGCTTTGTCGTCGCCCTCCAAATCAACACAACAACGAAGAACGGCAAAGGTTGTCGGGCCATGTTTGTTGGGCCCACACCCTCTGTGTTAGATGATAACAGTCGGGAGAAATAATCAACACATAGAGAACATATCAAAAACAAATTTATTAAATTAAAACTGTTCTTATGAACCGAGTTCTTCATTTTGAAAGAAAAAATCATGGGAATATAAATTATTTCACAAACAAACCCCTACCTCGTCAAGTCACCGCACGCGCGTTCTTCGCGGATTTGATCATCGCCGAAGGAGGGGACCGTCACGTTGTCGCGGTGACCGGCATTGCGTCGACGAACTCCGAGGACCAAGAAACAACAGATTTAATTTTTATAATTAAATCCATATTGAATTCATAATCCACAATGGAATTTAAAGATCCGCAATCTCTCACCTCAACGGATGATCGATGATTTTTTCACGGAGGAAGGAACGTCGCAGAAGAACGTCGCGGAAAAAAGACGTCGGCGTCGCGGCACACGGCGTCACGTCGTCGATTTCCGCGAGTTCATCGTTCTTCGTCGGAGGCTGGCGTTTTTCGCGTTCTTCGCATTCTTCGCATTCTTCGTGAAGAAGGAGGAAGATCCTCAGAGGTTCTTCAAAGGTTTAACACAACATTTCAAAAGGAGGGTGTGTTGGCCTTATTCTATTAACATGCCAACAAAACGAAAACGTGTTAAGAAACGAATGAAATTAATTCATAGAATTAATTTCAACGAATAAACCGCCCATTTAATTCAACGAATAAAACCGCCCGATTAATTGGTGTGTTATGAAATTTATGAAAATGCGTCTGGTGACTTTCATAATGACGTGTTTTCGTGGGTGCGTTACTTTGCGGAAAAGAAACGGTGGGGCTCGTGCGGGCCCCACCTCACAAATATCCTACCAATAGGGTAGGATATTATTGGATATCACCCTATCCGCATCAACACAGCTAAAGCAGCATTAAGTGGATTCAAGTGTCTTCGAAGTGGGTTAAGTGAAATAAAATAACGTTTGTCGAACAATTTATTTTATATCCTAACTTTAATCCCAAAAATTAAAAACCACACCCGAGCAAACGCAACTCCAGAAGAAGCGTTTCTAAGCAATTACCGGCGCTTTGATTCCATCGGTGCCCTCAAAATTGCATTGCGAGCACCGGTTCAAAATTTAGAAAAACACGCTCGTCCATTCACTGAACGTACCTGAGCCAAACTTCGGAAAACGATTCCGGGCACACCGGGCCTCAGAATCAGGTGTCATCAGGAACTGCGTTCTTGCAAAAATCCAAAAAAAATTAAGAAAAAAAAATTCCTTGAATTGTTCGGGTCTTTACATCATCGATCTGTCAGCAATCAGTACGTACGACTCTTGGGGCTCTAACTGGTCATCCGTGGGGAGGCATCCTGAAAGAAAAAGATGTGACATGGTCAAAATATTATACCTTGTGAGCTGTCCTGGTTGAGTTGTCATAAAAAAACTTTTGGAAACATGCACACAATCAGTTCATTCATGATCTTAGTCAGAAATAAGAAGTCAGGGTCCTGGTGTATGGATACGTCGGCCGCCCTCACTAACACTGGACTCCCTGAACTAAAAAGACAAACTTAGCACCCTTAACATTATTGTTTCATAGAAAATAAATATTAGAGTTCTATGTTCTATGAAAGAACCGACTCCTCTAATACCAATTTGTCACGACACGTCCCACGAGCCCATGTCCTAACTACCCCAAGCCCGCCTTCCATAGGCCAGGGGCTGGGAACATGCACTAAAGGCATATATCCCTAAACTGGGAAGGAATTTCCTTTATAACTGTAAAAAAAACATCTGATTACACAATTGGAAGCAAAACACTTGGTAAAAACTGTATACAAAAAGTGTGCAGGAAAGTAAAAGTGTCCGGAAATACAAGCCCAACTATAAATTACAAGTACAACTGACAATGTTAAAAACATATAAAAGGTAAAGAGCAGCTCATGGATTTTCCTTCAGGGTTCATACCTGAAGGGTATGTACAGATGGCCACCTCAGCACTCCACGTCCATTAGACCCCATCGTGTTCCAACTCGTCGTAATGTCCACCTCCAGGTACCGTCCAGTCCTAGCACTCTCAGCCTCCATCAGCATTTTCTGTCATCTGTATCCAACATAATGATGTACAGGCATAGCCCATGCAGGGGTGAGTATAATGATACTCAGTAGGGACCCCGAGACCCTGACGGTCTCACAAAATACAACAAGGATAAATCACAAAGTACAAAATCAATGGATTAACATTACTTAGGTATATTCCCATACATATACCTAAGTTATCTAGTAACCCATCTCAATATGGAGGATAACACAAAAGTCAAAGACTCAGCTCAAACTAAGATTTTTATTAATTTGAACCCTCAACTACTGGAGAACTCCTACTCTATCGAGTATAGTGGTCCTATAGCATGAAATATAGGAACTTCCCAATAACATGTAGTTCTTAGGTACTTCTCCTATCGAGTATCGTGGATAATCTGTACTCATATTGTGGCACCCCCACCATGGGTCTGCTATGATCACACCAAGGCGCTCCCCCGGTAGCCTACTAAGGCACTCCACATGTCGAGTACCATGGGTCTTCCGTGCTCACACAGAGGCACTACCCACCATGGGTTTTCTGCGCTAACATAGAGGCGCTCCCCACGGGACTGGTCGAATCACTCTAAGGCGAATCGGTCAGTAGTCATCAAGTCTCAGCCAGCTATTAGGTTCCCGCACAAATGCCAGCTCATCTCTAGAAGATTTTCTCCCCAAGCTACTAGCAGATACTCCAATTGTAATGGAGTATCATGTAGAAGTATATCAATGGTATACCACGTCATAGTGGTCTCAACGCAACAAACTACGCGTCAATCGGACACTCATTCAGTTAGTTATCATCCTTTTACTCCTAGGGTCCCACTTGGATTCTTGTACCATCCGACCTGACCATATCTCAACTATACCCCAATCTTTAGTGGGGTATTTTCAAAGGGACAAAGTCACTCTAGGAATACCAGCACTGTTAACGGTTCAAAAAATGAATGTTTGGTGCCTATGATATGGACCAAGTAGGTAATGGGTCAGTAATAAGGACAAGTCTGCTCCCACCCAGTCTGGGTTGACCTAGTCAGACTCGCTTGGTCTAACTCGGCACGTTGGGCGGGTCAGCCTACTGAGTTTTGGCCCTGTCTACTGGGCCTGCCCCAGCGGACTACGAGGGTAGTTTGGAATGGAGGTCGCCACGAAGACGACTTGGCCAAAAGGCCGGGGTTAGTTCGGCCAGCACTGTGAGGGGCACAACACGAGTGACTCGACCTCAGAGGTATGTATGGTTGGTAGACCAGTGGGATGGCTGCGGGTGCACTATATAGGGTGGGGAAGGGGCTGAGAAGGACATGGAGGCACCAACTGGGCACCCGACAGGCTGCAGGGGCACCAGGTATGGAGCCGCGCAGGCCACGGGGGTTCCGGCAGGGCGTCGGGCAGGCCGCGAGGGTGCTGGCAGGGGTTGGGGGCACCGGGCAGGGCACAACATGGCCCCTGAGGGCCACGAGCAGTCAGGTCGCGCACTGGGTATGGCATCCGGAGGTAACAGGCTGGTGGTCCACGTGCCGGGTAGGGCACTAGGAAGCCGCAGGTAGACAGGTCGGGCACCGCTCGAGCCGGTGATGGTTGGTCGGAGGCTTTGGTCACCCGCGGTGGCGGCAGGATTCGCGGAGGTTGCAGGTACCGTGGCCTTCGTCGTTGCCGCGTTAGTCGTCTTCACCTCATCTCCTTGCTGAGGATCATTATAACCATGATTGGCGGAGGGGTCGGGCCATGTTGGTTTGGCCCGCACCCTCCGAGATTAGGTTGGTAACAATTGGCTCATCAAGAAGTAAGAAGATGATTTTCAATTGTTATTTTAAATCTACCCAAAATTTAAATTTCAATTGAAGGTGAGAAAACGGAAAAGGATATTACTCGAAGTATATACCCTACCTTATTACCTTCCCTTCATCATTTATTTTTGTTTGATGTCGCGGGAAGAAGATGAAGTAATTATTTATTCTTCGCATCCGCCATGCTCTCTGAATACCAAGTTGAGTTAGCCGTAGAAGGCACTCTACGACGGTAGGATTCGAGGAAATAAATCGATGTTGGAATCTAGTGTTCTTCAAATTCTTCATTTGGAGGGTCATTCTTTGTTGGGTGAACTTTTCTCCCAAGCTCCTATTAGTTCCATTAAGAGTGAAATTCCAACGAAATAATATTATATTTGTCGTCTAATATTACGTTGGAACACCAATTCAAAAAATAGAATTAAAAACCCGACTCCACCAAATTAAACACATGAGTGTTGTCTCATTAATTTGAGGATTCCAAGAGTCTCCCCTTAATAAAACATATTCATTGGTGCAATTAATTACACATGGAGGTCAAGAGTATCTCCCTCTGTAATGGGGGAGAGTGGGTAGGTTTCATCCTCTACCATCAATAGGGATCGGATGGTCCCCACTCCTATCATTAATTGGGAGGTTATGCTGCTCAGGTGGTCCCATCCACAATTATCCTCCCATGGGAGGTTATGCTCGGGTGGGACCGAACACCAACTACCAAGTGGACGTATTAACCAACAAACTCAACACATGGAAGCTTAAAAATAAAATAAAGTGTTTTATTTTCTTTTTTTATTAAAAAAAATCCAAAAACTAACTTTTATTCCCTATCGTCTGTTTTCGAGGTGAATGTCTTCTTATATGAACACCAACACTACGAATAAGACAGTATCGCAAAAACACTGACAGAAGGGTTGCAATGCATTAGGCATCGGTAATTTCATATATGCCCTTGTCAGTAATCCCCCAGGACATGAGGCTCACTCATAGGGATCAGATGAATAAGTTCATGTTCAATAGGTTGTACACATGTAAACAAATGAAGGAGGTGTACGTACCAGAAGCCAGAGGGTTTCCCATAGGAAGACATTCCTTCGGGTAATTCCTTTCCATACACCAGAATGAATCATGATAAGGAAAATGGTAAAAGTCAGGATACATCCCACACTAACTCTAGAGAAGGACAATCACTCTAATTAGAGGAAATGTTCACACAACAAGAAGAAGAGATGAAGGAGTTAAAGGGGTTAAATGCAGAACTACTTCAAGGAAGTCTTCCTCCTATCCGTGATGGAGTTAATCAATCAAGGGAATCTATTTCAGCTACTAGGATGGATCATGAATATCCCCATTTACAAGTACACCCTCACATGACCAATCATATGGGTCATAAGCGATAACAACAGGCAATAATACTTTCAGTGGTAGTACCAGTCACCACACTCATCCAAAATCCATTTATTACACCAGCTCAGCTTCATGCTCAACCAGATGTTTCTAAAAAATTAATGACTACCATTGAGTCATTAACCGATTGGTTGGAAGCTATAGAATAAAAAACATTCCCATGTTTATACTGAAAAGAGAACATACCCCAAAAGTGTGGATGCAATTCCTCCTCCATCAAATTTTTCGAATACCACATTCCAAATTTTTAATGGTTCAGGAGATCCAGAACAACACTTAACACATTTTGTTTCTAGTTGTCACCCTACTACGAGAACTCTTTAACTAAAAGAACATGTTAACCTCAGCTGTTTAGTGAAATCATTACACGGACATAGTTTTGTTTGGTATACAAGTTTGCAATCTCTTTCAATTACTGGGTGGGAATATCTCTATCAAAGGTTCCTTCTTCAGTTTAGCTCAACATTACCAAAGATGATAGTTTTTCATCTTACCAAATGTAAACAAACAGATTATGAAAGATTTTGTCATTTCATTGCTTGTTATAAGGGATTACCATATTCCATATTTTTAGAACTCCCTCAATAATAGTTTCTTCCAATCTGTGTTACAAATTTGCGTGATGAATTATGCACACCTTTAATACCTGTGAAATACACAGGAGGGTATTGAGTCCTTACTTCAATCGCTCATTAGATATTAGACTCTCTTATAAAGACTAAGGATAAAAATCATGTAATTCCATCAGTTCTAGGATTGAGAATAGGGAAAGTAGTGATGCCTACCGTTACACATAAACAAGCACCTATACCTTCTTCCACTTCAAAACCTTCTTTATATCAAAGGTATCCACCTTCTGAGAGTCAAAAAATGGACTTCTCATCAAGATTATCAAAGTGATCAAAGGAGAAAATAGTTTTAGCATTTAAAGAAAAATATTTTTTCTTTTTGTAATGAACAAGTTCCTGGTTACTTCTTCTCAGCTCAGGAAAACAATTTGGTTCAGTTTCCATGTCCCAAAATGCCGAACAAGGGTGGAGATGAAGACCTCCCAAACTATTTCCTATTTAATCATATGTTGGGGAATCCCATTAATGATTGCTTTTTCTTCATATACCTCTTGAAAAAGTTGGTGGAATCTCGACAAGTAAAAATGAATGTTTCTTCAGCCCTGGTAGCATGTGTTACTGATACTGATCTAGGGAATGAAAGCGAGTGGCACAAAGTCAATAGTAAATATTCATAGAAATATGAAGATTGGATGATCAGGAAAACGATCAACTGAACTCATGACATTTTAAGAACACAATTTAATCATCTAATTATGTCTTTTGTTATCTATGCCATAGAAAACCCCCCTTCATTACAAGGAATATCCTCCAAGAATTAGTGCAATTTGAAGAAAGGGGAGAAATAAGAAGAATATGAGGTCGTGTTAATGCCTAAGTTTTCTCTGAATTTGGAAAATTTTATGCCATATACTTCAATTTAATGGGCACCACCCCACCAAACGGCACAACCTGAACTGGTTCATCAAGCAGAATATTCATCATATGAAGTGTTGATATTTGGTTCTCTGAACATGATTCATTTCACGGATCCCTATGCCAATGACAGTTTCGATCATGATGAGCCTGAGTTCCTTGTATCTAACTGAGGAGTTAGGGGAATAGACAGAGGTCTAGGATACAAGGGAAGAAGTGGATATACCAAAATTGACTATTTCAATCATACCCCTACTAAAACTATATATGTGGAAGAAACTGCTATGAAATACCTTCAGCAGGATCAATAGGAACAAGGATGCTCTTCCACACAAGGTCGATTCAATCTTGACATAGTTATTTTGCAGGACTAGTTAGAGGTTACACATTTTTCCTCTTAGAAAATAGATAGACCTAGTAGGTCTAATCTACTAAAGCCATGTGTGTCTCTAATTCCTACCCTAATACAGGATGCATCTACTACCAAGGCATCGAGACACAAGGCACCAACAGAACCACATTTTCATGATGGGAAATGCTGACCTTTAGACCAAAAGTATGATGTATTGAAACATTTGTCCCATGTACTGGCCAGGTTATCAATTCTAGATGCCTTGAATCTATCAAAAGATCTTCGGGAGGGACTTATTGAGAATGTATCATGTCCACAAGAAATCAAAACTGAAATTGATACGGCTGAGGTCTACCATATAGAGAATGATCTTGCAGAATGCCTTGCAATGATATATTTTATAGATGAATACAAATATGATGTTGTACATGGACATATCAGACCTTTGTATCTATCTGGAAAAGTCAATGATATATATATTCTACAAGCTTTGACTGATAATTCCTAATGAGTCAATATCATTCCTATTTGTATAGTTCGTTGATTGGGCCACACAGAATCTGATTTATCTCCTTCTAGTTTTATGTTTCAAGGATGTGATAAGAATGATCAAGAACCTTTGGGTGAAATTACACTCAGAATTCTGTTTGGAGACCTTATGTCTAATTAATGTTTCATAGCTGTTCGTCAGGACACTGCATTCAGCATTTTTCATGGAATACCATGGCTACATAAACATGCGGTTGTACCATCTTCATATCATCAAGGCCACAAATATTGTTTCAATGGTCAAATTCGTACATTCTATTGTTATAAGGCCCCATTCAAAATGTGTGAATCTCAATACATTAAGGAAGAATTTTATCACATAGAGGGAAAGGAAAAATCCACAGCAAAGAAGGTCACCAATATTAATGCTCCCAATGGTTTATAAAAGATTCCAGTAAACCCATTTATACATGTGAGAGTAGATTATGTGTTGCCTATCAGTAAAATTGTCAAGATTGACCTAAATTCAAACACTCTTATAGAAACTTCCATAATGTCAGTTATGGCTACCGTCGAGACAACATGAGAGAAATTGTTGATTCTCCAAGAAGTGATGAAATTTTAATGGAGATGTCATCATTTCATATACGGAAATACATCAATTCTTTACATCATCAACCAGTACAAATGAAGGTATAACAATAAAATAGGAAAAAATGATTTCGATTCGCAATCCATCATCTCCTCTATATCACCCCTGGAAGACCCTTCATCATCAATAGGTTCAGAAATGGATGCCTCTTCTTAAAGATATTCAAATTTAAAATTCTCCTCATATAGTGGAAATACTACTTCATCATCTACTATGGAAGTAGAAACAGCAGATGTAACACATACTGAAGAACAAGAGGATGATCTCAGGGATGATCCTATAGCATTTGATGAGTGTATCTCTACCACTGTGGATGAACTCAGAGAAATAAATTTGGGTACAAAAGAAGATCCATGCCCCACATTAATTAGTGCAACCACGAATCATGAAGATCAAGAAATATATACTTCATTTCTAAACCAAAATCGAGATGTATTTGCTTGAAATTTTATAGAAATTATAGGTATTGATCCCGGTGTTGTCACTCATCAATTGGGTTTTCCAGAAGATCATCAAGGATTCAAGAAAGCCGAAAGAAGAACACACACATCTTATGACTCCCAAATTAATGCTGAAGTTGATAAACTTATCGAATCTAACTTCGACAGAGAAGTTCAGTATCCCAAATGGCTGACTAATATTGTCCCTGTGAAAAATAACAATGGACAAATTAATGATTTCATTGACTTTAGTGATCTTAATCAGCATTTTTCCAATGATGATTTTATAGTTCCGATCACAGAACTCTTAATTGATGCAATAGTTCTCTACAATGCTCTTTCCTTCATGGATGGTTATTCTGGGTACAATCATATATGAATGGCCCTCAAAGATGAGGATTCTAATGCCTTTAGAGCATCTCAAGGTGTGTTTTCCTATCAGGTAATTCCCTTTGGCCTGAAGAATGCAGGTGCAACGTATTAATGTTCCATGCACCATATCCTCAAAATATTTTTAGTAAAATTTGGTGAATGTTATGTGGATGATATGGTGGTTAAATCCATACAATGTTCTGATCACATTTCTAATCTATAAATCATATTCAACACACGTCGACAACACAATTTGATGATGAACCCCTATAAATGTGCTTTCAGGGTATCCTCAGGAAAACAATTCAGCTTTTTTTACACCATCATGGTATCAAAGTTGAACTAGAGAAGAAAAAATCAATCCTTGACATGTCACCTCCTAGAAATTAGAATGAACTAAGAGTAATTCAAGGAAACATGGCCTATATTTGGTGTTTCATTTCCAATTTGGACGGCAAGTGCTTACCCTTCTACAAATTAATGAAGAAGGGAGTCACCTACCACTGGAATTAATAATGTCAAGAAGTATTTGATATTGTAGAGAAATATCTCTTTATTCCACTGGTATTAATGCCTCTCATTGAAGGAAGACCACTTATTCCTTATGTGATAGCTTAAGAGGGATCATTTCGTACCTTCTTAACACAAAAGAGTGATGATTTTAATTAAAACAACGTTTACTATCTCTTTCTGACTATGCATGAGGCAGAAACTCTATATTCCAGTATTAAAATGTGATGCATAGCTTTAATCTTTCCAGTTCATAATTTGACACACTACCTACAATATCGTGAGGTCCAATTGGTATCTCACAATTACCTGCTCAAATTTATTCTTAGTTGTCCAATGCTTATAGGACGTCTGGTATATTGGGAAGTTATTTGTAGTAGTTTGATATCTAGTATGTGTCTCAAAAGGTAATAAAGGGCCATGCTCTGGATTATTTCCTTTTTGAACACCCATCTATTGAAGATACATCTTTAAATATTGAACTTCCTGATGAGGAAGTCTTCTCTATTCAAGGTAATCCTCGAACATGGGAAATATACTATGATGTTTCTTCCAGAAGTCCAATTGGGAAGAAAATGGAAGATCATAAATTTAACAATGTTGGGTTAGGAATCGTTCTTATTTCTCTAGAAAAGGTAGTGCTACCCTATTCCTTCTTATTGTTAGAATGCAGTACAAAAAATGAAGCAGAATATCAAGCTCTCATCGTAGGATTGGAATTTATGCTTCGGGAACAGGTGAATCACTTGAAGGTAGAAAGAGATTCAAATTTGGTAATCAAACAATTCTATGGGGGTTATTCCATCAGAAAAGAATAGTTAATCCCTTTTGTGATTATTTCAGTGAGTTAATGGATGAATTTTCATCTGAACCGATATTTTCAATTGTCCCGCAATCGCAAAATGACGATGCTGATGCATAGGCTAATGTAGCCACAACCATGGTAGACCCAAATCAAGACGAAACAATCATCATTATTTCCCACCATCGTATAGTTTCACATAATGTTCAAATTAGAACTGAGGAAATCAATGAAATTTGTCCCATTTCTGAACCATATGGTTATACTTTAGGATAGATGAAACCTATCTTAGAATACCTTCAAAATGTTAGACTCCCACGTGATAGAGCCGGGAAAGAACATGTCTGACGATGTGTTGTTGATTTTACTCTTTATGATAGCCCAGATCACCATGAAATTCTCTATAAGTGAGGTTTTGATGGAATTCTCTACAGATGTATTGACGGTGAAGAGACAATGTGTAACGACTTGTACCTGAGAATCCACCCGAACAGTGCTATACGGGTCGGGTGTCACTACCTTAGGCACACCTCCCATGAACTCTAAAGGCTTCCAACTAGCCGCGAGGGTCTGAAGAGGTATAGTAGAGAAGATATACCCTCTCGGATGAAAAAATGGTACCACTCCGAGTATAATACTAAAAAGTGAAGCGGATGTAAATGACTCAGCAGGCTCGAACCAGACCCGCATAGAGGAAGCATATCAAATATCAATAAACCAGTGGAAACAACATAGAGAACAACAACAAGAGAATGTAAACAGAACAACATGCCAGCAGTCAACAAAAACTACTACTGTAAACAACCAAAGCATGCATCGAAGTCAAGTCATACAACTCAACATGTAATGGCGCCAATGACTAACCAATTGTCACTACATAAAAATGTAAGCATGCTGATACAAAAGGGAAAACTAAACAAGGTAACTCCAGCAAGGCACAACCTCACGGTCCATACCATATCCATGCAACAACACTAAGGTCCAGCTCCTGAGGCTGACCCTCTACCTGCACGCAATTTCATAATGTCCACACGCATCCCGGAGGGCCCGTTTAAGGTGTGAGACAAGTCTCAGTAGGATACCACGAAAGGGTGGAAACCTAATATAAGTTTTTAGGTAGACATACTCTTATAAGATAACAGTAAACAGTAAAATGACCAAATGTAAACACAAACTTCACTGGTGCTCATCAGCCACTAGGAAGCATTATCTGCTTCATCCAGTGCCAGAATTTCTTGATGTAACCCAACACCACGTTCCACATGTCTCCATGTGTCCCATGTACCGAAGTCTTGAAGGCATACCCAACAATCGTAACCCATATCAGAAGCTCAACCTTCCCATGGCACAACAACCATAGGAAAAGTGATACTTATCCTCAAAAGATAACCAGAGGGACACTGATGTCTGCCCTCAAATCATGGCGAGCCTCTTCCCCAAACCCAATAGCCTCAATGTTGTCTCCCAAAAGCTCCTCACCTTCCATGTGGCTTCCTATGGAATGCACCACCAAACGAAATATACCTAAACACATCTATCGGGGGCCTCTACACAGCGAGTGGCTGTACCACCTCATCTCGGAGTCTATCTATGTGCACACTACTCAACAGTACCCGGTGATTGGTAATCACATCAACAAGTTCCCATGCACGAACTCTTCTGACACCTCGTGCCCCTGTGAACCAATCACTCAAGTCTGATGGCCTTGTCGTCCAAGTAACCCGGGCCAAAGCCCAACCCGACAGTCCAACTACCTCAACCGACGTCCATGACGCCCAATCCTGTGGAAGCAACAACCCAATGTAAACTGAGAAAAATCCCCAACATGTGATCCCCATCACTCAACAAAACATCTGGTCCATGCCCAACACAACAAGCAGTTCAACATATGCAAAATCACACATTGCATAACTATACTCAGAGCATCACTTGAAACAGGAAATTGCTAAATAATTAGACTACACTAACCTGTGATGTCTCATAATAGCACCTAACTAATTCTTAATTTAACATTTAAACTCACCAGTTTAACTCTAATATTCAATAAGTAGTCTAAACATGGCAGTTTAAATAATTTTCCAATTCATAGGCATTTCGGCACCCCGGAAGAATTTCCCCAAACGAGCTATGACCTCCAACCAGGCATCAGTCAAGCACAAGAAGGGTTAGGGAATACCAAGAGGCATCCCACAATGCATATAAACTATTAAAGAGAATTAAACTAGGGTTTCGTTGAATACCCCACGTTGCACCCTAAGGTCGCAACCCCCAAAAGTCTACGAAAACACGAAATAAGGAATGCACCACCCACCATGTACTCATACGATGACACTCCTTTGATATAAGCCTCTGAATCAGTTTGAATCACGGTAGATTAGCATTTCAGTCAAATCCAGCAACTTTGTTCTGATGGAATCTACGGAGGAATAGGTTAGTGATCAATGACGAAGAAGGGTGCGTGGGGTTAGACATTCCGATGCGGTCCCACAACCACCAACTGATCGAAGAATGGACTACGTATAAAGAATCTAGGATGGTTTGAGTTTTTCGGAGGTTCTCAGATAAACCGTTCGTCCAACGGGGATGAAGATGTGTTTTCCCGAAATAAGACGTGACGGTGACTCAAACGATCAAATAAAAATAAAAGTACACGCCGTGTAGATGTGTTTCTATACTCCGACAGAGGCGGATTCCAACACATGGCTTGGACTGTGTACACGGTCAACACATGGCCAGTGACTGGGCCTCTACATGGAACAAGGTTACACTACATTTCAAGGAATACCACATGCCTTGTAGATGGAAATTTACACCTGGCACCACACGACATGAACTTGGCCATGCACGGTTAAGGATACACGGTGTGTCTATAAATACACGTTGTGTAGTAAGAACCTTCTACACTGTCATCACATGGAATGTAATTGGTGAGCATACAGCTAGTCTCTCAGTTAACACATACATTGTGTGTTCTGAAAGTACATGTCATGTATTCTTGATATATCCAAAAAATACCAAGACATTCCAAACATCTTAGTAACCAGCAAAAATTCATACGAGGTTGGGATTTTGACCTATTCTAAAAACCCGGATTCTTACACAATGGCTGCCATAAATTAAGTACATACTGGAGTTTGTGGTGCCCAACAGTTTGGACATAGACAGTCTGGTCAAAATTGACGCCTTGGCTTGTTCAATCCTTCAATGATACATTATTGTGTTGATTTCACTAAGAAGTGTCATTCTTTTCAATTATGTTTCAACATAATTCATCATACCCTATAGTTTCTCCATTCGGCTAAATACTCTTCGCCATTTTCTACATGGGAAATGGATGTTGTAGGACCTTATCCTCTGGCCACAACTATGTAGTTTAAGTATATTCTTACTGCTACAGACTTCTTTTCCAAATGGGAAAAGGCAATACCTCTCAAAGAAGTCAGTTCTAAAATCATCGATAGCTTCATCATGTCCAACATCATTACCAGATTTGGTGTTCCTCATACCATATTGACAGATAATGGTCCCATCGTTGGTTCGTCCGAGGTAAGAAAAATAAATCAAGAAAAATATATCAGATCTTACCATTCATATCAGAATCATGCAACAGCCAATGGTCAAGTAGAGGCTTTCAACAAGACTCTTTCAAATATACATCAAAAGATGGTGGATATATATAAGAAGTAATGTCCTGATAATCTTTTTCTACTTCTATGGGCTTAACGGACTACCACCCACACTACTACACAATCAAATCCATATTCATTGGTATATGGAACAAAAGAAGTCTTGCCAATTAAAGTCCAATTACATTCACTTAGAGACTCCATTTGTGATCAGTTATCTACAGATGAACAATCAAAAAAGAATTTGGAAAAATTGGAATGACTAGATGAAAGAGATTGTTCACACTACACCTCTTAGAAGTCTGTAAAATTCAAATACCACGATCATTTAATAAAAAAGGTGTCTTCATTCATTCAATCAAGGTAAATTGTTATTGGTAATCAGAACCCCAATGATACCAGGAATGGATCCTCCAAATATTGAGACAAAGTTGGAATGACCTTAATCAATACATATGGTCTACCCAAATGGAGCTTATTCATTAATTTAAATTTATGGATAACTCATTAAAACTCCATCCAATGAAATATTTTTTAATCAGTACATTGTGTAATGCAAATACACCACTTTCCCTTATTATAGGACATTAAAATGCATAGCTCCCTCTATCGTCCAACATGACATTAAACGGTGTCCCCTCTATCGTCCAACATGACATTAAACAGTGTCACCTCTATCATCCAACGTGGTGTTAAACTGTGTTCCCTTTATCATAAAACATGATGTAAAACTATGCATCGTCCGAGCTTCATGACATTAAACTGCCAAGAACACCATGTCTGTGATACATGACATTAAAATATAATCATCATATGCATTACTCTCTTTTAAACTCTATATCCATGCGTTGCATGGGTAGCTAATCATGCATAGGCCCCACACCATCATTCATGGTTGCCTCTTTCACGACTGATCATCAGGTAAATTTCTACTTTTTTTATCATACCGAGCATAACTCACTTGAGATTAGAGTAAGATTCAACCATGATTTCTTCTCTGGGCCGCTAACCGTCCGAAAGTCCCAACATCATCTTCGGGCAGCTGTCTGCAGGTACACCCCGATCAAAAAATCCTCCTCAATGGAACTATGTGGACTTTTATCTAAGCCTCCTTGGCTGGGTACATAGGAATCCTCTAGAGTTTCAAGCGGGAAACCAATTTCATCACATCGATTCGCCTTCATCCTATATGATGTTGATCCATTATGTCCCCATCAACCATCTTATTATTATCGGTTCAATTTCATCCTACATGATGTTGAAAAGTTTATGTCCCATCGTCCTAACTATATTACGTTAAACTATATTGTTCCCCATTGTCCTTGTAGTAAGATGTTAAACATCATAGTATTGGTCCAGGCATATGACCTTAAACTATTTGTACTTTTGTACTGTATGACAATAAACTACAATAATCGATGATAACCTCACTGGAGAGGAATCATCATCGATATGGTCTCAACCCATGTCATATTTCATGAACTACGTTTGTCTTGATTCTATTCTTAATGATATATATAGTGACACCCAATTCTTTAATCATGGGTCCACCCATAATTGCAATTAAATCCTCTTTACCCCTCATATGTATGAACCATAATGTTTAATGTGTATTTAAGGAACAACATGTGGCTAGATTACCATCCTCATGGGATACGTTCAAACGTTCAATCATTCCTCATGTCCAGCCCTGAGCCTTTGGGCCAAACCCCAAACTCCACTTTCGGTCCCTAAGCTGAAAAGTCCCACTCAGAGCACATGATATGATATGGAACACCCTGGTGTTTTATTCGCATCAGGTTTGTAACAAATGCATGATGTTTCTCTCTCACTATTGGCCAATCTCTATCACCCTAATCTTTGATCTTCCATGTTATCGTCCTGCATGACATTAAATTGTATTTCAAGAAATATGCGTGGATTGATTCTCATCCTAATGAGATACGTAGTGACATCTAGAATCTCAATTCAGGACCCAACCAAAACATTATAGATATAATATTCATGATTTCCATAAACCATTTCTAGACTTTTGGTTCCAAAATTTCTGATACCTGGGTGTTCTTTTGCCTAACTATGCAACACGTGACCTTAGGTGGCCTTGAATAAGTTGTCTACATAATGGACCAGTCATCCCAAAAGATGCTACTTTTTGAATATGTAGCTTATTCCCCAGTTCTCCCTATATAATTCATCCCCTAAAACTTGTTTGTCAAGTAGTGGTAACTTCATTCTTAGGAGAAGCCACTTTTTTCCCAATTGGTTTTAAAGGTGATATTTAAGGATCAAAAAAAACTTACAGCCTTATCATATTTGATCTAGACATTTTTACATGATCTAAAAATATTATTTCATATAATGTTTCTATCTCTGGTTTTAGTCATATTATTTAAAACCATAGATACATTTTTTCCTATGTTTGGGTCAGACCATCGAAGAAGTCACATTCCTCCAATTGTTTGATGATTCTGATTGGAAATATCCTCTTCATATTCAAGTACCATTCTCCATAAAGCAGAATCTATGATTTAGAATGTTTAAATCCCCATAAACCATTATTTTCCTTTTAGAAATAGAAACTAATATTTATGAGAGTTATTTTTCCCAACTATACATCACATGCACTTAGGTGGCCTTGCATAAGTTGTCTACATAATGGACATGTCAGCCAAAAGATGCTACTACTTGACTATGCAGCTTATGCCCCAGTTTTCCCTCCATAATACAGCCCCCATATCGGGTTTGTCAAATATTAGTAACTTTTTTCTTATAAAAGACATCCTCAAATTCCTTTTAGATCTTTCCCATTTCATTCCTCATATTTATAATTTCTCAAGTCATAGTTTATAATTTTCCCCCTCTACACTTGAATATGGTAATATGTTTCCAAAAAAAATATCAGTAATTGAGTCAATATCATTCATTCGTTCAAATATATTCATCCTTAAATATTATCCTTTTTATTTTCTATAATGCATGAATTTAAACTGCAAATAACAAAAGTGATGGTACTCATTAAATTGGGAACCAATAAAGGGTAATCTATACAAAAGTTGAGTCCCAGCTTGCTAAACATACAATTTGAATTATTTAGGTAATATTGAGCATTTATAGATACAGATTATGGGGTTGTTTATAAAACTTTATTAATATTTGAAATATGTTTACTAGGCCCATTGTCTTAGCTAAAAATAATTTCATTTATAAAAACAATTATGGTACAGATGATTGATGTTGAATAAATTTTTTCATTTGATGAAAATGATTAGAAAAACATCCACAAACTTGAGTCTCTTTTGTTATTTTAAGAAATTACGAAAGACTTTCTACATGATTTCTCATCTTTTTCACAGCATCCTGAGCATCATTAGCAGCCACCTAAAGTTCATTTACATGACCGGCTTCACTATCTTCAGCTCGATGAAGTGATTCTTTGGAATCTTTGATGGATTTTATACTATCAGTTTGGACTTCTTCAAATGAATTATGAAGCCAGTCATGCTCCCCATTAACAAATTCATGCTTTTAATGAAGGTTCATCTTTTAGAAAATATTCTCCTTGATCTATTGTTCAGTTCCATAAACTTTACAGCATGATCATCCTCATCTCGAGACACTTCAGCCTAAAATTCACTGGTATTGAACTGCAATCTTTCTCTGATCAGGTCTTGATGACACCTTTGCTATTGCTCCCTATTTTTATTGACTTATCTCACTACGACATGGATTTCATGCTATCCAAAACATCCATGTCTGAACATGATGAACATATATGAGAGTCTTGGAATTTTCAAAGGCATCGCATCAAGAAGCACCTCAGATATTATCTTTCATATATTTTTCCATGCCTTGAGATGTGAGAATTGGACTGCCTTTTCCACATCTAGGTCTGATTCAACATCGCTATCACAGGGATGAACATAGTCATGGATTAATTCACATAAGGAAGTGCCCTATTCTGCTCCTTCCCTGACCCTGATTGCTTCATCTTCTGCTACTATTTGGTTTGAGGCTGAGGATTCAACTCTAGACCTAGCCGTTGAAGTTGAGAGCCATGTTGGGTCAATTGAAAGTATGGTTAGTTTCAAAGGATATTAATAGTTGATTGATTGTCTTCAAAGTTAGGAAAGATACTAATATCATCATATTTTGCCTAACAGTACATCAAAAACTTGTGATGACTCCTCCCCATCATTCCTAACTTCAATAGGATTTTATGTATGGGTTTAAGGAGGTTCTCCTGTGTTATGTTCCACCTGAGAGAGTGTTTCTACAATAATAGAATTGACATCAATGTCTACACCCCGTTCATGTTTTGTTGATTCAGAAGTTTCATTAGATAGAACTGTACATTTTTTAACAAAACATGGATAGAAGAGTAATCATGAAAATATTAACAGGACAAATAATTAAATTCACACCCCGTTGACTCTTTAACTTGATCTAAAAAATATTCTAAATCAAATGGTAATTTAACATAGTCTAAAATTTCTTCAACGGACATGAAATGTGTCATCATTTTTTTCATTGATGTCCTAGATCCCATGTTAGTCTCACAAGTGGGAGCACTCGGCATATTTTCTTCGTGACATTCATCTAGAAATCTTTGGCCCCAAATAGATTCTTCAGAGAGAGTTGTGGGGTCAGCTTCGGAGGTTGACAAAGGATTTTATGAATGTGTTGAACCTAAAACATCATAGAATGGAATTCATTTGTTGTATCATTTATGGTTATATGATGTATTGTTAATTTACCCGAAGACATTTCTCTCCTGTCCTCAGAAACAAGAGTGGTACTAGGAACTGACGTCGGCTCATCTGCACTCAGTATTTCTTCAGAAACAAAAGATTCAACCGGAACTAGCATACCTTGTACAACAACCCCCATTGTACTTTTTGGATGGTCAGTACATTCCCTTAAAGTGGAAATTGATGAAGCCCCTGCAATCCCATTAAATTTTAGGACATTTTTATAAGTTAAGATTCATGAATACCGTAAAGACATACCACTACTGGTAAAATGTTAGGCTATGGTCTTCTTTCTTCCATGATTTTCTTCTTGACCTTTATTGGGTGGTCTCGCATCATCGCCTTCAAAAAAAGGTATCAAATTCATTAATTCCCATTCTAACTCCCTGTCCATGACTTCCTGGCCTGAAGATACTTCACCTGGATCACAAGGATATTCGGTGGATCCAAGAGTGGTGCCACCAAGTCTATACTGTAGTGAAGAGATTTCAGTGGTTCTTTCCATTACAAGTAGTAGGATGAAGAAGATTATTTCCTTTAATATCAAATCATTGGGTAAATTCAAACTGCAAAGAAAATAGAAATATGAGAAGGAAACTTACATCTCAAAAGCCACGTAATCACACCACTCATTGTCTAATGAAGGACCAATCCCCTCAGTGGTACCATTTACCATCATTTCCTTCACCCATTTGGTGACAGTAATTGACATATCAATGAGATATATGAGGATTTCCAGCAATTTAATTTAATCCCTCACTTCATTGGGGTTCAACTCAAAATAGATGTCAGATGAAGCCTTGAGATTTCCCACTCCAGGGATATATTGCCCATCCTATAAGTCCATCCATGCGCTTTTATCATCACAATATAAACTCTTCCAGGTCTGGACAACCTCTAGTCATAAATATTTAGAATGTACACCAGAAGGTCATGAAGAGTGTTCTATAATCTAGGTCTTAAACATCTTCTGATCTCCTTTAATCACAGATAATGTATAATAAAATGAAACATGTTTATCATTAAAATAATGGCGACTAAATTTCCTCAATGATGTAACTCACCAGGAGTTGATAGAGTAGGTATCTTGAATCTATCAGGTGAATTATATCTGGCATGAGTCCGCTTTGATGCATTTCAAGCCTCATCATCCCCATCCTGGGAATCTGATGAATCTGATCCGGGTGTGGAATCCATAGATGAGGAAGTGTAACCTTTCAAATGAAGTGCTTATTTCATAATAGTTATCTTTTTTATTCCCACCTGAGGGATAGGATGATTATGTACCCCTTCAAGCTATGATGCTACCCAGGTATAGGCATACAATGTAGTCAACCTACTTGCTGCTCCAACAGTTGGTAGCTCATATACTTCCCCAGTCTTCTCCATAGATTTCAGCAACCATATATAAAGATCAACCATCATAAGCTACTCTAACCTGACATGCACTGGAGGGGATATGGTATTTTGCATTAGAAATTTGAATTGACATGTGAATCTGTATGGAGCATAGGCCTCACATATAATTTCTCTGTCAATCCTCCTGGCCAGTGTACCATCTCTACATGCCATCATATATGCCATTAACTACAGGATGGTTGTTCCATCATCAAAAAATTTCCTTGTTGAAGGATATTCATAAGGAACGAAGTGAGACTCTTTAAAAATGCTCATACTTATTTTGATGTCATAAGCGTTGAGGGTTAATTGATAAAATCTAGAAATGGTTTGAACAGACATCTATAAAGAACTTCCAGGAACCTGTACCCCACTTAGTACAACATATGTCCTAAAATGGGTAGTGATCCATCCCGAGAAAACTATGTATGATTCCACTATTAATAGAGGATGATTACCCAGATAAATATGATGTAATCTCATATGAATCATTTCCAAAACTGTGGTGGCCAACCCAACCATTTCTTTTCAGCCATCTTGGCTGCAACGACAAAAGTCCCTAGCCTCACACCTCCTTTCGAATCCTAATCTCGTAAAAGGTAAACAATAATACACAAGTCCAAAGATCATTCTTGATGAGTCTTAACTGTAATTTTCTAGTTAACTTCATACCCCCACTTATCAAACTCTCCTGATTCCAGAGTTGGCCAAAATTTTCCCGGATCACCGCTCTTTTCTGCAATTGGGAACTAGTAGGATTAGTGTAGAAAGGTCTCTTATCTCTCTTCTTAATCAGAAACATGTCCATCAACACTTCTGGAAGAATATGTTTTCTGGAGTGGGTTTTCATGGTGGTGGTATTCTTTTGCTTGTAGAAAATTTTCATTAACTCACGGGCCAAAGAAGTAGTCTTCTCCAAATCATTCCTGGTCAACTTGGGGGGGATGAATTCATCATATATATATCCCAAAATTGGATCCCCTAAAATATTATAGGCAACCCAAAAATTGATTCATACTTCTCCATGAGTCAGATGGCAAGAATTTGTTTCTGGGCTCCAGCGGCGGATTAACTCCAGCATGAAATTGTCATTTTTGTAGACATATGTCTGCACAGCCTATACATCTTTGTATATTGCAGCTCCCTAAAGATCATCAAAAAACTCTGAACAGGTTTGTCACACCCAATATTCTCACATCCAATTCAGATTCACACCTCCTCCAGGACATAAATCTTAACTCTTCTTCCATCCCTTAAATTGGTCCATCTGAGAATTATGGAAAATATAGGGATAACAATGCGGCTACAGATCAGGCATGTGAGGATTCAAATATAGAGAACATGGGCTATGACGCATTATGTATGCCTTCTCCACTATCCGATCATTTGAAAATGACCCTTCAACTGAGACATTTGCTGAAGAGAAGTTGGTGTAGGTCTGAAACTAGGAATGAGGAATGTAATTCTTTACCTATAGATCCTGAAATCCTTGCAGGTGACCAATGCATACAAAGGAAAGTAGAGGCTCTGTGGGAAATTGGCATGATATTTCTTCAAGTATTTAACCAAATCTAGGAGACTGCTATCGCAGGTATCATAATAGTCAAGGCCGATGATGTTCATCATATCATCTATTCTCTTTCTGGCCAACTCATCAGCTAATCCAATTCTTCAAGGAGACATTACATATGTACAAAGATCAAACAATCAACTCGTATGTATGTTTGTTTTGGGAAATTTTGATGTAGGAAATCCTAAAAATGGAAAAGGCATTATGGTGGGAAATTACAAAACATGGAACTCAAGTCAAACGCATCGGGCAAGTATTGACGCCCTATTCATGGATCGCAAGTTGAATACATTTTGAAGAAGCGCGAGAAAATAAAAAGAAGGGTGATTCGCCAAAGAACAGAAGCACCAGCTTGAAGAGAGAACATGTACTAGAAGATGAGTGAGTTTTCGCGAGAGTGAGCCTATATATATAGGAGATCCCGGCCACCAACATGCCATTACTGCACACCGTCGCATTTTCATGGCATACTTGCACGCCACATAACCTTGATTTCTCCAGATTTACCTCAGAGCCAGATCCTCTTTCCTTTTTATATCCAACTTTGATGGGGGACTCTTGTTGATGCTCCTTTTCATCACAGGGTCCACAGAATGGCAATGGGGAATACCTTAAGCACAGAGAGGGTCACCCATTGAAGGAACATAAAAAATAAGATAAAGGCATGGACCAGAAGCCCATTTTGGAGTGCTCTGCGCAAGTCACTGGCGCCCCATGCACGTCACATGTGTGGCACATAATAATCGCACAAGTCACTTGGGCGACCCATTTTATTTTTCACAGAAGGTGAACGGTGTCCTATAAATAGCCCCTCTTCCCCCCCCCCCCCCCATTTGAAGGACAAATTTTCCAGGAGTTAAATTCATGTTCTGGTCGCCCAATTCTTCAACAAAACTCTTGGGAAAACATCTAGGGTAACTTTTTACCTAGAATTGAGGCCTTTAAGGAGTAGGATAATGCCTAAGTGTTAATAATTCATCAACACTTGCGCACCTAAGTGTCTAAACCTCCTTAAAAAAGAAACACTTGCATGCCACCCTATCCTTTCAATGAAACTTGTGCCCCACCCTTATGAAACAATTATATGATAGTACTAAAGGATTGAGTTAAGTCTCACCCATGTATTCCCCTACATATTATCCATCTCCAAGGTAAAACCATGCCACACATTTACACTTTTGCGACCAAGACTTGCACACAAAATGACTTATGTGACCTAAACTTGTGGCCAATTTCATTTGTCTGCCTCTCTTCTATTCACCTCTCTTATTCATGATATTATCCCCCGAACCCTTGTTCAAAGCCATTTATGGCATGGATCCATTGCTGGGTTCCACATCGTAAAGGGATTCTGTAATATCCTATCTCAAAACCTCATTAATAACTAGCTATATGTCACTACGGTTAGAGGTTTCCTCTATATAACCTCATCCTTTAAGAAGAGAAGATATTTTAATTTGGGCCTCCTTCTCAGGAGTAAGACCCATTCACATGATCCCTTAAATTGGTCCTCCTTCTCAAGAGTAATCCCCAATCATAATTCCTTTATCTAGGGCCTCATTCTTAGGAGTAATCCCTAAATTATAAGTCCCCTTAAACTGGTCCTCCTTCTATAGAGTAAGCCCCAGACATAGTCTCCTTTAACAAGGGTCATCTTCCATAGGAGTAAGCCCCAATCTTACGTTCTTTTGATATGGGCCTCCTTCTCCGGAGTAAGCCTTAGGTTAAAAACTCCAATTCTCTATAGAGTAAAAATATCATTACGGACCCTGCTCTTGGTATTATTTCCTGAATTATGTACTAGTCTTCATCAAAGTGGGCAGTCATTCATACAAGATCCCCACATCATTTCTCATAACTGATTTTTTTGTGGAATCATCGTCATGTTTATTGATACCTCTTGTTCTCACATCGAGCATGATTCACATGAGTGTAGAGTGTAAATTTAATCATGAGATATATTTTTGGCCCATTAACCATGAATATACCCCATCTTTATTATCGAACTAGGGTTATAATTCTTTTTTAATGAGGATATGTATGTATCCCATCTATGGGTACGATCCCAACTCTGAAATAATCACTGTCTTTCTGATTGACTATAAACATCAAGTTCCCCGCGGAATGGATTTAAAACCAATATGGTCATCATAATGGCCTAGATATTTCTATATAATATATTGAATTATACCATTGATGAACAATATCCAATAAATATGGCTGATTATATATCAATGAAAAACCTATAATACATATAAAAGATTCTCTAAATCACATACATATCAATCATTGTTTTCCCAATATAAAGAAAAACTCATTTTCATGATAGGTGAATTAATAAGGATTCATGAACATAACATAAATCTATAAGGGAGTCCAAGAGTAGGCAATAATTCCCCCCAAAAATGTGTGATGAGCCTGACCTCCCATCCTCTCGACCAATAAAAATTTATCAGCCTTATTGGTCCACAACTAATGAGAACCTACCTTTGAAAAGTAGGTCCAAATGGATATAGAATCATTTGGTGTTTTCAGTTCTACGAATAAACACATTAGAAACCAATTGGAAACTTTGAAGATTAAACAAATAAGTTCATCCCCATTTCCTGATGAAACAAACAAATTATTTTTTGAATTTCTCGATGGCCTTGTTTTCATTATATAAAACATTTACCCGTAAAATTACCCCAAATATTTATTAAAAAATTCTGTATAAATAAAGAGGAATTTTCATTATATCATGGGTTTTATTATTTGAATCTCATTGAACTTAAACATTTTTATTCATAACCCTAATACCATAAAAATTATTTGACTATCCACTATCAATTTATACCATGAGATCAAACTCTATTATTTCATCATAGATACAAATTTTCATTGGGAATAACTCAATAAAATGACTTCTTCTTAGGCAACTAATGAATTGATCACCATTTCGTACAATTTTGATAATAAAACCAAAAGAATACCTTGAGATCCTAGTGAATGTTTCTTAAATGTAATATCAGATTCATTGACCTTCTACATAGACTCAATGAATTCCCTTTCTATTATTTTTCTAAGTGTTAAGGCAATGTAATTATCAAAAAGTATGATCTTAATAACTAACTATATTACATTATATTCCTCTTCTTCCTCCATATTATTCGAAAGAAAAGGCCAATTTTTTTTGAATACACATTTCAATTGATACATGGTAAAGACAATGTTTTCAGGATCCGAGAATTATATAGTTGAAAATATATTTTCATTTATACTTAACCATTTCTCAGTAACTGAAGGATCAGAGGGCCTATTAAAGGCATGTGTTCATATCCTCATGAAAGAACCTATGGTTGTTTTCTCATATTTAACATTTTTAAGCTTAGTATGACTCCAAAATTGAGATATTTGTGTTATCATTGTAATTATGATTCTTATTTAGTCTCCCTTTACACGATTTTCCCCATGAAAATAATAACCATATTTCCTATGTTGGTTATTTTTGGATTTGGGAACCACATCCCTCTGGTATACTCACTTCTAAATAAATCTACTCCCATTCTAATAATTATGTGTTATTTTCAGTTTAGATTGGGATGTTCAATAGGAGAATCATTCCCCCTCTCGGTTCACATTTTTGTAGAGACTGCCTCAGGGTAAAGACTCTATTTATTATTATTTACGAGTTTGTGGTATTTCACTTTGTTCTATTTTTATTCTATGTCAATAGTATATGGTGGACTTGGATCATTTTTTTTTGAGTTGTTCTACAGCTATCTCCAAGTGTAAGTCACTTTAAGATATTTTTTATTTTTAAATACATAATTTTTATACTATACGAGGCATCCCTAAAGGTATGTTTTGTCTTAATTTATCTCATATGTTGATTATTCTTTGTCAAGTTGTTGTTGTTGAACTTCTACATTCCTTGTGGATGGAGAGAAACAAGGGTCTTCATGATGGATTTGGTTTCAATCCTAAGACATGCCTTGGTGATATTTTTCCAGTCATGAAACTTGTAATGCTCCCATGTAATGATTATTGTAACAAATTGGTGCATGATTTTTCTGTTCATAGGCATAAGAAGGTTAAAGGTAGTTTTCGGCCTCCGTTGGTTACTATGGAAGTTTTTTCGCATCCTCCTTTATTGGTTTGGATTTAAATTAATATTGATGGCTCTTCTAGAGGAAATCTAGGTCCTTCAGGATATGGTCTAGTTTTCCAGAACATCTTTGGTGATGTTTTGGGTTGCTCCTATATCTCTTGGAGTTTTTCCTCATCTCTTAAGTTTGATATCCATGGTGTCATTTTTCCCATGATATTGCTAAAAATAGGGGGATGAAAATGATTTGGTAGGAGTGTGACTCCACTATGGTTTTTCATGTAATTAGAACCTCTTATATTCATATCATTTGGATACTTATGAATTTATGGATTAATTGTTTATAGTTTCTATCATATGTTGACTTCATTATTACCCCTGTTTTTAGGAAGGGTAATGCTTTGTCTTATAGTATGGCTAATAAAGGAGCTAATGGGGGGAATCATTCTTGGTCTGATCACATACTAGAAGATGTTATCCATATTTTTCAAAGAGATAAATGGTTTTTCCTGATTTTAGAAATGTTTTACGTGCCCCCCTATTTGTTAATAGTGTTAATACATTAAATTGGTTTCTGTTAGTTTTTGTTTTTTAGTACATTCTTTATGTCTTCAATTCTTTTTGAAACCTATCCACACATTATTATTTTGGATGTTTCTATCATTTTTGTGACATCTCGTATTGTTCCATCTTGGGACAATTCTTCAAATGGATTTGTGTCATTTTTGAAAATCAAGGCGATGATATGGATTGGTTTTTTCATGATTATGATGATTATATTTGATGTTTTCGGAACATTGTGCGCTATTACTAGATTTAGGATCTTTTATTTTTGATAGGATTATTTTTTATCTGTGATGTTTTCAAAGATGTTGTTGTGTCTAAACAAGAGGTGTCATGTTTATCTTTGGTCTTGTCTGCTGGCCTGGGAGTGTCTTTTAGTGGAGTCTTAATATTCATTTCGTGTGTGATTTAGATTTCTGTGGCATTGTGGTGGAGTTGAAAAGCTTCCAGTTTTGTGATTTTTACCCCTAGGATCCTTCAATAGGTTGTAAAACAGGCCTCGACCTCTAATGGTGGAAAGTCTCATATAGAGGCCTTCGGTGGCTCTCTCTCCTTCATTGGAAATATATGTTGGACTATGTGGTGCCTTCTAGTTCCACTTGTCTTGAATAGGATAACCAGGATTCTTCACCTCATGGAAAATGGGATGAGTTTCGGCATTAGTATATGCACTCTTATATGTTGTTGATCAACCACATCTTCTCCACTTAATGGAGAAATGTCTCATATCGGTATTTTTATATTAGAAATGATCTTTAAATATATTTTTTATAAAATTAATGATGCATTTTGTCAAAAAAAAATCAATACGTATATTTTCATTCACACTCATTTCAGACATGATTCATATTGGATCCAACGATTGTATAAAATAAAATATATATGTGATAATCACTAATAATTAATCATAGTTATCATTCATATAATGTTACATCTGGGGTAAATAAAGAATATGAAATTCTCATATTTATCAATATTTTTGAATAAAATATTAATATTACTTTAAGGGGAAAACTATGCTCGATGGCGAACCCAATACATAATAACGAGTTTCTTTGAAATCATACTTTGCACACTAAGAATAAAATAATATTATTTTAAATGGTAGTTAATGTCCAGCTGTTGTAATAGTGGGAATGAACAGATCAAACTACAAAATGATTATATATGTTTGTCAAATATTTTTCCTTTTATCCAATAAATGATAGAGTCTTATAATGCGAACAAATCCAATTTTAAGCGTAAATATTCTAATATTATTTAAAAGGTTGATTAACCAACTTTTGATAGAGAACCCTTCTTAAATCCACTTTTGACAATTCTATATGTTCTATTTGACAAAATAAAATATTTCCTTGGAATTGGGATATCAAAATTTACTTTTTTTATGTTTTTGGTATTTTTACGATAAAGTTCATTTTTTAATGAATAGTGAATGTTGATGTATTTTAATTCAAAACCTCATTTTATCTAATTTATTTATTTGGTTATATTATAATTTTAATTGGTATTAATGTTAAATTATAATATATTTTTACAATTTAATCCAATGGTGGTCATTGGAATTAATTTAACATTGCAATTGAACATAAATAAGTGTCAATGTTTTAATATATATTGTTTCTTAAAAACACGAAATTTGTTTTTACAGTGAGGATTAATTATAAAATTTATTAAAGAAAAATTTAAGTTATGAATTTCTAAAAGGGATATCATTTTTGAATTCTAAATATCATATATAGCTTAGGGTGAATTTTTGGTATTTTTCTGAAAAACATCAAATTTTGATTAATAGTGAAACAACTAAGTGGTAGTTAAAAAACCGATTATTCATTTAAATGAAATTTTACTACATCTATGATTTGAATTTTAAAAATCTGATAGATATGGTTGTCATTATTAATTAAAATGTGGTTCAATGGGATGAAAATAATTTTTGGTGAGTAGTAACTTTTGAGTTTTATTAATCGCGATTAGAGGTAATTAGTGTAATTTAATGTAAAAATAATGTTTTAATAAAATGAAATTACCTTGACACATGTCTTAACCGTATTGGATGATTCAGGCCTACCATGAAAATCCATGGGTCAACTAGGGGACCCGATGGAGACACTTGGTTAAGAAAATGACATTAATAACTTTTTATTTAAAGTTAAAATAAAAATGACACAAACATGTATTGTTTTACTAAAACAATTTTTACTTGGTGTTATATAAGTTATATTTATTACTATAAATATTCATTAGAAATATAAAAATAATTCCTACTTGATGGTAATTTGTTTATAATTTTTAGACATTATATCAATAAATTTATTTATGACACCATGATGATGCAGTGATTACCTCATTAACGAACGATTTAAATAAAACGAAAATACAATGTAAAATCTAAGACATAAACATGTCTAAAACCTATTGTATGGGTGTATTTAGAACCCATATCACCTTACCCATGAAATATATCATTTTGGAAACTTTTAAATCCGAAAATCATTTCATAATAAAGCAACATTTCATGACCTTCCAAGAGTGCCCCTCCTTTGACTTATAAAAGGCCCCCACCTCTACTCCCTTACCCACACCTCTCAATCATTTGGATCGTCCAAAACCTAACCTTATTTTCTCTCCACATCTTTATATTTATCATAGTTTCCTTAACATAGGCAAAAATCTCTTCAAGAAACCATTTTGGTTCTAACCAAGGGGAGTTTCCCGATTTAAAGGTAACGTCTTCTCTAATGTTCTTTTATTTTATTTTTTGCTTCTCCAACCCCATAAACTATTTTTATTATTTTCATTTCTAAAAAAATAGTATTGTAAATATACTAGGTTTTTTTTGTGATAATTATTTGAGCTACACTTACATAAAACTCCGTCTAAGGGTTATAGAACATAATGTTTCTATGGATGGAGAATTACTACCTCACGAAATGATGATTGTTCAATAATATTTTAACACCTCTCATGGTGTCCTTTAACATGGAACTATATTTATATATGATATATATTATTATTATGGTTTCCTTATACTTATTTATTTTCCATTTATGCCATACCTTTATGGTTTCCATAATGGGTAAATGTGATATTTTCATTTTAGGAAGTGTGGACTACCGCCCCTTCAAAGTGATTTGAAACGTTAATGCTATATGTGGGATTAATAAAAGATGGAGTCAATTATGTTATATATGATATTGTAAAATAATTATAATATACCTTTGTATCATTATACTTTTCTTCCATTAAATTATTAAATAGAACTGAAAGTAGCATTAATGTGTATCTACGGATTACCGTCTCCATGAACGGTGCATTTCATTTCTAATCTCCAATTGTTATATACTATTATATTTACAAATATATAATGGATATATATGATATATATTGAATCTAAATGATTAATATCATCCTGTAATATTAATATATATATCTATCATTTAGTTATAATTCCATTGATATGACAATGAAATTAATGTACCATTCATGCTTACATATGACCTACCGTCTCCATGAATGGTGAATTTAATTTTCTATCTCAAAATGTTATGGAATAGTATAAAAGGAATTTATACTGGATATATAGGATATTTAAATCATTAATACTATTCTTTGAATGATTTACTTATAACTACATGGACAATTATTCTCAAACAAGTTCATTTTTGACTCATGTACCAAACATCAACAAAAACGTCTGATATGAACTCTCATAATTATTTGATTATTATAATATTATAATATGTGATATGAACATAATAATAAACATTAAAGGATTTCCTTAAGAAATTATAAATTTAACAATGTTTATTATTAAGGAATATAATGAAACGAACAAGACAAGTTAGACTTTAGGTAAGGGATCCGACCTCTTTCATTATTTTCAAGTACTCTCTTTCATGTCATTTATTTTATGATCCTTGTTTTTATGTTGTAGGATTTTATTTTATAATCACTATAATATAATTTTTATTTTCATATGATGATATACGCCCTCTTACTCCCATCAATTCATTTTAATAATTTTTAAGTGGTGTCGTTAGGCTGCCGGATTTTCATAAGGGATTTCTTATCTCACTTTTAATTGTGTGTGATTTCCATTGTTCACCACGTATTTATCGAATGTGGTGTATTTTGTACTAAAAAATTACATATATTATCATGATTCTATGTATATTCATGTTATTCTGAAATTCATTTGGTCGTTATTATGTTTTGGTTATACGACTCGATTGATTACAACGAGGTAAGGGTTTTTTATCCCACATTGTATTCCTGTGAGATTTATGCTACATTTTCCACTATTTCATTTTGTGTTCTATATGTAATGAACTTATTTATAATATTTGTGTAATATACTATTGTTTATGGGTATTTACAGCTTCATTGTATGAAGCTTCTTTCATGGGGTGTACAATTTGAAAGTTGCCCAAATCGGTAAAGGAACCTATCACCCTCCTCTTTTTAAAAGACATTTTTTTGTTATGTATTCTAATTTAAATATTCTTATGTTGTGATATGTTTTTATATATCCTTATTGCTGTAAATGATATGTCCATGTGATGAGATACACGTTTTATCTCTCATTGTATCCTTTTCAGAATTTTAAAATTACGTCGTTAGGCTGTCGAATTTCTCTAAGAGAACTTCTTAAACCAATTTCAATTATTTGTGTTCAACTTATACTTCTTGATTATGTCATACTATGAACATGTGTGGATGACCTCTTACTGTTTTACAATTAATATCCTCTTATATTTGGGGTATTTATATTTGTCACACATAATTATGTAATTGATTTATCCTTAATCTAAGGATGCCAACTTTGAAAGGGTCTTCCTCTCAATATCCTTTCATTGAGGAATATTTTTGTTCTAATACAAGACTTTATTATATATGTTGTATAAAAACCATTGACTTTTCATTTCATTCAAAGGTAATATTTTTCTATGAAGAGTTTTACGAAATGAAAAAAAGTAATGTTTCTTTTAACGTACATAGTGAAAAATACCTTTTCTGCCGCTGTGAGTATTAATTTACCTTTGGATTCCTTAACAAGACGTAATGTTTTTAAAAGAAAATAAATACGATATACTCTTTTATGTAATTTGGAATTGAAAATGGTTTTGATAATGGATTTGGTATGTCAATATATTTATGTGATATATTATGATTGAAATGTGGAAATGTTTTCTTTCCATTAGATTTTCTTTATGTCTTATGTTTTGGTAATGTAAATTGGACATTTGATTGGTGGTTACTTGATAAACCATATGAAGGGTGGTGCTGTTAATACCAGGATGGGGTGTTATGTTATAACCTCCAATTCATTGGGTATGGAATTCGGCAGTATGGCTATTCCATTTAGTGATATGTGTGGAAGGTGACCGTAAGGTTATTCCACTTAAGTATGTTTATGTCCCAAGTTTCTTTTATATGTTATGGCTTCTTTATACGGGTTTTATGGTAATATTTTGGTTACAAAAGGGGTAAGTTATGATCTCTTATTCAGTGAGGAGTAAATACTACTTCATAAAAGTGAAAGGTATTACTTATGATAAAGTAATCATGATTTACTTTTTTTGAATAAAATTAATAGTTTTCCTTATTTGTGTATCATTTACAAGGTTTTTTTTCTCATCCCAAGTTTTTGAAATGTTTTCCAAAGGACATAATGATGAATATGGTCAAGGATGGGATCAAGGAAAGACATGCTATCTAAAACATGGAACTAGACATATTTCTTTTTAAGAGTTTTTATTTTATGGAATCTTATTAGAAGTGTCTACTTTGTAATCTTTTGAGAAGTCATAGTTATATCCTAATTCTCTAAAACTCTAAACCTGAAAAGATTCTCTATGTGAATTATTAATTTAATTCATGATTATGTAATTCATTAAGGCATGGGTCCTTATAGTATGTATTAATGGTCGGTTTAGATAACTTTAGAGGTTAGGGTATTCTTTAAGCACAAGTTACATTATAATAATGGTTAGGATTTCAGAAAGATTCATAGTTTTATTTAATGTAAATGAGTTTAAGATAACATGAATAATTATATCTTAGCATTTACCCTTCTCATAAGATATTATATGATGATTCTAATTATATACTAACACCGAATATTTTGGTTTTAGTAAATGTATGGATCAAGCAGGCACCAAAGTAACAGTTGATGTGATGAAAACTGTGACAGTTTTCTAAAAGAACAACAGAATGATATGGGAGCTGCAATGAGAACTCTTGTGGTTATTCTCAACAAACTATCACTAGTCATGATTAATCACTTGAACCTTGGTGAGTTCTCTAATTTATCATGTACAAGAGAACCCACTCGATGTGGAAGTTCCGGTAATAATTATAAAAGTAACCATTAGGTTTTAGACGATCAGTACTTTTGAGGTAATTATGGGTTACTGTATGTTATGATGGAAAATGAAAGGCATAGATACAGTTGAGGTTAATTATGTTATTATTATTTTCGAAGATTTTATCTCGTTTTGGGGAATGTTTTATGAATTATATAGTTTTTGGAATATTGACAACATTGAAACTGTGTGACAACCCGTCGCGTCGGATGAAGCTAAAGGAATCGAACCCACAACCAAAGTGCGACTAGAATTTATCGCCTATCAGTGGACTACGTGAAGTCCCTGGTTAGTGTGACTAATTATATTAAGTTATATGATCTTATGAATCAGGAATAAGTTTATTTTGGGTTATATATGGATATTATTAACCTGTCATGGAAGTGATGTGATTAGGTTAATTACTTTTCTGTGTGAGACTTTAAGAGTAACTGATGTTATTTGGAGATAAATGTTAAGATTTACCTTGGAAGACTATGTCATTGAATCCTTCATATATTGGGGTTTCAATCATATTTTGGTTTATTTTTGAATAATTTTATGGGCATGTTTTTTATTGAATGGTATCTGTTGAACTTTGGGTTGTTTGACAAATTTTGAATATTAATACTAGTTTTTATTTTTGTTAAAGAATATCTTTTTTTGGGATTATCTGATCTTATATTTATAATTTTGGTTCTGGTTAAGGTATAAAGACATGGGAAATATATTGTTCCATTTTGGGGATTATTTGATTCTCTAGATGTTAATTATTACACTCATAATGTGAAAAAGTCATCCTTAATACTAAACTTTTTGAGAAAATATGGGTTTGTGTAAGAAATCTAGTAAGAGATGAAAGTCTACACGACAAGTTAGTATGTTTCCATATGTTTTAGTTAAGCTCAAAAATAAATTCCCCAATGAAAAGTAACTTAAAACAATAATGTTTTCTGTTAAATTTTAATACTGGAGAATCAAATACCGTTTAACCCATCACCAGTTTGTGATTTTCTGGTGGTTAACTTTCCCCTAGATATATTTTCCCATCACGCTCCATCAGAACATGATGGTTTGTTTTCTCTTCCAAATCCATTTTTTCATGGAATACTAGTATATGTTGTCTCGAGTGACCTTTATACTTTTATTTCATTCTTTTAATGTGATAGTTTAATTAACTTTTTTCCGATGTGGGGATTTTAATTAAGTTTTCGAGCCCAATTTATAAATTGCGAGGACGCAACTCCCAAAAGGGGGCAAGGATGTAATATCCCGGGTAAATAAAGAATATGTCATTCTCATATTTTTCAATATTTTTGAATAAAATGTTAATATTACATTAAGGTGAATGATATGGTCGATGATGTACCCATTACGCAACAATGAGTTTCTATTAAATCTTATGTTGTATACTAATAATAAAATAAAATTATTTTAAATGGTAGTTAACTCCTAGCCATTGTAATTGAGGGAATGAACAGATCAAACTAAAAAATTATTAAATATGTTTTTCAAATATTTTTACTTTTTTCCAATTAATGTTAGAGGTTTAAAATGCGAATGAATCCAATTTTAAGCATAAATATTCTAATATTCTGTAAAAGGTCGATTAACAACCTTTTGATGGAAAACCCTTTTTAAATCAACTTTTGGAAAATTTTATATGTTATATTTTAAATAATTAAATCCTTATTTAGAATCATGACATCAAAATTACTTTCTGTATGTTTTTCATATTTTTCTGACAATGTTCATTTTTTTAATCAATAGTGAATGATGTTGTATTTTAATTCCAATCCTCCATTTTATCTAATTTATTTATTTGGATAGATTATCTTTTTAATTGGTTTTAATGTGAAATTAGAATATGTTTTTACAATTTAATCCAATAGTGTTCATTGTAATTAATTTCACCTTGAAATTGGACATAAACAAGTGAGAATCTTTTGATAGATATTTTTTCTTAAAAACACGCGATTTGTTTTGACAACGGGAATTAATTATAAAAATAATTAATGCAACATATATGTTATGAATTTGAAAAAATTGATATCATTTTTGAATTCAGAATATCAAATATAGTTTAGGGTGATGTTGTGGTATTTTTCTGGAAAACATCAATTTTTGATGAATAGTGAAACCACTAGGTGGTAGTTAAAAAACAGATTTTTCATTTAAATGAAAATTTACCGCATATATGAATTGAATATTAAAAATAATAAATACATGGTTTTAATTATTATTTAAAATTTAGTTCAATGATATGAAAATAATTTTTGGTGCATAGTAACTTTTGAGTTTTATTAATCGCGATAAGAGGTAATTAGTGTAATTTAAGGTAAAAATAATGTTTTAATAATATGAAATTACCTTGACACATGTGATACCCTTATTATATGAGTCATGGCTGACCAAGATAATCCATGGGAAAACTTGGGGACCCAATGGAGCCACTTGGGTAAGAAAATGACATTAATAACATTTTATTTGAAGTTAAAATAAAAATGTCACAAACATGTATTGTTTTAATAAAACAATTTTTACATTGGGTTATATAATTTCTCTTTTTGACAATAAATATTCATTATAAATCTAAAAAGCTTTTATAGATCATGGTAATTTTTTTATAATTTTTAGACATTAAACAAATAAATTTATTTATGACACCATGTTGATGCTGCAATTACCGCATTAATGAACGATTTAATTAAAATGAAAAGATAAGGTAAAATCAAAGACATAAACTTTTCTAAAACCTATTTTTTGGGTGTATTACGAACCCTTATCACCTTATCCTTGACATATATTACATTAGGACCTTTAAAATCAGAAAATCATTTCATAATAAAGTAACATTTCATGACCTTCCAAGAGTGCCCCTCCTCCCTCTTATAAAAGGCCCCCATCTCTACTCCCTTACCCACAGCTCTCAAGACATTGGCTCGTCCAACCCCTGCTCCTATTGTCTCTCCACGTTCCTCTATTCATCCTAGAAGCGTTAACTTACGCAGAAAGCTCTTTAAGAATCCATTTTGGATCAAACCAAGGAGAGTTACCTGATTTAACGGTAATGTATTCTCTTATGTTCTTTTATATTATTTTGCTTCTCCAAGCCCCTAAACACATTTTATTCCTTTAGTTTGTAACAAAAACAGTGTCTTAAATTTACTATGATGTTTTTATGTGAATTATTCGAGCTACATTTACACACTCCTCCGTCTAATGGGTAAATAACATACTGTTTCTATGGACAGAGAATTATTATCTCACGAAACGATGATTGTTCAATCATATATTAACACCTCTCACGGTGGCCATTAAGATGTAACTATATGTATATATGATATATATTATTTTCATGTTTTCCTTATGCTTCGTTATTTTTAATTTATGCCATACCTTTATGGTTTCCATAATGGGTAAACACGATAATTTCATTTTAGGAAGTGCGGACTACCGCCCCCTCAAAGAGATTTGAAACGTAAATTTCATATGTGGGATTAATAAAGGATGTATTTAATGATGTTATATATGATATTATACTTTAATTACAATATACCTATATATAATTATGTTTTCAGTCCATTAAAAAATTAAATAGAAATGAATGTATCGTTCATGCATACGTACAAATTACCGTCTCCATGAACGGTGCATTTCAATTCTTATCTCCAAATGTTATGTACTATTATATGTACATATAAATAATGGATATATATGATATATTTTACATCTAAATTATGAATATAATTCTGGAATTATAATATATATATCTATAATTTAGTTTTAATTCCATTGATATGACAAAGAAATGAAAAGAGCATTCATGCGTACGTACGACCTACCTTCTCCATGAACGATGCATTAAATTTTCTATCTCCAAATGTTATGGAATTGTATAAAATGAATTTATACTAGATATATAGGATATTTAAATCATTAACACTATTATGGAGTTAATGTACTTATAATTACATGGACAATTCTTTTCAAACAAGTTCATTTTTGACTCATGTACCGAACATCATAAAAAACATCTGATATGAACTCTCATAATTAAATAATTGGTATTACATTATAATATGTGATATTAATTTAATAATAAAATTTAATGTAGGTCCTTAAGAAATTAAAAATTTATTAATGTTTATTATTTAGAAATATAAAAAATGAACATGACAAGTCGGACTTAAGGTAAGGGATTCGACCTCTCTCTTTCTTTTCAAGTACTCACATGTATGTGATTTCTTTTATGCTCCATGTTATTATGTAGAAGGATGATTTTTTATATTCACCAGATAGTAATTTTTATTTTAATATTATGAGAGACCCCCTCTTACTCTCATCAATTCATTTTAAGAATTTTTATGTGGTATCGTTAGGCTGCCGAATTTTCGTAAGGGATTTCTTATTTCACTTTTAATTCATTTATATTTCAATTGGTCACCACTTATTTATGGATTGTGGTGTATTTTGTACTGAAAATTGATATATATTATCATAATTCTATTTATATTCATGTTGTTTTGAAATTAATTTGGTGGTTATTATCTTTTGTTCATTCGACTCGATTGATTACAACGAGGTAAGGGGATTTTATCTCACTTTTTATTCCTGTGGGATTCATGCTACATTTTCCACCATTTCCTTTTGTGTGGTGTATTTACTGCCCATTTTTCTAATATTTTTGTAATATACTCTCATTTATTGGTATTTTCATCTTCATTGTATAACCCTTCTTTCATGGGGTGTACAGTTCGAATGTTACCGAAATCGGTAAGGGTACCTTTCACCCTCCACTTTTTAAAAGACTTCGCTTTGTTAGGTATTTTAATTTAATTATTCTTATGTTGTGATATGTTCTAATATATCCTTATTGCTTGAAATGATATTTCCAAGTGTTGAGATACCTGTTTTATCTCTCATCATCGCATTTTCGGACTTTTAAAATGACGTCATTAGGCTGTCAAATTACTGTAAGGGAACTTCTTAACCCAATTTCAATTCATTGGGTTAAAACTCTACTTCTTGATTATGTCGTACTATAAATATGTGTGAATGACCTCTTATAGTTTTACATTTAATATCCTCTTATATTGAGTGTATTTATATTTATGACCCATAATTATGTAATTGATTTTTCCATAATATAAGGATATCGAATTTGTATGGGTCTTCGTCTAAATCTCCTTTCATTGAGGCATATTTTTGTTCTAATACAAGACCTTATTTTATATACTGTATAAAAACCTTTTATTTTTAATTTCATTCAAAGTTAATCTTATTCTATGAATCTTTTTACTAAAAGACAAAAATGATTGTTTCTTTTAACGTACGTGGTGATATCGACCTTTTCCACTGCCGTGAGTACTATTTGACCTTTAGATTCTTTAACAAGCTATAATGTTTTTAAAAGAAAATAAATACCATATAATATTTTATGTATTTTGGTATTGAAAATTATTATGTTAATGGATTTTTTATGTCAATTTATTTAATTGATATATTGTTATTGAAATGTGGTAATGTTTTCATTCCATCATATTTTTTTTATGTCTTATGATTTTGTAATGGTACTTAGACATTTGATGGGTGGTTACATGATAAAACATATGATGTTTGGTGCCGTGAATACCAGGATGGGTGGTTACGTTATAACCTCCAATGCATTGGGTATGAAAGTCGGTCGTATGGCTATTCCATTTAGTGATATGTGTGGAAGTTGGTCGTATGGTTATTCAATTTATATATGTTTATCTCCCATGTTACCGTTATATGTTATGTGTTCTTTATATGGGTTTTATGGTAATATTTTGGTTACAAAAGGGGAATGTAATGATATTTTATTTAGTGAAGATTATTTACTACTTCATAAAGTTGAAAGGTATTACTTAAGATAAAGTATTCATGATTTACTTTTTATTTTGAAAAAACCTACCAGATTTCCTTCTTTGTGTATCCTTTACTAGGATTTTTATACTAATACCATGTTTTTGAAATGTTTTGCCCATGACTTAATTATGAATAGGGATAGGGATGGGATCAAAGAAAGACATTATATCTAAAACATGGAAGTATACATGTTTCTTTTTAAGAGTTTTTATTTTATGGAAACATAGTAGAGGTGTCTTATTTGTAATCTTTTCAGATGTAATAGTTATGTTCTAATTATCTAAAACTCTAAACCTGGAAAGATCCTATATGTGAATTATTCATTTAATTCATGATTATATAATGTTTTAAGTCATGGGTCCTTATATATAATCATAAATATTATTCTAAATAAATCTAAAAGTATGAATCCTATTTTTCACCCTATGATCTATTCTGTTAACTTCATCATCCATTTAGTTCATCATATGTTTTCATAGTTTCTCTCCACATTTTCCAAAAAAACTAAACACTAAAAATAATCAAATAATTATATGATACAATCTCATGTGATCCATTCAATATATTCAGAAATATGACATCATTTTATATGAATATTTAAAAAAACTAACTATAATACATTCCCATAGCATTAATGGGTTAGTTTAATTTACAATAGATACATAATAAATTTATTTCATAAAAAATCATCAACATCATTCATATTTTTCATCAGCCATATTATCCTTCTTAGATATACAATACTTTATAGCTTTCTTTAAAACCATGGGATATAAAAACATAATAAATTGTGAGCTTTGATATATAATAATGTTAAACATGAGAGATACAAATCATTATTGATATGTGGAAATTAGATTAGATTATTGTTATAAAAACATGATCAAAATTTAAAAAACAAAATACCCAACATTTCATATACCATAAAGCCTCAATCATGGAATAATTCATTATAATGAAAAATACATGAGTCTTTAGAGATTGGAATCATCAATAACCAATCATTATCTCTAATAGAATATCATAAGAATAATAAATATGTTTCTTAAATAAAAATTATTATATAAAATTATTTCCTTATTAAGTTATCACTAATATGAGTTTAATATGTTGTAGTGTCCCATGTTATATTTGGTTCACAACACATTACCCACATTCCCTCAGCCCGGGTTTACATCCAAGACTATCATAGAGGAATGTTTTCTTTACAAGACATATTTCAAACTATATTTGAATTAATATTACGTCATGAGATATAAATTATTTCCAAATGTATTTCAAGTATATATAATTATCATCCAACCTGTTACCTAATGGAAACCACACAACAATGTGACATAACATCATAAAACATTAATTATTATATCTTAACATAAATAATAGTTTATAATGAAATGAGTTTCATTGAATCAAAATTAAAAAATCATCTCCATATTATATATATATATATATATTGAATGAATGCAGATATCAAAATGAGATAATATCCCAATTTTATCTTATCTATGCTGAATGTATGTTGACATTTACGTAGAATCACTCTCAAAAAAGAATTAAAAATATGCAATAAAAGTCAAAAAATATTCCTATACATTTGATAACAACATGGTGCTCCTACGTCTTCTAAACAAACCACATAAAACCCCACCTACACAAACATGGGCCCTCAGAACCCCACCTTGTTCAATCAGCAAGGTCGTGATCTACATAAAAACACACCCATAGACACATTTTACAGATAACAAATTACGTACCTCACCATGAAAACATGGATACACACCATGTCACTTCCTTAAAACACCTAGAAAAGCATAACATGTCTCATCCTGAAGACACATAGGAAAACAAAACATGTATACACACACCCTTGCCCTTGAAACCACAAATTTTCTATAAAATCTTGGGCTACCAATACATGGAAGACAGACCATTCAAGACTAGGTGGAAAAACATCCATTGCCCCACTGAGATGTTTTTGAAATACAACCTCCCCTGTGATGATAGGGGTGTTCGGTATATAGTACTCAACAAGTGTGGGGTTCATATAGAAATCACAACGAAAATACTTGTATATATATATATATAGATATATTATTAACACTGCTACAAAAACTATGATTTCTCAAAAAAACAAATCACTATACTAACAATTGGTCTTCCACAACTAATGGATTCACCACAAAAAGCCACAACTTATTTCAAATTCCCAACAATTTTTTTAATCCATTATCATAAATTATTCAAAACTATTTATTCAATATACTAACCAAAGAAACCCAACATAGTTCCATCCTTTATTAACAAATTTTTCATTCATATATTCCATTAATATCTTGGAATCTTCCAATCACAACACAAAACAATCAACACAACAACACATCACTACACTACCCGATCGGTGCCCCATTGCACAACACTTCACATCCATTCCAGAATAAAAAAACACACAAAATGAGATTCCATTGCATGTTTATGTTGATGTATCATCAAAATGTTAATCCCCCACACCGCCCATTCCACCCCATAACACAAACTGGAGTATATCCCCCGCACCACAACATGACGACTTCACATTCCATATGCCCTTCATACACAATCAAACTATCCCACTCAACATATAAACATATATATCAATGTCTTACACAAATACGGACTTATGTCGGGATATATTATTAAATTAAACTTGTTAATTAATGGGTTTTCATAGAAATTAGGTAATCCTGGGACCTCTGATTAAATGAGAAGTGTACATCATTTTCAATTTGCAATATACAATTGCTCTACATAAAACATCTAACATGAAACTTGTTTTGTGTACAACTATGGACCTGAAAGGGCCCTGATTTTCAGCATGGTTTGTATACCATAAAATTCACAACAACTAAAAACAATTTATAATAAGAACATTAATCACATTTTCCCACCCATAACAAATTTTAATTAATCCAAGTCTATTGGCTTTGTATAATATGGATTCAACTGTCTTTTCGTGGAAAAAATCCATACATCTACCCCATATGATAAAAATTGAATAGGGAAAAAACATACAAACCTAGAAGAAAAGGTGATCGACACTATTAGATATCACTAAGACAAGGGTGTATATTGATCATGAAATTCTACATAAAAAACAAACCAAATGGTGTAACATAATGGCATGAATCCTATAGGGGAATGTTTTGGGACACCTCTTACTAAGAGGAAAAGAAGTAAATAATAATGAAAAGGATGTTTCAGCCAATATATGTTCTAAAATAAGGTTACAATTTAGCTGCATTTTTTATTTTCCATTAAATCCTAATCCAGTCTTGATTACAATATTTGAATAATTAAAATCCCCTAGACTCTAATGAATTTAATGATATGACGTATAACCCTTGAAATTGATCCAAAATCACATAAATATTTTATTAAAATTATTTTATATAAAATAAATTCATCAAAAGGGAAAAGATTGAAAACAATAAAAATTGGAGGACAAATAATAAATTTCTTGCATTTAGAAGAGTTATTGGTGTGATTCACTAGTATGAGTCACCATTGGAGAGCTACCACTGCAAGGAACCATCACATGTCACTATCACAAATCACTATCATGGGTCACAATCATGAGTCACCATCGTGAGTCACCATAGTCAGTCATTGTAGCGACATACCATTAGACAAGACAACATTCAGAAATTCACCATTTTTTGTGTAACCATTTGATGTGAAACCATTTAGTAAGTCACTATTCATCGATTCATAGTTCTACAAGATACCGTTTGGCGATTCACCCTTCACCGAATCACCATTCAGCGAGTCACCATTCTGATAATCACCATTCAGTGAGCTATTACAAGCAACTCACCACTGGGTGTCTCAGTAGAGAGTCACTACCAGGACTCATCATTGGAGAACTTTCAAAACTATTAAATTTCACAAATTGATGAAATATGTCATGTTTACCTCCCCAAACACTCTTGACATTGTATTTTTACATGTGTAATGGAACGAATATGTTAGGGCCATTAAAAACTCATATTAACTCATTATACCAAAATAATTAGTCAATTCATCAAAGGGGTATATAATTCAAATCCCACAATAAAACAATGAAAATAATAATATGTGTGGCACAACATCATATAAAAACATCTTCTAATAATTTACATATAGGAATGAAATTGTTTTCCTAAAATCATCATTAAAACATCATCATCATAAAATAATTTAATAATTACAGAGTGTTTGTTCATTAGAGGATGTCCCAAATTAACCATAAAAATCATTAAATGATGACGGAAAAAATGAAATATCACTATTATGAAAACATTTATGTTATGCTTTGGAAATAAATACGAAAATATATCTTTTATTTACATAAATTATAAATTCTAATATTCACAAAAAGAGAAAAAATTTATATTCCTAAAACCATTTAAAATAATAATTGAAGAATCATGTAAAACAAAATACATAATTGAAGTAAAATAGTTTTATTGAATATACATTAAAAAAGATAAATATTTTCACACATTTGTGAAAAGATAAATGTGAGACACATGAAAACCCATTAGAAGTATTAAATTTAATAATTTGTATGAAAAAAAACTATATATATAAAATAACCTTTATAAAACATTATAGGTAAAAAAATTCATTATATAATTTTAAGAAAATGTAAATTTAATAGAATGACTAGTGAATGAAATGACAAAATAAGATTGGTTTTTGAAAAAACAATTTCAGTTACATATTGATAGTCAAAGAGATTAGAGTGAATGTAATACCTGAAAATAATATAAATAAAAATTGTAGAATAAAATATAAGTGGATGGGTTGGAAATTTTTCGATCAATGTTTTATATTTATAAATATTTAAACATCATATATATCCATTAGAACTATATGTATGTCCATCCATAGGAGATGGTGAGGAAAAATATTATACAAAACATCATTGATATAGTTGTTCATACAAACACATGTGGGAGAATTCTATTTTTCATTTTAAAAAATGAAAGTGAAAATTGATATAATAATTTCATAAAAAATTATATTAAAAATCCATATTTAATAATTTAATAATGACTGTAAGGGACTTAGATGAGGTTAAGGATGAAATAAATATAAAATAAATCAGTAAAGACAATGACATCTTCTTTAGGTATCATGGTTTATCATATACATAAATCCATATTTAGATAGTATTTTTGGGGTAGAAATACTTCATCCTCTTGGGCAGTAAATTTTTCAACATATTATCATAGGAAATCTATTAACTAGAGTGCTCAACAGGTGTGAGTTATATAGAATATGTGATTTCCTTTAATATGTGAGGTGGGTGGGAAACATGTAAATACAAGTATATTTACTATAAAATAAAAATCATAATAAATAAAAGATTCTCCAAATTCTAATATATTTATATAAAATAAGGGTTACAAAAAAAATCTAAAATGCAAATGAGATTAAATAATGCATTTTTTATTTTGATTCATATATCTTCATTTAATCCTTATTTTAACTGATACCATGGTAACCAAATTTTTACCATTGTAAAAAATCAATATTGAAAAAAGAAATTAATTTTGTCATGACCTGTACCCTGGGGCCCATGTCCTCACAACCCCAAGCCCACCTTCCATAGGCCAGGGCTGACGACTCACACCAAAGGCATATATCCCTACACTGTAAAGAGATTTCCTTTATAACTATAAAAAACACATCAGTGTACAAACTAGAAGAAAAATAGTAGGTAAAAACTATATACAAAAAGTTCTCTCTAAATTAAAAGGGGCTAGAAATAGAGGTCCAACAATAATGTACAAGTACAACTGAAAAAGGGGGAAATATCTAAATGGTAAAGTGCAACTTCTGGATCTTCCTTTAGGGTTCCTACCTGAAGGGTAGGTACATATGGCCACTTCAGTACTCCACATCCATCGTAATCCACTATGTACCGACTCGTTGTAAGGTCCACCTCTGGTTACCGTCCAGTCCTAGCACTCTCGGTCTCCGTCAGCGATGTCCTTCGTCTGCATCCAACACAACAAGGGGAGGGCGTTTCCCGTGCAGGGGTGAGTGTTATGATACTCAGTAGGGACCCCGAGACCCTCTATGTCTCACAAAATCCAACAAGGATAAATCATAATGTACGAAATAAATAGATAAATATTACCTAGGTATGTTCTCATAAATATACCTAAGTTATCTAGTAACCAATCTCAATCATAAGGAAAACAAAAAATTCAATGACGACACTCAAAATAGGATTTTTATTAATCTGAGCCCTCGGCTGCTAAATAACTCCTCCTCTATCGAGTACAGTGGGCCTTCTGTGTCACACAGAGTTGCTTCCCAATAACATGGACTGCAGAGGTATTCCTCCTATTGAGTAACGTGAATATACTATGCTCACATCGAGGCGCTCCCCACCTTGGGTTTGCTGTGATCACATAGAGGCGCTCCCCTAGTAGCCTACTAAGGAACTCCATGTGTCGAGTAATGTGGGTTTGTCATGCAAACATAGATTTTCTCCCCACCGTGGGTCTGCCACGCTCACACAGAGGCACTTCCCACTGGGCTAGTCGAATAACTCCGAGTCGAATCGGTCAATAGTCATCAAGTCTCATCCAACTACTAGCATCCCAAAAAATTTCATTCTCGTATATTGAAGATTTTCCCCACACACAAGTTTTTTATACTCCAACTATCAGAAAGACCCACGTATGAAGTACCTCAAATGTCTGACATGTCATAGGGGTTTCAACGCAATAGACGGCGCGTCAATCAGACACCCGATCTACTAGTTAGTAGCCTTTTAATCTCGAGGGCCTGGTTGAATTCGTGTATGATCCAACCTAACCATGTATCAACTATACCCCAAACACTAGTGGGATATTCTCAATGGGATGGCTTCTCTCTGAGAATATCGGTGCTGCTGACGATTCCTCCAACGGACGTCTGGTGCCAAAAATATGGTCCAAGAAGGTAACGGGTCAGTAATTGGCCCGGGTCTGGTCCAACCCAATCTTTGTCAACCCAGTCTAACTTGTTGGGTCTAACCCGGCCCGTTGGGTGGGTCAGACTACTGAGTTCTGGACTAGTCTGCTGGGCCTAGCCCAGCGGACTGCGAGGGCGGTTCTTCCCAGACGTCGCCACGTAGGAGACTCGGCCCGAAGGACGTGCCGTTTCGGCTAAAGCTGCAAGGGACATGGCTCGGGTGACTCGTCCCTAGAGGTCAGACCAGTCAGGAGACCAGTGGGTTGGCTACAGGTGCGCTGAGCAGGGCACGACAGCGGTCGCGGGGGAGCAGGGTAGGCTGTTGTAGGGGCCTGGTAGGTCACATGGGCTCCGACAGAGAGCAGGGGTGCGGTGCAGGGCATGAAATGGAACCGGAGGGCATATTATAGTTGGTCTATTCATCAGGGAGGGTTTCAGGAGGTCGCGGCCAGGCAGGCGACGTGCCGGGAATGGCACCGGGAAGCCACTGGTTGATGGGTCAGGCGCTGCTCAAACCGTCCGGGGTCGGATGAAAGCTTCGGTGTGTCGTGGGGGCAGCATGATTCACAAAGGCTACGGGTAGTGTGGCCTTCAATGTTGATGACTTTGTCATCGTCACCACATCACCATACCGAGGTTCATCATAAACAAGATCGGAAGACGGATCTGTTCATGATTGTTTGGCTCACACCTTCCACATTTAGGTTGGTAAAAATCAGCTCATTAAGAAGAAAGAAGATGATTTTCAATTGTTATTTTCAATCTCCACAACGTTTACATTTCAACTGAAGATGATAAAAACAAAATGGCTACTACTCGAAGTAAACTCTTTACCATATTATTTTCCATTTGTCGTTCATTGATTTTTGATGTCATTGGAAGAATATTAATGAATTCATCATTCGTCGCATCTTCCATGCTTTCTAAATCTTGAGTAGAGTGGGCCGTGGAATGCTCTCCACGTCATTAGGATTCTAGGAATGAAGTCAAAGAATTAATCTGGCATTCTACACGTTCTACATTTGGAGGAGCGTTCTTCATTGAGAGAACTTTTCTCCCATGCCCCCCTCAATTCCACAAAGAGATAAATTTCAATGATATAATATCAGATTAGTTGTCTAATATTACATTGGCACACCAGTTAAAAAAATAGTACAAAAAACTAGTCTCCACCAAATAAAATACACTAGTGTTGTCTCCTTAATTTGGAGGATTCCAGGAGGGTCTCCTTAATAAAACACATGCGTTGGCGCAATTAATTGTGCAGGGAGGTCAAGAGGCTCTCCAACATTATTTAGTAAGAGTGGGGAGTTTTCATCCTCCACCATCAATAGGGTTCAGATGGCCCCCACCCCAATCATAAATAGGGAGGTTATGCGGCTTGGGTGGTCCCCACACAGGACCTGTAGGCACTGGCTCACACAGAACTGCTGAGCGCTGACCCACACAGGATCAGATCCACACCGGAACTGTAGCACTGATCCTCGTAGGATCGCTGAGTGCAGTAGTCGTCGCAGTCCACTAAGGATCTCTACACATTCATCGTCGCAGTCCACTGAGGATCTCTGCAGAGTCGTCGTCGCAGTCCACTGAGGATCTCTGCACAGTCGTCGTCAAAGTCCACTGAGGATCTCTGCACAGTCGTCATCGCAGTCACAGCAGCAGTGGCAGCCAGCACTAGGGTTCCCGCACACAGCAAGCTCATTCGAGAGGGTCCGCTCTAGGAGCCGAGAGGCTGATACATCAACTGACACAAAGTCCGAAGTTTATGTATCCAAAAGTTCCGTATCGTCAACAGGAACTCAACGTCGCAGACGGCGCGTCAATCAGATGACCGGTCTAAGAGTTATTGACTTTTTCGTCCTAGGGGCCCGGATGGTTTTTAAGGAAAAACCAACCCGACCGTACTCCACCTGCATCCAAACCTCGGGCGGAGTATGCCAAAAGATCTTTCTCACTTATAGAAATTCAACGAAGTCGACGGCACGTCGATCGGACGTCCGAAGCTCATGATATGAGCGTTTCCGCTCCGAAGGCCCGGTTGGTTTTGTGTACGAACCATCCCGGCCGAACTCAAAGTAATCTGAAACCTTGAGTGCGATATAAAGAAAAAACCGCCTCGATCCAAGGATCGTGTTGCCGTTTACGGTGCGTCGTTCAGATGCCCGTATCTCAAGTTATGAGAAAAAGACCGAAAACGGTACGAAGACGGGGGGTCTGGGCCCGGGCCGACCCGGATGGACCCGGTCTGGTCCGGCCATGGCGCAGCCCGGCCCGTCCGGCCTGCCCGGCTTGGCTCGGCCAAGCGGTCGAGAAAACGCGGGGGGCATGGTGCCCCCGCGTTTCAACCCCGCGGCCCCTGCGGGGGGCCACCCTGGTCAACGGACACGGTGATGCCGCGTCCCAGGTACGCCGGACCCGCACGGCCGCGGGTCCGCTGGCGACATTTCCGCCACCGCGACATCAGCCGCGGTGGCTTCTTCTGGCGGCGCTGCCGCCGCCAGCTGCCGGTGCCACCACGCTGGTGACCCGCGCCCCCGGTGGCTTCCGCGGGCCACTGGAGTTGCTCCGGTGGTCCGATTCTCTTCCCGCCTGCGCCGCTGTTCATCCCGGGATCCGTTCTTCACTGTGGAATCATCAAAACGCCTCTGCGGCATGCTTTTTCGTCGCCCTCCAAATCAACACAACAACGAAGAATGATGGAGGGTTGTCGGGCCATGTTTGTTGGGCCCGCACCCTCTGTGTTAGATGATAACAGTCGGGAGAAATAATCAACACATAGAGAACATATCAAAAACAAATTTATTAAATTAGAACTGTTCTTATGAACCGGGTTCTTCATTTTGAAAGAAACAGTCATGGGAATATACATTATTTCACAAACAAACCCCTACCTCGTCAAGTCACCGCACGTGCGTTCTTCGCGGATTTGATCATCGCCGAAGGAGGGGACCGTCGCGTCGTCGCGGTGACCGGCATTGCGTCGACGAACTCCGAGGACCAAGAAACAAAAGATTTAATTTTTATAATTAAATCCATATTGAATTTATAATCCACAATGGAATTTAAAGATCCGCAATCTCTCACCTCAACGGAGGATCAAAGATTTTTTCGCGGAGGAAGGAACGTCGCAGAAGAACGTCGCGGGAAAAAAACGTCGGCGTCGCGGCACACGGCGTCACGTCGTCGATTTCCGCGAGTTCATCGTTCTTCGTCGGAGGCTGGCGTTCATCGCGTTCTTCGCATTCTTCGCATTCTTCGTGAAGAAGGAGGAAGATCCTTAGAGGTTCTTCAAAGGTTTAACACAACATTTCAAAAGGAGGGTGTGTTGGGCTTATTCTATTAACATGCCAACAAAACGAAAACGTGTTAAGAAACGAATGAAATTAATTCATAGAATTAATTTCAACGAATAAACCGCCCATTTAATTCAACGAATAAAACCACCCAATTAATTGGTGTGTTATGAAATTTAAGAAAATGCGTCTGGTGACTTTCATAATGACGGGTTTTCGCGGGTGCGTTACTTTGCGGAAAAGAAACGGTGGGGCTCGTGCGGGCCCCACCTCACAAATATCCTACCAAGAGGGTAGGATATTATTGGATATCACCCTATCCGCATCAACACAGCTAAAGCAGAATTAAGTGGATTCAAGTGTCTTCGAAGTGGGTTAAGTGAAATAAAATAATGTTTGTCGAACAATTTATTTTATATCCTAACTTTAATCCCAAAAATTAAAAACCACACCCGAGAAAACGCAACTCCAGAAGAAGCGTTTCTAAGCAATTACCGGCGCTGCGATTCCATCGGTGCCCTCAAAATTGCATTGCGAGCACCGGTTCAAAATTTAGAAAAACACGCTCGTCCATTCACTGAACGTACCCAAGCCAAACTTCAGAAAACGATTCCGGGCACACCGGGCCTCAGAATCAGGTGCCGTCAGGAACTGTGTTCTTGCAAAAATCCAAAAAAAATTAAGAAAAAAAATTCCTTGAATTTTTCGGGTCTTTACATCATCGATCTGTCAGCTATCAGTACGTACGACTCTTGGGGCTCTAACTGGTCATCCGTGGGGAGGCATCCTGAATGAAAAAGATGTGACATGGTCAAAATATTATACCTTGTGAGCTGACCTGGTTGAGTTGTCATAAAAAAACTTTTGGAAACATGCACACAATCAGTTCATTCGTGATCTTAGTCAGAAATAAGAAGTCAGGGTCCTGGTGTATGGATATGTCGGCCGCCCTCACTAACACTGGACTCCCTGAACTAAAAAAACAAACTTAGCACCCTTAACATTATTGTTTCATAGAAAAGAAATATTAGAGTTCTATGTTCTATGAAAGAACCGACTCCTCTAATACCAATTTGTCACGACACGTCCCACGAGCCCATGTCCTAACTACCCCAAACCCGCCTTCCATAGGCCAGGGGCTGGGAACATGCACTAAAGTCATATATCCCTAAACTGGGAAGGCATTTCCTTTATAACTGTAAAAAAACATCTGATTACACAATTGGAAGCAAAACACTTGGTAAAAACTGTATACAAAAAGTGTGCAGGAAAGTAAAAGTGTCCGGAAATACAAGCCCAACTATAAATTACAAGTACAACTGACAATGTTAAAAACATCTAAAAGGTAAAGAGCAGCTCATGGATTGTCCTTCAGGGTTCCTACCTGAAGGGTATGTACAGATGGACACCTCAGCACTCCACGTCCATTAGACCCCATTGTGTTCCAACTCGTCATAATGTCCACCTCCAGGTACCGTCCAGTCCTAGCACTCTCAGCCTCCATCAGAATTTTCTGTCATCTGTATCCAACATAATGATGTACAGGCATAGCCCATGCAGGGGTGAGTATAACGATACTCAGTAGGGACCCCGAGACCCTGACGGTCTCACAAAATACAACAAGGATAAATCACAAAGTACAAAATCAATGGATTACCATTACTTAGGTATATTCCCATACATATACCTAAGTTATCTAGTAACCCATCTCAATATGGAGGATAACACAAAAGTCAAAGACTCAGCTCAAACTAAGATTTTTATTAATTTGAACCCTCAGCTACTGGAGAACTCCTACTCTATCGAGTATAGTGGTCCTATAGAATGAAATATAGGAACTTCCCACTAACATGTAGTTCTTAGGTACTTCTCCTATCGAGTACCGTGGATAATCTGTACTCATATTGTGGCACCCCCACCATGGGTCTGCTATGATCACACCAAGGCGCTCCCCCGGTAGCCTACTAAGGCACTCCACATGTCGAGTACCATGGGTCTTCCGTGCTCACACAGAGGCACTACCCACCATGGGTTTTCTGCGCTAACATAGAGGCGCTCCCCATGGGACTGGTCGAATCACTCTAAGTCGAATCGGTCAGTAGTCATCAAGTCTCAGCCAGCTATTAGGTTCCCGCACAAATGCCAGCTCATCTCTAGAAGATTTTCTCCCCAAGCTACTAGCAGATACTCCAATTGTCATGGAGTCTCATGTAGAAGTATATCAGTGGTATGCCACGTCATAGTGGTCTCAACGCAACAAACTACGCGTCAATCGGACACTCATTCAGTTAGTTATAATCCTTTTACTCCTAGGGTCCCACTTGGATTCTTGTACCATCCGACCTGACCATATCTCAACTATACCCCAATCTTTAGTGGGGTATTTTCAAAAGGACGAAGTCACTCTAGGAATACCAGCACTGTTGACGGTTCAAAAAATGAATGTTTGGTGCCTATGATATGGACCAAGTAGGTAATGGGTCAGTAATGGGGACAAGTCTGCTCCCACCCAGTCTGGGTTGACCTAGTCAGACTCACTTGGTCTAACTCGGCATGTTGGGCGGGTCAGCCTACTGAGTTTTGGCCCGGTCTACTGGGCCTGCCCCAGCAGACTGCGAGGGTAGTTTGGAATGGAGGTCTCCACGAAGGCGACTTGGCCAAAAGGCCTGGGTCAGTTCGGCCAGCACTGCGAGGGGCACAACACGAGTGACTCGGCCTCAGAGGTATGTATGGTTGGTAGACCAGTGGGATGGATGCGGGTGCACTATATAGGGTGGGGAAGGGGCTGAGAAGGACATGGAGGCACCAACTGGGCACCCGAAAGGCCGCAGGGGCACCAGGTATGGAGCCGCACAGGCCACGGGGGTTCTGGCAGGGCGCCGGGCAGGCCGCGAGGGTGCTGGCAGGGGTTGGGGGCACCGGGCAGGGCACAACATGGCACCTGAGGGCCACGAGCAGTCAGGTCGCGCACTGGGTATGGCATCCGGAGGTTACAGGCTGGTGGGCCACGTGCCGGGTAGGGCACTAGGAAGCCGCAGGTAGAAAGGTCGGGCACCGCTCGAGCAGGTGATGGTTGGCCAGAGGCTTTGGTCACCCGCAGTGGCGGCAGGATTCACGGAGGTTGTAGGTACCGTGGCCTTCTTCTTTGCCGCGTTAGTCGTCTTCACCTCATCTCCTTGCTGAGGATGATTATAACCATGATTGGCGGAGGGGTCGGGCCATGTTGGTTTGGCCCGCACCCTCCAAGATTAGGTTGGTAACAATTGGCTCATCAAGAAGTAAGAAGATGATTTTCAATTGTTATTTTAAATCTACCCAAAATTTAAATTTCAATTGAAGGTGAGAAAACGGAAAAGGATATTACTCGAAGTATATACCCTACCTTAGTACCTTCCCTTCATCATTCATTTTTGTTTGAAGTCGCGGGAAGAATATGAAGTAATTATTTATTCTTCGCATCCGCCATGCTCTCTGAATCCCAAGTTGAGTCAGCCGCAGAAGGAACTCTACGACGGTAGGATTCGAGGAAATAAATCGATGTTGGAATCTAGTGTTCTTCACATTCTTCATTTGGAGGGTCATTCTTTGTTGGGTGAACTTTTCTCCCAAGCTCCTATTAGTTCCATTAAGAGTGAAATTCCAACGAAATAATATTATATTTTTCATCTAATATTACGTTGGAACACCAATTCAAAAAAGAGAATTAAAAACCCGACTCCACCAAATTAAACACATGAGTGTTGTCTCATTAATTTGAGGATTCCAAGAGTCTCCCCTTAATAAAACATATTCATTGGTGCAATTAATTACACATGGAGGTCAAGAGTATCTCCCTCTGTAATGGGGGAGAGTGGGTAGGTTTCATCCTCTACCATCAATAGGGATCGGATGGTCCCCACTCCTATCATTAATTGGGAGGTTATGCTGCTCAGGTGGTCCCATCCACAATTATCCTCCCATGGGAGGTTATGCTCGGGTGGGACCGATCACCAACTCCCAAGGGGATGTATTAACCAACAAACTCAACACATGGAAGATTAAAAATAAAATAAAGTGTTTTATTTTCTTTTTTTATTAAAAAAAATCCAAAAACTAACTTTTATTCCCTATCGTCTGTTGTCGAGGTGAATGTCTTCTTATATGAACACCAACACTACGAGTTCAACAGTACCCTCAGATTTCAGTTCCACGAACCAGATCAAATGTTATAAAAACCATCTCATACGTTTAAAAAATGTTCCAAAAAAGACAACAGAAATTGATTTCGAGCACACTGGCCCTCGGAATCAACCACCGTTAATTTTTGCGGACTCGTAAAAATCCCATGTATTTAAGAAAAAAAACATTTCAATGGAATTTTTGGGACTTTAAGAATTCCACATAATTAAATTAATATAATTATAATAATTCAAATATGGATTTACTTTTTCAATATGTTGTTCATAAAAGTTGAAAAAATATCATTAATATTCACAGAAAAAACATGAAAAACACCTTTATTGAGAAAATATTATTCATGAGTATATTTGTTTTTTTCATTTCTTATGACATAAAAACTTGTAGAAGAAAATTTATATATTTTATTTAATTTATTATATAACCCATAATTGTCTATATTCATAAATTTTGATTAACTAAATTTATTATTCTCAAATACATGGTGATAATTTGAAAAGTTTCTTAAAAAATATATCATTTTAACATTTAATTATTCTATATTCATTTATATCCAATTACTACTCAAGGTATAAATTAATAATTTTTTTATACAGAAAATAAATATATTTTGTTCTGATCAATAATTATCAATATATTTTATTTAGAAGAAATTATATAATATGTATAACATACATATGATGAAAAAATACAGTTCTAAAATAAATTTTTTTATTAAAATTCTAATTTTAGAAGTTATTTCATAAACATTAATCTACATATTATAATTTTTAAAAATAATTCTTCATATGTTTTATAATTTATTTTTTTATATTCATCATTTCTAAATAAAAATCATTATGATAATATTTCATTAAAATATCAAGGTTTAGCTAATAATTGTGTTGCGTGTAGATACATCTCTCAAAAACATAAATTTGATGAGAAATATATATTTTATAAACATACAATGTTTTATTTTACCCAATTTATAATATCATTCCCCTGAAATTATGTTAATATGTTATAAAAAATGACTATATGACTTCCCCATTATATCCTCACATTCCCACATAGCTTCCTCAAATTAATGGTTTTTTCGTATAACTTTAACACGATTTGTGGGATTGTTCCCTATCAATTTATTCCATCGATTAAGAATTAGTAATAGTTCTTACTCATAAGGAATATCATGATTCAATCTATAAAAATTTTATTTCTATATAACTAAGGATTTGCAATATACATCCTCAAAAAAGATATATGGAACACATCGTCAACATGGGAGCCGTTCGATTAAAGTACCAAAGAATAAACTACCATCCTGTTATGATAATGAATATCAAAAGTAATGACATATCATTGGAATAGAATTAATGTTTTCCAAAATCTCATATCTTTATTCTAAGGACATATTCCAAGACATACCACATCAAAAATATCCAAAAATAGATCTTCTTAATTGATTTTAGTAAAATTATTCCACATGATCTAAGATATCATGATTTGTTATTGAATAGATCTGTCATTATCAACACATTCAACAAATTTGTAATGTTATAAATTCTAATTATTATCAAATATAATCTCTTTGAAATGGATGTCTTCACATCATTCCACAAGAATAATCATAAGTAATAATCTGAATTATCAAGTGAAAGACAGTTTTGTTCAAAATTTAATTAGAGGATGTTCTTAATCCCACACAGCACTAAAATTCATAGATAAATGTATAAGAATATTTTTTAATATTTCTATTTCCATATTATAATTGGAATTTATATAAGAATGGTATCAAGTGAAAATTACAACATTATATTTAATGGTTGAAGAAGACTTCTCAAGAACATTGTGGTAAAATTATAATCTCAATAAAAACCAATAATATGTGATCTTCCATTAAATCTGAAAACATCTATAATTTATATCATAGGAATGAAATAAAGAGATACATATTCTATGATTTTAATAAAATATACTAAACAATGAATGTGAATGAATATATCCCAATTAGAAATATAAAAATAATGTGTCATGGGGATGGGATACCTATAATGATATTCATAATGATGTTTTCCCATTTCCAATCTTGTTGAGGAATATTCTACAAAATACAATTATATTTATAATTATTTTACATAAATTGATGAAATACTATATATAGAGGTAAATACTCAACATTATCCCTTTGTATATTATCACACTAAAAAATCACTTTTATATCTAATTACATTTACATGATTCTAGGATGATGATGTGCATACTTCATCAAATAGATCATTCAATAATTTGGTATTAAAATGTAAAATATTTCATTGAGGAATCATATTACTTCATTAAGGTAATTCCTGAACTATTAAATATTCCTTAACATTTTTTATCCCCTCCTCTTCTATATACACAACTAAAAAAACCCATGAGTGTACAATTGAGCATTCATCAATAAAAGAAATGATATTTCCCATTTAATTGTGATTTTGTGATACATATTCTTATAATACATATGTATTATATTTCTTTCATTCCTCACCTGAGAAAAACTATCATGGTCCTTCTAATTATGAGCGTCATCCACATTTATCTACATCGCAAGGTTGTAATCTATTGAGCCTTCAGAACTGTTTACCAACTCTATATATATCCTTTGGATCTTTTTCAACTCCTACTACGTGAATATATATGTCTGTATCACTGTCTTATGATAAATGTATATATAAATATCACACAATTCAATATATAATTAATTAGTCTATATTTTCAATGATAAATTACTTCATCTATATTTAAATCATGTTAATATTAGGTTTTATTAGTAAGCTTTAACTACTTTGATTTATATGATACAACCATGTCAAATTTAATAAAAAATTTCATTCCCTTCTTCAATTTATTTCAGTATATATCAAACTCCTCTCCAATGCATGATACTACATGTTTAGTTTCACATACAAAATTTCTCTAAAGCATCTTGAAATTTTCTTCACATTTATCTTTCAAATGGATATTTTCCCATTTTCTCAACAATATGGTTATTGGATTTGGTATCTATAATAAGATTCCAAAATAGCATCAGTATTATCCTGATAACCTAATGAGATTTTGTATCTCAGTTACTGTGGTTTTTTCGGGCTATTATTTATAAACAAATTTCTGAGAGGGATTCTTATATATTTATTCTCTTATGATCGCATGTACCATTAATGGTACATTCTATAGACAAAATTCACACTTTCAAAATTTGGAATACAGTTTATCCTTCGTAATGTTCATTGACAAAATACTCAAATAATCCTCATTATCTTCTTTTCCCTTTGAATATATTTTTATATAATCTATAATAACTACCAAAAACATATCAAGGTAATATCTAAAGAAAATATTAATTAGATAAATCAATTTAGAGTGGGAAATCATATGTCTATATGGAATCAGAATAATTTCATAATGACTGTAACTCACATAGATTATTTTTCTTTTTTATATCCACATTCATGTCCCTAAATAGATTATGAAAATAAAGAAGATCAATTATTTAAATAAATAAATATATATATATACAAATTTGATAATTCAATTAATAAACATAGATTATGGGAAATATTTCTACATTATCCATTATGTTATGTTCTCGACATTGAATTCAATTACAAATTAACCCATATGTTTTCTTAAAAAACAATTCACCACATGGTAACACGCTTGGGTGTATCCATATATATTTTTCATTCTTTGAGAGAATCATTATAAAATAATGTTGATTGGGTGGACCAATTAAATAATAAGGATTTGAAGAAATTATATCATTGGGTATGAAATCTATTAAAAACTCATCATCTCAATTTTGGGGATGATATGTAAAATATTCCAGAAATACGTTGAAATTATTTCTAAAATTGGATCATTATAAATACTAATTTTATCCACATACATTTGAGATAAGAAACCATTGTTAAAATGTATTAACCCCCATATAATTGGAATTATTTTCATTAAGAGTTAAAATTAAAAATCAATCTTATAGATGATCATAAGGTGATTCAAAATATCTAATTTTACTTCTCTTCATTAATAATTGATATTGGTTCTATATAAATATATCCACTCTCTACCTATATGACAATAAATTCAATTAGGGGAGAATTAATAGTTTTTTAGGAAGAAAATTCTCATAAACGTTTATAGAATATATGTTATAGATATAATATAATATCATCATACCATTAGATATTATCATATATAATTATCATGTATTTATTTAGGTGGTGTTTTAATACCAATACAAAATTCATAATATATAAGTTATTGGGTGGAACCTTTATAAAATAAAACATTTTTAGTTATATAGTGTATGATATGTTTATCTTTTATAGCATCATTTTTGTGACCCACCATGGTGGTAGATGATGGATGATATTTCCCATTAATTATTTTAATATAGAGATATTAGTATTAGCATTGTAATAATGATTCATATCCTGTCTCTCTATCCACTATTTTTCCCACATGAACAATAACCATATTTCCTTTGTTGGTGATTTCTAGATTTCGAAACCACATCCCTCTTGTATGCTCACTTGTAAATTCTTACACTCTCATGAAAATACATCTGTGTTAGGATTATATTGGATCGGGATGTTAAATAAGAGATTCTTTCTCCCTCACAGTTCATGTTTTTTTGGAGTTTGGCTCATGTTAAATTCAATATTGTTTTATATTTACAGGTTTGTGGTAATTCTCTTTGTTATTTTTGTATTCTCTTTCATAAGCATAGGTAGGACATGTATCATCTTATTTTGAGTAATGTTGCAGCTACCTCCGTGTGGAAGGATGTTTATGATATTTATGATGTTAAATTGTGGAATTTTTCTACTATTCTAGGCATCCTTGAAGGTATGTTCTATCTCCCATTATGCTATATGTTGTAGATTCCTTTTCATGTTGATGCTGGTGAACCTGTTCATTCCTTGTGGATAGCGAGAAACGAGGGTCTTCATGAGGTATTTGGTTTCAATCCACATGCCCACTTTTCTGGTATTTTACAGTCATGAAACACATAAATCTCCCTTTTAAAGATTATTGTAACAACTCGGGGCATGATATATCTTTTATTATTCGTATCAAGGTTAAAGGAAATTTTCATCCTCCGTTAGGTAATATGGAAGTTTATTGGCATCCTACATTGTTGCGGTGGATTAAAATTAATACAGATGGCTCTTCCATAGGAAATACTGGTCCTTCAGGTTATGGTTTAGTTTTTAGGAACAACTTTGGTGATGTTTTGGGTTTCTCCTATAGCTCTTCTTGTTTTTCCTCGTCTCTTGAGGCTATGATGCTTGGTGTCATTTCTTCCATTGAGATTTCAAAAAATAGGTATTCGAATATGATTTGTTTCGAGTGTGACTCCACTACAGTTGTTCACGCAATTAGAACCGATTCTATTCATATTCATTGGAAGCTTATAGAAACATGGATTAGTTTTTTATAGTTTCTCTCATCTATTGACTTAATTATTACCCCTATTTTCTAGGAGGGTAATGCTCTGGCGGATTGTCTAGCTAATAAATGATCTGATGGGGGAGAACATTCTTTGTCTAATCAAATACCAAAGGATGTTATCCCTATTTATCAATGAAATAAATGTTTTTTACTACTTTTAGAATTTTTTTACATATTCCATCATTTTTTAATAGTTTTAATCCTTTAAATTGGTTGTTGTTGGTATTTGTTTTATTTGTGGTTTTTTGAAATCTTTAGTTCTTGTTGGAACATGTACCCATGTTCTTGTTTTGGATATTTCTAACATTTTTGTGACTTATGGTTTTTTTCCTTCTGTGGATTATTGTTCCAATGGATCGGTGTCATTTCTACTAATCATGTGGAAGATATGGATTTGTTTTTTCATGATTCTGTTGAATATCACTGATGTTGTAGGAAAATTGTGCGTTGTTGCTGGATTCAGTAGCATTTTTGTTTCAAACGATTATTTTATATCTGGGATGTTGTAAAAGATGTATTTGTGTCTAAACAGGAGGTATTATATTTATCTCTGGTCCTGTTTTCTAGGCCTGGAGCGTCTTCATGTAGAGTCCAGATATGTACTGTTTGTGTGAGATTGTTGTATACAACATTGTGGTGGAGTTTAAAAGCTTCCATCGATGCGATTCCTACCCTTAGGATGCTTCCAAGGGTGGTGCAATAGGCCTCATCCACTAGTGGTGGCAAGTCTCATATAGCAGCCTTTGGTGGCTCTCTCCTTCCTTGGCAAGATCTGGTGGACTATGTGGTGGCGTCTAGTTTCCCTTGTCCTAAATAGGATAACTCTGATTCGTTTCCTCATAGAATATGGTATGACTTCAAGATTCACTATAAGCACTCCTCTATGTTTTTTATCTTCAACATCTCTCCACTTATTGGAGACAAGTTTCAAATCTGTTTTTTATTTTGAATGATTTTTAATTGTTTATATTTTTTTTAAATGAATGATTCATTTTGTCAAAAAAACTATATTTTCATTCATACTCATTTCATACATGATTCATCTTGGTTCCAACCATTGTATAAAATCAAATATATATGTGATAATCAAGAATACTTAATCATATTTATCAATCATATAATCATAAATATCAGTCTAAGGAAATCTAAAATTATTAAACCTATTTTTCATCCTATGATGTATTTAGTTGACATAATATTTCATTTAGTTAATCATATGTTGTCATAGTTTCTCTCCAAATTTTCCCCAAAAAATAAATGCTTAAAATAATCATACAATTATATGACACAAACTCATGTAACCCATGCACTATATACATAAAGACAACATCATTTTATATGAATTTTAAAAACATCTAACTATAATACATTCCCCATAGCATTTATGGTTTAGTTTATTTTACAATAGATAAATAAAAAATTTATTTCATAAAAAAATATTCATTATCATCTATATTTTTCGTCATCCATAGTATCCTTCTTAGATATACAATAGTTTATAGATTTCTGTATAACAATGGGAAGTGAAATCATAATAAATATTGATCATTGACATACAATAATGGTAAACATGAGAGATAAAAATCATTAAAGATATGTAAAAATTAGATTGTATTATGGGTATAAGAACATGATCATAATTTAAAAAACAAAATACCAAAAATTTCATAGACCATTAATCCACAATCATGGAATAATTCATTATAATGAAAAATTCCTGAGTATTTAGAGTTTTGAATCCTCAATAATCAATCATGATATATAATAGATTACCATAAGAATAATAAATATATTTCCTGAATTATTTTTTTATAAAATAATTTCCTTATTCACGTATCACTAATATGAGTTTAATATGTGCTAGAGTCCCATGGTATATTTGGTTCACTACACATTACCCACATTCCCTCAGCCAGGTATAACTTCCAAGACTATCATAGAGGAATGTTTTCATTACAAGACTAGTTTCACACTATATTTGAATTAATATTACATCGTGAGATATAAATTATTTCCTAATGTATTTCAAGTATTTATAATTATCATCCAACCTATTAAATAATGGAAAGCATACAACAATGTGTCATATCATCATAAAACAATAATAATTATATCATAACTTAATTTCTTATTTATATTCAAACGAGTTTCATGATATAAAAATTAAAAAATCATCTCCATAATATATATATACAATAAATGTGGATTACATCATTAGATAATTTCCCAATTTTATCCTAACTATTCTGAATGTATATTGACATTTATGTATAATCACTCTTATAAAATAATTTATAATACAATTTAAAAATCAAGAAAAAATATAGTCCTTTACATTTGATCACATCTAAAATTAAATTTTTATGAAATATGGGAATTAAATTTACATTTTAAAATAATTATAAAATATAATTCATGCTTCATAACATTGTATAGATGTAATGGTATAAAATTATACTCACATTTTTTAGGGTAAGAAGAGAAAAATCATTTCATTTTTTTAAATGAAATGTGTGTCCCTTGAAAAAGAAATAATTTATTTTTTTAATATTTTATTTAAAAAATATATTGTATTGAAAATATTATTTCAGAAAAATAATTCAAATTTTTTAATTTTTTTTTTTAATTCATTGGACATAAATGAGAATTTTTATTAACTAAAAATAGGAAAATGGTCTAATTTAATTAAATACATTTTATATATAATTTATGAATGAAAAGATTGGATATTGAAAGGGAAAGATGAAACCACAATAAATAACCATCAGAAGAAAAAATATATTATGAATTTATTATATGGATTAAATAATTTCTATCATTTGTAATTTAATATAGTTAATCATGAATGAAATGTGATTATAACATAAATTGTTAACTCATGACCTAAATATCTTCATATGGTCACTTTTCCTCCATTATAATAAATTCATTATTTTTATTAATATATTATATAACCATATTCATAATAATATTACAATTTTTTATTCTTAAATAATTTCAAAATACCCAATTATTAATAATTATTCATTAAAATCCCTATTTTAGTGTTCACTTTTCTTTTTTCCCTATATGTTTCACTTGGACTATTATAGTCCTTCCATATTTTCTATTGTTCAATTATCGCCATAATATTAATAATTTCATACGTTTCATATTAATTAATTTTATAAAGTTATATAACAATTCATATAATTTTATTATAAAAAATCAATTACATCCGTGAATAGAGAATGTAGTTTGTATGTAAGCACCAGAAATATATTTATATTCTATCAAATTAATAGAAATAATGGTAAAAAATTATAAAATTAATTAATCATAGTAAGAACTTATATATAATATATATTTTTTAAATCTATACTTATTAATAAATATTTTTAGATTAATTGAATAATTAATCACATCTCTTCGTGGAGGTGGTAGTCAACATATACACACAAAAAACATTAACGTTTTTAATGAATTAGAGGGTAAGGAGGATGAATATATAAAATATAAAAAGAATAATATTTTTTTATTAAAAATATTTATCCATTAAAATGAAAACCAACCATTTCCTCATACACCAAATATATTCTACCTTTCATAAAAATATTTAATCTTTAATAGTGACTCTACAAAAAAAGTCATTTTCAAAATAGTGGATTCACATATATAAACCAAAACAATAAAATGTTTTTTTAACTAATTACCATTCATATTAAATAACATGCATACAATAAGTAGGAAACTAATACCCATTTTAAAAAACACACCAAAACAACAATGGTGTTTTAATTAATTAAACATCATTAAAAATCTATCACAAAAACTCTTACCAAACACCGACCATCCTGAAATTTCATTTAAAAATACATATCACCAAAAATATATGACTTTTTAAAAGATAAACATGAAAAAAAATACATATATATATAATTTTTTTAATCCAATGAATTTATTAAATACGAAATAAAAATTAATTTATATTTTAAATCAATTGGAAAAATTAAATCAACCATCCAATAACTAAACATGTCCTTGATATCATGACTCTATATATTTGAAATAATTCATTAGTACATTTTACGTACAAAATGATTCAAATGTATCCATTTAAAAAAACATACATTATAAAAAATAGGAATAAACATCAATTAAAAACAAGTGTTATGAAATCATTTAATAACAGGAAATCATTTTAAGCAAATATTGAATAATATAAAAAGTGTAAATTTTTTTAAAATTCATCAGGTTTTGTAAATTAATAAATGATTACATAAAAATTTAAATAATATAATGATCTATATATCCCCAATAAAATTATAAATTTTCTTTATAATATACCCACCCAGGTCAACCTAACACAACGCATGGGTCGGCTCACTATAGGTCCCAAGGTTCATTTAAAATCAAACTAGGAAGAAAAAAATGTTTCAAGGTATCAAAAGTGAACATAGGGGCATTAAAAACTATAAAATATAGATTAAGAAAAATAATTTTAATGATATATTTGATAACACAGAAAACTTATCTTTTTGTGAATTATAACATACTATAATATGTTATTACTTGAACATAATCATTATAACATATTTATTTTTTCAGTAGGTATGAACATCAGTAATAACATATTGAATTAATTTTTATGTTATTTAACAAATATAAATTTATTAATTTATACTGATTAAATTAGAATGTAATTCATTTAAATGTTATTTTATGCTTCAAAATTTCATTTTTATCAATAAAAATAAATTTTTTGAATTGAAATTAATTTCTTCTAAATATAGAAATTTAAATCATATTACTAAAATAATATTTTTTTATCATCATTTTTATATTAATATACAGTGAAGTATTTAGTTTTTTCATAAATGATTTATATTTATGTGAATATTGAAAAAATACTACTTTTTAAAATACTGTTATTTATTTTCACTAAAATAATTTATTTAAAATTTCCATTATATTTGTGATTATTCATAATGTTTCGTATATTCCATTTTATATAAAATAATATAATTAATTTTATTTTAATTATGTTATGAATTTATATTAAAACTAATTTGGTAAACATTATTCAATTTAATCATTAATAAATTAATCTATATTATCAATCAAGAGGCAAAGATCTGATAAATATTCCAATTTTATTTTAAGAAATTTAGAATAATAATAGTGGAAAATATTTTTCCTCTAAATAAGGTAAAAGTCGATAAAAAGTGATTATACGTATTTTATTATACATTAAAACAACCCTAACATTGCATTTAAATGAATGTATCTTTAGGTTTGTAAAATATTAGTTATCCAGTTCATGTTATTTAAATTTTTTTTCCATTTCTCATTGATAAGGATTTATATATTTTTTTGTAAAGAATATATGAAAATTTTAACAATCTTTTTAAAAAAATATATAATAATTTTTCATGGGTATATTTATAGATGACCATAAAATATTTTTATACCCCTAAAAAACTAATTATACATTATTATTGGTAATAGATTTCATTAATGAATTTCATTTTCGATGAAATTTATTAATAATGATAAAATATAATTAAATTTAAATGGTTATATATTTTAAATTGAGAATTTTTTTCTAAAATTAATGTAAAATTAAATGAATCATCCCATAAAGGACATTATTGTTATTTTTTGTTATATAATATTTTACTAAAATGATTTAAAAATAAAAAAAAAATCATAAAAGGGGATAAGTTGTATGTTATGGTGTTAAAACATAATTCAGGACCCATTTTTATCTAATTTTTATCATATATATAAATTTATGTATGTATTTTATTGATGAATGTGTCAATGGGGTTACAGATTGTAATTGTTAACGAGGGTTAAAGTAAAATGTTATGGGTTAAAAAGAACTAAAACATCTATAAATCATATTGGATGACTTAATTTTGATCTTATATAATATATAAATCAATAATAATACAATATAGAACCACCTTTCCATGAATGATTCCTCAAAATATTTTTATTTTTTGGAAAAATTAAAATATAACCCCTTTATCTCTTATAAAAGGAAACCACCCCTTTTATATTATAAATACCATCTTGAGAAACGTATTTTAAATAAAAAATATCAAATTATCTAATAAGAATAATTATACAATTTTTGGTGTTTTTTACCTATAAATATTGTCCCTATAGTCCTTCAGAAGATAAATAATAGAGATTCATCAAAGAGGAGGTAATCGTCTTAACTGATGGTTTTATTTTAACATCTATTTCTACAGAATTCAATTCAATACTAACCATTAAAATTTAATTAAATTGGTATCACTCATTAAATAAAATTTAATTTTTTATATTTAATAATATTTATGAATCTTATTTCCATCTTGTGGGATATGAAAATGTCACTCATGCATACGTGTGTGCTCTAGCCTCCACATGGAGAAATAATTCATCTTTCATTACCATTCAAATGGGTGGTTTTTGTGACAGATTAAATGTTTATACATTATATTTATGAAATAAATATGATTTTTAAATTATAATGTAATATATACCATCTTTCTATCCCAATTTATGATAAAGGATAATGCCACCCATAAACATGTGAGAACTATAACCACAACAGAGCGATGTGATTATTTTTAAATTTATAATTTATGTAGATGGTAATAAGGATATATTTCTTGAATATATATCATATATATGAAATAATAATGATTCTAAATAGTTTAAATACTACATAACTACTTTATATTCCAACCATATAAATGTTGAAATATCACTAATGTGTATATATGAATTACTACATCAAAAAATTGATGTAATTCATATCTCATCCTACTATATATGAAGAGTTATAAAATTTTAAATAATTAATAAATATGATAATTGATACATTATTAAAATTATAATGATATTTCAACCATGAAAATAGAAAATTTATATGAACTAATAAATTGAAACATGCATGAAAAATGAAAGAGTTCTCACCAAAGTCAGGATATTAATAATTATATTCTGATAAATGGTTTAAAATATGTTATAAATAAATATTATTTCATATTATATATTTTTATATCATTATATAATATATTTATAATAGATCTAAAATTATTATATAAGTAGTTTTATCATTCACAACATAGGGCGATGTGAGATGAAAGGGGAGATCAACATAAATTTGGTTCATAGGGATATATGTTGTGTTATGAACATATATTATTTAATGAGTTATATATACGTCAAATTTGATATGTTATATAATGAATCTACCCATGATACTTATATTTAATGTTTCATTTGATTTTCTTCTTTTAGAGGGCTTACAATTAAAAATATACAAAGTATCAAGGGATTATTATTTTAATGTAATTTATCTTCAGCAATAAATTTTTACATCGTATTATGGATATTTTTAAATTTAAGATATGTGATTTAAAAATCAGAAGTCAATTTTTACCATGAAATATTGTAGTAATCATTAAAATGAATATTTCATCTATGATAACAACAATTAATGTTACTTATACTTCACTAGGGATATTATCCAATGTTACCATCCTTATTTGTTATTTATATGTTTTACAAAAATGGTGATGAGATTTTTATGGAACCCATTTAATATACATGGGTTCAGTAATAATGGTTGGATGTGTTTTAAATTATCGTATGGATTATATTTGAATGATTTCTGATTATGCGGTAGTTGGGTTTTATATTGCTCTCCAATGCATTGGTTAAAGTGTTAGTGATATATTAGGATTTTAAAAATATAGGCTTAGACATTATATTGAATATCTTTTGTCACATTTTGATGTGTGGGTGTGATTTATTCTATTTTTCATCAAATGAATTTTTTTGGACATGATTTTGAAATTTTCTGTTCATATTTTGATTTGGGAGTATGATTTATTTTATATATTCTCCTATGATTATGTGTGGACATGATATCTAATATCTGTGATCCAAATATTTTTATTTATGATTATTTTCATGAAATATTCCACTGATTTGAATATTCAATAATGAATATTTCATTGACACCCTTACTGATCTTTGTTCTGAATATGAAATTATTTTGGAGATTATGATTTAAAACATTGTTATTATGAATATTTTATGTTGAAAATATACACATGATTATGTTATCACACCATTATGGGCATATTATGATATTATGATTAATATCTTGATGTTTTACCCTAACTGAGAATTTAATCTCACCCTTTATTAGGGTTTATATCACCATGTTTTGATTGATGTTTTTCTGTATGATATGTCCAATAGGGTATTATTACAAATAACATTGTTGGATAGGATGTAATTTTTTATGAACCTAAAGATTACATATCTATGTTTCATATGAAGCAAAACCTCTATGGTTTGGCCATGGACTTTTATGGGTATTCACAAAATAAAATTCAATACAAACGTGTTGTATTCTTAGGTCCATATAGTTTCCATCATAATATGGTTTACTTATGTTTTGAATTTTTCATAAGAATTCCATATTGGGAACTCATAGGATAGGCCTATATATAGTATATCATGCAATTTTATGCTATTAAAAAGAAGATGTTATTCCTAAAAAGATCTTCTATGTCTATATTCTAAAAATTCGATGCATCTATAGGACAAATGCTCTTTGGATTACCAAATAGTAATGTTGTCAATTCAGTATTAACCAGATCATCACCAATGCATAATGTCTAAGTCTATTAATAAAAACCTATCTAGACACTCCTGTTGTATATTCATTTGTTTGACACATAATATTTATAAAACATTGTAATGGATATTAATAGTTAATGACTATGAATAACCTAGGTTTAACCATAATTTTCATATGGCGAATAGAAGTTATCATGATTTAAAAATACAATGATTTAATTTTTTTAATTGTTAAAAATTTAACACTATACTATGGTTATTGTAGGAAATATATTTATTTTTGCTATCAGTAAATGGCTTGAAAATTGAGAATTCATATTTATGTTTAATGTGATAGACAATAATATGATTATTCTCCATTAAATCTAAATTAATTAGGAGATAGAATAAAAACTGTATTCAGTGTTCATAATCATTTAACTCATAAAATTATTAACTACATCAATATGGGGGATTTTTCCAACACATCTATATGAGATATAAATTGAATTTCTTTGTAGTTTAGATGATAAAGACCATATATACAAAAATATCTTCTTTAAACATGTCAATTATGTTGGAATAATAACTTTTGTGAAATCTTAATGGATTGGGAATTTTTTATGTGTATAAAATACTGGCCTATATAAATCAATTTATAAAAATAATATTACCATAATGGAAGGAATTAAATTATAACCAATGGTACCATTAATTGATTAATGTCTTATTTTTGGGGAATTTTGTAATTCAATGAGTCAAAACCATAATACATGGGTTAACTTCTAGAAAAATGAAGGGAATATTATGTGCCTATAATATAATAGGACTGATTGAAATGTTTATTTATTTGGATCCAAGAATTATATTTTAGAATTGTTTAACTAGTGATATTATTCTCATAATAATCATGATACATCAATTTATTTTTCAATATTACTTTTCATTAAGGATCTGTATTAATATTTTGAACGTCATGGATTCCCTTCAAATAGAAATTCTTTTTTATGAATATATTTTTATAAAAACATTATTTAGAGTTAGACATACCTAAAAATGTACTAGATGATGAGGTCATAATGTTGAGTTTCATAAATATTTTATTAATATTGATATAGTAAATTGGATAGAAATATTAAAATTTAAATTCATTAATTATTCGATGAAAAATTTATTAATGTTATCATCAAAAAAAATTAGTTATTTTTATGATTTATAAAATATAATCAATATACTATGAATCTATTTAAGGAATAAGGTTATCTTTAATTTTTGGATGAATATGTATTTTCATTGAGGATTTTTGCATATTGATGTTGTTTTGGTAAAGTATTAGCATGTTTATGATAATATATGATCATAATATTTTTGTGTTTCATGTATGAAATTAAAAAATAAATTATGTTTTTTGGGGATTAATGTTATGTATATCTTAAAATTTTAGTGACCTTATATAAGAATTCTTTTATTTGATCGGCGATATTTCATCGAAGTCTTATGAAAAACAATATATAGAATGGTTTAGGATGAACATTTGGGGGTATTGTTAGGGATATATAGATTATGTTATTATATCCTAATATATATATTTATCTAGACTATAAAACCAGTTTGAAACTATTTTTTTTTGAAAATGATTACTTATTGGATGGATGGAATGTCATTATTTTATTGATATTTTGATAAATTACTTAATAGTTTTAGAGATTTGGGAATGAAAAAAATCATCATTTTTATTTATCATATGAGATGAACTGGGTACGTAATATTATTTTATAAAAAATAATAAGATTAAATTTTTCTTATAGTTTTTAATGAAATTTAATTACATATATTATCTTGAATTCTCCAACACAATGGTTAATGATTTATTCAAATTATACTATATGAATAATAATATATCATGTCTTATGTGGAAAAATTTCAAAACTATCAGAAAATGTTTTTGGAAAATCATGATCCTTATAATTAGACATTTTTTAGATATACATAATTAGGAAATAAAAATTACATCAATTTATATATTCTTCCAAGTGGATGCGTTTGGTAAAAAAAATTCTTAGGTTTACCAAATCATAAAGTGGTTAATTCAGTTTCAACTGGATAATCTCCCATGCCCAAAGAGTAGGCATATAACAACAACCATAGCTATACACTCCTGACATATATTCTTTTGTTTGTCACATATTATTTATGAACCATTGGTAATTATAATAATAGATAATGACCATGTATAACCTAGGATTAACCATATGTTTCACATGGTGAAAATAAGTCATCATGATTTAAAAATCTGATAATTTACTTTTTATTAATTATTATCATTTATCACTATGGTTATTATAGGAAACATATTTATATTTGGTATTAGTTAATGGAAAAAATCATGAATATTTATATTGATTTTAAATTTGATAGACAATATAATTATTGTTCCCTATTTTAAACTAAATTAATTTAGAGCTATAACAAAAACTATATTGAGTGTTCTAAATCATTTCACACATAAAATGATTAACGACATCAATATGGGTGATTTAAACAAAAAATCTAAATAAGATAAAAATAATTTTTCATTGTAGTTTATGGGATGATGACAACATATAGAAAGTGTTTCAATATCCAACATGTCAAGTATGTGGGAATAATAACTTTTGTAAATTCCTCATAGGATTGGAAATTTGTTTTGGGTTTTTAAAATAATTTCTAATACAACGTCATTTCTCACCAAAATAATTACTATAATTGAATTAATTAAATTATAACCAAGGTACCATTAATACTTTAATGTCTTATTTTTGGGGAATTTTTTAATTTTATTAGTCAAAAACATAATACATGGATTAAATCCTAGAAAAAGGAAGAGAATATATTGTTCCTATAATATAATGGAAATTATTGAAGTGTTTATTGATTGGGTTTCCAGAATTATATTTAAGAATTGTTTTATCAATGATATTATACTAATAAGAATAATGATATATCTATTAATTTTTTATATTAATATTTATTAAGTATTTTTATGAATATTTTGAACCGTATGGATGATCTTCAAATAGAAATCATTTTTAAGAATATATTTTTATAAATAACAATTTTTAGAAATTGATATACCCAAATATTTTCTAGGTTGTGAGGTCATAATATTGAGTTTTTATCAATATATTATTGACATTTTCATAAAAAATTGGATATTAAAAACAAAATATGAATTCTATAATAATATTATGAAAATAATATTAATGTTATCATTGATAAATTCTAATAATTCTTTTCATTATTGAATATATTTTTTAGACATGGAATTTATTAGAGGAATACGAATATGGTTATTTTTTGGATGATATTTTTTTCATTTATGTTTTTAGCTGATTCATGTGGTTTTTTTAATGTATTAGAATGTTTATGATAATATATGATCAAAATATTTTGTTTCTTTTTGGGGTATGAAATTAAAATATGAATTATGTTGTATGTGTAATAATGTTAAGCATATCATAAAATTTAGTTGCTTTATTTATGATTTTTTTTATTTGATAAAAATGATTTTGCCAAAGTATTAAGATTAAATATTTATGGAGTGGTTTATGTTGTACATTTGGTGTTATTTTTATTTATTTATAGATTATACTGTTATATTTTAATATAGATATAATATTGATTGTAAAAGCAGTTTTAACCTCTTATTTGTAAGTGAATTAAAGTTGGATGAATGTAATGTCATTATTTTATAGATCTTATGATACATTATAATATTGTTTTATTGATTTAAGAATGAAAGAAATCCTCATGGTTATTTATCATAAGAGATGAATTAGGTATGTAATATTTCTATATCAAAAATAAGATGATAAAAGTTTTCTTGTGGTTTAGAATGAAATTTATATAAATGTAGTATATTTTGTTTTTTACCTTCATGGTTAGTGGTTTTATCATCACATTTAGATGAAGAATAATATATATAGTATTATGTGGTAGAATTTCACTACAATCAGTCTAGGTTTTTGGAAAATCATTAGCCTTATAATTATATTTTTTTTGGGTTTTATATATACATAATTAGGAAATACTATGTTTCCTATTGGTCACACATAAATTAGTTATCATGATAAGATAAATATTATATTTTATTAGTATTTCAAAATACAATTCAACTAGAAAATGATCATTAAAATTCTTGTAGAAAAACTTATTTATGGTTTTGAGAGTGTAACACACTATAAAATTAAATTTAAAGTATATTATTTTATAGAGCATTCGTAACATGCAATAATGAGATTAAAGCTAATTGAGATGTACTATAATATTTTATTATATGATAATAAAATTTATAACCTATTTGTTAAATTTCTTGGTGTGAATAGGGGTAATAATATTATGAAATATTGGTATGTGGTCCATTTCAAATACAAATATATTAATTAAAAACATATAAATAACAAGATAATTTTAGGAAATCCATTTTATGGATTAAAATTTCATTTTCTACAAAAATATATTTTTCATACATTTTATCTATGTAAATAATAATTTATTAAAGTTATTTAGAAATGTTTTTATAAAATTAAAATATTATGTGAAATTGAAATATAATAATTATCATTGGGTGAAAATATAGGATATTTTTAAAAAGATTTATTATTTTGTAAATATAGAAAAATACCGAATTGTAAAATTTTGTCCTTTATTTTCATTAAAGAAAGAAATTTAAATGTTAAATTATATTTCAAATTTTGTATTTATGTGATGTAAGATACATTTAATTATAATAATCTAATTAATTATATTTTACTCATCATTATAGTTGATTTTTATATGAGATAATATTAGGCATAAAATGAATTTCTCTAATAAAAGTTTTCAATAATTATTACGAATTCATGTTGAAAAATAATTTCTCACACTTCAATAAATTTAATCATGAAAAATATATTCATTATTTTGAATCATGATGTAAAAATTTTGTAAATATAACCTTTCTATTTTTCTTTAGTATGAATAGTACCCATAAAAAATATGTATCACCTTAGTAATGGTATAAATGTTAAATCCTAATTACAACTACGAGCTATGAATTTAAAATAACCCTACAAAATTATTATAATATATTTTGAGATTATATTTTACTATAATTATACATGAATAATTATTATTGATTTTTTTTCTATTTTTATTTGGAAATGAATTATATATTATTAAAAGTATATAAAAGTAAATAATTTCACTATCTTTTTTATTATAAAATAAAATATATATTCATTTCTATAAATAGAAGATACAAAAAGTAATAATTTTTTTATATATAGGATAATTATTTTTATGATATTACTTTAATTATAATATTTATTAATGATATAATTACCCTAAATAATTACGCAGGTCCCACACAGTGACACTTTAAGCAATAGAAGAAATTTCAAAATAATTATTTAAAAATTAAAATAAACTTTTTACATGCATTGAGATTTTAAACAAATTTTATTCATAATAATAATATATATGTGGTTTTGGAATGGTCTATATTCTAAATTAATTTATTTTTTCATGTAATAGTAAGACTATATTAATTGTCCCAAAATGACATTACTCATATTTTATGTTATATAATATTTTTATCAAAACATTTAAAAATAATATAATAATAAATTTGGAATTTGGATTAAAATTAATATATAATTTCTTTTATGGAGAATTTCTAATACAATTTTTAACTAATTTGTAAGTCTATAACACTTGATTATTGAAAAATGTGTTATAGCGGTTACGGGTAAAAAGGGTTCACTTGGGTTGAATGTGTTATTGCGGTTAAGGATATAAATGTTTAACAAGAGTTAACTGGAAGAGTTAATGATTAAAATGAATAAAAACATCTCTAAATCCTATTGGATGAGTTTATTTTGATCGTATATAATCTATATATCAATTAAAATCCAATTTAGAACAACTTTTACATGAATCCTTCATCAAAATATTTTAATGTTTTGGATAATTTAAAATTTAGCTCTTCTATCACTTATAAAAGGTCACCTCCACGATTCTAAACTAAAAACCATATTAAGAAAAATGTTTGAAAAAACCATATTAAATCCACTAATAAATATAATAATAAATGCTTTTATAGTTTTCTTACCTATAAATACCATCCCTAGGGTCCCCCTAGAAGATATCTAAATAAGGTTTAACAAAGAAGAGGTAATCGTCTTATCCAATGTCTTAAATTTTACTTATTTTTTTATAGACTTCAAATCAATACTATTTATTACAATATTATTAAATTGATAACACTCATAAAATATATTTTTATTATTTATATTTAATAACTTTTATGAATCTCATTTCCATCATATGGGAAATGAAATTATCACTCATGCATATGTGTGTGCTACAACCTCTACATGAAAAAATGATTCATTTTTTTAAAAATACTCATGGTTGGTTATTATGATGTATTAAATCATTATATATTATATTTATGAAATATTTATGATTTTTAAATTATTAAATAAAAAATATAACTTTTTTCCATCCCATTTTATGTGGAATGATAATGTCAATCATGTATAATTGTGGACTACAACTGCGAGAGAGCGATGTGAATCATTTTAAATTTCTAATTTACATAGATGGGAATAATTATATATTTATTTAATATATATGATATTTAGGAAATAATAATTATTCTCCAGAGTTGAAATATTATTTAACATCATTATATTCTATCCATCGAAATGTAGAAAAATCACTCATGTGTACAGATAAATTATTACCTCCAAAAATTGATGTAATTCATTTATCATCACCACTATATATAAATAGTTATAAAATATTATATAATGACTAAATATGATAATTGTCACATTTTTAAAATAATAATTAATTTTCAATACTGATAATTATAAAATTGTATGAATTACTATATCGAAACATGCACGAAAAATTATATAGGTATCCCCAATATCATGATTTTAATAATAAATTTCTGATAAAGGGTTGACAGTAAGTTATAAATAAACATAATTTCCTATTATATTTTTGAATACAATTATAAAAATTATTTAAAATAGATCTAAAATTATTATATAGGTTGTGTTAAAACAAACAAAGTAGAATGATTCAATATGAAATGGGCTATCATAAAGAAAATTTCTACATTGGGATATATGTTTTGTTATGCACATATATTCCTTAATGAGTTATATATTCATCAACTATGATATTTTTTTGTGAATATCCTCATGATACTTATATTTAATGTTATATTTGATGTTCTTTTTTATGGGTTTTATCATTCAAAATATACCAAAGAAGAAAGTTAATCCTATAATAAAGTAATTTACCTTCAAAGATTTATTTTCACATCATATTAGGGATGTTTTTATATTTTAAATTTTTGATTTGAAAATAAAACACCTATTTCACCAAGAAATACTATATTGACAATTTAAATTAATTTTTCATCTTTGATGACATCCATTAATGTTACTTATCCTACACCAGGGATATGACCCAATGATACCATCCATGTTATTTGTTTATATTCATTACTACGATGATCTTAAAATGTTTATTAAACCTATTTTATTTACATGGGTTGTGTGATGATAGTTGTATGAGTTTTAAATTATCGTATGGATTATATTTGAATTAATTTTGATTATGCGTTAGTTGGGATTGTTATATCTCTCCAATGAATATGTTATTATGGTATAGATATCTTGGGAGATGAAAATGATAAGTACAAACATTATGTAGATTATAAATGTTCACATTTGGATGTGTGGGAGTGATTTATTCCATTTTTGATCACATGACTCTTCATGGACATGATTTTTATTTTATTCCTCATATGATAATGTGAAAGTATGATATATTTATTTTATTCTCCCATTATTTTTTGTGGAAATTATATCAAAGGGAATTGATCACAATATTTTAATTTTATATTTTTTATGAAATATTCCATTGATATTAATATTCAATAATGAATACTTCTCTGACTCCCTTATTGATCTTTCATCTAAATATTACATGATTTTGGAGTTTATTATATATGATTTTATAAATTTAAATATTTTCTATCTAAAATATACACATTATTATGTTATCACACCCTTGTGGCCATGTTATTCTGATGATTAATATCTCCCATTTTTTCCCTAACTGATAATTTGATCTCACCCTTTCTTATGTTTTTTATTAACATGATTGGATAGATGTATTTTTTATGATATGTCCAAAAGGGTACTAATACATGAACTTAATGGGATATGATGTAATTTTTTAATGGACCTCTTGTCAATGTATGTCACGGCCAGTCCTTGGGGCCCGTGCTGTGACTACCCCAAGCACGCCTTCCATAGGCTAGGGGATGACGACTAGCACCAAAGGCATAACTCCTGATAACTTAGAACGAATTTCTTTTTTAAAACATAAACACATCCAACAAGAGTAAAAGAAGAAGTAATACAATAAGTACAAAAGATAGTGAAAAAAGGTAAATGAGCCAGAATACAAACCCAACTGAAATGTATAGCTACAACTGAATGAAAGTACAACATTAAAGACAAACAACTGGAAAATAGAAGCAGCTCCTGGGTCGTCCACCTCCGATCCTACCTGAAGGGTAGGTACTGATAGCGCAGCTCTTGGATCGTCCACCACGGATCCTACCTGAATGGTAGGTACAGATAGCATCCTCAACGCTCTCGCTCATCATATTCCTCCGAATACCGTCTTGTTGTGATGTCCACCTCTAGATACTGACTCGCTGTGAGGTCCAACTCCAGGTACCGTCTAGTCCTCGAACACTCGGCCTCCGTCAGCGATGTCCGTCATCTGCATCCAACACAACGAGGTGTGAACATATCCCATGTAGGGGTGAGTATAAAGATACTCATTAGAGACCCCGAGACCCTCAAGTTATCACTAAATCCAACAAGGATAACCAAAAAGAAGGATCTAAATAGATATCCCTTACTCAGGTATATGCCCATACTTATACCTATGTTATCAAGTATCCCATCTCAATGATGAGGTATCACACAGATATGAAATCAACAGATAACCACTACCTAGGTATATTCCCATCCATATAACTATGTTATCAATTAACCCATATCAATCATGAGGAATATGCAAAGGTCATTAACTCAACTCAAACAAGGATTTTCATTAAAGATATCGAAACCACAACTGCTGGAGAACACCTCCTCTATTGAGTACAGTAGCCTTATCATGACTCTGAGGAGCTACTCACTAACCGTAGACTACTGAGGTACTCATCCTATCGAGTACCGCATGTCCGCACCAAAACACAGTAGTGCTCCCCTCCAGGGGTCTTCCGCCCAAGCACAATAGTTTTTTCCCTGATAGCCTATAGTGGTACTCCTCCATTAATGTACCATGGGTTTGCTGCCAACTACCAGGTGCTCCGTCCTCCATGGGTCTTCCGCCAAATATCGGGCGCTCCTTTCACTGGGCTAGTCGACTCACTCCAAGTCGAATCGGTCCAGCAGTCGTCAGGTCCACAGCTACTAGGTATCCGCACTCCGTAAACTCTTCTCCGGGAGGATCTTCTCCATGAGTTACTTGTAGATACTCCAAATATCAAAAATTCTCATGAATAAGTATCACAAAGAACCGCCTCGTTACATGGGTCTCAATGTAACAGACAACGCGTCAATCGGACGCCCGGTCTGTGAGTTATTAGCTTTCTCGTCTCAGGGATCCCGATTGGTTTTGTGTATGAACCAACCCGAACGTATATCAACTTTACCTCAAACTCTCATAGGGTATACTCATAGGGACCGTTTTTCAACGTGATTACCAAAGCCGCTGACAGTTCGTCAAACGGATATCCAGTCTGAGAGTTATTAGCTTTTCCGTTCCAGGGGCCCGGTTGGATTTCGGGTACAATCCAACCCGACCATACTCCAACTGAATCCAATCATCAAATTAAGTATACCAAAAGATCTGTCTCACCAAAAGGAATCCAAAAAAGTCAATGGAACATCAATCGGACGTCCAGAGCTCAAGTTATAAACATTTCCTCTCTGAGGGCCTAGTTGCTTTCATGTTCGAACCAACCCAGCCATACCCAAACATCACTGAAAGCTTTAGTGTAATATACTGAAATTTCCATCCGATCCAACGATCCCTATGAAACTGACACTGTGTCGATTGGAGGTTTGTGGCACAAGATATGAGTATTTTAATGAACCTAGTATAAAAATCGGGGGTCTGGGCCAGGTCCGATCCGGTCCAATAGCCCTTGGGTCAGCCCGAACTGGGTCGACCCGACCCAGGTCCAAGTTAGGCCCACGGGTGGCGCGGCGCGGCCTGGTTGGCCAGCCATGGCACGCCACTGGCCGAGCGGAACACAATGTGTGCGACCCCTTTTTATAACAGGCGGTGCCATGTAGTGCCGCCCCGCCTCCTGGATCTCGCGCGGCCATGGGGTTTGGCTCCTCGCCGCCGCGGTTGTGCCGCAATAGATTTTCTTCCAGTGGCCGGAAATCTCCTACCGCCACGCCATCAATACATTCTGCAGACCACCGGACGTGCTATGGTGGTCTTTTTTTCCCACCGTCTTCGCCAGCGGTCCTCCAGTGACCCATTCTTCACTACAACGGCTTCCAAAAACCATTGCGGTTTCGTTTCATCATCGCTCATCAATCCATCCATCAACAAACAATCTGTGGAGTGTCTAGTCTTGTTTGTTAGCTCGTCCCATCCTTGTTAGAGGTTTTCAATCTCGATCAAACTAAATTCCAATCGGAAAATAAACCCCACATCCAGCCCACATGAACGAGTGATCCTCAGATCAACTAAGAAAAGTTTGGTCTGTTTTCATCATTTTCTTCTCAAAAGGTAAAGATAAAGTCAAATATAATTCCTCTAACTTACAAAGACATCAAACTTCATCAAGTCGTGGAAAGAGGCAAGCGTCGTGATGATCGGACATCATGGAAGATCGGCGCCAATTTCATTGACGTCAGAGGAAGAGTCATTGTCGATGGTGACATTCCCCGCGGTGGTGTCTCCTCCCATGAAGCGGAGGTAGAAAAAGATAAGGCATGTCATCGGTGAATTCACATTCTCCGTCAGAGGCGTTGTTCTTTTTCAAGAACGTTCTTCGTTGTAAGGACAGAGCTCATCTAAATTTTCCAAGAATTTACCTTCCAATATTTTCCCAACCAAATATAAAAATGAGATTTCCCCCATTTTAACAACTTATCATGCTAATTTAATTTAATTCAAACTTATGAATTTATTTAATGGTTTGCAATTTATTAAGTGGTGTGAGAGTGTTAGAAGGTAGAGAGGCTCCAATCCAATAAATTAGTGGATTTTTCATGCATTAAACAAGGGATGAATTATGGGTAATTCAAAGGGGTTATGGAGAGGTGAAGAGTTTGGGGTTCATGTGGGTCCCACCTCTAACTTCCCCATTGTAGGATAAAAACCACCTTCCTTAGACAACCATTTTACACAAAAAAAATTATCTATTTTATTCTAAATCCCCATTTGTTAAACCTCAACCTGCTCAAAACGCAATACGGAAAAGGTCCCCCTATGTAATTACCGATGATGCGAGTTCATTGGTGCCCTCATATTTCAATTCTGAGCATCAGTTTAAAATATAGAAAACTCCACTCATTCGTTTACTAAAGGTACCCGAGATGAACTTCGGAAATTGATTCCAGGCACAGGAGGCCTTGGAATCAGGTTCCGTTAGAAACAACGCATTCGTAAAATTCAAAATAAATTAAGAAAAAAAATTCCATGAAATTTTCAGTTCTTTACATTACTCCCACATCAGGAATTTAGGACCCTGTAAAACTACAACACAAACTAGGGAAAATAAAGGAGGTACTAAGCATGCATCTAAGCCTCCTGCTCCCATGTTCTCTCTTGGAGGTTCCTGTGCTGCCAGCGAAAACAGAATAATTGGAATTTGACTGTCCTCAGAGGACCCACTCCTGTCGATCCTCAACCTCTAAAGAAACCCCACAAATGTCGCCCCGTCATCGATATATAGCTATCTATGGTCGATGATGATGGATAGGTCGTGCACACATCTCCTCAGCTGAGATACATAAATGACTTTGTGCACCTGGTGCATCTAAGCTGGAAAGGCTAGGTGGTAAACCACCTAGCCTACTATGCTAGGGACCTCGAAAAGTCCAATGAAATGTAGAGTTGACTTTCTGCCATAGCCAAAACTTAGTAGACCCCGTCGAGGTGCGACTGGTAAGAAGACGTGGTTGCCACCCTTGTTCTATAGTGGTATTATCTCCTATCAGCAAAGGACTTCTGTCTGCTCTGTGCAACCTTTATCCACTCTTGGATGATCTGTACCTTTTTCGTCGTAGCATGTACCATATCATGTTTTACATGTGCTGACTCTATCATTATCCACAAAGGATGTGTGAAACGCAGCCAGTTGCTGTCTCGCCACTCTTAACAACTGAATGACCTATCTCCAACTAAGATCATCTGCTGCAACGTCCCCCCTATATAGTTTTATAAAATATCCCGAATTCATAGTATTGGAGGAATAAATCCATCATCTATGTCCCAGGTTCATGTCCTTCTATGAGAATATACACCAGAGATTATTGAGATGGAGATAACCGTAAATCGTTTACTCAACGAACAATGGGTGAGACTAGCCAATTGTAAGAACTCATCTACACATTTCTTCGTCTACGTTCCACCAATGATCTCATGGGATTTCTCCTTTGCCGAAAAGAGAAATCTGGTCACATCCCCTGGAAGAACTACGTTCATTTCCTAATACATTCCATCCTGACATGAACGGTACAATTTAATGACATGGATGACGTCGTAAGGCCTCGACGCTACTACAAAGAGATACAACCGTTACTCTCGCCTCCAAGGGTCGAGTCACACTATCAACAGAAGTGTGTGGTCACTGGGTCACCTCTAGTAGGTATCTCGAAAGTGAGGTTCAATTCAACGATTTTAAACCGGAACCTCTTAGTATCAACCAAATAGAGAGTAATGGTAAGTTTACGCCACAAAGAAAGGTGTCTTTTATTACTGCAGCTCAATGTAAAAAGACACATACATCCACAACAACAATAGAAAGGAATCTTGAAGCACCAAGACCGAAGGCATTCATGCCTGGAACTAGGCCCGCTCCTATCCTCCCACTTTTGGAGCTCCATAGTCATACGCTTCAGCTGCCTGAATATGTAGTCTCCCAGGTCCACCCATTCCCAGCGGTCAGGGTGGACCACCTGGAGGTGGTGGTTGCAACACTTCTAAGTGTCTTCCACCTCTAGCTTCACAGCCAGCTCATCCACCTCGGTCTCCTGCTCCTTGCGGTCTTCCTCGATTGAACCTATGTCTTTGCTTGAGAGGTCCTTCATCAATCTGCAGATCATCTCTATGGAGGGTTGGACAGTCACATGCCATGTAACCAAGCCCACTGCAAGAGTAACACTGCCCGCTTCTGGTGAGACGTTCTCCACCCCAGGTTCCATGCACACACGATCCTAAGTCATGCGGTCAACCACCTATAGGTCTGGTCCTCTTGGACATCTGCGTCATTTGTCTACTTCCAGCTGCATAAGACTCTGCTGCATGTCGGCTAGTGGTGGGTACCACTTCTAGAAATTGCTCAGCAAGGATACTCTCCACTAAGAGGGCTCGCTCCAACACCCCCTTCTGCATCAGAATGTAGTGGGAGATAATTGAATCTCTAATCCTTCGCCTGAGCCCCTGCTCGAAGGTCTAGGTCCTAAAGAACGGGTCTCGTACAATGTCTGTAGAGTAGTGCGAGAGTTATGTGAGCCTCACTGAGTACTGCACCATTGTCATGCTACCCTACTATACATGCAGTACCTCTTTAATACGAACCGCTCGAAGGGTGGCTGGTACAATCTCCGCCCGAAACAGGCTCTCAAAGCTTGCCCCTATATGGGTCGCCTCATCCTGCATCTGGAGCATCAGGCTCCACCATATGTCTGGTGCTGCCTGAAGGAGGCTAGCAGCAAGGATCACCATAAAGTCTGCTGGCATCCCTACTAGACTGAAGACTCACACCACAGTCTCTAGCCAGTACTCAGCCTCCTGTGGGTCCGTCTATCCACGGAACCTGTGTGGCCTCTAGCGCTGGAACATGTGCAGTGAACTCAAGCGGTGTGCATCGCCTTCTGCTGGGGCTGGTGGCATCAGTGGCCCAACGAGTGGTAGTACTGCTGGTGCCTCTGCTGGAATAGGGCCCTATACTGTGGCCACGTTGCTCGGTGGGCTGTCAGTACGTACAACTCTCAGGGATCTAGAGGGTCTTCCGTGGGGAGTCATCTTGAAAGAATAGATATGACACGGTCAAAAGACTATACCTAGTGACCTGACCTGGTTTGAGCTGTTTTAATAGATTTATTTTGAAAACAAACACACAATTAGTGTTTTCGTGCACTGAGTCAGAAATCAGAAGTCAGGGTCCTAGAGTACGGATATGTTGGTTGCCCGCACCAAACCTGAACTCCCTAAACTGAAAACCACAAATATTACCCCTATCACTATTGCTTCATAGAAAAGAAAATATCAATGTCCTAAGTTCTACTGTAGAACTGACTCCTTTGATACCAATTTTTCATGACCAGTTCTTGGGGCATGTTCCATGACTACCCCAATCCCACCTTCCATAGGCTAGGGGCGGGAGACTTGCACCAATGGTGTAAATCCTGATAACTCGGAAGGCATTTCATTTATAATAAATAAACACATCCAACCAAAATACAAGCGGAATTAATAACCTATGTACAAAAGATAATGATAAAAGGTAAATGGGCAAGAATACAAACACAACTGAAAAGTATAGCTAAAACTGAACGAAAGTACAATAGAAAAGACAAAAAGCTGGAAAATAGAAGCATCTCATGGGTTGTCCACCTCGGATCCTACCTGAAGGGTAGGTACAGATAGCACACCTCCTGGATCATCCCCCACGGATCCTACCTGAAGGGTAGGTATAGATAGAATCTTCAACGCTCTATCCCATCAACCTCCTTCGAGTACCATCTCGTCATGAAGTCCACCTCCATATTCTGTCTCGTCATGAGGTCCACCTCGGGGTACCGTCCAATCCTCGAACACTCGGCCTTTGTCAGAGTTGTCCATCGTCTGCATCCAACACAACGTGGTGCGGGCATAGCCCGTGTAGGGGTGAGTATAATGATACTCAATAGGGACCTAGAGACCCTTAAGGTATCTCTAAATCCAATAAGGATAACCATAATTAAGGATCTAAACAGATATCCCTTACTTAGGTATAATCCCATACTTATACCTAAGTTATCAAGTTTCCTATCTCAATCATGAGGTATCACACAGATATGAAACCAATAGATAACCACTACTTAGGTATATTCCCATTCATATACCTATGTTATCAAGTAACCCATCTCAATCATGATGAATAAACAAAGGTCATTTACTCAGCTCAAACCAAGATTTTCATTAATGATATCGAAAACAAAATTGGTGGAGAAATCCTACTCTGTCAAGTACATTAGCCCTATCACAACTCCGAGGCGCTACTCACTAACCTTAGACTGCTGAGGTACTCCTCCTGTCGACTACCGTAGGTCTGCACTCAAACACAGTAGTGCTCCCCACCAGGGGTCTACCGACCATACACATTAGCATTTCCCCTAACATCCTACAGAGGTACTCCTCCTATCGAGTACCACGGGTCTGCTGCCAACTACAAGGCGCTCCGTACTCCATGGGTCTACCACCAAATAACGGGTGCTCCATCCACTAGGCTAGTCGACTAACTCCATGTCAAATCATTCAAGCAGTCGTCAGGTCCACAACTACTAGGTCTCCGCACTCCGTACACTCGTATTAGGAAGGACCTGCTCCATGAGCTACTAGTCGATACTCCAAGTATCACAAAGTTCCACGAAGAAGTATAAAAAAGTATTGCCTCATCACATGGGTCTCAATGAAATATATGGTGCGTCAATCGGACTCCCGGTCTGTGAGTTAATAGCATTTTTGTCCTAGGGGCCCGATTGGTTTCATGTACGAACCAACATGACCGTAACTCAATAGTACCCCGAACTCTCATAGGGTATACTCATAGGGACTGTTTATCAACTTGATTACCAATTCCACTAACGGTTCGTCAAATGGACGTCTGGTCTGAGATTTATTAGCTTTTTTGTTCTAGGGCCCCTGTGGGATTTCGGGTACAATCCAACCAGGCCATACACAAACATCACCAAAAACATGAGTGTAATATAATGAAAATACTGTATTGATCCAAGGATCCCTACGCAACTGACGGTGCGTCGATCAGAGGTTTGTAGCCCAAGATATGTGCGTTTGAATGAACCTGGTCTAAAAATAGAGGGTATGGGCCATGTACGACGCTGCCCAATACCCCTGGGGTCGGCCCGAACTGGTCCAAACAGACCCAGGTCTAGGTCCGGCCTGATTGGCTATGGCCCGGCCCAGCCTGGCAGGCCAGCCGTGGCTTGGTGCTGCCCGAGCAGAACACAAGGTGCGCGGCCCCTTTTTGTAACCGGCGGCGCCAGCTGGGGCCGCCTTGCCACTCGGATGTTGCGCCGTCATGGGGTCTGGCTCCTCACCGCCGCGGCTGTACTGTGGTGGGTTTTATTCTATTGGTGCACTGGGGAACCACTGCCTCTGGGAGGCCAGACACACTCAGGTGGTCCTTTTTTTCCACCGTCTTCACCAGCAGTCCTCCTGAGACCCGTTCTTCACTATGACGGCTTCCAAACGCCATTGTGATCCCATTTCATCATATACCGTCAATCTTCACATCAACAAACAATATTCGGAGGGTCTGGGAATGTTTGTTAGCCCATTCCGTCCACATTAGTGGTTTTTAATATAGATCAAACTTTAATCCAATCCGAAAATAAACCCTGCATCCATCCCGCATGAACGAGTGATCCGCGGATCAACCGGGAAGAGGTTGGTATGCGCTCATCATTATTTTCTCAAAAGGTAAATTGAAAATAAAATATAATTCCCATACCTCACAGAGACGTCGCACGTCATCGACCCATGGAAAGGGGAAAGTGTCGTGATGATCGAACATCATGGACGATCGGTGCCAATTTCATTGACGTCAGATGAAGAGTCATCGTCTATGGCGACGTTCCCAACAGTGGTGTCTCCTCCCTTGAAATAGAGGAATATGAAGAGATGGCATGTCCTCGGTGACTTTGTGTTCTCTGTCAGAGGTATTCATCATCGAAGAGGCATTTTTCTTCGTCAAGAACATTCTTCATTAGAAGGTGGTAGCTCTTCTAAATTTTCCATGAATATCCCTCAAAATATTTTCCCAACCTAATATTAAAATGTTCTTTCCACCATTTTAACAAATTTTCAAGCTAATTCAATTTAATTAAAACTCATGAACTAATTGATTGGATGGAAATTTATTAAGTGGTGTGAGAGAATTAGAAGGTGGAGAGGCTCCACTCCAATAAATGAGTGGAGTTGTCATGCATTAAACAAGGTGTGAATTATGGGGAATTCAAAGGGGTTATGGCGAGGTGAGGAGTTAGGGGTTCATTTGGGTCCCACCTCTAACTTCCCCTTTGTAGGATAAAAACCACCTTCCTGAGAAAAAATTTGTACACAACAAATTTTATCTATTTTATTCTAAATCACCATTTATTAAACCTCAACCCGCTCAAAACGCAACTACGAAAAAGGTCCCCATGTGCAATTACCAACGTTGCGAGTTCATCGGTGCCCTCAGATTTCAATTCTGAGCACCGGTTTAAAAGATAGAAAATCTCACTCGTTCGTTTATGGAACATACCCAAGCTAAACTTCAAAAATTGATTCTGGGCACACCAGGCCTCGGTATCAGGTGCCATCAGAAACTGGGCACTCGTAAAATTCAAAAAAAAATATGAAAAACATTTCCTTGAAATTTTTAGGCATTTACAATGTATATATTTTTCCTACAAATCTAAACCTCTATTGTTTGGTCGTCGAGTATAGTGAGTATTCAGAAAATAAAATTTTGATACCAATGTATATTATTTTTAGGTCTCCATAGTTGGTCTAATAATATGATTTACTTATTTTTGGAATTTATCATAAGAAAATCGAAGTGTGATCATATAGTATTAGCCTATGTATAGTATTTCTTCCAATGTCATGCTGAATAATAGATTTATGTTTTTTAAGAAACTATATCCATGTCTATATTCTATCAAGTGGATGTGTTTGTTGATTTAATTCTATTAGGTTTACAAATTCATAAAGTGGTTAATTCAGTATTAACTGGATCATCAATGGTTCATAATGAGTATGAATATTACTATAAGCCTAGAAAGATAGTCCGGACTTAAATTATTGTGTTTTTAACATATTCATTATGAACCATTGTAATTGATGTGAATGGAAAATAACCATGTATAACCTGGTTTTAACCATATGTTTCATTTGGTGAATAAATGTTATCATGATTTATAAATCCAATGATTTATTTTTTTATTATTTTTGATCATTTGTCACTATTTTTATTGAAGGTAATATATTTATTTTTGGTACATTTCAATGGTTTAAAACCTGAGGATTCATGTTGATGTTGAATGTGATATAGAATAAGGTGAGTGTTATCATTAGAAACTAAATTAATTGGGAGCGATAATAAAAATCTTATTGAGTTTACTTAATCATTAATCTCAAAATATTATTAAAAACATCATTATGGATGATTTTCTGAACACATATAAAATATATATAATTATATCTTCTTGGTAGTTTAGATAATGAAGACCATATATAGATAATGTTTTTTCTTCCAACATGTCAATTTTGGGGGAATACAAACTATTTTAAATTCCTCAAATGGTTGAGAATTTGTTTTAGGTGTATAAAATAATGGATTGTATAAATACATTTCTAAGAAGAATGATTACTCTAATAGAATGAATTAAATAATAACCAAAGAAACCATTAATAGAATAATATATTTTTTATATTTAATTTATGAATTTTAAGAGTGAAAAATGTAATACATGGTTTAACTTCTAGAAAAAGTAGTGGAATATGTTGTACTTAAAATATAATGGTACGGATTGAAGTGTTTATTTATTGGGATTCAAGAATTATATTTTAGAATTTTTATATAATTGATATTCTCCTCATATGAGTCATGATACATCAATGGATTTTTAAATAGTAATTTTCATTATGGATTTGTATGAATATTTTGAATGGTATGGATAACCATCAATTGGAAATTACTATTAATAATATATTTTTAAAAAACAGAATATCTAGAGATAGATATACCTAAATATGTTCTATATATTGAAGTAATAATGTTTAGTTTCTATAAAGGGATTATTTATTTTGATATTTTAAATTGTATAGTTACATTAAAATTTTAATTCATCAATGATTTCAATAAAAAATGATTAATGTTATCATTGATAAATTCTAATAATTGTATTATTTATAGAATATATTCAATAGACTTTGATTTTATTTAAAGAATGAAAATATAGTTATTATTTGGATGGTTTTTTATTTTAATAGTTTTTTTTGGTAGATTCATGTTGTTTTGGTAATGTATTAACATGTTTAAGATAATATATGATCATAAATTTTTTTTTATATATGACATTAATAAATGAATTTTATTATATTGGGAATAATTTTTAGCATATATTAAAATTTTAGTAACATTATTAATGATTTTTTACTTGATCAGATATATTTTAGAAAATTATTTTGATTAAATATTTATAGAATGTTTTATGTTGAACATTTGGTGTTATTGTTAAGGATTTACAGATTATGTTATTATATCCTAATATTGATATTTATCTAGATTGTAAAACCAGTTTTAGGATTATTTTTTTAAAATTATTAGATGATTGTTGAATGGAATGTCATTATTATATAGATATTATGATGAATTACAAGATAGTTCTATATATTTGGGATTTAAAAAATCATTATATTTCTTTGTCATATGAAGTGAATTATGAATGTAATATTTCTAAATAAAAAATAAGAGGATAAATTTTTCTTATGGTTTAGAATGAAATTTTAGTACTTATAGTATTTGTATTCACTACTTTTTTGGTTAATTATTTGTCAACTAATGTTAGAAGAAGAAAAATATATATATTCTTATGTTGAATAATTTCACAAAAATCAGTCTATGTTTTTAGAAAATCACGAGCCTTTTAATTATATTTTTTTTATTTTAGATATAATTAATTTAGAAATACTATGTTTCCTTGTAGTCGCATAACAATTAGTTATCATGATAGATTCCATATTATATTTTATTAGTATTTCCTAATACAATACAACTATTAAGTGTTTGTAAAAATTAATAGAGGAACATTTATTTATGGTTGTGAGAATGTAACACAATGAATAGTTACATTTAATGAATATTAATCTAGATAGCTTTCTTAACATGTAATACTTAGATTTATGCGAATTGTAACGATCTATAATATATTATTATTTAAACATAAATTTTATAACCTATTTGTTATATTTTAGGGTGTGAATAGTGGTACTAATATTTTTAAATATGTGTATGAGGTCCATTCATAATAAAAATATATTCACGTATTCCATGAAAATATTATAAAAGTCATTTTGTGGTTTAAAAATTCAATTTCGAGAAAAATATATTTTTAGTTCATTTTCGGTATGTAAATAAAAGTTCATTAATTTTTTATTGGAATTTTTTTATAAAATCTATATATTACCTTAAATCATAATATAAAAAATATCATATGGTAAAAATTTGGGTTTTAATGAATTTATTGATTCTTTTGGGAATGTTGAAAAAGACTTATTTTTCAAATTTGGTCCTTTATTTTCATTATTTAAAGTTATTTAAAAGTAAAATTATATTTAATATTTTGTATTTAAGTGGTGTATAATACATTTAGATTATAAAATTCTAATTACATCAATTTTAATCATCATTACCCTTGATTTTGTTATGAGATAATTTTAGGGTAAAATGTATTTCACTAAAAAAATTCATTTATTATTACAAATTCTTTTTGTAAATAATTTCTTACACTTCTCTAATTTTACTCATGAAAAATGGATTGATTTTTTGTTATCATGATGTTAAAATTGGGAAAATATTATATTTTTATGTTTTTATTATGAATAGTAACCCTTTAAAAAATGTGTCACCTAAAAAAGGGTAAAATAGGTAAAACATAATTAAAACTATGATGTAAGGATCTAAAATATACAAGAAAACATTATTTTAATATATTTTATGTTTATATTTTACAGTAATTATACATGATATATTATTATTGATTTTTTTCATTTTTAATTTGAAATTACATGAATATTATTTTAAGTTTACAAAAATAAAAAAATTTACTATTATTTTTTAATAAAATATAAAATATATTAATTTGTATAAATAGAATATACAAAAAGTAATAAAAAATCATGAATATTGGAAAACTATTTTTAGGATGGTATATTAATTATAATATTTATATATGATATAATTACCTAAATTTATAACACAAGTCCCACACAATGATACTTTAAGCAATAGAAGCATTTACAAAATAATTTTTAAAACATTAAAATAAACTTTTTTTGGATGTATTGAGATGTTAAAATAATATTATGACAAACAGTAATGTTTATGTTGTTTGGTAAAGGTATATATTCTAAATTAATATTTTTTAATGTAATATAAAAACTATATAAATAGTCCAAAATTGACATTACTGAAATTTTATGTTATATAATGTTTTGATCAAAATATTTAAAAATTTTAAAAACACAAAATATGTATTTTGGAATGAAATTTGTATATAATTTATTATATGGAACTTTTATGATCCAATTTTTATCTTATATGCAAATCAATAACCATTGATTATTTAAACATGTTTTATCGCAGTTATGGATAAAAACGGTTCACTTGGGTTAAATGTGTTATTACAGTTATGAGTTGAATTGGTTAACGAGGGTTAAACTGAAATGTATTGGAATTAAAATGAATTAAAACATCTCTAAATCGTATTTTATGATTTTATTTTGATATTATATAATCTATAAATCAAAAATAATTCAATTTATATCCACTTTTCCTTGAAGGCTTCCTCAGAATATTTTAACAATTTTGAATATTAGAAATGTTTCCCTACTATCACTTATAAAAGGCCACCTCCTGTATTCTATTATGAAAACCTTCATTAGAAACATTTATCAAAACATCATACAAAATTCTATAATAAACATAATTATACAATTTTTAGAGTTTTTCGATTATAAATATCATCCTTAGAGTCCTCGAAAAGATATCTGAAGGATGATTATCAAAGAAGATGTAATTGTATCACCCGATGGCTTTAATTTTAATTGTTTTTTCACAAAATTCAAATCAATACTATCCATTAAAATATAAATAAATTGATATCAGTCATAAAATATAATTTTATTATATATATTTAATAACCTATAATTATATTATTTCTATCTTGTGGGAAAATAAATTATCACTCACGGATACATGTGAGCTGTAGTCTCCACATGGAAAAATGAATCATTTTTCATATCCATTATCATGGTTGGTTATTTTTCATGGAATAAATGTTTATAAATTATATTTTTGAAATAATTATTATTTTTAAATTATAAGATTATATATGCATTCTTACGTTCCCATTTTATGTGAATTAAAACGTCACCCATGAATATGTGTGGACAACAACCGTGACAGAGCGATGTGATTCATTTTAAATATATAATTTACGCAAATGGTAACAATGATATATTTATAAAATATATATGATATTTATGAAATAATAATTATTCTATAAAGTTGATATATTATTTATCTTCATTATATTCTATCCATCAAAATGTAGAAATATCACTCGTGTGTAAAAAGGGATTACTACCTCCAAAAATTGATGTAATTCTTTTCTCATCAACACTATATATGAATATTTAAATTTTTTTTAATAAGGAATAAATTTTATAACTATTATATTTTTATAATTATTATGATATTTCGACCATGATAATTTCAAAATTATAAGAACTAATAAATCGATACGTGCTTGAAAATTGAAATATTTATGACCAAAATAATGATATTAATAATGAATTTCTAAAAAATGGTTGAAAATACGTTATAAATAAATATAATTTTCTATTATATTGTTTAGTATCATTATATAATATATTTATAATAGATATATAATTACTATATAGTTGGGGTACACACATACAAAGCAAGACGATGCTAGATGAATGAGGTCATCAACAAATATTTTCTACATTGATGTATATGTTGTGTTATGCACATATATTCCTTAATGAGTTGAATATAAATAAAAACTGATATATTATATCATGAATCACCTTGTGATAATTATATTTAATGTTTCATTTGATGTTGTTCTTTTAGGTGTATTACAGTTCAAAATAAACCAATGCGGAAAGGGATTCATATTTTAATGTAATTTACCTTCAATGATTTATTTTAACATCATATTACTGATATTTATATATTTTTAATATGTTATTTAAAAATAAAAATTCTATTTTCACCTAGAAATAATGTAGTGATAATTTAAATTAACTTTTCACCTATGTTAACATCCATTAATGATACATATACTTCATAGAGGTTATGATCCAATTATATCATCCTTATTTTTTATATGATTTACGATGATGAAGATGATATGTTTATGAAACACATTTAATTTACATGGTTTATGCTATGATGTTTTGATAAGTTTTAAATTATCATATAGATTATATTTGAATGAATTTTGATTATATGGTAGTTGTAATTGTTATATATCTCCAATTTTTGGGTTAATGCGGTATTAATATCATAAGTGAATAAAATGACAAGAGTGGACATTATTTAGAATAGAATTATTCATATATTGACGTCTGGTTGTGATTTCATCATATTGTGATCACATGACTCTTCGTGGACATGATTTGGATTTTTTTTCTTCATATTTTTATGGGTCGGTATTATTTATTTTAGATATTCTCCCAAAAGATTATGTGGAAATGATATAGAATATCTTTCATCCCAATATTTTTCATTTCATATTCTATATATGAAATATTCTGTTGATAATAATCATGAACAATGACTACTTATTTGAGACCCTTATTGGTATTTCTTCTGGATATGACATGATTTTGGAGTATATGATTTTTCAATTTATATTTATGATTATTTTATGTTAAAAATATACACATGATTACGTTTTCACACCCTTGTGGCCATCTTATGGTCATAGGATTGATATCTCTTAGATTTATCCTAACTAATAATTTTAACTCATCCTTTCATATATTTAATATCATCATGATTGGATTTATTTTCTTTTGTATGATATTTCCAAAAGGTTACTAATAAAATGAACTTAGTAGGATATGATGTCATTTTTTATAAACCTATAGTTTTTGTATATGTGTTTCTAATGAATGTAAACCTATATGGTCTGGCCATAGACTGTAATGTGTATTTTAAAAATAAAATTTAAAAATATTGTATTTAATTCTTAGCTCTCCATTAAAGGCATCATAATATGGTTTAATTATTTTTGGGAAGTATCCTAAGAAAACGTTAGTGGGAACACATAGGAGAGGCCTATTTATTGAATTTCATCCTATGATATGCTAATGAAAGTAGTTTGTTTTTCCTAAAAATTACATCCGCCTCTATATTGAATCAAGTGGATATGTTTGTGGAGCTAGTGCTCTTAGGGTTACCAAATGTCAAAGTGGTTATTTCAATATTAACTGAATTATCCCTAGTGCATAATGAGTATTCCTATTACTACGAACCTCGCTAGACACTCCTGACGTATATTCTTGTGTTTGTCACATATTCTTTATGAACCATTGTAATGAATATGAATATATAATGACCATGTATGACCTAGGATTCACAATATGTATCATATGGTGAAAATTACTTGTACAGATTTATAAATCCAATGATTTAATTTTCATCATAGTTTATCATTTATCACTATGGTTATGGTAGGTAACATAGTTATATTTAGTATTAGTCGATGGATTGAAACATGTAGATTCATATCAATGATGAATGTGATGTACAGCAGGATGATTGTTCTAATTAGAAACTAAATTTATTATGATCTATAATAGAATCAATATTAAGTATGCCTAATCATTTAAATCATAAAATTATTAATTACATCAATATGGTTGATTTCAGCTACACATATAAATAAGAAAAAAATATATTTTCTTGGTAGTTCAGTGGATGAAGACCATATATAGAAAATGTTTCAGCTTCCAATATTTCAATTATATTGGAGTAATAACTATTATAAATTACTCAATGGATTGGGAATTTGTTTTATTTGTGTAAAATAATAGCTTATAAAAATTAATTCCTAACAGAAATAATTACTATAATGGAAGTAATTGAATTATATCCAAAAGAACCATTACTAGTTTAATGTCTTATTTTTAAGTAATTTTGGATTTTTTTTGAGTCGACACCATAATACCTGGGTTAACTCTAAGACCAAGTATGTTCATACATTGTGGCTATAATATAATGGGATTTATGGAAGTGTTCATTTATTGGGATTCATGAATTATATTGTAGAATTGTTTTATCAATGACATTACTCTCATAAGAGTTATGATACGTCTTAGGATTTATCTATAGTATTTTCCATTCATAATTTTTATTAATATTTTTAGGGTATGGATGACATTCAAATGGAAATGATTGTTAAAAATATAATTTTATAAAACACTTTATTCTAAGATAGATATACATAAATATGTTCTGTATGGGGACATAATAATTTTGATTTTTCATAATGAGATTATTTATATTGATATTGTAAATTGGATTTTAGAAATAAAATTTGAATTCATTAATTATTTAATGAATAAATTATTACTGATATAATTGATAAATTCTTGTAGTTTTTAGTTTATTAATATTTGATATTCTATAGAATTTGAATTTTTTTAAGTAATAATTATATTATTATTTTTGGGATGCTTTTTTTATTTTATTGAGTTCTTTTGGCATATTCATGTTGTTCTGGTAACGTATTTCCATGATTATGATAGTATATGATCCTAATATTTTGATGTTTCATGTATGAAATTAAAATATGATTTGTGTTGTTTAGTGAACAATGTTAATATATGTTAAAATTTTATCTACCTTATTTATCAATTTTTTATTTGATTAGCCATATTTTGGCGAAGTGTTATTATTAAATATTTATGGAATGGATTATGTTGAACATTTGGTGTTATTTTTAGGGAATTATATATTATGTTTTTATATCCTTATACAGATATTTACCTATATTGTAAAACCTGTTTTATCAAATCTTTTTTTGAAAATTACTATACATTGGATCAATAGAATGTTATTATTTTATAGATCTCGTGATATATTACAAGATAGTTTTAGAGATTTAGGAATGAAAAAAATCATCATGGTTATTTATAAAATGAGATGAATTAGGTATGTAATATTTCAATATAAAAAATAAGAGGATAAAATTTTTCTTACGGATTAGAAATAAATTTATGTACTTATAGTATCTAGTATTCTCTAACTTGATGGTTACTGATTTTATCAACACATATTATATGAATAATAATATATCAATTCTTATGTGACTAAATTTACCAATAATAAGTCTAGGTTTTTTGAAAATCACGAGCCTTATAATTATACATTTTCAGTTATAGATAAACATAGTTAGGAAATACTATGTTCCCTAGGAGTCAGATAGAATGTTTTTATAATGATGTAATCTATATCATATTTTATTTGTATTTCCAGCACAGTATAATAATTAAGTGATCGTTAAAATTCTTAAAGTAAAATGTATTGATGGTTGCAAGAATGTACAAATAGAAAATAAAAGGCCCACCCTTAATACATTACTTTATCATGAGTAAAATAATGAATTCACCTTGAGAATATTTTATGGTTTAGATTTTTAAATAATTAGACCATAACTATTACATTACATCTCAAATAATATAAAGTATACACTTCTATTCAATCAAATTTTTTCACTATAATAAAACATCTTAAAATAAAACAATAATCATTTTCTTGATATATATCATCCATAATTATTCATTTCTCTTACCCTTACTTAAACCTGGTGAAAAAAAATTCAGAAACATGGGATGAGCATAAAAATCTCAGTATAGATTATAAAATAAAGATATAAAACATTAGTCCACAAATAAATGAAATCAATGAAATTATAAATTTCAATCAGAAAACATATGGTCTTTAACATAACTCTTGAAATAATAAGATTTATGAATATCAAAATGAAATCATAAATCCTAATGGTAACCTATGGAATCAAAATCATACATACATTATAGATTTCACATCAACATTGGGAGTTATGTTTGGAAAACCCATCACAATATATTCCCTAAATATCTTAGGAGAAACATTAAGGTTTACCTCCATCAAGTTACCCAATGAATTATAGAGTTATCTTAGGCTTACTAAACCTCAATATATCATGGAACCACCCAAATACGTAATCAATTCCTAAGAATCATAACATAATATTAACACATAAAACAATCATAATGTAAATATAACATTTCCACAATCCAATCACAGTATAACATTTCAAGATATTGACAAAATAAATATATTCTCAAAACCATTATGAATAAAAAAATCCATGAAAGGGTTATTTGGTAATAATTTTATTTATTTTTTAAACGATACAGTTTTCTAATGAAGCCAGATATCAAATAATGCTCATGGAAGCATATAGGTCTTTGTCGTCGAGTACATTAAAAATAGAAATTCTTTTTGTCATTTAGAAAAATTACTCATTGAAACATATTTACCCTTGGAATGAAATTAAATGTCAAATGGGTTAAACAATATATAGTATAATTTCATGTTTAAATCAAAATGTTCCTCAATGAATGGATAATTAGATGAAGTACCTTACCCTGAGTTCGACTCATTATGTGTGTTCATTATTCTTCCAGAATAATAAATATATGCCAATTTCTACTAGCATAAGAATAATTCCCAACATTATTGTTCCATTTATATCATGTATTACCACAAAATAAACATTACCTAATTGATTAAGTTAATATCTATTATTTTCCCGATATTGGCTACTTATGTAAAAAATGAATGTGTTATAATTAAAATTTTCTATGTGGTCAAATGTATAGCATCTCCATAATAGTGTCAACAATTTAAATATCATATAAATATTGTATAAATATGTATTTATTATTGTACATAACATTTGGATATAAGAAATTCAATGAACTGTTCATGGAGACTGTAAGTCGTACGTATGCATGAACACTACTTTTGTTTTTTTTCATATTTACTAGAATTAAAATTAAATGATACAAAGGTATTTTATGATTCCAATATAATATCATATTTCATACAATTTAAATATGTATATTAATTCCATCCTTTATATGTTCCATTTTTGGCATGATTGAGTCATATCACTTTGTGTGGGCATTAGTCCACATTTTGTTAATTTTAATTATCATATTTACACATTATAAAAAGCATAAAGGTATGATATAAATGAATAATATAGAAGCATTGATGTATTATAAATATAATATATATAAATATATATAAATATATTTCCATCATAATGGATACCCTGTGAGGTGGTAGGGGGAAAATGAACTATCATCATCTCATGAGACAGTAGTTCGTCGTACAACGAAACATTATGTTCATATCCAATAGATGAAGGTTTGTCTAACTAGAGTTTAAATATGTAAGAACCCATATCTTCTTTTCATATATTATTTTTCGTTTCTAGTCATTTTTGGGGAAAAGAGGAAATTCAAAATATTTTCAATGCACACGCCATTCACTTTATGAGTACATGTCGTGTACATCATTGCCACAGTAGGCCATGTACTGGATGTGTAGTAGCCATCCACATGGACGTGTGGGAGTGACTTGGAGGCCGGCTAATGTGGAGTACAGAAACATAGATTACATGTTGTGTACTCCAATAGTACACACCATGTATTTTGTTTTTATATCATTAAATGCACTAGGGTCACGTCAGATGGACAAAACTCACATCTTCTAGGTACCATTAGTCCGAGAGTGTACATATGGTTGTGGTTCTTCAAAAAAAACCCACAAGCCTCCATCCGTCCTCTACTTCGAACACTATCAATTGTGTAGGAATCACATATGTGAGTTATCTCTTATGCAAGAACCACGATTCTAGATTCCTCTTATTTTTCTATGTTATCGAGGGTTGATCATTTTAAACATTTTATTATATCAATGACGTTCCATGGTGATTCCAACTTCGAGGTTCTCATATAGTGATATCCTAACCCCATGGTAGGTGGTTTGTGCCTTTCCATTTGAATTCCTTGAGTATTATGTGAAAATTCCACCAATACCCTTGAACAGGGAATTGTGTGTTAAATGTTTTACCCCTGTTGTTTTCATACCATTATTTTATGCATGTGTAGAGGATATTTGGATATGAATAGGGATGATTTCTAGGCTTTGGCTTTGTTTTGAGAATTCATTGTTCTATTTACGACTATTTGTTCATGTTTAACCTTTGGCTACCTTGCCTGTTTTACATGCCTGTTACTGTTGGATACAATGTATGTATAATGAAATGCTTGTGATGATGTAGACTGGTTAGCCATGTAGTTCTGTAGGTTTACATTGGCTATATTACATTGCAATGATCATTGAATTACACAGGGCCATGAGAACCTAGTGTATTAGACTATAATGGGAATTGAACGGGTGAGCATCCTCATAGAGACATTGATCACTTTTGGATATAAGGGGGATTGACCGAGTGATCATCCTCAGAGAGCATAGGAACACTTATTTTTATAAATGGAATTGACTGAGTGAGCTTCCTCAGAGAGTCCTTGATTTCTTTATACTATAAAGGGATTGACCGAGTGGGCTTCCTCAGAGAGTCTATGATTTTTATCTTGAACTGTTTATACTATAAGGGGACTTGACAGTGAGTGCTTCGTTAAAGATTCTATGAAAAACCTGGTCTATAAGGGGAATTGACCACGTGAGCTTCCTCATAGAGTCCTAGACCTTGGGGCTATAATAAGAATTGATGTGTGAGCTTCCTTAGAGAGTCCTTAACTACCCTACACTATACGGGGAATGGACTGTGTGAGCTTCCTCAGGGAGTCTTTCTCTACCTTTGATTATAAGTGGATAGCCTATGGGAACATATTCATATAGTCTTATTATATTCATAAGCAGATCCATAGGGGTTAGACCAAGTGTTCTGCCTTGTGGGTTACATCCACTTTTTAGGTAGGACCAAAGGGGATGGCCATGGGTACTTCTCAGATAGTCACATATTTGAGGTTTATCTGTTGTTTCATTATTTCTTTATTTGAAATTATGGTATGCTTACTTATTAGTATATTCATGTTTACTTCTATCTGTACTTTTACCTGCTATATATTCACTGACTATTAGACAAAGATATTTGTGTGGTTGCCTATTGAGATATAGTCTCACACCCTATTTGTTCCATGCTTTTTCACCCAACCAAATTATATTTCTACATGTAAAGATATGGGAAAGAACCATTCTTCTTCATGTACATGAATTTGTGTGGAGTTGGAGTCCATCGGACCAAGCTATGGCTTGCGGTGATGAGGATTTTAACTGCTTTCATTTATACCCTAGATATGAATTGGTTGTATTTCAAGCATTGAGACTTGTTTGGATTCTTTCCTAGACATATGTATCATGAATAATTTCATATTTATAAACATGTGCTTTAGTGTTTTAGTATTAAAGTCCTCCTCTATTTACCATTGTGCGATATTTACAGCTTCCACTATTGTATGTGTTGTTTACTTCAATCTTATACTCTGCCAATGAGGGCATAGATTCTCCACTATTATACTAAAGGTCGTCGCTGCTTGTCGGATGCCTCTGGCATTTGGAGAAATGAACTTCAGGCCATGTCACCAACTGGGTACAGGGTGCCTCTAGGTGGCTTCTGGAACTGGGACGTTAAAAAGTTGTATCAGAGGAACTCTTTTGTCTTGTTTTACTATTTGGAGCATTTAGCCAGGGATATGGAAGAATAGGTAAATGGTAATAAGTTGTGCCCCGGTATAGCTAACTCGTGTATAGTGAAAAGAAAATCTACCTCTTTTAATTTCAATTTTTTTCATTTTATATATATTACTATTGTTTTGATTTCACCTTGAGTGATTCACATGATTTTTGTAGTTATTATTGATATTATTGAGGTACTTTTTCTATTAAAACCCGATGAGATGAGGGTATTCCATCTCTTGCATCATATAGTCACTTTCTAGAAATCACATTTCATGGAATTTTTCCCTTCCATCTAGGAAGCCTTAGTGATTACATAGTGTTGTGATAGGTGATGTGTAATATATGCATACTGTTGTGATAGTGGCCTTGATTGAAATACATGTGGGTTGATAGGGTGTTGTTTGTGTTGATATTTGATTGAATGAAAGCCAAAAATTGGTTCTTGAGGTTTTATGGGCCCTCATGGACCGAAATATTAAAGATCATTTATTTGTTTTCCATGCTATAAGTTGTATAAGATTCCAAACATTTATACGTGGGGAGTATGGGCCCTCACGGATCGGAATTTGGCACATTAAATGCTTGTTTCAGTGTTTTCATAGGTTCTGAAGTAGTTTCTGAGGTTTGCTGTCCTGAAAACCCCAGAATACACGTCGTATAATGTCAAGTACATGCCATGTGTTCTTTTGTTCAGGAAAATACTATTTTTCTTAAGTACACACTGTGTACTTTATGAACACGCCATGTAGTCTCTCTACCATGTCATATTCCATTTGAGCAGAGTCACAGGATGGGGAAAAACTGGAGTGAACATCTCGTGTGTCATCCATACACTTCGTGTTGTGTCAACCCCGTGCCCACCCATGTCACTAACCACACAGGTTCACTGAGTGATGACTAATACAAACTGTGTTTCCTCTAAACACGTCGTGTAGTGTGAGCTAGGTACATGACCGTGTCACGAACAACATGGGTTGGTGTTAACCATTCACGTACACATCATGTCCACTTAGAACATGTTGTGTAGTCTTTCCTAGGTACCCAGTTGTGTCACGAACAACACGTGATGGTCTTATCCTTTATCATACATGTTGTGTCTATCTGGAAAACACAGTGTAGTGTGAGAAGTGGGTCAGTCCATGAATCTAAAAAATGGGCCAGGTGAAACTTGTCTAGTACAAACCGTGTTGTAATTTTACGTGTCGTGTATCCTTTCCTAAGGAGAGTTTTGTGGATTATCTTTGTAGAAGGACTCAAGCAGGGAAAGAGGATACTGGTACATGACGTTTGTTATAAAAAAACGCCATGTGTTTTGGGTGTTACACGACCAGTTTAGGTAGGATTTTTTCCCATGTAAACGACATTAGGGAACATGTCGTGTAGGAAATGTACACGTCATGTACTCATGGTTTGTAAAAATTGAGTGCTTTCTTTCTCTTTTAACCTTAATACACTCGTTTTTTTAGTCCTTGATAATCTTGATCTATGCTGTGCGCATGACATTGCAGATTCATGCCACCAAGTCGTCCCTCGGTTGTGCGCCAGTTTCCAGAAGGTGATCGAAAAATAGACATGGCCTCTCAGGGACTACCAGCAGATCCGCCCATTGTTCCATCATTGTCAGTAGCCGTTTTACCTAACATCGGTGTGGATGCCTTGTTTACGGAGGGAATTCTAAAGATGATGCAGAACTTTCAGGGAGCGCCACCTCATGCCTCATCAATGGCTAATCTGACGTGGGTGTTAGAGTAGAAGCATCCTCCATCCTTCTCAGTGGATGAAGGACCTCTGGCTATAGAGTCATGTCTATAGGCCACATTGATGATTTTCAAGAATTTGGATATAACTCTAGAGAAGTGGGTGAAGATCGCTTCCTACATGCTTCAAGACTCTTCCATGTGGTCATGGGATGTGATCATAGAGGAAGGCCTCCAGTAGAATATGATTTGGTATTTGTTTCAGTGCATATTCGATGATTACAACAATCCACAAAAAATTAGGGCTGATCGATCCTGAGAGTTCATGAGTCTGGAGTGGGGTACTCTTTCTATTATGGAGTATTCCTATCGCTTCATATTGTTGTAGTGTTTCAATCCTTTTCTAGGAGGTGATGAGTTATTTCTTGAACAAATTATTGAGGATGGTATGATTGATGAAATTTGGTCGTATGTGAACATCTTTAGGATGACTTTGATATCTTATATCGTCAACCAGGCTCTGATCCTGGAGCACAATCTGAGGGATTCTGGAGCTGTGGGTCTAGGCGGTTCCGCATCAAAAGTTAGTGCTCTGCTTACTGATAGTAGAAAGCACCATAGTGAGGCTGCATGAGGAGATCAGAGTAGGCAGGATGCATCTTCAGATTGTTAAGTGGTGTGCTACCAGTGTGGGAGATGCGGGAATATGAGTCCACATTTCCTGAGATACCCATCAAAGTGTTGATCTTGCGGAAATATGGGTCACCATCAGCACTTTGGTCAGTTATTGACACCATCAACTTGTGACATGGGTTCTTCTATGAATCCTCGTTTAGGAGTAGTTCCATCAGTTTTTCACCTGTCTGGGAACTGGAGTTCTTCCAGCCATTTGGGCTGAGGTGGAGGTTGTGGTAGTGGTAGCTAGTCACTCAGTATTCAGCAACATCTGGGTGGATTAGCTCAGAGTGGTCAGGAAGGGTCACAATGCTGTTGTATAGGCTATAAATTTGTTGTGGAGCTGACCCAGCAGGAACAGGATCCCAGAACATCTACAATTTGAGGTACGATCTTAGTCGCCTCAGTTTTAGCTTTTTCCCTTTTTGATATAGGTGCTTTCCATTGGTTTATTTTTTTTGGTTTAGTGGAGATCCTTCATCTCTATATCATTTCTTCAACTGATATGCAGACACTAGAAAATCTTTTGGGTACTAGAAAGGCTAGTGTACATCAGTGCAGAGAGTTCCCTCTAAAAGTTGGTGGATGTCACTTCATATGGGACCTTAATTTCCTAGAGATTTCAGGCTATGATATCATTCGTGGAATGGACTGGTTATTTACAATCTATGTAGTCAACATATTTTATCATCATAGGGTGAGTTTCATATCACTAGAGGGTGGATCCTTTCTTTATAGAGGTGAGTGGGATGTCCAGGAGAGCAGAGCGGGTTTTGAGCATCATGGGTTTGGAGGAGTTATAGACTAGATTGATAGTCTATAATTGTATGGCCAAGGGACTTACCATTTAGACTTTCCTCTAGTTCTGGATCATTTCAGATATGTCTTGGTATAATACTTCTCAGGTTTTCCTCAGGAGCTTGAGGTAGACTTTTCTATTGAGCTTGTGCTAGGGGCAACACCAGTGTCCATTCCTCCTTATAGGATGACTACACCAGAGTTACAGGAGATCCAAAAACAGTTGTAGGAGTTACATGCCAAGGGTCTAATTCGACCCAAAACATCTTTATGGGGTTTTCCTATCCTGTTTTTGATGAAGGCCAATGGTACCCTCAGGCTTTTTGTGGATTACTGGAAGCTGAACTAGTTGATGATCAAGAACCGATATCCCTTACCTAGGATTGATGATATATTGGATCAGCTTCAAGGAGCCTAAATGTTCATGAAGATTAACCTGAGATCTGGTTATCATCATTTGTGCATTAGACCATCAGATATAACTCTAATTTACTTCAAGAGAAGGTATAGTCTATATGAGTATTTGTTTAGGCCGTTCGGGCTCATGAATGAGCCTGTAGTTTTGATTTCACTGATGAACTGAGTGTTCTATATATACTTGTATTATTTCATGGTGGTCTTCATGGATGCTATATTTTCATACTATCACAATCGTCACAAACATTATACCCATATTGAGATCATTTTTAGTACAATGTGGGAGAATATTTTATATGCAAATCTCTCTATGTGCCACTTCTGGATGGATTAGATTCAATTCATGGGTCATATTATCTCGGAGGCTAGAGTATCAGTATACCTAGAGAAAGTGAGAGATATAGTTTCTTGGGAGAATACAATGAACTTCTATGAGGTGTGTAGTTTCCTATGGATGGATGGATATTACAAACGTTTCTTGAAGGACTTTTCATTCTTAGCAGCACCATTGACAGGTCTGACCAAAAAGGGGGAGATGTTCTTATGGTTAAATTCTTATGAGTCAGCCTTTTAGGAACTGAAAGAGAGGTTGAATTCAGCACTAAGACTAGTCTTGAAAGAGTTGGGCATAAGTTATAATGTTATTTTAATGCATCAGTTATGGGTCTGGGAGATGGTCTTATACAGGGATATGGAGTCATTGCATACGGTTCACGATAGTTGAGTATGAAGACCCTCATACAGGTAGTTTGGGGGGGTAGCAAGGAGTGGTAGCTTATGGATCTTTTCCTGGAGATGTATTTAAAGGTGCACGACATTCAAGGGATGATGTTTCTTTCTTCTATAGTTGTTACCTCTACTCTTCTAGATCGAGTTCGAATGAAGAAGCTATCTAATTCTAATGGCCTTTTACTAAGGGAGAGTGTGACAGGAGAGGAACCTATTCCTAGATAGACCAAAGGTGAGGATGAGTCCTTGCGTTTCTAGGGGTGTGTATGGGTTCCAAAAGACATACGCAAGGAGCTGATGCTCTATTTTCATTCCTCGGTTTGGGGAGTTTATCCAGGCATCACGAAGATGTATTGTGATATACACCATCTGTAATGGTGGCTAGGTATGAATAGGGGAGTTGCTGGTATCATCCTGAGGTGATCCACTTGTCAGCAGGTGAAGGTGGAGAATCAGTGACCAACAAGGATTTTGTAGAAGTTACCCATTGCTGAGTAGAAGTGGAATGACATCGCGATGGACTTCAAGACTAGTTTTTCATGGTCACCTTGAGCGAATGATGAATTTTTTTTTGTAATTTACAGACTCATTAATGTTTCTCACTTCTTTCTAATCAAGGAGACCTTCAGTGTTGATGAGATGTGAAGGTTGTGCATCTGTGAGATTGAACATCTACATGTAGACCAACAATCCATTGTTTACAACCTGGATGCATGTTTTACTTCTTGGGTTTGGCAGGGGCTTCAGAAGGATTTAGGTAGACATGTACTTTTGAGTACAACATACCGCCCCCAGATAGATGGTTAGTTCGAGTATACGATTCAGGTGCTTGAGGTCATGCTCCGAGCATAAATTCTGGATATTGGAGGTTCTTGGGAGAGGTATATACCTTTTGTGGAGTTTTCTTACAATAACAGTTTTCACGAGACTATTTATATGGAACTTTATGAGGCTTGGTACGGTGGGCCATGACGATCAACCTTATTTTTGCTAGAGGAAGGAGAGGAAACTTTGCTGGGACCATGTCTTGTTCAGGAGACCATATAGAAGATAGGGTTGATTTGGAATAGGATGGCTACATCATAGTCTAATCATAAGTCTTATGATGATTAGCGGAGGTGACCTCTCGTGTTTAAGGTTTGGGATCAATATTTCTTCATGTCACACCAAGGTTGTGACAAAAGGGAATTATGAGACAAGGTAAGCTTTCACTGAGGTACGTCAGACCATTTGTGGTGTTGGAGATAGTTGGGTCGGTTGCCTATCAGTGGTAGTTACCTCAGGGGTATCGAGCTATGCATGACATTTTCCATGTTTCATAGCTTTTACATTAACTTTCAGACTCGTCTAATGTCTTCCAACCCGAGGAGGTTGAGCTCGATTTCGATGCATCATTTGAGGAGCATCCAATATGGATTGTGGATCATAGTACAGTGGTTCTCTATGGTAGGTCTGTTCCTCTGGTTCCAGTGTTGTGGCTACATGGGCGGCTGCAAGATGTGACTTGGGAGAGGGAGGCCGATGTCAGAGCATAGTGGTCGGAACTATTCGGGTTTTCTTCTTTTAGCTGCGATAGAGAAATTCGGGGAAAAATTTATTTAAGGGGGGAAGTTTGTAAGAACCTAGATCTTCATTTCAGGTATGTTTTTTCTTTTTATACTCATTTTTTTGAAAAATTGGAAATTCTGGAAATTTTCTTAGTACCTACCATGTACATTATATGTACACACCTTGTACTTCTTTGTCTCATTAGGCCATGTTCTGGGCGTGTAGTATCCTCACACATGACCGGGTGGGAGTGACTTGGAGGCCACCTAATGTGGAGTACGGAAACTGAGATAACACATCATGTAGTCCAAAAGTACACACCCTGTATTTTTTTCATTAAATGCATTGGGGTCACATCTAATGGACAGAACTCACATCATCTAGGTCTTGTTCATCTGAGAGAGTCTGTATAGCCATGAATTTTGATGAACTCCAGAGCCTCCATCCATCCTACAATTCGATCATCGACAGTTGTGTTGGTATCACATCGGTGATATCTCTCTCCTGTTGGAACCTCATTTGATGATTCATCGTCTTATCGATGTTATTATGGGTTGAACTATAAGAGCACGGAACTCTCCAGTCCATTACATTGTGAAAATGTGGCGATAGAGGTGTTCGAGGAGGTCAAGGTAACTTATCCCCAATGCCTTTCCAAAATCATCATTTTTGATGATCTATCTCTACAGTAGACAGTTTTGAACTATAACATCACGTTACATCTTCAAGTAATTTTGATGATTCTAACTACACTTATTTTGGAGTAGTGACTTGTGGGAGAGTTTTGCCGAATCATTATGGAAAACTAATGGTCAATAGCTTTCAAATAGGTGGCACACGGTTTTTCTAAATAGTGCAACCAAACCGTTCACCTTTGGTCTTGGAGGCAGTAGCTTCCACTCTGGAGGGACATGGTATGTCTAATTGTGAAGCCAAACCGTGCGAGCGGGGTGGTCGAGGCAGTAGCTAACACATGTTTAGCGCACATTTTGTTAAACCGTGCGGACTAACCGTGCAGGCACATAAACTAGATCCTTAAATTGTGGATCTCAACCGTTTGACATATATGTTGATTTTTTATGCTTCTAAGTGGCCATAACATGGGATTACCAACACTTTAAGGTATAAAAACCTCTCCCAAAAGTTTTGGAGGTGATACGAAGGCTTCTCTTGATGGATTGAATCTAGTTTCATGAGGTTTGTGATTGTTATTCTTCGTTCTTCTTCATTCTTGTTTAGTTTCATAGATCCACTTTGATATAATTCTCCCCTTATCTTAGTTTCTTATATCTACATCCATTATGGGATGATATAAGTGTGTCAATGAAAAATAAGATGAGTATTGGTCATGGTTTTTTAGGAGAAGATATCTAAGGAGGATTCTTGGAGAATCAAACCAGCTTTCTTGAGCATTCTTTGACCGACGTTGTTTTCATAAAAAACTCTTGAGGCAAGGGATTCATGGATTATCTTTCTTAATCATGCTAATTTAATGTTATCATGTTTTATACCACTAGATTAAAATGGAATTGAGATAATAAATATTTTATCTGGATAGATAAATTGTTATCGATCATATGTTTTTGCCTCTAGTTTTTCTAAATAGTGTGATATCTATGCTTGCATTGCTTAGTTGTCTGTTCTTGATGGAAGTAGGTAAAGAACGTAAAACATGATTAATTGATAATTGTTTAGCTAAATATAATGATTCATGAATATGAATATGGTTCATGTTGTAATTTTATTTTAATAAAATTGGCTTTGTAAGCATGTTTAATATTTTATGATTGATTACTGGTTAGGTTCCTGATTCTGGAACCAACAAATTACAAATCTGTTAAATCAAGTTGAATTAAAGAATTGATTGTTTCATAATTCCGTGAAGGGTTCTGAGTTTCCCTCTTGATTGTTAAAGAGATAATAGTCTAATTGAGGCGATGTTTGTTTTTCCTTCTTCTTGTTGTGACGTGATCATTGATGGTTGTTATGATATGTGGGGTCCTAGAGGCCTTTTGGATTGTGGCAGCGAATGGCGCCTAGTGTGGTGAGATGCATCATTTTATGGATGAGGGTATCGAGGAGGACACCAGGGTTGATGGAATGGGATGGATGTGACTGTTGGATGCTTGCTGATTTTTTGATTGGTTGATTATCTACTTTAGTTATCCCCACTGCTCAAGGAAACTTGTCTTGTTTACCCTTCTCCCAAAAGAGGCGAAGACACGCAATGTATGCCACATGATTTCCATGTTTAGCTTCTTAAGGGGTAATGGGTCTATTCTCTTTTTATAGGCGTCAAATACTAGACGGGTAGTACATGTTCTCACCATGTTGAGCCACTTTGTGTTAGTATCATTTAATTTTTTCTAGAATAACTCAGAATATGGGAAAGTGATTCTGTAATGAATTATTGATTAAATGGTGTTAAGCCATGGGGTTGGAGTTTCTGGAACATAATGATGAGGTTGTAATTTTGAATGAACAATTGACTTGGGTATGATGCTAATGAAACCTAATGTGGAATTGTTCATGGTTAATTAATGTTTAAAAAATTAATTAACGTAAAGTGGAACTAAAAAGAAAAAGGGAATAAAGTAGTCTAATATAGTTCTTTAAATGGTTGTGTGCTTATAGGATACCTAGTCTTAGAAGTAGCTACCCTGAGTCTGAGAGACGTTAGCTATAGTTGTGTCTAATACTAGGTTATGCCCATATTGTTTTTGTGAGTGATGATATATCCTGTACTTTTTGTGTTTCTATACAATACTCCACCCTATCAGAAACCAAAACTAACCCCCTAGGGATTCTAAGCCATGGGGGGGGATTTCCCCATCAATATGGTGGGAGGATGAATGGCTGACTACCCCTTTTGGCCCCACTCTCTGATCTTGGAAGTTACATGTGCCGACAGGAACAATGTTTAGTTTTTCCCATATATATGTGTAGAGGGCCATAATGGATTGTGGTTATTCACATAGATATATTCTAGATATAGTATCCTATGGAATACTACATGTGTAACGTGTATAGGTTGTTATGGCTTGAGGATCCTTACTTTGTGTATGGGTTGTAATGGCTTGATGTATAATACTCGATGTATGATTCACATTATGCGAGCTATGGGGGCTCCAAAAACCTACAGGGTTACTTTTGGATGTGAGGATGGTGTGGTGCTTTGACAAGGTGTCTGATTGCAAGACATTGTGATACATGAGGTGCACAGTGTGGTGCTTCACCCAGGTGTCTGCGGGCAAGTCTTTTTTGAGAGAGATACTCAGGACATGCGACGTTGGGTCAAATCAGCAAACCAGTGGGGAAGTAGTAGTAGGGTACCCTTGATATTATTTACAATATTCTATATTCTTGTATTTGTTACTTGGTGAGAGTATGCATGGTGAGGTTGGGAACATAGTATACCTTCTTAGGTAACGAGTTAGTTTCACTTGTTACTTACTGTGCTTTAGCTTTCTCTATTTACATTTTCACGAGAGGCTTCGGGGAAGATCCTACTGAGTTTACTGTTATACTCTCCCTATGTATATATAAACTATTTTCAGGTCACATGTAGAAGGTTGGAGATCAGGATAGTGTTTACTAGCATGTGGTTGTCGGATCTCTTCGGGCTTGTGGTTGCTGCTGTTTTTACTTTCTTTTGGGTACTTGTAGTTTTTTCCCTTCTAGTTGTTGTACTTTTGCAAGGAATTTCATATGTGTACATGGGTTTTCGTTTATATTGCAGTCTAGGTGGGAGTTTATTGGTGTCTATCTTATCTCTCTCTTGCGCATGAATTCTCTTAGAGGGTAATGCCTTCCATTTGTGTGTTTATTATGCCCTTGGTGCTAGTCTCCAACCCGGGGCCTACTGGAGGCAGGAATCAGGATTCATTATGTCCATTTTCACGTTGCATACCCAGGAGGGGTATACCTTGTGGGAAGGGGGTCATGACAGAGTGGTATCAAAGGTCTGGTTGAGGGATAGGATGGAGTTTGGAGTTAGGCACATGTGTGGTTGCATGGGTAGGTAGGACAACAATGTCATTAATTTTTAGAAAGTGAGTTAAACACAGAAGATTGGATAAGACATATGCGTTTATGTTCCACTATGATTTGATGTACGGACCTTTATGTTTAAAATGGCTACTAAACAAGATAATAATAGTTGCAAGGTAGAGACATAGGAATGGATCATGCATCATTATTCTTTGTTCCTCTGTTTGAATGTGTAGACCTTGGGATATGATAACCTAAAATGAATAAAATAAATTAATAAAATAATTAATATTGAGTCTTCTGTATTCTAGGTTTAGGGGATCTAATGGTTTTTTATTTTACAGGTATTGCTCCAGGTCGACGTCTACTTCAGGTTTGGGCATAAAATGTACATAAGGCTGTTCCAGAAGGTCGCAGTAGGGTAGACGTTGTCGAGAAGACATTATCCAGGACCAGATCTTCACTAGAGGGGGATCATCACGACCACTCACAAAGTAGAGTTGTGGTCCGGGGTTCCCGGTTTTAGGCCAGAAGAGTTCGCGTTTAGTTGGCGGTAGGTCCCTACCCTTCACATATCGTTTCTCCAAAGGCAGCAACTCTTAGGCCTATACCAAAGGATCAAGTGGCTGTTTTTCTTGTGGAGGTCGTGGTCATTAGTAGCGGGATTGACTGACCGTTCAGAGTGGTCATCGTGCACTAGCTGTTACACTCAACGTTCCTCCATTGAGGCAGTTCCAGCCGAGGCAGCAGTAGCCATTTGCACCTGCTTTAGATCCACAGAGGGTAAATGGAGTAGGTAGAGTATAGCCCCATGATTCTCCCTAAACTCAGAGAGACAATCATGACCATGTTAATGGTCTTCGTCTAGGACCGAGATTCCTTGGAGGAGGTCGTGGTCATCATCATGTTCTAGTGTTGCCAGCTCTAGGTGAGTGAGATGTCTTACGAGGTCCACTTTTCTTATTATATACCTTGGTGTATTCCTTGTTTGATTCATGATCCACACACTTTTTTATATCACCTACCTCAGTCCATGCATTGGGACCTGAGGTTGAGAGGCTTCCATTTCCCTTGGCATTGACTTCACCAGTTAGAGGTTGAGGTGACGTGTTTGAAGTATATAGATACCGCAATCTAGTGTTGGGGAAACACCGCTCTGGGGGAGATTTCCTATGTTTACGAATACAACCATATGATGTCATCCTTGACATAGATTGTTTGCATTCAGTGCATGTTATCGTTGATTGCTTCAGAAAAAAGGTCATTCTCTTTGGTGCGGATGGAGAGAAAGTGGTTTTCTGTGGTGAGCGAGATCCTCAGATGGGTCATAGGCACGTATCATCCTAATCATCCATGATGACTGAGATGCTGACGAGTTCATCAGAAGTTCACCAGGTGGCATTTCTTAGGGTCATAGAGGAGATCCCTGATGTCTTTCCTCAAGTGGTTGTAGCATTACCCCCTCGACGAGAGATCGCGTTTGTGATCGAGCTACATCCAGGAGCATCTTCTATCTCTATGTATCCATATAGAATGGCCCCTTATGAGTTACCAGAGCTATGTATATAGCTTGATGGTCTTTTACAGTGAGGTTTTGTTCGGAAAAGTGGGTCACTGTCAGATTCACAAATTTTGTTCGTGAAGAAGGCCGAGGTCATTTTTCGGTTGTGTGTCAATTATCGTCGCTTAAACAAAGTGAAAATAAAGAATCTCTATCCTCATCCACGAATTGATGAATTTTTCGATCAACTGAAGGGTGAATGTTGGTTCTTAATGATCGACTTGTGGTCAAGATATCATCAGATGTGTGTAAAGTATGAGGATATATTGAAGACTACTTTCTATTGTTGTCATGGGAATTATGAGATCGTTGTAATGTCGTTTTGCGTGATGAATGCTCGAGCTGTGTTCATGGGATTGATGAATGATGTGTTCCATGAGTTCCTGGCCATTTTTTGTGGTGGTTTTCATCGACGACATCCTTGTATACTCCACATTATAAGTGGAGAATGTGGAGTATCAATATGCTATTTTGGGTGTTCTTCGTAAACATCAGCTATTTGGGAAATTTTTGAAGTGTGACTTTTGGGCTTGAGAAGTCTATTTCATGGGGAATGTGGTGTCCCAACAGGGAGTTGTTGTGGATCTGTGAAAGATAGAAGCAGTTGTGTCTTCGGAATCCCCCAAGACAGTGTTAGAGGTACGAAGTTTCCTTGGTCTCACGGGATACTATAGGAGGTTTGTAGCCAATTTCTCGTGAGTTGAGACTCCTTTGAAAGCTTTGACCTGGAAGGATTAGGCATTCATATGGAATGATTTTTGTCAGGCAGCTTTCGAGTATCTAATGGAAAAGATAATAAGTGCTCCAGTACTTTTTCTTCTAGCTATGGGAGTTCAGTTTGATATTTTCTGTAATGATTCACATCTGGGGTTAGTATGTGCTCTGATTTAGAAAAGATCCATTGTTTCTTATGTGTCTCGGAAGTAATTTCCCCATGAACACAAATATGCCACCCATGATCTTGAGTTGGCAGCCATGGTTTTTTTCTGATGTTGTGAAGAAATTTTCTCATTGGTGAGCGCTTTGTGGTTTTCACCAATCATAAGAGTATGAGCTATGTTTTCTCCCAGTTTACAATGATCTTATGACAGCGTCAATGGATGGAGTTCTTTCAGGTATATTTCTTCGAAATATCGTATACACATGTTAAGGGGAATTTTGTTGCTGATGCGTTGAGCTAAAAGACACGTAGTGATGCTGTGCGTGAATCCGGTGATTCCTAGAGAGTAATGGAAGAACTGTCAGCATTAAATTTTAATATGGGATAAGTAGGGGTAGTGGCTATCATTTTAAGATGATAGTACATTCATCCCTCATGCAGAATGTAGAAGACTCCCAGTTGGGAGATCTAGAGGTGGAGGTCTGGAGAGACCATGTTGTTTTTGGTTATTCCCCTGATGGTTGGACCGAAGGTGAACAACACCGAGTGTCTTATCATGGAAGGATTTTTTCCCCATGACAATGCATGATACGGTTCTCAGAGTGTTCCATAGTTCACCATTAGCGGTACATCCTTGTGTGAAAAAGATGTATCGAGGCTTGAAGAGTCAATTTTGGTGGCCTGGGTTGAAGCATACTGTTGCGGAGTTTGTGTCTGGATGTTTAATCTTCCATAAGGTGAAGGACGAACAACATGTTCATGGAGGTCATCTCCACCCATTAGTGATTCCTGAGTGGAAGTTGGAGGACATCTCAATGGACTTTGATACTAGTTTACCTCTTTCTACGGGAGGACATGATGTTTTTTGGGTGGTAGTGGATCGTTTAACAAAATTAGACTACTTCATTGCAATCAAGGATTCAAGCTCAGTGGATGTTTTGTCTAGGCAATATCTAAAGGAGGTGGTGAGACTTCATGGAGTCCCATGGATGATCATTTCTGATCGAGATCCTCATTTTACCTCCAAGGAGTGGAGAGGACTCTGAAGTGCTTTTGGTACTCAACTATACCTTCACACTACATTTCATCCTCAAACGGATGGACAGACAGAGTGAACCATACGGACTCTTGAAGACATGTTACACTCTTCTGTTCATGATTTTGGATGATCATGGATGAGGAACTTACCCTTGGTGGAGTTAGTTTACAATAGTATTTTTCACTACAACATCAGTATGGCGCCATTTCAAGCCTTGTATGTCTGGCCATGCCGTTCTCTGTTGTTTTGGACTGGGGTCGGAGAGTCAACAATTCTCAGACCAGAACTAGTGGAGAATAAAACAGTGATGGTTCCGGTGATTCGTGAGATGATGAAGACAGTGCATGATTTCAGAATTCATATGTCGATCAATGAAGTAGACCCTTAGAGATTAATTTTTGGGAACATGTGTTTCTGAAGGTGACTCCCTATCGTGGGAAGTGATGTTTTGGTCATGGAAGTAAGCATTCTCCTTGTTTTGTTGTGATTTTCGAGGTGTTAGCTCATGTTGGAGTTTTGGCGAATCGAGTAGAACATCCCCCATATATGAGTAAGATACATGATTTTTCCATATATCATTGCTCCATCGTTATCTTCATTATGACTCCCAAATAATCGATCGGGGAGAGATTGATGTTGATGATGATTCCACCTTTGAGGTGCTTACTATGGATATTGATGACTACAATGATAAGGTGTTGTGTGGGAATTTTATCCCCTTAGTTCGTTTCTCTTGGCGTCACGGTGGCTTGGAGGAGAGTACCTGGGATTGTGAATCACAAATATGTGCTCACTACCCAAAGTTGTTTGATGTCTAAATCTTTTCATGTATTGATGTAGAATTTCTGGTTATGAAACGTTCATTTTTTTTATATGGTTCCCTTTGTTTTATTGGTGGCTTTTTCACTTTTGAGAGGTATCTCAGTTTTTTGTTGTTCAGACCCTGTTTCATTTTCTCTTTATGTGGGTTTTGGATTCTTGAGGAAGAGAATGTCTTGAAAGGTATCTGATGTAAAGGCCCAGACCTCTCATGTCCATTACATTTTGAAAATGTTGTGCTAGAGGTGTTCCGGTAGGTCAAGGTAAATTATCCTCAACGCCTTGCCAAAATCTTCATTTTCGATGTGCCGTTTCAACGGTAGACAGTTGTGAACTGTAACATCATGTTACGTCTTCATGTGATTTTGATGTTTCTAACTATCCTTGTTTTGGAGTTGTGACTTGGGGGTGCATTTGGGTGAATCGTTAAGGAAAACTAAAGTGTAATAGATTTCACAGTGGTGGCGCACGGTTTGTCTAAACCATGTGGCCAAACCATGCAAGGTTGGTCTTGGAGTCTGTAGCTTCCGCATGGGAGGTGCACAGTTTGACTAACTGTGCAGCCAAACCATGTGAGAGGGGTGTTCGAGGCAGTAGATAATGCACAGTTAGTGCACTGTTTGTCAAACCTTGCTGAATAACTATGCAGGCACTTAAACTAGATCGTAAAAATGTGTTTCTCAGCCGTTTCACCTCTAATTTGCTCGTTTAAGCTTCTAAGCATCCATAACTCAGGATTACCATCCCTTGAAGGTAGAAGAATCTCTCCAAAGTGTTTTGCAGGTGATCTAAAGGCTTCTCTTGACGAATCATTTCCAATTTCATGAGGTATGTGATTGTTCTTCTTTATTCATGTTCAGTTTCTTAGATCCAATTGGATCTACTTCTCCTCTCCTCTCGGTTTTGTAGATCTAAGTCCGTAATGGGTAGATCTATGTATGGCAGTGACAAATATGATGATTTTGTGGTCTTGGTTATGATAGGAGAAATGATCTAAGGAGGATTCTTGAAGAATTAACCCAGCATTCTTGAGCGTTCTTTGACTATCGTGGTTTTCGTCAGAAACCCTTGAGGAAGAGGATTCATTGCTTCTCATTCATTTCCATGCAACTGTAATAATATCATGTTTTATCAAACTTGATGACAATGGAATTGAAATAATAAATATTTGAACCAGATAAATAAATTGTTATCGATCGTATGTTATAACCTCTAGTTCTTCAAGATAGTGTGATACTTGTGCCTGCTTTGCTTAGTTGTTTGTTCTTGATGGAAGTCGATAAAGAACGTAAACCGGGATTAATTGATAATTGTTTGGCTATAGATAAAGAGGCATGAAAATGAATGTTGTACTTGTTGTAATTTGATGTTAATCAATTTGTGGTAGAAGCATGTTTAAATTTTTTGTGATATATTACTGGTTAGGTTCTCGATTTTTGAACCAACGAATTAGAAATATGTTAATTCAAGATGGATTAAAGAATTGATTGTTTGATAATTACATGAAGGGTTCTGAGTTCCCCTCTAGATTGATAATGGGCTAATAGGCCAATTGATGTGATGTTTTTTATTCTTACTGCTCGTGTTGTGTCGTGATCCTGGATGGTTATTGTGATATGTGGGGGCTTAGAGGACTTTTGTATGTGTCAACGGATGGCACCTAGAGTGGAGAGATGCATCATTTAATGCATGTGGGAGTCGAGGAGGAAACCAGGGTTAATGGAATGGGATGGGTTTGATTGTTGTATGCTTTCTAATTTTTGATTGGATGATTATCTGCTTTACTTTTCCCTGCTGCTCAAGGCAGCTGGTCTTGCTTTCCCTTATCCCGAAAGAGGAGAAGACATGCGGGGTATGCCACCAGCTTTCTATGTTTATCTTATCAAGGGTGAATGGGTCTATGCTATTTCTATAGGCGGAAAATAATCGACGGGTAGTACATCTACTCACCGTTTTGATCCCATTTGTGTTAGTAGCATAGAATGCTTTTCATGAATGCCTTGGAATATGGGAATGTGTTTCTGTAATGAATAATTTATTAAAAGGTGTTATCCAATGGGGTTGGAGTTGCTGGAACATAATTATGAGGATGTAATTTTGAAGGAACAATTGACTTGGGTATGATGATAATGAAACATAATGTGGAATTGTTCATGGTTAATTAATCTTTAAAGAATTAATTAAAGTAAAGTGGAATTGATAATAAAAAGGAAATGAAGCGATCTAATATAGTTCTTTAAATGCTTGTGTGCATATAGGATACCTAGTCTTAGAAGTAGCATCCTGGAGTCTGAGAGATGTTATCTATAGTTGTGTCTATGACTATGTTTTTCCCATTGTGTGGTTGTGAGTTATGATATATCCTTTATGTTTTGTGTTTCTATACACTAATCCACCCTGTCAGTAATGGAAAGTAAAACCCTGTAGATTCTGAGCCCTGTGGGTGTTTTCCCCAACATTCAGGTGGGAGGATGAATGGATGACTACCCCCTTTGGCCCCACTCTCTTCTCTTGGTAGTTACATGTGCCGGTAGGAACAATGGTTAGTTTTCCCCACATATGTGTGTAGAGGGATGTAATGGCTTGTGGTTATTCACACTCATATATTCTAGATATAGTATCCTATGGAATACTAAAGGTGTAATGTGTATAGGTTGTGATGGCATGAGGATCCATTCTCGGTGTATGGGCTGTAATGGATTGAGGTATAATACTCAATGTATGATAATTGTTATGTGAGTTGTGGTGGCTCCCGGAACCTATGTGGTTACTATTGGTTGTGAGGATGGTGTGGTTCTTCTCCCATGTATCTGTAGGAAAGCCATTGTGTTGCACAATGTGCATAGTGTTGTGCTTCGCCCAGGTTTCTACGGGAAAGCCTTTTTTGAGAGAGATTTTCACGGCATGCGAACTTGGGGAAAAGAGGAAAACCTTCCGGGAAGTAGTACTGAGGTACCCTTGATATTTATTACTATATGCTTCATTCTTGTATGTGTTACATAGTAAGAGTATCCATGGTGAGGTTGGAAACATAGTATATATGCATAGGTAAGGAGTTAGTTTCACTTGTTTCTCACTGTGCTTTATCATGCTATCTTCACTTTTTATCGAGAGGCTTCGGGGAGGATCTTACTGAGTATACAGTAATACTAACCCTATGTATTTATAAATTGTTATTTAGGTCACTTGGAGAAGGTTAGAGATCAAGCTTGTGTTTACACGCTTTTGGTTGCAGGAGATGTTCGGGCTTGTGGTCGTTACTGTTTTTACATTCTTTTGGGTACATGAAGTTTTTTCCCTTCATGTTGTAGTAGTTTTGCATGGAATTTCATATGTGTACTTGGGTTATCATTTATATTTCAGTCAGAGTTGGAGTTGATTGGTGTCTATAGAATCTCTATCTTCCACATGTATTATCATAGAGGGTAATGCCTCCCATTTGTGTGTTTAATATACCCTCGGTTCTAGTCACCAACACGGGGCCTACTGGGGACAGGACTCGGGGGGTCATTATCTCCATTTTCACATTACTGACCTAGGAGGGGTACAAATTGTTCAAAAGGGGTCATGACATGAGAATTTTATATTTTTTATTGGATCTATAACGTTCCAAGGAGATTCATGTTTCTAGGTTCACGTATAGCGATCTACGAACCCATAAGAACATGGTTTGTGCCTTTACATTTGATGTCTTTCTGTATTATGTGATAATTCCTCCAATACCCTTGAACTGGGTATTGCGTCTTTTCCGTTTTACCTCTATTGTTTTCCTATCATGCTTGTATGCCTATGTAAATGATATTTGGATATGAATAGAGTTTATTTTTATGCTTTGGATGTGTTTTTCCCATGCATAGTTTGGTTTATGACTGTTTGGTCCTGTTATGCCTATAGCTTCCATGCCTGTTTTCCATTCCTATTGTTGTAGAATAGAATATTTGAATTCTGACATGATTTTTATGTTGTAGAATATTTATCCAAGTAGTTCTGTAGGTTTACTTTGGCTATATTACACTGCTATTCTTGTTGACTTACACTGGGCCGTGAGAACCTGGTTTAATAGACTATAAGGGGAATTGACTGGATGAGCTTCCTCAGAGAGTCTTTGAGAACATTTAGCTATAATGGTGATATAGCGAGTGAGCATCCTCGGAGAGCCTAGAACCATTTAGGGATATAAGGGTATTTCACTGAGTGTGATTACTATGAGAGTCCTTGTTTATTCAGACTATAAGGGGATAAACTGAGTGAGATTCCTCAGAGAATCATTGATTTTAATCCTGAACTGTTTAGACAATAATAGTAATAGACATTGGGTTCTTCCTCCAAGATTCTATGAATGACCTGATCTATAATGGGAATTGACTGGGTGAGCTTCCTCAGACAGTCATAGACCATGGGATATAAGTGTAATTGTCATGTGAGAATCCTCATAGAGTCTTTGAGTACCCTCAACTATATAGGTAAATGACTGTTTGAGCTTCCTCAGAGAGTCTTTATTTACCTTTAACTATAAGTGGATAGTTTGTGAGTACTTCCTTATATAGTCTTTTTATAATCATATACTGAACCATTTGGGTTATACTTAGTGTTCTTCCCCAAGGGATTCTTGTACATTTTAGGTAAGACCAGAGGGGATGGCCATGAGTACTTTCTAGAGGGTTACCTGTTTGAGGTTCAGCTCTTGTTTCATTGTTGCATGATTTTAAATTGTGGATTATTTACCACTTAGTTATTTATTGTTTACTACTTTCTATACAATTACCTAACATATATTAAATAATTGTTAGAGACAAATTTTCAGGTGGTTTCCTACTGTGATTTAGTCTCACACCCTGTTTGGGCCATGCTTTTCAGTAGAAACTGATTATATTTTTGCAGGTATAGATAAGGTAAATTTCCCTTCGACTTCAGTTGCATGAATTTTGGTGGAGTATGAGAGCATGGGACCAAGCTATGGCTTGAGATGCTGAGGTGTTTATCTGCTTTCTTTATTACCTTGGTTTATCACTTGTGGTATTTACAACATTGTGACTTTTTTGGATGCTTTCCTAGACATATGTACCATGCATCATTTCATATTTATATATTTCTACTCCAGTTGTTTAAAATTCCAGTATTCATTTGTTTACAGTTGTGGGATATTTACTGAATCTTATATCGTATGTTTTTTTAATTATGCTATGTACCCTGCCAATGAGGGAATATTTTTCCCCATTATCACACACAAGGCCCTTGATGCTAGTCAGCACCCTCTGGAATTTGGGGAAAGGTGCTTGAGGCCATGTGACCAATCTGGAACGGGGTGCCTCTGACTGGCTTCTAGAACAAGGACATTACAAAATACATCTCATTAAAACAGCCCATTATATTTAAGATATTGGTTTTTTTATTTAAAAAATAATTAAAAAAATAGGGTGTGGAGAAGGAATATAAAATAATAGTACTTGATAAAAGATGTTACCTCTAAATCGGGTAACTCCCTTTGATTTGAGCCAAAAGGATATCTTTAATTTCTTGTTTCCCAAGGTAAATATTCTAAGAGGAAGATAGTGATTTTGGGAGATTATTTGGGCAGATATTTGATGGGCCATAGGGCTTGGGACGTTTGATCAAATGGGTAGAGGTGATTCCCTTTTATAAGAGGGTGGAGGCGCACTTTAGGAAGGTTTTGAAATTTTATTTTATTATAAAACTATTTCCAATGTAAAATATAAAAAAATTAGTTTATTTAAATGATAATAAGTATTGGATCACAAACTACTAATCCATTCGGGATTATACAAGTCTAGGTTACAAATTTAACTTTTTCTTTTAGCTTTAATTGTTAGATAACTAATTTAACTCTTACCATGTCTTCATGTATATACATACTATATAGTTAATATATTTACTATAAAATTACTATTGAAAATCAAATGTTTCATTAATGAAATTTAAAACATTATATATGTCTTTTTGTCTAATATTAGATTTTTCGAACTATTAAATCATTTAATAAAAAAGTTTTTGTTTTAAAAACTCATTTATTCCCATTTATATATTATTCATGTCATGAATTTTTAAAAATCCATAACAACTCTATTATTTTGAAAAACATTCATGATTTCAAATATAATAAGTTATAGTCATCACAAAAATTCATCTAAGGAATAAAAAATTTCAAAATATATTTATCTTAATATATATAATCCCATTTATTGAAATCATTCATTACATCGGAAATCACTACATCATCCTTGTGTCATAAATAAATTTATTTATATGATGTATAACAATTATAAATTAAATACCATGATGTAGGAAATATTTTTATACTTATAATTACAATTTATAGTAGAAGATATCACTGATATAACCCCATATAATAATTTTTTTAATAAAATATTAATTTTTGTTATATATTTTCCTTATCTTTAATTTAATAGTAATTAAATGTCATTTTCACACACAACTGGCTACATGGGGTCCAGAAATCTACCCAATGATATCCATGGTTGGAAATATCTCATTCAATTTGGTTAGTACATGTGTTGGGGTAGTTTACTAATTATATAAAATTATTTTTAACCTTTATTTATCATATTTACTCTTTAACCATGGTAAATAATATATTTACTAAAGTTACTATTTACAATGTCTAAAAATAAAAGTTACACATTTATAAAATACTGGAATGATTATTCCAAAAATGGAATCCATTTATCCAAATTCAAAACATATAAGTTTCAAAAATTAATTTAAAATTAATTCCCCTTGTCGAAATAAAAAACATGTTTTTAAGGAGTAAAAACTACCACAATATTGAAATTTGTTTATGTACAATTTCATAGTAAATATAATTCCAGTGACAAAATTTTATTAAAGGATAAAATAATAATCTAATTACACTTTAAAACAAATAATAACTAAAATATATCTACATAAATAAAAAATATGATAAGATAGTTTTAAATTAAGATGCAGTATTTTTCACTATTCATTAACAAATAATCATTTTCAGAAAAATAAAAAAAATTACCCAAAGAATATTTGGAGGACCTTATTCTAAATAAGAAGTTTATATTGACCAATAAAACATATAAATGTGACATAAACAATATTGAAAAATTGTTTTCCATCAAAAGGTGGTAAATTGACCATTTAAAATTATTAGAGTATTTCATGCTAAAAATAGGATTCATTTTCATTTAAAGCCTCTATATATTTTTGGATAAATGTCAAGAAATTTAAAAGACATGTATAATCATATTATAGTTAGTTACTTTCATTCTATCTTATATAATGTCAATAATATAACTACCATTTATAATAATAATGATATTCTATAATTTTTTGACATAACTCAAAATTGTGTGCAACATAAGATTTTGGAGAAATCCAGTATTGCATGTTGAGTAGGGTATTAGACATAACATTTCCTTTAAATTAAAATAAATATTTTTCTCCAAATTAATAATAAACATAAATATTTCATATTATTTGTTTATATAGAATGTTACATCCTTCCCCTATTTTTGGAATTGCTTCCCTACAATTCTATTCACTCATAAAATAATCGGTGGTATTTATCCTTCATAACATTTTAAGATTCCCATGTTTCCTATTCAAGCATATGGTTTTTCCACAAAACATTTACCTAATGAATTACATTATTCTACACACATTCTCTCTACCGTGAAGAATCTGGACTGGTTGCAACTCAAATGAATGATTCTATTCCAACTAAAGTACCTATATACTCAAAACATGAGATAGATTCGGCATATAAGTTTTCAACATTAAACCGTGACAAGCACTGTGTAACTGGGATGAACATGGAGGAAAATCCACTCTATAGGGAATTTATCCATCTTTCAATAGGATTCCATCGGGTCCTATGAACCTCGATATCAGATTTCCCTTTTCATCAAAACACATCACACTTTTCCATAGAGAAACAATGATAAAGACATAATCACCTACCATGAATGAAATATCCTTCCTCTAGTTATCCTCATAATTTTTCTATCTACTTTGAGATGTTCCCATGTGCTTCAGAATCATCTAAACATTTTCTGTCATCCCTTCTACCAATTTTGGTCCCATTAACTTCCTTTCAACTAATTCATTCCAAAAAGCTATAGTTTGACACCTATTTCTCTACAATGCCTCAAATTGTGTAATCTATATACTAGAAAGATAAATATAGTAATTAGATAACTATAACACAGAATTTTTTGTTTCCAACATCCCTATTAATCCATTGAAAAAGCTCATAGCATATATTCCATGGTCTTAATTTTTCATTTTGAATGCCCATATGATTGTAGATAATAAGATATACTAAATTTTAATTCAATAAAAAACATCTTATGAAGGCCCTTCCAAAAGATTGAAGTGAAACTGGGATCACGATCATATACAAGGGAGAGAGAAACTCCATGTAACCTAACTATCTAATTAATATTAAATATATAAAGTTAATCTAGAGAAGGAGTATCTCATATAGGAATGAAATGAGCATATTTAGTCAATTGAAAAATAATATCCCAGAATTAATTCATACCTCGAGAGGTCTTTTTTAATCCCTCTATAAAATCCATGGGCATAGTTTCCCATTTCCACTCTTTCTTTGGAAAAAGCTGAAGCATCTATTTCGACAAATGTAATTTTTCTTTAACCTATTGAAAAGATAAGCACTTCACCGTGATGTCAGCAATAGCTCTTTTCCTTCCATCCCACCAATAATACTACCAAACATCACTTTACATTTTAATACATCTCAAATGAACTAAAAATGAAGAATTATGATATTTACATAACAAATCTTTCTTCAACTATGAATCAAAAGGAACATGTAACCTACCTGAAATCCTCAAAACATAGTTTTTATCAATGTTATTATGTAAACATACCCTTATAATCCAATTCTACAATTTTTTTCAACTCAGTATCATCTTTTTGCACATTCTTAATTTTGTCTGACAATGATGGTTTCACTACCACCTCATAAAAAATAGAGAAATTCTTTACACCAACAACTTCTTATAAAGAATTCATCAAATTAGAAACCAAATGATCTCATTATAAATGTATCATGGTTAATATAGCATTACTCATTCGACTAAAATCCTAATCCAATTTATTTTACTTTTTCGGATGGTAATGGGCCAGGAAAATATAATCCATGATTAATTCGATCCATCTCCTATATCTCATGTTTAATTATTTTTGACTAAATATATAGTTCAGAGTTTTGTGATCAGTATATATTTCACAGTTTACTCCATACAAATTGGGCCTCTAAATTTTTAAATAAAAAACTACAAAATCAATTTCCAAATCATGGGCAGGGTAATTCAACTCATTAGTTTTCAACTAACATGATGCATAATCAATTACATTACCATTCGACATTAGGACACAATGAAGTCCTTTTTATTAAGCATCATTACAAATATCAAACTCACTATTTCTAGAATTCAATTCTAATAATGGATCACTCACCAATATTATATTCAATTCATTAAAACATTCATCACAATTTTTTTCAGATGAAATTAACACATTTTCGAGATAACATATATTGTGGACTTGATAACCATGAATGTTTTTCAAAAAAACCTATGGTAATAACCTTCTAAACCAATAATATTACGAATAAATGTTATATTATGGGGGTCTTGTACATTCATTAAAAAAAATTCCTTATAAGTGTCATCAATTATGACATCTTTTTAATGAATATGACCAAGGAATGAAATTGGCTGCAACCAAAACTCACACTTGATGAATTTACTATAAAATTTATTTTCTATTATGTTTTTCATGACAACCCTTAAATGAAAATAATTTTTATCTTTAATTTTTTAATGTACCAAAATATCATCTATAAACACAACAACCATTTATCACCTGTGTCAATAGATCCATTACTTCAACAAACATTACAATTTTGATTCCAACCATCTCAGGATGCTGATTTGGACAGTTTTTTTTCACTTGATGTCATCTCATCATAGCTTCCTTATTTCTTATGTGTAAAACAATTATGAACATAGAATTGTTATATAATAAGAAACATGGTAATCTTGAAATTATATATCATTTCAATCCTAACATAAATTAATATATGGCTATTAATTTAATAATATCTTAACTCTTAATGTTGTATAAACAGGCCATTGATACCAAATTAAAGCCCAATCATTAAAACATTACTTAATGTTGAATAAAATTAAGAACAAACTCTGAGGATATTTTTAGGTTCGGAGATTTAGATAATTAGTCCATACTATTGCATTACATCTCAAATATTACAATTTAGAAACATCTATTCTATCCAATTTTTTATCACAACAATAAAAATATTATTATTTAAAAAGAATTCCATTCACGATATAAATATTATAGAATTCCTCCTTTCCCTTAACCTTACATAAACCTTATGAAAAACATCTCAAAAACATTGTATGACCATAAAAATATCCAGAATGATTGTAAAATAATTGAAGAAACCATTTGTCCATCCAAACATGAAAACCAATGAAATATTTCTATTCACTCATAAAACATGATGTCTTTAACAAAAATCATGAAATCAAATGATTTATGAATTACACAAAGAAATCATAAATCATACTGGTATGTCTTGGAATACATAACATACTTACATTACTACATAAAAAGCTACATAGGGAGTAACGTTTGGAATAACCATCATGGTATACTCACTAAATCTATTTGAAAAAAAACATTAAAGATGACCTCTGTCAAATTCCTCAATGCATTAGAGAGCTATATCAGACTCACCCACCATTGGATTATCATGTAACCACCCTTATATGTAAACAATTCCAAAGAACCATAACATAATCATAACACAAAAAACAATAATAAAGGAAAGATACCATTTATACATTCCAATCACAGTATAAATTTTCATGATATTTATAGATTAAATAAACTCTCAAAACCGTTTTCATTTCTAAAATACATGAAAATAGTATTTGGTATTTATTTTCATTTTTCTCATTATAGTTAGGTAAGGATTCCAGATATCAAATAATGCTCGTACTGATATAAAGGTGGTTGTCTTTGCGTACGTTAAAAAAAATTCTTTTTACAAATTATTAAAATTACTCAGGGAAAAAATATTCACATTGAATGAAATTAATTTTAAAAGAGGTTTATATACCATATAATATAATGTTGTGTATAAATCTAAATATGCCTCGATAAATGTTTATTGAGTTGAAGTCCCCTACCTTGAGTCTGAATCATCACGTATGTTCCTTGTTCTTCCTGAATAATAAACATAAGTTAATTTCTAAATTCATAAGAATATTTTTCAACTTTATTATTTATTTTATATCACGTATTACTACGTAATAAAAATTAAATTATTGTTTAAGTTAATTACAGTTGTTTTCTCGATATTGGGTACTTGAGTAAGAAATGAACTTGTTATAATTAAAAATTGTCGATGTTGTCAAAATTATATCATCTCCAAAATATTATAAATGATTTAAATATATTATATATCCATTATATATATGTATTTAAAATTGTACATAACATTTGGAGATAAGAAATGAAATTCACCGATCATGGAGACGGTGAGCTGTACGTACCGATGAACGCTACTTTAATTTTTTCATATTTAAAGGAATGGAAACTAAATTTTACATAGGTATATTATAATTATAGTTTAATGTAATATTTTATATATGTTACATAAGTTTATTAATTCCATATTTTATACCTATCGTGTAAGGCATGGATGTGTCCTATCCCATTGACGGGACAATAGTCCTCAATTCCTCAAATTAAATTATCATATTTACACATTAGGGAAAGCATAATGGTATGTTGTAATGTAAAAACACATAACAATAGAGATAATAAAAATTTTACTATATAATATATAAAAATAATGATCCATCATAATGGTCACTATGAGAGTATGTATGGTGAAATTGAATAATCAATGTTTTGTGAGGCAGTAGTTCCCCGTACAAAGAAACAATATGTTCCTATCCATTAGATGGATGTGTGAGTAAGTGTAGTTTGAATCATTATCATAACAATATACTAGTGTATTGAGGATACTGGTGTTTTTATTTAATAAAATAATATCAATAAAATATAGAGTGGAGAAGGAAAATAAAAGAAAAGAATACAAGAAATGATTTTCCCTCTAAATCGGGTAACTGCCTTTGATTTGAGAAAAAAATGATATCTTGAATTTCATTCTGACTAAATTAATTTTAATAGGTGGAATATGGGGATTTGTGGAGATTATTTGTTTAGAGTATGTATGAGGCAATGGTATTTTCAGGTGTGAGTAAACGGGTAGAGGTGATTATCTTTTATAATAGGGGGAGGGGCCCTTTAGAAATGTTTTTAAATATTATATTATTATAAAATGATTTTATTTTTAAAACTGACCTAATGTAATTTAATTAAAAAAAATAAGATTCTGTTGGTTTGAAAACCTCCCAACCAATAGGTTTTAGAAAACTGTAGGTCACAAATTTAACCATATATTTTAGCTTTAAACCTTATTTAGCTAACTTAACTCTTACCATGTCATCCTGTATATCCATACAATATGGACAATATAGTAATTATAAAATGACAATAGAAACTAAAGTGGTTAATTAATGACAATTACAACATTATCTAAGCCATTTAACTGAATAATAAATTTTTAAGATTATTAAATTATTTCATTAAAAATTATTTGTTTTAAGATCTCTTTTATGAAAATTTATATAATAGTCATATTAGGAATTTTAAAGAAATCCATAACAATATCATTATTTCTAAAAACCTAAATTAATTCAAATATAACAATACATAGTCATCCATATAATTATTTTAGGATAGAAGAACTTTTAAAATAAATTTATCTTCATATTTATAATCTCATTTATTTAAATCATTCATTAAAAAAGAAATCACAAAATCATCCATGTGTCATAAATAAATTTATTTATATGAATTATAAATAAAATAAAATAATGTAGGAAATGTTTTTAGATTTTTAATTACAATTTATAGTCAATGATATAACTTATACAACCCCTTATAATTTTTTTTACTAATGGATACATGTATAGGTTATATTTCCATAACTTTTAATTAAATGTAATTAAATATCCATTTCAGACAGAACTCACTCCATGAGATTGTAAAATTATCCCAAAGATTCTCATGGTCTAACATATCTCATAAAAAATTGTTAATACATGTTTTAGGTATTTATATCATTATTATAATATTAATTTTTATGATTATTTACTATATTTACCAATTAACCATGGTAAATAAAATATATATTGAAGTTACTATTCGTATTGGCTAAGAATAAAATATAACTATTTACCCAATTTTGAACTTATGATTCCAAATATGGAATAATATTCCCTAAATTTAAAATATAGTAGTTTGGAAAATTAATTAATAATTATTTCTAGTTGTAAGAACCAAAATTAAGTGTTTTATGATGTTAAAACTACCAAAAATGTGACATGCGATTATATTCAATTTCAAAGTAAAATTACTTCCATTGATCAATATTATATTAAATTATAAATTAATAATCTAAATATATTTTAAACCCAATTTAATGAGAATTAAAATTATATTAATAAATTAAATAAAAATGTGGTTTTGAATTACAATGAAGTATTTTTCTCTATTCATTAAAAACGAACTCTATCATAAAAATACCAAAAAATTAACCAAAAGTACTTTTTTAGGTCCCGCATCTAAAATTGAAGTTTTTTTTAAAATTGTATCATATAAATGTGAGAAAAACTGGATTTAAAAGGGTTTCTCTATCGAATTCTTGAAAACTAACCTTTTTAAATTATTAGAGTTTTTTTGGCATAAAATTGTATTCAATATCATTTTATTCCTCTTAAATTTATTATATAAACCAAAAAAAGTTTAAATAAGATGAATTATTGTAATGAAGTCAATTATATTCATTCCCACCAATACAATGGTTATCCTTTTACTTCCTTTTAATATAATATTAATATTATCGTATTTTTTAGCATAAGTCAACATTTTGTTGAACGAAAGATTTCCAAAAATATGTTTTTGCGTGTTGAGTATGTTATTGGACAACACATTCACATTAATGTAAAATTAATATTTAATTCAAAAATATTAAAAACTATGAAAATATCTTATTATTTATTTAATAAGAATGTTACTGAAGAATTACATTTAATGAATATTCTTCTGGAGAGATTTCATAACATGTAATACTGAGATTTAAGCGAATTGTGATGTACTATAATATTTTATTATTTGAACGTAACTTTCATAACCTATTTTTTTTATTTTTAGTGTGTGAATAGTGGTAATAATATTATGAAATATGCGTATGAGTTCCCTTCATGATACAAATATATTATTTTATTTTATATAAATAATAAGAAAATTTTTATGAATGCCATTTTATGATTTAAAAATGAATTTTTTTAAAAATATATATTAATTACATTTTGTTTATTTATATAATTTTTTTTGAATTTCTTTTTATAAAATGAAGATATCATCTGAAATCATAATATGAAAATTACCATATGATGAGAATTTGGGTTTTTTTGGAAATATGGATTATTTTATGAATACTGGAAAACAACTATTTGTCAAATAGTGTCCATTATTTTCAATAAAGAATGTAATTTAAATGTAACATTATATTTTAAATTTTTAATAAATTTATGTATGATATATTCAAATAATATTAATCTTATTACTTAAATTTTAATCAACATTAACCTTGATTTTGATGTGAGAAAATTTTAGGCATAAAATGTATTTCTATAAAATATCGACTTATTATTTCGAATTTATGATGAATGTAATTTCATACACCACTATAATTTTAATAATGGAAAATGGACTGATTATTTGGAATCGTGATGTAAAAATATTTTAAATATTCCCTTTCTATGTTTGTTTATTATGAATAGTAACCAGGGAAAATATGTGTCACATTTGTAAGGGTAAAACAGGTATAATATGGTTTAAACAAGGAGGTAAAAATTTTAAATAACCATAAAACTTTATTTTAATATATTTTATGATTATTATTTAATATAATTATCCATGAAAAAGTATTATTTAATTTTTTTCATATTTTTTGGAAATGACTTATATATTATTTTAAGTATATAAAAATACAAAATTTCACACTCTTATTTTTTATAAAAAATAATATTTATTCATTTGTATAAATATAAGATAGAGTAAGTAATAATATTATGGGAAATATTGTAAAATAATTTTTATGAAATTAGTTTATTTATAATATTTAGTGATTATATAATTACCATAAAATATTACCATATTCCACATAGTGATACATTAACTAATAAAAGTATTTTCAAAATAATTTATAATACAATAATATAAATTAGTTTTGATTCATTGAGATGTTAAAAGTATTTTATGAGTAATAATAATATATAAGTGGTGTTTGAAGGGTATATATTCTAAGTTCATTTTTTAATGTAATAGTAAAATTAAATTATTGTCCCAAAATGATATTACCCGTATTTTATGTTATTTAATATTTTTATCAAATGATAAAAAAATAACTAAAATCAATAAATATTTAATTTTTAAATAAATTATATATAATTTCTTGCATAGATTATTAATGGTTAAATTTTTCTCTTATTTGTAATCGATAACCCTTGAATATTGAAAAATGTGTTATCGTAGTTAATGACAAAAAGGGTTCACTTTGGTTAAACTCTAAATATAATTGTTAAAATGAACAAAAAAATATCAATGTACTATATTCATTGTTTATTTCTAATATATATTTTCTTTAATTTTAAATTATTAAATTTTTTTTTCCACTTTTCCATGCATATGAACATAGAATATTTTAATACATTGAAAATTTCCAAGAGTGTACCTTCTATCACTTATGAAACGAAACCTCGTTCCATCTCCTCTACACACTTTATTGAGATACATATCCCAAAAGAAACCATCCCTACCCACTTATAAAGACCATTATATAAGTAATTTTTGATATTTTCTCCTCCAAATCCAATCTAAATGGTCCTAGAGAAAAAAAATCCAAATGTGATTTCTCTAAGAAGATGTGATTTTCTTAACAAATATGATTCATTTTACTTCGTTTAACTCATTAAATTATTTTGAAAATATTACAATAAAAAATATTATTATATTACATGTACTAGGATGTTATTATATTTATGTTATATCGTTTATCCATATCCTTTTTATCATGTGGTAAATAATAGTGTCACTTATGTGTATATACAGACTACTACCTCCATGTAGCAATATGATTCAATTTTCATCACCATCGTTCACTTTAATATTTTATGATGGATGAATGGTTTATATAATCTATTTATGAAAATGTTATTATTATTTAACCATTATATACTATAAACTTTTTTGCATTTCCATCTCTGTGAAACGATTAAAATGTTGGTGTGTATGTTTTGACTACCACATCAATTAAAGAAATGTGATTCATTTTTTATTATGTTTTACATGGAATTTTTTAAGGATAGATTAAATGAATGTATATTATATTTATAAAAACTCATATATTATTTAGTGTTGATTTTCTATTTACATTCCTTTTTCATTATCCATTGAAATTTGGAAACACCACTCATTAGTATGTACGGATTTCCATCTCTATAAAGTAATGTAATTCATTTTTTATCTCCCAATTATATGAATAGTTATAAAATATTATATAATAATTAAATAATATACTTATAATAATATTAAAATTATGAATCATATTTAAATATGAACAAAATCTGAGGATGGTAAGTACCAAATCATAACAAGCTTGAAAACGGAAACTGTTGTAACTCGGAAAAGTGATTTTAATAATGTCATATTATTAAACATATATTAAGAATTTATGGGTAATTAATATTTCATATTATATGATTGAATATAGTTCTATAATATATTTATAATAAGTATATATTTATTATACATGTTTTTTTAATACATACAAATAAATAGGAGACCTCAAGTATGTGTTTTCTATCACAAAAATTATTCTTTGGAACATATGTTATGTTATAAACCTATGATCATTTATATGTTGTATGTAAATCCAATTTTAAATGTTTTATAATGAATATAATTATGTTCATGATATATAATTTTTCATATGATGGTCATATTTAAGAGGAAAATCTTTAGTCACTATATTAATGTGATCATACATTTTTTCAAGAATGGTTTGTGAGAATCCAATTATAATTTTTATCCATTTTTACTAATTTATTAAAATAGATAAATTTTTCCATATATTATTCAGTTTTTTATATATGATGTACTTCATAGAAAGTTCAAGAACATTGTTTTTTACCATTTTTATCATATATGAAATTTCAATCCCTCGTGACCGCTCAATGGTTTTAAGGGTCATTTATTAGAATATATTTTTGTAATTATAATGTTTTCTATATTATTTTGTAAATTAATAAAATTAAAATATATTATATCAAAATAAAAATGAGATTTCCCTCACGAAATATTCAACAGATTATTTAAAGTAATTAGTCATCTATGATAGCATTATTTGATGTTACCTATGATTTACAAGGGATATGATGCAATGATAAAATCTATATTCATACACTATATGGATTTTAATTATGATAAAAAAATAATGAAGCTTGATTTTTATTTATTGGTAATTCTTTGATGGTAATATTAATGTATTATTAATGTGTGGTATACATATGAATATATAATGATTATATGATAGTTGGGTCAATTAATGAACTTTAATGCTTTTGGTAATGTGAAATTTATATAGAAATAGATGATGATGGTAAAAATGTGAATGATTGTGAATATATCTGTTCACATTTTTATTTTTGAGTGTGATTTATTATATAAATTCTCACAAAATTATTCATGGAAATATATTTGAATATATTTTTTCACATCATGATTATTGAGGATGACTAATTATAGATATTCCCAAAATATTATATCTATAAATTATTTATAATATAATTTTTTGAAAGATAATTATTTCATAATATAATGATGACACATGAATAGGTTATTATTTTTCATGTTTAAATCCAAAAATTTATGTTATTTATTATTGATTTCGATTCTAAAAAACACCAGCATTTCTATTTCTAAGGACATTTCATTAATTGAATTTTTGGATTGTATTTATTTGATGAATTATATTATTTAGAAATAAATTTAGTTTTAAAATACACCTAGTGAAAACATTTACATAAGTATTAAATGAATTAAAAAGTAGTCTTGAATCCATCTTTATAACCCAATGTCTGATGTAAAACGATAGACTAGGAACCCTACATTTGTAAGGAACACTAATTTTGGAACAGATTTTTTAGATTGAATATATGGTTTGTGAAAAACACTATTTACAGGTGTGTTATGAACTTATCATCAATCAAACATCCTTTTAGAATCAAATTTTTTTTTAACTATACTTTTAAATATTTCTTTTTCATTTTGAAACCTTATGGTTTACCCATTAACCTATGATATTTGAATTGTGTATTACATCTGAGTTATTTCCAATGGTTTCTTTTGAATTATTTTATCATCTATTTCTGTTTAAAGTCTTATTCAAAGTCACTTATTCAATAAATTAAATATTTTTTATTTCTAACAATGTTATAATTTTTTTGGTAGTGTTTAAATTCAAATGATCTCCAATTATCAGTTTGGTTATAAGGATATTTTTTCACTTAATTAATAAAACAATTATGTTAAATTTGAATAGATTATTCTTCTCCATATATCAGTGTGAATTTGAATGTATAATTTTGATGCTATATATAATTTTATGAAGTAATAATCTTTTATGGAATACAGGTTTTGATAGTTTTCTATTTTATGGAATTTTGTTGTTGTTATATCACTTTGTTAATATTCTTTTTCATCTCAAAAAAGAATCTATCAGAGACACACATTAGATAAATACATGTGTATAATCTGTAAATTGTATCTCAGCTACTATTTAAAGAAAGAGGAAGTCTTCAGGTTGTTTAAATGAATATTTATACTTCTATTTATTTATTCATGATCACCATTATTTACCAATTTTTGTGGAATCATTTAGTTGAAGCATCATTCAACTTCTTCATAAAACCATATTTTTCTTTGATGTTTTGGCTTTTTATACTCAGTCATTTGTGGAGTATTATTTTCTTATACTAATATTTGTAAATTTTAGTTCCCTATTATTTAAAATCCATTCTATCACATTGTATGAGAAGATTATGAATAATGATGAAACTATTTGATAGGTTATGAAATCCCACGAAGGATCAAGGGGCACATTCCTAAACTAGACTAAACTCCATAAGGCACATAAATCTCACTATACATCTCTAAATAGTATCCCACCACTCTGTGGGGGAACTATATGGAAGGCCCAAGACTAATACCTATGTTGATATGAACTTTCGGCAAGGGTTCTATGTTTTCATATAAATATGACCCCAAGGCTCTTCATTTTGGAGACATGAATAATAGAATAATCTTATAGGCTCTATTCACGAGACCCCTTTTAATTAGATATTTAGAAATCATTCAGGTAACTCTCTATAGCTCTATAAAAGAGAAAATTAAGTGGGATAGTGGGATCAAATTCCATCAATGTTTTGAAATACAGAGTTCCAATGTGAGGACTCATTTCCTCCTAGGGTATATGCACTAGTATGAAGGTCATTTACCATGTTTGGTTCCTACAGAAAACCCATATAGGTAATCCTCAAGAGATTGTTGGTTTCTATATCATGGTCTCTCCGAAGTGTTTTCACCCAGGTATTTTGTCTCCCAAGGAACCTATATCTCGTGTAGTCCTCCACCCCAACATAAAGAACATCCATCTCGTCCTAGGTCACCATGAACCCAACACATTCTTCTCTATGAACCTAGACTTATATGACAAACCCTAGAATCCCTCTCTCAAAGCCACCAATAGCATGAATCCCATTTTTTTAGATCTGACTCTAGATGGGGTCCAAATTGAAGCATCCGCGAGAGCCTCCAAACAAATACAATAGTGTTGAGAGTAACAACATTGTGTCCCCAAATTAGTTATGTATTCCACTGTACAAAGGTGTCCCCCACATATCCTACCTGATGGGTTGGTTCCTTCTGGTGACCAATATTATCTATCATATTTCTTATAATGAACCTATACCAAGGCTAGTTTTAGGGATCTTGCAGTAGTATAAATGAGTCTTAGGGTCATCTCCTTTAATAATTCCATATAATATAAGGGATTTCTTGTTCCAGATAATGAGGGAGAGGATCATTATTCTTTTTTCCCTTAGAGGATTAATGTCGTATCCAACCCTCTTATCCAGAACCAAAACATGGTAATCCCTCCAATAGTAATAACCTATAATTTCTTATAGAATGTTTCACTCTTGATCCTCTTTAAATGAAGGGTGGTAGCTAGATGGGTAGTCTGGTGTTACCATTATGGTTAGCAAAGTTGGAGAATAGGCCAAAAAACCACATCCCATTATTTGTCTCATGTATCCATGCCCTATTCTATCATTAAAATATGGATTTTTTAGTTTTTTAGATATTCTTATTCCTATTGTTTCTAACATTTTATCATGAATCATGTGGGATTAATGGATAGGAATAATCAAGAAATACACAGAGCCAGATGCATTTCTCAGAAGAGATTATTATTATATCCCATTCTCCCACCTTTCTCTGAAGGGTATCCAAATGAATGGACACCCAAATCTATGTATAAATACTATAATAATGCAATTATTTTACCTGTAATATCCCACCAAACCATCAAATATCCATGAGTTGAGGATTTACTCATGGATCCATATAAATGGGCCGACTACATTTTATAATCCAAATAATCAATAATTCCATCTTCCCAAAGGAACACATTACCTATTAGAAAAGTCATTATAGGGCCACATAGGAAAGGGTAATCACAGAAAAAACAATGTTGTTTCTGATTCATACATTCTAGGATAAGTAGGATGCATCCAGGATATCCAAAACAAACACCAAAATAAATACATATTTCTATATCAGATAAATTTGAAATAGGATCATATTTGGCAAGGTATCATATATCACTTCCTTAATACTTGGGGTTCTTGATCACAATCACCACACCAACCTTCTTTTAGGAACATTCTGTCAAGATCTCTGTTCCATATTAAAATAAACTCTATTGTATTTCCACATCACATGTCCATTAATGGTATGATTGGTCCCATTATGGGGAAAAGAACTATGTGGTCCATGATTCCTCTCACAAATATATATAGGAATCCAATGTTATGGATCAAACTATGATATCAAAAAAACTCATGTCTCTCGATATGATGATAGACTGCAGAGAGCCCCACCGCATGGCTCAAAACCCGCATTGTCATAATAGATGAAAAAATAATATATAATCTATAAATAAAAGGGAACCATTAATGTAGAACCTCCAATATATACTGATATATCCATTGATGAAGATCCTCCACCACATAAATATGATTCTAAATTCTAGGAATGATAATAATTCATTGTTAATTCAAGAGTTACATACTCCATACATGGGAGTTTAATGAAGAATTTTCAACCACATATTAAATCTATAAGAGAGTCCCAATGTAAGAAAAAAAACCCAAAATGATGTGATCATATTGACCTATCACCCTCTCAACCAAGGTGCATTATTAAGTATCATTTTCCAAGATTGGTACTGAGCCCCTATCTTTTTTAGTCAAGGTGAATATTCCTCATGTATATGAGATCCATTTTCTATTTTGGTTTCTATGAACAGAACCTATTGGAAACTAAACTGAAAATACATGGTTATATGTGTATGGTGTGAATTTTTCCCACCAACAACACATAATGACACTCTATCCCCCCCTGGAAATATATGAATGAACAAAAATAGTGAACATAACATGAAATATTAATTATGATAACAGTTTCACCCACTAGTTAGGAACCTTTATCTCACAAAATATATGAGGAATAACAAAGAACGGCCATCACGAATGTGTTTATTTATTTATATTCTTATTTGATACAATTTTATTATTTATATTTTTCAAAATAAATTCAGTAAACCAGAATAATAACTCCCATCAATTCAATCGATTCATTCTTGATTGGATAAACATATTCCTTCGACAGTATTCATATGGGGAAATTTTATATTCTATGGGAACCATCACCAACCCACTATATTCAACGATAGTCCTCGAATTCAATAGTCTATGTGTACTTCTTGAATGGTACCAATTTAACAGTGGAGTTTTTTTATTGATCCTTCATATCATGAATCCCCAATTATATCCTACTAAGCATTGACTAGTTCTCCAAATATAGTGGTATTGATTTTCATGTCTATCCATTTCTGGAGATTATTCGCGTAACGTAGTGATTAGCTCATCCCTTATCATAGAGTGGCATATCAATTGGCTGTAAATATACTCTTCTAGAATAAATATATTTCTATTCAATGGAATCATGATAGTAGTCTCTATCACCAATATTGTGTAGTAGTGAACTATAATCATGATGAGGGTACTGTCATCAAAATTCTATCCTAGGTCATCTTGGCATGAGCACACATGATAATCCATCCAGGGAAGGGATCATTCAGTAAGAACATGGCCTCCACTATGTATCATTTACGGAAACCCAAAATTAAATTCAGTGGAATATTGTGAGAAGGAACGAACACCTTTTTGCGATAATAAGTTTTTTAAGAATACTTTTCTAGAATCACCAAGACAATCCCACCAAAAAAATATGAATTAAAATTACATGCAGACAGCCACACCTACCTAAAACTGTAAATCCTACCAGTAAAACATTATTTCAAACCATGAGTAGGTACAAACACTTACCAACATCTAGAAAATCTGCTAGCAGACACTTCTAGTAATATCTATTCAATACTATTAGCCAATGTTTTTGGAAAACAACATGTAGGCACACAAACCTTCCTAAATTTATTATCCCTACCACAAACCATGTCTGGAAGCACATGGATAATTTACTCAATATGTATTGGAGAAACATAGGGCATCCCAAAATTTTATCCCCAACAATTGATTACTTTTAGTATTCACTGGTAGAAATTAGAGGATATGAGAAGGTACACACCCATGTTCCTGCAACTGAATGGGAATATATACCCATTCCAACCACCGAAGTTACTAAGAACATCATATAACTAGTGAATGTGTGGGAATAAATTCTATAACATATATTAGAAACCATACAATACATCATAATTGAAAAATCAGTGGCGGAGGTATAGATACACAACTCCATCCCCACAAATGGTCAGACTCATCAACATGTATCATAGGATAAGACACACAACTCTTCTCCCATCCAAGAGGGGCATGGGAAAATGGACCCATGATATATGGAAAAATAGACTAGTACCACACCCCTGTTTCAACTGGATGTAATCAGACTTTTCCAATGAACACTATGAGGAAGGAAAAAACCCTCAAAGAGATTGCAGAAACCTGTTGGAAAATTATGTCAATTACAAGAGATATATTAAAACAAGATTTCATACCATAAAACACTTTCCTCAACAATTATTCCTAGTCAATTTCATAGAGGAATAAAAAATGAACCCTCATTAGAGATAACGGGAAACTAAATATTCAATCAATGACCCTTATATGATCAATGATGGAGTTATCGAAGCCATAAAATTCTTATCAATAGTATCTCAATATCCAACTCTATCATTACTAAATTATGTCAACAATAGTTTCAATTCCAATAGTATATACGTAACACTTCAACATAACGTGTTATGTCATGTCCATAACCTGATCAATCTCAAGGGTCTATCTCTGGATGATTGTCATGACAACCCTCCACATGGCTGGAAGATAAATCAAGAAGACGGTCATCCACTTTTTGTTCACTTCCCTGATGTTCCTATCCATTGTGTATAGTGTAGGAAATTTACTTGTATTTGTACATCAATACATAATGGTATTCCTCCCCATAATGACATTTTCTATGATCTTTTTATCCCTATTAGAGTTTCACATCATCAAAAGGGTCCTCTCATTCGAGATTTAATGACGAGAAAGACATATTAAAAAGAGTCACTTAGTAAAATGAGATCAATCATGTCTAATGTATTCTATTTGAAAAGTGATTCCCTTTTTCAACCATAAAAAATCTCAGGGGGGTAGTCAATATCTAAACCACCTTGAGATTTTCTTCTTTCTAATGTGACAGTGGATGTCCTTTCTAATCTAAATTTTTAACATAAATCCAAAAGAAATCATCCAATTTGGTTGAAATAGGTTGAGGAAAATATAATAATGATGGTGAAAACATGTTAAACAAGAGACAAAAAGGTTAATGATGATATACTAGTTATTTTATTATTGTTTCCCACTACTCAATGCGATATTCCAAAACCATTGTCCTGAGATTGTGTGCACAAAATCCAACTGAATATATTGAACAATCATCAGCAAATAAGATATAAATTATATTAATATGATGAATACCTAATCCACCTCAAGAAAATATAAGCGATACACCACTAAATTAACATTGTGTCTCTCATAGCTACGCGGAATCCAAAATTGGGGAGACAAGAAGGATCCCTTCATTGTGAATGATTCATCATGTTAAAAAAATCATCATATGATTGCAGATTCCCCATTTCATGTCTATATCAAATGATATGGTGAACCTGGAGCATTATATTGCACACATCTCCCCAATCAACCACGTTTTCAGATGGTAGAATTTTGGAATTTTATAAACTAATGTAAGATTAAACAATCAAACTCTATTCGAAATGAATGGTATGATAAAAAAAGTTGTCTCTACAAATTTTCACTAATGTTAGTTGAGAAGAGATTAGGAATTGAAAAAAAATTCATTACCCATATGAAAATATTGATAAGGAAACCCACATGAGGAATGTTATTCTTTTTATAAAACAAATGTCATGAATAAAAAATTTTATTTGAAATTATGTGGTTCTGGTGAAAATATTATAATAACCTTATACCATGTTTGAATATGACTCTTTAAATTCAGTATGGTTCATATAGATATAAATTCAATAAAAATATAGGAGCAACCCCAACCTATAGGGATAAATAAGTTTTCTATCACAACATTACAGCTTAGCATACTAGGCCCCAAAGATTGTGAAAATGGAGCATGGACATTACCGTCTATCAGGGATGAGGGATTATATAATTTCAAAAACCTTCTCCTAAAGGTACATAATACTTCTACAAATTTATGGGATTATCCTCAAATGAATTACACGTTTTCATCCGATATAATGATCTAGTATCTTCATTGAAAACATGTACAACAATATTGAGTGGTGATTCCCTATGATTTTCCACCATACAAATGACTCCAAGAAAGACAACAAAGGAAAGGGCTTACCCTCGTGGAGGGTATAAAAAAGGAGGTCTCACAAAGAGGCCAATGAAATGAAATAAACGTGATATTCATCGATAAATGAATTCAACACGACCCCTTTATACACCATAGAACAAAATTCCAAATCAATGGACCCAGATAAGGATGTGTATGTTCATAATGTGATCATTACCGAAACAATTGATGGAGGTATGAATAACCAGAACTAGAGGCTTTCTCTGAATATATTTATTCCATAAAAATATATTTATTAAACCCTACAAATATAATTTTTAGCACTGATAGTCATAATATTATGTTTTCTTATCACCCACATACTAAATAGGTTGAATCACATACACATGAGGAAATATTTTATCATTAAGTGGAAGTTATGAATGAATGAGAATACATAGAAAATAACTAATATAGAATCCATTACTAAAAAATATAATCAATAAACCGAGCCTCAACTCACAATACAAACCGGTGTACCTAATCAAATATAGTTCACCACAATAATTAAAATGGATGCGAACCCACTGCTCACTATGGGGTACTGACAACCAATATACATGGACCCCCGATCTGTAGATATGGAGTTCCCTCCAATAAGTACAAAACCATAATACGTATATGAACAACCTTATTTAACTATCCAACTACATTACCCATTGTAGATACTTGATGTACCATCACAGTTGTCCCTACGTGTTGTTTCACATATTCATGCTCTGCCTCATTTGAAGGTTCCTCAAGTTCACATTAATACTTTTTGGTCACTAATAGGTCGATTATAAGCTATGTTGGATTTGTGTTCACTGGTATCGCTGGATAAGAATCCTTAACATGAATGGTTTGATCTGACCATTCCCCTACTATTCTATAGAAACCATATGTTTCTAATTTTGAATGGTGAAGGGTACTCAAAGCCTAATATGAATTAATTCATGTCTCACCATGATACCATGATGGTACCCCTTCATAATAAAAATAAGTGAAACTCATGATATTTATGAAAACACAATAAGGACCATTTTTTTGGTAAAACAGTTTATTAACCAAGTCAATTATTGTTTGGGAAGATCTATTTCAAATATTTCTATTACTGTTCATCCAAACTCTACAAAGGAAAATTGTTCTTCAAATACCAAATTTAAAATATTGAGAGAATGATATGGCTTTGAATTTCATTTCTTAGTGAAAGGAATTGGCATAATCTATAATCATACAGCCTCCTTAGGAATATTTTTGTCCAACTATTTAGAGAATCGTCATGAAGGGTTTCAAACCGAAATAATTCCTATGAAACATTCTGATGGTTTTGGGACCTTTCCACAATTTTACAATGGATGGAGTACTCCATCGCACAATCCAAATCCATGCCTTGAGTAAACTCATTAGAACAAAAAAAGAGAATGTGGAAAGGAAAGTCTACCACAATTATGCTGAAGCTTTCCCCTTCACCTACTCCAGCTACAAATACCATCCCATATTGTGAGGTCCCCCATCCGGAGTGCTAGTAAGAATTACCTCCACACTCAGAAAACAAAACAATGCATAATATAGAATTGTTTGATAAGCTAAAGAAGAGATTTAATTCTTTTTGAAATTACCAAGTACCTGAGTAAATCATATCGACAATGGGGAACAACATTTTATGATGAAAATTCCCATGAAACCCAATCAGGATGGTGATTTAGATCTCCCAAATTGATTCCACATCTATTTGATATTGGGGTAGACCATCCATGAGTATTTTTATCAATAAATTCCTCTCGAAAATGGTGGAATCTTGGCCGGTGAAACTGGGAAATCCACCCACGGATGTTTATGTTTTTCTTAATCCTACAAAGTGGAGGGTAATGATTGGTATGAATTTAACAGAAAGAATATTCATATGTTATATTATTGGATGTTTATAAATCTAATCAACCAGAATCATGAAATCTTCTGAACATATAAAAAAACCAAACATGCCCTTCGATGCATTTCCTCCCACATAAGAGACTCCATTATCACCACATTCATATAAAATCCAGTTATCCAACAAACAATTTTTCTAGAATAGTGGGTTGAAAAAACAAGAAGATGAACTTATACCAGATCTGAAATTGTATTTGACTCTATAGGACTTCATGTATTTGGTCTCAGTAGCACGAGCACAGCCCCAACAAACCTTACAACATGATTCGACATGCTAAACATATTTTTCATCAAATGTGGATTTTATATTTTGTTCAATTAAATTTAAATATTTAATGAATCCATTATCATATTATGAATGTGGATATGAACCTGAGTTCTCTACATATGACTGAGGAACATGTGTAAGAGGCCGCAGAGGTCATGAACAAAGGGGATGATGCGATTGAGGTAGAAATCATTATCCACACTCATCCCTGATAAAGTTTTCTATGTGGTCGAAACTCAAAGAAGATTTATTCATTTTTATATATAAAAGTAATGGAACCCCCCCCCCCCACATATACTATTATTTCCATAAACTGGTAATTTGGATGATCAATTGTTGGGGATTCCATCACCAAACTACCCTCAATGTACAGGCATAAATATTTGGCCTAACCCATGATGGAAAAAAGTCACTATAACTCCAATATTGGGAGAAAATACATCTATGTAATGTACTCCATCTCTGAAGGATCCTATGAGAGGTCATCCACATGTTGGTAAACGTAATCCTTTATACCATAAGTATGAGATCTTAAAGCTATTATCCTTGGTGACAACAACATTTTCACTCATGGATCTCATGAGTTCATCAAAAGACCTTATGGAAGTACTCATAAAGTCATTACTAACATCAAAATATTATTAAGTGTATTTTTACACTTCCGAGTTCAATTAGAAAGAGATATATCCTTAAAAATTTATTAATGTTATCTATTTCACAAATTAATAAAAGGATAACTTTATATAACAGTGCTTTATACCCTTGTAATTGTATTGTAGGATAAATGATATTGATATCTATTGTGGTTTCATTGACAATGTTTTTGGGATTTTATATCATTCTATTATAGTCACCTATATAGATAGGTAACAATTATACTAGAATAGTTCATCCTGATGTAACTTTATAAAGATATGAAAGATGTTAGTAAATCCATTGATCTAGATCAAGATCATGTTTTAGTTTGGGGACCTCTTATCTTACTCCTAATTTCTGTTTATTTGTTGGATATGACATTTGATGTTTTTTTTGAACATCATGCTTTCTCAGACATGCAGTAATACACCCATCATATCACCAATTCCACTTGAAATTCAGTTAAAAGAATATCATGAAATTTTACAGTGATAAATACAAATTAAAGTCATTCAAAATCTAGTGCATTTATGACAGTTTCTACAATAGGGAATGGAAGAAACATATGACCGGTATTTTTTCTCATGTCATTCCCCCAAATGGTATATAAATGAAATTAAAAATTACCATCAAATTTATTAGTAATAAATATGTATTATCCTTCCATAAAATTGATTACATGGTCCCACATACAATATAATATTCAATAACTTTCATTATAACAATTATGATAATTGAACTTTGTATTGTTGACAGGATAATAGACTCTAAAAAATGTTTTCTAATTAGGGATAAAAGTTCCACCATTCCAAAAAAAACAGCTTAAACGCATTCATGTCCATCATTCTATCCAAAAAAGGAAATTATTATTCTTATATATCTCTCACTCCATCTATTCTGGGGCTTAAAAAAACCACATTTTCAGTGGGGTTAGAAGGGGTTTCTTTTTCATTAGAATATAAAAATGTGGACTTCACTCATAGCATTTCAGAGCTTCCTCAATCACATACTTCCCCCAAATATAATGGAAAAGTTGGAAGCGGATAATTAAAACAATGTTGTAGAGGAGGATGACCATAGGTATATACCTACATCATTTGAAGAAGGGGGATCTACCCCCTTCATGAACTCAATGAAAGGTATTAGGGTATATAAGAGGATCCATAACCCAGTTTGATTAGTGAATCCTAGAAATATAATGAATAAAGGGTATATACCACCTTCCGGAGGAACAATTGTGGAGTGTTCACCTGGAATTGCATAGAGACGTCAGGCCATGATCCCAAAGTGTCCACCCATCACATGAGGTTCCCTGAAATCCGTATTGTATAAAAAAATTATAGCCAAAAAGACCCTCCACGCTCATGCTTCAAAAATTGAGGATTTGGTGGACAATATTTTCAAGGAATACTTCGTTCAGAAGGATCAGTACCTTGAATTGAAGGAAAAAATTTCCTTGGAAAATAATAAGTTTGGGAAAATCATGGTCTTCATCTACATTAGATATATTATATAGAGATACCTAAAATGAAATTTTCACATCCCAATAATATATAAATATATATATATATATATTAATTCAACATTTGGTTATTAACCCCTCTCTTTTATAGATGACAATTCATGGTAATTCAAACATTTTATGGCCCTAAAAGATAAAGATGTCAATGCCTTAAGCTCCTTGATAGGGAGAATTCTGATAAAATGTAGTGTCCTTTGGCTTGATGAATGTCACTTACACATAAATAAGACCCATGCATCACGTATTCAACCCCTTCATATAGAATATTTTTAAATGATAAGATAATGATGTGGTGGTTATGCCTTAAAAAGTATCTGATCACATGATACCTATTGAGACCATCGTAAAAAAAACTATGAAATCATAGATTTAAGATTTCCCCCTTGATATGTTATTTCATGAAGACATTTGGAAAATTTATCATTATTATTCTATGCCATCATGACATTAAATTCAACATCGATAAGAAATATTTAATCCTTATCATGTCACCACATCAATAACTAAACTTGTTAAGGGTATTATAGGGACACCATGACTACATATAGAACATCATCGATTTCCTCTATATAATTTTTTTTTCATAAAATAGGTTAATTAAGAAGGGGGCCACATTTTAGTTGTATAATTACTATTAGGAAGTATTATCCACTCTTAAAAAATATTTATTGGTGTCCACCAGTGATAATTCCACCCATTGAATGAATTTATCTAATTTATTATGGGAAATTACTGGAGTTATTTATAGATTATTTCCTCAAAAAAAGAATTATTCTTATAATTAATATATACTTCAATAACTCAGTCGAACCATTATCAAGGATGAGAAAAACTATTCACATATTAAGAAGATATTTCTATAATTAATCATCAGAGTTCAATAAATGAAGAACAAATAGCATCAACATGGGGTCTAATTAGTATTATAAAATACTAAACCAAAATATACCCTTAGTTTTCCACTATTGATAGGTTTTTTTCATAGTGGTGGTTATTCAGCAAGAATATGACATGGAATTCATACATCATATATTAGTAAAAGGAAATTCCCTACAAGATTTTCTCATTGAAAAACAATCAACAAAAAACAAAATCCATAGATAATAATAATAATAATAATGAAGATATATTTTTTTATCATTGACGTCTCCCAAAAATGGAGATGTATTTTGAAGTACAGTAATGGAGTAAAATTGGGAAGAAAATGGAATACCTCAAGCTCAACAATGCCACGATGGGTTCTTTTCTATCTCTCCAACAATGATATCCATTCCTTATTTTATATTATTTTTATATGTTTTTACAAATAATGTGTCAGAATATAATTCCCTCATAATAGGCCTAGAAATATATCCATAAATACTATTGGTCCATCTATAACAGAAATTCCATTCCAATTTGGTAATAAAATAGATCAATGTTGATTATTCCATTAAAAATTTATTAAATTCCCCTAGTTGACTATGTATAATGGCTAATGGAACAAATACCATTTGATCCAACATTGATCCACATCCCACTACAATAGAATTACTAAGATGATTCATTTTAATATGAAACCACAACCCTACTTGATATACATATTGTTGAAACAATCATCAGTATCATGTACCATTAGATGTTGTCACATTTTGATCATGTTATAATAGATGAAATAAATGAGGTTAGTCTCATCACTATACAAGATAGTTACTAGACTGGTTGGATGATAGCCATTATTGAAAACCTTCAAAAATTGATTCTATCATTGAAAATGTATAGAAAAGTGATATCCCAAAGATGAGTGAACAATATTATTCATTATGAATGACTTACTCATAAAGACCTTACTATAAATTCCATATTGAAGTAGTTATCGTCAAATGCATTGATAAATAAGTGACCACTGATTTCATGAAATATTTACACATTGGATCATGTGGTTCCCACCAGTTAGGGTTATATCTCTCCAATCAATCCCCAAGTCCATGATACTACTGGCCTAAAATGATTCATGATTTCATAGAATTCACGCAGAAATGTCATTCCTTCTAAAAATCATGGAAACATCATCCATCGACCCCTAGAGTTCTTACAAATTTCCAAATACACCTATCCATTTTCAATATGGAGATTTAATTTTTTTAATGTTGTATCTTCATGATATAACCATGAAACTCAAATACATCCTAACTACTACAACCATCTTCTATAAATGAGATGAGGAAATACCCCTCAAAGATGCTAGCTTCAAAATACTTGTCCTCTTCATGATATACAACATAATTTTCAGATTCTGTGTCCCTCATACAACACTAATGGATAATATAATCTATTATTGTTTTATTGAGATTGTGAAGAATTATCAGGAGTATAACATAAAATCCAATCGCTCATCCCTCTACCATTTAGTAGTAAATAGATAGATAGAGGCCTTAAACAATACCAAATCAAAAATTCTATAGATGATGGTAACTAATAATAATAATTCTTGTCCGGTCAAAAACATTAATTCCATGTGTCCATACAAAACTGATACTCATACCGTTTTACAGACAACCCTAAAATCAATCGTATATGGGACTTAAAAATTCCTCCATATTGAGTTCCAATATCCATCCCTTAATATTTACATATTTTATTATATATCCATAGATGAAAAATCCTAGAAATAGCTTGAGGAACTGGAGCAACGAGATGGGAAAAGACACCATACCTTACATCACAAATAGGTTCATCAAAATTGGATTATATGGGATATTAAAAATAAGATCCACCTCTTTTCATACCTCTAGGGGGAATTGGGGCTAGTTATAATGACTCCAATGATTCTAGGAAAAAATTCTACAAATATTATTCCAAAGGGGGATATAACTTATTCCATGCACATTTTACACTCTTACAATGATTATTCATTGATATTGATGGATATTAATGTAATCAAAAACCCTACCAATCAGAGGTTTATAAAATACTAACCCATGTGAAAAAGGTTGAAATGTATTAGCTGGACAATGTTAAAATGTGTAGTTGGTCTCTACCACTTGACCTTAATCAACATGACACTTCATTCACGTCTTAAGAAGATAAACCACTTGTCACTGGTAACATTTCTATATGATTATAAACAACTTGCAAATAAATTATAAATTATATGAACTTTGACTAGAAGTTCATTCTCAAGAACCATGAAACAAAATTTAGTGTGACCCTTTTGAGGATTCTATGTTGTGGTGGTAGGCCCCCTTGGCAATGCATTCACAAAAAGGTTTTTTCAGTCAATTATTCTATAGATATCCATTTTTGGAAATTATCAATATTGGCCATAAAGTACTTTTTGGTCCCTATGAAATGATATTAAACTATTATAAATGGATCCATACAAGATGAACATAATATATTTTATGCTTTTATAGTTTGAGGAATTATATTTTAAAATATTTATCAAATCATCCTAGTCAAAATATGTTAAATTGTATGATAAAATTTTTATAGAACGATGTAAAACATAATTGTTCACTTAGTTGTTACATGACATAATGCTATATATTATATCAATCCATTATTTAATGGATCACAATCTTTAGTAATGTTGTCCCATAAAACCATTTCCTGAACAACATATGGTTGTATTCCTTTCATCATATTATATTTATTTATGATCCGATCTCCAATCCTCGGCCCAGTTAGAAACAATAAATTCACCCTCCCTATATAAGGCTCATAAAAACATATAGAGATTTTTTTGGAACATTTTACAGATTTATTCTTACTCTAATTTGATATTTATTGATTCCTATATCATAAATCTTGACCCATACACCATGAAATAAAAATTCCCCTATCCATTATTTTTATCACAATTGTGTGGTGGAAGAAACAATTTCCATTAATTGTTTCTCATACCGATCATAAATTATGTGGGATTACGAGTTTTAATAAATGATTCCCCACATGATCAAGGAATATCAATCCATAATGATGTTACTATGGTCTTTGTCATAAGACAATAAATGGTAGACCATATTTCCATTATACATGATAGTAAACTGAATGGTTTCCATGAACTACACAAGACTTGATTCCATCGCTCGCAATATATGTAATAAAACCCAACAATTTATAATCAGGCCTAACCACAATATTCATTTTTCACAAAAATTAACTTTTGTCTTCATAGAATGTCGTTAAAACTACATAGTAGGTGTCCACACCAGAAGAATTTAAACTCAACATTTCCAAAAAATCTTTATGTGTCTTGATTTTAATTTCAATGATATACATAGTGACTCTAGACCTCATTTCATAGTCTCATCCACTTAGTATAGAAGGAAATTCCCCTCTCCTCATTTAAATATTGTTGTATTCATGATAGCATAATTTTGGTTCCCTTTTTTAGGGGTCCATCCAGGAAATAGAAATGTCCCCTACTACATATGATTTATATCTATTTATGGAACTCTATATTTCATTTTTAATTTTATTTGCAATGATTCCTTTGTGATTTGACATATTCATTAATAATGTCATACTATTAATCATGTAAAATTTCATATCTTCATTAAATTTCTCAAACTACTGAAAATAAGATGTCTAATACCTATGAGAAACATTTAATGAAAATTTAGTAACATGCCCCAGTTGTTTTTCCTATGTATCCCACCAAAATGTACTATCAACCAGAGGGTGGCCATATTTGACTAGTTGTTAATATTCCATATTTTTCATTACATTATGTCACTTATAAAATGAGAATTTCAATTGGTGGTATACTCATCCTGAAGATAAGCCTCTTCTATCTAAAAAATCAAAGAAAAAATCATATTGGATACCAATAGATGATCATTTTCCTCATTCATCACTTTGATGCTTTCACAATGTCCATAATCACAATCTAAGAACCCCCCCCCCCTTATTTTTTTATAGTTTGCTCAATCATATATGAATTATACCAAAATATGATTGGTCAGGTTGGGCCTATATTATCAATTATTTCCATAATTCCATGGACCTAGTCGTGTTACATAAAAATAGATATAAAACATCAGCCTACTTGCATGATGTTGATATGTGTGATAAATTTTGGTAGAAATATTTTAAGTTGCATTATTCGTCAGAACAATTAATGGAACGATTCTCATACAAATGAGGTATGTAGAGACTCCTGAACCATATTCATTGGACCCAGCCATAATAAAAAAAATCATTTTCTTTTCCATCAATTGGTTCATATCAATGAGGGAAACATTTCCACCTCATTCATGGTTAGTTTTGAATGAATTCTGTCTAATATATTCCAGAACATTCCTTAAATAAACCAAACTCTATGTCTGGGGAAATATTAGCCTAAAAAATCTACCTTCGACCATCGATAATAAAAATTCAATATCATATGGAAAACTTATTCATGATATACCGTAACACACCCCAGAAAGATTTTCATAATTTATCCACAAAGGGGAAAGTCAACCGTAGGATTCCCCTATTTGACTTTGTTATAATATTCGCCAGTTATATTTTCATTTTGATATAAAAAATGGGATTGTAAACCAGAGAAACATTTTTTTCAGGAGATATCTCTCCAATCACAATAATCCCCTTCATCCATAAAATTCATCATGTTTTGAGAACCCCATTTTAGAGCTCCAAACCATTCCTATTCCTACCTGAAAATGATGTCACGTTCTTGGATAGATTATAATGCCAGGGAGAATCATTAATCATTCATTCACAGCTAATTTAACATAAAATGTTTCCACCATCTCCATTCTCCCTAATAAAAAAATGAATATCATAATTTCTAGTCACAATATTTTATATTGTATAACAATTTCCTCATCGTAAGAGATTAAAATCCAAATTCAATGCACTGATCATGTGACATTAAACTACCTAGAGTATTAAAAATTGTTATGGAGGGGCCATCCCCCATGATATTGTTCATTTAATAGAATCTACCCTAATTTTTAATAGCCAATTTAATATTGGATCAGTTTCCTATTCTAGGAAAATGAAAATATAAATTACCTTGTCATTCACACCAACCTTAAATAGGTTATCCAACCATTGTGGCTTTGAAATATATGATTCTATACATGTTTCAAAACCACTAGAAGTAATATTTCAAAATTCATAAGGATAACTTTGATTGAATTTGTAATATCATTCTTGGGATTCATTTTTCATATATTTCACACAAAAGAGGTCTATAAGATATTGAATTCCACTATTTTAATATAAGATAAAATTCTCTAGTCAGGTAGGAAAGAAATACACCTACCGAAATGAGTTTTCAACCAGAAGCCACTTATTACAAAGTAGATACATTCTATATTCCCATAATCCATAAAAAATATTGTTCTTGGAACTGCTTCTAGAACTATGTATATGGACATTCGTCACTCATTTTTCATGTAGATTTTTCTATATCTTATAATCAAGAAAATCACGACACAAAATTCCCCTTCATGAAATTGATCAATGTCATAAAATACTTGGATAATAATACTCATTTTGATTGTGAATACCAAGGTTATTGTCCAAGATTTTTGAGACATAATACAATTCTCATTATATAGTATTTCATGAAATTAAACATCATGCATAAATATACATAGTACTCACTGGGATTAGACCCCCTAAAGGGATCCTTATGCAAAATTTGATTCACATCTCAATAGAACTATGGTCTACATGGTATATTTAAAAATAAGGTATCGAAAACATACACAAAACATGTTAGGTTGAAACCCAAAAATGGAGTCTAAAGAAAAATATCAGTCTCTCTTGCAATATTTTCCTCATATTTCACTTAGATAAATATTCAGGAGATTTAATGAAATATAAAGACATTATATTTTTGTACATTTGACCATAAAAATAATAGAACTACGTTTTCTATATCCAAATACTAAGAAAAATATTAGAGAAGAACCTCAACCATATAATTTTAATTATAATGATTATAATAGTTACTTTATTAAAAGAAAAGGTGATTGGAAACAAAAATAATTTTCATTTGTGTTCTAAAATGATGAGAAGATTCCATTTGTTTGATTATCTCTACAATATTTTAGAGGAATTCCTTAACAAATGATTTGTTAGGTTAAACTATGGATGAATAGTTTTCAACACCTTTCTAAATACTCTCTAGTTATGTAGTTATGGAATCATCAATGTAATGACGATTCTCTTTATCCATAGCCACGTAATCCTTCCCTTGTGTATAGACCCCCTTATAGTAATTGTGTATTTATAAAATGACTTCATTTGTGGATTTTAGTTATTCTGGAAAAAATACTATTTTAATTGAATTATTATATATATAGAACTAATACTCTTCCACCTTACTATCATGGATGACATTATCTTGGGATACAATACAGATGGTATCTTCAAACTAGAATAATTGCCATTCTATATCTTTCGGTAAAATTTTCTCCTCATCTAATTGTTGAATGATTATCATCATAGCTTGGTGGATCTTATGGTATTCAAACACATGATATACCCAAACATAATACAATGCTAGAATTTGATAAATGTTTTATGGAATGATTTTGAAATGGGTATCAGGGGATATATTCTAGATACCTTGTAAAAACATACAACTTGCTAATCAAAAATTATTTTATGTCTCCATGTATGACTCAGTGCCACTATCAGTGGTAGGGATGCACTATAGGATTAGTTCACTCAGTGATTCAAATTTTTCTAGCCCCTCCAAGGTTGAAAAAATTATTTCTTCTAGTTTTTAATAAACTATCATTGTATCTCCAATCTCATGAAAATCCACTATAGTTGATGACATTGAATATCATGTGAAACCCATCATAAACATTAGGATATTAAATCATAGTGAATTTAGTGAATAAATAATGTTATTTAATAACACTGACACACTATTAGTTCAAATATGTGATTAATGCCCTCCTAGTACTACTATAATCATAATTTTTGTAAATAACTTCTTGATATCATATATCCCGCTATGATTTCCACAATCTGAGATCAAGGACTATAAAAAATCTCCCACATTGGGGTTCTCTAATATCACTCCCTTATAAATCGAAGTATTATTGACTTGGATGATTTTATCCTGAATTTCATTGGAAATATTCTCAAAAGTTTTTTTTAAAGGTCAATATATAATGTGAGACATCAATTGAAAAGTGGATTGTCTTATTTGAAAAATAAATGAAAGATAAAATAAGGGTATGTCTAATTAGGAACAAAACTCAATGAAATCCTCTAACGAGGTTGGAATGTTAATGATTTTTAACATTTACTTAAGACCAGCTGGTCCATACATTCATTTCATATATGATCCCAAATTTCTCATGACATTCTCAGTAAAAGGGGTATTTAAGACACTCGTCTCAAATCCCGAATTGGATCCACTGTTGATTATCTCTCCCAACCTCAAAGGTAGAACATCATAAAACTGTTAAGAGTCAGGATCATCCCCAAAACATTCATCATAACATCTGATACCCCTATTAGAACCTTCTATAGAAACAACAAGGAAATAGTTGATTGTCTCAGGGGCCTCTAGTGTAATTTATGAATATAAAATTTCACGAGGAATGAAAAATAAGAATAATCACATAACACCTTATTATTTTCAACTGAAATTACCAACACTCTCTCTCTTATTAGTAATAATGGGTACGATAAGATCATATCTCTTCAAACATCATCCATCATGTGGACTGAGTAATGAGCATGAGTATGTGCATCATTTGGGATGTTTCCCTATGTCCTTAATGGATTATTTCCAATCCCCATATTAGTGGAAAGTTATTAAGATCATACAACATACATGCATGGAAAAACACATATGTCAGGAAAGTCATAACATCAAAATGATAGGAAAATAAACACTACATCAAAAATGATAAGACACCTAATTTTCCAACTTTTTTTTACTCCCTCAGTATGGGGAGGGTACCTTATTAATACTCTCAGTAATGTGACGAAAAGGTGGTGATTTATTATACCCTCCCTCTATTTCCATCAACATTATCCACTACCCTTGGGATTATCCGGGGGATTTATGATACTCAAAAAAACTCTAATAGAGGTGATTATGGATCCATATTTCATGAATTTGGTACATTATCTAGTTATTATTCTAGTTATTCACTAAATTATGAGATAAATCATCTCAAAATTAATGATGGTGGATGAAAGTGAAAGAATGGAAAGGAGAATGGAAAACTACAACACTAGGATCAACATAGTCTTCCCATTCAAATTTGGTGTTACTAGTTACCACCTCAATTTGATCTCAATCCAAAATGTATGATACTCTCATTGTGACTAGAATCTGATCATATGTTTCATATATAAACATTTCTATTTCTCGAACATATTTTCCTAGCTCAGTAAAAGAACATTAGGCTTGAGATTGAGGGTTCTCAGATAACCCTCATCTTTGGGATCTGTATTATTACATGTATAAATACCCACATGTCTATGAAGACCTGATATATAACATGATATGCTTGGATTGTCATGGGTATCACATAATATAGTTTTAATGCATCATCCAATGTTAGATTCTCTATGTCCATTGATTATGAATCACCTTTATGATTTTCTATTCTGATGGATGTCTCATAAACTGGATCCTAATTTTCTATCGTTTGATGAATACTAGACCACATTAGCCTAAAATTTGTGTTTTTCCATACTCAGGTGACTCTTTAATTCTTGCACAAGATATCATTGAAGTATTGTGGGATTTATCTATATCAACTTCATATTTAACCTATCTTCAATGCTAACTAAATCTTAAATTTGTCATGGATTTTACATGAAAAATTCCATTGGTTAAAACCTCATGCATGTACGAAAAAAATGAAAGAACTGATATGCCCATATTTTAGCTTGATGGATTGACCTAATTGAGTGAACATGATTTACAATTTTAGACAGCTTCATCATGATCAACATTTATAATTTTCAATCCACCATTTGATATTTCTCAATATGAACAAGCATTGTGTGAATGAAACTTGATAATAGAAGAAACCAAAATTGGATTCTAAATTTATATGTGGTTTATGACTCACATATGATCTTGGTATAAATACAGGATTGTAGTTTGTTGTCCCTAAATGAAATCATGTGTGGCTTAGATCTTTTTCTAGTTTTCAATCATTGGTGAATGTATTGGTTGGATGATCCCTATACAAGAATAAGTTGAACTCTCCCTATACATTCTGAATTCATTGAAATTAATCACTTTACCATGATAATGTATGGATACTGAATACAACCAAAACAAAGGGTAAAAATCATCCTTCATGGAATTTAACACCCATGCATGGCGTAATAATTGATGTGTGAGGAAATCGCCCCCATAGGTCATGGAATGGAACTAATATTATGAATTGGGCTTTCCCATTGTACACATTCAATAAACATTGGTCGATATTCACTATGACATGGGTTAATACCAATATGTGGCTCCCTTCATCTTGTTTGGATACTAAAACAAATTTCCCTTATCTCAGGCTATCATTTCATTAGAGGACTACCATTAGGAAGATAAATAACAAAATTATAAGAAATCTGGACAAATGTTTCCTCACAAAATCCTCATAATTAACCATGTAACTCTAATTGGCACTAAAAAACAAATATCATATTAGATGTGGTTTTTAAGAGGTGGTTATTACCAACCCCTGATAAATTCATTTTTGTACAATTTAAAGGGGTTAAGAACAACCCCCTGTAATCATAGAATATAATGGGGGTTATGAACTCCCTCTAAATTAATTTTCAAGATAAATTATAGGGGGAAATGTGTGACTCTTTTTAATCATCAAATTTAGAGGTTGGTATAAACCCTCTATAATTTCTTAAACTAGAAGAGGTTTTGAAACCCCTATATTTTTTTTAACATTATTTTTTTAATATACAGTTGGATTTTAGACGGGGTTTTGAAGCCACACTAATTTACAAAAATAAAGGGGATTTATAACAACCGCAAATAAATGAGATTAGTTGCAGTTCACAACCCCCTCTAATGTATTAAATTAGTGGCGGTTTCAAAAGAACTCAAATGACTATAAATTACACAGGGTTGTGAACCCCCAATATATAAAAGAACAAATTCCATAATATATATGTATATATATATAATTAAAACACAACATATAAAAGTATTTAAATAAATTATATGATCATATTATAAAAAATATTAATGTGATTGTATTTAATATTATTTATATGTATACATAAATATAATTTTATAATATTATTTAGATTTATATTTATTTATTTTATAAATTTTATTTCATTTATTATTCATTATATATACTATAATAGAATAAACATATTATATAAATAGAATTTATTAAAAAATATATCATATAAAAACACATGCTTATAGTTTTTTTAATTTATAGTATAATAATAAAACTATATTTTTAAATAATATGTTTATGCTTTTATATTATACATAAGTAATTTTATATGATATAAAAATTATACAAATAAATAAATATATATATATTAATTTACACAATATTATACAATTATATTTAATGAAATATATATATATTAAGGTGCATACTAAAAAATATATATATTTAAATGCATTATATAAGTATTTGTATAAATTGAATTTCAAATAATATTATTTATATATAATATACATATTAATTATATATAAAAAATTAAAAAAGATAACTGAATAAATTGTAATTATGATAATTGTATTTCAGATAATATTAATAATATATAATATTATATAATTTATACAAATAAATATATATTAACATACAGAATAATAATTATATGTTTTGAAATACATTATAGATATAAATATTTAAAGACATTATATAAATAAATTAAATAAATAGTTATATATATAATTAAAATAATATTTATATAAAATATAATGATATTTTTAATTAAAGAAGTAATGTAAATAACTATATATATAAATATATAATTTTTTTTTGTATGTACAAAACATAAGAGGTATTATAAAATGTATTTACATAAATGTATGTAAATACACATATAAAATATATATTTTATATAATTGTATACATTGAATATGATATAAATGTATATAATATAAACATATAAAAATATTATAAAAATATATATATATTATTTCATATAAAAATATATATGGGTAATATATTAATATTTATTTAATTATTTATTAAAATATTATTAAAAAAGTGAAATCAATATGTATACAAATAAAATAACATGTGTATAATAAATAAAATAAACTTGACTAAGGGGTTTAGGAGTTCAGTAGTTATCTTCTATGTAATAAGTTCAAAACCCAGAGGCCTTTATTTTATTAATTGGTGGTAATGCGGTGGGGAATTTCATGGTGTAGTATATGGGGCCAACCTTGTCGGGGAAAGGAGGGTTTATGGGAGTTGTATGCATGAGCGGACTCAAGGATTCGAGGATGGGATGGCTGTAATGGATGCTCGAGCAGATTGGAAGGGGAACTGGACGTGTGAGTGGACATAAGGGGGAATGGAAGAAAAATATAGAGGATTCGGTGAACTAGACGAGGGGGTGGGGGAATGATCTGGAGAAATGGGTTGGTACTATAGGGCCAATTATAGGATAGACCGGGGAGGATATGGGATATTAAACACCCTAAAAATTTCTAATAAATTTATAATTGGTGGTTTTTTAAACTACATAAAAAATGGTTTCAATTAGGGGTGGTTAAAACCCCCTTTTAATATTTTTCTGAATTAGTGGTGATTTTAAAACCATCCCCTAATATGAAACATAAAACTCTATTACAAGAGTTTTACAATCACCTCTAATATGAATACTAGATTAAAGGGGTTAAAACCACCTCTAGTTTATCATTTTCTAGTGAAATTTGAGGGGTTAAAACCCCATCAAATATAGCCAAATCTAGTTTCAAACTACTTTACAAGTGCTTAGAGAAAAATAATGCTAACATAATGTGGAATGAACATTTTCAGTGGTCATGGGTGACCGTCGATGAGGTGTCTATATCGTGTTTTAACCCCTTTTAATATGAAAAATCAACCCTCTAATTGGGGTATTTTTTGTATTCTGGTATATTATCCATAACCCAATGTACTACAGAACATTCCACGAGAGCTCTTATTTTTTATGGTGGGGAATCCAATAGCAGACTAGATTGTGGGACCTTCTCCTTATAGATTGAGGAAATCCTCCATCAATGATTCAAGATGAATATGGCCCCTTGGGACGGGATCATTTTTCTGCATGTTCTAAGCCCCCCAACAATATCATGGCCTAAAGTTGGTATCATTTACAAATCATATCATGTTTCATTTAGTGGAATAATATATACATACATATCAATTCTAATAGGTCCCCTATAAATCATTTAGAAGGCCCAAAGGATAATTTTAACTTAACTGGAAATAGATGAAAAATCCACCTCTACTTCATCAATATCATGTGAAATTCAATGGATCTATAACCCACTTCTAATATTGGTAAATATAATTTTATAAAAATTTCGTAGTTCTTAGTGAAAAATACCACCAAACGAATCTGCTGGGAGCATTAGCGGTGGTTATGATTAACCCCCGATAATGTGTTTTGAGTGGGTTTTAACCCATTATAATATAAAAAATCACCCCTCTTATTGGTGTTTTTTATTCTGGTTTATAATCCTTAACCCAATGTACTAGAGATATTTCTAGGAGTGATCCTATTTTTATGTGGGTCATTCTGTAGGAGACTGAAGTGTGGGACCTTCTCCTTTTGGATTGAGGGAAGCCTTCATCATGGATTCAAGACAGATATAGCCCTTTGGGATGGGTTTGTTTTTATGAATATTCCTTTCTACCACAAAATGATCATGGACAAAAGGTTGTATCATTTAAACATAATCTCATGTTTACATTAGTGGGATAAAATCTTCAAACATATAATTTAGAATAGGGGCCCTATAAATTATATAGATGGCCCATAGGATAATGTCAAATTTTCTATGAATTAGATGAAAAAATTTATATGTACTCTATCAGATCAAAAGTTAAATAATAATGTCTATGTCCTTATATGGGTATTTTTTCACAAACCAAATAGTCTCATAAATTTTGGTGTCTTGTAACTCCTTTTATTCTACCAAAATTTGATGTACCATGTACACAAACATCCATTACGGAATGAAACCACTCTATAGAATAATTATCATTCCTCTATTAATTTTTGTGATTGGTCTTCCAAAAATGCATATATGGTTAACTTATCATAGATTGGTTTTGAATCATGGGTATAAGGCTTCATATTAATGTTTTAGTGGTTTTGATGTATGAAATCGGTAGTTAGAATTGATATTGTCAAGGTGAATTCATAATTAGATGAGACATTGGTAGTGGGAAAATTATCATTCTCCATTAAAAATATGTCATAATGTAACTTTGATCATTTTTATGAGGGAATCCCTTGAGATTACATGATCTTACAGAGGCATATAGTCACTCTACTTCTACTCTCATTGGTATTGAATCAAGTGCAACTCCACTTCTGGGAGCATGGAATTTCACATATCATAAAATCAATTTCCAACATCATTGATCATCACTAAGACACAGTTGTCACATTTACATGGAATGAAATTGGAGGAGGAATCAAAAACAAGTACTAAATCATTGAGATTTTTAATTATATTCAGAATCCTTACATAAGAATGTTCAGAAACTCTATAAAAGGAAGGGCCTTGTGCATTCCCCTCAACCAAGGATCTCATTTTGGACCCCAAAAGAGGTGCCTCACATTGGTCCATTCATCAGGTTCCTCACACAATCCACTCGATCAAGTTTATAGGGAAGGCCCCTTGATAATTTCATCCCTCATAGAATGGTCTCTAAACTGGTTGTATCATGTACGAGTGTGTTGAAATTCATTAAAGTACCTATGAAAACAATATAATAGAGAGACAGTGTTAATGTTTTTCATGGTGATATGAACAAATAATAACATGGAAGGAAATAATTTTTTAATGATTCACTGTTATTTATAGTCACCATTGGCCTATTTGTCGGTCCTATACACTAAACATTCTATTTTGACCTATGCTTTAGACCTATTACATTGACTTTCAACGGTATCCTACATAGATGAAATTCACAAAAGTTTAAAATATTTTCCTCCCCATTCCTCAGGACTAAACCCTCATCTTCTTATCAAATTAAATTTTGAGAGAGGTCTTTTTTTACACTCATTTTTTCACAAGGTATAAAAAGATAATGAATAGTTCACCAAGTGTATGAGAGTTTAATAAACCGCACAAAGGGTCAGGGGGAACATGACTAATATATATTATGATCTAGAAGTATCATGCGTCCCCTCGCCACACAAATATGAAGTGTATTCCACCCCTATGTGTGGGACATATGAGGAACACCAACACCTGGTACATGGGCATAAAATATCCTTTTACCATGTACATATGACTACATATAAATAGGACCATGTGGCTTCTCATAAGAGAGACTAAAAAATAGAATAAACCTATATTATATGATCATTTATCCCCTACACAGTGGTCTTCATAAATCCATCATGTAGCTCTCAAAAATTTGAGAGAATAGATATTTAAAAGAGATAGTGGAATCAAAGTTCCTCCAGGGTATGAAACACAAGATGCCTATATGGGGGATCCTTTACCACTAGTGAACATGAACTATAATGAAGGTATTTTCCCATATATGATTCCAAATAAAAACCCAACCACAGACACCTAATTAGGCCATTGTTACCAAGAGCATAGAGCCTTCTATGTTTTTTCTCCCATGTTGTTTATTTCCCAAGGTACCTGAAGCTCACATAGGCCATCACCCATGTGTGTGGCAATTACAAGAACTCTGAGGTCACCTTGCATGTAGAAACATATTCATTCTAAGACATGGCATGTAAGAGACACCATAAAATTCATATTTCAAGCAACCAATTTTTTCACTCCCCTTTAAATTGTTAATGAAGTGGCCTAACCTTGGACATATCCTTACATATCCTATAAAATAATCACTTTAATTTTTAATATCTTATTTTCATTATAAGAATTTTATATATTACATTGTTAAACTCTCGTCGAAATTTTGTTCTAGTCAATTAATTTCAGTAACCACTAATACCTATAATATACCATAATCCAGTAATTTGAGATCGTTAAATTTCCTTAAATAAACACACAGTTCCTGATCATAAGCAATGGGAGAGGACCAAAATTTCTTGAGCCTGTGATCAAGTGAAGAATAGAATTGTAATTAGAAATGCATTAAATATGTAAATATTATAATATCTAAATAGGATATATTAATATATTAATGAAAAAAAAGAAAATATATAGGTGTGAAATTCCATAGGAGGATAAAGATAATCTTGTTGATTATGCCACTAAAGGATTTATGTTGTATCACTAATTTTATTACATTCAAATGAAATTTTCGAATCGATGTAACAGAATATGTATCGTGATTCCATGATTGTTGAATTAGACTCAATTTTAGGTACATTGTTTTTAATTTATTGATGAATTCCTAGATTTCTTTTGGAATTCTTCTTAATTCTCCAAGTGGGATTTATTGATTTCATTAACTTATATATATTAATCAATAAATGATCCATGATTTCAATGTTGTGTGACATAATATTCCTATTTGAATGTTCAAAAATATTATAGAATCTAGGGAATGGATAGAAATAATAGATTGAATATTGTGGAATTATATTATCTTAAAATTTGATACCAAAATATATATATATACCTTTTAAAATAATCAATAAAAATTTGAATTGGTTTATCATATAAATATTTGATTTTCATCTCTACACAAAAATAACAAATTATGTTTATTATGAACAATTTTTTTTGTCTAAAAATAGGATGTGAAATCAATGCGGTTCTAGAGTTTATTTTGTCCTAGTCACCACTTCACATAATGAATATTGGAGTTCAATCATTGGGGATAGATATCTATAAGTAGTGGAGGGGTTTTATTATTTTTATCCATCAAATCAGCACTATATTAGTAAAAAGTTATTTTAAATATTTATTAGTATTTCAATTTTTGGTGCATCTTCAATGAGGTGAATTTCATGGGCCAAGGATTGATGGGACTCCTAAGGAAGTGTATGCTGTCTCATTGGTGAAGAATTGGATTTCTACATGTGCATCAACACTACACTTTGGCCTCAATTTTTTAAGGCATGTATGGTGTATTTATATATACATATTTAGTGTTTCTACATCCTTAGTGAATTTTTCTTCTCTTAATAATAATTTTTTAGGTATGCTTCATTCTCCCACGAAATCCCCACAATATCAATTTTCATGATTTCTTACCTATACTTAAATATTGGTGTGTCTCATAATTTATGAAATAGATAACTATATATTATTTTTATATTTATATCGAATTCCTCAAAAAAAGACTCATAAAGTAGATATTTGGTCAATAACGTCATAATAATATTTATCATTTTATTGAAATTATATTCTATATTGCATTATATAGAAATGGATTCAATCATCACAATCATTTTGTTGTTCAGATCTCCTTAAAACAAAAAGAGTTGAACTATGGTTTCATGAACTCAATTATTCAAATGATGAAGGGTATATATCTTCACAATAATTACTTCAATCAAATATATTTTACATTCCTATAAACATGATACCATGGATAATTGGGAACCCATTGGTCACTCCTCAGATGAATTGATCCTGAGAATAGGGTATCACATCTATCTCAAAACACGAATAGTGTGTACCTCTTCATCCAATAATATTCAATAACAATTTGATATCCCCACTAGTGAACCATTTTCCAATGATCAGATGGAATCCCATTCATATGAGTATCAATTATTAACTTGTCTTAGGACCATTTTTATTCATCTATTCTCATCATCTATAGAATATATCAAGGTCTATCTATTTCGGATCATCTTCATTATATGACTCTTAATTGGAAAAAAATATGTTGATCATAAATCAAATAAAATACTTTTTAATCACATTAGAACATCATAATCATGATTTGATAAACTATAATTAGCATGGGTTATCATATTAGATTGATTCTGACTCAACTAGAGTTGTTGGGATTTTCATTTTTCTCATATATGGGTGATATGTGGGCCACACGGAAGTAGAAATTCATCATGATAGAGATTTTTAGTCTCCATAGAGGAAGTTTAATTATACATTATTGCATGAGGATTTGTTTTAATATTGTATGATAGGAGTAAATTCAAATAGAAAATATTCGTGTGGTAAAAGGGTTGATCATGAACAAAGTCATAGTGTAGATGGAAACTAACAAAACCAGGGCCCATTTTGTTATTTTCATAGCATGAATGTAAATTCATGATAGGACACTGAATGTATCAATATACTATCCCTTCATCTCCTAGTTTTAGGGGGAACATTCAAAAAATTCCAAGATGAAATTTTATGGATATAGTTGATAGGATTTTGAGGTATGGTATTAGACTCAACCCCTGACACGGTTGCACATTATTGCGATTACAAAATTCATTACATTTTAAATTTAAAACAAAAAAGCATTTATATCCAATAAAAAATTTAAATTAATTAAAATGCAAACAATTAAAAATGAAATTTATAAATAAATTCAAATTCATTGTTTAATAGAAATAATTAAATCATATTATTTAATCATAGTTGATTTTCAGTTTATTTAGAAAGACGTTAGAGAATTCCATAAAATCATTTCAAAATAAAAAAAATTTAATATAAAACAAATTTAATTTTTACTTAGAAATGAAATTAATGAATTAATATATAAATTTTTCCTTCCCATGAATAAATAAAAACAATGATATATCTGATTTCAAGAATTAAAATAATGAAAATTAAAAAATCTAAAATTATTTCATTATTTTTTAGTTAATTGAAAAATTAAATATTCCATTAAAATTAAATATTAAATGAAATTTGAGGAAAATAATGGAACTAAAACTTTCAATGAATTATAACTTTTCCCAGAGATTAATTAAATTTCGGTGATAATTTTTATGAAAAGAAGTCAAATATTGTGAAAATTTAAGCTGACATTAGTGATTAGAGGACATTATAGGGTATTAATGTCTCTCAAAACCCCACTCCTTTTTTTAAAAAAAATCATGGGTGTTGGATAGGGATGTGTATTCCCTCGTAGGTATTGAAATTTATTAATAATATTAATAAGATCACAATAATTTTAATCATAATATCACTTGAAAATCATTATTGAATCATCAAATCCATTTATTTAGAAAACAAAATATGAATATATATATATATATATATAATAAATTATATGATTCAATATTTAGAAATAATTAATATTTTAAATTAATATTTTTTTTATTAAATAATGGTATAAAATAATCATTATTATAACTCATATGTACTTTTGATAAAAAAATTTCTAAAAATTTAAATTAAAAAATGAAATTTTTTAAAAATGACATCATAAAAATATACTAAATAACTGATTGATTCGTTAAGATGTAATTATTTTTAAATAATAGTTATGATTCATAATTATGTTTTTCCTAGTAAACTCGACCTTAGACTCATTGAAAATTATTTTAATAGAGTATATTTATATATTAAAAAATATAACAAAATTAAGAATTTTGGTGTAATATTTATTCACAACATAATGTGGTTACCCTCTAGAAATACCCCCTTACATATTGTTTTTATAGTGTTTGGACTGAGTAAACTAATAGAAATTTATAACATTATAACATATTATATTTTATTTACAAATCGATAAAATTATCTATGTAAAAATTTGAATCCTTCCATGATATTCTCATTTCCATAGTGGGGTCTCCTACAATAGGAGTTACCAAAGTACATGACTGTACATTACAATGGGTCCCTGATTTTATTTACCATAATTAAGGTTGATACAGTACAACAAACTGAAATTCATTATTTATAATTAAGTATTACTAATGACCCACTTTCCAATTCTATTTCACCCCATAAATGACCATGTTATAGAATTGTAAGTCTCATAATTCAAAATATTATTTTCGTTTTCATGGAAATCAAATTTGATATAAAAAAAATTAAAAAAATTATTCATTTAGATTTTGAAATTAATAACCAAAACTATATGTTTTATATAAAAAATCTTATCCAAATAGTTGATTTTTGACAAATTTTAGAATCTATAATTTCCCATTGAATAATAGAAATTATGCAATTCCACATAAAATATATATTTATATGAAATCTATGAAAACTTTAACAAAATTAAAAATACTTTTGTATTTCTCAACTACCATTGGTTTTTGACATCATCACAATCTGTGAATTGACATCTCATTGATAAAAAATTGACACCCAAGTCAATTATTATTGTCATTTAAATTATAAAAATCATATAAAAAAATACATTAATATATTTGATATGTTTCAAGTACCTAAACAAGTCATATAATAGATTCAAAGCTAAAAATATATTTACTAAAGTATTTTAAAACATTTTTCACACATCACAATGATTTTTCATGTTCTCTAAACCTTGTGAAAATAGTGTATTAGATTAAAGGAATATTATAGGTTCTCATAGTCCCAAATAATAGTTGTATTAAGGTTGTGTAAAATAATTTTTATCAAAAAAATTTATGATTTATTCTATCATTAATATGGACTAAGTGTGCATATTCTCCCAACAAATCACGATTACTCCGTAAACAAATGTTTCACACTCATTTTTCATAATTTCAAACTCTGACATTCTAAATATATTTATCGAATAAAATACATATATTAATGACACATTTAAACTATTAAATCATATTTTAATTTTTTTATCAATTACTAATCATTTTTACCTAGAAATAAGTATAAATGTTTTTTCTTTAATGGGAATAAATAACATAACATTTAAAAAACAGAATTATATTATAGAAAAATACTCTAAAAAATACACCACTATATCTATTTGTGGAATATTAAATTTAGTTTAAACATTAATAAATATTTTTAATTATTATATAACTAAAACTAATTAATATGTCTTAAATATTTTGAAACCAATATAGAATCAACACATTTACCTTAAATATATCATACCAGTACACCATGAATAACAAAAATAAATCAAAAACATTTAAATAAAATACCTAATTATCCAATATCTATTATTATACAACTTTATAATGTTTTAAAAATTTAGTTAATTTGTATTATTATGAAAACATAAAAAATCTTAAAACCCAAAATAAACCTTCATTCATAAAAAATAACTAGCCATCCAAACTATTCTTGTAAAAAACAATATTTTCAAAAAAAACATTTTTATGATACTATTAAACCAAAAATGGACGTATTTTTTTAAAAAGGTTCCTCATAAATTATACATATTTAGTAATCTTGAATCCAATCTATATTTCCAAAACTGTCCAATGATATTGAGATATTTCAATTAATAATAACCTACTGTTAAAACCATTTTATTCATAAAAATAATAACCAACAACTATGGATGTAAATTTTTTAAAATAAAATTCATATATATGACACACAATAACCCATTTAATAGAAAATTTGAAATAAAAACCTTAAAAATTATATTATTTTAAAAATTGAAGTATTATAATAAATTAGTTAAACGAGTTATTCAATCATGTAAATTCCATTAAAAAATTAATTCAACCACCCCAAAAATCAAACCTTGCATTAATTAATGAATCTATACATTATAGAAGTTGGTAACACGTTTTTTGTTATATGTCATTAAAATATACTAGTTTTAAAAACCTTCTAAATTGGAAAATATATAAATAAAAACATTTTAAAAAATATAAAATTCATTTAACTACATTTAATAATCTTTAGGGAAGGCCAAGAAACAAAATATTTTCATAAACCCTTCAACTTTTGTAGGTTTAATAATTTAATGAGAAAGTAACCAATTAATTAAATTAAAAATATTATATATATATATATATATCAAAACATAATCCTATCACAGATATACCCACTAAATATTATTTAATCAATTCAATAAAAATCATTATATATTTGAAATCCAAACCATCATAATAGATGAACGTTAATAATAGAGATGAAACTAAATTACAGATATCATCCCAAAAGGCTATAAAATAAATAACTTCAAGAAATTATTAAGTGAATTATCATATCTTTGAAACACCTATTTATTAATAGTAAATTTGTAAGATGACAGTTCATATAATTCCAAATGAATAAGTAAATAATTATAGTTTCAATAATTGACCTAAAATAACCATACCACAATATGTTATATAAATCAGTAATTTTTATACCTATTTCAAACTGATCCATAAAATGAAATATGAACTTATCAAAAATTGTGTGTCCATAAAAATAAGAGTTTTACCAATTTTTTGAAATTATTTCATTTACTTTAAAACTGACTTAGTATCCTCCCAATTTTATAGAAGACTAAATTTTCTATTAAACTTAAAAACCCAACAACATGCCACAAGAAAAATATATAAAATTCATGAAACAAATAATATCATGCCTTTAGAGAAATATAAAATATAAAATAATTTTATTTAATAAATAATAACAATCTATATTTATAAATGGTATTTAAGTATATAATCCAAATATATTTAATGATTTCAATTCAAAAAGTTAAATTTCTAATTAACTTGTATCATATCCAACCTTATCAATTATATTTTTAAAATTTAATGAAGAGTGGAAGAAAAAGATTATTATGCAATTTTATTTCCAGAATTTTGAATTTTTTATAAATATTTTGTGGTATTTTAAAATCATAACTATTGTTATTTATAATAATTTCTTATTATTAAATCATTAATAGAAAATAAAATTTCAAATTTCAATGACTAAAAAATATTTAATGCATGATTTATAACCCTTTTATAATTTCTAATCTATGAAGTAATATTTTTTAATAGAAATAAAAAACAGTCCATGTTATTTTTTTTAAATTACATATATTTTAAAATTCCCCAATCACATAAATAAAATATTTAACATACATATTTCAACTAAATAGGAATGAAAACTCTCATTTAATATTGGTAAAATTTATTATGAAATATATATATTCAATTAGATACCAAAATTAAAAAACCATGGAATGTCAAATGATTTTAATAGAAATAAAATGAATAAAACTAATTCATGAAATATTATGTAATATTTTAAAAAACTTATGTCTTTAAAAATAATCATTAAATTCACATCCACATGAAAATATAAATGAATATATTCTTGAAAAATTGTTGAAGAAATTTACTCAATCCCTAAATTCACTTGTGACTTGAGATTAATCAATACAAATGATTTCCAGTCATAATTAGGTTTTACTTATCATTTTATTATGATACTACCACCATATACCACCGACTCAACTTAAAAAATATTCTATTAAACCATTTTTTACAAACCAACCTAGTAGATCCTATCATTATACATAAGATGCACCTCCATAAAGACGTAAGGTTATTCTTTATACCCCTAAACTTGTAACTAGTGACGCAAATTAATAGAACACATTTGGGTGTTTTTTCCACAAATAATATAATAACTAAAGGAATGGAAAACAATGAATTATAATAATAAATAATATAACAAAAATCATAGGTAAAACATACATATGTAAAAAATACAAAAAAACATTTTTGTAATTTCTTGAACATTATTAATCTATACTATTCACATAATCATTTCAAAATGGAAATAACTGTTACCATCCACACATTAAAATAATCCTGATATGAAAATCAATATAAACTTCAGGGTGTATATACAGTGTGTTTTAATTAGTACAATAATGTTACACCAAGTTCTCTATGAGAAAAAATTAATAATCTACCAAAGCATAATATTTTGAACTTGATATAAGGAAAATAAAATATAAACCATCATTAAAATTATTTAATGTAGGCTTTACATTAAATTACATTAAAAATATGGAATAAAATGTAATGAAATATGTTTTTTGGAAAAATCATTGAAAAAATACACATTATTACTAAAACTCGAAATAAACATCATGGGTATGAACCAATAAAACTAGTGAAGTACATATGGTATATTTTATTCAAATTTTATAATATTGGTTACAATAGGAGGAATGTTTTATCAATATGAAATGTATTTTGGAATAGTAATTGATGATGTTGTCACATCCACTATTGTAGAAGGGAAATATATATCCCATATATTTATTGGGAGAATTATATCCGAAATCATGTGCCTAAGACAGAATCCCTTACAAAATAATTTTGACAAATTTAATTTCTACTCCAACCCATCCCATGTAACAAAATTTCACACCCATAAATATTATTATTATTCATGAAATAAAATTAATGATTCCTTACATAATGATTAAATCTCATACTATTAGTTGTTAGGTATCAACCAATGATAAAATTAGTATAAATGTAAATTAGTTTTGATGAAGAACACATTTCTATGAAGGGGTCGTAAAATCAAACCATAAATATATCAATATGGATTTAAATTTCATTTTATCTGTGATTTTTCTATATATATTAAATGGATTAATTCATTATAAGTTTAATTGTTCATCAATTTAAAAATTATTTAACTTTATTTAATAATTAATGTGATTATATTCAAAAACACTTTATAGAACTGTCTTAATAATGACAAAAAAATTAATTTAAATTAATCTAATATCCAAAAGAAATTGTAAATAATGTTGAAAAATAAATAACATGAAAAAATTGATTATTATTTATGGGAGTAACATATATATTAATTATTAAAATTTATATTGAAAATAACAATTCCCTTATTATTAAATGAAAAATGTTAATCATTGAGTCACATGTCATTTGTTGAACATTAATTAATATAATTTGGTATTATACATGTAATTCCTCGTCCCCAGTTACCCAAAGTCGGTGCATTATTACGTACCACTGGCATGATCACAAAAGATCAAGTCTCGAAAGATCGATTAGTTTAGAAGCCTTGGAACACTCGATACATTCAAAAGTCATAAATTACATCATATAGTAAAAAAAACTACAACAACATCTTGTCTTTATATCCACTCATACTATTCCTGCAGGTCATTCATAATATACTTCTTCACATCCTGGAAAAATTAAAACATTGGAATTGGTGAGCTCAGATGCTCAGTAAGGATAACAATATAGCAGAAGCTTTCATAAATAAACATTAACATTTAAGGCAATGTATAACTAAAACTAAAGCCTTTTAAGCTTGAACATAAGCTTAATATGGAAAAAAGAAAATGAAATAATGCCATTTACTTATTCACATGGATATTCTACTCGTCCAATAATCACATGCAATATCAATAACCAATTTTATAATGATGGAATGCATAATGCCAGACTATCATAAAGACATAGCCAAGGCCTCGTTCCAAGACTACAAATAATATTTTTTCAAAGCCTCGTGAAAAGACACTAGTTTGCCTCATGAGACCTATCGATGCATCGAGAAGCTATAGCGGGCTCCACCCGTCACTTATTAAGTCCAGTGCATTCCTCATATGACCAGGTTTAAACATATCATAAACTATAACAGAATCGTATCGCATAAAACACACATAAAATAAACATAAAATTTCCACATTTCAATCACAAGATATCAATAAAACACATTGATATAATAAAAACATTATCAAAACCATTTTCAATACCAAAATAATAGAAAATTAAAACATTGTATTTACATTTCATTTAAAAAATGTTATGGCTTGTAGGGAAGCTGAAACTCAAATAATGGTCATGGCGGCGCAGAACTAGTTGTCACCATGTACGTAAGACAAAACATTTCATTTTTCATTTAGTAAAAATGATTCTTATAAAAAGATTCATTTTGAATAAAAGTAAAAGTCAAACGGGATCATACACCGTATAAAAGAAAGTTGTGTATAAAATAAAATATGCCTCAATGAAAGAAGATTGAGACAAAGTCCCTTATAAAGATAATTTTTAATATAAAATAGATCTATTATGTGTATTCACTATATTTAAACATAAATAAAGTATAAATACAAGATAGGACATAATAATATCATGACATAATTTGAATGAATGAGTCTAACCCAAAGAACGGAAATTGGGTTACGAAGTTCCCTTACCTTGTGTCTGACTTGACTCGATCATTCTTTAACCTACTGAATAATAATCTACAGTCAATTTATACTTTCTTAAGAACCTTTTTCTATTTAAGTATTCCTTTTATATGACCTATTACCATGTTATGAACATCATGTAATTATTTATGTTAATAAAGGTTGTTTTGTCGATCTTTGGTACTTGAGTAAAAAATAAACTACTTATAATTACAAGTTGTTCATGTGGTAAAATAGTCATTATATACAGAATTATATTCATGATTTAGATATCATATATATCATAAATATCCAGTATATGCATTCATTCATAATATTACGTAACATTTAGAGGTAAGAGGTAAGAAATGAAATGTATCGTTCATGGAGACGGCAAGCCGTACGTAAGCATGAATGCTACTTTCATTTCTATTTCGTATTTAATGAAATTAAATCATAATGTAATAAAGGTATATTATAATTACAGTATAATATCATATATAATATCATTTACTCCATACTTTATACATCCCACATATGACATTAACGATTCAAATCACTTTGAGGGGGCAGTAGTTCGCACTTCCTAAAATGAAATTATCGCGTTTAACAATAATGGAAATCATAAAGATATGACATAAATGAAAAATACAGAAGCATAATGAAAACATAAACAAAATATATATATAATATATTAAAATATTGTCATCATAATGGCCACCATGATAGGTGTTAAAAGAAGATTGAACAATCAACGTTTCGGGAGGCAGTAATTCGTCACCCACAGAAAGAGTATGTTCTTTAACCATTAGACGAAGGTGTGTGTAAGTGTAAATCAAATAATTCTCATAAAAACATACTATTATATTTATGATACTGGTGTTCTTAAAAAATAAAGGAATAAATAGAGTTTAGGGCATTGGAGATGCAAAATAAAACAAAAGAACATAGGAGAAGACATTACCTTAAAATCAGGTAACTCTTTTTGATTTGAGCCAAAGGCTTACTTGGGAAGATTTCTGACCCATGTGAGGCTTCTAGGAGTAATATATGGAAGTTTAGAAAGTATTTGGGAATAGTTTTCTCGATCCCAAAGGCTTTTATGGTGTGAATAATGTTTTAGAGGTGGGGGCCTTTTATAAGAGGAGAGGAGGGTCACTCTAGGAAACTCATGAAATGTTACATTATTATGAAATGCTTTTCAGATTTCAAAGGTCCCAAAATTATATATTACGAGGATAAGGTGATAAGGGTTCTAAATATACTCATCCAATAGGTTTTTGACAAGTTTATGTCTTATAGTTTACATTATCTTTTCATTTTATTTCAATCATTAATTAATGAGGTAATCACTGCATCATCATGGTGTCATAAATAATTTAATTTAATTAATGTCTAGAAATTATAAAAAAATTACCTTGATGTAGTAAATATTTTTATCTTTCCAATGGATATTTATAGTCGTAAATTTAACTTATATAACCCCATGTAATAATTTTTTTTATTAAACAACACATGTTTGTGACAATTTTATTTTTACATTAAATAAAAAGTTATTAATGTCATTTTCTTTCCCATGTGGCTCCAAGGGGTCCCCAAGATGACCCATGGATAATATTGGTCGTCCATGACTCATCCAATAAGGTTAGAACATGTTTCATGATATTTTAAAATTTATATAATATAATTTTTACCTTAAATTTCACTAATTACCTTTAATCGTGATTAATAAAACTTAAATGTTACTATTCACCAAAAATTATTTTAATCCCATTGAACCACATTTTACTTCCTAATGAAAAATATGTATGTCATATTTTTGAAATTAAATTCATAGAAGAGTTAATTATTCATCTAAATGAAAAATTAGTTTTTTAACTTCCACGTAGTGGTTTCACTATTCATCAAAATTTAATGTTTTTCAGAAAACTACCAAAAATTCACCCTAAGCTATAATTGATATTCTGAATTCAAAATTGGTGTCTATTTTAAAAAATTCTAAACATATAAGTTACATTACTTAATTTTATAATTAATTCCCACTGTCCCAACAAATAGCGTGTTTTTAAGAAACAATATATATCAAATGATTGACAATTGTTTATGTCCAATTTTAAAGTGAAATTAATTCTAATGACCACCATTGGATAAAATGGTAAAATTATATTTAAATTATACGTTAAAACCACTAAATAGTATAATTTATCACTATTAATTATTTTTATTAAAAAAGCTATTTTTAATTAAAATTTAGTAATTTTCACTATTCATCAAAATATAAAAGCTATCCGAAAAGTTCCAAATTTTCACCCTAGGCTAAATTTGATATTATGAATCCAAAACTTAAGTCCATTTTAAATGAGAAAATTTATAAAATTTCATAAATTCAGTATTACTATTCAAAACGGCTACTTTGTTTGGTTGTGGTGTGTGTTAGAAGTCGATGTTGCGTACAACACACGCTACTGTATTATTCAGAGAGAAGCGTATTGTGGAAGGTTGGGGTGTTACATTCTCCCCTCCTTCAAATAATTTCATCCTCGAAATTTCATATAATATCACTGTAAAAAATGACTCGGGTGATTCTTCATCATAAGTTCCTCAGGTTCCCACATTGCCTCCTCCATCTTATGGTTTCTCCATAGACCTTTTACCAGACGAGTTGTCCAGTTTCTCAGCACGTGTTCTCTTGTATCAAGAATCCTAATGGGCTCTTCGCAATAAGACAGATCGTGTTCTAGTTCTAATTCCTCATAGGTGAGTACATGCATTGGGTCAAGCATGTATTTTCTCAACAGTGATACGTGGAATACATCGTGAACTTTGGAGAGACATGGTGGAATTTCCAAACGGTAAGCTACATCCCCAATTCGTTCTAGAATTCAGAAGGGTCTGATGTACTTGAGACTCAATTTACCCTTCTTACCGAAACATATAACTCCCTTCCATGGAGATAACTTCAAGAAAACATGATCTCCTACCAGAAATTCCAAATCCTTCCTTCGGTTGTCAGCATAGCTCTTCTGCCTACTTTGAGCTGCTTTGATGAGGTTTTGGATTAACTTCACCTTTTCCATTGTTTCGCCCACCAGTTCTGGGCCTATATATTTTCGTTCCCCAACGTCATCCCAACAGCATGGTGTGCGACATCTATTTCTTTATAAAACTTCATATGGTGCCATATGAATACTTGAATTGAAGCTATTGTTAAAGTTAAATTCTACCAGAGGTAAATATTGATCCCACATACCCTGAAAGTCATGTTAGCATGATATCAACATGTCTTCTAAAGTTTGAATAGTTCATTCTGATTGTCTATCTGTTTGAGTGTGGTAAGTAGTGCTCAAACGAAGTTTAGTATCCAAGGCCTTCTGAAGACATTTCCAGAATCTTGATGTAAAACGGGGATCATGACCCGAGACAATCGTTAGGGGTACTCCATGAACTCCCACAACTTCATTAATATATAGTCATGCTAGACGTTCAAGTGGTAGATCTTCTCTTATAGCATGAAAATGCGCTGACTTCGTGAGATGATAAAAAATGACCCATATTGTGTCATTCCTTCAAGAAGTCTTTGGTAGTCCCATGACAATGTCCATCGTAATATTATCCTATTTTCACTCAGGTATGGGAAGAGGTTTCAATACACCACCAGGAAGTTTCCTTCCAGCTTTCACATGTAGAAAAACCATACATCTTGACAAAAATGAGCAATCCCCCTCTTTATTTTCTCCCACCAAAAATGTCACGTTAAATCTCTGTACATTATGGTGCTCCCAGGGTGTATAGAGAAATTGGAATTGTCAGAATCATCCAACAATTCCCTCTATAAATCAGGTATATCGGGAACACAAAGTCTCCTCCCAAATTTCAAAATTCCATCTTCACACACAAAGTCACTCAATCTCCCATCATTCACAACATTAATCTTCTTTTTCAAATCATTATCATCGGCCTGAGAACACATTATCCTTTCGAGTAAAGAAGGTTTGGAAACCATTTGAAAAATATTTCATGTTTCTCCCTCCATGGTGATTCTCATATCCGTCTTTACCAGATCCATAAAAATAGGATACCTTTCCACTCTCATCATGTTCAAAACTCCATGATCTTTTCTACTCAATGTAAATGCACCATTATTTTCCTTCCCTGGGTGGTAGTGTATCATGCAATCATAATCCTTGAGTAGTTAAAGCCATCACATTTGCCTCATGTTGAGTTCTTTTTGTGAGAAAATATATTTCAAACTCTTGTGATCAGTATATATCTCACATTTTTCACCATAGAGATATTGTCTCTATATCTTCAAGGCAAAGATTACAATATCTAACCCGAGATCATGAGTAGGATAGTTCTTCTCATGAATGTTTAGCTATCGGGATGCATAGGCAATAACCCTAGCATTCTACATAAGGACACAACCAAGTTCTTTTATTGATGCATCACTATAAATAAAGAACCCATCATTCCCCGATGGTAGAGTCAATATAAGAGCATTTAATAATCTTCTCTTCATTTTATCAAACCATTATTCACACTCTTTTGTCTAGAAAAATTTAACACCTTTATGTGTGAGCTTCGTTAATGGGTTAGCCAATCGGGCAAAATTCTAGAAAAAATGTCGATAATAACCTGCCAAACCAATAAAACTGCGTACCTCAGTTATACTCGTCGGTGACGGACATTCGTGGATTGACATGGTATTAAAAGGATCAATGGATATTCCATCCTTAGAGACAATATGGAAAAAGTAAGAAAATCTCCAGTTTCCAGAATTCACACTTTCTAAACATCCCATATTATTCATGCCTTTTAAGAGTCTTCAAGATAATGCGCAAGTGATTTTCATGATCATCGTAGATTTTGGAGTATACCAAGATATCATCAATAAATACCACGACAAAAGCATCATGATATTCCTTGAAAACTCTATTCATTAGATCCATGAATAAAGAGGGTTTATTTGTCAATCCAAAAAGAAATACTGTAAACTCGTAATGCTCGTACCTTGTTCAAAATGCTATCTTCAGAATGTCTTCCTTCATCACACAAAACTGATGGTATCTAGATCGAAGGTCAATCTTTGAAAAGTATTGTGCTCACTGTAGTTGGTCAAATAAATCATTAATGCAAGGTAGGGGATACTTTTTCTTTATTGTTATAGCATTGATCTCCCTGTAGTCAACGCACAACCTCATAGATCTATGTTTCTTCTTAACAAAAAGGACAGGGGCTCTCCATGGAGAAACACTAGGGCGAATAAATCCCTTATTACTCAATTCCTCTAGTTGTTTCTTTAGTTCAACTAATTCCATGGTGGCCATTCTATAAGGGGTCTCCGATATAGGGCTTGATCCAGGAATTAAATCAATGGAAAACTCAACTTATCGTTCTGGAGGATGTCCAGGTAAATTTTCCAGAAACACATCTACATATTCTTTCACAATATGTACATACTCTATTTGAGCATTAATTTCCTCACCCTCAGTCATTTCATTCTCTTCCTCCCCAGTAATTTAATTTAGTTGAGCTAATGGGGGTGGATCTAAATAAGAATTAGGTGGTGACGATTCTGCTCTAAAGATAAGGTATTCCTTATCATCATCATCAAAAATTGTGACCTCCTTCTTCTTAAAATAAATCTTTGCATCATAGTCTGAAAGGAAATCTATACTAAGAATTATATCAAACTCAACCATAGGTATGACAATGAGATCAGCAGATGAAGAACATTTATGTGCTCTAATGGGGACTGATTCACAATACTTTGTTGCAATGATACTTCCCTTAGGAGTATTGACAGACAATTATCATGTTCAATCAAATTAGAAATATCTAATTTTCTTAGAAAAATGGGATGATATGAAACAATGCGATGATCCAGAATCAAATAATGCATTTTCTAAACTTGAGGAAACTATTAAATTACCCGCCACCAAGTCTTTCGGAGATTCAACCTCAGCAGTAGTGATTTCATAAGCTTGGCCTTGAACCCTTGTCCTCTTATGAGGTATGTTCCCCTGACGATTAGGACATTCGTTTTCATAATGTCCCATATCTCTTGAATTATAGCATTCCACATTGACAACAACTCTTTTTACCTTGCAATTATGAGCTTGGTGACCTTTTTCACCACACTTATAACAGACTCCCATTCCCTTCAAGCAAGTACTGGGGTGTTTCTTACCACATTTACTGCAGGATTGATATTCAAATTTTACCTTCATCTCCTTATTTACATTTCTACATTGATCAGAATATCTCTTCTTTTCTTGCTTTTCATTAATTAAATAAGACTTAGATAATTCCGTTTCCATCTTGATAGCACACGAGACAATATCTTCATATGACATGAAGGTTTATGAGACTAATGCTCAATGGAGAAATGGTTTTAACTCATCAAGGAAACGATAAATCTTACTTCTTGGGTTACGTATATAATCTGGAGCATGCCTTGCTAACCTTGTATACTTAGCCTCATACTTTGCGACATTCTCATCCTCCTTCTACCTCAGACTCAGAAATTTCCTTTCAATATCTGGTTGATGGTCATGTGGAATGTATTTTTCTATGAAAATTTCTTTAAACTCCCTCCATTCCATACTTGATAATTCTTCATCTTCCTTTGTGTTTTGAATCAGCGACATCCATTGATCAGCATCTCCAGTGAGGTGGTAAACTGCCATGACCACCTTCTCCCTTTCGCTACTCCCCAAGGTGTGGAATATTTTCTCTAAGGAGTTTATCCATTGCTCAGCTACTAATGGATTTATACCCCAATTAAATGTTGGCGGTTTTTGCCTCAAGAAGCGGTCTAACATTGATCCTCCACATTGCAGATCAGGGTGATCCATAAGAGTAAGGTTATTATTCCTAACACGAGTGAGTTTCCCTAGTATGATGATAAGTTGATCAGCACTAGTTATATCTCCAGCTCCACTATAATTATCTTGAGCAGGAGGGAAATCCCAACATGGAGTGCGTGCATTGATACAGTTTCCATTCCTCCCACTAGGAGCTATTTCTAAATAATGGAATAAACTAGATTAGTTTATGAATCAAAATACTTAAATCTATACTTTTAAAACACTTAACATAAATTGAACTATAATCATTAAAATGTTTTCTTTGAGGATGTATATACTCATAAACCCTTTATAATGGTTTGTAAAGAAAATGAGAATTATCCTAGGCATATCCCCTGGGATTGTCGTAACCAAGAGTGCAGTAAGGCCCGTTGTCGTGCACCAGTTCTCGTTCGAGTCTAGCTCAAAGCAGTGTTTTCGGGTTTTACCCCTAGATACATCTGTGCCAGAGCCGCCTCTACCTGCTCGTATCTAGACAGGGATGTATTTCTCAGAAAACTCACAAAATTTCTACAACAACAAAATTCCAGGAAGTTCTTCTATACTAATCCTCAAATTCTATCTTATGGCTATGTGATCTAATCAGAGTTTTTATAAATCTAGCTTCCAAGGTTAGTACTAAACTACCTATGATACCAACTATAATGCCCCGACCTTAGTTACATAGATTCAGTGAGTTATTACGTAACATTTGCATTATCACAAAAGATCATGTCTTGAAAGACCGATTAGTTTAGAAGCCTTGGAAACAATAAATACATTCATAAGTCTTACATTACATCATAAAATAATACAAAACTACAACATCATCTTGTCTTCATATCCCCTCATACTATCCATGCAGGTCATTCATAATATATTTCATCACATCTAGGAAAAATTAAAACATTGGAAGGGGTGAGCTCAGATGCTCAGTAAGGATAACAATATAGCAGAAGCTGTCATAAATAAACAATAACATTTAAGGCAATGTATAACTAAAACAAAATCCTTTTAAACATGAACTTCAGCATAGTATGGAAAAAATTAAATGAAATAATTCCATTTACTTATTCACAGGGATATTCAACTAGTCGAATAATCAAATTCAATATCAATAACCATTTTCATAATTATGGAATGCATAATTCCAGACTATCATAACCATATAGCCAAGACCTCGTGCCAAGACTACAAATAAGATTTTTTCAAGGCCTCCTGCAAAGACAGTAGTTTGTCTCATGAGACCGACCGATGCATTGAGGAGCTATAGCGGGCTCTACCCATCACTTTTTAAGTCCAATGCATTCCTCATATGAACAGGTTTAAACATATCATAAAAAATAACATAATCATATCACATAAAACATACATAAAAGAAACATAACATTTCCACATTTCAATCACAAGATATCAGTACAACACAATGATATAATAAAAACATTATCAAAACCAATTTCAATACCAAAATAAAAGAAAATTAAAACTTGGTATTTATTTTTCATTTTAAAATAGTTATGGCTTGTAGGGAAGAGGAAACTCAAATAATGGTCATGGTAGCACAGAAGTCATTGTCACTGTGTACGTAAGACAAAAAATTCATTTTTTCATTTAGTAAAAACGCTTCATAAAAAAGATTCATTTTGAATAAAAGTAAAATTCAAACGGGTTTATACACCATATAAAAGAAAGTTGTGTATAAAATAAAACATGCCTCAATGAAAGGAGATTGAGATGAAGTCCCTTACAAAGATAATTTTTCAAATAAAATAGATCTATTTTGTGTATTTACTATATGTACTCATAATGAATGTATAAATACAAGATAGTACATAATAATATCATGAAATAATTTGAAAGTAGGAGTTTAACCCAAAGAACTGAAATTGGGTTAAGAAGTTGCCTTACCTTGTGTCTGACTTGACTCGATCATTCATTAAGCTCCTGAATAATAAACTAGAGTTAATTTCTACTTTCTTAAGAACCTTTTTCAAGATCATTATTCCTTTTATATGATGTATTACCATGTTATGAACATCATGTAATTATTTAAGTTAATAATAGTTGTTTTGTCGATATTTGGTACTTGAGTCAAAAATAAACTTCTTATAATTATATCCAGAATTATATTTATGATGTAGATATCATATATATCACATATATCCAGTATATACATTCATTCATAATATTACGTAACATTTATAGGTAAGAGGTAAGAAATGAAATGTACTGTTCATGGAGACGGTAAGCCGTACGTACACATAAACGCTACTTTCATTTCTATTTCATATTTAATGAAATGAAATCATAATGATATAAAGGTATATTATAATTCCAGTATAATTTCATGTATAATATCATTGACTCCATCCTTTATACATCCCACATAAGTCATTAACGATTCAAATCACTTTGAGGGGGCGGTAGTCCGCACTTCCTAAAATGAAATTATCGTGTTTACCCATAATGGAAATCATAAAGGTATGCCATAAATGAGAAATATATAAGAATAAGGAAAACATAAACATAATATATATATCATATATAAAAACAGTTTCATCATAATTGCCACTATGAGATATTTTAAAAGAATAATGAACAATCATCGTTTCGTGAGGCAGTACTTTGTCACCCACCGAAACAGTATGTTCTTTAACCATTAGAAGAAGGTGTGTGTAAGAGTAAATCAAATAATTCTCATAGAAACATACTATTATATTTAATATACTGGTGATGTTACATAATAAAGGAATAAAAATATTTTAAGGGGTTGGAGAAGAAAAATAAAACAAAGGAACATAAGTGAAGACTTTACCTTAAAATTCGGTAACTCTTTTTGATTTGAGCCAAAGGCTTTATTGGGAAGACTTCTGACCATTGTGAGGATTATAGGAGTAATAGATGGAATTTTAGATAGTATTTGGGCAGAGTTTTTCTGAGCCAAAAGGATTTGATGGTGTGAATAAGGTGGTAGAGGTGGGGGCCTTTTATAAGAGGAGAGAAGGGGCACTCATGGAAAGTCATGAAATGTTACATTATTATGAAATTCTTTTCGGATTTCAAAGGTCCCAAAATTATATATTTCTAGGATAAGGTGATAAGGGTTCGAAATATACTCATACAATAGGTTTTTGAAAATTTTTTGTCTTCGATTTTACATTATATTTTCATTTTATTTAAATCGTTAATTATTGAGGCAATCGCTGCATCATCATAGTGTTATAAAAAATTTAATTTATTTAATGTCTAAAAATTATAAAAACATTTCAAATATTTAGTCAATATTTTTAGATTTCACATGGATATTTATAGTCAGAATTTTATCTTATATAACACCATGTAATAATTGTTTTAGTAAAACAATACATGTTTGTGACAATTTTATTTTTACATTAAATAAAAAGTTATTAATGTCATTTTCTTACCCAACTGACTCCATGGGATCCCCAAGTTGTCCCATGGATTTTCATGGTCTACCATGACTCATAAAAAAAGGTTAGTACAAGTGTCAAGTTATTTTCATATTTATTTAATATCATTTTTACCTTAAATTTCATTAATTACCTTTAATCGTGATTAATAAAACTTAAAAGTTACTATTCATTAAAAATTATTTTAATCCCATTGAACCATATTTTACTTTCTAATGACAATGATATATGTCGGATTTTTTAAATTCTATTCATAGAAGTAGAAAAGTTACATTTAAACAAAAACTCAGTTTTTTAACTACCACTTAGTGGTTTCACTATTCATCAAAATTTGAAGTTTTTCAGAAAAATACCAAAAATTCACCCTAAGCTATAATTGATATTCTGAATTAAAAAATGGTGTCTATTTTACAAAATTACAAACATATAAGTTGCATTAATTAATTTTATAATTAATTCCCATTGTCACAATAAATAGTGTGTTTTTAAGAAACAATATATATCAAAAGATTGACAATTGTTTATGTCCAATTTCAAAGTGAAATTAATTCTAATGACCACCATTGGATAAAATGGTAAACTTATATCAAAATTATACTTTAAAACAAGTAAATAGTTTAATTTATCACTATAAATTATATTGATTAAAAAAGTTGTTTTTAATTAAAATTTAGTAATTTTCACTATTCATCAAAATCTAAAAGTTATCCCAAAAGTTCAAAAATTTCACCCTAGGATAAATTCGATATTCTGAATCCAAAAATTATGCCTATTTTGAAAGATAAAATTTTTAAAATTTAAAAAAGTAGGTATTACTATTCATAATAGCTACATTGATTGGTTGTGGTGTGTGTTAGAAGTCGAAGTTGTGTACAACACACGCTAATGTATTATTCAAAGAGAAGCGTACCATTGAAGATTGGGGTGTTACAATACATGTAATAATTCCCATTAGAAATTAATGGGGATGGAAAAAAATGTTATTCATGAGAGATGTTCCATGTTCAATGTGGGGACATTATTAGATATGGGAGGATGAGAACCTCTCTTGACATTCACTCCGCATTTGTCCAAGAACATCCAAATTGGAAAAATTCCCATTAATCAACAGTTGTATTATAGAAGAAGAATTACCATTAAATATCCCTTGTATCTTGATGAGTACATATTTTACATCAGTATTAAAATTTCTTAGAGAATCCATTCTATAATACTATGTAATATTAATTTCTAAGCCTTCTTTACCGAAAGATGGAAGTTGATTAACAAAAGGTTTATTATACTCCAGGTGTTGGTCATCTTCCATTGGAAACATATAATATAATGTAGAACATATATCATGGTATATAAACCATAAACATTATTTATAGTATAACCCTACTCATTCTTACTGTAAATAAGAACACTTGATCATGTGAAACCTCATTTAGTAATAAAAATAGATGATTTATCCATTTCACTAACCACAATGGTAACCTATGTTACTATTGACTATAACCAAAATCCTGTAAATTTTTTTATGAAGTATCCACAACTACAAAATATTAATTATTCTTAGTATTGCACCCCCTTCATATTTATATTACTAAAATATTCATGTATATTCATTATGTATATAAAAGAAATAAATTTTCTTGAAAAATTTTAGTTATTGGACCAATCAATAAATAACCATAATAAGGAATTAACATGCAAAAAAGTTGTATAAATATACTATTTGGCATTCGAATTTGAGAGAACCACCATATCACCCCTGGTGGAACGACTATCCACCTCACTAGTTTTATAGTGATGGGACCAATGTGAACGTATCCATATCCTTGACCCTATTGACGGTTATGCCAATTTCAATGGGAATTTTGTAATGAATCATTGTATCCCATAACATCTAATACAGTCCAAATGCATAATCCTACACTAAAATTATATTATCGTGAATATAAAAAGGGTTTAAAACATAGATCCCATTATTTCATACATAATATATGTAATTTGGGAACAGTTAAATATTTTTCTTGTACCCAACATTTATGGATATTTAATGGAATGATAATGTAAAAAAATCTATTCCACATGGAAATACACTTCCTATTAATGAATTACAAGAAATTTGAATGTCAATAAACCAAATAATCAATAATATAGGGTTCTTCTATAAATTTATAAATGGATAGAAAAATAAAACGAAATTATTTAAATTATCACTAATATCTTCTTAATTATAAGTTATAAGAGATTTTATGATGATATTTGTGATTCATTGTTGAATTATATTCTATATGGAATTTTTTTTCATCTATTAACATTATCTATATCTAGAGATATTTTAAGATATTTTTATGTATCCACATTATCATCCTTCTATAAAATATACTACACTGATGATGTAGTGAGACTATCTCCATCCACATATCGAGTACATGAACATAGGGGAAACATATTTTTTTGTAGGAACCCCATATTTATAAATCCTCTATATGGAAATATACAATGGAGTGTGTTATTTGAATTTTCCATCAATCAATGAAGAAACGAACACTGAAAATCTAGTGAGAGTCACCCTAGTGAATAGTTCATATTCAAGACTCGAGGGGAATCCATTAGTTTACAAGAACCACATATTTTTTAAACATATCTATAATTTACATTGGGGAAATATTTCATTACCTATCTCAATAATAGTCATATTAATGTAATTATAGTACTAACAATTATAGCAGAATAAATAATTTCTAAAATAATCCATCAAACCTATATCTAACACAAAATATGAGTCCATTCAAAATAATAATAACCCATCACCTATATAATTATAATATAAATTTAAAAATAAAACTATTTTAATAAATAAATTCATATAAACTACCCATGATGAAAAATCACATACTCATTATATTTAATTTAAGTGAATCCTAAATTGAATTTAAAATAATTTTGTAAAAATAGTTCCATAACAATATAATAACTATGTACAACATGTCTTATGAATCATTGATTTGAAAATATTTTTTTATATTAATCATTAAGGGTTTATTCTCCCCATAACCTAACACCACATAAAAATTATTTTACTCATATAACAATATTATATTAAAATAATAAAAAACTGTAAAAAAATATGTTTATATAATTTCTTCCATTTATAAGCTTTCCATAACACAAAATTTTCACCTTTTGTAAAGTTATTCAAAACAGTAATTATCTTGAATTTAAGTATAGTTACTCTTATTTAAAACATCATGTGATGAACCCCAGTATTTTAGGGTGGTTATAATTTTTCGGGATATTGTGTTTTTAAAAAATAATTGAGGTTGTTATCTCAATTTGGAATAAAAAATATATTTTAAGAATTTAAACATATTGAGAAAATATTTTTGGATATGGAATAAATCATATTGGTGTATTAAGTGATTAGGTGAGAATTTTATCTAGTTATGGTAGCCAAAAACTAAAATCTCACATGTTTCAGGCCACCGGTTCTGTGGTGGATATCTATCACACATCAATTACCCAAATATTATAACATTTAATCTTTTTGTACAGAGTCCCTTAGGTGGTGTTAAATTTAGGGAACATTATTTATCCACCCAATATGGTTATGAAATGATGTAAATTGTCTAGTGGTGGGACCACTACCTAGAACCCATTTCATTGTGACCCAATATGGTAACACTATGGTGAGACAGATCCATAGGATTCCCCTCTACCAAGGGTGGCCATGCTATTACCAAAAAGCGTTTTAAGACAGTCATACCAATTCAGGATGCATCACATCATAACCCTACTATTTATGGTGTGAAAAATTACTAAGTTCATTTTTTAATAGATGAAAGATCTTTGTTGTTGAGGTCATCCCTTCTTAAATTTCATGTTATCCTTACACACTTGAAGGTTCATTCATCCATTACCACATCCTCTCCTACTCTAATTATTCATCATTTATCTAGGGTTGATTTTCTATGAAATTTCATATGGATCCATTTCGACTTCTTCACCTATTAATATCTAATTAATTTTCACCATATCAATGACTATAATTTTGTGGTTTTTTATATGGTTTTCATGATGTATTAATAAGATTTTTTGGAAATCATCAAGATTCAACGGGGATTTCTTTTTGAATGGATATAGGTTGTCCCAAAAAAAGGAACATGTGATTTAATTTATAGTTTATGTAATGTTATTCTATTAATATAAATTATTCATTATTAATATTATTATTATTTTGTGATTTTATTTTTATTATGATGGTATTCGTAATGTTCTATATAACATCCATGATTGTTTGGGTAAGGTTCCACTAGATTTTAGTGATGTAGATATTATTGGTTAGTTTTATAGAAACTATTCATCTTTAGATTAAATTGTAGTTCAAATTATTAATTGTAATAAATAATTTTTTTTAATATTGGATCAAAAGAGGTGGTATGATCTTGTATGGGGCATGGTTGGGATTGTTTTGTGAAGTACATATCTTGGTGTTGAAGATAACTCTATGATCATGGTAGGTGGTCACATAAATATAATCCTATAATATTTTATGAATGATTTCATTATTTTAAAGATGTTCAAGGATCCATGAAGAAGGGATTATGATCATGAACACACTATAGGAATATTTGAGATGTTGTATGAAATCCGACACAAATCATTATTGATCCTTATAATTGGTGTGGTTTGGTATCACCATCGGATGACTTATACATGGGTAAAAGGTATTTTTTGAGTTTATTGGACATGTAATGTTGGTATCAGTGTATTAGATATTTCATTAGTAGCCAAATTTTCCTATTTATTTTGGGATGGCATGTGGGAAATAAGCATAATGGTTTTTCTAAAATTTTCAAATATATCATTCAATGTAAGGGTAAATTTTCTAAAGGTGGACTTAGTCTTGATTAGTATTTTGATAAGAATGTTTCCTATATGACTAAATGGGCTATAACAAAGAGTGATTTCTTCCAAGTGACGGGCCAGTGATATCTACCAATATTGATGTGAGATGAGAACATATAATTGATTTCAAAATGGGAATATTTATAGAATGTTTATCGACATACTTAATATAATTTACACATGATCTTATAGGATGGGTTGTCATAATGGTGTTACTAGGATGAATTTATTATAGGGAGAATATTATGTGGTTGATCTGGAAGACCTTAATGATATCCCTATATGGATATATGATAACTTCATGTGGTTTAAGATCATGTTCATGTGCTTCTAATATGGAAGAATGAATTTTTTTGGGATGATAGGCCGATTATGAAGATCATAGAGGGAGGGTCATTGTCAAGAATGAACAATGACATTGGATTGGATAGTGAGTAGGTGGGATTGAATGTATGCCTTACTAAAGATGCATGTGTGTGATTTTTAGAAGTTACAGATCTTGGTGTGGCTTTTGAGATATCGTTGGTCCTTGAATCACCTATGTTGATAAGTTGATTGTTTAACCAGACCATGAGTAAGAATGTTGTTGTTATGATGAGATACTAATCCATGCATTTCCTGGTTAGGGATTGGTTGTGCATATTATTGGAAGGTTGTATCCTAATCCATTTAGATAGATTCGGGAATTCTAGTAGTATCATAGAAAATGTACCCATCAGCAAGTCAAATAGGTATACTAATGTGGGGAATTAATTTATTGTTATAAGGGAATCACATCTATTCTCATTTGTCTCAGGGACAAAGGCCCTATGCCCGAAATTTTCCATCATCAGCAACTCTAACAAAAAAATATCACAGATGATAGAAAAAAATGGCATGACACTCTATTAGTGTATAAATCCTATTATATGATGTCATATGACACTTTAGTACTCTATATCCAAACAAGGTTTTATAGAATCATGTGACTTTAAACACCGATTGGCCACAATAACATTGTGGGATTCCAACCATCCTACCATGTAACATAGTGAACATAGCATGCAGTTTGTGGTGTAGTTTCATTATCCTTATTATAATCCAATTCGATATTATAAATCTATAAAAATATGAAACTATGAAAATCTACATATAATTTTACTCATGAAATATTGAGGTCTTATTCATATCTGAGTATTTAAAGATTTTTATGAAATAACCTAAATAAATTTTTCATGTTATCTTAACCTTGTTAATTGTTTTATATTTTATTCACATATAAACCATTTTTTCATTCTGTCACCCATAATTTTTTCAAAAAATGTTATAAATGGTTTACATTAATTTATTGAACTTTCATTTTATATAATTAAAATTATTCTATAGAATAAGGAGATGTTATAATTGATCACTTTAAAAGAAATTATTTTCGAAACTATTGGTTGTATATAAATGATTAATGTTACGATAAAAAATGAACATACAACATCTAATTGAAAACCTAAATTATATATAAAATATAGGGTATGAAAAAAAACATTTGAATGGTATAGTTTTTGTTCACCTTAAATTGAATAGATGGTAAATTCAACAACATATGAGAAAATATGATGTATATGTTGATAAATTCTCCCCTGAATATGTGTGAAAATACTTCTAAATTAAAAATGGTTCTTTATGTCAACAATATTCAATCTAAAAAATATTTAAATAATGACAATTATATATCTTGTGAATGAGTTCCACACAATATAAGATAGTTGAAATAAGTGGGAATTGTGCATGATGATGGGATATGTGATCAAATTTTACATCATTTATTACCTAACAGTTTGGACGTGATTTTAATATCAAGAAAAATTTACTCAGGGAATACAAAGCAGGTCTTGAAGGATGTGTGAGACCCAATCCTCAGTGAGGATATTCTATGATGATAACGAGAATTATTCTATTATTTCTCACTATATGTGAAAGGAGTAAGAAGTTATGTAAAATAGTAAAAGTTCATTAGATGATATAAATAATGTGTAAAGAGCCTAGTCCTTGAAAAGTAGTCTAATCTAAATTATTAGATTAATGGATAAAATGGAAACATCAAGAAAAAATGAAATTAGAAATGGAAGCTTCTTGAAACCAATTCATAAATCCTGGAAGCTGAGGGAAGTGATTACTTTTCTGAAAGTGTTGATATCAATATGCATTATAAAATTTTAGACATCAAGGGATCATTTAATTCCACATTGTAGAAACATTTCCTAAAAAATAGGTTTCATGAAATGTTTTCAATTTGTATTATTCTGATGATAAACCACTAGATATTGTGGGAAATCGAGATTCGTGGATTAAAACCAATGGTGGGAGTCTTTCTATTCTATAAATGAATGTTATATTACTAGAATGAGAAAAAAATATTATTTCAATTAGAAGGGTTGATTAATTATGTATTATCACCACACTCACTAGTGACTCAAGGAATATTACCAATGGAACTATGGTCATAGCCCGAGGAGTATAATTTGGACCCTTACATAACTTTATAGGAATATTTATAAACAAGATTGCAAAGAATTCTATTGGGGATTTATAATTGTGTCACTACAGGCTAGGCCACATGAGTGAGAAGTAGATAAAGGGGCCTCAAATAAAATAAATTCAAATGGTGATAATTTATATGGATGTTATTGTAATGTCTCATCCCATCTCACCTCAAAACTGGGGGTTGGACTGATCACCACATGACCTCAAGCACATCTCCCAATACTCTAGAGGTTGACGACTAGTAGAGAGGGTCTAAGGATAGTCAGTGGAGAGAGTATACCATATTATCAGAGGAAACAATATTGTACAATATCTGTAAATAGAGGAAGTAGTGTGAATTACGATGAAAGAGCTGAAAATAGATTTTATATAATAGATGATTGCATGACATGTTATTAATACATATTTAAAATCAGTAAAAATAATATTCTTTACATCCCACATAGAAATAATGAATGGTCTCAAATCCCCATGTGCTGACTTCAATAGTATCCTTCACTCCATCTTAGTCCTTTTCTTATATATATAGGTACATTCATATAAAAATAGTCAAGTTCCAATGTTTGTAGTGCTATGGTCAATAATTGTATACTTTGGTACCCCATTACAATGACGACCTGAGTGTAGTGTGTGGTATACATCTATGTAGGCCGGAACTACTACTGAGGAGGCCTATCTAGATAGTGAATTATAAATTGTGTGATGGAATAATATTGTAACAACTAAATTGAAGTAATAAACTACAGCCAATCCAGGTTACTAAGGGACACCTCATAGGGACACCTTCTTTGGCTCGTAGCCAAAAATAAGAGTCCAAACAAGAACCATACATATATATCACATAAGTAAACTATTTAACAAATTAATTGATATTCATTATTTAACTATATAAATCCCTAGGTTCTTCGGTATACACATATCTCTATACTTGCCTAATCCATGCTGGGGAATAATCCATTTCACATATTCAACTAAAAATTCATTCCATCATATCATCTTCCATTAACCATTTAGTTTAGTTTATATAAGACCAATTGGACCCACAATATAATTTATATTAATAGGTGTAGAACGTAATGTCTAGAACCCTCTTGAGTATTTGGAGAATCAGTCCCTGTATCACAACCCATGTGTATTTAGAGAATCAGTCCATACCCCACAAAAAAAATAATTACATGAAATCTAGTTATAAAACATCATGTATATAACCCTATGCATATTTTGAGCATCATTCTCTATCTCACTACCTATTTTTCAATCATACATATATATTTGTCAATGGTTTAGAACACCATTTCAAACACCCGAAAAAAGTCCATTAAATAATTCATAAATTAATTAATAAAATCTGTTAATTAATTCTACAACTGATTATCAACAAAAATCAACCATAAAATAATTCTACAATTAATTAACAATTCAACATCTCAATAGATGATAATTAATTAACAATTAATTATTCTTAACCATAAGCAAGTAATCTAAATAATTAACAATATATTTAGTTATCCCAATTCCTTAATCGAAAATATAATAATTAATTCACTAATCAATTACCCTTATTCCCCTATTAAATCAATATGTTAGTTAAAAATATACCAAATCTATTAGTTAATGTAATAATTAAATAAGGAATATTTACCATTAATTAATCCATCAATTAATTAATCTATAAAAAATCAATCGATTGGTTAAATATACCATATCTTCGGATCAATTATCTCATTAAAATAAATCAATATCTCATAACCAATACATAAATTGATTGTCCATTAACTATTTAGCATGTAATAATTAAAATATCCATTAATAATTATTATTTTCTAATTTGTCATCCGATAAATAACATGTTATGTAGTAATTTTATATTCACTTTTCTCAATATTCAATAATGATACATTTCCCAATTCAAATCAGGATATTTAACTATTATATTAATTACCACATTACGCTTCCAACCCCATTAAAATTATTTAATTCACCAGTATATATACAATCAATTTCATTAATAAAATTTCATGACATGGGGTAAAAAGGAACCGCTATGGGTGTCCGAGTCTAAACAACATTTATGTCTTATTTTCTTTGATGACCCATGTGGTCCTTCATGTTGAACATGTTAATCCTATGGTCCTAAAATCAACATATTAACTTCAAAAGAAATAAATATCCAGAAATTAAAGATTATAAACAACACCTGGTCAACACCAAAATCATTTCACATGGATAGAATTAGTCAATAACATTCATGGTGACATGCATCAATATAACATATATCATCACTTGCAAAAAAATATAATAAAAGACCAAACCAATTTAAGAATGATATGACATCACCAATAAACTTTAGTTTATCGGTAATCATAATTATAAGAAAACATTGTAGTTCAATAATCAAGGAGACATACATTCTCAATTTATTTAAAAAAGAAAATACAAATTCATAAATAAGGGCATTAAGATTAGAGACCCTTCTTCTGGGTGGATCCAGATTAATACTCAGTGGCATGAAATTCAGTGGCAACCAATATTTAACGGGCGAGTAGTCAAACTCATTAAAAACATAATTTTTATATATATTGTTGATGTTATTTTCCATCACAGAGTCTAAACGAATGAAAAGAGAAATAACTTAACACAAAGTGATTCATCCTTTGAAGAAACATAAAAAATTTACAAAGGCATGAACAAGTACTTGCTTCAGCAGGTGCCGCTCATGTTCTAAGATGATCATGCAGGGTACCTGCCTGCCCTATATGATTTTCACCCAAGGTCTTCTGCAGCCTATAAATACCCCGTGTGGGACCCCATTTCGGGGACGAAAAATCCAGAACACAGATTTCAGCTCTCGGCGCCCTAGTATCTTATTGAAGTCTTTGGAACACTTATAAAGTAATTTATTACCTAGAATGGAAGATCTAAAGAGAGGGAACAAGACCTAAGTGTTTAAATTCATCAAAACTTGTGCGCCTAAGTGTCTAACCCATAAGGGAAATGGTCAGACCTATTCGCCGCCTAATCCCTTCAACAAAACATGTGTGCCAACCTTTTATAAGCCTTTAGGGATATTACTAAGGGATTGAGCCAAGTCTCGGTCATGTATTACCCTATCGGTTGACCAGCATGCATGTAAAATTGTGTCGCGCAGGTATACCAGCACGACAAGGACATGTGCGCCCAAACTGGACCTCCACCCCTATATTCTTTTGGGTGCCCCTCCTACCCATTCATCTATATTGTTCAAATCCTCCTCACTGCTTCAAGATTTAGCCTTCAAAACCCCCTTCAATGTCATTTATGACATGGTTCCATTGTTGGATTCCTTACCAGAAAGAGATTCTGTGGAATTTCATTCAAAACCTAGTGATTTACAGATCTTTATGTCACTAGAGTTAGAGATTTTATTCATTCAACCTCATTCATTTAAAATGAAAAGATCTTAACGTGGGCATCCACTTTAGGAGTAAATCCCAATAGTCCCCTAACTTGGGCCTCCTTTTCAAGAGTAATCCCCAGTCCATGTTTCCCTAATTTGGGCATCAATCTTAGGAGGATGCCCCAAGTTCCCAAATATGGGAATCCTCCATAGAAGTAAGCCCCGAATTCCAAATTCCCTTAACCTGGGCCTCCTTCTCAGGAGTAAGCTCCAATTCTCAAGTCCCTTTAACCTAGGCCTCCTTCTCAGGAGTGAGCCCCTGTTCTAATTTCTCTTATGCAGTCTTAATATCTTTTGATTTGGGCATCCTCCTTAAGAGTAAAGCCCCATGTACACTCTTAATTTGGGCATCTTCCTTAGGAGTAAGCCCCATGTTAGAGTATAAAAAGTATCCATAAAAGCACATATACCTTTATAGACCCTATTTCAAAACATCTTCTCTGAATTAAGTCCTGATCTCTATCTATTTGGGTAGTCATGTATACATAAGCCCCACATCATTCTTTATGATTGCATCTTTCAAGGCATAATTGTCAGGTTTTACTGATACCACTTGATTCTCACATCGATCATGACTCACATGAGATTAGAGTGTAAAATTAATTATATCATCTCTCTTTGAGCCATTAATCATGCATAAATCTCACATTTCTATCTTAAACTACGTAGATTTTGATCTCTCCCCTAAAAGTAGAGTACGTAGGAATCCTTTTTAAGGTTCAATCCAATCACCCATTAATTCTCATCTGTCCCATATGACATAAAACTATATATTAATTCCCAAACTACGTGGGTTGTGATTATTTTTTATAGAAAAGGATACATAGGTAGCCCATCCGCTGGTATGATCCCAACTTTGAAATAATTTATGTCCTTCTGAAGGACAATAAACTTCATGTGCCCCACTGAGTGTCATTAAAACCAGTATGGTTATTAAAATGACCAAGAGATATCTATACAATATATTGAAGTATACCATTGAAAAATAATCACTAACTAATATAGATTATTCCATATCGATGAAAAACCTAAAATACATATACAAGATTCTCTAAATCTTATACATAATAATGAATGATTTTCGGATCTAAAGGAAAGCTCATTTTCATACATGGATATGTAATAAGGATTCATGAACATAACATAAATATATAAAGAGAGTCCTAGAGTAGACATTAATTCCCCCCAAATAATGTGTGATGAGTCCGACCTCCCATATTGTTGACCAATGCAAATTCTTAGGCCTTATTCGTCCACAACTAATGAGCACCTACCATTGGAATGTAAGTCAAAATGGATATAGAATCATTGGATGTCTCTGGTTCTATGAATAAACCAATTATAAACTGATAGGAATGTTTGAACCTTAAACAAACAAGGTTATACCCATTTCCAGAGGAAACGAAACATGGTGAACCCGACATTAATCCATAACCAAGTTAAAATGATTGTTTCCTTTTTTGTTAGGCCCATATTTAAAATCAATGAGAGGGACAACAAAACAATCAATAACATACGTGCTCATCCAAAAGATGTAGTGGTCGAAATTATCTTGATTATGTTTGTTATATCAAACATGCACTCTTTTCCAAGATCTTATGTGTTATAGAAATGGATTCTCTATTTTTCACACCTATGAATGCCTCTGCTGTGAATACCTCTGCTGCTACTCATGCTGGATCGTCATCTGCTCTGAGGACGACATCACCTGCTTAGCGTCTTCAACACTAGGTATCAAATGCACTAGTTAAGGAAACCATCGACAGGGTATCATTCCTACTCTGGAGGCTACTCAATAAGCCCTTCAAGTCAATAATTTTCCTCGTTTGTCCAGACAGCAACGACCAGTGATCAAGAAGAACGTGGTGTCAACCACCGTCTCCAACCGTTTCAGATCGTTATACTCACAATGCAATCACTAGTCTCTCCATTATTACGAGGAGGTGAATGGTAAGGTCACTGAAGGCCTTAATTCAAGGAGACAGGAGTCCATACTGAGGGCTCCCATCAAAAATCACCTCTAGACTCGTGCAGCCATGTGACCTCAACATGATGTGGGTATCGCCTTTAGGGGTTCGGCTCAAGATCCTGAGACCATAGTCTACAAGACAAACCACTAGAGGAAAAATCTGGTCAACAGTGAGAAGGTTCTTATCTCTTCCATTATCGGAGAAATCCACCACCCTAACTTGGTGGGAAGCAATGAGCGAGCACACACACCGGTTCGTTTAAATTATACTGTCTAGCAGACTCCTCTGGCATCAACACGCCATTCCCGCCACACAATTCTGATGGAGTACTATAGATAGGAACATACATTGGTTTACAAAACATCATCTAGTCAGTAGGATCCTGTAACTACATACGATGAAGCTCGCCAAACAAATGTGTTGACAACTAGTAAACACGCATATACACCTGCTTACACTCATCAAAACTGCCAGGAGCCTCGTTTTCCAGTATTGATGGAAGTTTATCAACCACATTTAGTGGAGTGAAAATAAAAGGTACATACACATTCTAGTATTGATTGAGCCTACCAACAGTCTCGTTTGGTAGCACCCGGAGAAGTCAATTAGAATTCCCCAATGAAAATAAAAAGGCAGACTCAACTCTCTGCCCCCATACAAGAGTACTGTCAGAATTCACTAACAAGTAAAAAAGGACAGGAGCAGTAATACACACCTACTCTAAGCACGTAATGGACATAAATTCATGTTCTGACAGATGAAGTCACCAAACCCATTCTAACAATGGTGAAAGAGCAGAAGAAAACTCATGCACATATTCTGGATGCCTTCCAGGATATTATAATATCTTCAGCATCATCACATGGAAAGAAATGAAAATATATTTCTACTTGTGGAGTGAAACATCAACAGTTCACTCCGGAACAAACACACACATCTGTTCTTGTATAAGAGGGTTGTGGGGTATACTCCTCTATGTCATACGGATAACCATGTTAGGCACATACACCTGATTTGAGTGGAGATAATCAGCCTAACCAGACTATTTCTCCCGATCATGCACATACACCAACCCATAATAACAACTTTCATCAACAAGTGGTTCCCAAACTGAGTAAGAAGGTGTCTAAGAAGAATACCCGTCCAGCACAGTCATGAAATCATGGGCCAATCTATAGTAATTCCTTACTCGATGATGGAGTTTTTGATGCATTCAGAAAATTATCTGTTACAACTCAAGATTCTAATCTCTCTTTTCCCAAAAGTGGGAACATTAATTCTGAAGGACTTTATCAGACACTTCCTCGTGAAGGCTTACTTCATGATAGTTCAGTCCATCTCGAAGGTTCATCTTCATATGAGAGCCACAGGAACCCTATGTGTGGCCAGAAGATCAAGGAGCAAAAGGATTCATTTTTTTCTATAACCCACCATGGCGGTCCTCCCCATGATAATGAATTTAGCTGCGAAATTCCTCACCATAGTAGTAATTCACATTTCCTGGAAAATGATCCAATTGACAATGTAGTCATGTGAAATCCATCTTATCTTGAGGGAATTTAAAATTTGAAGCCAGTAATGTCTGATGCTTTACCGTTAGCAGGTGAAATACTTTCTCAATCAGAAGATAACCAAGGATGTAGTTTATTCTCCGAACCACACCAGGGCCATTCATCTTCTAGTTTGGTAAATGAATTCTCTACCAATCTTGTTGAATCTGATGAAGAAACAAGGAAGCACCAGCTCTAGTCTAATCAGGTAGAATAATATTCATTTAATGATAATGAGGATGTGCTGAATATGTGAAAACAACTTGCAAAAGGTGAAGTGCCAGTTATGTTTTGGCCCTTCGCTGACTCTCAGAATGACCTTCCAGAGATGTTAACAGAAGATTGTATTGAAGATATTATTCTCAACATGTGGAAAACTATTTTTCAATTGAAAAAGAAAATATTATCTTATGATGAATATGAAAATCATGTCAATATAATATAAGGGTTACAACACCAAATTGATTTGGTCTCTCTCTCAATTTCATGATATCTTAAGGCTGAAAAGCAGCAGAGTTCCCTTCATCGTTCATGCCTTGGCGCACTAAGAATATTGTGCCAATTAATTGCAAATGGCACATCTGGTATTCACATCAGGAGATGGGGTGTCCATGGAGAACTACATTTCACTATACTCTCTAGAAAACAATGCCCGCTGAAAATGGTCTCATGAAATGTTATTGCCCATAGCCGGCCACAACCAATTGGCTTTGTTTGTACTCAAAATCTCCCTCAAGAACATTCCTCAACTTGTTCTTCTCAAAGTAAATCATACAGAGAACAAGTTTTCGAATTACTCATGCATTAGGAACATGAGAATATCGAACAGTCCTCTCATTTAGAGCGTTCACATCATCAGGTGATAGAAGTGTCAGAAATCATCCAATGATCTTTTGATCCAGGTGATTTGAGTGGATGCAAGTGGATGCATCTAGCCAATTCCCAGACTAAAGCCTAAAAGATTAGGAGAGATTTTAAGAAATTCTTAGATATAGTAGCTCATGAACATCCCCAGATTGGAAGACTGGGGACTATTTTAACCCAACCCTTGAAATCAACAAATAGGATTTGAGGAGTTAAGCAGGAATAGCATCCCCAGTCCACATGACTGGGGACTTTTTCAAATCCTCAATCTCTCCACATATAAATTCATTCTTCTATCGATTAGGAAAGAATTCACAAGTAGAAAGAGATCTGAATTATCAGGAGATTCGCTCCTAATTACGTTTTGTCAAGAAGTTCCTAAGGGATCAAATCAATAATAGGAAATGTCCCATCAAGGACATAGAAGAAGACAATATCGCAGAAATGCCGATAGAAGAGATGCAATGCGTTATGCATAAATTAATTTCATCAATGCCATTTTTGCTGATCCCCTAGATAAAGCTCAATCAGAGGGATCAGATGAAGAAGATCATCCTCAAGAGGTTTTGCACACAGAGTCAAATGAAGAAGGTGCGCATACACGAAACCAAAGGCTTAACCAAGATTTTATGTGTTTCTTAATGTAACCAACTTGCAATATCTAAAAGGCGTCCAAATATGGGAAAGGAAAGGGTCAGGTTACATTTCACCCACCCTCTGGAGAAGGTAAGTCACTCTCACTAGAGAAAAGATTTGCACAATAGGAGGAATAAAAAAAGGAATTAAAGAGGTTGAATGCAGAACTACTTCAAGGTAGTCTTCCTCCTAAGAGTACTGGAGTCAGTCATCTAAGGGAATTTTTTACAGCTACTGAGATGGATCAAGAGTATCCTCCATTATCAGTACACCATCACATGTCTATTCCTATGGGTCATACGCAACAACAATCGTTGGTGTTACCATCAATTCCAGTAACAACCACCACATCTGTCCAAGCATCAGTTATTGCACCTGCTCAGGTCCAAGATCAACCAGATGTTTCTCAAAAGTTAATAACTACTATTTAGTCATTAAAAACTTAGTTGGAAGATATAGAGGGAAAGCATGAAGAAATTAAAGCAGAAAATAGAGCTTACCCTGAATGGGTTGATGTAATTCCTCCCCCATCAAATTTTGCAAGTACCACATTCCCAATGTTTAATAGTTTGGGAGACCCATAGCAACACTTAACACATTTTGTTTCTCATTTTGATCCTATTATGGGAACCCTTTAGCAACAATAAGTAGTTATGCTCATGTCTTTTTTATAGTCATTACAAGGGCGTGCTTTTTTCTTGTTTACAATCTTGCAATCCCAGTCAATTACCAGATGAGAGGATCTTCTTTAATGATTCCTTATTCAATTTAGCTCAACATTGCCAAAGATAATAGTTTTTTATCATAAAAATTATATGAAAAGGGAGAATGAAAGTTTTTCAGATTTCATTGCTCACTGGAAGGGATTAATATATTCTCCAAGCTTAGCACTCCCTCAAGAAGAGTTGTTTCCAATCTTTGTGGAAAATCTGGGTGATGAATTACGTACACCGTTGATTCCTGTGAAATAAATAGGAGTGTTTTAAGACCTTACTTTGATCGCTCAACAGATCGAAGACTCTCTTACAAAGACTAAGGAAGAAACTCATGTAATTCCATCAGTTCCAGGAAGGAGAACAGGTAAAGCAGAGACTTCTACAGTTACGCTTAAACAAGAAACTGTACCTGCTTCTAGTTCAAAGCCTTCATCTTATCGAAGGGCTCAACCTCCTGAGCGTCAAAAACAAAGGTCGTTTCTTCAATATGATCAATGAGATTAAAGACAGAAATAATTTTATGATTTGAAGAGGAATGTTAATTTTTTCTGAAATGAACAATTTCCTGATTACTTTATTTTGGATCTAGAAAATAAATGGGTTTAATTTCCAAATCCCAAAAGGCCATATAAGGAAAAATATGATGAACATCCCAATTATTGACCATTTCATCTGATGTTGGGGCATCCCATTCGTGATTGTTAAGTCATAAAAGACCTCATGAAAAAGTTGGTGTACTCGGGACAATTAAAATTGAAAAGTTATTCATCTCAAGTGGCATTTGTTACTTCTACAAATCCAGAGGATGAAGATGACTCGCAAGAAGTCAAAAACAAAAATGCGCAGAAATATAATGATTAGATGGTCAGAAAAATGATCAACCGAACTCATTCCATTTTTCAAACACAATTGATGAATCCAATTGTGTCTTCTACTATGTATTCCACATAAAAACCCTCTTCATCAGAGGTAAAATACTCGAAGAAACAGCACAATTCAAAGAAAGAGGAACAATCAGAAGAAGATGAGATCATATAGAATCCCATGTTGTCTTTAACTTTGGCGGATTTTATGCCATCTACTTAAAAGCCATGGGCACTGACCCACCAAATGGAACAGCCTAAACTGGATAATCAGGAAGAGTCTTCATCAGATGAAGTGTTGATATTTGGTTCTGTTAATATGATTCTTTTAATAGATCCTTATGTCAGTCACAGTTTTCATCCTAATGATCCTGAGTTCCCTGTATCAAATAGAAGAATTAGAGGGAGTTCCTGAGGTATGGGATACAAAGGAAGATGTGAATATCCTAGAAACCACTATTCCAATTCTACACCTAGTAGAACTATATATGTAGCAGAAACTCGTGGCAAAGTCTTTCAGGGGGATCAAAAAGGACAATTAAATTCTTCCACCAATAGCAGATTCAGTCCTGCCACAATTATTCTGGAGGATCGGTTAGAGGTTCCACCTTATTCCTCTCAGCAAGTAAATAGACATATTTGGTCTAATCTTTCAAATCCAGGAGTATTTCTAACTTCTACCCCGATATAAGATGTTTCTACTTCCCAAGAATCAACTTCTAAGGCACCTTCAAAAACCTCATGTTCATGTTGGGAAATGCAGACCTTTGGATCAAAAATATGACGTCTTGAAACATTTGTCCAAAGTGTCGTCCATGTTATCAGTTTTGGATGCCTTAAATATATTAATTGATCTTAGAGAGGCACTCATTAAGGATTTTTAAAGTCCTCAGCAATTTGAAACTAAAATTGCTACGGCTGGAATCTAAAATGTAGAGAATAATCATACAGAATTCCATGCAGTGATATCATTCACAGATGAAGATGAATATGATATTGTGCATGGAAATATTAGACCATTGTATTTATATGGGAAGGTCAATGGTGTAGTCATCCGACGATCTTTCATTGATAATGGTTCTGGTGTCAACCTCATCCCCATTCGTACACTTCGTCGATAGGGCCTCACAGAATCTGATTTATCTCCTTATACAATGATGTTATAAGGATATGATAAAAATGAACAAGAACCACTGGGTGACGTTACACTCAGAACTCATTTTGGAGACCTTGTATCCAATTCAGATTTCATGGTTTTTAATCATGATATAGCCTTCAATGTTTTTCTTGGAAGACCTTGGCTATATCAACATGCGACTATCCCTTCATTATTCCATCAATGCCTCAAATATTGTTTGAATAGTAAAATTGGGACATTGTAATGTGATAAGGCCCCATTAAAAACATGTGAATCTCAATACATTGAGGTAGAATTCTATCACATGATGGGAAAGGAGAAATCCAAAGCAAGAGAGGTTATCGAAGTTAATGATCTATATGGTTTGGAAAAGATTCCAGTAAACCCATTCACACATGTGAGTACAGATTATGTGTTGCCTATCAGTCACATTGACATGATAGACCCAAATCCAAGGACTATTATGGAATCATACATAATGTAAATTATGACAATTATGCCAGAAAGCATGGGAGAAATTGGTGATTTACCAAGATGTAATGAATGCCCAAATGGAGATGTCTTCTTTTCATCCGCTGAAATCCATCAAGCCTATACTTCACCAACCAGGCTAGAAGAAGATATAGCATGGTCATAGGTTAATGATGATTTCGATTCTCAATCCGTCATCTCGTTTTTATTACCTAAGAAAGACCCTTAATAATCAATAGGTCCAGAAATGGAAGCTTCTTCTTCAAGATGTTATAATTTTAACATCTCTTCTGATCAAGAAAATTCTACTTCATCATCTACTATGAATGTGGAATCAGAAGTGATCACATTGATGCATCTTTTGAATGTGGATAAGGTGATGGATGATATATGATGAGAAGTCATTTAGTTATCAGGGATCTAGATAAGGAATGGTTATCCTTAGTTGGCTTTCCATTGGATTTTTTGGTATTAATGATGCGATTTAGATTAAAAACATATATGTGGTATTAATGCTTCTCTTTTCTAGTAATAATAACACTCCATATGCTGTATTGAGTCTTAGAGGGAATATTAAATAGGATGACTACTCTAACAGTAGTGCAGGTGGGATAAGATGGATTTCAACCAAGTAAAGAGATAAATGTATATATTCTGGGAATGATGTCAGATGGGAACTGATCAATGTTTTTGAACCATGTGTTGGAATAGAATTTGAATCAGTCTTCTATGGACTAGGTCATATTTGACCTATGAGATTATGATATACAATAGAATTTCCATAATGGATATGTATATATGATTAGATATTATGTATTGACCGGAGGAACGTGTTTTATGTCTTGATGGTAAATATTTGAATATCATGATGTTCTAAGGTTAATCTTGCATGACTATGATGATATAATTTAACGATTCATGGGGTTTTTTATATAATGGGGTATTGTAGAATGAGGGCTTATGTCTAGAGTGAAAAGATCCCTATAAAGAGGTGGGGATCTTGTTCATTGGGTTAGATTACTAGATTGTGGGTCATTTGTGTGATTGTTATTAGATGTGGATCCTGATCTTATTGATGAAAAATCCCAACGACTATACACATCTTGGGTTTTATGGTGTTTTAGAAATAGTAAATTAAGGGAAAATATTGGGGTTTTGAGGTGATATGTCCCTATTTATTGGATGATAAGTTAATTATTCTTGTTAGTACCCTACCTTGAGTCAAAAGGTAGCAGTGGCGATGTGGAAGGGTAGTTACCTTGAGTGAGAAAGAATGTTCAAGTATTATCTGGGAGAGAGGATTTTGGTTGATATGGCTTTAACATGATGTCCCACTATGAGTTATAAGGTTCTAGCCTAATAATGAGCGTAACCACCCTTGAGTCATAAGTGTTTTTCCAAGACATGGAAGTAAGACATAAATGGGTGATATAGTGTGGTATATGGATTAGATATAGGATCCTACCATACTCCATTGGGTAGTGGCTGAGGACTTTGTTAAAACCCAACAACAATTCTTAATGAACTGGTGGAGATTCAATGAGATTCCCTACCCTTATAATTCATGTACTTGGTGGGGTAAAATTATTAAGACATGAAGAATCTAGACATTGACAAGATGGAAATGTATATATTGCCTAGATTCATAGGTTTTTGGAAATCAGAAGATTATATAATTTTCATAGAATCATAATAACCTATTTTCACATCACATATGATGTGCTTGTGTGTAAATGTAAATTTTCATTTTGAATGCTTATATTTAATAGAGTATATTAATGTATAGTGGTGAAAAACAATATATATATATATATATATATATATATTCACACCTTACAGGGTATCTCTATTGTTCATAAGGACCTTATGTATTCGTTATTGTTTGAGAAAAAAATTCACATCAAATCTTGTAAATACGACTAAATGTGTATCTGCAAATGGGGTTATTGAGTCCCATAGATTGAAATAGGTATCAATAGTGTTTTAATTAAATTATATTTTTTATTTGATCAGACCAGTTGATGATCAGCTCAGATGTATTAATGTATGATTCGGCATGGTACATTTATTATTCCACTATGTATATTTATTTATTTATAATGTAATTTTTGTTACGAACCCTATTAAGTTATTTTCATTGTGTGTTTGAATCTATTTTTAGTGTATATTCTCCCAAATATATGATTCAGTCCAATTCTAGTAGTCTATTGCCTTTAGTGGATGGGGTTTCATTCATGAGGTCATGCATCAGTCTATATTGGGACATAATGGAGTTTTCTGAGAACTATAGCATTTTATATCATAAAATTATATATTTTTTATTCATAAATATAATACTATATATATTTTAATAGAACTATAACTATGATATTATAATTTCATTAGTTGGTTATATGAATATAGAGATTACAACATTATATGACTATTATACAAAATGGTTCTATACACACAAATATCGTCACCGAGGTAGATACATCCCACTATAATGGAACGCTCTATAATAAATAACTCCTTAATGTATCACTATTTCCGAATTTCAACAATATTTTTTAAATTTCTATGGTATAATATTATAGTCCTCCTTGTCCAACATATATTTTTATTTCGATAAAAAACATCCCATTTATAAAATAATATTTTAAAAAAGTAATTAAACCTATAATTTTAAAATAATTTGTAAAATCTAATTTGATTGAAAAATAGATATAAAAAAATAGGTTTAAGGTCTCATATCAGAATCTTGAATTTCCCACTAAAAATTAATAAATTTTCAATTTAACCTAATTCATGATTTTAGTGGATTTTTAGACTATTTTATCCAAGGAAAAAAGGTACCACATTTTTCTATTACATTCCTGTGTTGAATTTATTTCAATTTTTGATTTAATAGCTCAAAAACCGTAAATGGAATCCTGAATCAAAAATTACTTTTTTTAAGTAGTAAAAAATTTGTTTAACTTCTATTAGGATTTTTAATTTTCTTATAGACTGCAACCAAATCATATGTTAGTATTTTTAGATAAAAAGAGTCCTCAAACTAGATTTCGATACATGTTACACACATTAATATAACTATGTTATCTAGAAAATGAATCAACCATGAATTATATCCAATAAATCTTATTGGTTTTTATTTTCCTCATGAAATATCATGATAGTACTATTCAAACAATTATTCCTATCAATTTCTAGGGTTCACAGTTCCCTAATAGTGTACTAATTGTGTGGTACTTCCTAGAAAATTGTTCATATAATAAAAATACATGGATCACACCCATTTTTCATAATTCAACAACCATATTTCCTAATAGGTTTTACAAAAAAAATTATTTATATAATATACATCTTATAACTATTAAAACAAAATTTAATTTTTAGTTATCAATTCCTCATTCATTTAATTTAGAAAATACCACACATTTCATTAATTCAATGGGTATCCAATATCATAAAATGTAAACATTATAATTATCAATAAAATATCTTCAAAGAAATTCATAATATACTTATATTGGGGCATATAAGATAATTTTCAATCATTAATTACGTTTTTTTTAATCAAAGTAAATCTCTAGACGATATAAAACTATCAAATACTTATAAACAAATATAATGTAGACATTTGAATGTAAAACCCATCAAAACATGTCCATTATAAACAAAAGTGTTTAGATTAATTTAATTTAGACAAAAATTATTCCAAAATCTATTATGAAATTTTTATTGATTTTTTTGTTAAAATATGTAACGTTTTGATAAAAATGGAAACCACATGACTCTTTTTATACACCCCTGGCCCTCATAAAAAATATTCGATAATGATTTGTGAATATAAATATGAATTATTATAGTTGTTAATTTTTGGGGATACACCATATCCAAACATGTCATTAATAATTAAAAACAACTTCCCTTCAAACACATATAAAAAACTAAAAAATAAATTCCTTCTTCAAAAATATCCATAAAATGTTTAGATTTTATTTTTAAAAACAATACATTATTCTAAATTTCATTATAATCTACTAAATCCAAACTCCAGAAAACCAGTTTTTATAATTATTAATTTAAATTTATAACACTGCATAACTAATAATGTGATAAAAGTGATGAAAAAACATACAGATCATATTATGTTAACAAATATAAAAATACTCATAATTGGATAAAATGCTTATCTATATTTATAATCAGATAAAAATTAAATTAACCATCAAACAACTCAACCACTCATATAATTTGTTATTTTGGATGTAACTTGCCTGACTTGGTCCCCAATCAACATTTCCCATGGCCTGGTTGGCTATATGGACTCAAGAACATTTCACCAAACCCTTGAGGTTTCCGACTAGTAGTGAGGGCCTCTGGGAGTCTATAGAGAGACTACTCCTTCGTTACCAAACTATATCACAGTGTAAGTCAAATAAATTCAATAGAGAATGAAAACCAATAAATACACTACTGTAAAGATTTATCAGACATAAGTATATATAAATAATCTAGAAATTCCAAATTATCAATGATGGAGATGAAATATGCATCTAGAAAGCATAAAAAATAGGTACAAGATAATACAATAATATAAAATTATCCAAAATGATAGAGAAAGAAAAATGTGATTATAGAATCATAAGCCTCAGTATGGTCCCATGGTCTCCAACTACACAAAAATGATCAACAATTTATGTTTGGACACATTCCACATTCATCACCTATAACCATATAATCAATTTAGGTACCCCAGGAGTCCCAAATTTGTAGTGAGATAGTCATAATATTAGGTAACCACCCATAAGTCTATGCAATTATAAACAACAAAAACATGTAATCTAAACAAGTGTAATCAAGTACTAATTTATGTGTGAATTCCAACAAAATATGTCCACTTCAGACAAGTAATACTAATCATCTTATCATGGATCCTTTTTTCAAGTGATAGCTCCTAACAAAGCAGCTAAAAAAATGTACACATGTAACACAACATTTCCATACATCCTTCCATTCCCTATCCACATTGGCATGTCATACAGTGTAACCATATCAAAAACTAATAGCCCTTCGTATAAATTTTTTTTGACCACAATGGGCCAAATATAATGTATGAAGAACCAAGGAAACTTCATCAATTCTATAGAGCATCTTTATGGAATATTGGAAAATGCACTGATTGGTGTCCAAGGATCATGTGTGTTGACATGTCCTATGTGAGTCCATGAATGCTGGATCCAAAGGGGTAACAAGGCCCAAGACATCCCAAAAAATCAAAACCCTAGAGAATACTCTATCAAAGGAATCAACTACCTTATTCTAAATTCGTTAAGATTTATTCATGGAATATATACAATCATTCATCCATTTCATATATTAATACAATTCAAATCCATAAGTGTATACCCACTCTTATAATTCATTTCATTTAATTCCATTTTATGAGTATAGCTACTCATATCATCAATTACATTAAATTAAATTTCAAGTTTATAACCACTCATTCATTTTGGTCCCATTAAAACATGTCACATTGGTACACCAATTCATTTACCACTATTATCCATTTAACACATTGCATGGTTATAACCACCAATTAATCCATTCAATAGAAACCAATTATTATACCCACTCATTTATCACAATTACACTTATAAATGGTTCTATATAACAAGGAATCCTCAAACAGAAACATTTGTTTTTTTTAACATGGGATAATCAAGGAATTGTCATAAGATGCACCCCCTGGGAGACCTAGGTTCATGAAACAAATACCACCACATCCCAACAGATTTTCTGGTTATCCCAAATAAATCTAAATACATCTATTTCATGTAACTTTCTCAAAATTGGGGTGACTTATGAATTCCGCGTATTTTGTGTAAGGGATAATAGCTCTAAAAAGCACGAAAATCTGATAGTAATGTATAGACCACCAACCTTGGCTCGATAGTTGAGTGCTCATCCAATATTGGGTCCAGATTCAACTCATTTTAGGATAAATATGTAGAATGGATGAAGAACAGGAAATGAGGGAATATGATCCAAAAATCAAATAGCACAATTGACAGCTAGAATAATCTAGAATGGATAAAAAATAATGAAGATCTTACTAATGCAGATCATATGAGACAGATTGCATTTGAAATAAAGTGTGGATGGATAGTTCATCTCATATCCTAGAATAGTTTACCTTAAGAGATTCAATGGAGGGGAGGCTCTGTACATAGATATAAAATTTAAATTATTATTAAGTGGATTTTCATTAAATATAAAATTATTAAAAATTAAAAAACTACCATGGTTGCACAGTTTACCCCCACGGTTTCCTATAGGCCAAGAGGCACCTGCACGATTTGATAATCATGTGTAAAAAATGTGAAAATACTATGCCATGTTCTTCAAAAACTGTAGAATTGATCACATTGTTGTGAACCAATTCCTATAAGGATTCTTCAAATTGTGTGGCTTATAATCCCTTATGTCTAGATTCACACGGTTTTTTCAATCTATGCAGCCCGCCCCGTATAGCTTTCACTAATCATGTGCTAGACCATTTTCAGCCGAAAACATAGTTCCAGGATCCGAATAATCCTTAGACACCTCCAAAACACCCATATTCAAGTTGGAATCTCAAATAAGTCCATATATAAACATTCAAATAAATATCTATGGTATATGTACCTCATATAAAAACCAAGGTTCATAATATATTCCCCCCTTATTAAAATTCATCCTTAAATTTCACTCTAATTGGTGGGCACAATTTGACTAAGAATAAATCTGGCCACATTTCATGTACATCTTCGACCCACTCCTATATCTCATCCTATAAACCACTATGATGCCACGACACCCATACTAATGGAACAGACCTACCTATAAGAACTAGCCTGATCCAATCAATGATACAAATTGATTCTCCTCAAAGTATGCATCAACCAGAAACTCAACACCCTAGGCATAAAATCTAGATATGTGTGTGAATAATATCAAAATGACAGATACATGTAGAAGATACCATGCATGGATTGGTACTTATGAGGTAACTATAATAGATTGGCTACCAAAAATATTCTCTACGAGGTCCCTAATGTCCCAACATATTGTAGTTAAATTTTACCATATCTTTTAATCTTCCTGTGGTTGATCCTCTATCAACCATTAATGAAAACATGATCCATGACATCAAACTCCACAGGGCTTCTATGGATACTGAAGTAATATTATTGTTGAAAATATGATGTATTAATTCTTTTATGAATCATCGAAACCAAATTATATTTCTCCTACACAAGTCGCAATCCCATTAATGCTGCCTCACCTTCCTCCATCCTGCAGATGGTTGATCGGTATAGCCTACCATATAAATCCTCATAAGGTTCTATTTATATTGTCTCTTGATGATTATTATTGTAGGATAACTCAGCTAGGGTAATGTGCTTCTCCTAATATCCCCCAAAATCGAAGACTCGGGTTCACAATATGCCCTCCATCACTTATATCATATTCTTTGACTGTCCATCAGTATGAGGGTGGTATGTTGTGCTCAGAATCAAATACATACCCATCAACCTCTAATTTTTTTTTAAAAAAACGAGATGTAAAGCATTTTTTCCTATCAAAAATGATAGTGTTTGAGAACATATTTAGTCATACTATCTCATAGATGTACAACATTCCAAGATCATCAATTATAATGGTCTCCTTGATCAGCAAGAATTGAGAAACCCTAACGAGCCTTTCAAAAACATCAAACGTTGCAACATTAACTCAAGTGGGACTCGGTAAACTAGTCCTAAAATCCATCACGATATTATCTGATTTCCACTCTGAAATAGGTAATAGTTGACAAATCCCTACTTGACATTTATGTTCATCCTTCCCTAAATGAAAAGTGGAATGCCTCATAAAAAACCAGCTACATCTCATTTCATACTCGGCCACCAGTACTGATGGTGTAAGTTATGGTACATCTTGGTGACCCTGGGATGCACATCCCATGTCGAAGCATGAAAATCCAACATAATATTTTCATGTATTTTCATTAGAACCAAAATTTTCTCACTAATATGCAGGATCTCATCCACACCTTTTATCCATCCCTGAGCTGGGTCCCCAACATCCAAACAATCCTATAAGATCAGGCCCTCTGAATCTGATTGTAGCCTCATATGTACTTTGTACATCAAGGTAGTGGTCACAACTAATGATTAATGACATATATGTACATGTCTGTCTTGAACCAATATATGAATCTTCGAGAAAAACTCCATATTCTACCACTCACTACTATCATGCTTCATTTACTACATCCCATTCCTCTGACTAATTGCATCAACGACTTCGTTTCCTTTACCCGGAAGGCAGGAAAGCTTTAAATAAAAGGACTATGGGTACTCCACCCACCTCTGTTGTCCCATATTCAATCACACAGTGTAAAAATATACTTGAATATTTTTTGGCCATCGAATACCACAAACAATCTCTTAATAAATAGTGTATTCTACAAAAATTGCCAGAAAAACTATAGGTTTCATATGATCATGAATAAGTTTATTCCTCTCATGTGTCCTCAGTAAATGAGACATGTACGCCCCAACCCTATATCACCACATTAGCATTGATCCTAGCCCAATACATTATGTGTCATAATAGATGATGTAACTCCTACACTATTTTGGCAGTATCAGGACTAGTTCTGGTATCAACCTTATTTTCAGATCATTAGAGGATATCTCATTAAAATATGAATATTTAAACTTCACAACATTTTTATTAAATCCCATAAAAAGTTCTACTAAGAATAATAAGTATTGTATTAAATTCCAGTAGTAACCGACTAGACATAAGGAACTCCATATATCAAAAATTTTCTTAGACTATTCCTAATAAAGTACAGTTTTAACATTCTCTTGGTCCACTAACAATCCAGTCTTTAAGATGGTGTCACCTAAGAAGTGAATATGTTCAATCCTAATGTGCCACGTTGTGAGCTTAGCATATAACTGATGTTCCCTTACTATATTCAAAATGATGGAAATATGGATGGCATGGTAATGTTGATTTTAAGAATACACCAAGGTATCATGCATGAAAAAAATCCAAAAAAGAATCTAGGTAAGGATAGAACACTCGGGTCACCAGCACCATGAAAACCGCTAGTGCATTTGTGAGATCGAACAACATAACTAGATTACCTTATTGACTGTACCATCTATGAAAGGATGTAAGAGGTATTTCTATAGGTCAATCATGCTCCTCGTGATATTCTAACCTAAAATAGATCATTGAGAGCATTTGGGCTCCTAGGTGCTGATCAAATTCATCTTCTATATGTGCCAAGGGATATTGATTTTTTACAATTAGCAAGTTTAGTTTTTCTTAATCCATGCATAGCCTTAGATTTGTATCACCCTTTCTATCAAAAAGTACCAGAATTTCCCAAAGAGAAGTATTTGTTCGAAGAAACACCTATAAGGAGGAGTGTATACTGTTACTACCCATAGAACGAGCTCTATGGATAAATAAACTTTTCTCTTTAGAGGTAAAACAAAATATTCATTGGTACTGATGTCTCTAAAGATCCACTAATACAAAATAGTCCCTTAACAATGATATAAATGGACTTTATTCAGTACTAGAAAAGCACAGACTACTTGAATGAGATAAAAAGAATTGGTCTTTTATTATCACTAAAAATCACTGATAATGTGGTCCATTATCACTGCTAAAAAGGGATAAATATTTTTTTAACTATGATTTTAAAAGAAATAATAAAAGAACCATTAACCAACATTTTTAAAGGAACAGATAAAAGTCCCATTTATCCGTGCTTTTTTAGCACCGTTACAGGACCCATTTATCTGTTGTTCTAAAAGAGTTTAGGAAGAGTACATTTAAAATCACATTTAATAGTGCTGAAAAATGTGTTTGTTATTGGTGCTTTTAAATGAAATGATAATGGTCAATATTGTACTGCTATCAAACATCACACTTCAGCACTGGTGTAGTTTAATATAAAAACACATCTTAGCATCAATAATACACCAAATATTATCAAAAATAACCCCAATACATAATTTAAATGAAATGATATTTACAACGCAAATAAAAGAAAAAAACGACAATATTATAGACATTTAAATCATTGGTTTATACAATAACATAAATACAAATTTCTACATAAATTCAATGATATCAATGTTTATTTTTATTTTAATCATGACCTATAAAAATTATATTTCTATAAAATACACTCTTTATAGAAGAAAATAGTTCACCATTATTGAAAATAATTATTATTTTAGTAACAATATGATGAAATAAATTGACAGATAGTGTTAATGTTATTAAAAATTTTGTAAATTTAAAATAAATATATTTAATTATAGTTATACCAGTCACACGATGCATCATATTGAGGTGAAACTGATTACAACATATCTTAAATGACCTGGTTATCATTTTAATAATGTATCAATACTATCTGAAAGTGTTTTCATGGTTTTGAGTACATCGGTTTCCTTTTTTACTAAAATGTCATTTTAAACAGAATTAATGAATTTTAAACTTATTCTGGTCACATCACATTTATTTTTTATGTAAAAATTATTATCAAACATAAAAAATAACATATGAATCACATTCCTATATTATCAATAATATGTGAGACTATTTTATTAGTTTTTAGTGAGTGACACTTTTTGAAATAAAAAAGAAGATTTTAAACTGATAACAGAATTCGTAAGTCATATCAGGAAAATTATATAACAGATTGAGGTGTATCCAAATAATACCCATCAAAAATAAATTATGTATAGTTTTTTAAAGTATTAAAACAATTTCAATACGTTTTATTGGTTTTTAGTAGGTCAGTTATCAATTTTACTATAATTGATGTACATTTTTAATAAAAAAATACACAATTTGAGTCATACCAAACATACCATGTGTTATGTTGAGGTGAAACTTATTCTTACACATATAAAATGACTTATTAAGAATTTTCATAAGGTATAAAAATAATATGAATATATCTTCTACTTATTGAGTACATTAGTGGTCTTTTTTACTAAAATGTCATTTTAATCTGGAAACACAAACATTTGACTCATTCCATATATATCGTGTGTCAATTTTAATTAAAATTGATTCCTACTAATCACAGATGAATTATGAATTGTTTTACTAAATTATCAATAAGATAAAATCATGTTAGATTGGTTTTTAGTGAAGCACACTTTTTGAACGAAAATTTCGATTTTAAACAGATAACAGAAACATTCAATCATATCTAGAACTCAATGTATTAGATCGAGGTACAAATGATCCCTACTAATAAAAGATGAAATAGGGATCAATTTCATAATGTATAAAAACAATATGAATGTATATTGTTATTTTTGAGTTGGTGATGTATCCATTTTACTAAAATTAATGACAATTTTAAATAAAATTATGCACTTTTAGTCATATCGGTTACATTGTGGGTCAGATTGAGGTGAGGTAGAATCATACACATCTAAAATGAAATAAGGATTATTTTTGAAATTTATAAAAATAATATTCTTTCATTTTCATGGTTTTCATGTCATATATTTTATACAGAAATGTCATTTTAAATTAGGAACACTCACTTTGACTCATTTAAATCACATTGTCAATCAATATGATGTAAGACTGATTCCAACATGCCAAAAAATTAATTAGGAATCATTTATTAAATTATAATGAAAATCCATGAATTTTTTATCATTTTTTAATGAGTGACACTTTTTTAGTTAAAATTTTTGTTTTCAAATAATAATCGATACATTGAGTCCTAGCAAGAACATCATGAATCTGATTGAGATACAGTTGATTCCAAATGTCAAAAATGAATTTCAGTTTTTTTAATGTATCAAACAAATTTAAATATGTTTTATAAAATTTTAGTTTCTCTAATTTCATTTTAACTAAAATTAATTTCATATTTAAATATTAGGTGTACATAGAGTCATACTGGTCACACAATGTGTCTAATTGAGGTGCAGTTGATTCATACAAATCCAAATGTTTAAAAAGATTCTAAATGTAAGTGTTAAAATTATATCTATTGACTTTATTTTTCAAAATTTCAAAACTACATGAGGTTCATTGAAAAAAGAAACACTACTTTAAAAAATAATACACTTTTATATGAAAATAATAATTGTATGATAAATACAAAAGAGGAATATATTAAGCATTAATATAGAATAATACATTAATTATATGGACAAGATATTTTCTATAGAAACATCAATGTTAACTTTGTGATTGAGAAGTGGAGGAAACATGATGGATTATGATAAATGTAAACATTAGATCAGGGAATGTTTCTTATTGAGAATTAGTTTGTAAATTATTTGGTTAACAATGGAATGGATGATTGATAGATCAAGCAAACTAGAACAAAAGATCAACCTACATAAGAAAATAATTATTATGTCCATAATACTGCAAAAATAAACTAAACATGAATATGAAAAAATAAATTAATTATATGTGAAATAATTTTACTGTACAAACATCAAGACTGTATATAATATTGAGCAAGGGTAGCATCATTTCTCTTCCTGGTAAGGTTGTAGAGAGAACAATAATTAATCTGATAAATGAAACACTGTAGGGATGAATGACTCTTGAGGGGGAAAATTTTGTTGATATTTTCGTATAGAAAGAAATAAAATATGGACAAACCACCACAACGTGAACTAAAGTACCCACCTATAACAGAAATCAATTATTATGTTATTATTAATAAAAAAAAATAATTAAAAAATAAATATGAAATGATATATTAAATCTATGTAAAATTATTTTACTATGAAAACATCAAGATAGACTCTTTTATAGAGTTGAGACATTATTGTATCACTTCCAACAATGTTATGAGTGATAGACACGAATAATTGAAAATAAAATAACTATATAAGAAATAATAATAATGAAATCAATGTTTCATTTTAAAATTTTTCAGTAAAATAGACAAATTATATCATAAAATTACCTTTACATATTTCCAAAGGGTTTAATTCATTATAGTTTATTCTTATGGGGGATTTTTTATATAATCATTTGTATATTACATGTTCTACATGAGTAATAACATAATTAATATTGATTATGTTAATTTAGAAGAGAACATATAATTGTATGCGAAAAAATATATATTAATATAAAATTTTACATTTTCATTGAACTCTATTTCTTTTATAATGGTTTCAGGAATTTGGTTCCTCTATAGAGAATTCCAATCCCATATTTTTAGTCCCATATAATGTACAATAAATTGTCTACATTGGGAATGACATGAACTGATTGTATTCTCCCAATAAAATGGTCTCCGTGATTTAATTTTCTATTGTCCGAACATTGGTTTTAGTTTCCAGCAATACTGTCAAAATATTCTTGTTTTTGTATCAGAGACATAAAATACTTACACTGCATTTGACATAATTATTAATGGCTTTTCTCTATCCCCTTACATGATTAAATTCACCTTCACAATGCCAATAATATCAACTGTCACTATAATGATGTTCATAAACCATTAGCAACAGAAAATAAAAACATGACATGTTGTATAATAAAACTTGTATATCTCTTAAATAATGCCAAAATATAAAATATTTTCATAAATTAGATTTCTATCTATGGAACCAGATATATGCATCACTTCATCCACAAGGGTAACACAACTACTTTTAATTGTATTTTAGTAATCATATTCATGTGTATAGATTTTATGAACATTGATTAATGAACCTGTGTAAGATATAACATTTTTATTCTGCCCTCTGGAAATCAATTGATGTTTTTTGTTAATTGAATTTGAATTTTATTTAAATATTTATTAATTATATATTAGGACCATCTTATAAAAAGTTGATCATGTTTATTTGATACAAATACATTATCCTTTTATTGATTAAAATACCTAATAATACTTTTGTGTGATTCAATGTATGGATAAACATTTTCATTAGTATGAAAAAATTAAAGGTTTTCATTATCAAGCTATGTCATGGTAATTAAGAAAACATCTCTTCCAGAAATCCCATTTCCTATAAGGTGTAAAATATGATGTATCTTTGGGAGACTGATGCAATCAATTTCTGAATTGTAATCCATATAGAATTCAATATCTTATTAAAAAATATTTATTTATACAATACATTCTTATGGTAGACTTCAATTATTGAAATACCATTTCATAATCATCAAAAATAATTCAATGGGGAAAATTCATATGTAATGGATAATAGCACATATCTAAACCCTTATATCCATGTGAACCATATGGTAGACCATTATATCAAATAATGATTATGGTAATAACATTTATAATTCATAAAATATATTGTAACCTCCTTATTCATGATGGTAAACTTCGTAAGGTCTATAAAATTACTCAATATGGATTTTAAAAATAAGGATAGTCTGGTTTGTGTATGTCATTCATTTTTAGTAGAATGCAACAGAAAGAAACATGGATTAAATATTTCAACAAAATCAGATAGACATGTGATTTATGGCCTTGTAACATCTAATTAGTCAATGACAAAACATTCTTCATATTTGATGAATAAACCATTAGAACTTTTAACTTAGTAATGAAACAAAAAGGTGTAATTTTTTCTTGTCTGGATAGAGTGTAAGCTTCAGGATGAAGAAAATTCCACCTTTTACCCTTAACTAATGACAACTCTTCCATTATCCCTAATTCAATAGAGTCCAACCTAGCAATGATTTCATCAATTATTTTTCAGGAACACTTATTAACGTGAAAACAAAACTATCAAATATATTTTTTTCTACATGCATGACATCATGAAAATATCTGACATACAAATAATTACATTACGTTAATTTAGTGAAAATTGATCTCTTCTTCCATCTTGATTTATTATGGTTTTTTAAAATGGTATAATAAAAAAATTATAAATAAATATTACATTATTGTATAGTTGATCTCCGAATACAAGATATAGTGTGGTACATTTTTTGATATTCACATCGAATGGTGTCATCTAGGATTGATATTTATGTCATCGAGTTAAAAAAATGGATTTCTGAAAAACATAGTCTCGGAGGAAGGTTTCAATCGAACTAGGTATGTGTATATTTCACAAATGGTACACAAAAACATTTGTTTATTGCTATATCCTTATAAATTTGCATAAGGGTAGAATATATTTATCATTATATAAAACATGGAAATCAATTTTAATTCTTCATATCTATATGAATCATAAATTATATCATTTTTATCACACATCAATTTCAGGTCTTTTATCAATAGATTCAAATAGACATAAATATCGTTACTCTAATGCTTTGGTCTAGATAAAAGCATAGACAACATAATTTATTATCACTTTATGCATAACCAGGGTAGAAAGTAATAATTTACCAAAATTTTGAGATACGTACAATGATTACTACTCTATATATCAAAATTATTTTTTCCATCTATATATAATGCAAGACAAAAGATTCTAGAATTATTTTAAAAATAAGGAAACTCATAATCATATTGTTACACTAAGGAGAATCTGCTAGATTACATAGGATCCAATTTTAATTATTTCATCTGTATGCCATGTCATTTATATAATGGTTTCATTAAATCCATAATGTCTTCTAAATCATTGAATGATAAGATGTTACCATAATGTTTTTTAAGGACTTGATAAATTTTTTATGAATCATTATGGTCCTCACTTGGTGAATTTTATATGAGATTAAATAGTCTTTTTGAAAGGATATTAATTATTTTGGACAAGGATGAATATTTTTTTAAGGTCATTCCCATTGAACTATCATTAATTTAGAGTTATATGTTCATCATGGTAGTTCAATTTACTTTGGTATAATAGCATTTAGTAGTAATATAATGTTGGTTTCACTCTATCTATTGCAGCATTTGAAATTATGTACTATCATTACAAAAGACAATGTTGTGTATTTAGTAAAACTAGTATATAATGGTTTCATGGAACATCTATTTAACTCCACAAACAAAATTTTATAATCATTAAGGTAATATTTAATTCCCATAATCATTTCATTCATTTGATCTCCATCATCCTTTACAATTGTATTTAAATAAAATGATCTATTAAATGAAATATCATACAATTTGGTGTCCACATTAATTTTATTCCTATGATTAGTCTAACATATATAGCTATGATCTATTCTATAAAAATTTAAATTTTCTTCCAACCCTCCTAGGATATTTTTTCTTAAATAACTACATTGTAAATAGGGACAACGGTTTTTAGAAGGGATCTATGAATGCACTCTTATAGACATGATGGACACTTAAACTCCATCTTCATACACTTTTATCAAACAAATAGTATGCAAAAATTTTAAATTAATGCCTATACCATTGGATTCATAAAAGATTAATTTTATTAAATAACATAAACTATACACATAATATAATAATTATCAATGGTTATTGTTATAATAAATTCAAAAAAGGTAAATTTTACATTTGATTAATTCAAATAAATTCAGTATGTTGAATAAAATGTTTAATTACATTAATAATATAATTTCTCTACTACGGAAGGTGGTTTACTATGAATTAATTCAATGGTGAAATTTATATATAACTCATCCTCCTCAAGTCATCTCCCAAACATTTATCGTTGCAATTTTTTTGTTTGATATATCCTTCATCTCTTGTGGACATGCATATATGTTTCTTGAAATACTCGGACCCTTAGTATTACATGGGATAAATACTACTCATATTTTTACAAGAAACATAAAAGATATTGTGGAAAATTTCAATGCAACAAATTGCAATGATGGATATTTAGGAGAGAAAGTTGTTGAGGGTGATATATTTCTTTAAAATAGAGTGTGGATGAGTCTCAAGATACTAGTTGTAATAATTAATGTTGGTTGAAACACATCATGTATTTGTCCAAACACATAATGAAATAAAAAATATAATATAGTAAATGAAGGAATAATAAGAATCAAAAATACAATAAACATTAATAATAAACTATAATTCAATCCACTCAAGATATAAAAAATATATTGACAAAATATTAAAATAAATACAGAGTTATTTTGTATACATGGATGGTGAACATCGATTCCAAGGAGAGGAACAAATAAATGTATTCCTAAAATGATGAAATCCTAAAGATTATTTCTAATATATAGAATTTGAAAACATTAATTTTATTTTTAAGAACAAGTGATTTAGTAACCTACTGAATAATTACATTTAAATTTATTGTTATATCAAATATTTGAAAACTTTTCAAGACTCTTGGATTTTCATATCACCACATAGAACCATCCCAAAGGTTTCTAGGGAGTACATCAAATAAGATCTAACCATCTAAAGTATTATAAGGAGTCCATCTAATTTCCATTTACCCATCCATTTTATTTTAGAGAGTTCCACATTGAAGTTGGCATATTTAAATAATACAATCAATAAGATATATCAAAAACAAGTGAAAAACCCACCCACCCTTGAAGCATCTATCTTGTACACATGTAGATATATATATATATATATATAATGGAATTTATATTACACATAATTGGAAAAAAACATTTAAACCTAATTTTTAATGAAAATATATATAATCAATTCATAATTTGAAAATCAAAAAATATAAGTTGTGAATAAATAATTATAAAATTACCATTAAATTGTATGATTTGAAAATTCATATAAATATATACAGGATATATACTTATATATATATATATCGTTATAAAAAAATATAATAGATAAAAATATGTGTAACCCTTATAGTATAATATCAAAACATTTCAAAATAAATAGAATCCCATACTAATTTGGAAAATAGAGATCCATTAAATATAAATAAATATTTTATCACCCGTACTAAGATTTCATTTATAATAAATCAACATATTAATTGAAAATAAATTTTTAGGGAAATATCATTACAATATAATATTGAAAGAGTATTTAAATAAATGAAATATCTTACATGAATTTCATAAAATCATCTTCTATGTATTCTTCGTATCAGAACCAAACTGAGAACTAGATTTCTAAATAAAATTTTTCATTCATTTGACAATTTTATATGCCAAAAATACACTATTTATATAGTGGAATAAATATTTATTTAATTTTATTATTTACTATCCAGAGGTGATTCTCTAAGATCTCAAAATAGTGAAATTATTAAGCTTGTGGAGTGAGACAGGTTATAGATTTAGATAGAAAATTAAACTGATTTAGAAAATTTTAAAAGACTAAAACAGGATATCCAAATTAGTAGTGAGGAAAAAAAGATCAGAAAAAATGGTATACGACAACCAGAGCACATATAACTGATGAAATCATTGAAGAGGAAATCAAAAATTCAACAAAAAATACAGAAAGAAAATTTGAACCTCTAATGGAAAACATAGACCTGCATCACTAGGTTGATGAAAATATAAGCCCTAAAATCTAAATTTCGATGTTTTATTTGGAATCCCAAACTACAAGCGATCGCCAGATTATAGACGATGTCCAAGAAACTAGAGGTAGTGGGATTTTTTATTTGAGTTTATTTTTGTGATTCTAGATTTGATTCCATGAGGAGGAGCACTAATCATGGGTGGATTGCACTTAAAATCCTCTAATATCATGATGAGTTGGAAACTTGTTCTGTTTTTTAGATAGATCGGGACACTAATATCAACCCTATAAAAATCAATGATAAATAGTTTTTTTATCTATGCTTATGTAATATGTGCTGACAAAATACATATTTATCAATGTTTGATTAGCACTGATAATGGTATGTCCTTATCAGTACTAGAAGTTGCATAGATAAATATTTCATTTATTATCTCATATATCTTAATCGACGATAATGGATATATAATTATAATTATAACAAATTATAAATATATATATACACATAATTAAAATATATAGATAAATAACTATATTTTTTATATTTTATATTTAAATATAATTAATATAATTTTATTATTATTTACATTTATTATTATTTATTTATAATAATATAATTATTTTTATTAAATAATACTTATATCATTATATATTTATACAGTTATATATATATATATATTTAATAAATATATATAAATATAAATATATTATATATATTCATTATTTAATTAAATTTATAATACATTTAATAGTTATTAATCTGTATATAATTATTTATTTATAATTATTTAAATACTATAAAAAAGTTTTTATTAATAATTATAAAGTTACAATTTTATAAATATTTTATGTCTATTTATTAATATAGTATGTAAATTTATAAATAATGTATATAATTTTTTAAATATACTTATATCAAAGAATATTAATTTCTAATATTTTTTAAAATATTGTATATCAAATATTTTTTATCATTATTAATGAATATATAATTTTAAGTGAATGCATGATGAAAATGATTGAAATTGAATAAATTAAGAATTAGTAAAGATTATGACTATTGATTAAATGGATAAGATATGTGTGTGTGAATTGTATATAAAAATTCATTAATTTTGTGTATTAGAAAACAATATAAAACACATTTGATCTATGTTAAATTGAAAATTCAAAGAACATTCAATTATATTTCCATTACTCTATGAAATTAGTCAGTATTTTTAATTAATATTTATTTTTAATTATAAAACATTATTCTCTAATCATTTGACTATTTAATGTAATGATCAGAAATATTATATAATATATAAATCATATTTATATCCATTAATATAAATCTATATATTTAATATATATTAATTATTAACATTTTCTATTACCATCAAAATAATATAATTTTTATTAATTTTCTCAATTTATATATTATTTTATTTTAATTTGATTAATATTTATTTTTGGGATAAAAAGATGTTTAATACATACTATTTGTTAATATTTATAATTTATATATATTATAGTAAATTTATTGAATTTTTTAAATAAATATTTAATTAATAAAATACTGAATTTTTTTGGTGAAAACATTTTCTAATTTTTATTTATTTTTTTATATTATTTAATTTATTTGGACCCTTATCAGTGCAACAAATGGGGTAATGATATAGTGTTTATGATTACTACAAATATTTCACTAATAAAGGGTGCATTTTATTAGTGTTAAAAATAATGTATTGATCAAGGGTACCCATTATCCATGATGAAAATTAATCTCTAATTAAGGGTACACTTTACTAGTGCTAAAAATAAAGTGATGATAATGGTACCCTTTATCAGTTATTCAAAATGAAAATATAGGGTTAAATGTATCATCTCATTCTTTAGTGCTGATATGGATGAAATGTATCAGCTATTTTTCTAGCGATGATAGGAAGTAGTGTTGTTAAACAATTATTTTGTAGCGGTGCACTCAACCATTGTAGTTATGTACACCTAACTCACTCCTAGATCATTTAAAAACAAACTAGAAATTTGGGATGTCATTCTACCCATCCCATGATGCTCTCGTCCAACTCAACTCACATAGATATCATATTCACCGTTGAGAGTAATAACTACTCTCACTAGTGATGTTAAGGTCACCCTCTGGTGGTAGTAGTCAATGTAAGCTTGATATGAAACTAGTCATTCCATCACAAGAATGATGTCCTACCAGAACAACTGGAGGATATAATGATTTTAGATGAAGTGACACCCACCATCCTGATGGTGGAACACTCTTCATCGGATTACATCCACTATTATAATTCCTAGTAGTTTTTCTATCATCATAACACTCTGAAAAGACAAAAAAAGAAGTCCAATGCATTTCACCACTGGTGCCGTTATAAAATGATGAGATACACCTATATCAAAAAGTGAATATGTAATAGTTGAGGCTACATAGACTATACCCCACATCATATATGGTTTGTCACCCTACAACATAGGAATATGCTGCACATAATTGATATAGACTATACCACAATGATGTGCCATGAACTCGCTACTTGATTAAGGAAAAATATGTTGACTTGGTGTTACTAGAATATGGATGACTCTTCCACAACCACCATTTCCTTATCCTGACTAGTGAGCACTACTCCAACTCCTTTCTTACCGTGGAGTTACAGAACCTACTCTTTGAACCGATGATATAGTTGACCCCTACCACTCACAGTTGGATGGATGGTCCTACAAAATTGATGCATATTTTCCAACATTCCACAAGATCACCACTCAACTGGGTCACATTCACACTAATTATTCATGTGGCCACACATTACACATTTAGAAAAAAACTCTATGAAATTAGAAATCATATCCTTACTATAATTAAACATCTAGGAATCCACAAAATTGCACTTATTTTCTAATGACGTAGATCCACTTGTTCAAGAAGTAGAATTTCCCTACTCTAGGCCCCAAGATTCTCTCACAATGAACTCTATAATATGTTCCTGATTCATAATCCCAATGACAGAAGTCAATATAAACATGTTGACCAGACATCTAATAGTATGTTGGAGGGCTTATTTGATCTTACTGCTCTATATATATCATCAAAATGGAACATCTTCTAATAATGTTTCCACCCTATAAAGATTGTCAAGTACTCCATATATTTCATCACGCCCTACACTAGATACATAATCATTCTATCCTTCATTTCCCATATATTCATAGGTTAAAATTGTTCATAGATGTGGGTCAATAAATTAGTCTAAGACATATATCTCAGACCATCATCCTGGTTCAAAACATCCCATCATGCTTTACCACTCCACGTATCTTGTTTGTTTCGAGCATGACCCTCATATTAGGTGGTGTCTCAAGATGCACAATGATATCTAGTGTAGTCTCAATCCATAGATCTATTGCCTATAGACCCCTATATCCAGAAAAGTTGGGATAATACTACTTCAAGAAAACACATGATAGCTCAGCCATAATCAATGTAGGCTGCTGTGCACCTTGAAATGTCTTCATATAGTGAATGAACCCCACAAAAAACTATACATCATCACCAATTTCTAAAATAACCTCTAGTGTCATAGATATCACTGAAGGAGTATCAATTGGAATCCCATTGACCACAACCACTAGATCATGGTCATCACATCCCTCAAGATGTACCACTGGAGGTCATCATGGTGTCATGTCTCTATAATTAAAAACACATTCCTTGAAAAATAATGATTTCAATTTCACTGCTGAAAACCATATGATTGGTAAAACCCCTCCTAAAATGAATTCATAACCCCCAGCCTATTCTTAAAGCCATGATTGTATAAAAAACAACCACTGATAACCACAATTAACTCTTCCACTTTCCAACTCAGAATCTGGATTAGTTCAAGTATTTATTTTCCATTTCATTCAATTTTCATTTAACAGTCATATTTTAAAATGATTTGGCATGCGGCCACACAGGTTCCATTCCATGAGGCCCCATTACACCACATGATAAAAAAATTCCATATATTTCATACGATATCTCATTTAGTTAACTTCAAATAAAAGTTTCAATGGGTGCATCATATCCATGTCTATAAGGGCCCATACACCTTATTAATTAAAAGACAATTGCACTTCTACGTCCAAAAAACAAATTTTATCACAACAACAGATATAGTTATCACAACACATATCACTATATCTTGGTTCTGGTAATGTATCCTAAATGACATGGCATAATTCATAGAATATAATTTATAACAAGGTTTCTATATGGTGGATGAGTTGGAATACCCAAATATCATCTGGTTGCAAAATAAGTAGAACCACGATCATATCAATTGTAATGGAAAAAATTTAGTGTGTCACCCCATGGGAAAATAAAACCATTTGGAACTGTCAGAATATTGAAAAGAATAATTTCATTTGAGGAAATTTGGGTTTTCCCCGTATGTGGGATAACTACTCCAAGACACAACATATTACAAAATTCAATTCCCAACCTATCCCTATATATTTTTTGCCAAATTGTACATCAAATTAGGTATGTAATTCTCTGATACCATTTTTTATCATCTTGGAACCAGTAGTCACTCAACGGTGCCCCGATTCCATTTGGCTATATAGACATAAGTGCATATTCATAAATTCTAGAGGATCCCCGAAAACAGTGAGGACCGAGGTGAGTTATTGGGGAGACTATGCCCTCATTACTAGTCTATATCATAGTGGATGTTAAATAAATTCAATAGAAGAAGAATATAAATTAATATACAACTAGAAATAATGACAAGACATGAATATATATTAAAAATCCCTAAATGTCAGAAACTAAATGATGTAGATGACACAAGTATCTAGAAAATATTCAGAATAGGAACCTTGAAATGAAATACAATATAATTATTTCTAAAGGAAAAAAGAAAAAAAGTACTTGTAGCATCACAACATTCTAATTGGTCCTATGATTCCCTATTCTAAATCAATGATCTACAACCAATGTTAGGGAGATTTCCCCTATTATCACTAACAACCATATAATCTTTTTCGGTCCCTATGGAGGCCCAAACAGGGTGTGAGATAAAGATACCAGTAGGTAACATCAAAGAAGTCTATATAGTTCTAAATAGTATAAAGTATTAAAATATAAATGTGTAAGTTATTTGTATTATAAGTGTCAATTCCAAAGGCATATGCATAATACAAACAAGAAACACCAAAAACCATTCATGTCTCCAAGCAACAACTGTTCTCCCCTAACAAGGAAGCTATATGACATGAAAAATGTAACATGACCTTGTAGTACATCCATCCATACCCAATCCACATGGCCTTTCTGTATAATGTAACTATATCAAAACCTCACGCCCATTCCATATAAATATATGTATACCATGAAGGGCCAAATCCATGATATCACGAACCAAGGAATCCTTGTCGATTCCTAGGATTATCTTGATGGAAGCTCGATAATGTCATTGGTTGGAGTGCTAGGCGCATGTATACCGACATTTCCAATGTGAGTCCATGAATTCCAGATCCTAGGGGTAGCAAGGCCCGAGTAATCCCATAGAATCAAGACCCTAGGAGCATACTCAATCCAAGGTGTCCACTACCGCATTCCAAATCCATATAGAGTTATCCAATGAATCGATATAGTCATTCTTCCAGTTTATATCACATAACAATTCAAATCTATATGAGTCTACCCACTCATATAATCCATTTCATTTAAATCCATTTTATGAGTATACCGAGAAATATAATAAAATAAAATAAATTCTATTTCATTATTATACCCACTCATGCATCACGTTCCCATTAAAACAAGTCTCATGGGTATACCTCCTTATTTACCACCATTGTCAATTTAACACATCACATGGGTATACCCACCCATTAATCTAAATTTCTACTAAAACAAATTAATCCATTCAAAAACATCCAATGAAAATACCAACATTTGTTTTCACAAATTCGTTTATAATTTGATTTCATTAACAATTCACACCCGAACACACCCCTTGAGTTGTTCATCATGGGATAATCAAGGAATTTTCATAAGTTGCATCACATGGGAGACCATGGATCAAAAAAATGGTACTAGTACATCACAATAAATACTATTTGAATCTTTAATAGGTATGATTACATATATTTCATGTTACTAATTCAAAATTAGGGTAACACTAGAATTTATGGCGGGAAGTGTAATTTCTGATAGATCTAAAAAACTCTAAATGTAGAATGAACATTACAAAACACCTACCTTCTCAATAGTGGTGTTATCATCCAATATCATGTCATTATTTGACTCGGATTAAGAGAAACATGAAAAAGGGGTGTAGAGTCATAAATTATGGATTATGATCATAAAATCAGATAGCACAATTGAATGCTAGATGAAACAAGAAAGGAAAAAAAATGTATAAATTAGTGATTTGGATCCAATGAGACAAACCACATTTGAATTGGTGGTCATACATTGAGTTTAGCTCAAATCCTAGAATACTCACCCTTTTGAGCTCCATCATATGGGAGGATCTGAACATGGTGAGAAAACCTGATTAATTTTTTAAAATGATTTTTATTTAATTTAAAATTATTAAAAATCCAAAACTATATGGGTTGTAGTATTTAACATTACGGTTACCTGTAGGTCAAGGGGAACCCACATTGTTTACTTTCCTAGATTTCAATCAATGAAAAAAAAATATTTTATGTTCTGGAAAAACTACAGATCTATTCACATGGGTGTTCACCCCATCCTATATGGTTTCCTCAAACCATGTGTCCTATTATCCCCCTCTGTCCAGCCTCAGAGGGTTTAGTCAATCCATGTGGCAAGCCCCACAGGGTTTTCACTAACCATGTGCCATGCCATTTTCACCCCAAAACCCAGTCTTAGGCTCGGAACAAGCCCTCGACTCCTCCAAAAGAGTCATAATCTATTTTGGCACTCACATAATGCCATATTTAAACATTCAAACAAAAAAATAGGGTATTCATACCCCATACTAATACATGATCACTTAAATTAGACATTATATGACATTATGTAATATAGTTTATACTCAATATCATTCAATTGAAGTAGTTTTTAATAAATTTCAAATGGGAAAATATATGAATAATGTAAATTCATTAAAATAGTTGAAAATGAATTTCAAAATCACTAATCATTATATGGTGAAACAAAAAAAATATTTATAAAGAAATCAATTACAGTATGTTTTAAAAATGGGTAAATTATTAATACATCAATGAAATATTTAAAATAACTGGATAACTGAAAATATAATTTTAAAGAAAACTATAACCCTAATATCAAATAAAATCCGATTATAAATTAATATATCACCCTATATATGCAAAAAAACAACTATTAGCATGAAATTTTTATAGTGGAATTGGTAATAAATTTTAGATCTCATAAAAATAGGCTAAACAACAAATTTCTATGATCTATAAGTGAATTATAATATCCCTAAAACACAAATGTTTTTATGAATACGTTACAAAATAAAACAATTCTATTAATTAAAAAAATTCATTATTTAACATTTTTTAACTGATATCTAATAAAAGTATCACTCCAACAAATATCATTTAATATATTGTATACATAAAGCACAATAACATGAAAATTGTAATACTTAACACTTACTAATTTTTTGGAATTAAAATGACCATTTAACCTAATTTTCTATATCATCCCCATGAAATTAATACTAACATTTTCTTTACTGAATTTTAGTGAATCCTATCATTTTTTAAAACATACTAAAACAAAATAAATTAAAAATTAATGAATATAAAATTCAGGATACAAAAAATGTATACCATTAAAAGAATATATGTTACAAGTGAAATCAATATTACTAAAGAAAACATTAAGAGAATATTTCCAAAAAATATGTAGAATATAATATTCAATGAATTATTATTTATTTTCATTTTGAAACTATTAATTGGAAATGAAAATTATAATGTATATATTAAAAAATTATAGTTCTCAAATTTAAAAACATAATGGAATAAAAAAAATTCATTTACAAACCAATGAGATATTTTTTAATTTATTCCAAATGAATTTAAGTAAATTAAAAATTAGAATATTTTTTCCAAAAATATATGGGTTTTATTAAATAAATTATTTGAAATAAAATTCAAAATCTCCAATATTATGAGACATTAAAAACAATATTTAATATAATAGTTTTAATTTTAATTTATGAACACCACATTATATTTTAATGAAATATAACACACTTCCATATAATATTTTTAAATTTTTATTATTTTAATATTCCAAAAATGCATTAATCAATAAATAAACATACACATGTTATTTCAATAGTAAGGAAAAACAATAAAAACATGCTGAAATAATAAAATGAAACAATTATTTATTTTAATTATACCAATAATAAATTCAGGAATGAAAATGGTTTTTATAGGTTTCCAATTAACCGTAGTAATTCATATAATATAGTCCAATGTGATATGTAATATAATATTATATGAAAAGAATATTTATAGTCAATTAGTCATGGTAATTTTCATGAACATTGTAAATAGTAAACTGAATTTATTCAATACTAGGCTTCCGTAGTAACTTGTAAATCCATTGAAAAATGGTTTATTAGTCTTTTTTATTGTTTACCTCTCATGTTAAAATCATATTCTCACCGACTCAATTTCCCATATAAACTCTAATATAATCTTTCCATTAACTATCTTATTATATAAAATAATGATTCCTAATATGGAAAACCACATGGCCTAATGGTATATCTCAGTAAATATGGGATGAGAAAAAGATCCTAGGAACAAATAACAATCCTTTGGAAATAAATTTCACTCATGATATACTTATTAATTAAAAAGAATATAATATAAAAATATACTCAAAATAACTCAATGGTCCACAGCATGTATCCTTAAATTGTAAAAATAATAATCCCAAATAAATATAAGGGTAAATGGAAAAATTTAATGATAGATAACAATAATAAATTCATGTACCATATTAATACCTTTCTATACTGCCACATTGTTTTCCCCATAATGATCCAATAGTATAATCCCTATGGAATGAATGTTACTATTTATTATTTGAAAAAATAGGGGGAATATAATCTAAATACTCATGGCGGTATCTATAGGGAGTGAGTGAATATTCCGTGTAATGTCCCACTAAGTGCCCTATGAAAACCCTTTGAAAACTAAACCATTCTATGAAAGTTTGGATTTCATGTATGTAAAATAGACTTTATTACATTGGTGGGAATGTGATATAGGATAAACAGTAAATTGAAAATAAAAAAAGGAATAAATAATATAAATTAATTTCATTATAAAAAATAAAACAATTTGAAGAATCACTATTATCACTAAAACACAAAACAATTATCTTTTATAAGAACTAGTATAACTATGTAAGAAAATCCTATATATTATATGAAAATTTTATAATAATAAAAATCCTTCCATGGCTGTTTAGGATAATCATGTGGAAATTATGATAAATTAATAAGGGATTACAATGTCCTATGAATTAGTGTTTAAGGGAGCATTATGTACCATATAAACTGAGAGAACATTATGCCCTGAATAAATTTTTTACGGGAAAACTGTATCCTAAATGAAGCCACCAAATATAATAATATAAACCACATTATGTTCTATCTAATGTAACAAACATTCAATCTCAGGAAATTTTGTAATTAACATTAATTTTTAATTGGTAATTAACTTTTGGATTTAACACTATTCAATTAGTGTTTGAGAATCATTCATTGGAAAATGTATCAGAATTTACATATTTTATAAAGAAAAAATAGTGTGTTTATAAATTATAATAATTATAATATGAATACATATTTAATAATCTAATTATAATTGGGGATTATCTAAAAAATATTTCTATATATTCATTATAGATTATAACAATCCATTTATAATAAATATGTTCAAGACATATATTGGATATTTAGTGGGTTATATTCACCAACACCTTATTGGAAATAATTATTAAAATTACAATAATTATATAATAATTTAACAAAAAATTAAATTAATTGAAATATATGTAGAATATCATGAATTCCAATAACATTTTGATCATAATAATTAAGAATAACCCCAATATTATTTATAAAATATAACCATTAATGTAATCAAGATCATATGATTCAATAAAAATGATAAACATTAAGTGAAATAACTTTTGGGGAACTATATTGAATTTCAATTGTTATTATATATTTATTTATACAAATTATATACTGAATCGTAATTTAGAAACTCCAAATAAGTAAAACCCATGAATCTATCAAAACACAAGAAGTTTCATCCATTATTCAAAATACATGCATTAAATAAAAACCATATAAACAATTGAATAAGACAAATATCATTTCACTATTATTAGAAGATGAAAAAATCCCATATGGTTTGAATGATTCACCTTATTTTGAAGAAACCTCTAAAATCTAAGACTCATATACATAGGAAGATATTAAAAAAGTGAAAAAAGTAGAATGGGGTCTGTGGGAATAGAATAAGATGGTGAGGAGGATCACAATCATTTTTTTGAGATCACCCATGGAGTTATGTAAGAATATTATAGAATATTAGAGGGATGAGATCTCTCCATTACTATAAAAAATCATCATATTTATAGAGGATGGATGAGAGGGATATTCCCCCCTTATGTATACAAATATAATAATAATAATAATAATAAATTTTTTATCATGGTAATAATAAGACAAAGAATAATTTAAAAAATTACCTGAATTCCTTATGTCCCTCTAGTAATATGCATTGATACTTTATATTAACCTCTCATATTCGCAATTATTTGTAATTTAAATATTTAAAAGTTTGGTTCTAATTTTAAAATGATCTAAAATGTACCTCAAATTAATTATAATATTAAATAAAAATTAAAAATGAACAATAAACAATCTATTATAATCAATTCAATAAAATCATGATGTTTGAATAAATATAGTTACGAAAATCTTATTTTAATTCATCATTAAAGGTTTCATCATTTCTTTGAACTACAATTACATAACCACTATTTTAACTCAAGAATAATTTTTTATTAATATATTATATAAATTAAAAAATATCAGATTGATAATTCTCTTAAACATAATTATTTGTAAACACATAAACTCCCCTTAAACATGTGTAAAATAAAAACAATTAGTTTTTATACCTCATTACATAGAATATTTTTGATACATCAGTGAAAAAAGGTTATTTCAACAATAAAAACATACCATCCAAGTATAATATCCATTTGGTTTCTACATCCATACATTTTACCACATTAAACAAAAATACATAACAATGGGTCTATTTAGTTTTTTTATGTCACTTGATTGGATAATCCCTACAATTATAAAATATTCTAAATAGTGAAATCATTAATATCGAGCCTCTAACTAGTTTAGATTTAACTATTTCTATTTATATTACATAAAATTAAATATACCTTGTTTACAAAAAAAAATTATCTTGAAAAATAAGATTATTATAACACATATTAGCACTAATGAATTAAAATATTTTTTGGAGTCCTTCCTTTAAAATTTTTCTAAACATAATATATGTTACAATGTTTCTCCAAAATCAATTTTTTTATAAATAATTAGACAATTTTATTTTTTATTTTCTAGAGAACAAAATATAACTATGATAATTAATTTTAGTTTTTTAAAGATGTTAGTCCATTTAAATATTTCCTCAAGGAATTTTGGAGTCCAAAAACCATTTGAAATACCATAAATGTTTCAAGGGTCAAAAATTTTATTTGAATACATTGATGACTCCACATGTTCATTGTTCATGGTCTCTAATAAATACAGTGACCGTATAGTATGAAATGAAAATTTGGTAGCTCTGTATAGTAACCTATATTGACCTAAAAGTATGATAAAATGATTTATCCTCAAAATTAATTGGGTTTGTATTTTATAGATCATGCAATGTTGGTTTGTGTTTTCATTTGAGACTATGGATCTATGAATAATACCACTTTAGAGATGTTATTCATAATTTTGATAACCAATCTTATAGTTAAAATTTAGGCATTAAAAAATTATATTATATAAATAATATAACATTAAAATAAATTTTCAATTAGTTATAATTATTTAATAATTTAATTCATTTAGAAAATACAAGAAGATTCATTTCTTTAGTCGGTATCTAAAAAAAGAACATGATAAAATAAAAACTATCATTCATTAGTCACCAACC